>CM031694.1:5194200-6641700 GCA_018466805.1 Hippocampus abdominalis | reverse complement strand
CTAGTGTGTGTTAATGACTCTCCCAGGCACACTGGAGAAGACGTTAAAAACTCCAGCTGTGATTTACTGTGCAGCGATGCAAGCTGGGGCACGACCCAAAGAGTCTCACCATGACACAGACACGCTATAATGCATGGACACGTGCACACAAAATCCGAAACTCTGAGCCAGAGTTTAACAAATAGACTACTCAAATTATAGTGTGTTTCAATTCAATATTGTTATATTCATAATTTCTCAGTAGGCATTCACTTCGCTATGATTGGTTGGTTCAGCCCATGGCAAAGCCGTAGAAAAGTCTGGACATTGACATGTACAAGTGCCATATGGTCACCAAGTCGAGCATATACATAAAAAAAAAATCTGTATGTTGTGTTGATTGATTTCTTTCACTCTTCGAAAAGATCAGCTACCATTTTTAAGACCTAGGCTGTCAGAAAGGGCCAGGCGCTACATCGGCGTTTGCATCCCCTTTTTCCCAAAATATCATTTTTCACACAAAATCAATTCATTGTTCATATATTTAAAGTAAGGATGCTAGATTTTGTTCACTTAATATTCGATCAATATATTGTAGGATTTGCAGTACCCCCGACAAGTGTCGTACTTCTGGATTTTTCAAGAAACACTTTGTCCAGGATGAATGGAACAGCATGTGGCCACATAACAAACCGCCTTGGAAAAAAAACAATGAATAAATTAAAACTCACCCACGGTGCACTTACAAAAGGCCAAAAATGGACCAAAAACTACTTGCGTGCCTGTAAACCTCGCTGGAATGGAGCCCTTGGTTGACAACATAGCATTCAATAGCACAACTTGCACTCTTTGGTGAAGCAAAATATAAAGACAAACCAACCCTGCTTTCTGCAGAGCCAGCCACAACTCATGAACTGGATAATATAACGCACAGTCAGGCTTCAAACCAAATCACCTGTATTTGTCTTATATCTATGGACAGAGCCCAGAGATGACTTTTAATTTGTATGAGGGGGGGTATATTTTTGACATGAGCTGTTGAGAAACTAGCAAATTTGATGTAGCTTGTGATACAGTAACCAACCACTCCTAATACTTTGTAAAGCTTTTCGTACAATTCCCAGAGCGTTGAGCCAGACCTGCCTTTTGCCCTCCATAGTAACATGCACAGGTTACTTGGCCCGTGGAGAGGAACGTAAGAGGAGGACTGGGAATGACAGCTCAGACACAAAAAAATGGACCAGAAATGAAATGAACGTGGCAGTGTGAAAAGAGAGAGGAAAAGAAAGAGGATATAAGGATTGATGAAAAGAGGTAAAACGAGTAGGCGGAACGGATGCAGTTCTGACAAATGAAAGCGACAAAGAGTTATGCTCCCTATCCTTTTAAAAGTTAGTTGAATCTCTGGAGGTTTAATTGAATTTGAAATAAGGCAGGTGGAAGAAAGTTAGCGAAAGCTTCTCGAAGGCTGAGATGAAGAACTGGTGAATGACAGGAGAGAGGGTTCCATAAAAGTGTCGTACGGATGAATCCTGCGTCAGGCGGAAAAGGTTCGACCATATACTCGGGTAAATTGATCTCACGGGAGAGTGACTACAACTGGAATAAGAATGAAAAAAAGAAGGCAAGCAATGGAAGTGCAGAGGAAAAACCCCCCCAAAAACGTGAAGTCAAGAGGAACATAGGGTGAGGGTAGAGGGTGGACAGAAACTGAAGAGAGCTTGGTTGGACCTGGCCTGACGCGGAAGGTTCACTCCAGAGCAAACAGAAGCAAACAAAGAGGCCGCTGTCCGGGTCAGGGCGGGTCAGTGTAGGGGACAGCAACACCGAGATGTGAAATGTGACAGATCTATTTTCGGGTTGCCCTGCAGGAGCCCTTCCCTATTCAAAACATGGTGTCAGGGGTCAAGGGCAGGGCTTGGGCATCTAAAGCACAGTTTGAGATTTATTTCACGGTACGAGCTTATGGAATTAAGTCATGTCTTATGTTCTTTCCAGGTCCAACTCCAGGAAGCAGTGAAAGGAAAAAAAGAAAGCGCTAAATGAGAGAGCTCTGTGGCTTGAAAATGATCTTCCCTTCTGCAAGTTTTTAGAGGTGTAGGTCGTGAATCTACGGCCCTTGGGCAAAGAAGACCAAAAGTATTTTCTTACTTTCGCTCTCGCATTACATTCTGCCCCTGAACATTTTCCTTAATATTCCTCGTCAACACACTGCACAATTCTCAGATGTATTTTTTGATTGCTTTATAAAAGGGAATAAACACACACACACGTACACACTCTCCCTTTCATCTGTCACTCATGAAGAAGTTCAGAGGGATGTCAAAGTTATGCTTTTATTTTCCAGTAGGTAATTTTGGTGACAGCTGTGATTTTGTCCTGGATGTCTTCTCACAATCTGGTCACCAACATTTGGTCTTGTTTTGATTAGATTTTTTTGGTTTGTTTTTTCACACACTGCCTCGTTTTGTATGTTCATGTCTTGTTTGCTCGTTTTGTTGTCCTCTCATTCACCTGTTCCTTGTGTCAGCCAATAAGCTCCCTCCAGCTACTCGTGTCTTGTCCAAACGTGCCTCATTGGCTCCTTAGTTTGCTTGCATTTAGCTCCCCGGTTTTGTTCTGTCTGTCAGTTCATTGTCACCGTACGTCTGTCATCTTTCCGCGTCGTGTTGTCAAGTGGCGAGTGCTTTGAGTCTTTTAAATGTTGTAATTTTTGCTCATTTAGTGCTTTGATTCTCCCACATGGCTTCTTTGCGTCTGCCTCCACACCATCACCACAAAACTTGGACACATTCTTATCCATATTGGACACATTCTTTAAGGGAAAAAAGTGTGCATTTTCTCTTCATGCCAGTACATCTATTTTTGGCTATTTTGCAAAACGGTCAAGAGAACACACTCTTGACAATCCAGTTCTCCAATTGTGAAAAAGTCCAGCCCCCCCCCCCCCCCCCCCCCAATGCCTCACCTGCGCTCTGGTCTGGCTCTACCAGCATCCAGGCAAAGGGGCTGATTATGTAGGCAGTTGTCAGCCCTCTCAGGTGAGGCCCCCCCGGGCGACAGTTCAACCGCGTCAGACTGAGGCTACGCCGTTGAGCCTGACAGTCGTGTGAACAACACAGGGAAAAGAATGCTAATGGTTCAAATCAGATGAGCGCTTGAGATGAGAGGCGAGCGCGCAGAGGAGAAGAGGTGGGCGCTGGCAGGCAATCCCAATCAGCTGTCATTCAGGCGCGGCCTCCTGATGGCGTCTATTTGTTGTGCGTGTCGGAGACGGAAAAGCTGGCCGCCCAGGATGATACCCCCAGTCTCTGACATGTTTTCCCTCCTCGCCGCCTTGAAGTATGAGAGATAAAGGTGCGGGCTGGCACAATGCGATGGATGGATGTGCGAGGCTATATACAGTGCAGCACATGGTTGCTTTATTCTTCCAGCGAGCACGCCTCTCACATCTTTTATCAAGTTGCCGTAACTCCACCTCCATCTTTGACTCTGTGTAGGCCCGGGAGCCATCGCTTCCCGCAGCAAAAGGCAACGTACCGTATCAAAACCTAGCGCCGTTTCCTTTTCTGAATAATGCTGAGTTCAATATTATGTTGTTTTGAACTTCAGCTCAGCGCTTGCCTCCCCTCAGCTGCGAGGCAACTCCTTCATGATGAGAGACGAAAAGCTTGAACGCCATCACTTACGGGCAGTCAAACAGCCTGGTGTGCGGTGGGAACCGGGAATTTGAGATTGAAAGGGAGCAAGGCGAAGACTGCTGCTTGCCTTCTTTCCCTTGCTTGTTGCGGTTCGTCTTTAAACGTTGCATTCGCACTACTACACACGGAACCTGAAAGCCTACATGCGAATGTGTTCCCGCCGTGAATGAATAATATATTCTGACAGCAGAGACAGATGGATATATGATCACCAGCTAAAGAGGATTGCTGTGACACCGAACCAGGGAAGTTCTTGTCAAGTCACGTTACCAACTGTCGACCTTGAATCCGACGTAGATCTCTTTCTGCCTGCTGTCAGACATCATCAGTGAGCCAGAAAGTTTTACCTTTCAAATGAGGAGAAATTAGCTGCACTGGTGGACTGCCACGTTCCCTTAACTTCAGCTCAAATGCCTTCAAACCCCAACAGCTTGACACGTCAGCCTCCGCCTCACTCCGTCACCGGCAGATGGCTTTAATTAATATAGACATGATAATGAGATTCCCCGCGATTAATACACATAGCATTTATGGATTTAAGTGCAACAGATTCCACGTAATGTGATTAGCAGCAGTTGGAGTGGGGGCATCTGTCACAGGAGTTAAAATGGAGGAGGGCTCGGGCCAAATACGGACGTGTGTCAAGCGGGGAGGGTTTATTCGATATGCGTGTGTGAGCGCCACGGAAGGCTGCGGCACCTTGTTTATTTGATGATGGACGATTGGTGTTTCACTTCAGATCTGCAATCTTTGCCAAATGCATTAAGAAAACGGGAAGAGCTATTAATATCATGATGAGCTCGCTTTCACGTTTCCACCTTTCTTATGATGTGACTCTGATTCACACAAAAAGAAACTGAAAAAAAGATCAAGCCGAAAGGACGATGGGTGGTTCCTCTCGATTTCGGTACAATTTCACATGAATAAAATTACATCAATTCATACGGTAGTATGTAAACTATTCTGTTGTCTTTTGTTACTTCTATGACATTAAGATGGATACATTGAAGACATAGGCCGCACACTCTGAGGTCCTCTGTCTAAACCTGTCTCGTGTTTACTCATATAGCTACAGAGGTGAGGTTTCCATTTGTATTCATTTGTACGGGTACTGCCTGCCAAAACACAAAACATGACCACAAAGTAAACCACAGCAAAACCGACTCATTTCAGAAGAAATCTGATGTTAATATATTATAAATTAGGTTGGTACAAAGCAGGTCGCCAGACGTTGCAACGCATTCAAGCCAGGACAAGGAGAGCGAATTTGACAAGGGTAAGAGTAACAATGTGGGACTCGAGGAGAGAGACAGACCATGTGTACCACTGTTCTTATAGCTGGCATCCATTTCAGATTCTTTTGTCTTCATCCTACTTCTCGTCTTTGCCAAGGTATCCAAATAAAAAGGACACACTTGAGCACACTTGATCATGAAGATGAAGTCTCGCAAGATATGACAGTTTCACACACAATGACAGACGGAGCCCCAATTGAAACTTTTACTCATATTTTTCTGAAGAACTTGTACAACCTTTAGGGAATTAAACTTGGGAGATTCCGCTGATAAGAATACTATGGAGCAGTGTTCCCGACCTTTTTTTTTTTTTTCTGCCACTTGCTGGTTTTCACGTGAAGCAAAGTTTTCACAGAGCAGCAGAGAAAGAAAAGTAATGGGAGACAGGGTCATCCATGTGCCGTCTCATATGTGTGTGTTATATGTTCAAAAAACCCTCGTCACAAAGATAGGATCATGGAAACGGGAGTGAGGTATTCAGTCATTTCTGGCAGTTATGAAAGCTTCATTGCCTCATCTTCGAGGATGTCGCCACATATTACGCAGAGTCGGCTTGGTGTTCATCTGTAACGATAAACCCGTCGTTCAGGAGTTTTATGTGACTGACCGAATTATTCATAAAAATGTATCAGAGTAATGGTTCTAAGTGTGTGTGTATAGTAGCAGAGAAGGAATAGACCAAAGTAGAGTGGAGTGGAAAATACTACAGCTTGCTCATCATTCAAAATGAGTTTTTTTTTTCTCCGAAAAGTTGGCACTGAAAGTGAATCAAGGGAGCAAAAGCAAACAGAGGAAGGAAAGCGTGGGATGGGGGGAGAAAGTGGAGGAGGGAAGTTGACAGGAGAGGAAAGGTAATGGGAGAAGGGACGAGGAGGTGAAGCGGTAAAAAAAGAGTTCGGACGCTCTCCAACAAAAACACAACGGCAGATGCAACATGTTTGTGAAAAATGGGGAGCGCTTTCTATGATCAACTTCCACTTGTTGACCAAGAGTACCCGAGCCTTCTGGTTCATGCCCTGAAGCACCTTTTTAAGAAAGTAGAAAAGAGGAGCCATTGTCACTGTAACATGACTAACAGCAGCAACATCAGCAAGATCGTCGGAGATCTCTGATGAACACACCAAGAACACTGACCTTGTGACTTGCACCGACGCACAAACATGGACAAACACACATGTACAGTATATCGATGCACATCTAGGGTCACATTAACTTCAGCTGCTGGGACAGAAGTGCAAGACAACCATCCCTGCTTCCTGTTTTTCTGGAAATGAAACTATGTCAAAGGCAATACGGCTGGCACTGCACAGAAGTCAGAGCAGAGCTGCAATGCATCCTCACAGCACATTGTAATCAGGGGCCTCCAAACAAGATGCCATTGTCCTGTACTCAACAACAAATTGAACAACAAAATCTGGATAACTATTTTGACATTCTTCTTTACATATAAGGTCGATAAGCATATTGGGATTTTTCAAATCTTTAAAGGCAAGGGCAAGACAAGACAGCTTTATATATAAAGCACATTTCATACCCAAGTTAACATAATGTGCTGCACACAAGCAAAGACACAGCTCTTAACGCCCATTTGCAAACGGCATTCAGAAGAAAATCTGAGAAAACAAAAGTGGCTTACACTAATTACAAAAAGAACATACGTTGACAAAATTAAAACATGAATAGAAATACAGTTAAATAATAGAATTTAAAATATTGAAGGTAAAGTAAATAAATGAGAATAGTTTTCTAGAAGAAAAAAAACCCTTTGAGAACCATCCATCCATTTTCCAAACCGCTTCATCCTCACTAGGGTCGCGGGGGGTGCCGGAGCCTATCCCAGCAGTCTTCGGGCAGTAGGCGGGGGACACCCTGAATCAGTTGCCAGTCAATCGCAGGGCACACAGAGACGAACAACCATCCACGCTCACACTCACACCTAGGGACAATTTAGAGTGCCCAACGAGCCTGCCATGCATGTTTTTGGAATGTGGGAGGAAACCGGAGCACCCGGAGAAAACCCACGCAAGCCCGGGGAGAACATGCAAACTCCACACAGGGAGACCGGAGCTGGAATCGAACCCGGTACCTCTGCACTGTGAAGCCGATATGCTAACCACTGGTCTTCCGGGCCGCCCCCCTTTGAGAACGAATTATTTTAAAATGAAGTGAAGACTTAATCAAAGGTACGGGGGAAATACCTATGTATATAACCTGAATTTAAAAGCATTTACACTCGGGATTGACTCCACTTTTGTTGGCATCCTATTTGTGTGCAGCATAACATTGGCGTGCTGAAGCATTTCACCCATCCTGAACAAAAGGGGTTAAAGGACTGACCCTTGGGGGATCCCACATGGCATGGCCATTTGATCAGATTCAAAACTTCTACTGGTCACAAAATACCTTCTTACCTCCAAGTAGCACCAAGTCTCCAACCTGTTCAAAGATTATTATCTGCGACAGACGCGACACATGAAGAGGAAAAAAAAGTCATCAAAGAGTTTGGGTTGAACGGTGTAACCTCCAAGAAACAATGCCACACATAAAGGTTCTGTTCCACCACCGAGCTCAAGGACATATACCATAATCTTATAAAAAATTTTAAAAAAGGTAGTTAGTCATTCTAGTTTTGTAAAGAAGACTGTCCTTAATTCTTTGTCCAATAAATCTCATAGTACGACAAACCAATAATGTTGCTAACTATAACCTTAAACATTATTTGTGATCCAGATGCAAGCAGAGGATGTGTTGCAGTTCACAGTTATTACACTACAATGTAACCTGCACACACAAAACCTCTACTCTGACCTGAAGCAACATAGGCAAGCACATCAACGGTCACGAAACAATCTGTGTTTTTCTTGTGTTTGACATGTAGCTATTTACACAGTGCCTGTTGCTACATCCTTTATGTCCTGTTGCACCGACCCACTCTTGTCTTGCAAGAAATGTTCACTTAAATGTTATTTCACATGTACATCACCAGGCACATATCAATTGTAAGACCCCCGTGGGCCTCACTAAGTTTTGGCCTGCACACGCCTTTAGCTCATTGACCCCAATGCGTATCCCTCGGCCCCCATAGGCAGTGAAGGATTGTACAGCACGATGGGTGTGAGTGGAAAGAGAGAGGGGCGGTCATCAGCAATAGAGAGGAGCACTTCTTCGGGAAAAGCATTAAAGAGGCAGGTATTGATTTGGGATTTTAAATGTTTTTCACAGTGATATATCCAATTAGCCTCTGAACCCTCTATGGGTTTAAAGTGTGCTCCCTTGAGGCTGAGGAGAGGACCACTATTACACTTTTTTTCCTGCAGCAAAAAAAACAGACTGTTCAAGCCGAGGTTCATAACGGCATTGGGAAGGCGTGTCAAAGGAAATTATAATTTACTGGAGGAATTACATACGGAATTCGGGTCCCTGTGCAGTTTTTCTTTTCTCTACTCTGGACGACATTTTGACTCGTTTAGGCAGCGGGGACAGCTCCTGGATATTGGTGAGTGTTATTACTCTCTGCCCACACAAACTGCCCCCCACAGCTCTGATCCTATTTCTCTACTTTACCCTACTCAGTCGATAGTAAATAATTTAGCAGGTAAAAGAGTTTGAATCAAACCAGCAGTACACATCAAAGAGCCAGTAACTTCTGTATATCATCCATAGTGTGTGTATCAGTGTGTGTGTGTGTGTGTGTGTGTGTGTGTGTGTGTGTGTGTGTGTGTGTGTGTGTGTGTGTGTGTGTGTGTGTGTGTGTGTGAGACAGGAAAGTGAATTTGTGAATGCCAGTGTTAATGGCTTAAACATGTGATTCTGTATATCTCGCCAGACGTTTGACCGTTTACTGACAATCTGAATCCAACGTAGCCTAACCAAAGTGTTGGGTGCGTATGCAAGGCTGTTATGTCAAAACTATTGTGGAAGATATACTGATAGAGTGTGTGTCCTTGGCCTGATCACCTTGCCTTTGTGCTAACAGCAGGATTGTTCCACCCATTGTAAATCTTTAATTTGATTCCATTTCTTATTCGATGACTGAATGACTGAACTGAGCCAAATCAGCTGAAAAGGTAAAAATGACTCAGACTTACAAAAATAGGTCTCAGACTAATGGACAGGCCAAGTGCTGCTTATAATAAGAAAAGACAGTGGGAGAAAAGGTGTAGCATGCATGCCAAAGGGACAGTAATGGAAAGACCCCAGCAGCAGAGGAGTCCCGGATAGGTTGGTGATTTTTAATTCCAAAAGCAAGGCGAGGGGAGAGTAAACGATGTTAGTAAGGTCATAGGAGAACAGCCTTTATAGATGTAATGGAACATCAGACATACAGACAAGCGCAGGAAAAAAATTTTGCTTTGATTCATATTTTTTAAAAAGATCCAGATGATTTTACTTCGTGCACTTGACGAAATAACATTGAATAAATTCAACAAAAACAAACAAAAATTCACTTTCAGCATACAGTAATGAGTGTGAAAAAATAATTCACCATTGGGGTACAAAAGTTTGACAACACAGATTGTGGAATATTTTCATTGAATAGTTTGCAGACAGCGATGATGTGCAGGAGGTGGATCCACTCTTTGGTGCCAATCTAAATCAGGAATGTTGACAATAATCTGAATGACCCAAACACACTCGCCTGAACTGCACTGTGTTCACACACGCAGGCGCGCACACAAGACATGGACAAACCCCTCATTTGAAATGATCAGTGAGTCACCGTGTTGCCCAGCAGGGCCTGAGGAGCTGGGGATTTCCACGCAAGCAAAAACAGGTGGCATCGCCATACACCGCAGCTGTGTGTAGCTGTGCTAGTTGCAATTAAAAAGTGAAGTCAACTACAGCACAGGTAGAACAGGCTCTTCTAATGTTGGATGTACAAGACACAAGAAGTTAGAGGTCAGCAAAGAAAAAGTGCCCCAAAATAAATCAGTTCAACAGCTGAGACACACCTGAAAATGTGATAAACACTCTCTCTCACACACACAGACACGCATGCAATGCAGAAGACCCCCTCCCTGAGATCAGCCTTTATGCTTACCCGTATACACAGTGGAGAGTGCCATGCATGGCCTGTTTTCACCGCAAATAAAGTTCACAGAAACCATACACAAATGAATAAACACCCTCCTAGCTTAGTACTAAACACAATTTGGCCCACTCTTTCCATGCTTGTGCTTGGGTTTCAAACACACCACGCTTCCCTTCAAGGGACGTGTACAGCTGCTAGCACATCTTTGTGGCTGCTTTTAAGACCATGTCGAGGACCGTTGATTCACATGGGGAAAGCCCCTGTGCAGAATTACTCAGGTGTTAGGGTGAGGTCATTTGGGTTTTTTTTGGAATGACTCACTATGTTTCAAGCACCCAGAGCAACATTTCCATCCATCCATTTTCTGATCCGCTTACTCTCACAAGGGTCACGCTGGAGCCTATCCTAGCCGTCTTCAGGCAGTAGCTGGGGTACACCCTGAATCGGTGTCAGCCAAGCGCAATGCACACACAGACGAACAACCACCCGCGCTCACACTCACACCTAGGGACAATTTAGAGTGTTCAATCAGCCTGTCATGGATGTTTTTGGAATATGGGAGGAAACCGGAGTACCCGGAGAAAACCCACGCAGGCCCAGGAAGAACATGCAAACTCCACACAGGGAGCTGGGAGCGATCGAACCCTGCACCTCTGCGCTATGAGGTCGATGCACAAACCACTGCCCTACCAGGCCACCAGAAACATTTCAGAAATATATTTCATCATCTGTTGTTGTTGTTGTTAATTGGGCAAAGGCGCGCAGCCACCTTTGGAGGGGCAGGTGCTCAAAGTTGAAAAGAGGGCACATGGAACATTTTTTTTATTGTTAATGTGGAAACAAGAAATATGTATGTTTGTATGAGGAAGTCAGGGGTTGCAGAGAAGTACGTTAGGTTGGTGCAGGACATGTATGAGAATAGTACAACAGTGGTGAGGTGTGCAGTTGGACGGACAGAAGACTTCAAGGTGGAGGTAGGACTGCATCAAGGATCGGCCCTGAGCCCCTTCTTGTTTGCTTTGGTGATGGATAGATTGACAGATGAAGTCAGACAGGAGTCTCCCTGGACTATGATGTTTGCAGATGACATTGTGATCTGTAGTGAGAGTAGGCAGCAGCTACCAGAAAACCTAGAAAGGTGGAGGTTTGCACTAGAGAGAAGAGGAATGAAGGTCAGTCGTAGTAAGACAGAGTACATGTGCATAAATGAAAGGGAGACCAGTGGAACGGTGAGGTTACAGGGAGCAGAGGTGGCGAGGGTACAGGAATTTAAGTTCTTAGGATCAACAGTGCAGAGCAGCGGAGACTGTGGAAGAGAAGTGAAGAACAGAGTGCAGGCAGGATGGAACAGCTGGAGAAAAGTGTCAGGAGTGATTTGTGATAGAAGAGTGTCAGCTAAGGTGAAGGGAAAAGTTTACAGGACAGTTGTCTAGAGACACTAGCAATAGGCCAAAAACAGGAGGCAGAGTTAGAGGTGGCTGAGTTAAAGATGCTGAGATTCTCCTTAGGAGTGACAGGGATGGACAGGATCAGAAATGAGGTCATCAGAGGGACAACTCAGACAGGAAAGTTTGGAGAAAAAGTTAGAGAACAGGGAAAGATGGAAATTAATGACTCGCCGTGGCAACCCCTGAAAAGGGACAAGCCAAAAGGAGAAGAAAGAAAGTGTGGAAACAAGAGATATAGTGTGTCTAACAGCTCGGAGGGAATCAGAAATTGGTGGAAAAATGTTTCTTGGCAATACAAGTGTGTGTACAGGGTGTGAATTAGAAGGGGAACATTTTCGGGGTTGCAACTACCTGATTTCCCTCCCCTTTCATTGCATTTGTTAACTGCTGCTCTCTGTCTTTCACACATGCTTGGATTTTTTTGTTTGTAGGGGAGACTGAGTTACATAACATTTTACCTTTACAGTTTACTATTTTGTCAAAAGGGCACTTTTGGCATCAAGGGATGAGGGGCATATGCCCAGGCACGCATAGCCCTCAACACTCTGTTGTTTACTGAAAGTAGACTAAACTAGAACGGAAAAAGCAATTCATATTGTGAGAGCAGTACAAATGTTACATTCCAGCTGTCATCTTATCATGGAAAAGGTTGTGTGTCTCCATGTCAGTGATGACTACTAGTAACCTGCCACACAGCCAGTATTGATTGGATTTCGTCCCGCACTGTTTAAAATAAAACAGAGCGACTTTTAGCCGACAGTGAGAAAGCTTATTTGAAAAACTGTTATCCTTGGATGACGTTTTAGTTTTTTGTTTAATTCCTTTTGACCATCCATCCATCTTTAGGCAAATAGCGACACCAAGACAAAGCATCGATTTAAGTGTCCACAGCAGGCAGAGAGATCTACAGCGTGGAAATGGCTGTTGGGGGTATTTGACAGGGACCGATATTCTTTATCCTGAACAATATCCTAAAATGGCTAATTATGCAGGCTAATTAGCAGACTAATTAGACAATTATCTAAGTAGATAATCTATTAGCATGAGGACATCAATGTGGGGGTGGTGGGGGAGAGGCACATCGTAGCAATGATAGGGACTTACTTTTTATCTCCTCGACCTATTTGCCTGCATTAAAACACTGCTCCTTCCTCTTTATTTTGAAGCAATACTGAATTAAAATGTTTGTTTTTTGGAAAATAGTGATAAAACTTGCTTCAAATCCGATTTGTTCCTGCTGAATTTTGCGTCTCCAATAGGAGTCTTGAAGAAAGAACACTTGTAGAGGAAGAAGACAACTCATCAGACAACAAAGAAGAAGGAGACACCAGACGGAACAGTGCATTACAAGGACAGCCGAGGTGCTTGTGGTATTTTTCACCTATAAAGGGCAGAAGTGTGGGCGCATTGTGCCAGTTGGAGAATTAATATAAGACAATCAGCCCGTATGCAGAGAATGAAGGAAACATCAAAACATGTTCCCACAGGACACACTGAGGCCATCAGCTCCCACCGCAGATCTTATCTGGAGAGCTTGACAACCCTTACTGGCGTCTGCCTTGCCGGCTACGCTCTTGATTTTTGCAGCCTGCATCCTTGGCCAAATCACACAAAGGATGTGTCTTTCACGTACAATTACGTCCCTAACACAAACTCTTCATTATGCAGACACACACACACACACACACACACACACACACACGTGCGTAAAGCTCCTGTGACGTGCACACGGCACTGGCTTCCAGTCAAAGTGGTGCTAAATTCTATTAAAAATAGTGCAGTGCTCGTCGCAAATTTACATGCGAATTAGGGTGAGGAGAAGTAATTACTCCAGGCGAGCGCCACTAATTGAATGAGGGTGCAGCCTTTTCGTTCCTCTCTCATTGTGCATTAGCAATGCTATGCAGCTCTCTTCAATGTCATTGTGCCACTGGAATGCCCTCTTCAAGGGCCTGCCACCACAGGAACGCAAACGGTGGAGCAACACATGTCGACATAACATAGCAATATATTTTGGAAAAAAAAGTAGTACATTTCAGCATGTAGTTCAATTCTCTGCCTTCTCCTGTGGGAAATGGCTGAAAGTGAAGAATACAAGACATGACCATAGCAGCTGCAACCTGAGGCAATGTTTGCGTTCATGCTCACAGACCTGTTTCTAAGGCGTGGTGCATATACTGCAACTGTCATAAAGGATTCAAGCTTTTACCACTGAAGAACTTGCATGGCAAGCTGCAGAAACTGACCCCGGCATGACACCGCCTCCAAGTTCCTATGTGGTTGCAGATAAGACCTGATACAATTATACCGTTGAATGAGAGATGGGGTCATGAAATGTGTCACTCCGGATATGTGAAGGGCAGAAGGTGGATCTCAGGATTGTTACCGGCGACTATCTGGCTTTTCTGATTTTCAAGTCAGTCAGACAGAACAAAACACAAACTCAAACTTAAGTGATTGGGTTTTTAATACACAAAATGTAATTGATTTTGTTTAATTTGACACTGAATTTCAACTGGTACTGACATTGAACAGCTTGCCGCATCTTTTTTGATGAAACGTTGCCTATTTGCCAAACTGTTGCTCGATGTGAGGTGAGTTGAATTGAGTTTGAGTGCCACTTTACAACAATCATCTCCAGGGACCGGCCCACCGTCGATGATTATGTTTGCGCATGACGTCCGTCTTCGGGGGAGGGGGAAGTGGTATCGACAATCTGCAACCCCACAAGAGCCCCCCACCCAAACCCGCCACAACCCACCTCTATCCACTACGTAGACGTATATTTTGGAGCGCATGACAGACAGCTGTTGAAGAGTATTCCCGGGCCAAATCTTAATCCCAATAAGTCCCTGGGCATGTCTTAATATCTTGTTTGTAAATCAAAGCCAAAAAAAAACCTCATAAATGGGGTCATTCATACCTCACTGTATAACATCATTGTGAGCAGCCTAAGCCTGATTGTCATTCTGCCATCTGAGAAATCCCGGAATGCAGAGAAATAATGTGGCGATGATGTCATAATTTGACACATTGACTCAGCATCCATTTGGATTGCTATGATATCAAACTTAGTGCTGCCTACAGACTCAAGGGACAATGTTCAAGGAGAATGGTTAGATTCTGTTGGGGGTTTTTTTTCTCCTCTCCCCTATTGTTTTCCTTTCACATCAAAGAACTCGGGGTGCTCTTTCCCCCCTCTGTTGGTCATTGTTTTTGTTCATGTTTCTCCGGACGGGTTGTAAATGGGAAGGTAAATTCCTTGTGTGTTTTACATACATGGCCAATAATTCAGATTCAGATTCTGTTTGTTTTGATGTTTAAATAATGGAACACACTTGCCAAATGAAAATGTGAAACATGAAAGGGGCAATACAAAAGCTAAAGCTATTACCCCATTAATATTAACTTGTAGAGTGGAGTAACCAATAAATCATTTATTCATTCATTCATTCATTCATTTTCTGCTTTTATAAATGTTCACTAGTCAAAGTGAGTCAAATAAAGAACATCGTATAAAGTCAATAAATGTCACGCAAGAGAACAGCGTACATTATGTTTGATGATTAATGTCCCGATCACCAAAATCCAAGTAAAAGTCATTTGATTTTGAGCAGATACCTTAGCAATGCATGAATAGGAAAAAAACGGAACACATCCAAATGTTTCAACTGTCTTAATTTTTATTTATAGTAATTTGGTTTATTTGAGTACAGTACAAGGATATAACACTAAACACTGATGTTTCATTTGGCAACATCTTTTTTTTTTTTTTTTAATCCCAGAAATATTTTGTGGCTATAATACAATTAAAAATTGAGAAAAAAAATTCTGATCATTTTTATCCGATACCAATTAGATGATGAGCCTCGATCTCTGATCATGTGATCGAGTTGGAAGTCGGGACAATTCTAAAATTAGTATTGTTTAAGGACAGTAAAAAATATATGTGTGTGTGTGTGTGTGTGTGTGTGTGTGTGTGTGTGTGTGTGTGCGTGCGTGCGTGTGCTCGTCTTCCCTTCTGGCGATATTATGAGTGAAAATACCTGCTGACGCACAACAGCCAGACTCAGAGGTCAAACACTTAACAGCTTTGCTCTCATTGATTCATGGCCTCGGGTCCAGTCAAGTGCAAACACTCCATGTGCATGTAATTGAGATACAGACGGAAAGTCAGACATCAAGCGTGTTTACATTCTGTCGCGTGTTCTGTTATGCTGCGTGTCTGCACTCAACCTGCTGCTTTTGCCCCAATCAGAACTTTCGGCTCGTCTTTGTTTCGTGGCCTGGGGCCACAGCCTCCAGGTGTTAACATGAGGCACGCAGAGTTAAAGAACAATAGATATGCCTCCAGGTAATACCGTCCGATGCCTTTGAGAAACAAGGGAAAGTCTCCATGTGGGTATGGGGGAGTGTGAGAAAGCAGCGCTGGATGAGGGACAAAGGATGGCGATGTAACAAGGGAGCAGACTTAAGTTTGGGAGAAGTGTTTTTCTGTTTCTCACACAGCCGAAAAAGGGGAAGATGTGTCATGAATGTGATTTACAGTAAACAAGAATCCCGAGCACCCCGCCCCCTATCCAACTTATCTTCCCAACTCCTATCAAACAAACAAGGAAGAGTGAGAGAGTTTACGGATAGAGAGATGAAAGACGGTGAATGACAGGAAGGGCAGGTAATGATGTTAAAGTGATGATGGGTGTTTTTCTGGCTTTTGCGATTACAGCAGTTGTTTGCGCGGAATCGCTCTCGACGCATGCGGGAGTATGTTTGTGGGGCTTTCTTTTAACAACATCAAACACATTTTATTTAACAAGCACCTCTTCTGTAAGAAGCGTTAGTGTGAGATAATCCAGGTGGGTTACAAAGAGCCTCTCTTAAGTGTTCTCCATTGATAGTGCCGATTCCTATTTAGAACACAAGAGGGCTGCCAAAAGGGCCGCAGTCACTTGGGAAACAAAGAACAATTCCTTGAAGCAGTGACTGTGCAAGACTTTTGACCAAGGAAACATTTGCACACACACCCCAAACCTAAATGGTGAAGAGCCCATATTCACAATATCACATTGGCCTTGGATAGAAAGCCACAAACAAAACAAAAAAACCCCCACTGCAATTCTTTGTGATATTTATTCGTTTAATTTCCTCGTCATTGCCATATGAGATTGCTCCTTTGTTCGCGAGTCGTGTATCTGTTTATAATGAAGCCACATATTTTTTTGCTTTAATGTAAAAGTAAACAGTGGTGTGGAAGTCCCTCCATTTCCTGCTGACTTCCTGTCATGAGGATTCAAGCACCAACACATACACACATGCGGTGTGGAGGGGGAGGCCCGTTCCCCCCATTTCCCAGCAAAGGCGTGCTTGTCAGCACTAGTTTTTCTACACTGACCCATCTTAACCACTACACAAACAGGTGCCTCGGGGTGAAGTGCAAGTCAACAGATGTATGGAGGAATATTTAACCCCAAAATAGGCACGGGTGTCGGGGAAGCCGGGAGGATGCTGGTGCAACAAAAGCTGGCATTCATTTAGCTTCTCCTCAAGAGAAGGCCAAGACCTGACCTCAGACAGTGGCCAACTTCTTGATTAATCGCAGGCCCTCACAAAATTTGCTCAAGTTATCATATGCAATAAATCCAAGCATGCGGGGAAACACTTATTGCAATCGAGTGAAAAACAAATCTAAATCAAGCAGATGCTTGCACTGCACACCCTGACAGCTGCATGTGTACATTGTGCAAAGTACTCTGAAGCAGAGGAACATATAAGGAGCCCTCCAAAAATTATTGAACTGATGTTGGTCATGTTTGGGCTAGATTTTTGGTAACAGTGTCAGCTCAGTGTAGAAGGAAATAGTGAGATGGCAGTTTGTTTCCTTGTGCAAAGCACCGAAAACCCCCAACTTCTCAGAGGCGCAACAACATTCAAAGTACTCTCACAGAGGAAGGACAATTTCTTTTCTCTCAACTCATTCAATAAAATACCGGAAATAAATTCATTGGCAATAAAAGCCACCTCATCTGCTGGAGCCACCCAAGGATATGGTCTCACTCCACTTCACTTCTCCCTCTCTTGACAAACAAGTCCAACTCAATAAATGCGTTTGTCAAGTTGCAGAATGGCAGATGACACTTAAGTCATCAAACCTAATTAAAGTCTGTATATCGATGTGAGGTGAAGCGACTGGAACTGCGGCAGTCAAATGCAGTAAAATGCAGATAGATAGATAGAGATAGAATTTTTTTTGCCCTGAAGGAAAGTAATATGGTCCTCAGTACGCATGGTGAGGTGGCACCTAGTGCCCTCTAAAGCAACGGTCGGTCCCCAACCCCATTATTCTCTTTTTTTTTTTAAAGAGAATAAAAAAAAATGACAAAGATTATTGTCCCCATTACATCTGTCTATGAAGGATTCTTGACACAGGTCAAGATGCCAATTGTCTCAATCGTGCAATGCTAATACTAAGCCCATAAACTAGCAAATTGAGTAAAAAAACAGACCGCGCACAAAGCCAGCTCTGCACATTATGTGGCTAGCGGCTCCTGATTTAGCGTCATTGTGAGTTATATGTTTCTATGAACTTTATATTTGTTCTGTGGTATCTATTGTACAGTATGTCTATGTGTTAACCTATTAACCATAATACAATGTTTTTGTTATCCTTGCTATTGTGTTGATGCTGCTAGTAAAGGTACTGTACATCTAAATATACAGAGCATATGTGTTTGTTGTTGGAGGATTTTATTAATCAGCCCACCCCCTACTCCAACTCCAAGCAGTTCCCCTTTTTTGAGCTCAGATCGGAAGAGAAAGGAAAGGAGAAAGGGAAGTTCATCCATCCATCCATCTATTATTGGAACCGCTTATCCTCACGAGGGACGTGGGCGTGATGGAGGCTATCGCAGCTATCCCTGGACAGTAGATGGAGTACATCCTGAACAGATTGTCAGCCAATCAGGGCACACGTAGATGAACATCCATTCACAGTAAAGAAGCAAATAAACAGAATCCAATGAGGCCCAACTTGTGGGGTGTGGTTCCACAACGGCTGCATCGCTGAAGAGTCGTGACGACCTTTGTTGGGGATTGGTGCTATAGAAATCAAATTGGCTTGACTTCAGCAAGAAACATCCCTTTCCACAGCTTCCCCTCTCATCAACAAATGTCTTGTATCATTAACATACGTTGTGACTAAAGATGGTTTTGACTCACTTTTGATAAGACATTGTCCTATCGTTCTCGATGCTGATACGAAGTGTCCAGGTCAAGATTTTACAATAAACATAAACAAAAAGAATGGTGACTGAGTCATGACTATATCCACCTTAGTTTGCATGTTCTGCCTGTGTTGCATTGGTTTACTTTGGGTACTTCGGCTTCCTCCCACATTCCAGAAACATGCATATTAGGGTCATTGAAGGCACTTAATTGTTTCTAGTTGTGAAAGCGAGTGTAAATGATTATTTGTCTTGATGTGCGCTGCACTTGGTTAGCGACTAGTTCAGGGTGTACCCCTCCTCTCGCCCACAGTCAGCTGGGATAGGATCTTAATGAGAATAAGCGGTGTAGAAAATGGACAGAGGAAATAAAAATAAACAGTTGAAGGTGTTTGCACAACTGAAGAAGTTGCGATGATCTGAATTAAGATTAGATTTGCGAATATATGAGATTTTCATTTGAGTCCTACAGCGATGACATGTTGTTAAAAGAAGCATTGATTTGACAAGCCAAACAAATGCTGATGAGGCATGATAATCAATGGCCTCATTGATGACAGTGTGCGGTGGCCCTGGGCTCTGAGCGTTTGGACAGCCTCACTGTGAATAATGAATGAGGAGAGCCCAGATTGTCTCTTTTTACACTCAGCTGGCATTTCAAAGGGACTTTTGGCACCAAATCCAACACGTACCCGATGCCTTATTGTTTTATTGAAAATTTTAATTTTGTACACTCTGTACATAGGAGGAAGGGTAGAGTTGTTGATTTTGGGTCCAAACATGGTCTGTCTCTCTGTGTTAGCCGTGCCTCACTGGTGATCGGAACTGGCTGCTGATCAAGCTTCAGAGCATTGAGTATAAATGTTGACCTTATCAACAATGGCCCCAAAAAAGGTGTTGGTGTACAAATCTTCAATCAGTTTGTCCTTGGGCATTAAATATGTGGACTCTCTCGCAGGTACCCAAGTGTCTACACCCATTAAAAAAAAACATTGGTTGGGTTCGCTGTGTTTTGTCATTTTACTGGCTTCCTCACACCTGTGCTGAATGTCAACTCTCGTCTTCTTACGTACTCGCGGAAGATGGGGAATGATGAGAGGAACAAAAGCGCCACAACAAAAAAGGTCCCAGACAATGCAGCTATCGTCACTGAATCTGGCGCTGCTGTCGCCTTGCCCTCCTTTTCATCGCTCCCTTTGTGCCCCCTCCCACCCAACCGCCGTCACACATTCACTCCTTCATAGAAGATCACTTAGCTTTGCCCTTGAATCCTCCTCCATAAGTGCACGGACTGAGGTGCACTGTGAAAAGGCTTAAGGAAATTCAATGTACGCTGTTGCGCTACAGTGGCGGCAAAGTCATGACGATGAGCATTTGCAAGCAACACCTTGCCCCATTAATTCTCAACCGTTTTGAATAAATGGCCATTGTCCAACAAATGCGGAACTCAGAGTTCTGATTACAGTGTGTATCTTATTTATATAAGAGGATGATTGTATGACAATTTTGGCTGTGATTTCCTTTAAAAAAAAAAAAAGAAATGAATTAGAGGTACAAGATGGGGCCAGAGAGGGCCGACTTATTATTTTATTTTATTTTGGTAATGTTTAATGTACTTCTCTCTGGTCATACTTGCCGTTTTAACAAATGAAACAAAAAGTGATTTTTTTGTAACATGGAATGCATCAAGGCAGACAACCATTCGCACTTATATCAATTCACCTGTGTGATTATTCCTGTTTTACAATGAATGCAATGCATGTATTTATAGACGTAAATGACAAGATCACTCCTTGCAGAATAGTTAGTCAGCCGTGCATGTGTGTTGGCAATTGGAGACCGCCTTGTACCCCAGGTTGTGGGTCTGTATTTGTACTGGGCTTCCTCTTTTGACCGCTGCATATTCTCAATGTCAACCATGTCGGGGACAGGGTCGAATCATTAAATCCATCAATGTCAACGATCTCTCAGCAGACTTGATTCGATAGCCTGCTGTTCTTCAGTGTAATTCCTAGACGGCAACTGAAAAAAAAAAAATTGCCCAACATGGCACTGCCTTTACGTTTTGCAATTCTAATGATATCTTTTCAGTTAATGTAAACAGTTTCTTAGGTCTCCAAGCCTCCAAAGAAGTCTGAAAAAGTTGATTTCATGCTGGATGTAGCCCAATCCAAAGCTCCACACATATTTATTGTCAATTAAGCCAACCCTGTCATTGTCTACCGATCGTTGCTGTAATCATGTCACCATCATATGGCCAATTAGGAGTTTGGTGCTCTGCCTCTAACTGGAACAGTTCCCACCACCCCAGACTCCCACCACACTTAACTGTCTTAGCATGGAGAAAAGTGAGCAGCAGAGAGAGAGAGAGAGAGAGAGAGAGAGAGAGAGAGAGAATGGCTAATACCAATGTTTGTTCCTCTCAATTACAGTTTTAAATGGAAATCAATGAAGCAGAGGGAATGAGCAGAGCCCTTAACGTTGGGGTGATAATCACATTAAGACCGAGTTTAAATCAACACCAGACACTGGCCTCTTGAGGGGGAAGAACAATACAGAGAGCCTATTCAATCCTCAGTCTCTCTCTTGTAATCTATCTATCACTTACACCCAACAGTTGTCTCCAGTTCCCAAACCGCTGTCTGGTTGCTGGGATACCACCCATAACTTTCACCATGGTAACATCTGGAATAAAGGTGGGTGGGCAGGGAGCCAGAATGGGCCTGGAGTTTCACTGTGGCGATAAATCCAACAAAAATAAATCACCTCACACAATACTACACACACACACACACACACACACACACACACACACACACACACACACACACACACACACACATACACTTTTCAGGCAATTTAATCCAAGTTAACCATTTCTCACCTCTCTTCCAAACAATAAGGAGCTTGGCTTGTATTGTAGCCTAAACAGAGGAGAAGCCACAACTAAAATGATGTCTTTCAGAGCTTTTGTTTGGCAGTTGCACATACAACAGAAGCTTCTGCGTTTTTGCTCAATCAAGTGACATATTCTAGAAATAAAAGAAAGTTCTTCCCCTGACTGGTGTCGAACTGAAAGTATCAATACATTATTGTGATTCTTCCAGTCCACCTGTTCAGCTAAACCCTCTCAGTAAGTAGCATCAAGTATGAATCCATGTGCTAAAAAGTACAGCATGGAACTAAATAAGCAATACGATACCCGTGCAGTTGATTCTTTTCCAACTCTCTGACCGATCTCTTCAATTTGTGTCTGTGTACCACATAGAGACAGATTCTGGAATTGAAAATGTCAGTGTGCAAAACCAAATACATTTCACTACATTGTTGTTGTTTTCTTTTTTTTATTAGGAGTAAATTGACAGTGAGTGCTTTTCATTATTTCATCATTTTCCACTGGTTATACGACAATACACTCTTTGGACTGCTCACTATTTCATTTAAACTTTGCATTTTCTTTGTAGGCGGAACAGTGATCGACTGGTTAAAACGTCCGCCTCACAGTGTATAGGTGCTAAGTTTGATTCCGGGCTCCGGAGTCAGGTGGGATCGGCTCCAGCATGCACCCGTGAACCTCATGAGGATTAAGCGTTTTCAGATTATGGATGGATGGAATATATACTAAATTTATATCATCCATAAATGGAGATCTGGAAGTTGCTTATGCACGTACTTAAGGTGCGCTGATCTCCTGCGTCTACCATGCAGACCATGTTCCTCACCTGCGCTGAATTTAAAGGGAATGAGTGGAACCGCTTTGTTTGGCCACTCCCACAACGGCGCAAATGCCCATTTCTAATTGTGCCATCTATGAATATGTCAAAGGAGAAAAAACTCTACCCATGTGCACAATAAGACTACACTTTGCGCGAGCGTGGCAATGGGTAGGAAAATAGGGCCCTAAATATTGGAATCATGGATGGATGGATGGATTCTCACTGTGTGCATTTCTTTCGGAAAGGTGTCAGATACATTATGACTTCTATCTTCACCTGACACACATTGAAAAAATATTTTTGCACATACCAGATTGAGACACTAAGATGAACTGCGCAACAATTTGAGGACGTTCTACTCCGAATGAATGTAAACCTGTTGCAATGGAGGTGATCACGAACCGCATGCAGTTGAATTCCCACATCATGCCTCGAATTGGAAAATATAAATAAAGACGTCACATTTTCCAACGTAGATTGTGTTTTTATTTATTTTTTGGGTATAATTCTTGCAATCAACCCAAATCATTAATAAGGAATTGCTCTCTGTTTTGTTTTGGGGGTTTTTGCAGACACGAATTAATATTGATGCAATCCCAACCTTCCAGTGCCCATCCAGTGTCACACATCACAATGCGCGGTTGTTAGCAAGGTAGCGATGTGCATGCCCTCTCTCTCTCTCTCTCTCTCTCTCTCTCTCTCTCTCTCGCTCTCTCTCTTTCTCTCTCTCAAACACACACACACACACACACACACACACACGCAGGTTCCCCTCCTGTGCACATCTTCTATGCTTGGAGGGTGAAGATATGCAAAGCGTCAGTATCATCAAAACAAAAACTGCAAGGGAATATAGGGCAATTGGGTGAATTAAAATGCATCCCCGGAGACATGTCTTTCTTTCGCTTCGCCTCATCTCTCCACTTCTCACACTGGCAAATAGTCTCCTGCACATGGTTCACATTACACCACCTCATAATGGCCAAAGTCATTGAAACATGCTCTAGCTATTGTGGTTGTTTTGTACAAAAATTCGTATAGATACTTTGACAAGCACTTTGGCTTGCATGCTGGATCAAACAAGGACAGAACAGGAGGTTCTCCAAAGCAAAGACAGAAAATATGCGAAAAGACAAATACATGAGAATCAGAGACTCCGTCCAGAGAGATCAATAAAGAGAAGCGGCTATTGATGATCAACTAAAAGAGAGAAATGGCCTCAGCATTCATGTGCCACAGGGATAAGATTCACATCTCTGGTTTATTTTATCAGCACCTAATTGGACAGAATGGCATCTTCTCTTCATATAGTCAGTGAATTTAAGCGAATGCAACAGACACAATCATTCTCACATCTTATGTCACGATGGATGGAAAAAGAAAATAAAATGCCGAGAAAGATGAAAGGCAGTCAATGGCCAGCCAATTCTCAGAGAGACCGTTGTCTATAAATCAATGAGGAGGTGGTTCGACAATAACTACTGAGAGCTTCAAGCGACAGACCATGCACCTCATGCCACTGCAGCAACAGCTTGTCTTCCACACTAAGGAGGAATCCACAAGACAAGGTTGTGAAATGTTGGTTTAGGGTTTCCTTCACGCCAGTCGGGAATGAACACATTCATAGAGACACTTGACTTTGTTTTGAAGAGAACGACTACAGTTCAATGTTTTTGTTTGAGATCACATAGATTCAGCTTCACACAGCCAAGCATCTGCATGCTCCGCTTTCATCCATACTACTTCATCTTAGTGCAAAAGGCCCCCCCTTATCTTGTTTCCTCACATGTAAGTTGGTTTTTATCTCCTCCTCTTTCTCTTGCAACAGCTCCACAAATTCACTTATGGAAAACTCTCTGACACACACACAGACACGCATCTAATTACCTCATACAAAATGCCAGAGAGCGTTTGCAACAGCGTGTTATGTGTTTAGGGTTTTGTAATTAGCAGAATATATTTAAATACATGGAGCCGAAACCCTCCTGGGAGAGTTCCTGTTTGCAGTGTCTGCCTCAATCTCTCACTTGCATTATTTTTAAACCCCACCAAGCCCCCATTCAAATGTACCCATCAAACTTGCACAAACACTTTGTTCTCTGCTTTACAGTATGCTCCACCTCCACCAGAAACTTGCATGCTTAATGACAGTCCACTCTTTCGCCTACAAATAACATCCCTGGGGACAGTAACCAAATCCATAAAGTTTTTCTCGGAGATCATTTCATCCAAATTAAAAGGCGCTGTTTTATAAACTAAGCCACCTACAAAATGGAGCTCCAAGTCTGTTTTATGAGGGTGGACACACTTGAGTGTTAAAGAGTAAAAGTCAGACTCCCTGTGAGCCCCTCCCCGCTCATCAAACCTCTGTTAATTATTCAGCAGGCATCCTAGTGTCTTTCATCTCTCTGTTAATTGCTGTAGTCGACTTCTCACTGTAGCCAATGAAAACCTGCGCTCGCCCTACATTGTGCCATGAGCCCATGTGTGTGTGTGTGTGTAATAGCAAGCATCACTGCTTACCTGGTGAGAGGATAAAGGTCCCATATGCATTAATTTCTTTGCATGGGTGTGACTGAGTCCACTCCAGGTATATTGTTAGCACATAAACATACAGTATATCCATAATCATCACATGGCAGAAGCGCTGTTTTTGTGGTGGGAATTTTTTTAATATTGTCTATATGTGCCCTGTGGTTGAATGGTAACGGTGACATGCGGTGAGGTTAGTGGCAAGAGTCAAATTTACAAATTTATGGACCAAACAGAGGGGAGTTTTTGCATTCAATTAGCAGCCTGAGATTACAAACTGTTAAACTGGTCTGTTCTGACCTGATGTTCAAAGCATGTTAATTTATGGTGTGGGGCTTCCTTTAATAATCAGATCTCATTTCGATTGATAGTCCAGTTTTGAGAATGTTTTTAAGTTGCAGCTATGATATAGTATCTTCCATTTTTGGCTGTCATTTAGAGCAGAATTTAAGAATGCAGGGTCTGCAGCTGCGTCTTCATTCTAACAAGTTTGTATTGTTTTCCTGATTGGGTCTACACATGCACAATAAGAAGAAGGACTCATCCATTGCAAGAGACAGGATGGGGGAGCGATTTTGACCATCAAATCATTTTAAAAATAAATAAATAAATAAATACATTAATAAATAAAGTCAGTATAACTCAACTCCGCTTCATTTACATAGCACTTTAAAATAATCATTGCCGCATAAAAAGTGCTGTACATGCAGACAGAATGAAAATGGTAAATTAATAACACAAATGAATCAATACATCTTTTAATCAATTAATAATTATTCAGCCAAGAAAAGGGAACAACGGGCAACAGAAAAGGCTCGAGCCATTCTGAGGTTCCGCATAATTCTCGTACCTCCACTTCCATCTGGTCTGCAGACCTGAGGCACCGTGCAGGTGCGTAAGGCTGGAGGAGCTCAGAGAGCTAAGGTGGGGCGAGACCAGATAAATATTTGAAAACAAGTAAAAGTATCTTAAAATGAAGTCTAAAATGTTCAGGGAGCCAGTGAAGAAGCCAAAGGAATACAGTCTGAGGGGCAGAGCGACCTTGACTCATCAGGACAACCAGTGCAAAAAATGGATGCATGGCAATGGTGTTGCTGGTTAAACCTTTGAAAGCAGTGCTAAAAATAATAACATCAACCATACTTGAATAATTCTGGTGTGGAAGAACCTAAGAGACCGTACCGTATATTAACGGGATGAAATGTAATGGAGAAAGTGAGCCAAGTTTTCCTATCCAACATCAGCGGCCTCTACTGAATCACAGCTCGCCTCTGATCATTCTTGAACAAAAAAACAAATCTTGGACAAAGTCTTCCCCGACAGTAAACGTCCACACAGGGAATTTCTATGTACGGTAGGCTTCGCTTACCTATATAAATATAATGGGTTAAACGTAAAGGAATTTTTCAGGGTAATGAGGGGTTGACACAAGAAATTAGCTGTTATTGTAGTTAGCAGATAGAGTGCATAGATCCAGACACATAGCTCCATAATCAGTAGACAGACATACTGGCGCGTGTGCACACAAAGCATCAAGTGAAGTGATGGGGTGAAAAGTGATGGCCAAAGGGGGAAAATGCGGGGAGCCTTGGCCGGGAGAGAAGAAAAGATGATAGAGTTATGCGGTTAGTCTAAGTTAGAACGTTTGAAGGAAGATAGGGGACGTATGCAACATGAGCGGCTTGGACGGATGCTGAAAGGACTGACAAAAATCCAACATGTGGCCAAATCCAAAACAGGCATGCAGATTTAAAATTAACTGAGATCACGTGGTTGCACAAATGTGCACACCCAAGTGGACATGGAGATGCGCTCAGAATTAACTGTTGTGAGTGAGGCAAAGACATTGTTGTCACATGTAGTAAGCAAGCCAGCACTTGCCATAAGTTTCTGCTGCTCCTTCAATGTTGCTGTCGGCATCCCTGAACAGTTTTCTTTTGGACTTTTCATCAACTTTGGAAGGATGTTGAACAACGAGAGCCCCCTGATCCTGGTAAAACGCTCTGTTGACCACAGCTTGGGGCTTGAGCTGTAAAGTGTGAATGCAATGAGGGTTTTTTCACTTATGTTGTACAGGCTATAGCTCGCACACCGTTTTGGAAAAATTGTGAAATGATTTATCCTTTTTTCTCTTTTTTTTTTATATATATCCCAAAAACCTGACATTTGAACCGGGGTGTGTAGACTTTATAACTATTGTACATCAGCAGTTGAGAAACAGCACATGATAAATTCTGAACAAAATACCCCCCCCTCCAAAAGATTTAACATCTAATTCAGATCTGACACCGCCGTCCATCTCACAGCCAGACCTCTTACATTGATTGCCACATCGCACACCGGCAGCCTTGGACATCTCAGATCCACACAAACCACAGATGACACAAACCAAACAGGTTCAGAGCGCCACTCAGATTCATGTCCTTCCCTAGGTCTGTTAAGCAAGAAAGATACTGTCTATTCCCTTGTCAATCAATCAACACATTTTTATTTGATTCACAAGGAAGGCCCAGTGTGGTGTGCAATGGTTAAAAACTACTCAACAAGACTGATAGCTAGAAAATGTTAAAAATGTAAAACAGAAACCACGACATATTATATGGCTGAACAGAGTGCATTTTTTTTTCATTTGTTCTTGCAAAAATATTTGGAACATAGCCCTAAAACACTCACAATGCATGGGACAAAATAATCAAATGGTCGATTTATTATTGTACAGTCATTCCGAAAAAGTGTTGCCCATATTTGGTGAAAGATCATTTGGAAGGCTTGCATGTGTAACTGCTGATCACATAAAGCAGGGTGGCCAACCCACGGCTCGCGGGCCGCATGCGGCTCTTTGCCTGGTTCAATGCGGCTCCCGGGCTCTCACACAACATGCGTCGAAAACGCCTCGGCAGTGGCGATGCCATTCAAACAAGGCGCTAACTTCACACAACGTACTACGTCGGCCTATCATCAATCCCGTTACTTGATTGACATAGAGGGCAACCAATCAGATGACTGCATCACCACTCATGCGCAAAACAACAGGGGTGCCCAATACGTCGATCAGAATCGACCGGGAGCCAGCGAACTGGTTCCAAGTCGACCGCAAGGGGTGGGAGGAGGAAATGGGTGGGGAAAAAAAAAGATTTGTTTGTTTGTATCTTTAGCTTTCATTCGTTTTCGGCCCGTTCCGACTGTTGCTCATCATGGTGTGCGTGCATATGTCGCGAGTGCACTGGTGGGCACCTATGTGAGTGCGTGCATGTGAGCGTGCGTGCGTGTGTGTGTGTGTGTGTGTGTGTGTGTGTGTGTGTGTGTGTGTGTGTGTGTGTGTGTGTGTGTGTGCGTGCATGTGTTTGTGCACGCGCATGCGCAAGAAAGGGTATGATGTGGCTTTGGCAGTAACACAGTAAAAAAATTGTCTCTTCATCTCTGACTGGTTGGCCACCCCTGACATAAGGCATCCGTGATGATGATGACAAAGATGAGGATGAGAAACTCACAGTACTGAAAACAGCATATACGAAGAAAAAACAAAACAAAACATGACAACAGCTAAAGAAAAACAGCTGTGCCCAGCTGTGGGACTCCAATTAGATAAAGGCCTTGAGATCACGAGCCCAAATCAGGAGCTTCTGATTTCGGTTGAATTGCATCAGTCAAAAATGGGGCATATGAGGTAAGCAGCTCTCTCTGGAGCTCAGATACTGTCAGAGATGTTCGCTCGGACGGTCAACAAAGGCTCGAACACAGGAACAGATTGTCTTTCTCTGCCGGCAGGAGGTGCAGTTTCAAGGAAGTCACTCACCGTGAGCTTCCCACCTGACACCCCACCTCTGCAACCTCTGCCGGCCTTTTTATTGACTGTATATGCAAATGACAAGGAATACATCAGAAAAACACTCCCATCTTCATTAACATGTCGCACCCCTGGGCGGTCCAAATTGGGCCGCCCCAAAGACAAAGCATTCCCATGGATTCAGCACCAGCGTCCATAAACTAACAGACACGTCGACATTTTAACGATTGGCGTCCCTCTGAATTGATATGTGGTAACCTGGCTCGTGACCCTTTCTCGTGATGGAGCGCACAAACACCCCCTTCCGTCCAGGGTTAAATCTTCCTTTCTGAGATAAGGAGCGCATGGTCTGGTACCATGCGCTCGGGTCCCTTGGCCTCGAATTGACCCCTGATTCTCTGTGCCTCTAATGTGTGCCAAATGTTCTGAACACTATGTCAATCAAGCATGTAACAAGATGAAACTTTAAAACATGACAACATTGTATTTTCTATTCTAACATTCCGTCCTCTTGACAAGTTTTAAAGTAACATCAAACATCAATTCAACAGCGATTGCGCGAGTAGGGGGAAAAACTGTCCTGGAAACATCCCAAGGGAGTGCATAGCATATATCGTGTATATAGGGATAAAATGCAGGACAGAAACCCTTTCTCTTGCAACAGCCACGCATAAAATGGGAAACTAAGATATATCGTCTAATTTTTTCAGTCCAATACATGTATAAGAATAAAAAATAAAAATAAACCCGGAAACATCAACCATTCACAAAATGTGTTCCCATTGTCACTTCTAATTACAGACGAAATACCAAAACGTAATTATGCGTTCACATAATGCTTTCCCGAAAGTTTCCAAAACATCACCGGCACTTGTGAACAGTTAAACTCATTTTGAAGACACGTCAGCAATGACATACTATAAAAAAGTATTTTCTGAAAAACATGTAAATCCACATGTGTGCTCTGCTCAACTTTAAGTGTTGAATTCTCATCATGGGCCTGGAGCAACTATTAGGACAGTCATAATGGTTCAACATAACATTATTAACCTTAGCTCAAGTCGAACAGAAAACTTCTCATTTCACCCCCCCCCCCCATTTTTTTCCTTTTTTTGTCGGGAAAGAAACACAACTTACTCATATTAATATAGGAATAATACGATCACAAAAGGCGGGCATTCCTGCCCCTTGTGTAAAAATCTGAAACAAAGGAAGGTTGATGCAATTCGATCCTCGCATGATGGCAAAGTCCAGACAGAAATTCCTTCCTGGGGGACTTGATGGGGGTCACAAAAGATCATACTCGGGCGCTGTTAATCACTCAAGGGAGAGGGAGATACAAACACCACACTTCATTCTATGTTTTACGAGTTTCAACAGACGTTCACGTGGGAGTGTGGTACCAATAGGTCCTGCAGTGAGACTAAATTTTCCTACACAGGTATCTTCTTTTAACAAACGTTGCAATGTCTCTTCCTCCTGTGGTTCATTGCCCCTGCCTCACGGCATTGGGCCTCTGTAGCCACCTGATGATGATGATGATGATGCTGCTGATGATGCATAAGCAACACTTGACTGCCCTTCATGGGCTCTGCTCCATTTTCCTGAGAGGGTTGTGTTTACCACGGAAAGCCCTCTCTCCTACTGTGGTCTTTCGACGGGGCGCGCACGGGGCGCACTTGAACTTGGGTGCTGGTTCTCCTCTGTGGGACTGGCGTCGCTAGGGCCCCCTGATAGCGTTGTCTTGGTTTCACGTCCAGTCGTCCTTCCGAATTTCACTTTGAAGTCGGAGATGCTCCTGGGGCTGTGCTTCCCTCTCAGACGGACAGCATGACTGGTCCCGTCCGTCACTTCGTTGGGTCCCATCCATCTCGGCTGGTGCCACTTCCGCTTTAGGACCCTTACATACGGCTGCTCGGGATACGTCAGTCTCATTCCTGGCCACTCCATCTGGAGTTGTCCTCCTTAGGAGATGCCCTCTCCTGGTCTGCAAGAAGGTGGTTAGGGTGGAAAACATGCATTCTACCATCTTTCCTCTAAATATTGTAAATCCGTAAAAATTGTCCTAACCACATCGACTGAATCAATATGGGTGTTAACCTCCAACCACGATGCCCTCTCCAGTGTCCTCAGAACTGCTACCAACTCCCTGGGCTATCTGTTTTCTCTTAAGTTTTGAGTTTCTTGGAACTGTAATTGTTTCGACGGATGGCCATCGTCATACTACCAAATGAGTCAAATCAGCCTTTCTGTTAAATGTCTAAAGCGATAACTGTCTGAATGCGCTATAATCTGGTTCAAATATTACCGTGGCATACTAATCATCTCTGGGTCTATTTCCCCGTTTTTATTATTTGTTTTCTTATAAAGCGGAAAAGGGCAGCGCAGCAACGAGGTGTTGAGGTTAGCCTTCAACCATTCCATCCGCTGCACTGATCCCTTCTGATTCATATGTCAGATTGGGTTTATGTATGGTCTTGTCTAATTTCTCAGTTTGTTCTACTGACATTGTAAACATTTTCGAACAGACAAATGCAGCCACTGTGACAAGTAGGGACCACTTCAAGGGACTGTCTAACACAATGTGATCAACGTTTTGTAAAAATTTCCCTAATGCTGCCGTACGTCCGAAGCATGCTGAATCTTTCTTGTTTGATTTGGGTCCAATTGCATGCTGACGTAGGTCAAAATCCGTCATCCACTTTTCCCCCTCTCTTTCCTGAAAAATAACAGTAGAAATAGGGTTTTCATCGTCAAAAATATCCAAATAAAGCAGCTTGAAGCAATCAGGCCGCACGAGAAAAACCGACATCGCCGTGCAAATCTCCCAAAAATATAACGGCGGCGAGCACATTGCCAATTTACCTTTCCGTTTGAAACCGCAAAAAAAGTTAAATGAGCCACCTCGTGGCTTCCGAAGAGCAAACCTCAAAAGGTGTCGCAAGAAGATCATCAGTGTACCAAATGAGTACAACGGCGTTTGGAGGTCGGGAAGCGATGCTACTTGACTAAAAAAAATATATATATACAGTATATATTTTGGAAACACATTAACTATTAACACATTAAGTATTTTACCACCAAGACGAGTGAATGAGAAATCCCCCTATATGATTCTGAAAGCATAATGTGGAAAAATGTGTTGGTCAAATTCACCATGGGAAAATGTATGCAAAAACCGATTTTCAAAAAATTTATGTGAAAAACAATTTTCCAAAAATGTGTGTGAAAAACATTTTCATTAATTTGAGTAGACGGCAAACACATTACTTTAGGAATTTCAAACAATTTCTAATTGAGAACGTGCCTACCCTCTTTACCATTGGTTCCAATTCCTTAGCTAGATGAGTAGGACTCAATATGAGAAAAATGTGTTTCATGGTCATGCAATACAATACCAGTCAATGAGATCCTCTGACAGGTCCACTCCGGCTGGCACACCCTCCTCCGAACCTATAACAATTTAGGAATAGGGAACATTAAATAAATTGCCTTGTGTTTCAACCAACCAGGCCATGCGATTAAATGTTGTTCTCTAGTCTGTCAAAAGCATTGTGCAGTGGGGTGGGGTCATTCGGGACTGTAGGGCAGTACGGGAAGAACCATGGAGGCCCAAGGCTGACACTGGTCACAGAGTTCGGTGGTGGATCATCTACTGACGTTAGCAACAGTCAGCTTTGTGTTGGCGGTGAGAATTGTTCATTCGGCAGTGTGACTTTCAGTCATCTGAGCAGCAAGCCTGGAGACTTTTGGCTTTGACGAGCAAGTTGCAATTCACCATGTTCAGTTCAGCGGACAGTCTTTCGGTGAAGCCATTGGTGACCCCCGTTGTTGGGGCGTCAGAGTACCCATGTGGCAGTTGGGCCTCATCCACGTGTGGGCGGCGTGGCTTATCAGTGTACAGGCTTCGTGGAGGAGTCGGAGCTTGTAAATCAGTCCAATGTCCGTTTTATCTCACCACAGTGGAGGAGTCAGCTTGGTCCCCAATGACCCCCGCACTGGCCCACATCACCTCCTTACCCCCCCTCCACAGCTATGCCATCTTGGCCTCCCAGTGGGCCTGGAGCTTGGGTGGGGGTAGGGTCAGCCATGGTGGAGCCTGTACAGAGACACTGATTCATATTCGATTACATTTCTCAATTTTCTCCTTTTCTTAATTTTTTTATTTTGCATGCATTACTGGAGACCCTTGGCCTCTTGTAAGTGCAGTAGTCATCCTGTAGCTTCGATGATTTCTCAGTCACCGTCTCGGCTTTTGATTCCAAATTGCTGCACATAAAATAAGAAATAAATTTGCCAGTTCGCGTCATCTATGGTGGGGAAAAAGTGGGAGAATTAGCCATAATTTTTCAAACATCAGTTTGTGCTACACAAATCGAAATTGGTAGCCACAGATTAACAATATCCATCAAATAAGTCAAAAATTGAATCAAGTTCATAAAGCCTCGGTCAGTCCCTGATCCCACAGTAGTATGGCAGTCATCAGTTCGAAAATACTATTTTTATTTATTCATTCATTCTTTCCTTTGCATTTTTCCTAATATTATCAATTGTTGATAACTTGTCTTGGGCAGACTGAGGGAGCTCAACCCACAGTGGAATTGGGTGGGGGCTGCTGAATTGCTTGACTGTGCCCCCCCCCCCTTTCCATGCGGTTTACGACCTGCATGGAGGGTCCCTGCAGAGCTCACACGGTAATTAGAGTGCCCCTCTGTTAATAAACACAGTGTATATATTTTCTTAATTCATTCAATGCCTTAAAACTTGCGATAGTGTTCGCACTTGTGAAAAATAAAGACACATTTTTCATGTGTCCGGTGAGCGCAGGCCTCCTGCCTGCAGGCTGGCCATCCGCTCCTAATTCTCCTGCCTTGTCTATGTGAAGGATGGCACGGAATTCAACGCTCCCTCCTCCATGCGGTGGAGTAAGAACCGTGCTGCCTTGATTACCATAACTTCGTTCTTGTTACTTTATCAATCATTGTTCTTTCAAATGACAGCAATGGTCAAGCCGTCCTCTCAACGCAATATAGCCTCAATTGTATTCCAATTAGCATTGTCCATTACCCTTTTTTTTTTCCTAACTCTTGCCTTCTCTATTTCTTTCAGTCTTTACACGCACATGCAAAACTTACTTTCAACACACTCAATCCAACATTGTCTATCTACTTAGCTCATCTTCAATTTCCGAACCGTCACTACTCACCACTTGAGAACAAATCTCAGCTTCTGTGTTCTTTCAAACTTAGCCTGTTGCAGACATGTGCACATTTTCAGCATGACATCTTTGATCCTCTGTCGAAAAGGAGACTCTGTTCCTCTCCTCTTTCGTCAACAACTGCTTCAAAAACAAGGTGTATGCAGAAAAACGGACAAGACTGCTTTTCTCTCCCCCCCTGTGATTGAGAGGAGAGAAATTGCAGCACACAAAGAGCACATCTGGCAACAAGTTGACTTGAATCTAAAACAACAATTCTCTTCACACTTCTCCTTTCAAGAAGAGCACTGCATCCACCCAGCCCCCCTCCCTCTGGGGGACTGAGGAATCCTCAACACGTTTCTCTCTTCTCCCTACATTCTGGCCCCTCATCGAGGCAGTCAAACATCATCATATATATAAAATATTACAGGCCATAAGAGCAAAACACAAATGACGTGCACAAATAACATGCCCAGATCAGAAATCAATTTCTGACTACTCATCACACTGCTTTCTTCACTTTAGTGTATATTTCTCTAATAAGAAACGTTCTACATGTGCCAATGTCACATGAGGATTCCAACAGAACGCCATTCATCACTAATATGATTATCAGTCTCTCTCCTTTTATATACAGACTACAGCATTATCATCATACGCCATATTATATCAAATGTTCCTTTCGCTTAACCTTATTTTAATAAACATATAGTTCAATAAACATCGCCGTCAGACCAACTTTATTCTGTTTCATGAATAAATATTTAAATACGATTTACATCGCATTATTGATTTGGTATTTGCCACCGACGAGCATTCATTCATTATCGTCAATTCGGCACCTCCAGACTCAGGGCAGTTTGATTTGATCGGTCCTTGTCGGACTTGACCACATTCCGACACTTCGCCCGCCAAAGCAGAAACAAGGGTGTCGTCGCCTTTTTTTTTTTTTTTTTAATGCGGGGCCCCTACGACTGCCTGAAGTCTGAGGATCCCGAAGCCGCGTGTAGGTCCGTTGTTTTTTCTTTTTTCGCCTCCTCGTTCTGTCTACGCCTGCATAGTCGCTTTACGTGGCCTTTTTCGCCACAACGAAAACATCTAACCTCTTTCAAAAGCCTTCGTTCCTCAGAAGTGAATTTGGAGGAATCAAACGGCTTCCTATGTTTGTTTGTTTGTTTGTTTGTTTGTTTTTTCGAGGACTTTTGGTGTTTTGGTTTCCCTCGGCGTAATAAACATTAATTACTTGCACAAGTCGGATCGCTCCGTCATCGTCTATTCCAGCTAATTGTGTTTTCGACGAACGTTTTTACTTCTTCTTGACGCACTGTCGCCTGTTGCGACATGTTTAATCGCAAGGAATCAGGGAATGTCCGCACATCCATGTTGGTGCCAAGCAACAACCGAAAGTATTCACGGGAATTCGCACTCTCGCTCCGGTATGTTTCTGTCAAAATAAAATGCTACGTGCCCGCGCCGAATTAAACATTCACGATCACTTTCGAACCGGAGCGAATTATTCTAGTTCAATATTCGCAACTTCCCTCCCCTCTTTTTTATTTTATTTTTTTTTTTTTTTTTAGTGTTTAATCCCAATTTGGTCCCGTTTACAACCGCATAGGGCGGACACTAAAAACTGGATTTCATCAGTGGGACAGCAAGTCAAAATCACAATCGTGGTAAAATCCTCTTCAGCCCAACGGGCAGGATTTTCTTGCATAGCGCATCCACCAAAGTCTGCTGTTTACACCCCCACTGTGTATTATATGGGTTACGGCACCGCACGGTATCGTAACCCCCAAACAGACATACGCACACACAGAGGAACAGCGCGCGACACACACACGTCAAGCTCGTGACATTCACTCCAACACGCACAGACACAAACACAGACACAAACACATACACATACACACTCACACAGGAATGATCAGAACCTGTGTTGCGGGAGCCAACTTCAGTTTCCGGGCTAAGCCCAGTGACCACAGCCTAAACCAATCCAGTACACGCTGTCACTACTGTGGAAGCTGGTACCCACTTCGTTGCGGGAGCCAATTTCTGTTTCCGGGCTAAGCCCAGTGATAGCCCAAATCGATCCAGTTCATGCAGTCACTAATGTGGAAGCTGGTACCCATTTCGTTGCAGGAGCCAATTTCAGTTTCCGGGCTAAGCCCAGTGACAGCCTAAACCAGCACAGTTCAAGCAGTCACTAATGTGGAAACTGGTACCCACTTCGTTGCAGGAGCCAATTTCAGTTTCCGGGCTAAGCCCAGTGACAGCCTAAACCAGCACAGTTCAAGCAGTCACTAATGTGGAAACTGGTACCCACTTCTAGAGCCACCGGGGCACAATTATCGTCAGACTGACCTTAGTTTTCCCCCAATCCGTCCTGGTGAACGAGCCCGCCCAGGTCCGTTGAATTGGCGTTCGCGTCTCCGTTGGCAGGCGACCCGGCTCCTGGCCCCGAGAAAAGGGGTCTTCGAAGTCCCAGTAGGCTCCGACGGTGCACCGATTTGGTTCAGTCGCCGCAGATCGCCAGCCGCAGGAGAGGCTTTGCCATCCCGGACGAGCCCCCAAGTAATGTCAGAGATGTTCGCTCGGACGGTCAACAAAGGCTCGAACACAGGAACAGATTGTCTTTCTCTGCCGGCAGGAGGTGCAGTTTCAAGGAAGTCACTCACCGTGAGCTTCCCACCTGACACCCCACCTCTGCAACCTCTGCCGGCCTTTTTATTGACTGTATATGCAAATGACAAGGAATACATCAGAAAAACACTCCCATCTTCATTAACATGTCGCACCCCTGGGCGGTCCAAATTGGGCCGCCCCAAAGACAAAGCATTCCCATGGATTCAGCACCAGCGTCCATAAACTAACAGACACGTCGACATTTTAACGATTGGCGTCCCTCTGAATTGATATGTGGTAACCTGGCTCGTGACCCTTTCTCGTGATGGAGCGCACAAACACCCCCTTCCGTCCAGGGTTAAATCTTCCTTTCTGAGATAAGGAGCGCATGGTCTGGTACCATGCGCTCGGGTCCCTTGGCCTCGAATTGACCCCTGATTCTCTGTGCCTCTAATGTGTGCCAAATGTTCTGAACACTATGTCAATCAAGCATGTAACAAGATGAAACTTTAAAACATGACAACATTGTATTTTCTATTCTAACAGATACACAGAAAATCCGTCAGCGTAGTGCTTTTGCAAATGAAAGCAGTGCAATGTCTGAGATAAGTTGGCTGGAAACCCCATTGACTGTTTAGCAACAGTTTCAAGGGGAATTACAGGAAGGACAGTGGAGTGTCAGCTCCCTACACACCAAATTCTGGGCCCAGAGCCCAAAGGAGCAAAGGTCAAGGCAAACAACATCTTCAGCAACTCATCACTGATTTCTCTAAAAAGGACAAAATGAGGGTGTGCATGCAAGAATGATCTTATAGCCACAGTCAGACCAATAATATAATTCAAACTCACTTTAATTAAAGTGGAACCTCCATTTAGGTCATTCCTTTAAGTAGAAAAAAAAGAGTGAGTGTCTGATGTATTTAGGGCAAGCAGGTAAAGTTTTGGCGCTTTAGGAGTTCAAACAGCGGTAGGTGGCCACAAGCGTGCTCCCGTTGTACTGAACAACTCAAGAGATATCGAAATAAGTGTATGTTTATGTCAAGCTCTTTGGGCAGGAACCGTATGATGTAGCTACACTGATAAACTGTACACTCTGTTGAACGCTTTAATCAAATTGGATTTTTCATCTCTTGAACGAAATTGTTTTTTCTTTGACTGTTTTGTCTGTTTTGATGGATTGACGATTGACGGACAGGCGAACCGCTGAAATTTAATGCCAGCAGACATGACAGAAGCGTGGTAACATGGACCGACAAACTGTCGATAACCGCGTTATCATAATGCATTGGTTTGGCTCGAAATAATGACGGACTGATGATGATGGATGGCTGCCCAAGCCATTGACGAATGACGGACTGTAAAAAATGTGTAAATTGTTCACCTCCGGTGTTGTGGCCCCCGACTGATGTCAAAGTTTAATGTTGGTGCGGCCCTCAAATTCTTTGCTGTGTTTTTGCCCTGGACGTTTTGTGTGTTGTTTTGTTTCGTTTTGTTTTGGGTTTTTTCCCCCCATCACTTACGGGCTACCATAGCTCAGGCTCGTGACAGCGAAACGTAATTCTGAGGTGACACCAAATGGAAGGAAAATATATCCCATCACTCAGTTCCAGTCGTGTTAAACGGGCTGAAGAGAAAGGTTGGCAATGAGAACAGCCAATTTCAAGAAAAACAGAAGAAAACACCCAGAAATTTCTTGAATGCTCAGAGAAAGTTTCGGTGCTCAAGAAATGAGACAGCATGAAACCCACCTAGACATGATGAGGAGTATGCAATCTTCCAGGGAGACGAAAGAGAGGACTGCTTCACCAATCTTGTTCATGTTCCAAAGAATGTTAACGTTCTGAAATTTTACCAATAAAGATTGAGAAGATGAGATTATTTGTACTTATTATGAATACTTGAGCCCTTTTGTGTGGAAAGTTTGATGTGGCCCAGACGCGCACAGACTCTATTTCCAGCACCCCTCACTTAAGTTGAGTTCGAGACCCTGTTTGAAAAAAGCAGAAGTGATCCAAATCTCACACACTGAAACATTTGGGTTTTTTTCTCTCCAATGAGTCACAATCTTTTGTTTAAAATCGACCCAAGAGTGCACACGTACATATGCACTGTTGTGACAAACATTATAAGAACAGTAGTGACAGAATCACATTAGTGGCATCTTCTTTCTTTATATTATTCACTCAGTCAGTTATTCCATAGCAGACTCTGGCACACACACATGCAGACGTGAATGCTTGTCATTATACGAGTATACCCTTGAGCAGGCCTCAAGTTTATCTATAGGGGCTGCAGATCTGGGTGATATTAGGAGAATGCGACCTACATTGCACTCTGAACATGCGTTGTCTGCTTATTCATTTATTTACTACACTTCTGTCACACTACTCAGCTTGTCAGCAGTAAGAGGCTCACTGAAAAAAAAATGGAGTGATATTTATTTTTTACTCTCAGAAATTTGCACTTGAAGTGATCCAGAAACAGATGACAATTTTCATTCATTCATTCATTCATTCATTTTCCGAACCGCTTCATCCTCACTAGGGTCGCGGGGGGTGCTGGAGCCTATCCCAGCAGTCTTCGGGCAGTAGGCGGGGGACACCCTGAATTGGTTGCCAGCCAATCGCAGGGCACACAGAGACGAACAACCATCCACGCTCACACTCACACCTAGGGACAATTTAGAGTGATCAATCAGCCTGCCATGCATGTTTTTGGAAATGTGGGAGGAAACCGGAGCACCCGGAGAAAACCCACGCAAGCCCGGGGAGAACATGCAAACTCCACACAGGGAGGCCGGAGCTGGGATCGAACCCGGTACCTCTGCACTGTGAAGCCGACGTGCTAACCACTGGGCTACCGGGCCGCCCTATGACAATTTTATTTTTTGTTTAAAAAAGAAAACTTCTTGTAAAAGAAATAAGAAAACATGAGCAATGTGTCATGCTTTTGTGTGGACGCCGCAGCCTTGTTCCACTATCGACCTCCTGCTTTTTAATATTCATGAGGCGCTTTTCAGCAGCTCCAGTCACCACAATGTTGTGACGCTCCTGCACTCACGCTGAATCCATTCCCATTGATCCCCATTGGTTTTCCCAAACATGCATCGATTCCATTCAAACTTCAGATTCATTCAAACACACATTCGCCACACCATGCGCTTCCAAACGAGCACAAGATGTGACTTGTACAGTGGTGCAATAACACAAGCTGCCGCCTGTATTTAAAAATTTATCTACCTGACTTATATTTAACTTTGGGGAGTCAAAAATCAGAGGTTGAATTTCTTTGTTTGGATACTTAATTTTGAAAATTGAACAATATCACAGAAGAGGGAGTCATGTTGTACTGTATATTTCGACCTTGTGCCTACGAACAAATATTTTAGTATATTTTAGTATTCGGATATCCATCCATCTATTTTCAAATGCGCTTATCATAATGGGGCTCATGGGCATGCTGGAGCCTACCAGAACTTTCTTTGGGCAGTAGGCGGGGTACACCCTGGACTGGTTGCCAACCAATCATAGGGCATGCATAAACAAACAACCATTCATGCTCTCACACACACACGCACACACACCTAGGGACAATTTGGAGTGTTTCATTAATCTGCCATGCATGTTTTTGCCATGCATGTTTTTGGAATGTGGGAGGAAACCGGAGTACCTGGAGAAAACCCACAGAGAAACGGGGAGAACATGCAAACTCCCCACAGGAAGGCCTGGAATCGAACCCTGCACCTCTGCACTGTGAGGCGCATGTGCTCACCAGTCAGCCTCTGTGCCACCAGTATTCCAATACTGTACTGAAAATTCACATTACCGCTAGATAATAAACGTCCAACCTATTTTCATTTGTAGATATTGACCCTTATTAACCATTGGTACACTTCATTTTAAACTGTGCATAATAACACACTATTGTCCTCTCAGTAAATATTAGTATTATATTAGAAAAATCCTTATCGTTTGTTTGATTTTATAATTTGTGTCTATGAGAAGAAGTGAAGTCAGAACCACAGTCACGATTTTGCCAGCTAAAACAACACACTTGAGTAAGCCCGGTTTGTTAAAAAGTGATCAGCTGGAACAGCAACTGTGTCAGGCTGTCAGCATCAAAGTGTGCAAAGTCATTTACATCCACAACCTTTGAAAAGTAATCCGACAGCTCTTGCTGGTTTAAGCTGATGTCAGACCACACAAATGTGGTCCGGTTTCGACCCGACAGAGGGTGTCACAGACAAACGTAGTGTCCATCCATCCATCCATCCATCCATCTTCTACCGCTTATCCGAGGTCGGGTCGCGGGGGCAGCAGCTTTAACAGGGAAGCCCAGACTTCCCTCTCCCTAGCTACTTCTTCTAGCTCTTCCTGGGGGATCCCGAGGCATTCCCAGGCCAGCTGGGTGACATAGTCTCTCCAGCGTGTCCTGGGTCCTCCTCGGGGTCTCCTCCCGGTGGGACATGCCCGGAACACCTCACCAGGGAGGCGTTCAGGAGGCATCCTAAACAGATGCCCGAGCCACCTCATCTGGCTTCTCTCGATGAGGAAGAGAAGCGGCTCAACTCTGAGCCCCTCCCGGATGACCGAGCTTCTCACCCTATCTCTAAGGGAGAGCCCGTAGTGTCTTGTAGCCAAATTTGAGTTGTTTTGTTGTGTCGAAGCCCGTGTAGTGTGACATACTCAACGATGTGGTGTACAGAATTTAAAAAGTGACTTGAACAAAAGGGGAAATTCTGGAACGTATACGTAGCATTTCAACTCGTGCTATATTTGCTAATCGCAAAGCTAGTAGCTGATTAGCAAACATGGTGTCATGAAACAATTAATCGTGACCTCACCCTCTTTCCACCATCCAGAGTCCTGGGTCGATAGTTTATTTTATTTTATTTTATTTTTTTGTCTTTTCTGGACATAGAAACAACGCAGATGCACATATCGCCCCCGTTGACGTGACTTTTAAAGCTGTTTGTTCGCCTCCCCGATGGACCTGCGCCAATGGACTGAATCTTGATGGAAGCAGGCAACGTCTGGGCATGGTCTGGTCGGTGACGAACTAGTCATCTCCTCTGGTCCAACACACAAAATGACATTTAACTAGTAGTCCCACAACCTTATTGCCATGTGATTGTGTGCATATTGCGCAATGCAAAAAAAGGGACACACAAGTTGTGTTTGTATTTGTGGTTATGACACTAACAGTGTTTTTCCATTCAAAGATGTTGGCTGCTTCAGTTCGGTTTGGCTCAGGGGTTTGTCCCAACATGACAGATTTGACTTTTTCCATAGTGCGACGTCTCCTCCAGACATCGTTGTTCTGAAGCAACGAGAGCATCGTCAAAAATTAAGATGAACATTTTAATTCTTTATTATGGCTTCCACTGACCACTTCCAACAAGGCGTGTGTTCAGGTGAGGCCACATCAGACAGTCCGTCACAAGCACACACTAAAGAAACATCAGCGTGTTTAAACTGGTCATACAAACCCAAAATCTGTGCTGCACAATTTGGCCCAGCGTGACAAAAAGTGCCAATGGGAGAATAATTTGTCTCCTGGCGGGGCTAAAGGGATGTGAGACAGATGTAAGATGGTGCTTGAAAATGAACTAAAGACTGCACTGGGACTTCTAAGCCGAGCAGCACATGCAGTAAAAAGAGAGAAAAATGTGTTTTGTCATTTAAATGCTCCTCTCATCAAACTGCCTGTTTGTCTTCAGGGAGGCTGTGGCCACTGGTCTGCATGGCTAATCGGACCATTGCGTTAATTATGGCTTCACAGCTTGCCCCGAGCACACACTTCCAAAGCATCAAACGCATGTATGGACTCTCCCTTTATACGCATTCTCCATATCCTCTTTGGCTGTCAACAGACCTCATCTCGATGCTGTCTGGCGGGGAAAAGAGACACTTGTTTTGTAACGAGCTGAGGAAGGTGGATACACACGTTTGCGTTCACAGGACATCCACTGCATTATTCATTCCCCCAAATTGGGAACATCGGTTGTGCGCTCGCACACAAACAGAGACGGATTCATCTGATAATTTCCCCAATGGTGGCAAATATAAAACATTTAATCATTCCAAAGAATAAAAATTCATAAGGAAATGTACAAAATCAATATTTTATGCTACTTACTGTGCCGCTTCTTTATTACAAACCTATTCAGGATCCAGCATTAAAAATTAAAGGTGGCAAGAAAAGACAGAAGGGAGGAGACATGACAGTGTGAGAGGGAGAAAGGTAGTGCAAGGGACTTAAGAGTTCAAAAGCTACGGAGTTTCATTCATGTTTCAAGCCACTTCTTTTTTTTTTTCTTTTTTTCGGTAAGAGCCACAGAGGCAGTTTTGAAACAGGCAGCAAAGCTTTGATAGATGGAGCGCGCTGAGCAGCCAAGGTGCTGTCAACATAAATAGCAATAAAGAAGTGAGGGAAATGTTTTCAACTGGAGTTTTCAAGGTTATGGCCCATGGCAGTGATTTGAAGGCGCCACGGTTTGGCTGCGCTCTTGGTTATGCATGGGGAGTTGCGTGTCTGTCCACCACACATTAATGAAAACAGTTGATTGTGTGTATTCGAGCAGCACCGCTCGTGTGTTTGGCAGAAAGCATTGTTTCATGCATTAGCACTTACGCCGAACTGTGCAGACACGCTCGGTCCTCCGTAGTGGTGCGCATGCTTTTTGTGTTTGTGCTAGGCTAATCTATTTGGCCCTTTTATGCTTCATAACATTTGGTCCTCTTTAACAGCACTTTACACCTGACCTTTAAATATGCATTACTGTACTTCTTTTTCAGGAGTCAGACTTGTAACAGCTGAAGATTAAAGTCTGTCTCGTTCTTCGCGTAACTCAATCAAACATCCTCTAGTCGCCAAATCAAGGGCAGTGAATACCATAAAAGATAAAGTCTAACTCTTGAGCGTTGCAAGAAAGAAGACTGATGACTGACTTTCGACCCTATCTTCGGCGTTCATGTGGTTTTGTCAAAACAGATCCTTTTCCACAATTACTTAGTCCGGATACATAAATATTGAGTCTGAACACAAAGGGGGTCACCGTAATGAATTATTTTGAATGTCACCACGTTAAGGTGATGTGAGAATTTGGCTGTGTTAATATTGGTGATTAATGGTATGAAGATTTCATTCCGAGATTAGTATTTCAAGTTGTTCCACAAAACTGTGGTCATGAGCGGTATTTTGTTTGACTTTGTTTTGATTAGATTTTCTTTGTTTGATGTTTTGTCAGGTTTTCCCTGCGTCCATTTTTGTAATATATCAACTCAATAGGTTTTTGTTTCCACCTATTCTCATCAGCTCTGTTCCTCGTGTCAAACAATCAGCTCCCTCCAGCCAATGGGGTCTGGTCCAGGTATGCCCCGTTGTCTCATCAGTTTGCTTGTATTTAGTTCCCCGTCTTGGGGTCCATTTTTTGGCTCCACCCTCCACCACACAAATCCGTCTTCATGATACTTGACGGAAACAAGTTCAGAAATTCGCTTATTATTTGACATCTCACCAACACAGTTGCCCCAGTGTACAGATTAACCAAGTGATTGTTTTAGTTGAAATTTTGAGAAAAAAAAAAAAAAAAAACAGTAAAAATGGAATGCAACATTTATTACAGTTGCAAATGGCCGCATCCCTCTTTTAATTGTGATTCCCTAAGATTAAAAAAAAAAAAAAAATCAATCAGTTATAAATTCCAACTCCTTCTGCTCATCGTTCCGGGTGGACGAGGGCGGGGGGGATTTAAAAGCTTTTGCTGTTACTTTAAACATTATCCGTAAGTATTTATAGAGGTTCAACTTTTGTTCATCGGTACTAAGAATAGAATGAAGTATTAACAAAACAAAAACAAAACAAAAATTGTTTTTCTGGTTGTTATTTGCCCTGTCTTGGAGTTTTTCTTGTATGTGAAGTGTCTAACAAGGATTCTCACTGTGGATTACATGGCCAAGCAAACAAAATACAGGATGTTTGTACAAAATACAGCGGGGGGAAAAAAAAAACAGCGAGGGGCAGTGAGGCAGAGATGAATCCAGTCTGTCTGCATCCACTAATGGAAGAAAGATGTAAAGTTCCACAGCGAGAACGTCTTCAGCCTGCTAAGTCACAACCACGACTACGTCCCACTGATTCTGCTATAATATCTCTCTTTGAAGAATGTCGCCATTTGGAATTGATGATGGATCCTGCATTCATGTACCAAAATAAAACAACCATGCGCAATGAATCATCCCACAAAAGTTTGAATGGGCATTTGCACAGTCTGAAGAGCACAGTTGTCCCCCATACAGAAGAATCCCGCCCCTGGTCCCTTTGGAAGCATCCATATCTTCCTTGCCTCCACCCCCCCCTTTGTCTCCCTCTCCCAGTGGAAGTGTAGTGCAGGGCCCAGGGCCCCTGCCTGTAATTGCTGTTGAATGGAGTGTTTTCATGGAGTGTTAGGCTGGCCCCTCCCCTGGATTAGCATGCTTACGTACACATGCACAAGCACACAGGCGAAGCGGCGAAGACACGCTGATGCACACTCACACAAACATGTGCTCAGATACTCAAATGGATTAGTGGTGCTCACTCATGGGGAGAGGAGGTTGATTTGAGCAGACAGCAGACACCCTTTGGAGAAAGCCAGAGGAGGCCTGGCGGATTTTCAACTGCACACACACACACACACACACACACACACACACACACACACACACACACACACACACACACACACACACACACACACACACACCAACGCACACACACAAAAACCCATAAGAATAGAGAGAATACAACAAGAAAAGGCATCAAAGTTGCACTTGCTCATGTGAGCAAATGCACGCATATTCCCAATCTGAGCTCCCAAGTGGAGGCCGTATGCTGCGGAGGACATATGGGGTGAATCATGTGTTAACAGGGAGTACTGATTAACACATCTGGAGAGAGCCGGTGGGATGGGTGTGGTAAGGGTGGGGGTGGGGGTGGGGGGTGAGAGAGAGAGACACAGAGAGAGAGAGAGAGAGAGAGAGAGAGAGAGAGAGAGAGAGAGAGAGACTGAATATGTTTGGGGCTGTAGGGGAAGAGGAGTGCGGAGGTCCGACTAATCCTGATTCATTCGGCCTAATCCACACTTATAGAAAAGAAACAAGACAAACAAAGCAACAAACACGTAGACACTTACTGGAAGGAATGAGGGACTATCCACTTGCCCCAAGCCAAGTCCTGTGTGTCATGTCAGAGGCAGTCAGCTGTGTCACAGCACCATGTTCGCCATATGCCCATCAGTCACATTTTCTGCCTCAAATCACAAAGCACATGAACAAAACACTTCCAACACAGTTATTTGCACACAGTGTGCAACTGTGAAGGAACTGGATTTCACGGATTGGTCATCTCGTGAGGTACAAGTACGTGACGTTTGTTACTTTACTGACTGATGAGATGATTTCATTTAATGACATGTTGGATTTAACGTGTCCCAATGAATATTGGCCATGGTATGTATATGTGTTCTGTCATCATAGTGCTTTAAAAATATTGAACCATCTGTTTACCTCAGACACCATCATGACGCAGGAGGAAACTCAAACCTGCCTTTGAGAATTTTTGAAAGATTCTTTTTGAAACCTGCACTTTGCTACGTTTCTGTAGCTAGTACAAATCAGAGTAAGTGCTAGCTTGTCTGGGTTTTGAAGAGGACGCTTATACAAAGCAGGAGCAGGCAGTACATTTAGTACCTGGGCCTCAATTTAATCCACCTCTGAATATCGTTATAATCACATCATGAATATAGAAACCATCAATACAATACAACAAATGCAGTATTTCAACATTTGTAGCAGTTCAGAATCTGTATTTGTAAAACCTGACCTATGCCACAGATGCTGACTATTGAATGTGTTATCCTGTATAGACTGCTATTAACGTGTCTTCCTGGTCCAAAGTTCAACCGAAATGCCGAAAAAGCAATAGCGTAGACACCACAGAGACTGTAATCTTTAAACTATAGCGCTTAAAATAGTGGTGGTTATTTAAGCATAGACATCGATACATAGAGTCTCATGTAGAGCACACTACACTACACTATTAAATAGAGTCTACGCAGAATACCCTTCTGGTCGTGAGGGTGTTTGCCATATTTGATGTGGAAGCCCCCCCCCCCCCCCCCCGTAAACTAATGCACGTCAACTTCACTCAACCTATAAAGTGCACAAGGTTAATGCCTTTTGTTCATCCATTCACACACACTAATTGGATCTGGGTAACAGATTGGCACCAAAAACAACGTATATCATTTTAAAATCTGATGATTGTACATGTTTACAGCCTCAGTCAACAAATTTCAGTACAGTATTCATCACTACATTAAACAGTGTGCCACTCATATAAACACTAGTATGAAAAAATAATAATGTATTCTTCTAAATAATTCATTATATAACTTAATTGTTTTTCATGTCATTTTTACCAAAGTAAATGTTCATTTATTTTTTTAGTGATAGGGTACTTTTTTGTAGTATGATAAGTAAAAAAAAAAAAAAAAAACTGGATATTATCACTACTGAGCAAGATTTTATGGCTTGACTTACGACTTGCTTCAATCAAGTAATGACTTGACTAGACTTCCTTGAAATTTGGTGGTGACCTGACTTGACTTGCTTGATTTTTTTTTTTTCTTCCCACAGTAACTTGGGGGTTGCTTGAGACTTGTTAGCCCGTCTGTGGTATTTTGGCTTCTTTGTTAGCATTAAACAGAAACAGACGTATCAAAAGCAAATCTATGCGGTTGTAAGTGCACAATCTGTCATTTTCTCTGTTTCATGTTCAACTTGAGAGCAAACTTCAAGTGGGTGTGACAGTAAACAGCTTGAAGGTAATTTTGGAAGCAGCAAATCAAAGTAAATTAAAGCCAAAAAATTGACTGAAAAACAGCTCATATTTTGAGCAACTTGCAAGTCAGGTCACTTGTATCTCAAGGCCTATTGTACAAATTGTGACTGATCCAGCCTCTCATTAATTTTTAATACTGACAATTAAATGAATATGAAAGACTTAACTATTGATTTGACTTTGTTGCGTCTATGCAAGTCAGATTTGTTTTGAAGGTGTTTTTCTCATGAGTGTTTCAGACACTACACAGTATCTGCTGTTCTTGGCTCATTTCTGTCTCATAATTTTCCAACATCAAGAACTCATAGCTACTTAAAGAAACCCCATTATGCTGTAAGACCTACAAGCAATTCTGTTGCTGTTCTGTTGTTACACGCGTGCAATAAACTGCTGTCATCTTTTATCATCTATCTGTTGTACACATCTATGGTTTCACTGCAATCAAAACAGCATTTCGGTGCTCAAACCACCGTGAGGCCAAATAAACTGGAACAAATCTGTGGTTACGGTTACTTTGAAACAGAGTTAAGAATTGGCACTGGCACTACAAATGGGCATGTGGGGCCCTATTTTGGTAGACTGGCGCCCGTGCGCTGTGCGTTAATTCATTTTCGTGCCAGCGCAAATCCAGTGTGTTTGGGGCCGTGTTGCATTCTCTCTCGGGGTTCCGGCACACAGTTGCCTCGCCCCCCGGCTCCTCCAACAATTTGGTGGCAGAAAGTAGTCTGAGCTGGCGTAAAAAAGGGCACATCTATACTTTTGTACCGGGGCAAAGCTCTAATTCAGCGTGCTTGTGAATCGGGTAGAAGCACTACACCCCACTTGCTGTTACTTACGTATTCCCTAGCGCATCTCACAATAGGTGACAAAAGGTAGAGCAGCTACAGGGAGGTCTATTGTACAGGACAGGTGATGAAATGCGATTTTGGGGTATATGATCAAGGAGCAGGGAGACACATTTGACACTCCGACGTGTGCTGGATGTCATCGTATTTCATTCATGAATACAACACCAGGATGGGATAATCTCTGTTAATCATTGCAATAAAAAACCATACGTACACTTTATTGAAACTTGCACTGGGAATGAAAATTGTACTTGCGGTGTTGTCATCTTGCTTACAAACACATAGCAAGTGTGTTTTTGCGCACCTGTCGTCGGCAAAATGCTCACCATTCATTGTGTCTGCTCCTGTTGTTTCACACATTCTGTCATTAAACGCAGGAAGTGAGGGATTTGGTGAAAAGGTTTACACTCAGTGTCAAAATGCTTTGGCAACATTTGGCATTAATTAAGGTTGGGGTATGAGGAGGTATGAAACTTTTATATTCACTTCATTTTGCAGTGCAGTTGTAACCCACCTGTTTTTTGTTTTCATTTGCAGTAACTGAAAATAGTTTCTGACATTTTATCACAATATCACAGCGAACAATAACTCTCACCTTCCATTGAAAACTTGATGACACCATTTGTTGAAAGTTTTCTCATCTTTTGCTTGCTTCCTTCATTTTAGCTCAACGGGTCATCATCATACTAATTTCCAGTGTGTTTACAGTTAAACTGTTGCATTAATATCGAGACGTATCAACATGCTGTCAACCTTGATTATCGAAGGAGCAATTGAAGTTCAGAAATTAAAACATTGGAGAAAACAAAAAGTATGTAGCCTCTTTTATGACAGCACTGTACAGCTGTCTACCTTTTAGGTTGATATCTGAAGTCTGGGCTTGGATAGATGAGGGATTTTGTCACATTGCGAGGTGGTGGTGGACCCCAAAAAGCAGGCAGGAAGGAGGAGCAGGATGAACTTGACGAATTGTATTAAAACACAGAAACTAAATCCAGAACAAACAAAGTCACAAAAACAAAAAGAATCCAAAGTAGCAAACAAAACCGTAACTGAAGCTAAACCGTAGCAGTTACCAAAACATGACCAGAACAAACATGACAGTAGCACAAAGCAACAATGACATGCATGCAATACTTTGTTTTTCTTTTTACCCCACCCCCCTTCCCCCTCCAATTCTGCTGCTGAAGACTGCAAATGTCCCCAGTGCGGGACAAATAAAGGTTTTCTTATTCTTATTCTTATTCTTATCCTTATGACCCGACACCGAGTGGTCGGGCATCAAGTCTTTTAAAGTGGCACTAATTACACAATGACCAACAGGTGTGCAGCTGCAGGCGGAGCCTCACAGTGCCACCTGTTGGTCACAAACAGATCCATGACAGGATTTACAAAGTACAGTTTGTATCGGTGGCGGGTGGTGCATTTGGGACCCGGGCCTTCAGTGTGGACCAGTGACATAATGCACCTTTGAATACCACCACTATCATTCACCATTTTTGTGAAACAATATAGAAAAGAAATTACTATGAGTGGCATGCCAGAGAGGCATTTTAGGATCCATCCACTCTCTACCGCTTCACCGGGGTCAGGTTGCAGGGCAACAGCATTAGCAGGGAAGTCCAGACTTCCCTCCCCCCAGCCACTTCCAGCTCTTCCCAGGGGATCCAAAGTCGCTCCCTGGCCAGCCGGCAGACATTGACTCCCCTGCGTCTCCTGGGTCATCCCCGGAACACCTCACCAGGATGGCGTTCAGGGAGCATCCTAATCAGATGCCCGAGTCTCATCTGGCTCCTCTTGAAGTGGAGAGAACTCCTGGATGATCGAGTTTCTGTTCTTATCTCTAAGGGAGAGGGACACCCTGCGGGGGAAACTCATTTTGACCACTTGTATCTGGGATCTTGTTCTTTCGATCATGACCCACAGCTCGTGACCACAGGTGACGGTAGGAACGTAGATCGACACGTAAATCAAGAGCTTTGCCTTTTGGCTCAGCAACTTCTTCACCGTGACAGGCCGATACAAAGTCCGTATCACAGCAGATGCTGCAGCGATCTGCCTGTCAATCTCCTTCTCCATCCTGCCCTCCCTCGTGAACAAGATCACAACATACTTAAACTCATCCACTTGGGGTAAGATCTCAACACTGACCCATAGAGATCCCAACCGCTTCACACTCAACTGCTAACCGCTCCAGTGAGAGTTGGAGATCCCGGCTTGAAAAAGCCAAAAACCCCACATCATCTATAAAAAGCAGAGATGCAATACTGAGGCCACCAAACCGTGTTTACTCAGTTGGACCAATAGCCAGCTACTCCAATCAGCCCCCCAACTGCCGCAGCGCTGATTTCGACGCAGCCATGAGCCCTCCCAACCAGTCGACCCGAACAGTCAATACTTCTACATTATTCAAAATGCTCTCCATTTAATTAGATATTTAATTGACTACCTGTAGACAGATGAGTGACCCGCTCGCCGGCATAAATTCATGTAAATGACACCACATATTACCTCCCAGAGGTAGATTTTGTAGTGACATCTGGTCAGGACAGAGGCCAGGTCTAATCACTGATCACTGGTGTGTGATCAGCTCTCATCTTGAAGCAGGAGTTTAAAATAGGAATCCTCTGGTTGATTATGCATTTCAAACACATTTTGACTCTTGTGGAAGGAAGAAACAAGTAGAACACCAAAATGGCATTATGAGTGTCAGGGTGGGCTTTATGTTAATGGCAAGGATCAAACTCTTATTTTTTTTCCCCATAAAGGAGTTTGATAAAGTGAAAATGAACACGATCCCACTCCTGCTGTTACTTGGGAGGTGGTAGATGGCGCTGACTGAAAACGATGTTTCAGGCAAAAACCCACAACTTGCAATTGATAGCAGCCCAGCTGTTGCTCTTATTCTCACCCAAACATCGAGGTGTTCAACGACTCCCCCCTGCCCCCCACCCCTTTCCTCATCCTCATCCTGCTGCCTGCTGCAGCATGAGAATCTGCTATCCCGATTTACTGTTAGCTGTTTGTCTCCTCCGCATAAACCTCCCTTCTCCCGCTTTCTCCTTCTTCTTCTTCACTTGGTTTGCTTCAATGGACTTTCATGACAACAATTCATCCCGTAAGGTTCCACCTCTCCCTCTCTTTCTTCTTCACTCTCCCCAGGTGAAATATTGATGGATTTTTTATGAATAGCTATGAAAAATTCATTCAAATTCCAAAATGAAAAAGCGTAAACACTCCGCATCTGCCTATGCCTCCCGCATTCATTATCCTTCACAGCATCCTCACTCCCCCCTTCTTACTCCACCCTCCTCCTCCTCTTCCCCCGCCGCATGCCCCGTCTACCTGAAAAAGACATGCCGCGCTGTCTCTTTTTCCGCCACTTGGCCTAATTGCTTAATTTGACCTGCTCCCTCATCAATTAAAAGTCTGTCAGTGGTAGACAGATGGAGGATGGATCAGAGGGCCAGTCGATGGACAGATCAATGACAGAACAGCTCAATAAGTAAATGGAGATGGCCAGTGATGGAAAAGGGAAATGAGGGAGGGGAAGATGTAGAAGGAGAAGAGAACAAATTGAACAGGGTGTCACGGCAAACAGGTGCAGCACCAACACTCCTCCCTCGGATGCACCTAATCCGACTCCCTCACATCGTATTTTGTTTCCTCTTTTTAACTCAAAAAGTGTCAGTACAAGGGAGGGAAGAAACCATAAGATGGTACAGTACTGGTGATAGAGCATTACTTTATAAAGAGAAATAGAGGCAGAAGCGGCTAAGGATAAACGCCAATGCAAGCACACAAAATCACTACTTTCAGATGTAAAACAAACAAACCAAAATCAGAACATGAATAGAAAACACAGCTCAGTCTGAATGATATAAAAAACAATTATTTCCATCAGAACGCAAGTCCTATTTTGCGAAACAAATGCAGCTTCCGTGAGATGTGCTCCCATATGAATACGACAAGGGACCTCAAGCAGCCGACCACACAAAAACACCATCAAAATTATTTGGTTATTTCCTCCTTCCACACCTTGTTTTAATTAGTTTTCTCACGAGACAGTGACTCAGACCAATTAGGGAAAACGATCAAAGAGGGTCTGGACCGGGTGCATGCCCACTCTGACGCCTGTCCCCGGGGATAGGCCAGGATGAAAGCGAGCTCACATGCACGGACGTACGCCACATACACACACATTTGTAATTCTCTCAACGCTCACCCTCCTCAACAGCAACTTGTGCACGTGCGTTCGTGTTTGTGTGCGTGTGCGCTTGTATGAAATAAACCCAGCACAACACAGCATACATTCATGGTTAATCATTCTGTATTGACCAGTTGCAGATGGACAACTGAGGAGATACAAAATGGGGTCCTTCTAGTTCGTCCCTCAAGGCCAACTAAAAGCACTCCATTGACGCAAACTCTAATAGGGACACTTGAGAACATTGGGAGGATTACTGTCTTGGAATGTGGCTATAAAAACACACATTAGATATTTAGGGTGAGTACAAAAATCACCCCGGCGATGCCAACAATCGGTTCTGTCGTACCTTATGACAAATCAATGAAAGCTCTTTTGGGGTTATGTTGCGCTGAGAGATCGTGATGTATGACTGAGGTATTTAACCTCAAGGAAAGTGTAGCTGTATAATTGGTCGGGTGTCAACATTAATCTACTTTGCCCTCTGTGCTTTTCCCGAACAAAAACAACAACAAAGGCTGTATCTGGCAAAGCTCAGCCTGGAGAACAAGTTGATATTTATCTCCGAGTCATACATCAGTCGACTACAGTATCGTGTACATGCGTGTACGTGTTGACGCAAAGTAGTCTATAAGCTGATGGCAAGTTAATAGCACTTAGTGGTATTATGTGCAACAGCAATTAGATTGGACTGGGCTGATGGCGCATATTAGTTCGGTCCCTGAGGGCCAGCTAAAAGAGTCAGGGATCAGAGGTCAATCACCATGGGATCAATATGTCACTCCAAAAGGACCGTGTTCCCTTCCAAATACATATTGCTTGGCTAACATTGACTTCTGATCTCATGCACATGAAAACTTGTGCAAGCCCAAAAGAAAATGTTGACCTCCATCTCCTCTCTCTGGTGCAAATGAATACAAGATGCACGTGAAGGGCTGTGCTGGTCAGACTGGGGAGTTGCGGACTTTATTAAGATAATCGAGCCACCTATACATTTTTTTTTGAGAATGAGATGAACACTTCTTAGATCATAGCCAGCAATAAATTTTAACCCCAATACTCACACGCACACAATTCAGACCTATTGCACCGTATCCGGCACTATAGACACACTGCTACCGTTTATACAGAATGAACGTATACTTGCGTAAGGCTTGGAAATGTACTTATGACAAAGAAACAAAGAATGTCAGCACATGCGTAACCTGAAGTATAAGAATGGAGAATTACTAAAGCTACTAAACTGCAAAAAAACAACAAGATGCAACAAGTGCGTTTACCCACATTAACAGTAACCACATTTTCTGTTCTTCTTCAAGGGGACAAGAACTCCCACCGAGAAATCATGCTACTCTATAAACAAACAAGTTGCTCTAAACTCGAGCCCTTTCCCTCGGGTGAGGTATCAACAGGTGGTATTTGCAGTCTTTCGCCATCTGTCTACAGGGCCTGCGGAGACAGGGCATAGCAAGCGTGTGTGAAGCAAAAATGTTTGATTTCAAAAATGTTTCATACTCATAGCAATTATAGCACAAGGATGCAAAGGTGCACTGTCGCTACCAGGACTTGAGGTGCACAAAGGTTGCCACATCCTGTGTCAGACTCCCAGAAAGCATCTTCACGGTCACCCGGCAACTGTTAAGATGCGGCATGAGGAAATCAAACGGAAGTCACGTTTCCACGTGACTTCCGTCACGGTCTCGTGAGGAAGTCAGAAAACACTGTGGTGGAATCCTTGCATGCGTGGCGGTTATGAACTTGATATAAAATTGTTTTCGTTGTCGCTGGTGTCTTCGGACAAAAGTTTCAATCATGTACTGGAAATCATTTATTATCACAGCCGTGCCTTGTGATACAATTGACCTGACATCGAGTTTTTCGAGGTACAAACCATAAATCAGATGGGGTTTTTTTTTACTTGCAAATGAAAAATTAATTGACATTGTTTTTCATCATCATGTCAAAGTGGGTTGTTCCAAGATTCTTGCAGAGCGCTACAGGTGGCTGTGTTAGATGAAGCGCTGACCGACTGGGTGTTTTGTTGGGAGCCTTGACAACTGTGAGTAAAGTTGAGGTGTTGGGTGTGTGTGTGTGTGTGTGTGTGTGTGTGTGTGTGTGTGTGTGTGTGTGTGTGTGTGTGTGTGTGTGTGTGTGTGTGTGTGTGTGTGTGTGTGTGTGTGTGTGTGTGTGTGCGTGCGTGACGTGCGGCTCCATCGTCACAGAGTAGGAGAGCGAAAGAGGCAGACAGAGAAAGGGAGGGAGTGGCACGTCGTTCTTAATCTGGTTTGTCTGTCGTAATCGCATCAATGTCACTCTCAATAAGGCAGCCACAACTATGGCTATACAACTTCAGGTTGATTGGCCCAAACTATGCCTTTAAAATGACCTCTAAAATGTGTGCGTGAGCGTATGTGTCTGTGTGTGTGCGTTGGTGTGTACGGAGCTCAGCAAGATGAGAGTCTTCTCGAGGCAATATGAGAGAGAGGGAGCGTAAATTAACTTTAAACCTGTTACTCTCCCACCTGTCTGTCAATTTCACTTTAGTCACGTTCTTCGCTCCAATGTTTCGATGTGAAAGTATTGATTGGCCTCTCTTATTACACGAAAGGATACAGCCATGTCTGGACGGGTCTTGCGGCTGAGGTTTGTGTACCAGGCGCTTGCTTGAATGTCATTTTCCAGCTGCCGTCCGCAAAGTTTGGACTACATCTGAGGCTCCAAATCCACAACAAGCAAAGATGATGTCGTTGATTCGTTCCACAATGCCGTCTGAAATTAACTGCAAAGGATTCAAAAGTGCAGTTTGATTTGGGAGGGTCTATTTGCCCCGTTACTTTTGGTCCCTGAAAAAGTAGGAGATACATATAAACATACTGTATATATAAGAAAGTTCTAATTCCTAAACTCAGTTTGTCGGTGACCCAATATTTATGGACCTGACCACGCGACTATCGTGACCTCCGCCAACAAGGTGAATGTTTTCAACAGGTAAATATGGCGCCAGCATCTTTCTTTGTTTTGTTGCGCATGCTATTATGGCAAAAGAAAATTTGAGTCACAGCTTGAATGTGCCTGTACTTCTTTAGTACGTAACGACATGTCGGTGTCATTGGAAAGGCAAGAGACCACACTGATGGTTTTGATAACATTAAAGATACTGGGCTGAAATCAACAGCTCTCTTGAATTGCTTCTGCTCGCTATGGTACACACAGTAATCTGAAAACTATTTGTGACTATAAAATGGTGGGTAAGTTTATATTTTGTGTAGCCGCTATTGGTGTTGGAATTCGAGCCCCAGTGATCTGAATTGTGTGGATTAGTGGCTTTTCGTGCAGCAGTCTGTCCAAGCCTTACAGGGTTTATGAACACATGCTATGATTTATATATTCCAAATGATTCCCAGATATGGATTTGAAATGGTTGGTTTCACTTCCAAACCTCATCACTTCATTTAAGTCTGAGTCGTTTTAGTTTGGGGTCGGGCTGGTGCCATGAAGGCAAAGAGGCTGTTGACACATTGTTAGCCTTATTATTACAAACACTACTTTGCAATAAATTATATTATGAGTCAAAGAGGACCAGTTTCTTTTACATCAGTTCCAGGGAACGTCTTGAAGATTTACAATCTGGTTTACAGTTTTTCTCAGTCGCTTTGGTACATTTTTCAAATCAGAATTTAAATTAGCAAAATTTGCAAAATGTGTACACATTGTATGTACAATGTGTACAAACGGCAAAACACAACCATTGCCCCGACAAGGCCATTTTCTTTGTCAAAATCCTGAGTACTTCTCTCGAAAGTCCACACGTATTATTTCGGTATATCGGTATAATTTTTTTTTTACAAAATATTGATCAATCCTAAGTGTTGAAAACGACTTGCTCTCTTTGATGATTCACTGTTAAAGGTTGAGGTTTTTGGGATCTCCTGAAGGTGATGATTCTGGAGGGACGAGGATTCTGCCTGATGCGTCGCCTTGTACTTGCGGGTTTACTGCAATAAGACAATTTATTGAGAGAGTAGACATTCTTTACTTGAGGATTAAAATGATTATAGGAGAGGGGAGGCAACAACTGCAAACTTGTGGGATTCTGCTAGAACGCCGCAGAGTTCCTTCTCATGCTCTGTATGCTCTGTGTGCTGTGGGCAGACATCCATCCAACCATCCATTTTCCGAACCGCTTCATCCTCACTAGGGTCGCGGGGGGCGCTGGAGCCTATCCCAGCATTACTAGACCACCAGACAGTATTTCAACAGGCAAATACGATTTGCTCATATCATTACACCTGATGCCAGCATTTTACTGTTTGCATTGTAATCTGTTTACAATTGTTTACATTGTGTCACAGAAAGAAAAAGACAGCATTACTTTGTACATAGAAAAAAAACAAGATAAATATTGTTGAATTACAGTGCAATCTCATCCACATCGCAATACTTCTCATCACTTGCTAGGAGCTATTTGAGAAAACCTGTTGAGTATCGATTGATTGATGTTTGATTGTTTTCTATTGCAAATGCAAACTGCAAAGGCGTTAATAGAGATCCTTGTTTGTCGGTCATTTACTGTGAAACATGATGAAATTCATTACCGGTATTTGAGTGGTTAAACTGAATTCACCTGGCTTTTTTGGCTATGATGGCAATTTTTAATCTCTGTGGCGAGTACTAATCAGCGTAAGGATTTCAGTTTGTTAAGTGATAAAAAAAAGATATATATATATATTTGACTTGGAAACAGTGGAAATACACAGTGTGTCCCGTTGCGGCTGCAACATGGCCTCTGGTCTCTGGTGTTTTCATCTCTCCAGGGCAAAGGATGGTAAGAGGTGTCATCTGCTACCTCCAGCTGCCACCACAGTTGCCACAGCTATTGATGGCATTGAAACTATCAAGACTAAATTCCAAACTTGCCATTATGCAGTTATATTCTTCAAGAGAATTTGAAATGTGTATTGGGGAGGTACAGTATAGCCACTGCCCTCCCCTACGTACTGCCACCAACAGCAACTGCTTCAGGGTTTAAACTACCACACTAACACATGCACAGATTCACCTCCGAGCACCCCCCTCCCACCCCACACACACACACACACACACACACACACACACACACACACACACACGCACATGAGACACCAGAAAGGCAACTAAATACACACATGCACAGACACACACACGGCCCTTAGAAGAAAACATTAAACAAAAAGACAAAAGCAGTCACCCTGAGAGACAGGCCAGATGAATAAAACATGCTTTTACGACAACGCCATTCTGGTGAGCCCCTCACATCCAGCATATTGTTCTCTGGGAAATATTTCCAGGAGCCATTCATGAATCATGACCAAATCCAGGAGACTTGAAAGTAGTTACACTGTCTGGAAATGGTTTGCCTCGACTGTTCGCCGTTGAAGATGGACAGACAGCATATGGTGCACCGAGAAATCCCTTCAGTGGCTATTTGTTTGGTAGTATTTGTTTGGTTAAGAACAATGAAGTAAACCAACCTTCGCATGAACATAAAATGCAAGTAATCACAGCCTAACACAGTCCTCTCCACTATCAGATCTACTCGGCTCTAAATCAAGCCTGGGCCAAGCCTAATGCATGGATCCATACGGCTCTGGGTGAATTAACGTTAGTAATGAGATATCATGGCTCTGATTGATCCTCTATTTCCATGTCCACACCATAAAATGACCTATGCGCGACACCATACGCCATCACTCTTCAAGGCTGCATTGATTCCACTCTGGACTTCTGGGAATTTAAGTTGGGGCACTGGAGCCCGTCTCACCAATGTAAGATTGTCTGCCCGTGCTTCATCCCACAGTGCAAAACCACACTTGCACACTGAAGACTCGAAATTGTGTGCCGATGTGAGTGAGTGTTTGTCAGTGTAGAAACGGGAAAAGACTAGAGTAACTAGAGTTGGCTGGACTATTCTGCCGAACCTGTGCCATTTGCATCCCCAGAAAATAAAACGCGAAGCTCAAAATAAGCGGTTCTGCATTGCTGTTTGCCAATTAAAATTCACAGTTTCTGCCTCAAGCAAACACATGGAAATGTAAAACCGTTTATCAGCAATTACATGGCAATACGCAGAGCAGCTAAATGTTTCAGAAATCACTGACCACTAACTTGTTCCGCCGTAACACGCCGTGATTGTTCTGAATATCTTTTTAAAATGATCAGATTGACCGCTGCTACTGAGGGCTTTAGTTGTCCCTCTTTTCACTCCTTACTGGACTTGGGAGGTGGCGGAGCATGGCAGTTCTGGTCAGTCCTCAAGGTCGAGGTTAAGGTCATCTTTATTGTCAAAGATTCTCGATGTGCAACATACAGCGCAGATGAAATTTTTTTCCTCTCAATCCTCAGTGCAAACATGAAAACATGCTATGCATTAATCACACACAGCTAAGATAAGGCAGCGAAGTACACTGTATAAAAGACATAAATATGATCAAGGAAGGGCATCCTTGCATGTGAGCCTGTCATTGTCTTGATCTGTTTGTGTTCTGTTTTCAGCTCCAGTTGGAAAGGGAGGGCGAACACATATTGTAATCAACCTCAGTGACTACATTTTTGGGACCCACTCCAAAACACTTTTTTAGTTCAATTTTGTCAAAAGGTGAGTCATGTAATTCAGGCCACTTTGTCCTGCTTTTGAAATCAGTTTGAATGATATGACAGCTTAAGTTAACCGATTAATGATTACCGCAAGAGATTTTTTTAATATTCATGTTTGTCAACCAACTAAAGAGTGAGAATTTGAGAAAAAAAAATCCTATTTCTTGTGCTTGACAGAGTCCATAGAATCCTTCTTAAGAATATTTATCTAACAACTGAATCATCCATACACTGAACTTGAGCTAAAATTGATCTTCCGATCATTGATGAACATTACACTTATAGACACACATTGCGACTTTTTCCTCTCGAGATGTCTTCATTTTAGTTTGACCACTAATACTTGTACTAGTATAAACTATATTTTATTTCATTCCTTGTGAGCTGTTCTCAGCTCATCAACGCCCAGCCATGGACCTACTGTATGATAATGATCCATGCTGAAATGCTAACTGTTCAAAGGAAGTCGCACCACCAAATCTGTTAAAATCTTTTTTTATTTAATCCCTCATGTTTTTGATACAAGAAATGCAAATTTAAGTTCAATTCACATTTGGTTGAAATTTTCCCACTGTAAATGTTTTTAGACAATGAAATTCAGTTTGCTCCTTTGCACAAAGTGAATTTAAGAAATTAAAAACTCTTGATTACATCAAAAGGAAACCAACTGATTGTTAGTTATCAAGCGAAATGCTTTCACTAAAATGTATCATTTATCTAAATACCTGATTATTCTATAGAATTTTCAGGTGGATATTCAAATACCGAAATATTCAATAGTTGCATGTTTCTGTTAACCTCCCCATGATATTCTTTTATTGTTATTGTGGGGGAATAACAGCTCCTCAAAATGTAAGTTGCTCCTAAAAGAAAGTCTTTGATTAGCAAAATTGCCCTCAAAGGAATACCGTTAGTTTGAGCATTAATGCACAAAAACTGAAAGGGGACCCTACAAGTTGACCCCTCAGCATGTGACCGGCCGGCCCCAATGGGCCACCAGGCGCTTGAAAACATTCCCGACCTGCCAGCCTGGCTCCAGAGAGCGGCAGATATGGCCTGCGTCTGGATAAGCAAAAACCAAGTCCAACGTTTGTATTCATCATAAGGGGTCTTTGAGCCATGCTTTGTCTGGGCCCTACACCCTCTTTGAATATGTGAAATATTCCACAAGTCACCTGATCCACATGAAGGTGCATACTTCAGATCGCCTGCAGGTCAACTAAAGGCCAAAAGTAAGTTCACGCCATTTATTTTTCTGCAAATTGTGGCATCATTCAGTTTGAAAAAAATTCTCAGTCCTGTTACCTAAATTGGGATGGGTTTTTTTTCAATATTGTTTTGTTGAATCCCTATAATGTGCTTTGTGTCATCATGATATCGGCATAAATGCCATGTTACTATATTTCATGGATTTGCTGATTCTCTGCTAAAAACTTACTCCTGCTGCTTTCAGTCCTCTTACTCAAATGTTGGCTGTGATGGGCTTATACATATTTTGAGTAGCTCATTGAGGGTATTCTCAGTTTTAAAGTGTGTGTGTGGAGGGGCATTTAAAAAAAGAAATTTCAATTTATTTTAAAAGAGTTTCAACAAGTGGCAACAACGAATCAGCGAAATGGCCCGCATACATCTCCACCGAGAAATAAAAACCAAGAAAAATACATCCGCTTTGATTGGGCCTGCTGAGCAAAGCTTTCAGCTTGAATAGTAAAACATATTGAATAGACATTCACAAACATGTGCGAAATCACTTCAATCTGATACTTCAATAACCAGGGACACATTTGGGATCCTGACAAAGTTTGTGAGAGGCTCCTTGACAGCAAATTAAAACATCCCTCGATCCGCCCATTATCCGAACCGCTTATCCTTACAAGGGTCACGAGTGTGCTGGAGCCTATCACAGCTGTCTTCGGGCAGTACGCAGGGGACAGCCTCAACTGCTTGCCAGCCAACCGCAGGGCTCACATCGTCCGACAACTATCCGTGTTCACAATCACAACTTGGGACAATTTAGAGTGTTGCTTTAAGCTACCATGCATGTTTTTGTAACGAGGAGTAAACCAGAGTACCCGGAGAAAATGAATCGAACCTGGGCCTCGGTACTGCGAGGGCAGATATGCTAACCAGTCATGCTGCCCTTAAGTTAAATTCAAATTAACAATACTTCAATGTGGCGATAACAGTGAGGATTGTTTTGTGACCTAATTCCAAGTGTGATTTATACTCGACTGTTTTGAAACAGGAGCAATGATCGTGGCACACAGTAAGACTGGGGTTGTTCCAATGGCATCAAGTCCAAGCAAACCCTACAGTAAGTATCTATCAGTCACTAATGAATCTCCTCAAGTGCCAGGAAATATCAAATACCCAATACAACTTTGGAGCCAAAAGGAAATACACAAAGATTGAATAATCCATTTTAGATTGTCCAAGCAGCCGTGGGCGATAACCATCACACGCCAACTTGCCTGATGACAGAGCAGAAGTCATTGAAAACATGTGAGGTTTTTTTAAGAGGAGAAGATGGTTCCAGGAAACTGGTAGTCACTGTCAAAGTTTTTGGTCTGCGCTTGAGGACGTCTGATTTATTTTCGAATCGTCTGATGGCTTGTTACCATTACACCAAGGACCAAGGACACTCTCAAACTGTCTGGATGCAGTCAGGTGACAAACTGGCGTGCGTACACACACACACACACACACACACACACACACACACACACACACACACACACACACACACACACACACACACACACACACACACACACACACACACGCAAAGAGGTAACAAATACACACAAACACAAAAACACTGAAGGGCCCAAACACATTCCTGGCTGTCTGAAACATGCTGGACACTGTCCCACACTTATTAGAAACAGACTGCTTTGAAGACACTCACATGATCCTCCACACGGACAGACACATGTGGACACGTAACTCATGCTTGGAGGCAAACTGTTTGTCTCCAGCGTATAGTCTGACGGCTCCTTCACATGGCACACAGACTTATCAGACAACACGACTCACGGCTGTTGTTATACTTTAAAAAAAATAAATAAATAAGCCCATTGGCGGAATCATTAGACAGACGGAGACACAAACACAGACACACGTTCTCATCACCAAGTGACTAATACAATGTAATATTTAACAGGTGAAAAATCTCGTGACATGGGTTGTATTCATGTCTCAAAAGGGCAGAGGAATACAAAGCAAATAGTAGGCACACATAAATCAAAACAACGGACTCCGCTTATATTTGTCTGATTTGGCCTCTAAAATTCTGTACAGTAGAAGTACATTTCTGACCTTCTCGCACATGTGTGAACGTGGTGTGCCAGAAAAAGTCAGCGCTATGCAGTCAGAGCCAGTAGGGCCTTCTCTGTTGGCCTAAACACAATCAGAAGCAGTGACCTACATTTGCAACTGAGATGAATTTGCTCGATGATCGTCATTTCATAGCGTGTCTCTTGGATGCCCAGCTTCAAGTAGTGTGTAGGGCTGTGGTATTTTTTTTCTTCAAATCAGATCACAACTTCTATTATATGTGTTTCCAAGTCAATGGAATCTGTAATATTGTCTCACCCCACACTATTAACAATGCCTGTTTTGTTTTGTTTTTCAACCAATCACATTTCAGATTCACTAAATTAGGCCATCGCCAAGGTTTACAGTGACTTTAGCATTCTTCCATTGTCTGATCAATTGATCTGAGCTAAACGATGTTGCGATTTGTGCAATGCGTGACTGAGGGGGATAATTGTCGGACATGATTAGAAAATTATTTTCAAGGTTGACTTTTCCAGAAAACTAGACAATGTGCGGCTAGGTTGGTGAACACCTTAGCTGGCTGGCTTGTGTCAACTCGGAAGAGGTTTTATTTGGCACTTCAAGAGCAGCATGTATAAGTGCAATACTGTAACTAGCTTGCACGGACTACACAGTTACTGTTCAGCAGCACACAGATGTTTGTGGCCCTTCCACATACAAACGATGTCTTTTCGCCCCTCATGCATTTGCACACTCCCCTCAATTGTGATACCACTGATATGAACAGGTAGATAAGACACTTTTTTTTCCCAAATGCTAATTATTGAGGACACACGCGTCATATACGCTTTATTTGGGTGATAAAGGTGCCCTAATCAGATATTAACTGTGGGTTAAGAGGGAAAAGTACTTTTTTCACACAAGAGCAGTAGTTTCAAATTGAATTTGTTCTTCAATAAATAAAATCACCACTTAAAAACTGCATTTTAACTTGGGTTCAAGCATCGCATTAAAAGGGGGAAGCAATGCAAAAAAGTAAGAATTTGAAAAGAGGGCAAAAACCTTTTCCCCAGCACCGTAAATTGCAGATAAAAAACCCCGTAAAGACAAAACATAGCCATGTTTACATTAGGGAGCCAACATTTTTACATTTGACTGAGTCACAAAGGCTCTTCTCATGACATCCATCCATTTTCCGAACCGCTTGATCCTGACTACGGTCGCGGGGGGTACTGGAGCCTATCCCAGCTGTCTTCGGGCAGCAGGCGGGGGGGACACCCTGAATCGGTTGCCAGCCAATCGCAGGGCACACAGAGACTAACAGCCATCCACGCCCACACTCACACCAAGGGACAATTTAGAGTGTTCAATCAGCCTGCCATACATGTTTTTGGAATGCAGGAGGAAACCGGAGCACCCGGAGAAAACCCACACAGGCCCGGGGAGAACATGCAAACTCCACACAGGGAGGCCGGAGCTGGAATCGAACCCGGTACTTCTGCACTGTGAAGCCGACGTGCTAACCACCGGACTACCGGGCCGCCTCTTCTCATGACAGTGGTTCTCAAATCAGCTGTTTAGAGCAGACAAAGCTTTGAAAATGCGCCCCTTTAGACTACTTTGAATGTTGCAGGCCATCGTGGATTTTATTAACTCAGCAGCTCTATTGGTGTATGTGGACAAAATATTGATATTTCAATATATTAAGCACAGGAATGCATAATAACAGACCACCAACGTCAAATATTGATATGTTCACTGTCCAACATCCAGGTACGTGGAATTTGGCACAAAATGAGGAATGGCTTTTTAATATACAGTAATGTGAAGCTTTAACATTTTAAAACATCAACAACAACAACAATGAATAGTGTGATTATTGGACAGTAAACCCCACTGCTAACCTTGGTTACCTGTACAGTATTTGTATTCATGCAGGACGTATGTCTGTGGTCCAGCAGTTGACAACATCTGTTTAGATATGCGCATGACTATGTGTTGTTGATTTAATTCTCTCCCATGACATCCGTCTTGTGCCATCTTTTTTTTTTTCTTTTTTCTGGCGGACAGAATGCGCAGCTTAACAACCCCCCTGCTTCCTGAATCGCTTGTAACCTAATCACTAACACCATCTGTTAATTATGTTAATATAAGAATGGCTTGGCTGCCATTGGTTGAATGAGGACCCCAATGAGCCCCCTCTGTGTGATTGCTTGCCGTTCGCTTGTGCGGTCCTTCCAATCATCTCAGCCTTCTATAGTCCTCCTTTCTTTAAAATATTGTCATTCTTATCTTTTCCCAATTCTATCTCCTTCTGCTAAATCTATTAACTCCAACTTTTTTTTTTCAATCGTTCACTCACGAATGTGTATGCCCTCCAACTCAATTAACTTCATTGTCCTCGCTCTTTCCCAGCTCTTTAATATAGTTCTGTGTCAAAAGTGTCAAAGTTTCTTCTGTTTGCTCTCCCTAACTCATACCTAGTGCTCCCAGCAGTGAGTGCCAAAGGCAGGGGCTACTCCCCGGGGAGGCTTTGATAGAATCACGTTTTATTTTAGTGCAAGGCATTGATCTAGCCTCCGTCTTAATTGTTATTCAGTATGTTAATGTGTGTTTATGAATTTCTATCGATTGGTAGAGAGACTTCATAAACTCGATCTTGTACCCGAGTCCACAATAAGCTTCAGAGCGTGAATAGTCACACAGTGTTGGTCATTATATCAAACGCATCGAACAGCAGACCTACGGTGGCATAATGATCGGTATAAGAAGGCATAATGACACTGAGAGTGTCCCCTGGGAGGGCGCGTTCAGGCCAGAGGATGAAGCGGGCCGAGGAAGCCATCTGCCTGACTTGAGAAATAAACAGCAAAATGAAGTTGTCAATAAAAGCTCATTCTGTGCTCATGAGCAACAGAGGAATGTTGTCAATGTACCGGCAAGGACACAACCTACAGTAAGAAAAACAACTCTCAGGGTCAGGGGATTTCACACCGCCGACTTCACAATAATAAAACACAGTTAAAGTCACCGGGCCATGAAGCCTCTTCAGTTTTCAGTCCAAAGATCCAGCCACAGACACACACACACACACACACACACACACACACACACACACACACACACACACACACACACACACACACACACACACACACACACACACACACACACACACACACACACACACACACACACACACAGGCAGCCACCACACATGTAAACACTCACCAACCCACACCACGATGTCTTGACCTCCACCAGCCTTTTACGCGAGGCCACAGTTTGGGTGAAGCCTCAGGTTTCTTACACTTGGTTGTGAATGTTATTTATTCTGTGAGTGCTGTGTGCTGTGAGGTACATAGTGGGAGGCCGGAGTGGCTCAACTCCCACTGACCATATTCTGATACAAGCAGAAACAAGCAAAGGGATTCTGGCATGCCTGTTCGACCTCTCTTTCGGGCACATTTGAATTCATGGATACCAGGTACAGTTTTTGAGTAAGTCACACATGTGCACGTCACAAGCAAGTCTCAGGTCTTAAATACGTTTTAAGCATGTCATAAGTCAAGTCATACAATCTTGTTCACTCAAAACATACTGCCATATTTGCACATTTGCCACTTTGCGCTCACAATTTGTATTTGTGTTTGCTGTATGAGCAGAATCACAATGGATACAAAACAAGTCTCTGTATTGACTGGCTTCTCAATGCACTCAATGAACCTTACATGCTGCTGTTCGCTTCTTGCCGATTTTAATCCATCCATCCATCCATTTTCCAATCCGCTTTATCCTCACAAGGGTCGCGGGGGTGCTGGAGCCTATCCCAGCCGTCTTCGGGCAGTAGGCGGGGGACACCTGAACCGGGCACAAAGAGACGACCAACCATCCGAGGTCACGCTTACACCTAGGGACAATTTAGAGTGGTAAATCAGCCTGCCATGCATGTTTTTGGAATGTGGGAGGACACTGGAGTACCCAGAGAAAATCCACACAGGCCCGGGGAGAACATGCAAACTCCACACAGGAAGGCCGGAGCCGGGATTCAACCCAGGATCTCTGCACTGTGAGGTGGGCGCCCTAACCATTGGACCACAAGGCCGCCTCTGCCGATTTTAGAGTAAACCTAATCGAAGAATTCAAATTTAATCACCTTGGGAGGTCCTCCCATTATTTTTCGGGTTTTGGTGGCCCCCCACACTGTGTAAGTGCGCATCCTAGCTGACTGGGTTAACAGGTTCTCACGAATCAAACAAACCCCCTCTGCTTTCTTTCTGCGATAAACAATTAACTTGTCAAGTTCATTCTCTTCAAGTCAAGTCATTCCTAAGTTTTTGCAGGGTAAGTCTCAAGTCCTAAAAATGGTTGACTCGAGTTTGACTCAAGGCAACTCATGTGAGGTGAGTTACGCATCTCAGCTAGATGCTATATTAGCATGCACATACACGCAGACTAATTTGTTGTGCCCACAAATCAAAGGTCAAACCATCATTTATCCTCCATGGCTTTCACATTGAGTTTTCTTTCCTTGAAACCAAGGGTAAGAACTGTAAGATGGAAGGCTGATCTCTGTGGCCCTCTCCCAAGTGTGAGGCGACAAGAAGCCGGGGTTACAGAAGGGACAGCTCCTCCAAAACAGCTGCCGTCCTGTAGGACGCCACAGTTCCCCCGTGGGTGTACCGAGGCCGGTAGGAGACAGACAGGAGAGCGGGCCAAGGTTGTCGCCCCATGAGGAGACTCTTAAGCAGGGAGGGCCACCTTCACCACTGGGCCTCCATCTGTCTGCGGCCGTTCATCATCCTCCTTAACCTGACTTACAGTGAGAGAGCAGTAAACTGCCCTCATATAATCTGACTTATTATTACCCACGGTATATAAGACCTCTTAAGTACCGGTAGACCCCAGATGGATTTGGGGGAGATTTTCACAGTTCATATAGTGCACGCATGAACACACTTGGTGACACACCAAGACGGATGGTCAGTGGGAGAATTACTGACTGGAAGGTGAGTTGCATTAATACATGTCGCTTTTTAGCCTTCTTTTAATTGTCAAGTATAAAAACTATATTTTAATCTATTTACAATAATGGTAAATTGAATGTGTACTCAACCATAACCATTATTTTTTCCCCCCCCTTTTTTAATTATTTTCAACCACCGGCTTACCTTGTACAGTATGTGAGCAAAATATGACCAAAAAAAAAAAACAACAACGACACAAAAAGAGCAAAAATCACACTTGTAGATTTATCTTTTGACAGGTTCTACGATATTATGCCTTGTGAAATATTTATGGCATAAATATTTACATAAAAAGAAGGCACTTACCACATTGATCTGTACCAGTATACAGAAGATGTCAAAGCAGAGAGAAATTATCCAGCAATTTGTTGTTAATTTGTCCAGAAATTCTGTTTTAGTTTGATACTTTCTCAGTTTTAAGCCACTAGCTGGACAGGTCAACCAACTTGAAGACAAAGTCAAACTTCTTTGAGTCTTTTCGCCGACAAACTGAAATGAATAATTACCATTGATTAAAAATAATGTTTTTACCGAATCTCTATTTGATTTACAAACAATTGCTGCTTGCACAATAACAGTTAATCGACCGGATCCACATTTTCACGGCACGCTTCTCACATCAAACTAAGACAATTTGGACATAGGAGTGTCTGTAAATCTGTAAACTGGGAAGGGAGGTACGTGATGGTTTGTGAAGCATGCGGTTCTGGAAAATGCAGTCAGCCTCGTTAGGATCAAGCATATGTTACAGGTGGTGTGGAAGGCAGTGCAAGAGTTGGCAGGGAAGAGCGTGTGGAATCTGGTGCCAGAGTGAGAGCATTGGTGCCAATATGAAACATGAGCGGGCCATACAGCTGAATGCCCCAGTTGAAGAGGGAATGAGATCACATGACGCCATGGAGAGAAAAATAATGCATGAACGGGGAGGGAAAAAAAGAACAATACAAGACAACTGGTCTTGGTCTCCCTTTGACACTGGTGGCACGGCTTCAGATGGTCCAAAATGCAGCAGCTAGGTTGCTCACCAACACAAAAAAGCATGAACACATCACACCTGTCCTAGCCTCCTTGCACTGGCTTCCAGTCCAGTCACGAATACAATTTAAAACACTGCTGTTGGTTTTTAAAGCTCTTCATGGCCTGGCACCCACCTACATAGCTGATATCATTCACCCCCATGTAGCCCCCAGGTCCCTCAGATCCTCCAGCCAAGGCCTCCTCCATGTCCCACGGTCCCGGATTAAACAAAAAGGTGATAGAGCCTTTTCTGTTGCTGGCCCTCAGCTATGGAACCAACTGCCACTTGATATCAGAAATGCCCCCTCAATAACACTTTTCAAAACTAAGCTCAAGACGCACCTTTTTACATTGGCCTTCCCTGTGCCCTAATTGTCTTACCCTGCTGTCTGTAATTAAGTGTTGTGTTATTATCATCTTAGCTTAAATCACTGTGCTGTATGTGTATTTATGTACTTATCTATTCTATTTTTAACCTGTTTTAGCTTATGCACTATGTACAGCACTTTGGTCAGTGCAAGCTGTGGTTAAATGTGCTTTAAAAATAAACTTTACTTACTTACTAACTGATGTGCAGTCAAAGCAGGAGAGTTGTGACCGGCTCACACACTTTTACCTCACTGAGCCAACTTGTGATAAGCGTCTCTATTGGGTTACAAAAATATCCAGATGGTTGTGTTCATCGTTTTGTATCTGTATGTGCAAGTGCTTGTGTCCATTTACCGGTAGCGTGCAGTCAGGGCCTTCAAAGCGTTCTCTGCTGGCCCAAACAGGATCAGAAAGAACCTCCCCCTCCCCCCAAAAATTATTTTTTAAATGAGGGGAAATAGCATTATATTATTGGACTTTATAGAACATACATGGCTAACGTAATTCAATAGAATGTAAAGAATTAAACTTCTTGGTACGTCATGACAATTCATTGCGACTAATTCTGGTGTGGGCGGCCCGGTAGTCCAGTGATTAGGGTTCGATTCCAGCTCCGGCCTCCCTGTGTGGAGTTTGCATGTTCTCCCCGGGCCTGCGTGGGTTTTCTCCAGGTGCTCCGGTTTCCTCCCACATTCCAAAAACATGCATGGCAGGCTGATTGGACACTAAATTGTCCCTAGGTGTGAGTGTGGGCGTGGATGGTTGTTCGTCTCTGTGTGCCCTGCGATTGGCTGGCAACTGATTCAGAGTGTCCCCCGCCTTCTGCCCGAGGACAGCTGGGATAGGCTCCAGCACCCCCCCGCGACCCTAGTGAGGATCAAGCGGTTCGGAAAACGGATGGATGGATAATTCTGGTGTGCGTGATTTGACCAATACAGTCACGACAAGACAAAAAGACTTTCAGAACAACGATAGGTGCCTGCATAAGCAGTCGTATGAGTCATTTTTTGTAGCGGACAATGAATATATGCCCCTAAATATTACTATAGTATTGGTCTACATGTGTTGATGCAACATGAGAGTTCCACTGCTTAACCCGTCTATAGCATTTTGCATCATGTGTTAGCATTAAGCTAGTTGAAGGACAACTTGTGTGAGTTGGCTATGTGGTGAAGTTATTTGTTTTATGTTTAGTTTGACAGTAAACTTCAAGTTGGAGTGTTAATAAACAGCTTGAGGCCTCTTTTTTGAACAATAGTTTTCAATCTGCTACTTGTTGTGAAGTGAGTTAACTCTTCACTGTCTGCTACTTGCTGTAAACTGAGTTGGGTTGAATTTACTGCGACCCTACAGTGCTTGTACCTCCAAAAACTCATAAGTTGGGTCACTCATATCTCAAGGCACCACTATTGGAGATCGACACGATTTTACAGTTGAATATCCACAGAACTTTTGAACCATTTCCCATCTTTTTTCCTCTTCCCCAAAAATGTTTTTCCTCATCTGTTGTCGAAACTGAGTTACTGGAAAGATAATTTCTCCCTCCCTAAATAGTGGTAATAGGGCGAGTGGGAAAATGTGTGGTCTTGGGTGTTTAGACATGATTTTCTCTCTTATTTTTCTAAAAGAGGTAAGCTTTGGAGTGTCTTCAATATACCACATCCTCCTTCTTGATTCAAGAAAACACACACCATTCCAGGACTCCAGACCCCCCCAGCCTGCTATCCCCATGCTTAGCCAGGGACTTTCCAGAACTGCTCTGCCCAGTTGGGAAAGACACAATCAGGCTGCTGCGACCGGTGTAGAACTCACGCAACCAGAGCGAGACATGGTGGTTTACAAGCAATTTCATGAAGAAGCAAAAAAAAAAAAAAAGAAAAAAAGCATGAGAGGGAAGAAGTTGTTGATACAAAGTGAAAAAGTTTTCTAAGTACTAATTGGCTCTGCGAAATGTAGCTACATTAGAACTCTTGAAGTGGCTCGTGTGACTCAGCAATACAGGTGAGATCATAAGTCCACACTTCCTTATTAGAGAACATGAGGTGTCTTAGTCATAAAAAAAAAAATGTGTAAAACTGCAGCATTAATGACAGCTGGAAATCACATCATCATTACGAGCAGTAAAGTACAGCACCAATAGTTCTGAATTTAGACTTATACTTTCAAGACAAACTTTGAGCGAAAATCAGCCACATGCGTGAAATGGCAGCATATGACTGCTCCAAAAGAAAACCTGTTTCGAACATTCAATGAAACATTGGTAATATCAAAGACTGACATTCAGTCAAGTTGACAAAAGGTTTGAAAGTGTTGAAAATGTTTTCTGTCAGCCACACATCACCTTGGAAAGATTACCTGAGGCTAAAACAGCGTTGTACGTGGGAAAGTACCTATTTCCAAAAGGAGCTGTGACTAAATGGAAGTTGCCACAATGTAAACACATGTCATTACAATTCCTGACCATTTCCCATTTTAACTTGCCATCCTCATCCTGGTGGTGATGAATCCCGTAGTACTGCCCCCATAAAGTAAGCCAAACTATGTTGTCCGATTTTAGAGCACAAAGACAAACAAAACACACAGACCATGGGCTTCCCGCTCAGGAGCACGTGAAGGGGGCAACAATACACTTCCCAGCCTAAATGAGGGGCTTGAATCTGGTGAAAGATACCAAGTCAGCCTCCCTTGCGCTCCCCTAACCCAACACGAACTGGGGAGGCTTTGTTTTAGGAAGACATTCGGAACATTCAGCCCCCAGGCATCATTGACACATCACTCTTATCTCTCGTGCAAACTGACAAACACCTGACAAATGCACTTTCGACGCACGAACCAAAACACATGGGAACATATGCTCTGTTCCCTCGATAGGACATTTAGTTCATGTACACGGAGCTGTGGCTATCACGGTAGAGAGGTTCATAGCATTCTGGCACTTTCAGTCAAGTGTGACTGGACACAGGAGGTCAGCATGATAGCATCATCCTGGAAAGACCTGACGAAAACATCACCAGTGGGAGACGTGAGCCGTAAACAAGGCGCACCCACATTGGCACAGAAACATCCAATGTGGGGCTGCTGCATTCTCACACACACACAAACACACACATGCACATACATATTATACAATTGACTATGAAAGGACGTCGGGCTCATAAGTCTGTTCCCCTGAGGCATAGGAGGCCCAGTCACTGTCAGGCGAAAAGCAAAACAAAGAGATGGAGAAATACAGCAAAATAAGGTAGGAGAGGAGACAGCTGCACCGTGATTAGAATAAACGGCGAGAGATGAAGGGCAGCGGCAACAGAGGCTACTACCTCTCTCCTCTAATATAGTCAGGAAAATCTTTCCTTTTCTTCCCAGACTGGGGGGGCAAGAGGAGTGGGTGGTTTTCTAATAACCAGCGGCCTGGGGTTATTGTGTTGCAGGGTTGTGTGCGTGTGTATGTGTGTATTGGGGTTTGGCGCTGCGATGACGCCCTGATCTGCAAAGACTGGACTGGACGGTTAAAAATCATACAACAGTTCAACATTTTGATGATGCATGAATGGTGGGGAGCACACATTCGGCGCCCCATTCATTCTTTCCGGCACAAACTTCCAATTGGGATTAGTTCTAAGACAATAAGTAAGGCAATAAGGAGACACCAAAGACAATAAGTTGTTGTCATTGTCATTCAGTCTTGATTTTGGTGGCCATTTTAGTGTTAGTCTTTTGGCAAAATTCTTTTTAGTTTATTTTTGTTGTTTGTTCAGATTTTTGTCAGATTTTAGTCATTTCTCGATGTCATAGATTTAGTCAACAAAAAATTCGAAAAGAGGCTACTCCCCAGGGAGTTTATCCATTTCAGTTAAAAAAAAGAAAAAGCAAAACAGAAAAGAAAGAAAGAAAGAATCCAATTTTAGCTAATACACATCATGTGTTTCACGGTCAACAGCTAAGTTTGACAAACTATGACCATGTTAAGAAATGCAATTATGGACTTAACTATCATCCATCCATCCATCCATTTTCTGAACCGCTTTATCCTGACAATGGTCGCGGGGCATGCTGGAGCCTATCCCAGAGGTCTTCAGGCAGTCGGCGGGGGACACCCTGAATCGGTTTCCAGCCAATCGCTAGGCACACAGAGAAGAACAACCATCCGCCCTCACAATAGTACAACAGTTTGAGAGCAGAGGTGAGCAAACTACGGCCCGCGGGCCGGATCCGGCCCGTTGGTCTTTTTAAGAATGTGTTTTATTTCATTCATTTACATTTACGTCCTGTAGATCATGGCATCCAAACAAAGAGGAACAGTATTGATCGCGGAAGAGAAAGTGATGTGTACCTGATTAACCCTCATGCAGTATTTTTAAACGGCTGCATGAAGGGTATTACGTCCTCGAGGATTGTCCCAAACATGTTCCTCTTCCAATGTGCAACAACTTTTTTCACTTTTAATTTTTTTTCACTTTCAACCCCGCTAAATGTTCAGTGGGAATTGGCCAAGACGTAGATATACATCCTATGCAAAATTTCAGTCCAAAATCGTCCAAAGTGTCCGAAATGTCCAATTTCGGGATAATTACTGCATGGGGGTTAAAGAAAGTGTGTTGCAAAGTACGAAACATTCAGGAGACGCTTAGAGTCGAAAAGACTCAAATGTATGAGACTTGGAAAAACAAGGAAGCGATTCTCACTCAGTCCGATTCTGGCAATTTCCATACTAAGAGTGAATTGCTTGTGGCTCGACGGACAGTCGAGTAAATGAACGTTTCCTGAAATGGTTTGACTGTTATCGTGTTAAAAACATTCTGCAAACTGGACCGCTAATAAGAGAGGAGGCGAGATCCATAGCGCTAACTATGAGCATCGAAGACTTCGAAGCGCCCCGTGGCTGGCTTCAAAAGTTCGTTGCATGACATCAGCTGAGCAAAGCTGTCTTGTGTGGTGACCGAAGGGGAGGTAAAGTTAGAGACAGTGAGTGAGTGGGAAAAAAAAGCCACCAGGTCTCTTATTTGTTTCATTTTGTAACAAATAGTCCTAATAGTCTAAATGCATAACATTCTAAATACAAAACACACAAGAAATCACACACAAACAGAGGGGGAAAAAAATAATTACAAAAAGCAAGGGATGTGTAATCTCCCTAAATAAAATGGCGCATTCTAAAAAAAAAAAAAAAAAAAATGTGTGCATGAGTCACTGAATGAGGTGTTTGGCCTCTGCGAAACAGGATTTGCACACAGAGCAGAAGTCTGCAAATGAGACAAAAATCTTCACATGAGGGTCAAGCTCCACACGTGAAGAGTACACAGCATATGAACGAATTCAATCTCACGTGTCTGTTTTTTTCAATATGCCAAACAACGTTGGTTATTTCTATAAGGTATTCATTAGTGAGCATTGACATGATAGTACTGATCACGTTTACTGGGAATAAATACTTTCTCGTCAACATACCGATTCAGAAATTGAACTGCTCCAGATATCACTTCTGAATCATCTTTTTTCCTCATGTGTTTCATTGTCTTACTCGGTCATCTCAAGTCTTTGTTTTCAATGTGTGTAACATCAGAACTCCTACGCATCGTCTCAATTCCAAGTAAACATCTAAAGCGGATCCAAACGTACAGTATTATTGAACTCATCCGAAGGCTCGACTTTGTATGGAGTAAATGCAATCATTCCAAAAAGTACCGCATTGTTGAACCCACGTCAAAACTTTCTATCAATCACTCTTTCTTGCTAACCCACGATAATGAAAAGGAATCATACTCACAGGGTGCACTAATAACAATTAAATGTTTGATACTGAGCATGAACGGCAAACGGTTGTCGGAACCAAGCTGCAGATGTGATGCCATAGGCCAGGGAAACAAGGCGCTGCATCTCAGCCTGCCCTAAAAGGAGACCGCCGACTCAGCTGGACGCTGCAGCACCCACTTGTTGAGTCACACTGATGACTTTCATGATGAGAATTCAAGAGCAACAGCGTGAATCAGATGGACAGTGAAATGCAAAAAAAAAAAGTGTGACAGAGTGGGAGAAAAGAAAGACGGTGGCGCTAGTGATGAGAAGTCTCAGATGTCCATTAGGTCATGCGGCTCCCCTGGGAGCGGGTGGACCAGCAGGGTCAGCACAACCCACACCTGGAAGAGTGAGAACTACTGCTGACTCCATCATTCTGACGGAGAGTTATACAACATGTTGCAAAGGTATTGGGACACACACCGACGAGAAGTGAGATGGAAAAAAACATGAAGAAAACTGCGTCAGCCATTCATCCTGAAGAATATTTGGGTGGACTGACGTCTCTGTGAAAGTGTGTTTGATGGGGCTGAGGTCCGTATCATGAATGTCCTCCACACCAAGCTCATCCGAGCATAATATGGAGCTTGCTTTATGCCCTGGGAAACGGTTGCACTGGAACGGATGAGCAGTTTTCTTCAAAGTGTTACCACAAGGTTGAAAGGACAACGATGTCTAAATTGTCTTGGTATGCTGAGGAATTAAAATTCATCATCTTAAGACTCAACCATGATAGAAAATTATTTCTTCCTTATACTGTGTGTCAAAATACATATGCCCATGAAAGAAATGTTTCCTTGCCTGAGGTTTAGATCAAGTGACGTTGTCGATCTCTATAAACTGTAAACGCTTTTGTGATAAAAGCCTTTTGAAATACACTTGCTTTCACTTGACTTGACTTTATTTGACGGCCAGTGCAAGAGTTTTGTTTTGGAAGGGAAGTAATCCACTTCCACTTGTCAGGATGCAAATCTTTGCTTGTGGCGCATGCAGCGGACATATCGCCAAACATCAATTTACTTGTGTCATTTTAAACTTTGATTGCTTCACAAGCACTCCAGGAAGACAAATATTTGCATATACGCAAGGAAAAACATTTTTCCACATTACGTCCCCTTTTAAGTGGTTCGCAAGAAAGAGAGAGAACAGGATAGCAGGGAATTGAGTGTGAGTGTGTCAGCGTGATGTGTGTATTCAGAAAGAGCATGCACACACTGAGCGTGCCCGAGTTAAGCGTCCATCTGTGTGTGACTAAGGCTAGACACAGTGCACTGTTAGCATGCGTGTGTTTTTGGTGAGATCACAAGCAGAAACTCGGTGCTGCTGTGTCAGTTATGTGTTCATTTCCTCAAAAAGGCCAGAAAGAGCCATTGATGTGGTCATCAAGAGCCAAGCTCCACCTTGCCGAAACAAATCAGGAAAAACAACACACGGCTCGCCAGCTGCCTTCTGCCAACTTGGGCCTGCGTGCAGGAGGACGTCTGCCCGATCAAAAAGTTTCAGTTTAAGGGGAGACAGCGCAGCAGTATTCCAGGCAGGGACACAGCTCAGTCCAGGAAGCAGTTTGGCTTTGGGACAGTGGGGTCAAATACGTGTGCAGTAACACTTGGAATACACTTGGACCAACTCTGTCAGAATAACCCACAAACAACACACTTACAAAAATAAATCCCCAAAACCTTCTCATGACACATCTAATACATTTTCAGAGAGCAATGGCTGTGATGTTGGCTCTCGAAAGGACATGCTTGATTAATTACCGCACACTCACACAAACTCTTAGACAGCGTTGAATTGGTGGTAATTTGATCTCAAGTGGTCAAAACTTCCCGACCCAATATTGTTTTGACTTCACTGTTTCTCCCAGTAGACCCAAACGCATAGCAACCAAAAACAAACAAAGGCAATTTGCCGCATCACAGTGTGAAGCAATTCTAAAATGCCCGGATACCGCAGCTAAGAAGAAGAAACAACAGCAGTATAATGACCCACTTCAGCCACGGTAACGAATTCAATGTTCACTTAATACCGTGCAATCCCAAGTGAGCCTCCACATCTCTTTCAAGAAAAAATGTTTTGTACAACCTTTGCATCATGGAGGTGTGCTTAATGAGTGTGTATGGAACAAGAAAGAAATGATGGGTAAAACATGTTCACCTTTTTTTATTGGTCCCAAATCTCTGTGCCACATTTTGTCACCTGCATCACTTTTAAGGTTTCTGACTGTACTTGTACCTAATTACCGCTTTGCCCCTATTTGCCCACCCCCAGCACAAGTTGTAACAGCTCTCTCTGCAGAATTCTCAGAAGCCACTTGGACAGGATGAGACGTCCCGTTGTTTCTCCAGAGAGTGGCACCACATTCCGTAAGTCCAGTTTACCACGGTTCCAAGAAGAAACAATGTCCTTTGGATATGGGACATTTCTTCGTGGCTTGAATTCATTAGCTGACGCCTGGAGGACCAGCTAGATACTCAAGTAGGAATTATAGTTTGGTCTTTTTATTGTGTGATTAGTTCCAAAATATTGTTGTGGTTGAATGCTACTGGGAGACAAATGGGGGTTGGCCAGGAAAACAAATACTGCTTCTTGTGAAAGTGTCCTCTCCTTAAGACCTCCTAAAGTGGTCCCCAAGTCCCAATTCAGTCTGTTTTATGTGTCTCCCTCTTCCAAGGATAAACTCATCGGCCAGCCCTGAGAAGCCTAATGACGCACGTTTGAATGAGGGGTGTTGCAGCAGGCAAAAAATGGAAATCATGCAAGGAAAGCCGCCCTCAAGGACCGAAGTTTGACATCTACCGCTATGTATGGCTTTATTCTTGTCGCGTCCTGACAGGGCCTGTATTGTTTAGCAGGCCATCGGAGTCATTTGTCGATGTCAGCGAGAGTGTCATGTTCTTTGTTTGATGGATTTGGTTTTGATTAGTTTGGTCAGGTTTTCCTTGTGTCCCATTGTCGGTGTCTGTCTCACTATTGTGTTTGTTTCTAACTTTGAATATTGTTTTTGTACTGTTAATGTTCTTTCTTTCTTTTTTTTTTTTGTTTGATTCATAAAAATACCTCGTTAACCTTTTTTTTTTTCCAATCATTTATTTTCTGAGTGCGTCCTGCCTCGCCTCCCTGCAATTGGCTCGTCATCCATACCAACTGTGATGTTATACGCTCATGTTTTGTTTAGCAGCAAAGTTTTGAACTGTAACAGATGATGATGCTCATGATGGTGAAGATGATGATGATGACGATGATGATGCATGGACCCACAGGAGAATGCATTGTATAAACAACAAACCAAATGGATTCAAATTTAGATTTGTTATCAATTTCTTCCAATTCCTACTCAGTGCTGCGTTTGTGGTTGTTTTTGCTACATTGGTGGTCTGAACATGATTGATACAAGTGTATACGTGTGAAGATTGCTGTGTGTGTGTGTGTGTGTGTGTGTGTGTGTGTGTGTGTGTGTGTGTGTGTGTGTGTGTGTGTGTGTGTGTGTGTGTGTGTGTGTGTGTGGCAAGCAGTGATCCTTAATAAGTGAACTCACTGTATGATCGGAAATTCCAACAAGGTGGAGATAAATACGCCGGGCCTTGTAGCTCACGTTTCTTTCTTGCTGCTGTCCTCCTACACACCCTGGTGCTTTCATGTGCAAAGCAGAGCGAGTCAATTGACATGCTAATGAGACAAGAGCTGCTTCAGAGGTCCTGGAGCCATTTCAATGCACACACGTAATACACTCACACTCATACACGTATACAAGGACTTGGATATATGTATGCACATTTGTATCACTACTACATATCATGTAACTGACTCACTGTGGCGCCCCTCCGACAAAGAAAAGCCCAAAGTCACATCTTCATGCTTTATACAATATATCAGTTTCAACAAATGTGTGTCCTGTTAACTGTGCAAATGTGGCCATTAAAATTCTTCTTTTGTGTTCCATGTAGCAACTTTGCAAAGCCAACTACAGTGAAATGACACGTCAACAAGACTTTGATATGGCAACGGCAGCTGTGCACGTTCGGAGACGATGCCACACACCTCAGCGTACGGGCTGACAACGATGAAGAATATTCAGTGTGAACTATTCAACAAAGAAAAATTGACACATGCTTTTGCGGAAAAAAAAAAGATTCAGGTTCTTAGCTGTTCCCAGTCAGTATTGGGCTCTTCTTCAGTCTGGCAAGGAGATGCTAAACAGATAGACAGAAATGTGTTTTCCACCAAATTGTTTCTCACCGAGCTGAAACATACTTGAAGACATTGTTCTAACGAAGCTCAAGTTGTTGATGGCACTGAGCAGCACTTGCGGCCAGATTCACTGGTGACATTTACGATGGGCTGAGTGCAAGAGTGCGTGTGCGAGAGTGGCAAGGCTGGGAGACCGAATGATTTAGGGTCACGTATCAGCAGGACAGGAGTCAACTACTCTCACTACTCCACACCCTAAAGGGCAAGCTTTATAGCCACTTTCTGATATACGCCTTCGTGTACAGCAACTTTTATTTCGGAGCCCTTTTTTAAATGCACTGTTCTCTGTGGCGGACCATTTTTTGTTCCAGCGAGGAGTGTATTTATTCTCAATAGGACCAATACATAATCAAAATGGACCTCTTTTATTTTATGTACAGACAGTGAGTTTCCAAGAGGTCTTCATGAGAGTTCAGTGGGTAGTCGTTTGACTAATCTGAACAAACAGGAGCGTCACAAACCTCGACAGCAGCATTTTGCAACAAGTGGTTGGGGAATAGGATTCAGGCATATTTTGGTGCAGTTTTCTACTTTTTACTAGTCCCTGAAGGGATCAGTGAAAAGTGTGATCTGAATACTGCTGCAAAGACACTGGGGGAGAGAGTGACTCATCACGCTCCTTTTGCATGTCATCACTATGCCCTTTGTGGAAGTTCGTTTGACCGAGCGGCTGCCTATTTCTAAGCTCCTTCCACCTGTGATTGCCATCAAGTAAAGACGAAAAAGCTTTGGATCATGAAACCAAACAGCACAACTGGTGGGACTGGAGGGTATCGTGACATATGGAAGGATTTGAGAGGGTCGAACTGGTAACCCCCCTAATACAAGGTGACCGCTCTGCATTGTCGCGAGCTTCACACAAGTGCACTCGTCTTCTAAGTGTGGACCCTCATGACTGGATGAACTAGATGAGAAAAGAGTCAAGCGTGGGTGGAGAGCAGAGCAGTGTTAATTTATGACTAACACTTAGACACAGGATCAATTGCCGGGAAATGTCCATAAGCTCGGAATGGAGGACACTTTGAATATATATGCCTTGAAGTTACTGTCAATCGCTCCATTCATTTCCATCATGCCCATTGCACTGTAATGGTCATTTAGACTTTAATTCCCTTTCATACTGCATACAATCTCTGCGATTATTCATGAAGTTGAACATGTGCATGTGCTTGAAAATGACTGATGGAATGTAAATTATTCAAAAACATTACCTTAAAACACATGTTAATGTTACTTTTATCATTTCTGGCTGTCCCTTGGTGGTGTCTGCTGTCTTCTTCTAGAAGAGGTCATGAAACTGATGTGTATGTCAGATTGCTGACTAAATGAAACCTCCGGGTATCTTTTGGGAGAAAAATACATCAAGCACAGGACCATACAATGAGCACCAATCCTATTGGTCTATCAGAGTGTGTTTAGTCATTTAGAGGCAAACCCAGTCATGGGGTTCTCCAACTGTACTGAACGTGTACTGAAAAGATTTTGAATACGGTAATTCTGTGCCTATTCGTGTTTTGTGGCTTCAGCGAGTTTTTGCAAAATACGGTATTCATTCAAAAACAAATACAGCTATATCAGTAGCCATGTTGCAAAAAGATGTGTTGTTTCATGTTGATGCGCGAGAGTGGTTTCCCTGCATGCCAAACGACTCAGAGGCTTTGCACATGTGTATTGTACATGCCACGGGCACTCATTCAAGGCACATTCTTGGTTCCTAAAGCCTGTACGAGTCAAGTGAGAACCACCTTGTACACCACCAACACAAGTCTCTTCTACTCTTTCAGAAGGCAATGTTGATGAATGTTAATTTCTGCATAAGGTTTTATAATTAAAGATAAGTTTATATGTGTACTGTTGCAATCTTTTGTCACAGATATCCATCCATCCATTTTTCGATCCGCTTTATCCTCACAAGGGGTGCTGGAGCCGATCGCAGCTGTCAGGGCTCACAGAGACGAACAACCATCCGCGCTCGCACTCACACCTAGGGACAATTTAGAGTGTTCCATTAACCTGCCATGCATGTTTTTGGAATGTGGGAGAAAACCGGAGTACTGTACTTGGAGAAAGCTCACGCAGGTATGGGAGAACCTGCAAACTTTACACAGGAAGGGTGGAGCCGGGATCGAACTCATGACCTCTGCGCTGTGCGGTTGGCCCATAACCACTGGACCACCGGGCCGCATATATTTAAAGTATAAATACAGTTTGCTTATTTTAAACATGCTGGTACCCAAATGCTCATACATGAAAATTCCGAGGCGGGATGAAATCCTACCTCGCGGTTTTCCCCTTTCACAGGGGGTTTCTGGTCCCCATTAACCACGAAAAATGAGGGATTACTGTATTGTTTACCAACAACCAACATTTCTGAACATTTTATTTCCTAAATGAGATAAGCTCTTTCTCGACAATGGTTAGCTAACAAGTAAAGCAACTTAACACTTTTATTGGAATTGATATAAACATAAATGTACATTTCGCGTAGTTTACCATTTCAATAATTTTAATTCTCACATGTTGGTGATAGAAAGAGTCACTCGTGTCATACTTCACTTCTCCTCCACTGCATTCTCCGCGGCAGAAACTGACCGGCACTGCTAACTGCCACTAGCAAGAGTGTCTATCTTTTGCTGCTGTCGGTTATGCACATTCGGTGTCACCGCCAAAAATGTTGAAACTCATGGTAGTTTTGAGATGAAAAAAACAACAACAAACTCCTTCCTCCTCTTTTCTGCCCCATTGGGACAACATTGCTTCATTTTGGTCTCACCATTTTGGTTTTCCTTACTCAAGTCTGTACATGCACAGTCAGAAAATGAATTAGTCTGTTGCAAGGAGGGGATGCAATCGATCAAATATTTTATTTTATTTTGAAGCACTTGAGTTTAAGAATAAAATAATAATAGTTGTTTTCAATGAAAGAAAACGGTATCTAAAACCATTTTCAAGACGTTTAGGGGGGGACCTAGAAATGTGTGAGCCCCAAGGAATTGCATCTGCTTGCCTGATAGTATGTCCACCCACGGTCCTTTGATAGTTGATGTGGTGATTGTAAATATGGATTTAGTTGAGGTAATGACAGGAGATGCCAACTGCAATATTCTACGCTGCACCAGATGGTCTCACTCTGGCAACAACAGAAACAGTATTGATTCACTTACTTCAGACTCAACACATAATACATATTAAGGTGTAAATGGTGTGCTGGGAAAAGTGAATCCCAGTAAATGATGCCATATCTGGAGTGATGCCATTAACGGCACAATTATGTAGAGTTTGGCACCTGTTATTATTATTTTATTTTTTTATTTGTAAACCAACACAATACAATAAGGGCAATTGGGGCCCACTTACATTTATGTATTTAATTTTGATCCCGCTTGTCCAGCACCTACTTACCACATGTCATTGCTATCTTAGTGCAACAACTGACATGATTGCCGTTCACCGAATTACGGCGTTTCCCTACTTGCATCCAGTTTGACAGGGGCACACTTGGCATGCAGAATTTTCCCTTAGGTGAACCTTAGCATTTGCCTTGGAAAGACTTTTCCTCCTCCCCTGGGCTCGGTTAGAATTCAGGGCCATTCCAAGCCATACAAACTGGAGACTCAAGTGTGACGGTAACCGCCCAGGAGTGTCTGTGTGTGTGTGTGTGTGTGTGTGTGTGTGTGTGCACGTAAGAATATTTTGAAGTCCTAACGGGGTGGAGGCCAGTTGGACAGTATCAGGTGTACAGGCTTTAATCTGCCTCTCTTCAAGTCTCTCTCCAACTCATGTATCGGTCATATGGAATCGGCACAGACACGGGGAAAAAGAAAGCAAAAATAAACATCTGAATAGTCAAGGACAACCCATTCCCAAACTCAGCCCTTAACATAAACAACATGCCCCAAGCATCTGTTTGTCTTATCTAACTAATGCACGCTACTGTAAACAATAACAGTCTGCCACAGTAGACCGAGAAAGTCAAGTGCTGAGCTGAGAGAGCAAAAGGAAAGAGTGATGAGAACAGGGTTAGTGCTGAATTTTGGTTGGGTTAGACAAGGTTGGTGGCTGGAAACATCAAATAGGCAGGCTTGGCCTCCGGGCCACCTTTGACCTGGAGCCTTCCAGGGTCAGGAGTCTTAGTAGATACTTAAACCTTCCTACACTATTTTAGCCTATCCTTCCCTCCTGGCTTGTCATTCCCCCTAGCCTGATCTCACTTTCCTCATCCCTCTAGAAACCCACCAATAATCCTCAGACAATCAATAGTAACTGTTCTCTCAATAATTCATAACATTAACATACACTCAATGGCCCAGCGGATGGATGGCCAAGACATAGGTGGGCCATCATTCCAGTATCGATCCCCCCTTAGAAGAGTCGATAGGCGCGGAGGTGATGGAGTTACAACCTCCTGGAGGGAGAGTCATTGCATAGCCGTGGCCTCAGATAAACAGCTAGCGCACACGAACACTCACACACACACACACACACACACACACACACACACACTCCTCTCATGTCCACAGCCAGACACCAACACCACCTTTTAATGTATAAAATGTCAACATGTGTCCTTTGTACATGGAATGCGGTGCCACTGGCTGAGATAAGAGGAAACACTTTTAATTACCCCCTGGAGCACAAACCTGCTTTTCTATCACCGCTCTGTCTCTGCTATCACATTTACCCGACTTCCCGCCTCATCTCTATCCACCCGCACCCCCATCTTGTTCCATTTCAGCTGTTCCTTCCCATCGCTCCATAGGGCCTCGTGTCCCATTAGATTTCTTATCACTTCCTCCTTTTGATTTTATGTCCCCGGTGTTCACTGCCTCTCCAGTTTTCAGTTGTATATCCCGACTCATGACAGCCTTTTTTTTTTCCTCCTTCCCTACGAAAACCAGCCCATACCAAATCTTCAAATCAATGAGCCTGAGAAGTACCGTAGCATTCTAAGAGTAGATGAAAATATTAAGAGTACAGAAATTTTTTGTTTTTTGAAGGAAAGTAAACCCCTATGTATAAGAAAATAGTGTAACTTTTAGTTTAATGTCAAAAGCATCATGCTGGAGACTAGTTGTTCACATTGCAAGTATTGAGGCCTGAGAGTTGGAGGCCTGACTCTCACTCTGGACAGAAAACTAGTGATGTCGGGCCGGTGACCCCCAAACTAGATGAGTGGTTGCAACAGATCCCGGGAGACGAGGATTTTATTATACAGACATATATATATATATATATATATATATATATATATATATATATATATATATATATATATATATATATATATATATATATATATGTACATATAGATAGATAGATAGATAGATAGATAGATAGATAGATAGATAGATAGATAGATACATATACACACACATATATATATATTCTCAATTCTCAGCTTGAAGTGAAATTCTTAATTCTTAATACATATAATCCTGCATAACCAGTATTTGGTTCAGTTTTTTCATGTTTTCTGAAAAAAAAATGTCTTAGGCCATTATTTCAGAAAGCGGTTTAAATAATTGTCAGCAAATGCCTTGCTTGACCAAAATGCTCCGTCAGTCAGAAAAGAGAAAATAAATGAGCAAAGATTTTGTCTTGAAGCAATTTTCAATGATCCACAATATTCACCTTTGTCTCAAAGAAATTGACCATTGCATTATTTCATCAAGCCAGCCCTCATCTGCCAGGTTGCTTCTAGAGCCGATCCCAAGCAATATTGAGCACCAGGTCAATTACAACCTGCACGGTTCACGAGCAAATGGCAGGACTGACACGAAATGGCAGACCAACAGAGACAATCATTTACGCCAGTCTCACCAATTAACTCAACCTGCTGAGGTGTTTTGTCAGCAGGAAGAATCTGGTAAGCCTAAAAGAAATCAAAAGAGTATCGCCAAAACTTTGCAGCAGTTCACATCGTGGACTCGAGGCACCACTTAACCAAGTCATGTTTACTTACAGGCTTTGAAAGGTGTAATTTTCATCGGTATGTCAGTGCGCAATCATGCCCTCATGTCAATTTCAGTCGGTGGTTAAAATGGTTACGAATCATTGATGTTAAAAATTCACAAGTGACTGTGCAACCCGTTTCATTCAGTCAGACACCTTATCCTGCTCGCAATTCAGCCCTGTTCCATTCTTCCTATAAAAGTTCCATCTTGCGCCTCTGACAGCATCCCATCCTCACCTTTCAAGAAGCCCCACAATGGCCCCACGGACAGCACCCTGAAGTATAGACTGACGTAATAATAATAATAATAATACATTTCATTTACAAGCGCCTTTCAAAACACCCAAGGACACTTTACAATCAAAACAAGAACAATAAAACCACAGATAAAACTATAAATAATAAAATGCTTATTAAGTTGATGGCGTCGCGAGGAGCACTAGCCGACCCAGGGCGGCCAACACGCCGTGGTCCGCGGATGTCCGCCGTTGTCTCTGCGTGGCCGGCGGGAGGATTGCACATCGAGGTGGAAGCCTACGAGATCCGTGGCGGATGCACCTCCAGAGAGAAGCGACGCCCGGGAAGCGGTAGCGCAAGGACCACCGCGGAGCGCAAGAAGCCCCGCCACCGAGCACCGTAGCAGTCCCCCCCACGGGCAAACGGCGGAGCGACCTCCACAGCAGCATATCCCAGGCAGGCCCGCGACAGCGCGACCGAGGCCAACCGTGCGACGACTGACAGTCCAAAGCCACAACGAAGGAGTGTAGGGTTTCCCCATGACGAGAGTAAACCGTTAAAAAACGCTTAAAAAAAAAAAAAGAATACCGGTCCTCGCCAGCGTTCACTCAGTCTCCCAATGGTGCACTAAATTAACTGCTTTTAAGTATGGTTCAGGAATGCCTGTAATTCACATATAATAGGTGGAGGAGAGAAGCTAAAGAGGCCTATTTAAACTCTGGCCCTCCTCTTGTCTGCACATCTAATTGTGCTGCAAAGTTGAGCTATTTAAACATGTCAGTGTGATGCGTGATTCAGCGACAGTCGATAATGGATGCTGTACCAGTGGACTTGCTATCACTTAACTCTCAAGCCTGCTTTGCATCACTTTGGTCACACTGGGAGACACATATACAACTTAAACACAGAATCTGTTAGTTTCACATTCCCGTGAAAACATCTGGGAAAGATGTGACAGAAGAGAAGAAACCAACTCCAGTAGAACGTATCAATCCGATTGATGTAGTTCCAATAATCGCAAGGCCCCGCTTCCTCATCCATGCGCCTTTTACTTATTTAAACTGTTTGCTTTAAGCGCCGCTGAAGCCAATTAGGGGAGGCATAATTCAATTTTTTGTAGACCTTGCATCGTTACACTGCTCTGGCCTCTCATTTATTCATCCAGCCCAGGGGTGTCAAACTCAGGTCCTGGAGGGCCACTGTCCTGCATGTTTTCCAAGTTTCCCTGTTGCAACACACCTGATTCAGATAATCAGATCATCAGCAAGCTCTGCAGAAGCCTGACATTGAACCTGTTCATTTGTACCAGGTGGGTTGCAACAGGGAAACTTGGAAAACATGCAGGACAGCGGCCCTCCAGGACCTGAGTAGAGGGGTGTTCACACGGCAACATTTGCTCCGGTGCTGCGCCGGGGCAGCCCCAGTAGAGCATTCACATGTGCAAAGTTACACCGGTGTAGCCCCTGAAAACAGCTTAAACCGGAGCAAATTTAACCCTGCTCAGGGAGGTGGTCTAAAAATTTGCTCCGGAGCAAATGCTCGTTTGCGGGGCAGCACCGATGTAAAATGGCACGTGTGAACGCTACAGGGGTAAAAATTTGCTCCTGAGCAAATGCTCGTTTGCGGGGGGAGTAGCCTCGCTACGCAGGACAAGAATTGATTACATACGGCTAGAATGCATTGCTTTCGTGCTCTGTTGTACTTCCGTCATCTTTCCTTTTGTAGGAGACTGGACTGTCTTGGAGTTGTTTGTGTAGTTTGTTCCTCTATTGTGTGTTCACAACCCCCCCCCATAGAATTTATTTTGTGATTTCCTCTCTTGATTTTCTGTTTGGCGCATTATATGTTTGCTTTTCCGAGTGTCATTGAAGTCATCGTAGATTTCTTTGTTTTCTATCCTTTTGCACCACTGCAGAAACTGCCGTGTGAACGCAAGTGGGGCTGCACAGGGGTTAAATCTCAGTTCCCATTCTCCAAGCGTGCTCCTTTTTTATGTTGTCCCGGTGTTAGGATTCCACTGGCTTCTACATTAGCTGGCTCGCAATTCCAGCTGTGACCGTGAGGGCAAGGGCAGTCGGGTAAATTTGTGTTTCCTGTCTGCAGATTAGTCACATCAAAATTGTTCAACTGCGTAACCGCTTGATTATTCAAAAATACGTAGGAAAAAAGCTAATTTACAACTACCGATTGGCTACAAGTAATTATAAACATAGTAAAATTAACAAAAATAAATAAAGACACAGGACAGCACCTGAACCTGTGACACAAAGGAAAAAAGCAACACCTTGAGTGCAATGCTCTTCCACTAAGCCGGGTGGGTTGGGAGGGGGGCAAACTCACTTTTGTCGGGGGCCACTTTGCAGTTACGTCTTCCCTCTGAGGGCCGTTATGACAGTGAAACCAAATGTTCAATTATCTCGTCATATTAATATTTGGACACAACAAATTGACTCTGGATTACTCATTTTGAAATCTCTCAAGTACTGACTGAGTTTGAAACCTGTGCACAGCGGCAGTGAATTTGTGCTTATAGATATAAACAAATTCCCCGGCAAACTGGCACGAATCTGTCAACTGGCAGGTGATGTAGACGCCAGTTGGCTGTCAGCAACACCACCGAAGATGAAGAAAAAAATAAAATAAAATAAAAAACATAATAAAGATGTTCTAAAGATTTGACGGTCCTAAAATAGTGGTGACATGCTGTAATTTTGCGATGTTAAAGGCACGGGTAAAATAATGATAATGGAGCGATTGACTGACAATCCCAGTTTTGGTTTTTATCGAGTGTAATCAGTCTGCTGTCTCGAGCTAGTCATATAATTACAGTCACAACGGACACATGGAAAAAGGTCATATCAAGGTGCATTGAATTTAAATTCATGACTGTTTTAAATGTTTCTTTTACAGACCCAGAACTACATCTGGACCCTAAAAGGTAACCCATAATCAATGTTTAATACATGGATGTCGATGATCATTGAATCAAACAACTGTGAAACCACAGCGGAGGACCTCCTGCAGAAGCACAAATAAGTCTTTGCAAACTCTGTTCACAATCACAGCACTGCTAATGGGATCGGGCCATCAGTTACGCTTCCATACATTAGCGCTCACACAAGGAAACAGAAGCTCTGACAGCAAACTTATCAGAACAGGAAGAAGGTGACAAAGACAAAAGCAATTTAAGATCACCCCCACACACACACACACACTTGCCTAACCTCTGCCGCTCGGTACAATGCACTCAAGTTTTAGGCAAGGCAGATATCAGTTACATTGTTACTCATATCTAGTGGCATTTTATATTCTTACTCATATCTAGTGGCGTCACACATTTATCCATTCTTTGGCGACATTCAGCCTAATAAGATTTGAAGGTGGGGTAGCAGTGAGGGCTGGCCTAGACCCTCATTCATTCAAACAGCCGTTTAATAAATGTGATTGCAAATGGAACTTGTCACTTGAACTGGGGAGACTTGGCCGGTCAATACTTGAGCTGGCAGGCGCCTGGGGTCACATATAAGTCAGCAAGTGATGGATATGTATCCAATAATTGATGTAGGGCAGCAGTTATTGTCAGTTTGGCTCCTGCCTCTCTCCATTGCTTATAAAAAGCGGTTGGCCTTAAGTACCAGCTTGCCAATTACAAGAGGAAGCGATCTGGCTGTTTTGATGCCTAAAACCTTTATATATATATCTATATATATATATAGATATATATATATATATAGAGAGAGAGAGAGAGAGAGAGAGAGACTAGTGAGCGTGAGAGCAAGATGAAACATCCAAGCTCCATGAATACATCAAGGAGAAGGCTCCAACGCATGACGTACTCAGAGAATGTCTCAGACACTGGGGAACAGAGGATGAGGTGCTGGAAGTGGCACCATCATGGGAGGACAAGCCCCTACACGGGATGTACCACCGGACCATAACTGAAGTGGCTGATCCCAAGACGTCCTGTCAGTAGCTAAAAGGACAGCAAAGAGACACTCATCCTGGCTGCTCAGGAGCAGGCCCTGAGCACCAGAGCCATTGAGGCCCAGATATAACACACCAGACAAGACCCAAGGTGTAGGTTGTGTAAAGAGGCACCTGAGACGATCCAACACATCACGGCAGGGTGTAAGATGCTGGCAGGGAAAGCTTACATGGGACTGGGACACCATAACCAGGTGGCTGGCATAGGCTCCCGAAACATCTGTGCGGAGTATGGACTGTAAACCCCAAGGTCAAAATGGGAAACACCTCCGAAGGTGGTGGAGAATGACCGAGCAAAGATCCTGTGGGACTTCCAGATCCAGACTGACAAGATGGTAATGGTGAACCAACCTGATATCTTGATCATAAATAAAGGGCAGAGGAAAGCCGTTGTAGTGGATGTAGCGGTCCCAAGTGATGGAAACATCAGAAAGAAGGAACACGAGAATCTAGAGAAGAAATAGCAAGGGCTCCGAGAGGAGCTGGAGAGAGCCTGGAACGTAAAGGTGACCGTCGTGCCAGTGGTAATCGGAGCACTCGGGGCAGTGACCCCCAAACTGGATGAGTGGTTGCAACAGATCCCGGGAACAAAATCGGACATCTCAGTCCAGAAAAGCGCAGTGCTGGGAACAGCAAGGATACTGCGCAGAACCCTCAAGCTTCCTGGCCTCTGGTAGAGGACCTGAGCTGAATGTGGGACGGATACCACCCGAGGGGTGAGAAGAGCATTTTTTATTCTGTACATATAAATAGACAGAGAGAGAGCGAGAGAGAGAGAGAGAGAGACACACACATGCACATGCACACACACACACACACACGCACGCACGCACGCACGCACGCACGCACACACACTATTGTTTTGGAGCACGTGTGCCTCTCCATGAGTGCGCGTGTTCCTTCTGTAATCTTGAGCAAGCGTCAACTTCCTCTAATTTTTAGAGAGGCTTTGTTTCATTGTTCTTGCAAAGTAGCTTCCTCAAAAGTAGATTTACAGTGAGGCAGCACACCCTGAGCTGTGAACTCCCGCCTATCATCAAGACAAAGGGCACTCACTCTCCTTCTCTATTGTTACAGTTGACCTCGCAGGTTATGTCAGAGCATGAGAAAAGTCGAACGAAACAACCCGCGTTCCTTCACATTGACCTGATGACCTCATCGTTGGGTATTAATGAACTGGCAAGTTTCACCGCTTCCTTCATCCGGGTTCAAGGTTAACCAATCTTGGCATGCCTGAGTTTTGTGAATGGTTATTGTTATCCACAATTCTGGAGAGGACAATACACGTGTGCAAGCAAAAGATGTGCAAGTCAATAATTGCAAAATTAACACTTCAGGTCTGTTGGTCACAGCAGTGCATCGATGCGCAATCTGCCAAAATAATACTCGGTAGGGAGGAGCAAAGTGAGCCACAATAATGCTCATTGCCTCGGGCTCTCACTCTATGACTGTCAGGTGCACAGGAGGGAAATTTGGGGCGTGACCCTGGTGTGTAGTAATTGTAAAACTCGGAAAGAGCTGCTGATGCAGAATTCTGACATGCAGTGCTGCTTTTCAGTTCTGATCAAAGGGTCCAGCAGAGTAGCATCTGATAACCCAATCAATTCACTGCTTTTGTTTTTTTGCTGAATGATGCACGTTTAGTGCTAACCTCCAGGCAAAGAATGGTGTGAAGAAAAGGGTGTGTGTGTGTGTGTGTGTGTGTGTGTGTGTGTGGGGGGGTGAAAAATAAAGTTGCTGTTGAGAAAAGATTAGCATATGGGTGCTCGGGATACTAAGTTGCAGTTGCATTCAAAATAAAACGAGGAAAATAATAATCGATAAAAATGACAGTTGCTGGAAATTTGCTCATGTTTAAGGAAAAGCTGATGATATGAAATGTTTCAGCAGTGCATAGAGTAAAAGCGATACGTGTAAGCGATTACCTCCAATGCAAATATCCCTGAAGAACCAAGGGATTGTGTATAAACCCCACCATAACATCATGGAAGGTGTTTGACAAGCCGATAAAATGGAGTCAATGAGTGAATTCAAGAGTTAACTCCAAAAAGAAAGCTAATTTCACCACTAAAATCCAAGTCAGTTGGTTGGACACACACTCAGTCTGTATTCAACTCGGATCAAGTCAAAGGGAAGATGGACTTACAGTATCCGAGACAGACGGCACATAGCTCAACAAAGAGACTCTGCAAAACATTCGGTGACCCCCAAATCGACTCGACACCTGTTGAGCTTCAAGTGGTGTCAAGGAGCATCAGTTGTTGACACATGATAATCATTTAGTCATTGTTCAAGTTGCTTACTCTCATCAGCATGGATGAACAATGTAACATTTACTGAGCTAATGGAGTTCATTTTCAAGCTGTGGCCATCATGTGAATGCTCTGAAATTGGAAACGGAATGTTCACAAAAAGGAAATTCCCAAATTCCCAAGGGGCTTCAACGCTCACCTTGTCACGCTTTCCTCATAAACAGCTGGATCATTCAACTGCTATTTGACACATGATATTACATTTCACATGTTTGACAATTGTTAATATTTAGATGTGCATGTTCTCCCCATGCCACTGTGGGTTTTCTCCGGGTACTCCGGTTTCCTCCCACATTCCAAAAACATGCATGGCAGGCTAATGGAACACTCAAAATCTTCCCAGGGTGTCAGTGTGAGCGCGGATGGTTGTTCGTCTGCGTGTGCCCTTCGATTGCCTGGCAACCAGTTCAGGGTGTCCCCTGCCTACTGGCTGAAGACGGCTAGGATAGGCTCCAGCACCCCCCGCGACCATCGTGAGGATAAAGCGGATCGGAAAATGAATGAATGAATGATCGAATAATATTTAGATGCGTAGAGTACGACAGCAGAACTACAGTATTGTATGGCAAATTCCATCCTCACCCGGACTACAGGATGCCCATGTTTCGCTACGTTTAATAAACATAACCCCTAATGCCGCCATACTTCATCTCCCACCTGTACTTGGGCAAACAGTTTCTCATCCTTCTACTATATGCAAAGCAAAGTTCTGACATGGATAGAAATCAACTTAGAATTGATTGATTAGCGACAAAACAGTACAACACGACCTGTATTTCAACGCCCTCATAGTTGATGCTGGGCTGCCCTGACGAATGGGGATTAAAAGACACTAATGTGAACACGCGAGCCGCTGACCTTCCACAGAGATTGACTTTACACGGCTGGAAATGGAAGCCAGTAAATCAGCGGGCTGAAGCGGCACTCGTCCCAAGGCATCACCACCCTCTGCCACAGTCAGCTGGGACAGGAACACATTAATCACAAACCTAGAGACCCAACACTCTGGGGCACGTGTTGCAGTTTCACATCTGTTTGCATTGATTTCCGTGGTTGAATGTCAACAATGAAACATACCTACACAAAAAAGTCTCAGATGATTCTGTAAGGACCTTCTTCCGCCCCCGTTTTTTCTATACTCCAGATCTAATTTACACTTGTAATCTTTGCAAACAGAAAACCGCTATTCAATTGTTCCCTCATGTTTGCAAAGACATCTTTTGTTCGTGGCCTTGGGCAGCTCAGCCTGGTTATTGAGGAGGAACATCTGTGCTGCATTTCACATTGAAATAAATGAGCTCTGGCACAGCAGAGTGCCCCGGACAAACTTCCTGTATGTGCTAATATGAGGATGGCTTAGGAGGCAATAAATTGCTGGCATACTAACATATTTATCCGGCTCAATAGGCCCGCTCAAACGTGAACATCCAAATACAAAATGTAAGCATGTCGTTCCTTGAACTTTCGCTAATTAACAAAAACAAAAAGGAGTTCAATTCATTCAGTGAAAGAGAACGAGAGCTCATCAATAGTAATATCACGAGTATTACTCATTCTTGACAGAGGATAAATGATATGTGAATGCGAGTTCTGTTAAATTGCCTGTATGCATGTTGTTGCTAAGCTGTTTGCGCAATGTTGTTTATGGTTTATAGCGCAGCAACATCTATGTTAATTCATGTTAGCATTGAGCTAAGAATCTTTTTCTACTCAGTTGTTTGGTTGTTTTAAATACACAATGTGCTATAATCTTTGTTTTATGTTTACTTTGGGAAGTAAGTGAATGCAGGTTAACATCACAAGTAAGCTCGCGGGGCATTTCTTGCGGCCGTTATCCAGTTGTTTTAAGGTTGAATTCTTTTGAATTTGTAAGTTAAGTAAAATATTTGCTGCTTACGGTCAAGCATGCTAAATTGAGTTCACTGTCAACATACAGCATTCTGATGTGAAGTCTGCCCTCACAAGTCAAAGCAAAAAAAAAAAAAACAACAAATAAAAAACGGTCCAATGATGGCTGGTATTTCAAGTCTCTAACTAAAGTCACCTGTATCTCAAGACACCACTGTATTGACTAAATGAACAAAAGCATGAGGGACGAGACAAATATTTGCCTGACACACGACTGAGGGCATAGAAAAAGCCGAGTAGTGAAAGTGGTGGTTGTGTTAACAATACAAGAAAGATCCTGACGGGGCTTCGTGATGGAAGTCATTCTGGCTTATTGACCAGCAAAGAGCCCAGTAGAGACCGAAGTCTCTTTATAGACTGACTCTCTGTGTTTCAACGTGCATATTCCACAGGCTATTGAGAGCCAGCGGGGAATTTATCTTCCCCCCACAGGTCAGGGTCCTGACCCCCTACACCAAGCCAAAGCCCACTCCAAGTGTGGCCCGTTCCACTCGATACGCTTTTAATTGCCCTGGAATGGTTTGCGACCCATCGATTAATGCATATATTTATGTCGTCCTGGGCCCAGAGGCTACACAGTATTTCTGTGTGGCATATTCATTTATTTACCTATCTGCCCCGCCCTCCTGCAGCATCCATATATCTATCCATCTCTCCTCCGAGAGCACTTCAATTCAAGGGCTCCCATAATTACTGCAGCGCTATAATTGAGTGCTTTGATTTAGGATTTAGCTGTTCCCTCTCCCCCTGCCACTGCCATCACTCGCTTTACGCCTCTCCCAATGCAAGACAGAGCGATGAGATATGGAAATAGAAAAATGGGAGACGGAGACCAGAAGATACCCTCGCATAAACAGACAGACACACACTCGCTCTTATCAAAATCTACGGTTTCCGTGGGCCACGAGGGGAGGGGTACGCTGATAATTACTGGGGGAGATTCATGCAAATCGATGCCAAATTAAAGCATTATAAAGGCTTTTATCAGCTTTTCCCTTCCAAATTGAAAACGATAAAAACCCATTTGAGAGGCGAGAGAAATGGCTCCAGTCCATTCATTAAAAAAAAAAAAAAAAGAATTGCAATTATGTTAACACCAATAGAACCCCAAACTCCCTTTTCTTAACTCACTTACTTATTCATAATTAATTAAATTCTCACTAAACTGGGCAGGAAGAACAATGAGGTCCAGTGTCTCCTCTCTTCTCCCTGCTCTCCAATTGCAGGCCCAAGTGTGCACTAGATATTGTTGAGGGCTCATTTCCATATCTCGTCCGAGACAGGGACTCTGTTTTGCTTAGCTTTGGTCTGTCAGCCTTGGGGCAGCAATAAAATCGACTCCATTGTTGAAACAAGCTAGGATGCTGCAACTGGAGCTGTGCAAAATGGCTTGAGAGACAGATTGGAGGCCACACTGCGAGAACAGTCCGAATGGGGAAGGAACAAAGATGCCTGAACTCTGGCCCTGTTAGCGAAACATGGAGTTCTCTGCATTGTCGTCATTGTACAGTTCAAGGCCACGTGTTTAAGGAGGAACCGCTTTTTACAGAAAACGAAACGTAGATGCAGACTCAACAGAGATAAGGCCTCGCTCGGAGAGAAATGGTCGCTTGACACACAGTCACCTCGGGGCTGTCTCGTCTGATCCATTAGTCATTCAACACCTCGCTCACAGTGGTCTTGACACTGGCGCCGTTCCTTTGCTCACCTCTGCCGTCTGAGCGCAGAGACAGGATAGACCAAACACACATGCGGCGAGGGAGGCAGGAGTTGGTAGGTGGGTACAGAGTGCAAAGCTGTCACTCTGCACTGCACTGCCAACTGAGAAACAACATCAAATCCAACCACCCACCATCAGCAGACACCAAAACTTTTGCAGCTCTAACATCTTCCACTTTTCTGAGAAGACTTTTGAAGGTTGGATTTTTCTCCATTCACCCAGCTCTGTGTGAGAGTCACTTTTTTCCCCATACCAAACTTAATCCATCGGCACACCAAGCAATGAAGCAGAAACTGACTCAACTGGTTACACTGCGTGGGGCTTCGCCAACTATACTTTTCATGTCGGCCACTAGATTTGCTGCAGTAGAAAATTTGAATAGCAAGTGAAGGGCTTTCAATGTCACATGTGAGACAGAAAGGGAGAACATTGAGTAGCAGAAATGCATAGGCGCAGTCAGTTAATATCTCACATATCCTCATTCTCTCCTTACTCTCACCCGTTTCCCTTTTTTTGCGACCATTCACTTCTTCCTTGTAAAGTGCGTCATGGTTTTGTAGTTCGATTAAAAGAAATAAAACAATATATTGAATCTGGATACTCAAACTCTGATAGTGGGTCACAGTTTTTGCCGTTACAGCACATTGATCTTTGTGAAAACATTCGGAGGATCTCATTTATATGAATGAACGGACAGAGTTTGTCCTGCATTTGAATAACGCGATTGAAAGTGGTGACTCGCAGACGACGTCGTGTGGCAAATAGAAGTCATTTCCACTCATTTGCGTTCTACCGTGAATAAAGGATATTATATTCCGCAGTCGGTTTCCTACACGCTCCAAAAGTCTGCCGTTGTGCTGCATCTCTGAGTTTCCACATGACTGTTTCCCTCTGCTTGTGTATTTCTGGCGAATTGCACGACACACATACAGACTAAACACACGTCAGTTATGATCCTGAATAATCCAGATAGTAGTGGATCCCACGAACGTGGACAGGGACAAAAGACGCGCAAGACCAACAAAGTATAATTAGATCGCTGGTACTCAGAACCAGGATAAAGCGTAACGAACAAAAAGGACTCACAAAAGGCAAGGAGAAAATAACGTAAATTGCTTAACATAAAAAGACATGGAAATATAATTACGAGAAAAATACAAAAGAGCACCATGAATCAAGTAACATACCTGTAAATACTGCTTACACAACAAGACAAACTATGGCCTAAACAAGACCGGAATGAACAAAGAAATGAGTGTCAAGAGAAGAAGCACTTGGACTCGAGTCGTGTGCAAATCGAACAATCCCCTAGCAAGTTGTGAGGCAGTCCTTAAGTAATCCATTGATGATAATGCATGACAGGTGCGGTGCTGGAAGGAATGCCCTCCACCTCCGCCAGAAACTGAAACCAAACAAACAGAAACCTGACAATGCACACGTGTGTCGACACACACGCCGTGTCATTTTCGCCGTAGAAGTAGCACATAACGTGGTGGTGCCATGGAGAAATCATACCGTGCATACAAACACTTTCCTGTATTACAAAGACCAGTCAACTCACAAAAATGATGCTCTAAGAAAGTAGTTTATCCACATAAAAAGGTAAACAGGACAAAGCTGCATCTGGCTGTCCGGTTAGTTGCTTATGACCTGATTTGACACTGGTTGTTTGAAAGGCCAACGGCATCAGCCACAAGTCACTGTACTGCTGAGGCAGGCTAATGTGCTGTTGACAACACCCTAATTCCACAGAACTCCAGTTGAGAGAGAAGTGATGGGGATGGAGGGGACAAGCCATTAGGAGTAGGGAGATGAGGCACAGGGAAGATAAAAAGGGAGCATTTTTTAAAAACTTTCTTAAAGAGGAGAAATGAGGAGGAAGGAATAAAAATGATTAAGAGGAACTTAAGGGGTGAATGCACACGTGTGCATAAAGTGCAGCACTGCACAGACTGTACGGAGCTGCGGGGGGCCTCATTACACCCAGCAGGAAGTGCACTCTTCTTTACTTCAGGCTGCAATTGGAGCAACTGCCGGTTAGTACACAGTCAAAACACACACACTACTCACATACTATGTTGGCAGGGAAGATGAACATTAACTTTGATTGAAGTGAAATGTCCCTGCGGGCATGGACACCCGCGACAAGAGTACCAATGCCCCAACCGTATGCTGACACATTGTACGCGTCTGTAGAGCAGCACTAGTTGCATTTTTGTCAATGTGTGATGCTCTCAATGAACACTGTCACAAGAGTATCAAATAAATTGTGTACATAGACGTATTATGCACCTCTTGGCATATTGCTAAGTGTGTGCAGTGTCTATGCAGTGATGCCAGAAACACGCGACTCTAATATGAACACTTTTTTGGGGGAAAAGCATAATCAAACGTGTTACGATTTCTAAATTGGTAACCAGACTTACTGATTCAAGTCATTGTGCATTACTATTTTTGTCATTTTCCTTTGCAAAGAGATATACAGTCCAGTCCTGAAATAGTACTTTCTTTTTACGTGTCAGGGACAGACATCATGTAGTCACCAAGTCTTGTTTTCAGCGTTAGGAGGACAACTCACATGTACGACATAAACAAAAATGGAAGAAGGAGAGAGAGATGCAATTCCAAGATGTAAATGCAGTCACTATTTTGAGTTTGTTTCAGCAAAAGATGAAAATATCAACGATTGCAACAAAATGTTACCTTTGCAACTTTACCCAAAAAAAAAAAAAAATTATTATGGTAAAAAGTTGAAGAAGCTGGTCGGGTAGAAGGGTAGTTGCTTGTAAGTTCCTTGTACTGTAAGTTATTTTTCAAATCAAGTAATCAGTATGCAATCAGCCGATTGCATACTGATTACTTATGATTTTCTAATACCCCTTTCCCACTAAAATTAGTTGGTAGTAGTGATCCATGGTGACACGCAACCAATTGGCATATTGTCCCTTTCCCATTGACCAACACAAGGCAATTCTGCGCCCCCCCACCCTCCTCCACCACTTTGCGTCTGGTTATGGCATATCACGTACCGCCCTATGTCATCACGTTATTACCGGGAAGTCCCATGTTAGGCTTTCAAACGGCAAGCGGAGGCGATCGGAGGCGATCACAACCCGCAACCATGGCGTGCTGGTGGTCACGGATTGACACTGGCCAGTGAGCCTTTCCCACTATCCAAAAAAGCGTGTTTACCCGTGTTTTTGCGGCAGTGGTAAAGGGGTAAAAGCACACACGTCCATAAACCCGAGATTAGTATATTACTGTAAATATTTATGATTATCAACAATGTTATTTTTATATTTTAATTAATACATTTATAATTCCATTTGTTTATAATTGTATAATAATACGGTTATCATGCATGGATTCCATTTATACATGAATTTTAGGCCATATCACCCACTGGCGCAGCCCTACTCGATGCAATGCAGTTTGACACAAATTGCAAACCTTAATCATGTTAATCAACATATTTTTAATACCATCCATGTCATGGCTACAGTTCATGTAGTGAATCCTATTGGATATTATAATGAGTGTCCCGTAAGTAGTATCTTGTATTGAACAAGCTAACGCACACAATCAGAGTCAAAAACAAAGCTCATCGGCCCGTTAACAACCACTACGATAATTCAGAAACATAAATCAGACCTGGCAAGAAAATAAACTTGAGGAAGTGGGTTTGGATGAAAGAGAGGTAGGTGGGTATGCCAAGTGATGGTGGCACCTTAAAAAGTGAGAGAATATATAGCTAGAAACGTGGCAAAAACCGAGGGGAGTCATGATGAACACACAGCTAAAGGAAAATGCTGAGAAGGAGGCAAGGGCACACAAGAGCAAGTGCGCATCTGAGGAAGAGAAAGAATTAAATAAAAATGCAATAAAGCAGCCAGTGCGAAATCAATCTGCTTAGAGTTTTGTTTAATAAAAATTCATGAAGGGCTCCTGGCCGAGAGCTCATGAGAAATATTGGTGGCAACGTGGGGAGAACGTCAGACTTTGGGGGAAGTGAAAGTGAAGTGGAATGGGGCTTTCAGTGTGTGTGTGTGGGTGTGGGTGTGTGTGTGAGTTCGAGCTTTATTTTTTTTTCATGTGTTGGTGTTGACATCAGCGTGAGTTAGGGGGCAGCTGTGCAATCCATGAGAGATGGCAGAGAGAAGAAAAGGGAAAGGAGGTCTTCATAAAGAAAAGCCTTCCTACAGTGGAGAGAAGAAATGAACCGGGGGTGTGTGTGTGTGTGTGTGTGTGTGTGTGTGTGTGTGTGTGTGTATCAATGTATTGTGCATCTTTGTCACGCAGGCTTGCCCTCACTGTGAGATATGGCCAAGTAAATCTCAGTGCCCTGACCACATGTAGGTCACTGCTTTATGTATAGCGTGGTGCCTTGCCATACCAGCCATCATTCGGCCAACTTTTTTTTTTTTTTTGCTTTGACTTGCGAGCACAGGCTTGAGATACAACCATGGTGGCAATCAATTCAATACACCTCTCTTCACAAAAAGCAGCAGTTTGGCAAACAGTGAACATTTAATCTCAACTCCCGATGCTTATTTCCGCTCTGCTTTATACTATATACCAGGGGTAGGGAACTCCGGGTCCTTGAGAGCCATACCCTGCCTGTTTGAGATCACTCCCTCCACCAACGCACCTGATTCAAAGGATGAGCTCATCAGCAAGCGCTGTAGAAGCCTGAAATGAACATGATCAATTGAATCAGGTGTGTTGGATTAGGGCGGGGGTCGGCAACACGCGGCTCCTGAGCCGCATGCGGCTCTTTAGCGACATCTAGTGGCTCCCTGGAGCTTTATAAAAAAAAATGGAAAATGGAAAAAGATTTTGATAGTAGGCTAATGTAGCTCGAATAGATATAGATACATGTTGCAGCTCCGAAAAAGGAGAGCTGTGGTGTTGGTGTTTTAAAACGTACACTTTATTTATGCTTTTCACGGTCTCGATGAACAGACACGTCTGCGTTCTTTCTTCTCGTTCGACTCGAGAGGCATTCAAAGACAGCCTCAGAAAAAAAGGGAAATTAATGATTACTTCACTGACACTAAGAAAAGCGACAATAATGCGCCAAAACAAAAAATCAAGCGAGGAAATTACAAAATTAATTTTATGGTGGCGTTTGTGAACACACAACAAAGGCATGAATAACAAAAAACAATTCTGAGACAGTCCAGTCTTCTACATACTTACAGCATGTGTTTCCTTCATTGTAAGTCTTATATAAGACTTTTATTTTTTTGCGGCTCCAGACATATTTGTTTTTTTTTGTCCTATATGGCTCTTTCAACATTTTGGGTTGGGAAAAAAGTGTGCTATATGCAAGGGAATGCAAAGCCAGTCCACAGACTGGTCTCCAGTGAGCATTTTCGGTGGAAATCTGTGGGGAAAAAAACATATTTATGTGTCTGTGTGCATAGTATTAATATTATATCTTTTTGTGTCCGTGTACACTGTGACCTATGCATTCTATCAGTTTCACTTTCACACAGAAACGTATTTTAAAAAAGGCACCTTCAACCCTTTCACGCACCCTGTAACCCGATAACATGATAAGCTGTACACTGTAGTAACCGTTGTCCCTGAAAGGGTTAAGCCACTGGTGTTAAAGTCAAGGCCCGGGGGCCAGATCTGGCCCACCACATCATTTCCTGTGGCCTGCAAAGCAAATCAAGCATGTCAACTTTTCCGTGATGCTGAACCAAAATTTCAAATTGTCATAGCAACAATATTTGAACAAGCCATTATTCTTGACTTCTGATTTCAAAACAATTTGTCAATCAATTTGTTGTTCGCTGTGTATGTAATATGTGGAGATGGTTCAACATTTGGTTTTACATAATTCACAGTCATAACGGCCCTCCAAGGGAAACGACAATGTGCCCCGCAACAAAAATTAGTTTGACACCCCTGGGTTCAGCTATGGTAGCGCATAACCTGCAACACAGGAAGTTGTTAGCGGTCAGCAGTTTGCAATTCCAGCTCATGATCAGAACCGTTGAAATAAATCAATTTTGTTTTCCATTCGCATTCAACATTAGTTTGATCAGCAATTCACCGATGGTTTTGTAAAAATGTTTTTTTTTTTAAATAGGAATCTGGAGCACCGGGAGAAGTATTTTAAAATGGTACATGCGCACTCTGACAGTGATGCTTCTGCCCTTAACATGCTATAAAGGTGTGCTCCTGCCCCCCTGCGTCAGGTGTCCCACTAAGGTATACCACTCTATAGACCAGAGGTGGGTAAACTACGGCCCGTGGGCCGGATCTGGCCCGTTGGTCTTTTTAATCCGGCCCGCCGAAGGTTGGTACACAATTAAGGTTCAATGTGAATGATTGCATTAATTTCATTTAGACTTGTAATGACAGGCATTTCAACGCCAGGTGGCGCAGTTACTTGAAGTTGCAGAGCACAGGGAGGGAGGGAGAGATGAAGCGAGAGGGAGAGAGATCGAGGGAGAAATCCTATCTACCACCTGCAGACCTCGGTCAAACGGAAATTCCCGAACCCGGTTAAAAACATATGCATTAAACTTTCTACAACAATATTACATTAACAATCGATTCATAGGACTAGATACGTTTTTTTACTTCTTCCTACTCCTTTGAACATATAATTGTGCTGTATGATGACTGTTTTCTTTTCCTTTGTTACAATTTTACTTACCTTCACTTTCTGTCAATTTATTACTGCATTGTATATTTTATATGTTCAATAAACAAACAAACAAACAAACAACGGAAGTTCCGCAAGCCCTACGGAAACCCGCAGTAGCACCAACTCAAAGCAACTCCCGTTCGATACGCTCGAATAAGTGTGTCCCCGCCACTATTATCATCAGTGGATCCAAAACGGCGACATGGAAGTGACTTTTGATTACTGTGAGATTTACTGCAATTGCAAAAGTTTCAGGAGACGCTTAGAGTCAAAAAGACTCACATCTACGAGACTTTGAAAAACAAGGAAGCGATTCATACTCAGTCCGATTGTGGTAATTTCCATGCTCGGAGTGAATGCTTGTGGCTCGACAGAGAGTCGAGTAAATGAACGTTTCCTGGAAAGGTTTGACTGTTATCGTGTTAAAAATTTTCCGCAGACTCGACCACTAATAAGAGAGGAGGCGAGTTCCATAGCGCTAACTATGAGTATCGAAGACTTCGAAGCATCCCGTGGCTGGCTTCAAAAGTTCGTTGCACGACATCAGCTGAGCAACACTGTCTTGTGTGGTGATCCACGGGAAGTAAAGTTAGAGACAATGAGTGAGTGGAAAGAAAAGCCACCAGGGTCTGTTTCTCATCTCATTTTGTAGCAAATCGTCCTGACTTTCTTATATTTTGTATTTTTTATATACATGTACTGTATGCTGCAGTTTTTGTGTTATAAACAGTTTTTGGGCAGTATATTGATTCACTTTGTTGCTTGTGTTGTAACACATGTATGTTGTTAACATACTTGGACGTTCATACAGGACAAATACCATAGTTGTTTCACTGTTCTCATTCAAAAAGTATGTTCATACTTTAATGCTTTTGGTCTATTGATGTTTGGTATGGACTGTCAACATATGCATTTTTTTATATGTACCGTATCTTGTGCCGACCCGGCCCACCTGTCAAATTTTAGAAATCAATGCAGCTCCCAAGCCAAAACGTTTGCCCACCCCTGCTATAGACAGTGTTTTTCCTTTTCACAAACTTGTTCGGGTCCGTTATGGCTATTGCTGATCATGGCATACGTGTCTGCGTGCGTGAGTGCGCTTATGTGTGTACGTGTGCATATGGGGTGACGGATCAATCGTGGGAGGTTGACTCCTTGAAAAAATAGATCTTTGATCAAAAAAAGTTGGGGACCCCTGTGCTAGGGAATGAGTCTAAAACCCAACTGTGATTTTTTTTTCCATATTTTAACAATAGCGTACTTTCAACACCTAAGGAGAATCCAGGATAAATGCATTATGAAATCATTTGACAACACAACAGAACGTGTCAAAGGTCAATAAGGGAGAAAAGCTCGGCAAAGTAGACAGGATCCAGCTGCATCCCATCTTCTCAAGTGCGTCCTCTCTGGAATAAACACGCATGAACATGCTCGCGTTCACACACAGACAAATACACACAGTGTGGTTCATTTCTTATACTGCACTTCAACATACCAGCTGTCATTATAGTTGATGATAATCTGATGGATAGAATGTACAATAGTTCAATATGTTCAGTGTTGTTAAGTTGCGTGCCAAAGTGGACTGATCTAACCGTGTCAAAGCCTGACATGATGATGATGATGATGATGATTACTGTAATACACGTTCTACTTAAAATCCAGTGCATTTTCTGTCAGAATCTGACAATGTGTCAGATACCCCCGAGGTCACAGATCCGGACGCAGTTGTGATTTACTATCTACAGTCATGAAAGGTATGGGTCAGGGCCAAGACAATTTAGATACGGTAACTTTATCTGTGGCCTTTTCCTTCCTTTCTTGGCTCCCTTCACTTTCTTTTCAAGAGAGGATAGAAAATGGGAATTCTTGATTAGAGTTTTGTGGGCACAACCCACCAAAAAGTTATTTTAAAGATGAACTTCTTCCCCCTTCTTCTTAATAGGTCAAAAGCCACAAACAAGATAGTCCTGCAGATTTTCCATCACATGCAAATCTCAAAACAGTCACAGCTGTCTTCCCTTTAAAGACAAGAAAGCCCTCAAGGCCAGTGAGGGCTGTCAAAACATTTAAACTGCACCTATGAGTCATTTTAACGGTAGAAAGTGATGAATGTCACGTAATCACACACTCACACACACAACTAGAAGCTAACTTTGAGAAAGCAGACACGTTGTGTGCTACTCAATTGACCTAAAACTGCATTTGAGGTTTATACAACAGCCACAGGAGGAGATTTAAAATAACAGAGCTGGGGAACAATTCTTCACACTCGTATGTAGATCCAAGCGAGGTCGATACAGTATAGAGTACTGTATACATGCGCACATGATGTATCGCTCAATAATTTTGAACGGCCCCCTGCTCATACAATACGGAATCAACCCATTTAAAGTCACACTAAACCATAAGAACTGATTTAAAACAAGAAGTAAGAAAGTGAAAAAAAAATATGCACCAGAATTACATCATGTAATAAACTCGAATTCCAGACATAATCAATACAGTCAAACCTCGGTTTTCATCCATAATCCGTTCCAGAAGGCTGTTGAAAACCGAAACCACGCTCTTTTTAAAATAAAAATGTTTATTTAACATGTCTGCTCACAATGGAAAGCATCACTTCCTCATGTACGGAAGGCGCGAGGAGTCAAATGGTGCATTCAAGTGCGCTCAGTTTGTTCGAGAACCGAAATTTGCTCGTCATCCGAGGCATAAAAAACTCGACATTTTTGGTCGAAAACCGAATTGGTCGAGAAACGAGACGTTCGAAAACCAAGGTTTGACTGTATTTCAATTTTGATGACCAAACATCTTACATGCGTTGGGAAAGCCAACATCCCCAAGACATTTGATGCTGTGACGTCAACAGAAAGTCAGTCAGACAGTCAAACCCCGCAACTGAAAAAAGAGGAAGCAGCAGTAAATAAAACAAATTTGTCACACCCAAGGTCAGGTTTTGTTTTTGTTTTTTTGTTTCTTACTAAAAGTGTGTTTCCCAGAAAGCAGGAATTATTATCCGAGGTCTGTACCTGCTGACATCACCATTTTGCAATTCTCCCACCTCTGGTCCTTTTCGGTAACACCCAGGAAATATCGGCGCATATCCGGAATTGTTTGCTCTTATTCATTTTTGTGAGATCACGGGTTTTAAAAGATTGGAAAAAATCCTTATGTGTGTACGGGCCTTACGGGTTCCACTGTTTGTAAAAGGAAAAGGAAAAAGAAAAAAAAACACTTGTGGAGCGCAGCCAATGTAAATTGTAAAAGCAGTACTCCAGTGTAAAACAAGTGCCCCCTTAGCTACTTGTTTAAATATACACGTATGTTTAGTCACTTATGCCTGTCTGGATGTGGATGGTTATTTATTTGTTTCTAATATTCCAGGCATAGGATAATGTAAAAAGGTATTGACTTTAGTGCATGCATGTTCATCAGGTACTGCTCTAAGTGCTTTCTTCTGCAATGCGCAGTGCTCACACTGCATTTTAGATGCCTTTTAATCTACCGTCCTCGATCGAGCCATGTTTGTCTCCCATGTATGCACTCTTTTTAGTGGCTGGCAGAAGTCCTGAGGCAGGCACACTCCTTCCTTCCTGTCCTATTGTCAGTGAAAGACTGGGGGAATCCCTACACTCGGATACGAGGCCCTCTCTATCCCCGTGATGTCTGATGTGGTCAACCTTTCTCACTCCGGCCAACGTTTGTGAAGCTGAGGAGCCTGCAGGTGAAGGAGAGGACACACTTTCCTGCCTCGGACGTGCATTACAGCTAGCGGTGCCACACATGCGCACCATGTATTGAATTCACATATGGACTTGAGCAACTCTAAAGTCGTGGGTGAACACAGAAACGTTGCTGAGGACTTTATGGATGATTTTCGCCTTTTTCAAAACAATACTAATCAGTTGAAGTTTTGCGGAATAAATGCCAATATATAGTCTTCATTTCTCATGAAACAGGAATTGCTGTTGCGTTTCTGAGTCATTCAGAATGATCTCCTTGCGACCTTGATCTCTGACGGAACAATTCTGTTGATTCATTTGAACAAGTAGCACCCAAGTGATGATGTGGAAATCCATTATAATGATAAGAATAAAAAGGCTGTAATTTACATCGTTATTGTTTTGTTCAGGGAACAAAAAAGTTATTTCATTCATTCTATTTTGAAAATGAATAGGCAAATTGTGATTGGAATTTTTTTTCAGTCAAAATGCAGGAATCTATTGTCTCGGTGGGCCCTACAAACGACAACTGACCAATGTACATTTGACTTCTTTTCGGCGACATTACCCCCCCAAAAAATGTTCTTCCTCACAGGTTAAACTTCTACAGCATGATTTCCCAAGATCAGCTTTTTTCTTGACCGAATCTATTGGCCGAAAAACATTCAAGAAACTTCGGCATTTGCTTTTCTCTCTGCTGGGAAACTCTCTAGGATTCTTTAAGTGGTTTGTTGTCGCCATCAAACTCGCACTTCCCTCCCATTAACCAACTCACTGCCCCATATCACTTCCTTTGTCTCCACCAGATGTTCAGGACAGTGTGTAGGCCATTCGTACCAATGTACTAATAGCAGGAGGCTAATTGTCTCAGGCCGTAATGTGAGTAGCTTTAACATCCAACAGGACAGCGCGGCTCCTCCCGCTGCACCAGTCTGACGAAGTACCGACTCAACTTTATCTGCGTCCAGTCTAGGATGCTGTTTTTTTTTTCCAACGACGACGCAAAAACAGCACCGCGTCGTACCGTGACACACACACACACGCAGATAAACATAAAGCGTCTAAAGCTGATTTTGGCAAGGCGAACTTTAAGAGCATAAGGAGGCCCCCTCCTTCCACCTGGGCAATTAAAGAGGAAGCCAATTAAAATGAGTGTAATAGTCCCTAACGGGTGAGTTGTTAAACAAGATGGGGGTTATTGTCCTTGGAGGAAATGGGCCAGAACTCAAGACGTTTTTCTTCTTTTGTTCGATTCACCTGCACTTCCTGCCCCATGGTCTCCTGTCCAAACTTTTTTTTTTTTTCTCAATTAAACAACAATAATGGATTCATTGTTATCCCTCTAAGTGAGAACGGATGGCTCGCAGCAGAATAAAACACTTGTCAAAGAAAAAATGCACTTATAAGGGAAATATCACAATAAACAAGACAGACTGGAAGAGTGCACAGGCTAAATGAGAAAACACGCAAAGGCGTAGCCGGCAATCAGCCATCTGTGTGTCACCGACTGGACCTTAAAGAAATACAGAGTATACCAGAAAAGGTGCAACACATTTTTTTGACTGAAGATTAAACAATAATGCACAATGAAACTCCTAATTGCAGGAGGGAAAAAAAACATGCAGTGCTGCATACGACTTTTATCTGTCTAGGTGTGAGCGTGTGTAGGCATGTGTGAATACATCTCTCTCATGCTTTGATGGCTCAATCGCAAGAGATTAAGGGTCTAATCAAGCCAGCGTCTGCCCTAATGGGAGGAAATTGAAAGATAGACACGGTACTTTACACAGCTGATTAACCAGCATCTGTATGCAAAAATGTGTGCGTGTGTGTGTGTGTGTGTGTGTGTGTCGTTTGTGGTGATTGTTTAACCTGATGTTATTTTTCTGAAAAAGAAAAGAAGAAGAAACGTATTAATGACGAAGATAGCACTGTCAACCGAGTGGAACTATTTTTTTTTCTCACCAATAAACTGCTTAAGTATCTGGCTAGAAATATTACTACATGAGGAAAAGAATGTTAGGGCTCGCTATTTTTGGCAGACTTTCACAAAGTGACTGTTATAATGGCTTTTGATTGGCGCTTTTGCCAAAGAACACAGCCCAACCCAGCAGGGGAAAAAGGAGTTCTGACTTATCATTTTCTTCAGCAGAGGTGAGTAATACCCACTTATATTCACAGAAATTTGGGGCATAAATTGTACTTGTCAGAGTAGCTTAACGGCAACTTTTGACATTTACGAGAGTATTTTAGTGGTACTTTGATATATTGAGCTACATTCCACTCCCTACTTCTATTATTTCATCTACAGTATTAGTACTTGTGTGATTTTTTTTTTTTTTTGTTTCATTAGAGGGAATGGTAAGACTCACTTTCACCAATCCAATGTAACTATTACTATCCAACAAAGCCAGGCGGTCACACAACCGCAAACGGTTTACAGTATATTTTTGCCCATCAGAAATATAGTGCAAAGTGTGGCCTAACTGTGCGCATAGGTGGAGCTTCCTTTGTTTTGGTATTCCCAAAGACACACGCAGTTGGAAGCCATTTGCACCGCTGTGGGCGTGAACACAGCCAACTACTTTCCTGGCTAACGGAGGCAGCTCCTTACATATTCAATTTCAACTTCAGCGTGCGAGAGCAACACAGTCTTTGACATGGCGGAAGAAGAGACTGACTCGTTAGAGTCCTTGCAGGAGACTGAAGCACGCAAAATATTTTTATAGGGAACTGCAGGCCTGCATGGTGGGAAGATGTAAAGTTGGCCAGGGTGATCACAGAGAGCGCCCTCCAATCCAATCATGTGTGTAATATGTCACAAGACAACAGTTACTCAGCAGTAGTAGTAGTAGAAATGTTTCAAATGAACACTTACTCAAGTAATTATTCGCAGGGCTATTTTTTAGTTTGACTTACATTATATGATTCTGAAGGGATGGTACTCTTACACAAGTACAATTTGTTGCTAGTCCACCTATTTTTGCCTGTCAGTGATTAATTTACAAGAAGAGATGATTAAACAATGCATTGAATGACACACAGACCAATCACAGGACAGAGTTCCACAAGAAAGCTTCCTGAACCAATTTAACAGCACATTACACAATAAAACATTAAAGACTATCCATCCATCCATCCATTTTCCGAACCGCTTTATCCTCACTAGGGTCGCGGGGGGCGCTGGAGCCTATCCCAGCAGTCTTCGGGCAGTAGGCGGGGGACACCCTGAACCGGTTGCCAGCCAATCCATTAAAGACTACATTTCTATTACGCGGTGAATGTTTGGTGAGGTCCAAAGCTCCGTTTCGATCGAGCAATAACTGGTTTGTCAATGAGGCGCATTGGAAAGCTTTCTAATGAGCGTATGCGAGGCCGTAACAAGTGAGCAGCAGCTCGTGCGAGTGTGACTCCACAGGGACCTGTCAAGCCATCAGGCTTATCACGCGGGTGAGAGGTCTGCATGGCATCACTGAATATCTCTTCACCTCCTGTGCAAACATGCTGGTGTCACAGCGCTTCTCCTCCCAGGGGGGGACCGCGGAGGGGCTAAAGAGGGGGATGCGCACTTGATGAGGTGAAAGAAACAAACATATGCCGAGAGGACAGGCGAGGAGCGCGAGTGTGTGTACAAATGTGAAAGTGCAAGTGTGTAAAGGACGAGCGTGAAATGAACAGACTGCACATGAAGGTGCGAGGAGTGCAAAAAAAAGTGTTTTGTGTCAATCGGTGGTGAAGATGTGGCAAATAGGGTACATCTGAGAGACAAAGACTGTGTGAGTGATCGAGCTGCTATGTCTATGGTCTGGTACGCACGTACAGTATGAATTTGTCAAATCTAAAAAGTATTGTTATACTGTATTGATTTAATCAACACAGAGCCCTCCACACATTAAGATTCTGCCCCACTACCAATCTAAAAACAAGTCCTCAGAGACAGAAATGTCACACATTCATATGTGATCTAACAAACATGAGGAAGAACAGACACTCCTACATATGCACCAATATTACCTGAGTGTTTCCAAAGAGGATCATAAGCGGGGGCGGTGAAAAATGGCATTGTCATCAAGAAAAGATTTGCTTTGGAAAATAATAATTGCTGTCTGAGGAAGAGTTTTGGTTGTAAACACGTTTAATTTTTTCAATTACTATTACGTCATTCTCAACCCATTTTGGACCCAATTATCGGTACTCTTAACGAGGGTTGAGACGGTTACTTTTATTATGTATTCCAAACACAGCCCCCTGACCCCTGCCCACCTACCCAGTAATCTATATTTTCCTATATTTTAAAATATTTTTTTTAAGTTTGCCATTAAGTAGCCATTCTGTGGCAATACAATTCCTGTTTCCATGTTTGTGCTGCAGCTGTACCTCTTCTATGTTTGTGAGAGCAGAGAGGGGCAGAGTGAGTCTTTCAATTATTCGCGCATTAGGAACGTATTCAAAAATAATCTTGGTGGGCACCCTGGTTTCGTGTGACCATTCGGAAACTTAGAGCGTTGCTCAAATTTTTCATTCAGATTGCACGAAAAACGGCACGAGGCACAAGGTGCTCCGACATGGGACATTGTGTGCCAGTGCTGGCTGCGTTTGAAAATTAGAGTGGAGCACACCCTACCTCTACGAGCACAGGCTAGTGCACGAGCGTCACAGTGAAATTTGTGAACGCACTTTAGGTTAGTGTTGGATAGCTTGCAGTCCATCACAGCAATGGATCACTTAAAAAAAAAATTTTTTAGAAAAAAAAGACCCGCATTTTCACCTAACAATCTCCCAACTTCCCAGTGGGGTGAAGAAGAGGAGAGCGTTTGGAAAAAGGAGCCTGGTCCAACTCCTGACGAAGCGCCAGCCGCGGCTCATAAGTAATACTGTAATACAAAAACTGTGCAACAAGCGTTTCCCAAAAAGAACAGGAGAAAACAGCAAGGCGATGCTGGTGTACAAATTGAGCATTTTTTCCATACTGAACAGTGTGCAGGGGATATAAAACGTGTTCTATTAGTAGGGTCCAAATCGCTACTGTCGGGCAAATTCAGATCTTATATTGAATACATTTCTGTAGTGCACGCCACTAGTGTGTATTATGCTTTTCCAATTAGTTTTTAAATAAAGGCTTTTTAGTGCCACAAGCCATTTTGATGTGGTGACGTATTTTCAAAGCCTAATATAAAAACAAATAAGAATAAACAATTTAAAAAGCACACACCCTCTTATGCTACAACGAGCTGCTGTATTCCAACAAGTACTGTACTACGACAATAAAGATATAGGTGCCATTATGTGTCATGGCGAATGTTATTCGATGAGGAATTTAAATTTCGTTGGCACAACGGTTGTTGTCTGAGCATTACTGAACATAACATGAAGCTTCATATTGTGTCGCTGCCCTTCTTCCTCATCGCTGATTTGAATCGATGAAGGCTAACTGTGATGAGGGTTAGCCCCAAATCGTTAGCTTTCAGCTAACGTCAGACTTGTCTGCTAGTTTCCAACGTCACTGGAGCATTGGCAGCTCTGTCATCCCACGTTTTTTCTTCTGCAACTGTCATGGAAATCATTAAAATATATATATATATATATATATATATATATATATATATATATATATATATATATATATATAACTAAAATAAAAAATTACAGTATTCTGAATACGTGACACCATTACTCCTTAAGCCTGCTCTTAACAGACCTCAAAGCAAATAAAAATCTTCAGCGACATAAAATCGTCAGGCGTTTGACATCCTTGGTCAGCAAGGGACAAAGTTGGGTCAAAAACAGCCCAATTGCCTTTATGTGTGTGCGGGGCCTAAGTGACTTCGCGGAGCAGCCAGAAAAACGAGCTGCGGCCTAAGCAGTGTGCCGGAACTTCTCTCATCTCAGCGCATTTGGTTTGCTCCCATTCTTCATTAACTCCATTAACAGATGAGCCACGGCGATTAGTGAAGCTTCCCGCTGATTCAGCTCTCACGCCGCCACCCTCCACCCCCTCACATCTCCTATCCTCTCCCCCCTCTGTTGCTCCATCGCTGCCCCCCTTCAAATGCAGACACGCTAACTGACGTGTATTTGCATGTGCAAAGTTAAGTGTATGACAGCATTATGAAAAAAATTGCTGATGCTTTTCTCTATTTTTATCACGACATATTGCCTATGTTGCCACTTAAGTCACAATAAATTAACCGCCAAGGTATCCACAGAGATCCATCTTCACATATGGCTTCCTGCAGTGCCTATTCGACCAAGTTCTACTGCTTTGCACCTCAGCAGGCGACGTCAGGGGACTGTCAACCTTCCATACACGAAGCAATTAGCCACGGCAGGCTATTTGGCCAAGAAGAAAACAAAAACATGCATTGCCTGACTAGAGGAGGTAAAGTAAAATGGTTCTCTATGGATGGCAGACAACCGCAAGTGCAGGCCTCATTTGGAGCAGCAGCCTCAAATGATGCGTAGATCCAAGTTTTACATATGCCCTAATCTGGTTATTAAAATTGACTAGGACGCCATGACCAAAAACCCAAATAGCTTTGTAGGTGTTTGAGCTATAATTTGATGGCTAATGGCACCACCATTTTCCATGCAAACAACAAACATAATTTCAGTGAAGTAACCAGAAAGGTATGTAAAGTCTGTCATGTATTTTCTCATCCCTAATCTTTACTGGAATTTCCAGACAACAAAATGCACCTGCTGAAAAGCCGCAACAGCTAAATGTAGCCATAAAAACACATTTGTACCTACACGGGCCACTTCATATTAATAATCTCAACGTTATAACATGGGATATTTGTGAAGAAAGAGGTCAAACAGATGGTCGATTTCAAACTTGCCCCCCCCCCCCTCCCTCCAAGCAATGCCAAACGCAGCTAGTTACAGAGTAGCGTCCAAGGACCTCTCAGTCTCTCATTGTCACATGAGCCAAATTTGCAAACGAGCTTCACCGTGCAGTAGCGCAGCCTCGGAAACCAGTTTGCTACATGTTGGGGAGATTCAGGGGATGCACTTATTTTTGATACATAAATATGTGAGGGGTTGTTACTCCATGGTTTGATTTGCTGTGATGGTGGGAGTCAGTCGCCAAACAACGGCCTGCAAATGTTCCAGCTTCCGAGGTCGTATCATTGGTGTCACGTTTAGTATTTGCGAAATCAACTGACGCTGGCTCTGATATTGCCACGCATCTAATTATCGAAATGTGTGTCGCAAAAACAAACAAGCTAATAAAACTCAGCTGTTAATTCCTCGATACCTCAATTTGCTGGGAAGGCAATATCGAGGAGGAAAAGCGAAAGGCTTTCATAATGATGACCGAATGACTATGGAACTGTTTGTTTCCTTTGTGAGACAATGATTTCAAGCAAATGTTTTCAATTTAAAGTTGCGCAATATTATGTGATGAGTAATGCAATGTTTACGCCATAATCTGAATGCCGTATCAAATCAAAGTTCTGAAATTGAAGAGAGTCTTGAATACGAGCCGACGAGTGTGTGTGAAACCTTGGTCCTGGCATAGCACAAGATCTTGATCATCTTTCAGAAACCTGTGAGTAGTAGTCCGTTTCAATATTTGCTTGTGTTTACTGCATATGTAAATGGGGCAAAGTCCTCTTTCCCTAAGGAGGAATCAATAGCATCCCTTGAGACGGCGAACGTCTGCAAAAGCGCCTTGTTATATAGGTCTTGTCAAAATTATAGCATTTGTCCATCTCAGTCACCGTAGAATGCGATCAGGGTTTTGATTTGTACTTTTGGAATAATAAATAATAAAACAAAGTGACTGCCACTCCCAAAAAAAAAAAAAAGCCTCCTCCCCCATTTGAAGGGTCGTCACAACGGTTTCAAGAAAACAACAACAATGACAACCACAACAACAAAAAGACTTTGGAATGCACAATGGCGGAGTTTTCGCAGGATACCTCTTAGATGAATCAGGACACACACGGTTACACACCGTAATATTCCTTTTCTTCTCCCCGTCTTCATCTCCAACACTTTCGGGTTTGCGTCGTGAAATTAATGACCTGCCAGTTGACTGAAGTCAAGCTGTTTTTTTGGTCTTGTGGCATGTGAGTTGATGGTGAGTGAATACCTCTGAAGGTGGGTGCGCGTGCAAATGCTCATTTGCATAATGCTTTCGGTTGTCTGCACGCGCGTGTACACCGCGTGCATCGTTCCTCTAACGAGAACCTGTGCTCTGAATGTCGCAGTGGCCTGAGGATGCCGGGGCGGAATGCTTTTTGCCCTTTTTGACACAGGGACGCCAACTATAAATTATTAACGCTTAACGACTATCTTCTCAATCACCTCCTACTGTGCCTCACTACTTCGGCCACCCCGTACGCCTTTGTCCACACCTCCGCCACCTGGGGAGAGTATACGATCCCTTCAAACGAAAACGTAAGTGTCTCCGTAATCCTTTCAGAGTCACATTTGAGGCCGCCGGCTTCAATCCGTCTTTGGTACTCACAACATGCATACCGCAGACAAATTAATTTTACTGCTCGTCAAGGCTGAATCTCTACCAGACTCTTACTGCACTGCATTGAAGAAGAGAGGAGAGGAGCCTCGCCATCTGGCCGTGTGTCAAAATAATATCATTTAAATTGTTAAGTGATTAAATGGCTTCTTTTCACTGGGAAAATGTGACTCTCCAAATACAGTTCCAAAGAATGTGTATCATTTATGTTCAAGCGTTCTCTCGGGCGCTGCATTTTCTTTGTCCCATCACTCTTTGTCTTGCTCGTCTTTGTCTGGTCTTGTCTCAAGCCATTTTCAGACACCCGCAGTCCAGCCTTCCACAAAGACTTGCAGTCCGGCATTTGATCCATTTAAAAGCCAGAATATGGAGCAGGCTTCCATTCTTCTTGCACTGTCTCCGTCTATTACACGAATAAGAGGCATGGCTAAACGTGCTGCATAATTTGTACTTTTAATGGCAGAGCCTTCCATTCTTGTGACATGACTTAATCAATAACCGGGCATGTCGCACTCTCAGCCCAGACTCAGCCGGCGTTTTATTAATTTTGAGCAGGCGCACTAACTAGGCGTCTACTGGCGAGAGGCATTTCACACGGGATAATAGGCACTCTGGATTGATAGGTTCATTCCATGGATGCTCAAGCCCTCATCCCTCTCTTCCCCCCTCTCTATTGCTCTACCCCCTTTATCTCTCTCCATCTCCCTTTCTTTCCCTCTGTCACAGGATGATTTAGAGAAGACTCTGGGATGCCCGTGTATGTGTCAGCCGGGGGACAGGAGAGAGATGGATAAATAAAAAGGTAAAAGGGGATAAATAAGGAATGCAAAGAAAGAGTGCGTCGGGTTGTGACAGAGTCCTTGTCGAGATAACGGAAGGCTATGGCCTGTGAGAGGCTGCGCTGTCTCTCAGGTGGTCCCGAAACATTTATATCTGAGACTCCGAAAAACAGATTTCCTGTAGGATCTGAAAGATTACAATTTATGACCTCTATAGACTACTATTCTCCTCGGATGACATCGGCTCTTGCTTCAATATGACCTTATAACCTAGGGCAGGTCGCATCAACGACACAAGCGTCATCATAGTAAGTAAGAGGGCTCCACCAATTACTAAATAACAAATAATTAGAATATCAATAAAGGGCTGAGGCAAAACATCTGCCTCAGAGGTTGAATGGATTGCACACTGACTATCGTTAGTGTAGAAGCACCCCCCCCCCCCCATTTAGGAATAAGTTCAGGTGATGACATTGAGCCAGGAGAAAAGAGTGCATAAAAGACAGCGAATGTCCACATTTGGAATCAATTCAGGCTCAAAAAAGAAAAACAATGTATTTACCGTGTGCAAACAGCCCTGCCGTGTTGTTCTCTGGCGGTCTGCTCTGCTCTTTTCGATGGCTACCGTTTTAGGGGTGATAACTGGTGGGTGGAGCCTCCAGCGGCACACCTGTTGGCCGTGGCGTGTTTGTGTATTTCCTGTTCTTAAGTTTTGCTCCTAGTAGAGTAGTCATTTCATGATGTTGTCCAACTTTCTCACTAGTTAGTTTTGTGTTTTTGCTAGTCCTTAGCATTTCTAATGTTGCGTAGATTGGACTCTGTTTTGCTGTTTTGTTCATGGCGTCATCCTTCGGCTGCGGCTCTGTACATCTTTTATTTTACTCTTTGTATGGTTATCTTACTTCATGTCAAACGTCAATCTATCATCTTTGGACTGTATTTTCGACTGTAACCTTTTTTAATGCTACATTGAGTCTGCTTTTGGGTTTTGAATTCAAGTTGATGCATTGTACCAAGTATGGCCATACCTCGAGATGTTAGCTAATTTAATATCACCTACCATTGTTTGTTAAAAAATAAGTACTGCCCCATTATGCGGTCAAGGATGGACGCATTTGCATGTGTACATAAATAAAATAAACATTCATACACAATGGACACAACTAACACTAAGGCCGTTAGCCAATCAACAGCCAACCACTTATATGGGCTCACCAGACCTAACTGTACTTCACACTGCGCATTAGTCACCAGGCCACTGTCCACACTCAAAGTCACAGATAATATTGCGTAGAGGAAATGATGGTGACCCCCAAGAGGACAAATAGATGCGCCTCAAATCCACATTTTGTTCTTTACTGAAAAAAATGATTTTTTTTTTTACAATTATTGGATGTGTTAGTGCAGGGGTGCCCATTACGTCGATCGTGATCGACCAGTAGATCAGGGACTGGTCCCACATCTATCCAAGGGGTGGAGAGGAAAAAGACCCAAAACATTTGTGTCTCTGTGTATGTTAGTAATATATTTTTTTTGTTAATTCACACTGCTTCCTAGTCATTCTATCAGTCTCACTTTCACAAAAAGTATTTAAAAACCAAACTAAAAGAAATAAAAGCGGGTCATCTTTAACCTACAGTGGTTGTGACTACGTCACCGGAAGTTGTTAGCGCTCAGCAGTTTGCAGTTGCAGCTTGTGAACAGAGCTGTTGCGCTATAGCTTTTATCGTTATCATTATTCTCATTCAGAGTTTGTTTTGTACAATTCACCGAGGGGACGAGCAAAGAATGGGAATCTGGAGGGCCGAGAGAAGCGTTTTAAAATGGTATGCGTGAGCTACGATCGTAAACAGGCTGCAAAAGTGCGTTGCATGCCTCAGCGTCAGGTTGTTGCTCATCATGGCATGCGTGCGTATGTGCGCGTGCACTGTAACTGGTCGATCCCGGGAGGTTGGTTGATCGAAAAGTAGATCTTCAGTCAAAAAAGTTTGGGCACCCCTGAGTTAGTGGTACAATAGGTATAATGATCGATTTAAAAAAACATTCTAGAAACCCTAGAAAATCATGTCTCATGGCCGTGATGGCGAGGACCGGCCCAGAAATACACCGGCCGTTCAGAAAAATGAACATATATCCTGAAATTCCCAATGGCCACCCCGTGCCCGCAGACAGGTGAAATCCAAAGTATTCTCATTGCTCATGGAGATGCAATCACTAAAGCAAGCCTGATCAGGAAGGAAATTTAATTTGGATCCTTTCTGATATGCCACAAAGTAAATGGCCTGCATGCTGTCGACACAAACATCTGGCACGGCTGGAGCAGATAGTGATGTGCAGGTCACAGTAACCCTTGTGCTATGGGCAAAGTTTTATTCAGGAGTCACATGGCTTCATGGAATACGTTTTGTGTATCTGGTGAAATGTGCGAGGACTGGGGAAAAACAATCTTTATTGCTATCACTGAAGCAAAATGAATACATCATCACCGCCAGAAAGAAAACTCATTTTGCTTTCAAACCAGTAAATCTTTTGATTACGCTAACCCGTATTGAAGGTTAGTTTTCAGGTCCAAAATGGCAAAGCTTGTAAATAGCACACAGAAACAAAGTGTGACATCAGTTAGGCTGTGCCAAGGACAGCTTAATCATCAAAAGCTGCTGTTGTTGAGCGCATGATGTCGAAATAAGAAAGCACAAGGGCCACGAAGCTTTCTCCTCTAAAGTTGATGTTTTTGTGTTTTGTTTGTATTGCTGTGGCTATGAGATGGCATGATAACTGCAGAAAAGAATCTCTCCCCCCATCTTGTTGACACTGTTTTTTTAATGGTTGACTAAATATAGCACGGGACTGCTCGGGATGAGGGCGGAAAGTTTCCAACATGTTTGTCTACTTTTTGCTTTTTATTTGGTAAATATACTCTATATTTGGAGGGTGAAAAGCAAATGACTAAACATTATCGTGCGGGCCTGTGACTCATCTTGTTGATCGGCTGAGGGACAGATGGATGGAAAACAGCAAGGAGATTGAGGGGGGCTAAACACGGGAGTTTTGGAAGCAAGACGGGTAGGGGGAGGTGTGTGCCTACAAGAGAGGTCAGCAAAGGAAGGAATGCATCTTTCGGAGTGAGTCAATATTGTTGACAGCCTCTTCTGTCTCCTCTTGTCATTATGACAAAACCACTGACAATCAAGGGCTTATCACAGTGCTAAAACACACTAATCACAAAGAAATGTCAATAATATTGCACCGAGCAAATCGCACACCCCAGAGTTATTTTCTGAAAAGACACAAAAATCAACTCCATCCTTGCTCATCACCTGAAGAAATGAATGAGCATTGTGTGCTGCTAATGCAAAGAGAAAGACGCCGGTCGCTCAGTACTTGTGTGTTTGTCACATTCAGCATGTCTTCTTCTACTGGCTCCCTTCGGAATAGGATGTCTTGAAATGGACCTAACCAGTTATGACATTTTTTAATTAGTACAAAATGATCAAAAGGTACTGTCTCTTCCCAACCTCCCCTCTGACAACATGTTTGTTTGCTTTTGTCAACTCTCATTCCTGTGCCCTTTAGTTCCTGTTTCTTTTTGTCCTGTTCACAGGAGACGGTTGAACATGCCCTAAGGAGATTTTCATTGACAGTTGAAACCAGTAGAGCATTGGAAAAAAAAGATTTGATCTTTTGACCACAGGGAAGGGCAGACACTAAAGCTATTCGCTTCTAGCTGGGACAGTGGCCACAATCCCGAACAGTTTGCAGTCTTTGGTTAAGAATTTCAACCAGTACAGCGCTGATGACAAAATTGTCACTTTTGCTCTTATAAACAAATATTGGATTCTAGTTCAAACTACAGTGCACTGTGATGTTTCGTAAGATACAAAAGTCAGTTAACACCCGGTTTCTTTTGGTTTGAATTGATGTGAACCTTGCTAATATTCCAAGCAACTCTTCCACGACAAGTCTTTATTGCGGCATCGCATGGCTTCAACAGAAAAGAACAAAAAAACAAAAAAACATCGCCCTCCCTTTTAATACTTAGCCGGTCCTTCTTGCACTCGAGCAGATTGTTTTTGATTGTTCCCCAAGCAACCCTTTGACTCACTCACTGACCATATATCAGAAACGTACACTGCACATTTATTTTAATGCGGTCTACCGGTGCGGACGTGGGAATGGATGGGCCGGCGGTGGGCTGGTGAGCGGCACGTTAGCGAGCAGCTTTACCGCATTCATTAGTCACACACGCGCAGGCTCCTGGTGGAAAAGGAGCCTCGGTGAGATAGTGTATAATGGTTTGAAAAGGGGGCAGGGGGATGGTGTGTATGTGAGCCGTATGCATGTCTATCCCAATGTGTGGGCAAGAGCCAAAGGAAGAGAGAGGACGGGGCTGCTCTGAGTAAATTTATCATAGTTATGGCTTTCTCAGGCATCCATTTTCATGGGGACTGTTGACAGCTCGTAGTATCTGCATACTAACCCCCACCACCACCTTCTGTGATTGACGGCACCGGGCCTCAACCCAACAGGGTTGCTTAGACACCTCGGCTGAGGACACACATGTGTTAACACAGACCAAATCATGATTATAAATGCTCCTTTACATGTTTAAAAACATTTTTTTTTTTATCCCAGAAACACTTTGGGTGCGATTGAAACAGGAGACAGTGTAGGCCAAGCAGCAATGGGACGGTTCACCGGGGCAGAGATGAAGTCAATTGTTCAAGTAACGACGACGGGTGGTGGCACATAAGAGATGAAATCGATGACACCCGAAGAGAGAAGGTGAGCGAGAATACGTGTTCTTGCTAGTAGACCGCCATTTACCTCGCGCGCATTCTCCCTCTTGTCCGGGGCTATCCGCCAATCTATATCTCATTGTCTCTCCAGGAGCACACTAATTGAAAGCAATCCCAACATGCCTTCAACACTCTTACCTCAGCTTCACCTCACCCTGAGCGCACACCACTCCGCAAGTAGTCCGTACCCTAACACGTGATGCGGCATGTACGACAAGAAAAACAATCACGGGCTTGATGGTTTTCAACTGTAATAACAATAATACAACCTGCTGGAAGCTCCAATTTGTTAAATAACGATGATGGCTGCAGCGGGAGGCTCTACGAGGCTACCTTACAGCCGTATCTTAGTATGGAGATAAAGCGGTTCACCATGTTTACTGTAAACAGCATTGTCTGGGACCTCTTATGGGCTAGTTAATATACTGTCATAAGGGCACAATAGAGGTGTTGTGGGATCACAATTCCATCTGTGAAGGTTTTCACAACCGGACAGGCTGCAGAACAAACCCGCTGCCCAATCATGAGTCATGCTTATTGCAAGTGAACTCGAGTAAACTATAGGCAGTGAGATGAGTATGTTGAAAAGGGTAACTCGTGACAATGCACGCATAGTTCCCTAAACCCTTCTTTGTAAAGGCACGACCTACAATAGCACCGTGGCACAAAAGTGTGCTATGCCAGTAATTTAGGAGTGTGGAAAATTACATATGAAGAAAGACGTTTTTTAAATTACAATAAAAACACAATATGTTTTCAGTGATAATAAGAACACATTTTTCAGTCTGCTAACACCAATTAATAAATGAAGTGTCAAACATTTTCAAAAATGAACCTTTTTTCAGAATTGTAAGCGCTTGTAACAACCTTGCATTTTATTATACATGAATGCAATTTCATAAATGCAAAAAGTGGTGATGGAATACTTGTTGGCACACGACAAAAGAAAATCAATTTCACCTACAAATTTTCACTAGGAAAAAAAAAATATTCATATTAGGCAAAAAAAAAGAAGAAAGAAAGGAGTATTATGTTGCAATTCTAAGTACGTGTTAAAAGTAATTTCGGCTTCATTATGAGATTGTCTCTTTTGTATTTAAACACATTAATACAGTACACGTAAAATCTGAAAGGTACACCTTCATTTGGTGTCAAACATAAACAACGGCGTGAAGCATTTCATTTAGTATGCAAGTGTAATTTCAAAATTACAACCAGATTTCACTTTCGTGTTAAATAGACACTGCGTGCAATTTGATGGCAAGTGCCGAGTAAGGCTAGTAAGCATTCGTTCTTCCAGATGTTTTGCATACATATTCCTAGACAGCTGTTTAGTCTATCCTAAAACTACAGCAGATGATGGCAGTGGAAGTGCCACTCCAATTGTGAGCAAAATAACAATCACACAAAAACATTTTATTGGATTTAAGAAATGACACATAAAGTTATGTTAATAAAATGCCCCCCCCCCCCACCCCAGTCCTGTCTATTCATGATTTATTCTTCTTAAAACTGAGCTTTTGTCCACATGTGTTTCATTTGGTTTATATAAAAGGTCAAACAAAGCAAGATTATCAGATAGTTTGTGCGTTGAGTAACACAAGCAGCAGTGTTGGGAAATTAAAAACACACAAACTCAGATATGTCGGACCACTTGGGATAGAGCGCCCTCTACTGACAGACCAAAAAAAGCTAAGCGTGTGTACCGGAACAAAACGCACATGAATGGTCTTAATTTAATTTGATAAAAATCTCTTTTTTTGGGGGGGGGGGGGTGATGGTTGTCATAAAGCTGCTTGGAGAAAAAGAATAGGAGTAGAAGGTTTATTAGCTCTAATTATGATTTAAATACATGGTCAAGTTAGTCTGATGAGCTTAGATAATAGACAGTAGACAAATGATTATAGCACAGTACTTATGAGGCCATTGTTACGTTTCACTGAGTGCCATTATTTTGATTGTAATTGGAGGACGCGGTGACAGCCAAAGGCCGCAGCAGGCCAATGGTCCACAATGAGAATGGAGGGATGGCCGCTCAGGTGCACGGGGAGGCTCACGTGGTGTCGAGTGGGCTTCGTAGTAAGGATGTGAGGGCGTGCCTCAATGCGAACAGGGGTCGTGAAGAGGAAAGTTTCTGGTAAAGTACAGAAAGTTTGGAATAGTTTTGTCTTGAATTGTTTCACTGAAGAATACCATGTTACACTTTACTCATCTCCAGAGGCAATCCATCCATGAATTAAAAAGAATGCGCGCGCGCGCGCGCACACACGCGCACACACGCACACACACACACACACACACACGGACACACACTCACACACAGACGCACGCACGCACTCGCACGTGCACACGCACACACACGGACGCACGCAAGCACTCGCGCGCGCGCGCACACACACACACACACACACACACACACACTAATATATGGATAATTGATGAAGGCTTTCCCCAAAAATGTAAAAAGCCACTGTTGCTCCAAAAACGTTCCATTGAAAATTTAAATATTGAAGATTGAAAATATATGCATATTTTCACTTCAGCAGCTCAAGCCAAGTAACGGCATTTTCCTCATTTTCAACTGTACTTGGATAAAATCTTTTTTTTAAAGATTTTGGTTAAGAAAAAAAAAATGTGTGTATATATATATATATAGAGAGAGAGAGAGAGAGAGAGAGAGAGAGAGAGAGAGAGAGAGAGAGAGAGAGAGAGAGAGAGAGAGAGAGAGAGAGAGAGAGAGAGAGTCAGTTGGTTAGTTTGTGGGTGACATGTTTACAGTGTATCCGGACTCTGACCTGCCTGTGTCGAGTTTGCACATTCTCCCCGTTTCTTTAGCTAATTGAAGACCCTAAATTGTCCACGGGTTTGAACATGAGTGTGGATTGTTGTTTTCCTAAATGAGAGCTTTGATTTGCGACCACTTCAAAGTGTAAGAGGTCAACTTGGATAGGATCCAACTCATGTGTGCCCCTACTGAGGACAAGCGGTACAGAAAATTGATGGGTGAATATTTAATTCTCTCACGTTCAATTTTGTAGATTTCTAGTTTCTATGCAAGCCTATTTGTAAATGCACAGACCCAATACAAGGCCCTGACGTGTGTGTACGTGCCGTGATTGTATGCATGGATATGGGGTGTCATTACGGGTTCTGCGCGATTCACACGTCGTGTTGCTTCCAGCGCACTGGCAGGGACGAGACCTGCTGACAGCATGCATTGTTATTCCTTCATGTTTGCCAAATGTGGCATTTCCACACGCACATTATTGCGTGCGCTCACAGATGTCGTCAGCGCTTCCAATCCTCACAGACACCTCTCACTCCAAAGTGAGAGAAAGTTTGTCAAGTTGTAACAGGAAACAACCTGAAAATCAACACAGTCAGATTCCCAGTGCCATCTCGAATAAACGCCTCCTGTCCAATCCGTCAGACTTTAATTTGTCACACTAGGTAACTTTTATAATGAAGCGAAAGAATCACTGCCTAAATACAACTCAGTTATATTTTACTTTTAAGTGTCAAATCAACGCATTTGCAATTGTACTTTCAAGAAGTGCTTGACAAATGCCCATCCGCAGCTCCGAACAATTTGGAGCCTTCAGTCTTGTTTTGATTTCAACCATTCGGCCATCTGAGCCACAGTTTCTTCTTGGTGGTCATGATGGTGTTATTTGGAAATATTTTATAAGGTGGTAATTGGTGCAAAAAGTTTACTACAGCAATGCAAACAGTTTACAGTGCAGCATTGTAATGCATGTGTAAACATAAACACATAAACACAACAACCTTGTTGTGTTGCCTTTAGCTCCAGGAATGTTTCCATCAGTGTACGTTGAACACATGTATTTTTGGAACTTTTTCTGAGCAAAAAGGATCTAGAGTTACAGGTTCTTCGATGGTTCATGAAGCATCCTTCCAAAAAAGTTGAGTGGTTTTTTTGTTTTGTTTTGCCCAAATGATTACAATATAAACTCCTTGGTGGGTGTAAAAAAATGATTGGTGCTTTTTGCGCAAACAGAGCTTCCATCGTGCTCCCCCTGCATGAAGTCAGCCAGCTCAACGCTGATCTTTGCGAGCGTGCAATCCTTTTTCCAGATCAGCAACTGAGAAAGTGTCAATCCCACAGTTTAAAAGGCCCCAGTGAGCCTGGCAGAATGATAGATGGTTAAGAAAGGAGGACGCGTGTTCAAAAGAGAAGTGAGTGGGGGACGGGGGGGGAGAAAAGCATCCAAGTGTCAGATACAAATTGCTTGACAGGAGAGTGACGCTGTCGTAAAAGGGAACATAACCATCTGATCTGAAAAAAACACGTGAGCAAAAATATATATTAAATATTAATTTATTATATAGTCATTAATTTCATATATCAATTGTTCTTACATTTTTGTACTTTGGATACAGCAGTGGATGTTTTAAAGTGCTCTATAAATACAGATGATTTGAGTGGAATTGAGTTCCATTTCGGCCGAACCGGACCGGAACCTCGAATAATCGTATTGCCTCACCGCCCCTGTAAATTAAAATACACCATGGAAAGAGTGTTGTTAAAAACGCTGCCAAATAACTACTGTGTATTTAGGAACAAAAATCTGTGAATTCTGTATTAGTGGTTCTTAACTGTGATTTAGCATCAGTGTTGGTAATAACTGTGAAGAATAATGGCTAATCATTTTTCCCGTAATTGAAACTCTGTTATCGTTACTATAGTTAAAATTCGATACATTCCAATTAATTAATTAGAAGATGACTTTATGACTACTGCATGATTCTAATGGACTTAGACTCTTAAAAAAGGTCTCATCTCATGCAAGGTTCCCAGCTCCTCACGCCTCAAAACATTGAATGTGAGCCGGACGTTGTCACGTTGCCGTATTAATATTGCATTTGAGGAAGGTGGGAAGTTGGATTCTTCTGACCTCTGACTACGAAAAGCACACTTTTGAACAGGGAGGTCAGAGTTGCGAGGTTGGAAAAAAATGACCCAGCGTTTTACCAACTTCAATGTGACATCACTTGACAATGGCCACCCCATGCAGAAACAGACTGTGAATGGCAAAACATAGTTTATAAGATTATAAATATATATTTAGCTTTATTTGTTTCACATAAATTCAAAATAGTTTCACGTAACATGTGATTTCTACTGACTGCGTGACCATCTGCCGTTATCTCCCTGTATGAAGATATTTGGGGAAATTCTATGAAGATATTTTTTTAATATAAATTTAGGAAATGATAAAGAAGGTTTGCTGGAGGTCAAAATGTCTTGTGAGGAATCAGAACAACAAATAATTTATGGGAATTAGCCATCTATGTTCTTTACATTTGCCTCGGACATTTGAGGTCGGAAGTGGGACAATCCGAGTTCGGATTTTTCCACCATCTATGAAAACAGTATTAAACGCCCGTCGAGAATCGAGGACCGAGCATCGGGGCGCTTCTACGGGCTTGCTTTAATCGAGGGAGTCTGATGTATCTACGAGCTTTGCGATTGGCAAACATAGCATGAATTGAAATGCTACATACACTTTTCCAAGTTCCTATTTGTTTGAATCACTTTTTAAGTACATCACATTGTGATTGTGTCAGTTTCTTGTCTTAGTAGGAAGGCACTGTCTTCGCAGCGCCGAAGAACCAATTAAAGGACGACGTAGAACATACCACACTACGCGGCAAGATCAACAAAAACTCTGATATGCCAGACTTTCCTCGATGCGGTCATAAAGTGTCCCAGATGCCTCACGACCAGTCGTTGAGCATGTCACACGACACAGGCTTTGACACGTCACGACAACTTCAAATCAGCTACGAGACACTACGTTTTTCTGCGATACGTCTGTTGGCTCAAAATTGGGCTACATTCGTGTGATCTGACATAACATTGTGGATGTTCTGATACGGTGACGGTTCATTTGAGCATCTGCGATTTGCTTGTCAGAGGAAAAACGGAGTCATATCTGAGCGTTGATACAGCCTCACTAAGTGCATCGGCAAAATATATTACAGTATTTCAGTCCAGCAGTCCAATTTCAATGATGGATCTCTGTTATTTTGACTCCGTCTTTATTGTCAGGCTGGCGTCAACGGAATGGATTGTGTACCAGTTGGCATCTGTAATGAACACAAAATGCCACTGATATGGTTGCAAACAACGTGAGTGCCAGTCACACTTGGTGACATGAACGTGTTATAGCAGCACACGCCAACGTTGGCAGGTTGTTGGAGATGTCACCTCTGTCTTGATAGTGTTGACACACTGTCAAGATGAATCCTAATGTTCACACCTCTGACGTCTTCAACCCGCCCAGCCCCAAGCTAAAATTCAACAGGTGCATAATCTAGCCTTTCACACAGTACTGTAGACGACTCCAAACTGACAGACACACTGCCGGGCTTCAATGCAACTTCTGGTCGTTCTTTTGTCTTTCACGCTCGCAACACTAATATTAAATCACCAGAAGACTGTATTTTTCGAATTGGACTATTTAATGGATGAGGACATGGGGCCCTTAAGCCTTTAAACCGCCCAAGTGCAGAATAAGGTCTAACAAAATGATACCTGTGCTTTCACTGGCTTAGCCACGGCCAGGCAAGAGTGCGTCATAACGATGTGTTGGAATTTTCCTACAGTATGTGTGACTCCACGGTTTAAACTGATTTACACTGGTAAGTGTGCCACAGGGTACTACACTTTGGGAAAAGTTCTGATCATCAGCTAAAGAAGAAGGTCACAATGATATAACGGCCTAGTTCAAGTCACCTATCTGATGTGTGCCAAAGCGGCCTAAATCTAAGACAACTGCCAGATTTCATTTATTTCACGCCTACTGCTCCACGTTCAGCTCCACTTTTTCTTCTCTGCCCGATAAGTGTGGTCAAATGTGCTGATAATTGAGGGCCCAGTGAATCAGACTCTTGCCCGTTGCTTTCACATGGGATGTTCCGAACACTTATTACATAGACCTTAGAAACACCTTCATTCACCACCAACAGTATGTAAATAAGTACAACGGTGCATCCACTTACAAGTGACCCGATTTGTGAGCTTTTTTTTTTTGCTTTGACATGCAAGCAAAATTTGAGATACAATGGCTCGAAGGCAGCAGCAAACAAGCAGCAGTTTGGAAATAACAATTCTACTAAAAGGCCAAGTAAACAGTCAGGCCGAGTAAACTTAAAGCGGCTTATTATCCCTCCAAGTGAAAGTTTGGTGTAAAATCGGACATAAAACAAGGCAAACTAAAAATTGTGTATTGAAGCACACAACATTAAATTTGTCTTACAAAAGTATTCATGCCTAATGCTAACACATGATGGCAAATACATTCCCATCTTATATTTGAAGATAAACAGTAGCAGCAGATGTCGACAAACACTATAACACTACTCACAGGCATATGGTGTATGTTCTGTAGAAAAACAACAAATATAGCAGCTCCTCATCAAATGCAGATATAATATGTCTGCATATAGGACATTGTCTCTTGGTGTCAAAGGAGCTCACACAAGGACACGGCAGGTTTCAAATCGAAGGGTCACGTCCGGTCCGCCACATCATTTTATACGGCCCACGAAAGCCAATTATGTGCATCGACTTCATGTTTCTTGTTAAAATACCAAAAGTGCAAATTGTTTTCAGTTTTAAAAACAGAGATATTGCAAGTATTTTTTGTTGCCAATCCTACTTTTGAAATAGCCAACTCTGTCCCATTCCGCATGGCGTTTTTACTGTCAAGGTTTTGCACGCAAAGAAGCAATATTAACAAGCAAAGACAAACTCTTCTCAATGAACTTCAAGTTTATCATCTATCAGCTGTTAGTCAATATATTAAGATCAGCATCCGCTATGGTATCAAAACATGATTCACAGATTTCGTTAACGCTGACCTCATTAGATTAACCTTTGTTTAAAATTTGTACAAAATAGTTGACTGTGGATTATTTTCCACAGCTGTTGTGTACCGAGTGCTTTCTTGCTCCGATTTTAAAATGCTTGGTTGACCTAATCACGCCCAATCTACTGGCTAATGTTAAACCGAGAGAAAAGACATGTTAGGGTTTAACGTTGGTGAGTCAGGCCGCGTATTTCTGTCATGTCATGTTGACCTAAAAAGCTGATCAGTCTCTTAAAATTCATATTCGCATTGGTTATATCTTTTGTAATACATAAATGTCACTTCCTGCAAGTTGTCGACCACTGCTTGATTGAAAAATAGGTTTTAATGACTTATTCCGAGTGTTTCCAAACCTACTGGAAGCTTGAGGCATCATGAGTGAAGTTGCTCTAAACACCGCTATGGTTACCGGAAGTGACAGTTTAGTAGCTCACAGCACACTACATATCAGACATACTTTACAAATTCCATGCTACACAACACAGCACTGTAAATTCAATGCCGAAAAATGTTTTGGAATCGAGGAAGAGGATTTTTTACACACAGGAGCTGACAGAAGTGGGCGTTCTCAAGACCGACATGTTTGAGCCAATCAGGACATCGGAGCCGGTCAGTGGAAGAGAAAGCGAAAGTGATGACAATGCCAAAGAGGGGCCTGGATTAGAGTGGTCACAGTACTTGGCAGAGCGGAATGGACTCGTGTGCTTTTGCACCCCTAGAGATATATATATACAGTATATATATATATATATATATATATATATATATATATATATATATATATACACATATATACACACACATATACATATACATATATATATATATATATATACACATACACACACATATATATATACATATACATACACACACATATATATATATATATATATATAATAGAGAGAAAGAGATAGATAGATAGATAGATAGATAGATAGATAGAGAGAGAGAGATATCTATATATCTATATACATATAGATATATATATCGATAGATTATTTATTTTTATTTTTTGTTGCTCTAGCAACCTCAACTCAGTAGCACAACAGCTTTCGAGACATGAACAGTCAGCTGTGCTGTGCATGTGAAACTCATAAGAATGCATCAACCGTATATGAAATGTTGCAATGTGGCGACAATCTTGAACTGCATTTTCCATGCATGAGAGTTGTGGCTATGTATCATATGCACAGTAAAAACAATTATAACACTAAACAATGAATGTGGGTGTTTAGAACATGACGTACAGAAAGGCCTTGCCCCGTCGGGCAGCTTGCCATCTTGGTAGAATAAGTTCACATATTACACGACGAGCGTTTCTTTTTCAACGACTCAATTCATAATCACCATTATTAGTTGTCGTAGCTGCATGCAAATAACTCTTCACCTCTTGCCTGCACCGCTTCTCAAATGCACCTTAACGACTGTGGTTCTTTTTTCTGCTGCAGGAGATTGAAGTCACGTTTGCCGAAGGAAGAATTTTTCGCACGGGAGATGGTTTCAGCCTGGGCGGACTACACTCATGTACCCGAAGCTCTCTGCTAAATGTTTGATGAAGCACGCCGGTTCAGAATCGTCAGCACAAAGCTTGGAGTACTTGCTTGGCGATGACAGTTGATCACGCTTTCCTCTCTGATGATTGACTTTCCAATCGATTGGTCATGTTTTCTTTATCCTCACTCTTCAATGTGATGTATAAACATCCATCCATTTTCTGAACTGCTTATCCTCACAAGGGTTGCTGGGGTGCTGGAGCCTATCCCAGCTGTCTTCAGGCATTAGGCGGGGGACACCCTGACCCGGTTGCCAGCCAATAGCAGGGCACACACAGATGAACAACCATCTGCGCTCACACCTAGGGTACACGGAAAAAAAAAAACCCACGCAGGCACGGGTAGAACATGCAAACTTCATACAGGAAGGCCCGAATTCTCCATCGACCACTGCGCCGCCATCAGTCGTTAATAAGGATGGTAATTTCTCAACGCCCTGAGCCACCTGATCGTGGTGGAGGGATAGGTGTGTCCCAATGATCTGAGGAGTTACGTTTTCAGGTCAGAGGAGAGGGACCAGACAAAGCACAGCAGAAAAGACCCTTATAATGATTACAACTATTGAAAAAGGGCGGCCCGGTAGTCCAGTGGTTAGCACGTCGGCTTCACAGTGCAGAGGTACCGGGTTCAAATCCAGCTCCGGCCTCCCTGTGTGGAGTTTGCATGTTCTCCCCGGGCCTGCGTGGGTTTTCTCCGGGTGCTCCGGTTTCCTCCCACATTCCAAAAACATGCATGGCAGGCTCGTTGGGCACTCTAAATTGTCCCTAGGTATGAGTGTGAGCGTGGATGGTTGTTCGTCTCTGTGTGCCCTGCGGTTGGCTGGCAACCAATTCAGGGTGTCCCCCGCCTACTGCCCGGAGACGGCTGGGATAGGCTCCAGCACCCCCCGCGACCCTAGTGAGGATCAAGCGGTTCGGAAAATGGATGGATGGATGAACTATTGAAAAACATTTTCCCTTGCCAGGATAAGGGTCACCGATACCCCTCTCTGGAGAGGGAGGCCTGGAGATGGGGCTTGAAGATGTGCACTTGGAGGCCAGGCCTGCACCAATGGGGCCCAGGCAGGCTCAGCCCAATAGGAAGGTACGACTCCATAGTGGGTGCCGTAGGGTTCGAGTGCAAACTGATCACTGACTACAGAAACTGGATTTAGGCATATAAAAGCCACTTCTCATGCAGGAAAGGAGATCAAGCTGATGTGCGTGGTTGAGAAGTTCCGACAAGATATAGTCAGGCTTACCTCGACACAGCTTGAGCTCCGGTACTAGTCCTCTTGAAATGGTTTGAATTCAATTCCACACTGGAGTTTCCCATGCAGAAAGGTGCCATGCGGGTATTACGACCCTTCCACATGATGGCAAAAGAGGAAGAACCTAAAATAGAAGTGGAGTTGGAGAGGAGTAAAAAGTGGTGCGCTGTCACGGTTTGGGCTGTCTAAACATAAAACAGTACTCACACTGGAGGGACACAACACGACACGACACGACAAAGTTGGAGGCGGCGAATCCCACTGCGTTTGTGCAACATGAATGAACTCAACGTTCTGAATCAAAACTAGTTATGGCATATTTTTGTAAATACACGATTGAATAAAGTGTAGAAACAATTGAATGGATGATGGCTATGGCGGGCGGCCCGGTAGTCCAGTGGTTAGCACGTCGGCTTCACAGTGCTGAGGTACCGGGTTCAAATCCAGCTCCGGTCTCCCTGTGTGGAGTTTGAATGTTCTCCCCGGGCCTGCGTGGGTTTTCTCCGGGTGCTCCGGTTTCCTCCCACATTCCAAAAACATGCATGGCAGGCTGATTGTGCACTCTAAATTGTCCCTAGGTATGAGTATGAGCGTGGATGGTTGTTCGTCTCTGTGTGCCCTGCGATTGGCTGGCAACCAATTCAGGGTACTGCCCGAAGACAGCTGGGATAGGCTCCGGCACCCCCCGCGACTCTAGTGAGGATAAAGCGGTTCGGAAAATGGATGGATGGATGGATGGCTATGGCAGAGAATTAAATTTGTTGCACCAAACGAAAGCTATTGGTACAAAACACATACAATGGATAGGCTCTGACAAAACAAATGCGGCCAGCCCTAGGTACTGGCTGGACACACAACACGGGGCACCCCTGCCCTTTACTCTGAAAAAAATGAGTCCTTAAAACAGTGGTGGTTAATCTTTGCAGGTGGTAGCACACCTGAAACTATTCACTAATTGGGTCACTCTCACCTGCACTGACTGGCTTGGAGATGACGGCCACCAATCAGGAAGGAGCAGGGGGAGAGGCCTGGGAACACCTTGGGATTCCCCTGGAAAATTGGGCAAAGTAGAAGACGACAGGGAAGCCTGGACTTCTCTGCTTAGGCTCCTGCCCCTGCAAGCTGATACCAGAAAAGCAAAAGAAAATGGATTGATGGAATTTAATTTCTTTCAGTGTTTAATACATTTATTCAAGAAGCTGTTCTCTACCACACAGTGGAACTTTTAAGGTCAAGCACTGCGTACCATTCCCTAATGTAATCGACAATAGTTTCGTATTATTACATGTACAAAAGTAAAAATAACTGCACTTTTGTAGGCGTTAAAACAAACAACAATATTAATAAAAAAATGACGAGCGTATTAAAAGGTGTGTTGCAGATGTCCCTGATTTTTTTAACATGAAGTCACACAAATCAGTTTTTCAAGTAAATGTGTCTTCAAACTGGTACATTTGGGAATTGGTGACATCTAATCTCACAGTAACCTTGAATGGAGCTAGCTATGCTACTGTACTCGTAGAATGTGAGCAGGTCCCATGGCTCATGAGGCATGTTAATATAATAACAGCATACAAACACTGCGGTAATCGTAATCTTCTCCAGTCTTCCATCACTTTCTTTCCCTTCCTTTCCCTCACATTTTCCCACTCCTGTTTGTCTCCACTTGGGCTCATCTCCGAAGGGCCAGACTGTGGTCTGTCAACAGAACACACTTTGGAAAACACTTTGGAAAACCAAACCTAAGTCAAATTATTACAACTCTCGTATTGCCTGTTGGTTTGGAGGCATTGGAAGCTCGCAGTAGTAATGATTTCCATTTTACGTTTGAGTTGAAGTGCAAGAGTTGATCTGGGTTTTCATTTATGAACAACAGGTTGGTTGTCTGGATGTATTTGAATGGTAAGATGCTATTACAGTGGAAGTGAAAAATCTCTGCACACTCCTTCAAGTGCCATTTTTTTGTGATTATATAAAAAAGAAGTGCAGCATAAATAATTTTCCTCGATTAATTTTAAAAAATGTGCAGCAATCCCTCCTCCATGTCAGGGGTTATGTTCCAGAACACCCCCGCGAGAGGTGAAAGCCGCAAAAGAAATACACTATTTAAAAACTCCCTGGCATCTTTTTATGGCATTTACAGCACACACACATTTAAAATAATATAAAAACATTTAAAGATCCCTACGTTTCCAGGAAACACCATTTCCATCCATTTTCTGTCCAAATATAAGTAGGCACACCCTGTAACTCATCTCATGTCACAATCATACATCAATTATCGATAAAAGCAATGGACTGTAGGAAACTGAGTAACTTAAATGATGGATTTCAAGATCAATATATGCATTTTCAACAACAATCAGCAAAAACTAGGCTGAGGTTGAAAAGCTTCCTGTTTTGATTCTTCTTCTTTCAAATTTTTATATCAGCGGAAAACATACCAGTGTGCTGCCAACCAATGGCTAAGAGTGGAAGCACACCCCAAATAAATGTGAGGCAGAAACTAATAATAATGAAACCGCACTTGAATATGATTGGTTAATTCTGAACACAGGCACATCCCAGTTATGATGGGGGTGTGCACACTTTTGCAACTACATTATTTCACTTGTTCTTCGCTTGTTTTCATGTATGCATGGCAATACCCACAAAGCCATACTTTAAGAAAAACACATACCGTATGTATTTACCTGAACCATATCTGTTGTATGTAAGGAAAGAGTTCAAGTTTCCAAAAAACAGCAAAAATCTCCATCAGTGCTAATGTATCATGGTGTCTCATCTCACGGCAATGTGTCATTTAACAAGCAGATAAAGGGAGAGGAAGAAGATATTTTGATGATGTAGTTTATCTGCTAAGAGGGGGATATTTACAGGTGACCAACTTTGTTCATGTGCTCTACACTTTGCTTGTGTGTAAATAGAGTTTTGTGTGTGTGTGTGTGTGTGTGTGTGCGTGTGTGTGCGTGTGTGTGTGTGTGCGTGCGTGCGTGTGTGTGTGTGCGTGTGTGTGTGTGTGTGTGTGTGTGTGTGTGTGTGTGTGTGTGTGTGTAAGCGCGCGCGAGAGAGATTGGGCTGTTTGGCAGGTAGAAGGCTGTGCGTGCAAGCCTGTCACAGCCCAGCCCTGATTACTCTGCACCATTCATCAAACTGTCACCTCCCTGACAGCCGCTAATAAATATACTGCCACGGACCCCCACTCGCACCTGGCAGCACACCACATTTACGCACACATACACACACACCCAATCCCACCACACCCCCATTTCACCACCTAGAGCACCCCGACACAGCACCGAACAGAACTCCAAAAATATCACTTTCCGAAGCTTATTTGCTAATTGCTGCACTTGCCAGCAGTTCACTTTCACCTTGTTCAGGAACAATCAGAGTGGGATGTTTTTTTCTTTTCTTTTCCAGAATTGACAAGAGATTGATCTCAAGAGGTTTACGTACAAGTGGAGGTTGAAGCAATTCAGGAGACCAAAGTTGTGGTCAGAATTACTCACGGCGACGAGATCCGAGACCTGCGGAAGTCAAGCCAGCATGGGCTCAGTCCCGTGGTTTCTTGTTCACATGCTCTCTAAGTCATGTGGTCTAGTGGATCAAGGTTGACACGTAGACTTTGCAGAGACGTTTCTGTGATGTCTTTTGGTCTCCTTGGTCTTTAGCAGGCCTCCGAGATGTCGCAGAGACATCTCCTCAGTCACGGACAGAATTCATCTCTGCAACATCCATCGATGCATCTTGTCGCAGGTTTGAAAACGTCTCAGAAATGACATTTTTAATTTAAAATTTAGGGCGACTCCCTGGCACCCCAGTTAGTCTCTAAGAGACTTGAGTCCACATCAGCTTGCCAACTACGCTCCAGGCTAGGTGGATCGGCCCTTAAATATGTTTTTATTGGATGAATTTCCACTGAGGCGGCCCGGTAGTCCAGTGGTTAGCACGTCGGTTTCACAGTGCAGAGGTAACAATCCAGCTCCGGCCTCCCTGTGTGGAGTTTGCATGTTCTCCCGGGCCTGCGTGGGTTTTCTCCGGGTGCTCCGGTTTCCTCCCAAAGCAGGCAGGCTGATTGTGCACTCTAGATTGTCGGTGTGAGTGTGAGCGTGGATGGTTGTTCGTCTTTCCCTGCGATTGGCTTTCAGGGTGTCCCCTGCCTACTGCCCGAAGACAGCTGGGTAGGCTCCGGCACCCCCCCGCGACCCTAGTGAGGATTAAGCGGTGCAGAAAATGGATGGATGGATGGATGAATTTCCACTGAATTCAATTCACAATCAAAAGCAGTTCAGTGCGTAGTCCGTCTTTCGCTGTTGTTCAGATGGGTAAGGCCGCATGCCCCGATGGGACGTGCCGAGGAAAGTGAAGGACACAAACAAAACTCCTGAAATGGCATGTCTGCTTCTGGTGCACATAAAATCTTCGAGTTTTGCTCTCCTGTGCGTGTATCAATTCATCTCTTCAAACCAAAAGAATGACTGGCTCAAAATCCCCAATTTTTCAATGAATGTGCAGCATGGGACAGTTGAAATCATTTGATCTCATGCTGTCTCAAAGACTCGTCTCGCTCCCAATATAGATGCTCTCCAGCTCCCCCTCTTGGGAGACAAATGAAGCAGTTGACTCAACAGGGCTGCTCATGTGCGAGTATGTGGTGTGTAACGCTTGGGACCACAATGATCTGGAAGCTTGGATATCGAATATCCTGCACTGGAAAGTGTCCTTGCCAAGCTGTGCGTGTTTGTGCGCGTCTGTGGGCAAGTGTGTGTGGTCACGAGGCTTTCGGCATGCTGCGCTGCCAGATGGCATTGCGGTAGTGGGGCCACCCCAGTTAACAGGAGGAGAACAGGGAAAAACTGGAAAAGGAGTACGTAGATGGACGCGTAAGAGCAGGATTTGTGAGGTTAATTTTTAAAACGAAAACAAAACCCAAAAAAATCTGAAGGAGACGGAAACGCCGGGTATGGAAAGGTCTGAAGACACACGTTATGACTACAGGTTCAATTTGTGGATGAAAGGACATATATATGAGTTTGCAGGATGAATTAGTCGGGCCAAGCAGGACACCTCATGCACCAACAGACTCGAGTACAATGACAAAAACAAATTTTGTTTCTATCATTGTGCTTCAACAAGCATGTTCCCGCACCGGTCAGTTGACAGCTGCGCTCCAGCTGCATGTCGTGTGCATGCGCGTGTCTTTTGGCCCGGACTCCTCGCCTGCTGGGCAACAGGGCTGGGCCAGGTGTGGGGTGGTAGCGGAGGGAGCAGTGGGAACAGTCGACCTGTTAATTAGAGGGAGGTGATTAATGGTGCAGCAGAGAAGAAGCCATGGGGTGAGGGAGAGGGGGGAGCGAGAGGCTACTGTGGAGGGAGGGTGCAAATTGTTTGGGATGGGCAAAAAAAGTGATCAGGTAAGAGGGGCGGGGTGCATCAATGTACAATTGCCTATCATATTACTCCAAAGGTCATCATCCATCTCCAATTTAACACGCTATAGATCATTTTTGCCAGTGCATGGATCTCCACGTCTTCACTTCTTCATTCCCGATCCGATTTTATTGTGAAAGTAACGTTGTGATTATCTCTCCACAGGAGATGCGGCATGTAAACACCAATCATTTGGCAGATGCTATGTGAGCAAAATGGCAGTGGATTCCCTGTGGCCAAGCCACCCGCCATTATCACGATTGAGACTAACCGTGCGCATTTTCCCGTATGAGGAGTAACAAATTGACACAGAATCCAAGAGCAGTGCATGAGATGCGTTTTTCTGCAAAGTTTGACCCGTTCCTTTCAAAAGCATAAAGTAAAACACGGGTCACTTGAGCGTACTTCAAGGTTTAAGCATTTGCCACCTATGTTCTGTCATGAAAGGTAACCCGGTTGGCATTGTCATATTGTTTGATCATCCCAACGTTAAAGGGTTTCATGGATAAAATAATATGTGCCAGTAATTGCACTCGTGAGTTGCTCGTGTTTTTTTTTCCTGCCAAATATTGAGATCAGCATCAGTCTAAAAAAAGAAAAAATTCACATCACTCGAGCCGTAATACACACCTGCAGCAAAAATAAAGGTAGCAAGAAGACTGCAGCACAGTGTAACAGAGTAAAAGGAGCATCTATTCGTCACAAAAATAGGCAAGTAAAAGTCAAACGTATATGACATAAGAACTATTCTGACAAATACAATACATCCAAAATGTTACTTGCGAATATGACACAGTAAACACAGCTTGTGAGCACCCACCTCTGCTTCAAGTTTTGACTTCAGAGTCCAACTGATACAAACCTTAATGGGTCACTGATATGGAGGCCGGCAAAGGGCACCTGCAAAAAGACGTTGACTTGAGCGGGCGTCCAGAGACGCAACATTTATAAATGCGTCCCCGCAACGATTTGACAGCGCGACACTTTGACACAATTTGGGTTTCCTTCTGTGATGTTTCCCTCCATTCTCACATCAATCCGCACTCTCGGCGGCAACAGCCAGATGCTGAGCTATTATTCCGTCCCTGATTGCTCCACGGCCAGTGTGATTAAGGAAGAAGACTAAACGGTCATTTTTCACGGTGATGGACAGAAGAAGAAAGAAAAGTAGAGGCGGGCTCTGTTTAATCTTGCGCAGATGGAGGGACAACGGAAAGAGGACAGAGAGCCATCGTTTCCACGGAAGCAGTACCTAAATTAAAAAAAGTCCAGCCGTGATGGCCTTTTGGATAAGTAGCACCCAGGGTGACTATTCAAGCAGCGACGTCTTGCTCCCTCTTTTACGCACAAATACAGTAGAAATTGGCCATTAAACTATGATTCATTGGAAATGATGTATGCCCCCCCCCCCACCTCATTGTGGGACACTTGGCGAGCGTGAATTACGTCAGTACAGAAAGATGATTGGCCTCAGTACAAAAAAGAGCCACAGACAGAAAAGTTTCAGAGGGATGTTTGGGGAGATTTGAAAATTCATCACTTTGTCAGAGGCCAGGCAGTTTGCGAGTAATCCTATGCAGGGTTCGCAAATTCATAACGGCTGTGTACTTCGACACTTTACACTTCTAAGATGCGTGAGGGAAAGTTGTTTCAATTCATGTTTTCACCTGAAATGCAATCAGTCTTTAAATGTAAAAACAGGCCAGGGAGTTTTCCATCAGTTTCAGTGATTATGTACAATATGTGCTACGCCAAAAGCTTTTAATGTTCAAAAATGATCCTCATTACTGGCTGAAAAATTACATATTTCAATCCGATTAAGATGAATCATTCTTGCCGCTGTGTTTACAGATGGATCCATGATTGATGACCAAACCCCTGCATCAGCGTCAGCGCGTGCTCTGCTCGGCATCATTAGTGGAAACGCTTGAAAGCAACTCCGTTTCGGTCAGACATTCATAACTTCCATCGGCAACACCCGCTACCGCCTCTCGTCTCTGCGCCGTCCTGGCAATACAACTGCAGAAAGAGTTTCAAAAGATTTCAAGCGCACCTGTGTGAGCACGTGTACATACTACTGAATGGAGCATGTGTGTGTGCGTGTTGGGTGGTGTCGCCGGCAGAGCAAACATGCTGGCCCGTCTGTTCTCACAGTGAGCCAACAGAGGCGGAGGCGCATGAAACTGTTGGGTGAGGTAGCAAAGGAAAGACCGTGAAAGGCGTGCTGGACGATATGGGGTGGCGATCACGATCATTTTTTTCATAGCGTCTGATCTCGATTTTTATCACCATTATTTTTTGTTATTTTGAAATTTCCGGTGGCGGCCCGGTAGTCCAGTGGTTAGCACGTCGGCTTCACAGTGCTGAGGTACCGGGTTCAAATCCAGCTCCGGCCTCCCTGTGTGGAGTTTGCATGTTCTCCCCTGGCCTGCGTGGGTTTTCCCCAGGTACTCCGGTTTCCTCCCACATTCCAAAAACATGCATGGCAGGCTGATTGACGACTCTAAATTGTCTCTCGGTGTGAGTGTGAGCGTGGATGGTCGTTCGTCTCTGTGTGCCCTGCGATTGGCTGGCAACCAATTCAGGGTGTCCCCCGCCTACTGCCCGAAGACAGCTGGGATAGGCTGTGGCACCCCCCGCGACCCTAGTGAGGATAAAGCGGTTCGGAAAATGGATGGATGGATGAAATTTCCGGTTTTAAATAATCGGTATTAAAAAGTTGCTTGAGATTTTGTTAATGTATGACGAAATTATTAAAAATGAAAAAGATGAGAAAAATATTCAAACAATTCTTACCGAACACAAACATTTATGGCTTAGTTGAAACTCCTCCACTTGCAAATGAAATTCGAGCAGTAAAAGGCCAACTCTGACTTGCTGTTGTTTCCTCTACGTCCGATTGAGTCATGTAATAATTGACCTGAAATTTAGCGCAATCACAAGAATCACTCATAAAATTGCGTCACACTGAGTCACAGCATGGCACAGGTGGCTAAAAGTTTCATGTTCAATAAAAGCGGAAGCAGACTGTGGGGGTGACTGAGAGAGACAGAGACAGAGAGTGTGTGTTAGGGGCACAGGGCAATCTCTGAAAAACTGCACTAATTACGACCACTGGGTTTTACCACAGTGTCTTCTCCAGCTGATATCATTAGCTAATCTGCTGTGTGTTGTCCCCCTTGTCCTCCCCCCCATCACAGAGCACCCCCTCCCCTCCCACCATCAACAAACACAACTCGGCATCCAATACACTCCTCCACTTTCAGACCCCTCCAAAAAGCCCAATGCTGACTGCTGAATGTGAGCTTGTGGCCTGCAAATGGGTTCCACTGGTAAGGACGTTTTTTTTCTTCAGAAGACTACACTGGTATGTAAAGATACGATTTAAATTCCTCATGTTGACCACTCGTTCCAGCCTCCCACAATAAAACAACACAAATTGTTGTTTCATGAATTTTAATGAGGAAAAAATATTGAACTTTAGAAAACATATGACTGCAATTGTCTGGCAACCAGTTCAGGGTGTCCCCCACCTACAGCTTGAAGACAGCTGGGATAGGCTCCAGCACGCCCATGACCCTTGTGAGGACAAGCTGATCGGAAAATGGATAGATCGATGGGTCATCATGTCCTTTGTTGACAAGCTATTTTCCCTTGCCATCTGCAAGCGCTTTTGGTTCCTCTCATTTTCTCCTGGTGTGCCTACCAGCGTCATTATTTGTATTTTGTTGGCTTCATGCCATTTTTGCTGTAAAATAAATATTTTTTTCTAATACCTAGAGAGTCCGATTCTGTTCCAGAACCGTAACAATGGCTTGCCGAGACTGTAAAGGGGATTATTAATAATTTTCTCTGAGCTCATCAGTACAGCACTAATACTAGCCGTTCTATGCAGAGGATGAAGATTATAAAACTGAGTACTCTCATAAATGCTAATTAATGTTAGCACTAAGCAAGCGGGGATTTTCTTTAGTTGTTTGGATGATTTAAATACACAAAGTGTAGTTGGCAGTTGACCTCAACTGTGAGTGGCAACAAATAGCTTGAAGCTTCTTTTTTGATTAAAATGTGTCACATTTTGCATGATGGTGGAGTAGGAGCAGGGTGGAACTGACCAAGATGTATTTAATAAGAAAACAAACGGGAGTACGTTGGAAAATTACAAACTAGAAATGTTCAAACAAAGTCCTGGAAATCACAAGGAAGCCAAAGTAACAAAAGAAACCTGTGACAGGAGCGGAGCACACAGATCCTCACATATCGCTCACAGCTCACAATGACCCAACGAAGACTGACAGAAATCAGGCAACTAAATACAGTACAAGCAACGTGACGAGACAACGAGAAACACTTGGACAAGACACAAAGGGTTGAGGGAGTTGATTGGTTCAACACAACGGACACTGATGATGAGAACAGGTCGCTACAAAAAGGGCACATGAGGAAACAAAACCAAACGTAACCAGACAGAACCATAACAAATTTTTCACTATGAGTTCCCTGGCACTAGAGCGCTCATATTGCACATCTGTGCTCATAAGTCAAAGAAAAAAATAAGCCCAATGATGGCTCGTGTTTACATAAACTCATTGGGCTCCATTTTCTTGGCATCGCCGTTCTGCTACGAGGCGCTTTGTAAATCTGTGGGGAGGCAGGTTAGGCCAGATATTGGTCACTTTTCAAGTACGCGCAAGCCATCGCGGTTAAAGATTGGTAGCTTGTGCCATTTTGACTGTGAACACAGCCGACTCTACTCATCGCCAATAAAATCAGCTCCTCTCATTCCCTTTAAATGTGCTGCACTCACATCTTGCATGAAGAGATCTGCGTGAGGGAAAAGGAAGCAGCTTTCCATGCGTGACTGGAGCACTGGCACCGCTCCTGGCCGGTGTGTCCACATCAACATGTACTGCAGTAAATGTAATAAGAATAAGTTAAATACAGAATGAGCTGCTGCTTTTTGTCATCAGAGATGCAAATCAACCTTTCTAGATGATTTGCTCTTACTTTTTAAAGCTTTCATCCATCCATCCATCCATCCATTTTCCGAACCGCTTGATCCTCACTAGGGTCGCGGGGGGGGGGGGGGGGGGGGGGCTGGAGCCTATCCCAGCTGTCTTCGGGCACCCTGAATCAGTTGCCAGCCAATCGCAGGGCACACAGAGACGAACAACCATCCACGCCCACACTCACACCTCGGGACAATTTAGAGTGTCCAATCAGCCTGCCATGCATGTTTTTGGAATGTGGGAGGAAACCGGAGCACCCGGAGAAAACCCACGCAGGCCCGGGGAGAACATGCAAACTCCACACAGGGAGGCCGGAGCTGGAATCGAACCCGGCACCTCTGCACTGTGAAGTCGACGTGCTAACCACTGGACTACCGGGCCACCCTTTTTAAAGCGTTCCTTTTTTTAAAATAAATAAATAAACAAATAAATACAAAAATAACCTGATAAATAAATCAATAGATAAAATTCGGCAACAGATGGAATGTTTTTATTTCTGAAACGGCATACTACAGTAGCTATAAACTACAAAGCATTGGAAAATTATAATTGTGCAAGCGTTTATAGGTCAAATTTAAAGCAAAAAAATGAAGAAATATCTTAAATGTGCGAGAAAAAAGGAATGACCTTTTTTGGGCGGTCAAAAATACATTTCAGAACAGATAAAGAAATCTCCTTCAACTAAGCAAATACTCTTTAAAAGTGCTTCAATTTATTGATGAATGTGGAGGGTCTCACACATTTTTATTGGAACATATACTGCCACACATAACACTAATTTCATGTAAACTGTAAATCAATGAAACAGGATGATACCAGCTGAGAACAAAGAAAACAGGGAGGAGATAAGTTCCAAAAATACAGCAATTATGTTCCTGGTTTCATTTTGCTAACTTTTATACGGCAAAACTACCGCCAGCCACACATCCTCCTGTATTGCGTCTCCGTTTCTCCAGGCTACGGACCACACCGCTTCTACCTCTCCATCTCGCCTCTTCCTTTAAATAGAAACATCAGACCGTAGAAAAACAACTTTCTGCTGATGCGACGACTCCTTCCTCCTCCCCATCTTACCCCTCTGCCTCTCGCTCCCATCAAACGCGTGCGCACTGATAAGTATGCACACCCCCCACACCCCAAAGCTCTGATATAGACATGACGTACATGCGAGTGGGCTGCATCGTCATCCCGAGGGGTCTTTGACAGGAGACGTGCAAAAGGTATAACTACTTGCACCTGTGTGAGAAGGTTTTAATAAATTCTATGAAGGAAGGGCATATATGTATTGATACGGTATATAAGCTGACCACAAGCACCTAATGAGAAAAATGTGTAAGGGAAGCTTGGGTTAGTTTTTTTTTTTTTTCTTAGGCTTTATCTCAATATTTTCATAGTGGAAACTCCCTGTTAATACCCGCACTGCAGCCAAATGTGTGTTTTGGCCCAGGAGGGAAAGGTGAGAGGGGGGTGAAAGGTATTGACATAACCTCTTTTTGCTCACTTTCACCTGGAAAGGCCTGCATGACTTAAGCAGCACACCTGTCCACCAGAGGCCTAAGAAAAAATGTATCACCCAAAAAACAGGAAGGGGTTTGTGTGTGTGTGGGGGGGGGGGGGGGGGATCAAAAGAAAAAAAAATATTTGACTACGTGTTCGAGAAAAAGACGAGATAAAATAAGAGCGCGCGGTGAGGTAGAGACCACTTTCCGTACGCCCTCACACTTTTCCGTGTCAGCACACTGGCTGCCTCTCGAAGAAGAGAAAGCGGAAGCAAAGGCGAGCGAGCGGGCAGACAAACCCACGGATGGATTTCCATCTGTGAAAACAGCCAGCAGAGGCGGAGAGAAATCTTCGCTCGCTCACGTTGTCCTTCCCATTCTGGGGCACACACTTGACCTGAAAATGGAGTGCCATCAACAGCAGATGAATTCAACTCAATTTCAGAATGGGCAGCCTTTTATACGACATATATGGTAACTGAAGCGTAAGTCCAAATGTATGGCGCGCGCCTCACGAAGGACAGACATTTCATCTCAGCAATCACCAAAGAAAGGAAATAATGATGATGAATACTTTTTAACTTAAACCGAAGAAAGAAACACACTCTACTGATATTTTTAGATTGTGTGACAGGATGCATTTTCCAGCGCTGTATTTCATTGACATCCCTGTAGATGCTTAAAGAATGCCCAACCCGTGTTCTTGGATCGTGTATGCAATGCAGAGCATGTGTGAGTACTCGAGGTGCAATCGAGTCGTCGCCAACTCATCGATGATGAAATTAAATGACAACTGTTTTGATCATTGATGAATTGTTTAAGAAACTTGTTTAACACCAAATTCTCTGAATTTCAGCCTCTCAGCAGGAAAAATGTTCAGATTTCTGTCGTCCTCATATGAAAGCAGACTAATAATCTTTGTGTTGAATCCAAATGAAGACATTTGCAAACTTCTTCTTTTACCTTGGAAAAGAAGGATCATTTTTGTCCATTTTTTATTCGAATCAATTTACAACATAACTAAAATGTGTGTTCCGCTTTGATAACATTTGTCTGAGTGCGTGATAGTTTGTCTCATTTTATTAGTTGAAAAATTTGAATGATGAAAAGAATGTTAATACCAGTGGAGTATCGAGTAGGGATTTAAAGATTGTTTTTCCATTCACATTTTGCTCAAATGGGACTCAGACCAGAGAGAGTTGACACGGAAGCAGAAATAGCAATAAGTGTGATTTGATATCAAAGTATTATGGCTTCCGCCAGAATACATCGCACTGTATTTTACACCGTGTGAGGTGTGGAAAATATAGGTAATATCATTGAAGAAAAATAATCAACAACTTTACCATGTTATTTACCACGAGTCATATTTTAATATCAGGAAAGCGGAACAGTGATATGAGCAGTGCGGAAATGAATAACTGTTGTGGGAAGTGTCATGTTCAAACTTATAATGTTGTTTGGGGAATATTGGAGGTGTATTCTTCCACCCTCTCCACCCGGTCGGACCGGCATTCCATGTCCTCATAAATAATTCATTTCTTAATCTGATTTCCCAAAGCAATTCGCAGTGTGTTAGTCACATATTCAATAACGCCTTGTGGTGAATAATCTGGCCGTGTGTTTCCATGATTCCCCCCCCCCCCGGCCCCCCACCTCCACACCCTTCCCATCATATGTTCTGTGGCATGTGTGTGTGTGTGTGTGTGTGTGTGTGTGTGTGTGTGTGCGTGTGGTCTGAAAGTGACAATGGAGGAGGCGGAGGCGGACAGGGATGAGAGCGGATCCACACATCATCAGTCAGCATCCTCACAAGTTGACAATGAACAGATGCGCGCACTTCAGCATCACATCTCCGGCTGGGATTACTCCTCTCTGTCATGAGCGGCATTAGCGCTCAGCGGCGGCCGCAACAAGCTCGACGATTTAACAACTTCTCAATTCAGCGTGAGCGGAAATGATCAAGTGCATCAAAAATGCCTTCGTGGGGTGTTTAAATATGTGTAGGAAAGATCTTCTAGAAGATGCTGCGGGGATTATAGTACCTTATCTGACCTATCGGGAGTCCCCGGAAAGACCTGGAGTGGAAATACCAAGGAGAGGGACGCGCTGCGCACATTTCGAGACAGTATAAAAACCAATACAGTGACAATTATTTTTTGTCTTTCTCATGTTTATTCGTAGAAATTAAATGCGGAATCATTTCCAGAAAAATAAAGCACAAAGTCACAAAGTATTTGGCTTGTTATGGTTGTGATTGTGTCCAGTACGTCTACACAATAGCAAACCAAATGTGGAAAACAAATAATTTGGTCAAGAGGACGGGGAGGAATGCGTCTCACTGTCCTGGTCCTCTGTAATGCCGTTTACGTCCCTGCTTCCAGTCACACTGTCTGCACCACAAACAATGAAAACCTCCAGATTACTTCACAACAGGACACGTGCCAGTCATTCAGTGGGACATGAAAGTGACGACCACCAAAATAACGTGGAAGGCCAGCGATTGAAGGAAGGATGGAAGGATTTGAGAATCCAAACTAGACAATCCCACGCAAACAAGCGGATTGAAGTAAAAAAGAGACGTGTACATTCGAGGGAAAGTTTGCAATTCCCAAAAAAATCCCAACTTTTTGTTGTATTGGTCATTCTGATATAGCAGCATGTTACAAATGTGATTTGTGAAAAATCATCCGGCTTTGGCCCCATCTTGTGCTTCTGAATTTCATGCATAAGAAGGAAAAAAACAATCAATCAAAGACAGAAATTGTGACTTCCACAGTGTCAGTCATTTGTCACACACTCGCAGGCACAATCAGCACAGCTTCGAACAGATAACACTGGGGCCCTATTTTAGTGGCCAGCGCACAAAGTGCAGTCTAACTGTACGCATGGGGAGGGGTGTTTTTTTTCCTTTTGGTATTTTCATCAATGGGCGCAGTTGAAAGTGGGCGATTGCGCCGTTGAAGGAGTGAACAGTGCTGACTTGATTCCCCCGCCAATCAAAGCACCTCCTCTCAGTCCCTTAAAATGTAGCCCAGGAGAGGTGCGCGGACTACATGGCAGAAGCATACCGGACTCTCTGAAGTGCATGCAGGAGATCAAGCATGCAAAGTACGATTACAAGCAACTGCAAGAAGATCTCCACTTGCCAAAGATGTCAAATTGGCCGCTGTAAACCAGGCAATCTGACATAGGCTTCCACCACACATCATGTGTCTGTTTGTGACATCACACACACGCACGCACACACACACACACACACACACACACACACACACACACACACACTTGTTTAACAGAAAATGTCATTTTAATTTTAGCCTCTCAGCAGTGAATAATCTGCAAACTTCTGCTTTTTCAAAGTACTTTGGAAAAGATTGACCCACATTTTGGCCGATTATCTGACAGGTTACCAAAGCAAAAACTGAATCATAATGAGTTTATATTTTTAAATTCTCTGCATGGTTAGTTTGAAACAATATCCTGTTTTAAAATATAGGAATGGAAAAAAACACATCTCCGATCCACTGATCAATCAAACAATAATGTGCAGATGAATCCATCATTGAAATAATTGTTAGTTTGAGCCCTACAGTCAAGTCTAAATTGTTTTAACAAATATGCCAAAGTGTTCTCGTTTGAAAATCAAGGCATAAAAACAAGCGTTTGCAAAAAAAAAAGTGTTTTGTTTTTTTAAATGACTCATTTGCTGCAACAGAATTAACCTGCACAATGTTATACTTATAATAATAAGAATAAGAAACCCTTTATTTGTCTCAGAATGGAGAAATTTTCAGCAGTAAAGTCATGAAAGGAAAAAAGTAGAACAAAAAGTATCGGGAGCTTCTCCTGTCGACTGGCTGCATGTGAGGAGCAGTAAAACAGCGGACAAGTGCATCACCAATGACAGAATTCGAGCATCTAGCTAAATGTGAAACAGACAAAAACAGACAAAAACAGGACAAAAACGATAGCGCCCAGACATCCAATTAGTGAATTGCCTAACGTCTAGTCAGGAAGATGTGCATATTCAGCAACTCTGAAGAGCACGGAGCCAACTCATGACAATCCTTATCTATTAACTCTCTTATCAGCCAATACTGTACTTGGAAACGAGAATCACCTCCGACCTTAAACACAGACCAAGTTAATGATCAAAAAGTCTTGTGGCAGGATGTTTAGGGATTTTTATGGGACAAACGGAAGGATGACTTGTGGCTTTAAAATTTTATTGTCCACACAGACACACACACGCGCGCGCACACACACACACACACACACACACACCGACGCACACACACGCACACACGCGCAAGCACACACGCGCACACGCACACACGCACACACGCACACACAGGTACAGGATTGTGAGTTTAAAGAACGAACCTAGAGCACCCCCTAGTGTCAATTTTCCATAATTCACAAAACAACAGAAATCACCATTCAGTTTTTATTCTTAATACGATCGCACACACACGCGTGTTGAAATACCAATTGTCCAAAAATAAAAAATTAAAAAATTACAAATCTCACTCCTATCTACAATACAACTGGCCCCAGTCATCTTGTAAGTCAATCAAACCAAGTCTTATCTGGAAAAGTCCCCAAACAATGACAACATTGGAATAGTCCTCACCACCAACAGTACTCCAATTGAAGACTACAACTGAAGCCACGGCAAAGCAGCTTTATATTATATTGTGCATTTCAAACATTGTTGTAACACGTGTGCTTCCGTTAGAAATACAACACTTAAAAGCAGTTACAAACAAAATTTTCAATTTCAAAACAAAGTAAATATTAAAATTATTATTAAGATTCTGAAAACACAATACAGAGCAAAAAAAGCATTTTAGAAAATGTATTTCAGGGATGGAGATTTTAAAAAAGTATCGTTTTTAACCTGGATTTGAAAGCATTTATTTACACTTGGGGATAGCTTGATTTCTTTGGGCTGTTTATCCCATTAGCATGCAGCATAACAGCTACATGCTGCTTCACCTTGTCTGCTTTGAGCTTGAGGTCCGCTAACTGGCCCAAGGGTTCAGCACCTAAGCCATTCAACGTTCAGGCTCTAACTACTCAAAACAAAGTCTGCCAAAAAAATCAGGCTAAGACTGCCAAATGGTGTTTCCCGAAGTTTTGTCCCTCCCATTGGTCAGGTTCAAGATGATCTGAGGCCTTACCCGTGCGGTCATCAAAGCCAACCTTTACATCGGCGTGCATCTCGTTTCATTTTAATATTTGCGATGACACGAGAGAGGCGGCATTTCTGCAATCTTGCACATCCTAATTTGGCGCTGGGGGAGTCAACACACCTGGCAGGCTGGTGCTGACGAGGAGAATTTTTCGACTTGTTGATTGCGCCGTCACTTTTTAAGGAGACACCAAAATGGTGAGAAGCGGGGGGCAAGCGCACGGGCTGGGCAAGACACGTGGCTACCCGGCCGCCGCCAATAACAGGCAATCCTAACATGTTCAATTGTTGACTGCTTGATGATTGATGGTAGTTATTTGTGGCTTTGGAACACTCCTCCCCCCCGTCTGCACTGCCCCCCCCCACCCCCACACACACCCATTCATCCTATTTCTTCGTCTTCCTCCGGCTAGCTCTCGTTTTTGTTTCCCTGTGTTCCTTCTTCTCAGACAACAAGAAGAACACACGCAATAATGTTAACATTTGTGTATATTAAGCATTGCCATTTTTTCCTGCAAAATATGCATGCACCTCTTAGGACAGCGGCCGAGGGATCACAGGGAAAATGTGTCGGAACAGGCGAAATTGGATTTTTCATGTTAAATTTACAAGAGGTGCAACAATTAATGGATTAACCCACAGCTAATCGATAATCAAAATGAGTCGACAACTATTTTGATCATCGATTCAGCGCTTGGAACTTGTTGAACTTCAAATCAAATCAGTTTGAGTCTCTCTACAGTAACTGTTCTCCGATTTTTGTCGTCCTCCATGAAAGCAGAGTGTCAAATCAAAAGTAGACATTTGCAAACATTTGCTTTTACTTTAGATAACGTTGACCAACATGTCGGCCTATTTTCTGACATGTTATGGACCAAATCAGTCAACGAATGATAATCAGTTGATGATTTAGCATTTTCTGCACTGTCGCCATCCAAGTTTTTATTTTTGCTAGCAGACGAACATTTTTTTAAATTATATCAACTCAAACTACCAATGTGCTTACAAAAATGTTTTTTTTCTTTATGTCAATATAGATTCGTAGTCATCCTGGTGAATCTGTAAAAAATGACTTGGGCAATTACATTACGGTTAGGATGTCTTTGGTTAATCTCAAAAACTGCAGACTACGTGGTAAATCCTGTGCAAACATCTTAGCTTTTACGCCTTTCTGGTTTTATTGACATTTTTTCAGAAGCAATATGAATCGGGGTTCCATTCGGTTTAGAGAGAGACTGGAGAGGGATTTAAAGTGACAGGTTCAGTTGTGTTGTTTACCTTTGTGTCCGTTTTGTCCCCGTAATTGCAGGTATTTCTTTCGTGTTAAATTAGCTCTGTCACAGTCTTTGGAATTGAATTTCCCTATGATATGTGTGAATACTTGCTGCATACTGAAAAAAAAAATATTTGTGTCAGAAAAAGGTGCACAGATGATATATAATATTTCCACATTTAGATGTTAGTGTGTACAGGCAAAAGATAAAGATCTGGTTGTGGGTCTATTACCAGCACCCTTCCAACTCCCCATCCATGAAGGATGAAGAGAGGAAGAGTCCGGGACATCGGAGGCCACAGCGCAAGTTGCTCGACCATCATCCAAACTTGAAAAGCAGAAGAAAAGGCTGAGGTGAAAGGTGGACAGGGGCGAGCGAAGGTTTCGTTTGTTTCCATTGCAATTTTCTTCAATGAAACAAAGCAATGCTTGTGTCACTTTTTCTTGCACTCGCTTTCTTCAAGCACATCGCTTCACCTTCATTTCTGACCATGCCTTCAATGATTCATTTGGCGGTACATCAGACAGACATGGAGTGGGTGGAGGGGCAAGACAAGACAGGGCCTTTCGTCTGGAGATCATTACCTTTCCATTATTAACGGATTGTCCAACCACAGAGGACACTCTCGGACAAAGAGGAGGGCAGGGAAGCTACGAGCGAAACTCATTAGGAAGCTTGGATTCGAGTATATCATGAGCAGCCTATGGTCACACGAGGACACGACTGAACAAACCAATCGTATGTGATGTTTTACGAAGCAGAAATAATAATTTGCCGATTGTTTCATCAGCTCTCAATCGCAGCTTTTTTTTTACCTTGCTCTCCATTATGAGTAGTCCTCAAAAGGAGATTTCTGGTATTTGTGGGGGTTTTTTTTATTTTTATTTTTGGTCATCTACTGTTTGTGTCTTTGTGGTTGTTGTGTTATGCGGGCAAGGAGCACAGTTCCGGCAGATACTTTGGTGAGGGCAAAATTAACTGCGGAGCATTTCATTAAATGCTCAATATATCTTGTGTTTTCTGGTTCATTTAAGCCCCATTACAGAACAGTGGCACTGCCTTAATTTCTAAAGTGCCTTTCAGAGGCAACACCTCAGGCGCCTTACTCCTGCTCTCACACACGCGTGCAGTGCAGCCGAGCGCATCCGCATGTTGTGTTAGACTTGGGTGTTCATGTGCTGACATCCCGAACAGGAGCCGCCTGGACACTTGCAAAGACACACAAACACTAAGGCCCGCCGCACACCGAGCGATGCAGCTGAATGTGATTGAAGTGGACCCTCGCAAAAAAATAAAAAAAATAAATAAATAAATTGTGGATCCGAACTGCTTGATCCTCACTAGCGTCCGGTGCTGGAGCCTATCCCAGCTGTCTCCGGGCAGTAGGCGGGGGACACCCTGAATCAGTTACCAGCCAATCGCAGGGCACACAGAGACGAACAACCATCCGCACCCACACTCACACCTAGGGACAATTTAGAGTGTCTAATCAGCCTGCCATGCATGTTTTTGGAATGTGGGAGGAAACCGGAGCACCCGGAGAAAACCCAGGGAGAGAACATGCAAACTCCACACAGAGAGGCCGGAGCTGGAATCGAACCCGGTACCTCCGCACTGTGAAGCCGACGTGCTAACCACTGGACTACCGGGCCACACAACAACAACAGACAGACGAAGCACTGAAGTGGGTTTTCATCTTTCACCGGATTCAGAACTCAGCAGGTCAATCAGTACCGGTGGAACTTCTCAGTCGGTCACTGACGGCCTCCCGTTTCACTAACGACTGACGGAAACTCTTGTTTGCCGGGGTGAGCGGAACGGAGTGAGGGCGCCCCCCTCCTCTAAAAGAAAAAATAAAGTTCAACAGCTGTAAAGAATTCTATCCACTCACCAAATACTCCAACTTCATTGCTCTCAATTCTCCAAGGCTGCTCCTTTTTTAGGCCATCCCAGCCGGTAAAGGAAGCCGGCCACGTTGCATTCACAGGTTCCACAGACTGCAATGATATTGTCCCTGTCCCATATTGTTTTTATTTATTTGTGTGTGTGTGTGTGTGTGTGTGTGTGTGTGTGTGTGTGTGTGTGTGTGTGTGTGTGTGTGTGTGTGTGTGTGTAGTTAAAAGCTTATTTGGCCGTGTGTCTACTTGTGCTACGACTGAGTGTGATGTAGTAAGTAGCCAGCACGTTCTAAATGCTGATCAGCTGTTGCCGAGGCAATGCCACAAAAAAGAAGAAGTGACGGTCCTAAAATAGTGGTGACAAACAATAATTTAGTCATGACAGAAGCGCGGTAAAATCATGATGACAGAATGATGGTCTCCCGATAACAGATTTGGTCGGCTTGATATAATGACGGACTGATGATGATGGATTTCGCTGGCGAATGACGAATGATGGACTGGAAAAATGTACTGACGCGTCCACCTTTGTCATTGACTACAACCAACTTACACCACAGATCAAGCAATGAGCAGCGATGGAAAAACTACAATGTCGTGTCCTGTATTGTGTTTGACTGAACCACTCAAACTTGACAGGAATGTGAAAGAAGATGCCACAAAGAAGGGAAACCAGTGAGAACAAGGATTTGGGGATATTTGGAGTGGCTGAATTGCACTAGCAATGTCGAGTCGGCCCACGTCAATCTGTGTACGATGGTTCTTTTGTTCTGTACACCATCTCAGTGGTAACTTTTATCTTGCGGGCACATTTGACGTGCCAGCTTGCTCTGAGGATGAACCCTGCGGCACACCGGTGCCAAGGTCAGATTCCCCGTACGTGAATGTGAGCGCACAGGGGATGCATTTGTCCATTTGGCTTGAGGCGCTAACACTGATGAGGTCTGCGGGCTTTGATAGAGCACGCCGGCGGTACTTAATGTTGCTTTGCAAACTTGATCGCGCGTGTGTACGTGCGGACGCGTGGAGCCATGCGACAAAGTGTGTGCTGAGCCAGCGGCACACCGAGGGAGGTGGAGGTGAGCATTGTGATGTTGGGAGCAATTGATACACTGCAAATAGAGTGGGCTTCCTGTCCGGGTTTTGTGGCTAAGGTGCTAAATGCTTCAGGAAACCAGATACACGTGCACGTCCTCTAAAGAGATGGCGTGATAAGAGGAGAAGCTGGGTGGGGAGACCATTGGGAGATATAAAGACAGAGAAAGGTAGAGGTCGTGTCAGCCGCTCTGAGGAAAGTATACATGGACTTCCGATGATTCTCTCCTCCTCCTTAAACACCAATATGTCATATCAAAGCAAAGCGGGGCTTTTTGAATCACATCATAGGAGAGGCAGAGAGCGCCTTTGTCATTTGTTCCTCTCACTAATGAGATGGAATGTGGCTAAATTAGCAGCTGAGGGGCAAAGACTCATTTACAAGACTATCAAATGATCCTTTACAAAACACACTCAATATGCATTAGATGTCAGCTTTGTGAATACAGTATAGGATGGCCTTCACATTTGCTCAAATGAGGAGGGGGGTGGGGGTGGGGGGGGGGCGTATTTAGATGTGCAGCAGAGGAAAATGCCAAACTGAAATCATCCATCACGACGCAATAAAAAGGCCTCCAGCGCTCGGAATAGACGAGAGGAGCGAGATGTTTGTGTTGGCCCACAGGGTTTCCCTTCTGTGACGGAGGGAATATGTCAATGAATGTATAAATGTTTAAAAAAAAAATGTTATTATTATTAGATGAATTGCATCATTAAATCACATTATAAAAACGAAAAATGCACCATTAATTTCCTCCTCAAACAGCCGTAAGTACACATCTCTCTGTCCCTGTGCCCGTCCGTCTCTGCGTACCCCCATGGGGCGGAAATTCCAAAGCCATTCCATTCCATTATAGAGATCAATCAGAGAACATGTTTGAGGGTGTTTTAGTCGGAAAGGGGGGGGGGGGGGGAGAACTCCCCGATCAGGACAAAAAGACTCCAGCTGCCTACAAGCTAATCAGAAGTCCCAGCATAAAGGTGGCGTCTCCTTCCTCTGACAAGAACGTGGAAAAAAAGCATCAATAATAGATGAGGGAGGTGATGAGATCAATCGGTCTGACAGATAGGCGTGGACAGTGCAGGACAGCGTTCTGTGCTGCACTAAAAATGTAGACCTGCTGTCAGCGATAGCAGCAAATGGTGGTGATAAGCACCACTACATACAAGATGGCCACTGAGGTTTACCTGAGCCAGCAAAGCCATGGATTTAAACCCCATTTAAAAAAGGCAGTGGGTGAAGCTTTTTCAAATTGGGTGAGCGTTTTCCTTTCCACTCACTGGTTTGCAAAATATTGGACTTTTTCAACTTTGACAAGTTCGAACACTAAATCATGGACAGGAGGAACATATGCCGGAGCTCAGATTGCTGGGAACAATCAAACATAGCCTCTTGAAATAGAACCCATTAGCATCAAAACGTATTCAAAAATCATGACAACATCGTCACCGTCAGGCAGAACCCTCGGATTTTCAAAACCACGACTTTTCACAAGAAGAAAAAGAATGCCATTTTTCTTGAGTTACCTCACATCATCACGAAAGTCAGTACTGTACCTTATAATGCTATCATATATTGCTGCACACCAAATCAACATCCAGTAATCATACTCAATTGCCAATTACATTAAAAAAATTAATTTGCTGATTAGTGTGTCATTGCTTTTAAAAGGATTTTAAACACGAAGTAACTCAACATGAAGCTTAATATCTTTTTTGGCAAAAGAAAAAAGCATTGCATTCTTGAAGGCGCCTAATGCCAACAGTCTCCCTTGGGGTCAAATAGTGGCGTGGTTAAACAATACTTCTCAGAAAGTTGACGTGTCCGAGAGCGCTCGCAGATTTGCTCTCCTTTTTGGAGATAGAAGCTGTCATTCAGCTGATCGCTAAGTTTCTTACAAAGCACAATGTTATAGAATGATATTTTCCTGATTAAAAAACTAAAACAAAACATTCATAAGATTTGAGACAGAAGTCTCAGAAATCAAAACAGTTACCAGACCGGTCACAGACCCAATCAAACAAACAAAAATAAATCAATAAAACATGCCACACGCGGCTGAACATTAATAGTGTATAGTGAGGGGAAAAAATGTGAAATTGGCCCTATTTGGAAACACAAGGGTACCCCAGGACAGCGATGACGTCCTATGCAGTCATTATTCTGGAAGATGAACTGTTCCTGGAAAAAGCGAAGCACAACCTAATCTCTGGCTGCGATATTTGAATGAAAGTATAACATACAGTAGGTGAGAAGAAGAATGACAATGACTGCTGAACATTGTCAACACGAGCCTGCGCCCTCGCCCATCCCTGTTTGCGCTGACCCGGCTAACCTGGGTTTTTTTTCCAGCTCCCACATGTGTGACAATGCCAACGAGGCATGACGAATGCAAACCAAAGGTTCACCTCTTCATCACTGTAGCAAAGATGGCAGAGGTAATTACACCAGTGTGAAAATGATGATGTTGTTTTGTTTGTCCTCTAAGAGATGAGAATGCAAAGGATGGGGTAGGGGGAAAAAAAAACAAAAGAACCTTGCAGCTTCCCTCTAAGAGGGCAAATGAGTACACGGAAAAAGAACTCCCAAACATACAAAAATACGTCTTGCCTCTACTTGGGGACATGATTAATCCAGTGCATTGAGAGAAGATTTTGACCCTCAACAGGAAAGTCAGCGACGGGCACTGATTTATTTAGGTACTTCGCGATCCACATTAATTATCCACACGCAGGTGCATCTCTAAATTGCTTCGCCCCTATATACGCACCACACGCAAACACACAAATAAATAAATGAAACAAGCACATAGCGCCTGCCCCCGTTGCCCCGCCAGCCGTTTCCTGCAAGCGACCGGGTGGCACAGAGAACGCCGGCCGTTGCTGCACTGAAAGATTGTGTGTCCTCATTTTGAACAAATGTAAATAACCTCAAAGCCAACGCAAATCTTCACAGGTGAAAAGTTTTCTTTGCAGCTGCCTGCTTTCCTCCTCTTTATTAATAGCACGACACTTGCTACAGTTGGATTTTCGAGAGTAGCAAACTTGGCCATGAAGAGGATTTGAAAAGTCGGTGCAGCATGTTTTCATTTATTTTATTGTGCACCATAAGGTCTAAGGTAAATTTAATTTGTTGTACACAACGTTTTAGACACTTAAGAGTGCACTGGAAAAAATGTTAAAGAACAGTCAAACACAACCTGTTAATGCTTATACGAGGTGTGCCAGAAAAGTTTTCGGACTTGTCTCACAAAAGTTATACGGTGCCGTGAGGTATGAGTGACCCAGCTTACATGAAAAGCAGACGTTCTTTATCCTCTGCAAAGAGCGATTAATATTACTGCCCGAGGAATTGTGATCTCACCATATCCCATGTCTGTATTACACATCAGAACGAGCAGCACAATGTGTAAATCCACACATTCTATTGAATTATGTCATTACTATTTGTTGTTGTTGTTGTTGTTGTTTAAATAAAGCACAATATTGGGTGCTATTTTTAGAATTGTGAGAGTGTGAATGGTTCTTTTGTCTATTTATGTCCTGTGATTGGCTGGCCAGCTGGGGTGTACCTCGCCTCTCACCCAATGGCTGCTGGGATAGGCTACTGTCTGTCTGCAACCCTGGTGAGGATTAGCGGTTCGGAAATTGGAAGGATGGATGAGTTGTGATGCACCAAACTTTAGAAGCAGTATTATGCATGACACTTATTGTACTTGAAAGTCATATTTGATGTGGATGGTCGTTGTCCAATAGTTTGGGGATTTTTTTTAGTTTGTGCTTTACAATACAGTACTTTATGTGGTGTTTGTTGAATCTTGCACAAGAAATACAGCAAATTTATACGTATAAAAAAAAAAAAACTAAAAATAATACCACTGTAAAAGTCATTTTGGAACAAATAATCAAAACTAACAAACCGGCTCTGAAAACAGATTAAAATGAACTAAATTTGAGAAAAATAAATCCTCAAAATGAAATGAAACCTAACTACCGTAGTATGAAAATTGCCAAACTATTATAACCCTACTATAGAGGGAAAGTGGAAGCGATATGACTCTTTTGTAAAGGATCAACACGGTTAGTGTCTCTCCATCCCAGCCACAGCAATCTCCTCACTTCTCGAGTACAAATGGCTGTTGGGCGCTGGTCGGCATGCATCAGGAGCTCGGGAGCGGGCTTCATCACTGCTCCTCTGTCGCACTCATTTATTACCCAGTTTGTTTGCACTTTATCCACGGCCTTGCCCTGCCAGCTCATCCATCAAGAAAACACAGACACTCGGGCTCACATACAGACACGCTTGTGCTCGCTGACACTCAGCACCTCGAGTTCCTGGACGTCGGGAGACGCGCTTACACGCAGCTTTCGCGTTCACCGGGGATGTCTCACACTTCAACAACATGCAACACATACGGTATGCGTCGATCAAACATGTTTTTTTTTTCCAGCCGTGTCATCCCATATGTCTTCACTTTGTCCCTGTACACTACAAACATGCTCACCCCCCATGAGACCAAATGTATAAGCGCGCATCACTGAACAAAACCTGACTCATCAATATCAGCCAATTCTGCACAATCTAATGGATTCATTCATCAATAAAAATTCCTGGCCACAATCCTCGGGGGGGGATTGTGAAAAAGCAAAAACAAAAAATTGTTAATTCACAAACTGTTCGGACATGCACGTCAGTAAGTTCACTTCATGAGCATTTTCACTCTTGTGTGTAAAACGGTTCTCTCTAAAGGCGGATGTGCTATTTCACATTAAAAAAAAAAAATTTACTTTCTGCGTAAGAATCACTCCCTCACTGGCACGTTCCTATTCGGTTTAAAACTTTATAAACACTTAACGTGTAAACTAAATGAATTGCTTTTCATATAGTATGCACGTGTATATACTTGAATGATTCAACAAGAGTGGGCAGAATGGATTTTCTCAGGCTGCTGATGTGTAACACTACAAGGCCATAACTCACAGCAGCAACGATGCCAAATCATGGACGTAGCACAATGCAATCAATCAGTCAAAGAGGGATGACCACTGCATTTACGGGCATGCATTTTAGATGATTTCATAACTTTTCATATTGTATAAAGCACAGTCCAGGATATCCTGGTGTGGAAGGCATGGATTAAAAAAAAAAGATCACATCTCATGTGAGGAATGGACTTCATTACTATGTCTCACACACACACACACACACACACACACACACACACACACACATACACAAACACTGATCGGTGTCACAGTGGTGTTTGGTAATAAGCCGTGTTCCTTGTTGGTTGACTTGTTCCCGCGTTGGACGGTGTTGAGACATCAGCATAGATTTTCCACACCGTCTCAAGGACACTGACCAAAAGCAATCACCTTCCCGTACATAGCTCCATCGCTAAAGCCATATTTACCCGCTCATGGGACAGCCCGGGATGATCGATACTCTTAATTGTGTTTACTGGAGAACTCACTCACATTGATACTTGAAATGTGAAATGATGGGAAACGAAAAGTTGAAGATGTCGAAGCCGAGTCGTAGAAACACTCGAGTGAGTTATGAAAATGACAGCACTCAGTACATACTGTTTCGACATGTCGGATGCGTTGTCCCATTACGCAAGCTTGGGTGGAGCATAATGGGTGAAGCTCGACAGGCTTGCCAGGTAATAGAAACGGTCCCTGTTCTTAAAGTCTTTCATAAAACAGTATCAAAATATGAAATGTGAAATCATCATTAAACCTGTCCTCTGAAATTAAGAATGTATGGGCCAGTACCGTTTCGGACAGGGCCACCACAACGTGGCTCACGGCGGCCTTAAAAGGCTCAGTGTCGGACACTGACCAAGCCGATGATTGGATTTGTGCCTCACGCAACGTAAACGTTCTGACTGATTGTAATAAACACAAGATCCTTATTATACAACTGCCAATATTGTACAATAGATGTACAGGTTTACCTTAACTCTTACATCAAACTATGGTGACCCCCCCCCCCCCCCCCCCTATGTAGGCAGAGAATGTTTGGGGCTGCAGCTGCCAACCGATGAAGGATTTCCCTCCCAATTCACTTGTTATTGTGCTGTCTGGGTGACAAGTATACCTATAGAGTGAGTATTTATTTCCAGAATGTTTTGTTCCGTTTTCCCGCAATGATGAATGTTTCTTTTATGAATCCATCGCCGAGCCTTTCAAACCATAAACAATATTTCTACAGCCCAGATTCCTTGTGCAGCAGTCTCGGGGAACCTTGAGATTTCCGAGCTCTGATTTAATGGCTCATAATTTGTGAAAGGCAATCCTTCTTCGCCCTCGGATGCTTGGATGCAACCCACCATGCTTGCCCTCTGCTCCCCTCTACATCCCCAGGCCAGGCCCAATGCAAGTTAAAGCTACTCAGCTGGGAACAGCACCAGGCCCTTTCTGTCACTGGGCTGACGGAATTCAGGAGTTGTGGGACGCAGCTCAGTGTGCATCATTTGGAGACTGACATAACAGAATCAGAAGGATTTGGCCCAGAAAGCTATACAAGGTCTGTAGATGGAGCTGAAAATTAGCAATGTCCCAAAAAAACTCATGCAAATATTCAAATGTAATGTGTTACATTGCACGACTGTCTGTGTCTTATGTGTTGTGTTATATTGTTATTTTGACTTCAAGATGGTGCCGCGAGAGTGGCTGCCTTTCCAGCAGCTCCTATATTTTGTTCTTGTACTTCTTCCTTTCATAACTTTGCTGCTATGAATTGGGAATTTCTCCATTGGGAGACTAATAAAGGTTTCTTATCTTATCTGATCTTAAAATGCAAAGTATTAATGGCCCTGTAACTCTCCGGTTCCCTCAGCAGGAATGACAGCTAGCTGGGTTTACCTTCAAACTATTGCAAAAATTGGGACCCAAGCGGAATTGGGTTTCATTTCCATTCAGTACAGTGACATCCACTTGATAGCAATTTCAATGTACGTACGGTTTATTCAAAACCTAATCTTTTGAGTGTGTCGATATTTCCATTTTTGACACTGCTTATTCCACATGCACACATCAAGACAATGACGGCCGGCTGTTTTTGTGCCAGTTTTGACCCCTGTGACCGAAGATTGCCTTCTAAGATGATCCTTCTGTCTGATGGGTGTTAAGGGTGGATTTGCTCCGACAACAGCGTCCAAAATGGGTCGCACAATCTAAAATATTAAACGTGGCCAAAAATCTTCGTGTGTGGGGAAAGCTGACCAGCTGAAGCGCCCTGGCTGAGGAAAAAGGAAGTGGCGGAACATTGAACAAAAAAGATGTCCTCTTTTTCGAGGGATACATGTGGTTTCCCCAGATCGAAAAAAGTATTTTCCAAAAGGACAACAAAATCGCCGTTTTACTCAACTCAACTCAGCTTTATGCACACGATCTGTAACACAATAACTCTCTTTAAGATTTGAAAATTCCTTTTGCGTCTACCAGGCCATATCCCCACTCGGCTCCTTGGGTGACTTTCAGGTGGCATATCTTGACTGGTCAACAGCAATTTCACTTTGAGTCGATTCTCATCACCTTAGCGCAGAGTACATTAAATTGTTGTTTGCGCAACACCTAGCGCAAACTTGTGCAACTAAATTGTTTCTGTTTACTTGCTCTCGACAAAAACTTCAGTGGAGTTCTCCAGGTTATATGTCCCATGATTGGTGGAAAAGGTTTTCAAATGGCATTCAGAGAGGCAAAAGTAGACTTTTTAAACGCACTGTATACTATCTTTATGGGTTGATCCGTGATCCACTCAGTGTTTCGAACGCCCAATATGCCACATACGCCAGTACATACGAGGCAGAAGCAATTGCACGTTAAAAAAGCAATCATTAGCCTGGTATCGCTAATTGTGTTCCTTCCTCTCACGTTTAATCCCTGGTTCCTCGCTTTGCCCTCATTAACAATAGATGAATTCATTAGAAGCCTTCATAGGATTTCTGCACACTGAGCCCAGGAGATAAAATACATCCTTTTCCTCTGAGCTGCTCCTTGCCTTCTGTCTGCTTTTTTTTTTCTCCTTTTACTATCTCCTTCCTCCACTGTCTTAATTGTATTGTTTGCTTGTTGTGTCGATAGCAGGATTAATTTCACAATAGATCAGGATTATTGACCTCTTTGTCAATGTGATTTCATGTCTGTACGGTGCTAATTATAGGAAACAGGAATGAGCAAATTGTGGTGTAACTTGCCTTACTTGCTTTCCAATAAAACACAAAGAAAACAACATTAAAAACAACATTTTCGCTGGCCTCCCCTGCACCGCAGGGTGAAGTGAAACATTATCTCCCGAGCCGTTATAGCAACCGCTGCACTTGAATTGTGACCTTTATACCCAAAACATTTGGCTTTGGTAACCCTCACCCCTTCAAAATAACAAATGTGTCACACTTGGTTCTTCTTGGACCCTTCACCTTGTTTTTTGGAAAAGGGGAGGGCACCGTTCATAAACAATTAACCGCCTGGATAAGTGATACACTCAAGCGCTAACAGACCTGAAAAACACTGTGTTATAAATCCTGGTAATTGAGGGGGTGGGTTGGTTAGGAAGAAGAGCGAGAGAGGGTGCGAGAGAGAAAGAGAAATAGATGGAAATCAGTCCACAGGGTGGGGGCTTGGAAAAGTATTTTCTGGACAAGCACAAAGTTGACTATTTTGCCATATCGTGTCACTAAGAAGAGAACGTAAGGGGAAAAAAGTTGCAAGTTACAACCTTTGTTGTTTTGACAGTTGAGCTGCTTCCGAAAGGTCTTGTTCAGTGAGCTCCCGTGCCCCCACTGTGCACCCTTTCCACTACTCCTGCACTCCTCTAATGAACTGAAAGGTCAGAGCACTAATAAAACTATTATCAGGAATGAATCTCTCAGATGTGTTAATGCACTTTTAATTCCTGTTAGCAAATTTTATCCCCCAGCAGTTTGCTCCCCACTAATGAGAAATAAAACGCTCCGCTCTGGGGAAGAGGAGGTGGTGGAATGGGTCGATGCTCCGGCTAGTCCACAGCATGCACACACGCACACACACACACACACACACACACACACACACACACACACACACACTAACATAGCACCTTACACAAAGCCTGAATGTGCTGGATGTTATTCACGGACTGAGGCCCGTTTTCAGCCCTGTGATTCTCAGGGTTAATTAAAGAGCACATCTCCATCTGTTCTCATTCAGTCTCAGCCCACTCGCTCCCCATCAAGCACACAAGACACACAAAAACGCAGGAGCACACTTACCCTTCCCTCCTGTCTTGCTCTTTGTCAGCAGTAGAGGGCTGAAAAGTTTAACACAAGGGTGTTCATACTTGACAACCAGGCCCCAAGTCGAGGACGTCATCGAGACTCTCACTCACCCATCTTGCTGTGACACGTGACGCTTGATCGTGAGGCACTAAAAGCCTCCAGATGAGGACACAAAAGACATTGCCATGCACGCTCATTACTGTCCAACTGTGTCTTTCGAGCCCTGTTGTCACATTGGAACTTTCAGGCAAGTCGAAATCTTTTCAGAAATGTTCAACTTGCAGGTTGAATTTGTAAATGGAAAAGGACTTTCTAATTGAGGGACCGTTATTCACTCTATTCTTCCACGAAATAAATACGGTGTGTGTATGACGAGAGAGCAATAAAGATACCGTAGCTTCCAAATGCCTCTCACGCTACTGGTGATCAATCACCCTGTCTGAGCATATTGACGAACGCACACAAATCACTGACCTGCGCTGAGGGATGAATTCATTGGTCCGCATGATAACAGTACACGACAGCTTTCATCACTGATGGTTTACAGATATTATTTAAAACTTGAAGCCATATTCTCTCCGTGGGCTGTCATCCACTTTCATTTTCAAATGCAGGTTACAAACACAACTGGTAAGTGATGTCCGGCAGTGGCGGGCACTTTTCTGCGGGTGGAGAACAGGTATGGGCATCTTAAATGCTGGAGGAGGCCAACATTTTTCATCGAGGCTACTCGGGCGGGGGGCCATATAGGACCATGCACTTCCTATCCAGGGATATGAAAAAAAATTGACAAATCAATGGAAATGTGCAAAGTATGTGCTCTTAATAGTTTTCAGTTTTCATAATACATTTCAATGTATGTATAAAAGAGCCATGATTCAACATCAAGGGGTTTGTAGCACAGAACAAAATAACCACGTACTGTGATCTTTTTTTCCAGTGTAAAGGTCTTGCTTGGATGAAAAAAAAAGCATTCAAGGTAGGCACAAAATTGCTGAACAGCAAACCAACATCAGTCCTCATGAAAAGCGCTGAGCACCTCTTTACATGTGACGTGATTGCTGAGCCAGCATTTATGTGCTATAGTCGTGTGACACGCGGACTTTGATGAAAACATCATGTGATTTATCAAGATGGCATTCATTTGTATATTTAGCACAGTAATTGTGATAGTTTTAACACTTCTATTGGAGCAATATCTTGTCGAAAACAAGTTATAAATACACAGACGCACTCTTGTAAGACGCTGCCATTTTGAGGTGCGTTTACGACAATGTCACTCCGCATTTACATCAAGACAGATCATGCGCAGAGCGGCCGCAGCGTGATTATTCTGATTCAACTGCTTGCATGACATCCATTGGTAATGGCAAAAGGAATGAATATAGCACCCCTGTGAAGCCGATTGAAAATTGAATTCAGCCTTTTTAATAGGGTGGAGGTTTTTCCCAACTTACCATTTAATTGAAAAAATGCATGAGTGTATAATAATAACAAAAAGAAGAAGAAGGAGAAGAAGAAGATGTGATTGTTGTTCTCCCGACCTTTGTGCAGATCTGATCCAAACTACAGGAAACGTTGGGTTGAAGTTGCAATTGCATCTAAAAGTTCACATTTACATGGTGTGTGTGTGTAGTAAATATTGTGTAGAATGGTGGTGACTTTTATGAAGATCAGATCACATTTTAATGGCAAATGTAAGCCGAAATCTAATGTCAAAGGGTTCACATACTTTTCTTGCAAAAGGTATTTGGGTTTAGTTTGACAGTAATATCCAGCTGGGACAAATTGTTCACTCGTGGCCAAAGACACCAGTAAACTTTTGGGTTAGCTGCATTGTCGAAACTTCATGAATGATCTGCTTTCTCTCATCGTAAGCAAAGAGAACCGGAGCAAGAAGACATCATAAGGAACCTAAAAGTGTCATGGGGATGGTCTGGGGCACGGCTGCCAAACTGTGGCTTTTCATCTATCAAGAGATAAAAGACGTCTTAATCAAAGCCATATTTCCTCGTTTGTCTAATGCCTCCGTAGCCGCCGTGCATTTAATCGTTTAAATGCTGAAAAGGATGCATAATGTTCTCCCAGGGAGCCACTCATGCGCAGCTCCACAAAACAAGACCAGTCAGCAGAAACGCACACCGGCCAGACCCCGTACACAGATGCCAAATTACATTAGGATGGGCATATTAAGGAGAAATTGCATCCTGTAAACTAGAAAATTATTTCCACACACAGACACTGCTCACGTATACACACATCCACCAAGCATTTTTGCACATCATATCGCCTTGCTCTCTGCTCAGCAACGCGGTGAATGTGCAACACCCTGACTGAACAACTACACATGCTACGGCGCTATTAGTGTGCACATTGTTTGTCCGCCATACGGACATTCGATAGCTGTGGCTAAAGAGCTCCAATCAGGTTAGAGGTAATCGGAGTCCATGCCGGCTCACTGAACTGAGCTCACGCATAGCTAATGAGTCCAAAGCTTGTGTGCTGCCTGGATCATATTCCAGGAGCTAATGGGTCAAATACCGACCCTCACTTCATTGCATGAGGAAGTCTGCACTTATAGGCGTGTGTGTGTGTGTGTGTGTGCGTGCGTGCGTGCGTGCGTGCGTGCGTGTGTGCTTGCACGTGTGCCCGCGTCTGTGTGTGTGTATATCTATACATACCATCTTAAAACTGGTCTTTGGTCGAGTTCAGCATTAACCAATCACATTCAAACTCATGTTGAATGAGTGTCAATACACACCGCCACCATTTCAAGTGCCTCTGATAAACCTCCCATAAATTCCAGATGTTCTCGGAGGCTTTCCCTGATATTTTATGATTGCTTTCTACCAGAAGCTCGAAGGTTTTGTGCAAAAAGTTCATTTTATGAGACCATAACAAAATCTCCCAAACACACGCGGAGGAAATATGTTAGGGTCCGATGGCCATGGCCAAGGGTGAACTTTTTTTCAAGCAAAGCCTACTAGAACACCTGAAATTAAAATGGCAGCTGTGCCCGCTGACTCCCATTTAATATGAGTTTGATTGTGAGTGGTGAATCCTGAACACATGCACATCTTAGTTATAAGAGGGTGTGCACACTTGTGCAACCACATTATTTAAAGAGGCCAGCTCAGTCCTAACCATGCCCTCTTGCATGAACTGATGAAAGCTACTCAGATGAGAGGCAAAACAACTTTTTGATAGGTCACATCAATGTTGAAAACGTTTTATTTTGGTCTCATTTTTTTATATCACAAATTCTGACATTTCAAAAGGGCGTGTCGACTTTTTATCGCCGCTCTATGTTGAGTGACCCATACATGTGCAAATTCCTTTTGTATCATACAGTATGTCCTCCGTTTTACGACTGTGTGTCTCGAGTGTGGCATACTATTTACTGTGCATCAGAGTTAGCGTGTGTCTGACGAGTAGAGCGGCGTTCCAGCAAAAGTGATTCATGATGTCCGTCAGGCCTTCTGACAAGGTGCGTTCGATCCCCTGCTCAACGCGCTGGAGCGGCTGTAACTGCAAGCGAGGGTGGCCCAGCACCCCGGACATCATCATAACTACTGAGGGAGTGTTGGGGGGCTGACATATTGATCGGCCCTCGGTTAGGAGATTTGATAGATTGACCTCAGACACTTTTAAAGGAATGAATATACTTTCTATATACTGTATATAAAACCAAGGTTTCTTATCTTGAAAAAAATTCTATTTTTAAATATTTTTTTAAAATATTAAAATATTAGCTAGATAGATAGATAGATACAATATTATATATTAATAGCTAAAGGCTAAAGGTTTTGGTGACTGATGTCCAGTTATTTGTTTGTTTGTTTGTTTATTGAACATAAAAACATATACAGTAATAAATTGACAGAAAGTAAGGTAAGTAAAATTGTAAAAGGAAAGAGAAATCAGTCATCATACAACACAATTATTATGTTCAAAGGAGCAGGGAAAAGTAAAAAAGTTATCTAGTCCTACCCCAAGTTATGTATTTATATATAAATAGATAATTTTTATATCAATCAAAAAGAAAGAAAGAAAGAAGGAAGAAGAGTTATGCACAGATGGACCATATATTACTTTGAGCCATTCATCCATGCATCCATCCATTTTCTTATCCGCTTATCCTCACAAGAGTTGCGGGGGCGTGCTTGAGCCTCTCCCAGCTGTCTTCGGGCAGTAGGCGGGGGACACCTTGAAATGGTTACCAACCAATCGCAGGACACACAGAAACAAACCACCATTCATGTTTAATCATGGTGTACAATCACACCTCGGGACAATTTGGAGTTTTCCATTAGCCAGCCATGCATGTCTTTGGAATGTGGGAGGAAACCGGAACATCCGGAGAAAACCCGCACCGGCATGGGGAGACCGTGCAAACTCCACACAGGAAGGCTGGAGCCGGAATTGAACCCTGCACCTCTACACCGTGAGGCAGATGTGTTAACCAATCGATCAACGTGCCGCCCTATTTCTTTCATATGAAATGTATTTCAAATTGAAAGTTGTGAAAAATAACATTTCAGTTTCACCCGATGCGATTTCTTAAATTGTTCATTAAAAATAATTTCTGACCTTTTATTTAAAAAACTGGACATAATTTCATCTTAATAGTGCAGAATATGCACAAACATAAAATGATTGATAATTCACTGACTGGTTTGGTCAGTAAGATGTCAAATAATGAGCCAAAATGTTGATCATTGTTTTCCGAAGCAGAAGCAGATGAATGCCAATCTCTTCTTTCTGATTAAACACAAACATCATCAGTCTGCTTTGAAGGACTACAGAAATCGGAAAGGAGATACTGTTTGGAGGCTGAAATTTGAACGATTATAATTTCAACAATGTCTCCAAACAATGAATCAACTCCAGGAGTAGTTGTCAATGACTTTGTGTTACATGTCGATTCATTGTTGAACCTCTACTTGATAGTAATGAAAAACTTGGGCAAACCCAAGTGCAGCATTATTTTGCTGACGTAATTGTGACCATCCAAAAGGATTAGATGTCTGCATGGCAACATAAGCATGCCAGTGCTAACCCCGAGCCTCTTTTTTGGCCTCTGGGATTCAGGGGCCAGGAAGGACCATGAGAGGAATGAGCACACTAACGATGGAGGAAACTGTGTCCAGTCGGCTGGAGCCTGACATGGCGCAGAAGAGCCTGTGCCATTGTTCTGCCAACACAATGACAGACAGTGATTTAGGAGCAGGGCTGCCAAAGAGCGTACAGGGAGGGTCAGGAGCAAGGGAGGTCAGGGAGAGGCTCCACGGGCACCTTTCAACAGTCCTACCCAAATCCCTCGATCCATCAGATGGCACAATGAATCATGGCTGAGCCACCTCAAGACTCGGGCCGGGGCTTTTTTTCCCAACTCCAATCCCGTCAGTCAACGCTTCCTCTCACGGGACCAAGATGACAAATCTGCTGTTTATTTACTTAAAAAGGTTTGGAGAAATGGCATGGGGCGGGGGGGGCGGTGGGGGGATGAAATGGTCAAATCAATACAGACTTTGTAGTTCTTGCCCTGCTGCTGCCCTTTCCTGACAAATTCTAATCACTGGTCGACAAGAATACAAAGACCGACTGGTAAATGGACTCAGTTGGTTTCACACTCAACAACAGGGGAAAATAATGACCATCTGATACTTTGCAACCACTGGCTCGTTTTACCTGGACACGACGACCTTTTGAATAGTCAGATTTTAGAAAATATTTCGGTTGTTGTCTTGTCCTTGCATTTCTTCAGTCATCGGTCACCCAAGTGATGTTCCTTTGTCATGATCGGTTCAGAACTCAAATGTTCATGACAGGGAACTAGCTAGAAATGAGGTTAAGATCATTTGGACTATCTCAGTCAAACTGGGAGAGATCACCAGTCAGTCAAAAAGCTGAGCCAACTGCATATAATTCAATAACCTCAAGGCAACACTGATTCAGAGAAACCTTGTTTAATTACAATGCTGTTGGCAAGATGGAATGGAATGGAATGGAATGGAATACAACTTTATTGTCAATTGTGCTGTACGTATGTGTAACATACAGCACAGATGAAATTTCTTCCCCCTCAACATAAAACAAGAGGAGCCGCTGCGGGTGTCCGCGCCGCCATCAAAAGAAAAGTTGACCAAAAAAATGACAAAATAATACAAGACAACACATTAGACACAGACAATCGTGCAATCTTAACCACTTTCCTGCATACATTCCTGTTGTCTGAAGCAGTTATAGATGAAAGAGGAGCGAATCAAAGTGTCCTTTTCACCAGTGGATCAAAGACGTCATGCGGCAATGTGCACACGTCTGCTACAAGCTAAGCTGTCGCAACAAGAAGCTGGTGTGGGGAGTACCAGTATGTTATTTATCGTCTTTGCTTCCACACTATATTACTCAGAGTTGAGCGGTTGGCTCCAGCACAAGCTTCTTGATTGGCCTACACACCAACAGAAGCAGCGACCGACCTTTCCAACATCAATTCTCATATTTGCTGCATAAAATTGTCTTGATTCTATTGTCTTCTTTTCATATTGTTTCTCTTTCTGCACTTCTTTCCAGTAAATGTACACATGAGTGTGCTCATTCCCCCCCCCCCCCCCCCCAATCAGGTTTCTCTCACCATGACTAATCCAATCTCAATCCATTAGTTTCTTTAACAAAACAGATTTCAACGAAAACATTTCAGTAGCGGCCTAAAGACATTAATGCATTGTAATAATCAGAATCTTTGGTAAGTATGATCTATTTCATTTCAATATTGGATGTTTTTGTCATGTTATTGGATTAAAATGGATTCTGAATTGCTCCAGCTGAAGCGCGTGGTGGCAGAGTTGTGTGCTGTTATTAGGGCTCTTTACCCAAATTGTGATTCGCTCATGTGCCAACGCCCGCAAATACTTGATGTACTATATATAACTTTCGTTAATTCTGAACTCCGGGGAGAAAAAAATATGCATTTCCTGGAAAAATATCAAACATTTTGGTCTAAGTATTAAATGGAGAAGTCTTTCATATAGCCGTTTATCTACACCATACAATGCCCAATGTGCTTTACAAAGCCTGACATTCAATTATTTCAAAACTTAATATAATCAGCGCACACATTGCTTCTGCATTGTAGGGAATACAGAATAGCTGTTATTTTTATTTTCAAGTGGCTTACCTTAAATCAAATCTCACGTTGCATTGTGGTCAATGGCAGGATCTGGGTCAGTAATTGCACACATTGGCGTTCTCAAATAGTTGTAAATAAACCTCATGGCAAACATCCTGAATGCTGGATGGGTTAGCCTGCATGCTACTTGGTAGCTACTAGCTTGCATAGATACAGTATTAGCTCGAGCAAGACTTGGCTGTTTCATGATACAAATAGCCGCCACCTTGGGTGTGTTTGGCTCAAAGTTCATTAAAAGTGGATTCTTTCATTATTTGGATGCTGATTATGCTGTTACAAACATCGGACGTGCACCTCTGATACAAGCCACATGTGTCATTTTATAAGTGGGGCCATCCCGGGACTCCCTGTTCAACATGACGGCCACTCAGAGTGAAGGCTCGATCTATACATATGTGTCGACGGCCGCCTGCCTGCAAATGTGCTTGTTTTGCTTCGCCTTTCTAAACAATCATCAGCCCCTGCAGCATTTTGAAATGTCTTTGCGGAGCTTGGCAACACTGTGACATGAAAATATTCAGCGCATGCCAAAAGAATGTGTTTGGACTCCATACACATTCTCTTTGAAGATGCATCAACTGGCATTCTCACATGTTGAAGTCAGATCTGGAAATAAGGAACACTCCTCACAACGTCACGTCCCAGCCGCGCGGACGACAGAAATTTCGCTCCCCAAAACCCTGAAATGCATAGAATCACGCATTTTTTAAAAATATTTTTAAAAATCTGCTTTGATTGATTTGACATGATTGATCTTGTCATATTAGCCTCTGGGCCCTGGGGTCGCTTGGTGGTCAGTAAGGAAGGAAAGGTCAAGAGATCATTGAGAGCTACTGAGAGTTCAAAGGGCTTTATGAGCAATGAACAGTAGCCTGAACCTGAGCATAGCCTACAGGCTATTAGAGTGCTGTAAATTTAAGAAAGATTAGTACTGTAACACTTTTAACAATTATGAACTTGAGCCGCTAGATCTGGCCTACAGTATTGTATGCATATAAAGTGCTGTAAATTAAACAAAGCCTGTCTGGGGACACTTTTACTGAAAGAGGACAATACTTATATTAAGTAGCCTATAAAGTGCTGTAAATGAAACAACTGGGGACACCTTTACTTTAAGACAAAAAAATGGAACACTTGTTAACTTGTGTGTATCCATGTTCAAGGCTGAATGGACTTAACTAGGCTGAACTTGAGTATACTGTAATACATGCATAAACTGTAGAGTGCTATAACAACTGTACGATCATGACAGGCAGCAAAGGGGCGAGGCTGCGTGCGTGCAGGCAGACAGAGGATTTGGCACAGAGCAGAGGGGAACGCACCAGGTGTAGGCTACACTTGCAGGTTCGCAGGAGGTCCTGCGTACCCCCCGCCAATACCATGTTGCTGTCTTTACTATTTACTGTCTTATTTTGCTCATTATTTTTAAATTCAGTGTTCACGTTAGTGTGTGACGGACACATGGGATAATTCGGAAAATACGGAACACACCGCGTCCCATAGTGGTTTAATATAGAACTCATCATTTAATTCTCAATTAGAGGACGGTTCCGTATTTTATGGGACGGGTGGCAACCTTATATGTAACTGCACAGAAACCGTATATGTAACTGCACTTAATTGTAAACACAAGGCCGGACTCTGATCTGAGTTAACAAATTCTGATCTTATTTGTAAATTTACCACACCCACTTGTACGAATGTCCAAATTACCACCCATTTGTGAACAGCACTGCCCGTTATATTGTGTTTTTGTAGGGTATTAGGATGGTTTCCATTTAGGATGCCCAGATACAACTTCTTCCAGACTGAGTACAAGTACAGTGATCCCTCGCTATTTCGCGGTTCATTAATCGCGTCTTCGGTGCATCGCAGATTTTTTCAAACATATTCATTAAAAAAAAAAAATATATATATATATATATATATATATATATATTTTTTTTTTTTTTTTTTAAGTCCACAAAAAGTCCGCAAACGGTCCACGAGAAGCTCGCCGTTGTTTTGCAGGTTCTCGCGGACCGTTTGCGGATATTTTGCGGACTTAAAAAAATAAAATAAAATAAAAAAACATTTCACCTGTATATGTTAATTCAGGGGTGTCAAACTCATTTCACATTGTGGGCCACATACGGACTCAGTCGATGTCAAGTGGGCCGAACCATTAACATTATACCATACTGTGCTATGAATCACCAAAATATTATCTCTTTCCTTTGTTTTGGTCTCAAGAAACATCAATTGGCGCTTCCGTATCATTTGCTGCGTTGGGTCTATCTCGGTGACAGACTGAGACTGCCATTTTCTTCCCCGATCAAAACAATGTTGTCTTCTACTGTGATCAAAACAGTGTGCCTCCCTAGCGGATAATCCGCGAATTGCATTTTATTTAAAATTTTCATTCTGAGTCTTTAATGCATTTTTTTTCACTTTTAAATGATCCCGCGGGCCAGATCGAACCTCCTTGGGGGCCGGTTCCGGCCCGCGGGCCGTATGTTTGACACCCCTGTGTTAATTGGTCACTACTTCGCGGATTTTCGTTTATCGCGGGTGGTTTTGGTCCCCATTAACCGCGATAAATGAGGGATTACTGTATTACATTTGACTACTTGCTGATACCAAGTACTGATATTTGATAATGCCATCTTGCAATTGCCAGACAGCACACCCAAACGGAATTAATCACTCTTTTTGCAGAGCATAATATGAAGTCAGCCAAAAATGTTTCCTGAAAGAACCTCCAGATGACTGACAGGTTAAGTGTTATCACTGTCATAGTATTGGAGCATTTTTATGAGCCCAAAGTACAAGTGCAGACATATTGTACAGACACCAATACTGATAATGGTATCAGTGCATCCATAGTTTCTATAGTTGCAACCTGACGGTGGTTTATTGAGTCAAGTAAACCGCCAGTCCTAAATTTATGGCCCACCACTGTTAATACCTGATTTGACTGAGGCAAAAGTTGATTACGTTGCAAGACCTTATTTCAAGTGTTAGGGTCCAGACAGTTGTGTGCTCTCGCCACATGACAAGGAGAAAACAAACAATCCTTCCTCTCAGGCAAGACAACCACCAAAAAGAAATAGCCACAGCAAACTGTCAAGGTTTCTGTCATGTTCTACATCATGTCAGCCACCTATTGCATCCCGTTGCTTGTAACAATGCACACCGCTGTGGTCGGAGGGCTGGAAAACAGGAGTTATTGTAAACCATTTTCTGCCCTGGAGCCCCCACCACTAACGCCAGCGCCGTCCCCTCCATCTCCACCCCTCTTCCTCCCATCTCCTCTTGAAGACAAATGGGCTCAGGGCAATGACAGAGTGCCTGCTCTACAAATCACTAGTGGCTCGCCTGCTCGTCCAGTGCTTCCTCCTCACAGCACCCCCACCTTCTAACACCCAACCTCGCCCCTCCCTGTCCCTAGCCCCTCCATTAGTCATGTGTACACGGGCAGCAGCCAACAGCCATAATTAGACAAGGACAAATCACCAGCCATGAACAAGGACGGGTCCAGACGCTAAATAAGGCCCAGTTTCCATACCGACCACTGGGCAGCAAGTAGGGCCAGATAAGACAGAGGTGTTGGTCAGAGTAGCAGTGAGGTGTACTGGTACTGTCCAATACTCCCTGCAATCCTCTTGGCCTGCAGCAGTGACTCATTTATTATTCATCACATTTAAGGTTCGAGCCTACCTTTTAGCCCTACAAACTGACCAATACCGCTGCTCTGACGCCACCTCATGCACCCCTCAACTCCATTCCAGGTTACAAAGTGGTTGAAAGCAAGGATGACTTTTTGGAATTTTTCTCTATGATCCTTAAAGTGATGGAAATTCCACATTTTTATATTTTGACGGGTGGCCCGGTGGTCCAGTGGTTAGCGCGTCAATCTCACAATGCAGGAATGCAGGTTTCAATTCCGGCTCGGGGCTCCGTGTGTGGAGTTTGCGTGTTCTCCCCGTGCCTGCGTGGGTTTCCTCCCACATTCCAAAAACATGCATGGCAGGCTGATTGAACACTCTAAATTGTCCCTAGGTGTGAGTGTGAGCGCAGATGGTTGCTTGTCTGTGTGTGCCCTGCGATGGTCTGGCTACCAGTTCAGGGTGTCCCCCTCCGCCTACTGCCCGAAGACAGCTGGGATAGGCTCCAGCACCCCTGTGAACCTTGTGAGGATAAGTGGATTACAAAATGGATGGCTGTATATTTTTTACGGCTTTGGCTGTTGGATTTCTGGTGCTTTATTTGCAGTCAACTTGAAACTGGTTGTATTTTGAGTTAAAGCGAATCTCTCTTTGGCTCTCATGGAAATGACACAAATCAAATATCCAGGAAATGAAAATGAAGAGTAATATTTGTCAGGAAAATATCTAATATCCATTCAACCATGCAAGTTCTTCCACTTTTGGGTAAGGAAGCCCAGACTTGGGCGATCCCAAGGCTTTCGCAGGTCAGCCAACGCTCGGTCCAACCGCCTGGACCGTGCGTGAAGCAGGATTTACGTCCTTCACGAAAATACAACCCAAAGTCTTCAAGTCTTTTCCCGCTTCCTCATACCATTCCAGGGAAAAGACATCAATTCGACATATAAAAATACACTTCAACTTTGTTGATGGTATGAATCATTTCAGACTTAACAGAATGTAAAATTGTGGACCTTACTGTTTGCATCGCTGAATCTAAATGCTCATTGTGAATCATCGCACGCAATAGCATTATGTCACTTTGTGGTGGTCACCACAACTCTAAATAAGTAAATTAAACCAATAAGGTGATACATTAGTCGGAACATTAGAAGGGTGGAATTGGCAAACAATGTGAACCAAGAGAGTCACATTACACAAAAACTATGAAACCTGCAGTCAACAAAATAGAAATTACAGCCATGTGAGTGTAGGGCAGACTTAATCCACAGAGGAGTATCAATAACAATTGCTTTGGCCAGGTCAGACCTGCAACACTCCCTGGGCAGAAATGAGTCGCCACACACAAACACACGCGCACAAATAGCATGTCCACCGGAGCAAATCTTATTGATCCGCCCCCCCCTAATTTCCTAATTAGTTTTTATTGGATTTCATAATGGTCATCAGGGCACATCAAAAAGAAACTCAAAACCGGCAAGATTTTCCTGCTAGCTCAACATATTTTCTGAACAGCGAAAATGAAGCCGTGACTTGTGTTGCTCAATCCTGTTTACTTTTACCCCCCGCGTCCCCTATGTGATGTTTAGCATTGCACATTTTCTGCATGATGCGCTGCTTATTGGTCACACTTCTCCCTCTTCAGTCGCTTCTCACTTGCAGCACTTGTCAAATGAAAAAGTGATGAGAAAAGAAAAAAAAATGTGATACTGAGCTAATACTGATTGCCATCATTTGGTGTTTCAGTCCAATTTAAGCCTCTTGCAAGGCGTCCACACGTAACCTCTGCGTCCTAACAAACACTGAACTAGCCCCATGTTTTTATTTTTTTTTTTACTTTCTTTATCAGGCCTTCCGTCCACTCGGCAGTGCCACTGCTAATGAGCACTTCTTGCCAGTTTGGACATTCAATTTGAGACAGGAAACTGCTTTTCAAGCCTCTGTAAGTGCTCACGCATCAACATTTTGACGGACTGAATGCACAGCAGTGACCACAACCATCCGGGAACTCCAGCAGCAGGCTAATGGAAATGACCCATTGGCCTGTTTTTGGAGTGTTATGCAAGTGACGGTGAAAGATAATTGATTACAAAACAGCAACGGAGATGCCCCTTTTGGCTGTGAGCCGTGATATTGCAAGAAACTCCAAATTTCCAGGGAATCTATGTTGTGCCACATGATGTGATAAATGAATAAATGAGAACAGGAAAGACACTGGCAAGGAGTTAGGAAACTGATCTAGACACTCTACTGATGGACAGGAAACCTCTGGTGGATCTCTCGGCAGGAACACGCCGCATGGCGGCACGATCAAATGATGTGGAATCATACTGAATGACAGGAAATAGTATACAACGACTGAGAAAGAGCTCAACATGTTGTAGTTGGAGATGTGGAAACTGTAGGCAAATACGTAAAAAAAAAGTTGAACTGTTTGCTTTTCAACCTGTAATACTTTATCCAGATGGAGTAGCTTCATGCGGTTGTAGAGGAGCGTGACAGATAAAAGCACCATCGAGTGGAATAAAACCCGAAAACCCACATGTCAGCCTTGTTTGAAGTTTGTGTGTCCCAACTGTGGGCATCATCTCAACTCCTGCTTTTGCCAAGTTGCATGCGGGTTACAAGGAAGCAGAACCAACTGAAATTCCTGTGAAGATGTTGCCTTGATCAACAAGCCCATCGATCCCTGACGGATTCCTACTCAGATATGTCTTATTTTATTAGTGGCTTCGGCCTTCCGCCACCCCATTTCTCCCTGATCAATACCGGTACGGGTAGAGCCCATATTTTTCTCACTTTTAGTGCCTTAACACTGTTTAACCGAGTCACCTGATAAACGACAGGCCCTCCCCAAACACTGATTTCATATCGATTTCTCCCTCATTCAGCCGCCCCCGTCCTCCGTCACTCTTCCATTGTTTTTATCTCCGGTTACCTCCCTCAGTATCTCGCCCCCAAACCCCCACCCATACGCACCCATGTCAGGCTAAAGACAGTTGATCTTCTGTTGTTCAACCGCAGACACACCAGGGCCTGAGCAATGAAACTTCAGTTGGAGTTATATCCTTTTATACGTTAAGCGAGACCATATTTACTTCTGTAAAACCTGTGCCACATGATGTGGATCTTTTTTAATTGTATTATTTTGTGCGCGTCACTCAACGTCGTGCTTTGTGCGCGTGCGTGTCACATCACGGATGCATTGCGTTCGCATGAGAAGTCTCATGAGACTTTTTGTAATGTGAGTGAGAGCATAAAACATGGTATTTAACAAAAGATCATCCTTTGGAATAGAGTTTGGGAAGACGGACATTACCACAGTCGTTCAATTTGGTTGACTTGTACAGCTTTTTCGCTCAGTGCGGAATTCTATTTTGTACTATTTCAATCAATGAAAATAATATTGGCAATTTTTTTTGTGGTGGATTAAATTAAGGTTTGAACATGATTTGGGGAAAGTGATGTTTTATATTGGCACGCAACAATTTATGAATTGAAAGGATGCGGTAGTTAGTAACTCCAGAAATTGCATCAAATAGACAAAGTTTACTGAAGGAACATTTGAGAGGTTTTGGGGACCACCCTCTTAATACAATAAAAATACTCAATATCTTTGTGTAAAGCTCTTTGAATAGCTACCGCTTGATGAAGATACACTGACTTTTTTTTTTACAAAGTGATAATTACACTTTCGTTCGGCTTGAAATAAAGACGGACTGACGATGACAAACGGGTGGCCAGGCCGCGAGTGAATGGCCCTGACGCACTGGCAAAATGTTGTCAATTGCCCAACTCTGAAAAACAACTGTGTTTTTGGAAATGGGAAATGCAAACTGAATTATCCATTCATCCATTATCTGAGCCGCTTATCCTTACGAGAGTAGCGGGCGCAAACGTAATTAACAACACTCATAATAATAATCATACTAATAATTGTGCTGGCTAATGTTTCAGTGCCAGTACACATATCAAAATATCCATATCGGATATTTTGAAAAAAGGAAAAAAAAATATGGAAATAGATATTGGGGAAATATTTTTTTTTTTTTAAAAAAAAAAGAAAACCAACATTCGCCAGACTGCAGTCTCTTTATCTCCCTCTCACTTCTTCTCCAACTCCATTATTTATGCAAAATTAAACCTCCTCCTTTCCTGCTTAGTCTGGCTCATCCACTCAGTTACCTCTTTATTGATCTCTCATCTGAGGCACTTGTGTAAATCCAGTCTCTTCCTCCTGGCCATTAATACCATTAAATATGCGTCACCTTATCAGCAGACACTTTGAAGATGTCTGGATCGGCCGCACGGCGGCTTTGTGATACTGACTTAGTTCTCCAATTGCCTTACTATCACCTGTTTGAAGTGTTTGTCCCGAGGACATGTTATATTAACAACATCGTACTTAAAGCCGCAAGCCCTCGCCACCGGTACACATGTGTGCAGGACTGAGGAGCACAATGTTGGTGGTGTGCGCTGGGCCGAGAGCTGAGGGCAAGAATACAGTTACACAAGAAGCACTGACACTGGGTTCTCAGTACAATTGTGTGTTGCATTAAACTCTCCAGCTACAGCGAATATACCTTTGGTTCATCAGTTTTGTATTCCTGATTCCAGTTTGGGCTCATTTGGCTGAATGTGTCATGTTTGTAGACTTTTGCATTGTTTTGAATAGATGTTGTTCTGCTTCATGTTTTGCATTTGGTTCCCTATTTGCCTTATACATTTTTTTCTCTGTCTCTGGTTAGCACGTCCACCTCACAGTGCAGAGGTGTAGGGTTTGATTCCAGCTCCGGCCTTCCTGTGTGGAGCTTGCATGTTCTCCCCCGTGCCTGCGTGGGTTTTCTCCAGGTGCTCTGGTTTCCTCCCACATTCCAAAAACATGCATGGTCGGTGTCCCCCGCCTTCTGCCCCCAGGGAGAGACTCCAGCACGCCCGCCACCTTTGTGTGGATAAATGGAGTAGAAAATGGATGGATGGATGGATTAACAAATGGATGTTTCGTCTGCTTGTTAGGTTCTCCACCTATGGTCAGCCCTGTTCCTTGTGTCTACCAATCAGCTCCCTCCAACCACGTGTGTCCTGTCTGAGTGTATCTCGTTGTCACATCAGTTTGTTTGTATTTAGTTCTCTGCTTTCATTCAGTCTGCGTCGGTTTATTGTTGCTGCCATTAATCATGTTAATGCAGTCATGTTTCCTTTTGTCTTAGCATTATTCCCCATGTTTCTTTGTACTGTGCTTTTTTGGATGAATTGAGTATTTTGAGGGTTTTTTTACGGGCCTTTTTTGTGAATACTGAAAAATGTCTTTTGAAGAATTTTGCCATGATTCCTGCTACCTTCTTACTTGCGCTTCAGTACACCTTTTGCATCCACAGCTACACCTCAAACACCTAGCTGTGACAGTGTCTTTGTTAATATATTTATTCACAAAAACCAGTTGGAACAGGAAAATGTTTTTTTTTTTTATGAAAAAGATGCAAGCGAATCTAAATAGACCACAATCGTTTACTTTGAAATATAACAAGCTACGTATCAAATCGTTTGTTCTTGGAGAACTACATCTTTGATGGAAATGGCTCATGTACAGTACTGACAAGTTTTCTCAAACGTATTTCAAATGACAACAATTGCATCGTACCCGCTCGAGCTGAGCTGTGATGTATAGAATCGAATTCTAACCCCACTGAGTCGAACCAAATTGAATCATTTCGCTTTCAAATCGAACCGTCCTGGAGTCGTTTCACACGCCAAGTATCGAAAACCGTCAAATCGTCTTTTGTGGCGAGATGCACACCAATGCATAGTGACGGACGGAAGAACTAAATGTACTTGCACTCGATGAAAGAAGGTTCGATAAAGCTGCGTATTCACCTGTTGCCATTCATATAAGAGAATAAACGATGACTAACTGCGAGTATATCAGCTTTGTTTGCTACGAAACGAGCTTTCACCGAGATTACATTTCTGAGATCATAATTATTTTAACCAGATACATTTTTGTGACATTTTCAGATGTAAAATGGGTGCCCCTTGTATCAATAAAGCTTGGGAATTACTGATTCCAAGTGCAACAGCATACTATGAAGTGCTAATCATAAAACATGAGTAAGTATTTGTTCAGAAATTGGCTCACATGAGTCACAGTACAGGACCCGAAACTTTATATGAAGTTCCTCACCCTTTAAAAACGGGTTAAGTGATAATCTGACTCCTCCAGTCCACTCTGACTCGTAACATTGGCGAGAGCGCGTGAAGAGAAACTGACCGTGAAGTAGTGAGTGGGCAAGAGCAGATATTTTCTATTAAAGCCAGGAGAGAAGCTGTAAAGGGTTGCGGGCCAGGAGCGAACATCCCGACCCACTCATCCTTCTACACAGTTCTCACAATGCAAACAATGGAGGGCTTTGAGCTCCAGCTAGCGGTAGAGGCGATTAACTGCCGAGGCGCTCCACACCAAACACATTAATCATGACCAGGGGAGTGTAAAATTCAATCGTCTCCTTCCATCCATTTCACGCGAAGCAGACTGAAGGCCGGCCTTGTAGTGCCTGAGAAAGGAAGGATGGGGGGGGGAAAGAAAGAGGAGCTCTCTACACTTCATCAGAAGCCCTACTTCATAACAAATGGAGTGTCTCTCCGGCAGAGGAGCGCCATCAGAAACACGCGTTCTCTCTATCCATTTAATTCCGGCAGTGGAGGAAGGGTCAGGGAGGGAGCAGTGGCTGCGGGTTCTGCTCTCAGCTCGCCGCTTCCCCAGTCACACAGTAAACTACCTTTTAGGAATTGTTTCTCAATAAGAAATGATCAGTCCATTTATCTGCACCAGGCGGGCCTGTCTCTTCACACAGACCTCCAATATTTTTCGTTTGACCTGATCACGGCTATAAACTAGACCGAGACACTTCCAATTTGTCACCCGTGGAGGCCCGTGTGAGTCCCAGGCTACTGTTGCCATCGCATCCGCATCTCAAAAGAAACTCAAAGATTCCGTTGTTTGAGAACATGCATAGAGATTTGGGGGAATTTCACCATATTTCCTGCTTTATCGTCCCATTTTCCAAAACAGGGCTGCTATATCAGTGAACGCTGAGCATTAGCATCAATTGTCTTTGTCGTACAGCATTGTCTAAACCAAAGGCCTCATACCGAAAAAACTAGGGATGCAAGAGCCACTTTTAGATGTATGACTTAACACGTCAAAACCAAGTCAGCGTTGTATATAAAAGATGTGCAGTAAAGAGAGAGAGAGAGAGAGAGAGATGTTTTACGTGTTTTTTTCCCTTGATGGATTTTGGGGGTTGGCCATCTATACAAGCCCCTTGTACTGAGCAGAAGCATTCTCCACATTCTGAACCAAAACAGGAGCAATCTGTACTATTAGGCTGACCTCCACACGGAACAGAAAGTGGAGTAAATTCATTGCTCCAACTGAAAAATGCTTATTCATCCAGGCATTTTGAATAGAAATGCCACCGTTGCAGTGATGGGTGATTGGTGGAAACCAAGGAAGTGACGGAGGATAATAAATTTCTTCTTCTCCTTCCTCTTCTTTTCTCCTGCCCATTGCAGAAAGTTGAGTACTACAAAATGGTCGCAAAGGCTCACTGGGCCATAGTTTGGACACCACTACTCCTAAATGAATTTTGCAGTATTTACCACTGCATTCTAACTGCCGTTAACAACAAGGCTGGGTGATGTAAAAATATCGCTTGTAGTAGCAGAATAAAAACACAACAAATGCTAAGCGAATGGCTAATAGAATTGAGGTTAATCGACATATTGCAACATGCTGCTGGTGTCGCAACGATAAAAGGGCTGTCACTTGTTTTTCTACCTCGGATACTCAAAGCACTCCACACTATAATCTCATTCACCAACTGATGACGCAGCATCAGAAGCAACTGGAGGCTCAGTATCTTGCTCACTTCAACATGGTCACAAGGGCCAGGGATCAAACATCAACCTCTGGGTTGGGAAACAACCTCTTTACCACTGAGCCATGCCGCCCCGTCCTACAATCAACAACAAAATGACAAGAGAGCCCTTAAACACAACCGAGGCTTCGAAAGCGTTTCAAACAGCTACATTCAGCGTACAGAGAAATACATACGGTTTCTTTCAAACAATTCTTGGATGGAAGCAAGTCAATAAAGTGAAAACGTGAGGGCAATATTCAAATAGGTGTGTGACAACTAACTCGTTTCCACCATTTTTCATGACATTTTTATGTGATCATGAAGCGCATATCAGAAATATAAGGTGTGGCTTGTTAAAAATGCTACGATTCGATGATTTTCATGATTTATTTAGGTTTTTAACACGCGCATGGAGGGATAACTCATCTTTGACTGGAATATTTATGTCAATGCTGGGCCAATTTGCGGGGTTTTAGGTAGGTCTTGTTGCATGTTGTCTTGAGAGGGACATTCAATCCCTACATTCAATCACACAATCACTCTGACTCCACCTGTTGCCTCATCTGAGTCACATGCTTGCCATTAATACCTCTGGATGTTATTAAATGTTGGTGATTACACAACTTGATGGGCAACAGAGGTCGCCGGATGAAAAACACAAACGTAGCTGTATCTGCCTTTTTTACTGGTGCTTTGTTTGGCTACATCGGATGCAGACTCATCCGTTTTCTCCACACTGAGAAAAAACAGTCACAAGGCTTACGATGCCTCTGTAAAGAAAAAAACGATGGGATTGCTAAAATAGAGTTCAAAAAGAGACAATCATTCTCACTTACCACACTAGAAGATAGTAAATTAAATTCCCTGCCAAGTGAATTGACACACGACAGAGTAAAATGCTCTCAAATTAGAACAATCAAAAGATGACAAGTGTAGAAAAGGAGGCTTCCAAATCATGGAAAATACATGAGTCCAGTCCCTCAACACTCAAAAGCGGCGAGAATGTCCACTGAATGTGTTGAAACCATGCCCTGCTTGATTTTCAACTGTCTATAAAAGACTTGGGCAAATGGATACTTCTTCCATTTACCAATTAGTTTTGTGTTTGTCCAAGACATTTAAAACGTATTCTCTTAATGCCTCCAGAGACGGCAAATCCTTGTTTCCCATTAAATCACCACAAGGCTTTTTTGTACACAGCAGCAACGAGGCACTCTGAAGCAGCCACGCCAGCCGGACGTTCTGGTACAAACGCTGACTGCCGGCAGTCAAGTCTAATTTGAAAAAAATTGAATAAAATACCCCCTTCTCGCTCTTCCCATCTTTCTCACGACGCATGCACTCACCGCAGACAACCAGGCGTTCTAAAGCGGCCACACAAGCTCGAAGCCCAAATCCACACGCTGACAGTCAAGTCAGACATTTATTTACTGTATTTTTTAATTCCACCACTATTTTCTCTCTCTCCTTTCTGTGTATGACATAACATGTGCATTTGTATATTCACGTGTATATAATGCATTTCAGAAACAAATCATTCAATTCACTTTACAGCTTCAACCGTGCAGCAGTGTCACATGCATTTTTGGGGGGAAGAAATTTCATCTGTGCTGTATGTTACACATACGTACAGCACATTTGACAATAAAGTTGTATTCAATTCAATTCAAAAAATGTCTCACTCCGATAAAAAGTTAATAAAAAAGATACCAATTATGACATTCCAAAAACATGCATGGCAGGCTGATTGGACACTCTAAATTGTCCCTAGTGAGTGTGGGCGTGAATGGTTGTTCGTCTGTGTGCCCTGCGATTGGCTGGCAACTGATTCAGGGTGTCCCCCGCCTACTGCCCGAAGACAGCTGGGATAGGCTTCAGCACCCCCCGCGCGACCCTAGTGAGGATCAAGCGGTTCGGAAAATGGATGGATGGATAGGCTACAGTGTCTCTGCCGTGTGGCCTGGCCGACCCACAGGTCAAATGCAGAGGGCAAATGGATTGTATTTATAACAAACTACTCAAACTAAACTTCACCAATTACTGTAAGCACAGCCTTGTTAAAATCCGGGGGGGAAACGTAAATTAATTATTGAACAAACTTTAGAAGCAAGCAAGCTGAGGGAGTTAAATCACTCATACAACGAAGCCATCACATGTGTATCCAGATTTTTGGAACATACAAATTATTGTCATTTAAAAATGTGACCCAGTGTTTGAAACGCCCTCTAGTGGAGATTGCAAGAACACACATAAAAAGTGTGCCGTGCCTTATCATATTGTGCATTTATGTCTGGGTGAAAATGCGCTGAAAAACGTAATTTTATATGCTAAATAAACATACGCACAGCATATTGCCATAAGCGGTTCGGATAATGGATGGACTTTTTAGAGTGCTCGATTATTACGGTACCCCATGACACTTTCTTACACGCAGAAGACTTAGTCAGTTGTTCCCTCAACATTTTATCTCGTTCAATTCATTCACATTCTTTCAGACAACTGTTCACTGTGTGACCAACATTTGTTGTTTTAATGTTTTTCCCGGGTTGTGTGTGTGCCTGTGTATTTTAACCACACTGAGCAATTTGTATGAAAAGTGCTACATACATATACAGTATTTACTTGCTACCATCTAAGTAACCATGGAACATATTTGTTTTCATTTTTGTGCTTTAGTTAACATAGGCATAATGGCCTATTAAGTGTTATTAAATAAATATTTGAATGTCTAATTTGCCCATATAGTTTGCTGGATTAATGTGAAATTGGAGTATACAGGCAGTATTATGCATGCCAATTAGCTATTTTATACATTGTAAATATTAGGTACAGTACTTCAAAAATAATTCTCAATTAGCACTCGCAGTACGGAGATCTTTATTTCTAAAATTGTATTGTACACACATGTAATAAACTACTTTTTGTAATTCAGATGTAGCAGGCCTATTTATATTTACGTATACTGTACTGTATTTATGTGTATCATGTGACCTCTATGACTTGGGGATACCTAATTTCGACCCTTTTCTTGGTCTGTCATGTGGCTTCTGTGGCAGCCAAAATAAAACCATTTTACGATTCATGAAAACTAGACAATGTTATTATCATAAATAATAACGACAGTACAGTAATACAAACGGAGTTTTCTTCCCCCCAGAACGTGTCGGCTCTTTACGTTTGTGGACGAACGGCGACATCCAGTGGCCAAATGGGACATTTCAATAAAAAACTGACACCATGCTTGATCCTGTTACGGTTTTATTTGAGGATGTCAAGAAGCGGCAAGTGACAATTGTTTATAAGGGCGAGAACTCGATAAATATGCACGAGCCCATTTAACATGCAACGTTTGGTTTACTGTACGCCGTGCTTCTTGGGCTGAGATTGGTTTTACTGAACTACAACAAATCATGCATATCTGTCTAAAGTTTTGAATGCCCTGGATTAATGGCTCCATCTAGTAATATCATGGCAAACTTCTAATAGACTGCTCGTTGACATTTCAGCTGCAAACGGAGAAACATCTGAAGACAAAAGCATTTTTTAAAGTGCACATGAACTAGTAACTAGTTATGGCACTAACTACGATGGCAAGTCGGTTTATCGAACCGCTAAGTGTTGTGGAGATTCTGGTGGCAAACCAAAAAGGAAACGGTTTCATAAATGCTAGTTCTTTTGAGGCTTTAGGCTACATACAAGTGCATTTAACTACACGTTCAGTCGCCACACTGGCAAACAGCACTTTGCTTGGTTTTCAGTTTTCCACTTCCAATGCTCTTGTGTTTTTGCACAATCCATTGAGGAATGAAATGAGAAATAGGCTGATAAAAGGAAATTGGCACTAACCGGTGAAAAGGCAGCCCATTCTGGACTTCAGGTAGGACGTTTACACAAAAGGTAAAGACGCTCTTCTCACAGTGTCATCACAAGACCATTTTAAGAAATGAAAAATAAATCAGAGGTCAAGTTACCAGTCACTTTCCTAAAGGCACCTAGGTTATGAGAGCAAATGAATTGAAGAAAACAGTGTCAAAATGGGAAACATCCTCATAAATGATTTTTTTCCCCTCATAATTCATCATCCAGTATTGAACAAATACAACTGCTACAAAAATAAAGCCGAGAACCAGGTACGACTGCAAGCAATCCCCGGACCTGAGCCTTCTCTGACTATGTACAAAGTATGACCTCATCTCACATTCATCAGCAATCGCGCTCACCCAGATCTAATACAAAGGAGATAACTATCCCAAAGCGAGAGCTATCGAGCATGGTCACTTTTGCGCATGTGGACATGATAAATAAATATGACATCTTTATTTACGCGGAGAGGGTGGAAAAGATGAACGGGTTCAGAGGATGCGGGAACGCTTGCTGCCAAGTGAGCCATGCTGAAAGAGAAAGGGGACAACAGTAATTCTCTTAGCAGGTTCGGAAAGCAAGACCAATTAAAACACTGGTGTCACACTCGTAGCCTCAAGGCCAGATCTGGCCCACCACAACATTTTATGTGGCCCGTGAAAGCAAATCAAGCATGCCAACCTCCATCATGTTTGCTCAATCTTATCGTCCTTTTCTTGTTACAGTAACAGTAACTGAATAATAGTTGAATACACTTTTAATCTTGACTTGAAAACGAGTTATCCATCGATTTGTGTACTGTATATGTAATAATATGAGGAGGTGATTAAACATTCCTATTGTTTCACAGTCATAACAGTTATTCCAGGAGAAACTGGAACTACTTTGTACAATGTGGCCCGCGACAAAAATGAGTTTGAAAGACCTTAACTAAAATAACTGTGAGTGGCAGATGTCAACCAAGGTTTCACCTTCAAAATGAAAAGATATCACCACAAAGTTCAGCCTGATCTGATGAGAAATGAAAAACTGCAAAATTCTATCCATCAAGGTTCTAACAAAGTACATAGGGTATGGTGCTCTTTCTCCGTGTTAAAAAAATAACAACAAAAAACACCAATAATTGGGGTTTTTGGGGTGGCTGGAACGGATTAATGGCATTTCCATTCATTCCTATAGGGCATAGGTGTCAAACTCAGGTCCTGGTGGGCCGCTGTCCTGCATGTTTTCCAAGTCTCCCTGTTGCAACACACCTGATTCAAATGACCAGATCATCAGCAAGCTCTGCGGAAGCCTGACATTGAACCTGCTCATTTGAATCAGGTGTGTTGCAACAGGAAGACTTGGAAAACATGCAGGACAGCGGCCCACCAGGACCTGAGTTTGACACCTATGCTATAGGGTAATTAGATTTGGGATAAAAGTGCTTTGAGTTCTAAGCATGGTCACGAGACAAACTGTACATGTATGTCAAGGCACCACTGAACAAAAAATTATATTTTACAATATAAGCACACCTTTCTTAAATAAATCAAGGCATTTTCCTAGATTGACTTACTTTAGCTTGCTTGTAGAAGTGAGGAGCCAACTCAACAAGCCAAGACGACTCCACTGCAGTCACATCTCGCATGAAGTATTTGCTTGTCTGCAGCACTTCATTGAAGACAACCCTGTGGTAGGAGAGTGATGCCATAAAAACATACATTTCATGGAAGTAAAATCAAGAGAAAAATGGAGAAAAAAAACCCCAATATGGTACAAGACACTATTTGTGACAACAAAAACGTACGAACCATTTTGCGGCTTTTCTCCGTACAGTACAGAATTAGGGTGGATGTGAAGCTCACGATCGTCTCGTAAAGTCCTGGAAGAGAAGAAAATATTATTGGGGACCAAAAATTAATTCAGTAATACATAACTACGGTGCGATAATGTGCTGTGCAACATCTTCAGGAGTGAAGCAAGGAATTAACCGATTTCACTTCATTAGTCCGAAAAAGAAAAAAATAGGTTAGGAAAAACTGCTTTAGGCATAGCACCATGGTGGACAGTCAGAAATACAGACGAGAAAGGAAAACAAGAGTGCTCACCGGTAAGAACCAGAGTGGTGAACACGCGCTGCGTTGGCAAAAAACCCAGACGCGATGCACCTCAAGATCACATCCGGATCACCTGCAATGCAGCAAAAAACTGACAATGAAACATGTGGCAGAATGAGGCGAGCATGGAGGTGGGGCTCGAGGCGAGCTATGTTTGAAAATACTATATTAAAAAGAGTTGATGCAATAAACTTGACGTACCTTCGCTGGAAGTCCACACCACCTTGAACTTGGTCATGAGGCGCCGCAGCTGCTCTCGTACCGTCAGGGCACGCTGCAGACCTTTGTAATTGAGAAAATGATCCTGGCACCACTTGGAGCTCTTCTGATGCTGCAGAATACACAAGAAAAAAATTGAAAGCGAAACATTCCAGACTTCCTGACCTGCCAACTACACAAACCGGAAATGTATGCTCAGTGTACCTTCGTGAAAGCTTCGTACACATTCAGCATGGTGAGGTGATCTCCTTCGGCAACAGCAAATTTCCTGTGCTGACGGGCCTGCAGCGGGAGGTGACAGAAAAGGCTTGATGACTGAAACTGCTTCGGCAGTCGTGATCACCGATGCTATCATTGTTATTTTCCTCACGGCGGCTTTCTTTTGATTGGGCGGGACAACAAAGATATTCTGAATCTGCATCATGGCCGCAATGGTGACAATCTCCTTGGAGCAGCCAAAGTTTCCCGAGTCGAGGAGCATCTTGGCAAACATGGGGCTGAGAGGGAATTCCGCCATCCGCACGCCCATGGGATCGGTCAAACGTCCGTAATTGTCCAGGCCTATAAACAAAGAGTGAAAGGACTCCGGATATTTTCATATGCTTGCTGCCACAGAATGAGATCAAGTGCACAGTAAACACGAGGCATGCGGGCTTCCCAGTGCACGCCGGTCTCATACCTCCGAGAGCAAAAAGCAGCTCCAGAGCCTGAACCATACTCTGAGCTGGAGGAGGCTGGGCACAAAAAAAAAAGGATAAGTAGATGGCATGGTCAATTTAATAGTCAAAAAAGGTCAAGGACTTTCAGGAGAATGTTTTTAAGCTTTTTCTACACCTCACAATGGTGGCGATTTACGCATTTACACTAGCTTACTTGTTTTACTAAAGGCCTTAAAAGACATGGTTTTATGCAGTTACCAAATACAACTATATTTCACAATTTGCATAAGAAAACTGCATTTCGATGTACAGTCAAACCTTGGTTTTCGAACGTCTCGGTTCTTGACCAATTCGGTTTTCGACCAAAAATGTAGAGTTTTTTATGCCTCGAATGACGAACAAATTTGGGTTCTCGAACAAACTGAGCGCACTTGAATGCACCATTTGATTCCTCTCGCCTTCCGTACACGAGGAAGTGACGCTTCCTCGTGTTGCTTTCCATTGTGAGCAGACGTGTTCAGAAAACATTTTTATTTTAAAAAAGAGCGTGGTTTCGGTTTTCGAACAATTTCGGTTTTCGAGCTGCCTTCTGGAACGGATTAGGAACGAAAACCGAGGTTTGACTGTACTTGATTATACGGGATTACGATTTGTTATTATTCTTAATTATTTAAAGTTAAAAGTTTGTGGGTCCAAATCTCAGCTTGGGTATTTCTGTGTGCATTTTTGGTTCCTCGCACAAGTTAGGTTGGCACCAAGTTGCCAAAAAGGTGTCAATGTGAGTATGAACGGTGGTTTAACCATATGGAATAAAAAAATAAAAATACAAATACAAAAAAAAGAGTAACTGCTGAACAGTATTTGGAATCTTTCAATTTGTAAAACTCTCACGAGAAGGTTCTCGTGTCTTTTATGTTTGAAATCAAATGATTCCGCTTCCTGGTGGAGCAACTTTGTTTTTCTACTCACCGACAGGAAACTAAAGCGCAGAACATTGTCAATGCCCAAAGCTTTGAGCTGCAAAATGACTGGGGCCAAGTTGGTGCGCTGCATCTCTGGCACAGTAGAGGCAGGCAGTTTCTCAAAGTCCTCCTCTGATGAAAAGAAGCACGTTATCAACGCATGACCTAACTGCATATTCTTCTTTTCCTGTAAAGACGCACCCGTGTAGAGCCTGAAGCATTTCCCAGGTCGGTTCCGGCCAGCTCTCCCTGCCCTCTGGCTGGCTGAAGCCTTGGAGATGGGCGTCACCACCAGTGACTCAATGGCAGTGTTAGGGTTATACGCGCGTAGCTTCACAAAAGCACAGTCGATGACAAAAACGATACCGTTGATGGTGATGGATGTCTCGGCTATGTTTGTGGCCACCACAACCTGGAGGAAGCAAAACATATTCAAGAAGTAAAGGAGATTCATAACTACAGCATGTTCTGAAATACTACAAGCAAAGAAATCAACCAATTATTACATCCATGCACAAACTTGCAGTCTTTTGCAGCATATTTACTTTGCGAACCGTGGCCGGCACCCGCTCAAAGACCTTCATCTGCTCGGCGTAAGGTAAACCGGAATACATTGGCAAAATTCTCAGGTGTTTCTTCATGCCGTGTCGTGACAGAGACCGGGCCTGGTCCTGCAGAAGGGAAACCGCCTTCTCTACTTCTTCCTAAGAGAACGTACACAAAGCATGACAAGGGCGGGGGGTGGGGAATGTGTGAAAGCCAAAATATAAACTGGACGCAAACTTAACTACAACTGAACTTTACTTGAGCAGTGATTCTTTTGCGCATCACTAGCGTGAGCTTGCTACTAGTGGTACAGTCAAACCTCGGTTTTCGTACTTAATCCGTTCCAGAACACTGTTCGAAAACCGAATTGTTTGAAAACCGAAACCATGTTTCCCATTGGAATCAATGTAAAAAAAATGTCATCCGTTCCAAGTCAAGAAAACTTTTTTAAACCACTTTTTTAATAATTTCACACCATAAACTGGACACATGTAATAGGAGAGCAGGTAATATGTAAAATACTGTACAAACAAATTGTAATATGTTTTATTTTCACCAATTTTAACATTAACATAGTAACATAAAAATTGAAGGAACATCTTTCTATCTGTCGTGGGGCGTGCGCCTATCCCAGCTGTCATCAGGCAGTAGGCAGGGCATTTCGGCATCCCGAACTCCTTCGCCAACACAGACACACCACACCTGACTCATATTTCGCGATCAAATCTTTCTTAAAATTCGATAGTTTTGCGCACTATTTTCCTCTTTTCTTCACCAGGTTTACCACTTCCACTTGCTTTCTTTGGTGCCATGATTAGGGGCTGATACACGATGCAAAAATAACAGTCCGATATTACATAGTTCTCACCAAACGCGTCTGCTTTTTAAAAAAATAATCTTTATTGAACAATACAAACTCGTCTGCTCACAAAGGATGCTACACGAGGAAGCTGTTTCTGTATGATTATTGCATAATAATGAGACACCGGACACCAGGGTGTTGATTATGTGCCGCTGTATTGAAAACTGCCGGCCGTAAACAAATGCACGCATGCACTTCGCCCCGTGCTGCCGGGGCAAACCAATCTGAAAAGAGGTGGGTTTCACTCCCCCTAACAGAAGCGTCTCACCAAACACGTCTGCTTTTTTTTATTGAACAATGCAAACTCGTCTGCTCACAATGGCCGCTACAGGACACCAGAGTGTTGATTATGTGCCGCTGTATTGAAAACTGCTGGCCGTAAACAAACGCACGCACTTCCCCCGTGCTGCTGGGGCAAACCATTCTGAAAAGAGGGGGGTTTCACTCTCCCTAAAAGAAGCTTCTCACCAAACACGCCTGCTTTTTTTTATTGAACAATACAAACTCGTCTGCCCACAATGGCCGCTACACGAGGAAGCGTTTCACCAAACACATCTGCTTTTTTTCAAAATCTTGATTGAACAATTTTCTCCCCCTCCCTCCCTTGTGGTTTCTTTCTGACTTCCGGGTGGAGTGAACGCTGGCGCGTTTGGCTGCCGCTGCTCAGCCGCACTGTGTTTTATTGTTCTTGTTCCTGGATGTAAAGTGTCCTTGGGTGTTTTGAAAGGCGCTTATAAATAAAATGTATTGTTGTTATTATAATACAAAAACGTCTGCTCACAATGGACGCTACGAGGAAGCGAAGCAGAGAGGAGTGAAGCGACTCATTCAAGTGCACTCAGTTAGTTCGAGAACCGAAATTTGTTCGTCATCCGAGGCATAAAAAACTCGAAATCTTTGTTCGAAAACCGAATTGTACGAGAACAGAGACGTTCGAAAACCGAGGTTTGACTGTACTTTGAAAATGACTGCTCACTTATAAAAACATACAGTAATATCATAATTAAATACAATGTAAACTGTTAAACAGTCCGTGCATCAATATAATTCAGTGGCCGTTGTACGGTTCATTATGGTGTATGCACCTTGTCCACAGGGTGGCAGTATAATAAACACAAACATACCGTCATGTAAATTTAATGAGGAAACAGAAGAAAACTACTGGAAATAAGGTGCAATAATATTAGTCGGGGGTGGGGGGATTGTAGATGTCTGCATGTGCTGTTACATCTTAAGTTAAAAAATAATTTGTTGAAGGATTTATCATTACCGCAATGAAAGCCACTAGTTACGCTAGCCTGTCTATGGCATTTTGCATGGTGTGTGAGCATTAAGCAAGTGAATTTATCCAAACGGAGTTCATGTGGTTTTGTTAAATACTCAATGTGTACGCTGAAGTATCGCTGTGATTGGAATTAAGAAACAAAGCCTCAAACCTGCCCGGTAAGAAACACCAGCACATCTCCAGTATCATCCGCCTCGTGTATTTTCACCACCGTCTCCACTGTGGCCTTCACATAGTCGGGTACAGGGCTGGGAACCACATAGAGAGACTTCAGTATAAAGAGTCAAGTCTGAAGATTGTACAGTGTCATTACCTGATCGTGTAGAAAATATCCACTGGGAAGGTGCGGCCCTCCACAGTTAGGATGCCACACGTGTCCTTGTTGGGATCTCCAGATTCATTCAGGTTGAAAAACTCGTGGAATTTCTTCGGGAAACAGGAATTGCATGGTTAGCGAGACGAAAATTCCTGTTTGACCTTGTTTGAGACAGAAAACAATTGATTGTGGATGGCACAATCCACATAGGTTGGTTGAATCGAGGGCAACTGGTCGAAGTACTTGCAGTCAAAAGGATGTATTATTTACGAGGCACATGAGCTGTCTGTGCTTTAGAAAGAGCAATTAACTAGCGTGGATGTGACACATTTTTAGAACCTATTGTGTTAAAGAATCTTAATCTTTTCATAATTTGTCTAACATATGTCACTAGTTGCGCAAAAATCATTTTTTTCCATCTGATCAACTGAAATTTGCAGGTAATATAATTAATATGTACGCCTCTATCCGCTGATGAACATACTGTTTTTTTGTTCTTTTTCAGTGATTATTAAATGTCCAAACAATAAATCAGACAGAAAAACAAACAGAAATGGGTGCTGGTTTTCACTTGTGTAGCTTTGGGACACTTAATGTTGATAGTTTAAACAAGGCTAAAAATGTCTGCTGCAATAATTATTTTCATGTTCAACACCCGAGGTACGATGTAATTTGATTTAATTGCAATCAAATCTTTCATTATTTTGTGTATATATATATATATAATTATTTTTTGCACGTAGTACCGAGGCAGAGCTTTGGACATGTGACAATACTGCTTGCAAATCATCGATTCACTATCAAGGGCACATTGGCACAGGGGAGCTGGGAAGTGAACACACCATTCAGTCTACCCCCCCCCACCCCCCTCCCCCTGAGGCACAGCTCTGTATCTGAAACGTACATCCCAATCTGACTGAGTAACTTGCACATGTAGACAACATTGACATTTCAGCTGACATTGATTAACACTTCATTGTATCGCATTGTCAGTACAATGAAATCTGAACTGCCAATGACTTTTTTTTCACTATCCCAGCCTCTTACATCATCTTAATGACGTAGTTACCTTGGCATCTAGAGTGGCAGATGCCACAATCAGCCGCAGGTCTCGACGTTTCTTCTGGATCTGATCAAGAAAAAAATTTGCAAGGCTCATGAAAGTGAAATAAGAGGAAAGCCCCCGGACTGCTTGCCACAAAGTTTCAATACTAGTCATAACATTTTTTAAATCAAAGGCAGGGGCAATAGGGTTACCACATGAAACATACTAGCAATGACAACCAGTTTGACACCCTGACTTATATTTTGAACTTGTGGTACCTTCTTTAGCAGGCCGATGGCTATGTCTGTGTACAGGGTTCTCTCGTGCGCTTCATCCAGCATCAGGACACTGTGAAAGACAGACACCAAAGCAGAAAACATTGCAGCTACGAGGAGCCACTAAAGCAGGTCAACTTTGCGGTTTCATGGCACTACCTGTATTTTTTAAGCAGCGGATCGGCCATCATCTCCCGGACTAATATTCCATCTGTCAGGAACTGAAGCCCACAGGCATAGGAAGAAATCAACGTTGTGCTATTACGTTATGTGTGCACTATACAGTTGTGTAAAGTTTAATTGGTCAAAACAATCAAATATCAAATCATTTATCCCCATGGGAATGAATGGAGATGCCATTAATTCATTCTAGCCTTACCCCCAAAAACAAGAAAAATTGTCATGAGTATTTTAATAAGGGAAAGCATCGCTCCATAATATGACACAGTACTTCATAAAAACACATGGTAATTACAATATTTAAATATAATGCAACATTTTTAACACATTTTATCAATGACTGGCCATTGTGCTGCTCCTCCTGGTGTGCATACATTGGCCACTTGGGGGCAGTGTAAGAGACAGGCACATATACTGTTAATTGAGCCGTCAACTCCCCTCAGCTCATCAGCAAGGCCAGTAATATGTTTTCTTATTTGTAGAGGATAAAGTATATATGACTGAGTACTGTTGTATGCCTATATGTGCTACTGCACCGTTTGTGTTTAAGCCATTGCTTTGAGGCTAATAGCACTTCAACGTAGATGCTATTTAATGTTAGTATTGAGTTGAGTCTCTCGTATTTCAAGGCTCCCCTGCATAAAAACAGTTTGCCATGTGTTTGTGAATACCTTGATCCTTGTGGCTTGGGGGTCAGAGCAGTCATCAAATCGAATGGTGTAGCCCACCTCATGTCCTAACCGGGCGGCTCTCTCTTCTGCAACGCGGTTAGCCACCTAACGACAAGGCAAAGTAAAAGTGCTTGAAGCGGCTACGTCCTTGAGTGTTGAACTAATTTTCCTTGAGTGAAAGGACTCTGAAAAAGAAAAGGCAAACTATGGGACATCTGCAGAGCTCTTACAGAGATAGCAGCCACACGTCGAGGCTGTGTCACTCCAATCACCCTCCCCTCGGCAGCCCAGCCAGCTTCCAGCAGGTACTGAGGGGAGATAAATTCAAAAAGATAGCTGCAGAATGAGCAGAGTAGAATGACATCAATGTTGCAGGAGCGCTGACGCAACACAAATCCGGACCACACCACAGAGAAGAGGTCAAGTTGCGTTCAAGTCACACTTGAGGACATCACTGCTCAGCTGATTTGAAACAGTGCTCACATTCTATTCTGTACTTAAGTAAAAGTTGAGATACCCGTGTTAAATAAATAAATAAATACATACATACATATTTTTAAGAGGCTGGTCAAAGTAAAGATACTGATTCTATTCCAGTGTCAAAGTTTTTAAAAAATGCTGTCCCCTTTTTTCCATCTGACCCCAAGATTTCAATCAATTGAGATCTCAATGAGACTTTACCTCTCTATATTTTTTTTAAGGCATGTTGGCATCCAAAGAAAAAAGTAACAAGCCTTTTCTTCACAAAGTAGGAAGTGCGTATACAGTGGTGCTTTGACATATTAATTGAATTCGTTCCGTGACCATGTTCACGACTCAAAACATTTACATCTTAAATCATCTTTCCCCACTGAAGGGAACTGCCATTAATCCATTCAAGCCTCCCCCTCAAAAAACATGTATTTGTTTTTTTTTAAAAGGAAAAAAAGCATTGTATAATATTGTAGTTTATAAAAACAAAATAATTAAATAGAACATAATGACAAACAGTTTATGCATCATGATTTAATGCTGCAATCCAATTCAGTGTGCTGCTTCTTCTCATGTGCCCACCTTGGCCACTGGGAAGTAGCATTGTGTGATACAGTACTTTTATGTAGACATAAATGAAGAACAGACCTCAACAACAACTCAAAAAGTTCGGATTAGTTATTTTTCATACAGGATAAAGAATATACATTATGTCAGTGAGTATTGTACGAGGGTCATTCAATAAATAAGGTGAATTTTTCAGTATAAGGACTTCTAATACAGATGGAAGCTGACTTTCTTTTCTGCATAGTCTCCCAGCACTGGCACACACATTTCCCATCTGTGCAAAAGCATATTTCCTTCAGCGTAAAAATATTTGGATTGATGTATCATAGTCGCTCACAACACTTTTGACTTCATCGTCACTTTCAAACTTTGTGCCAACTGCTGTGAACCGATGAGGCAGGTCAAGAAAGACATAACGAACAAACGCAGGGGTCATCAGTCAGAAGGAGTCATCTTGCATCATGACAATGCAAGGCCTCACACAGCAGCCCAAACGGTGCAGACCATCAACGAGCTAGGCTGAGAACTGCTTCCTCATCATGTGTTGCTTGTATTTTAAGTGTGCACTCACACATACAAGCAAAAAAATAAAATTGGCCAAATGATGGCTCGTACCTCGAAAAACTCCGAAGTCGGGTCACTCATATTCCAAGCTTGCAGAGCAACTGTCAAATCAAATGGTGTAGCCCACCTCATGACTCCCTCACTTTTCTCCCTCAGCATGTAGACTCATTGAATAATAAATCAAAACTAACGCATTGTTTTGCATCACTTCTATGTTGTAAAAATGTTGCACAAACCTGGGGGATCTGTGTCGTCTTCCCACATCCAGTTTCCCCAACTATGATGACAGTCTGATAGCTTTCTACCAAGTACAGGATGTTGTTTCTGTGCTGGAAAGACAATCAGTTGGTCCATGATGAGCTCGCTGTGCCTTGAGACCGAAATAACGACATGTAGTAAGGTCTTAGGGCCACCTTGAAAACGGGGAGCTTCTGTCTCTGTTTCTCGATGGAGAGTGAAATGAAAGGGTTGAAGACGACGGTGGAACCGCTGGTCTCGGTGTTTAGTTCACGTTCCTCGGAGATCCCGGGTGCCTCGGACCCTGAACACCCAAGATTCGATCAAGGAATGACGAAACCAATGCATGCAGTGCAAACGCATCACCAGAGGAACGACAGATAACTCGCGACCGTACTTTGCACCCCGTACTTTAATTTGAAAAGCGACTCCCCCAGAATTGGCTACACATGCCGCATATATTCCGGATTGAGGCATAAGACCCCGCAAAGGCTGAGTGGCTTGTAAAGCTGACACGCGAGTGAATTTGGAATCAAACATACTAAATACGATGCCAATCAACACACACTTAACTAACGTACCCGGCTTCCAAAATTTCATCGTGGAACGCGTGCCCGCCATCTTGGAATCGGCGTCACAACCTATTGCTCTTTGGTGACGTCAGAGCCGAGCCTCGCGTTGCCCGGAAGCGTCTTCATTTCATTTGGTTTCGAGGCATTCGGGTTTTCAAACAATAATTATCACGGAAATCAATTAAGTCCCTCCCCGTACTCTGTTTCTCTTCTTTTTAATTCGTTCACTGCCCAAGATAACTGGAACTACAGTACTCATTTTATTTGTACAATAATTAATCACAAAGTCTTTGAAATGGGGGGAAAAGCAACAAAATTCCAACCCCCAAAAATCTGTTTTCAGGTGTTCCATTAAAAAGAATACTGTATTTGTTCAAAGAATGGAGCATTTCAAGACAGTTCTGTGAAGTATTAGGTATCCTCCTTTTTAAAATTCACCACCCAGGGAGCAATGCAACCACCCCCCTCCCGCAACGAAAATAGTTTGGGAAAATTTCCGTTCTATCCGCACATTCTCAATTGTGCCTTTTCTGTTATAAAAATAGTCGCAGAACAGTCGATGCTTTTTGTTCCCAGTCATTTATGTAAACAATGGGTAAAAATATAACAGACAAAATCATTGAAAATGGAGGCCAAATGAAGCCCATGTTTAATGATTCCCAAAAGATTTGATCAGAAAACACAATCGTTTCAACCACAATCTGCATGCATATATATATATATATATATATATATATATATATATATATATATATATATATACACATGCTAACAGTTTCATTACAACTTTGTCAGAACTGCGATCAAACGTTCTCAACTATAAAATACTGAGCAATGTTACATCCTGTGAGAGGTAACGCAAGTACTGTACATAGATTTGGGTTTGACGACAGGTTCGCTCAACAGAATTTACAAAATACCTTAAATTTCAAGACAAGAAGTAAGATTGATCTGCAAGCTACATTAAATTAGTTCTATGCCCTCTTTTGCTAGTCATTGATAAATGACACACTGAGATATACGAACAGTTTGTCTTGGTGTGCACAGGCCAAGTTTAGCTTACAAAAATGAACAGTTTCCTCCTCATTGGATGGACAAATTGTGATTAATATACTGTATAGACAGATGGATCGAGGGTGGTTGAATGAGTTAAAGCAATACTAAAATGCAGCCACTATTAAAACCATAAGCAGATGAAGCTTGAAGCAGATGGTAAACATCAACTTACCGCAGTCCAACTGAAATTTTTGATCAATTCAAATAGACAAGACAATTGACAAAAAAAATACAATGTAGCAATTAAATTGCAAAGGCATAATCCGAGGTGTGTCGATACAGATTCGGTACTTGTGTCACGAAAGATATATTTCAAAACCATCTTGAAAGGGAAGGTATCCTATGATGTTTACTTGGTTCAGTGCACAAGGAGCGGCTCGAGTTGTGACAGGAAAACGCAACTGGGATGTATTGTATTGTAACTGCTCACAATGCCCTGAACATCCGACAGTTCCTGCCCATGAAGACAATAGTCATGCAACATGAATTTGAAATATCTTTTGTGACACCAGTCCTGTGATGTTTTCTGACACACTTGGTATGACAGTAAAAAAAAAACTGTATCAGTATCAATGCATTCGACTGGTGTGATTTATCCTAAAAGCAACAAATAGCAAGTGACGGTCAGGTAGAAAATGAGCTGTATTATCTGCACCTGAGGGACCAGCGTGGGAGTTGAACCGGTACAATGAACTGAATATATTGTACTAACAGATGACAATATGCATGTTCTCCAGCAGATAGGTCAGTCAAAAGAATAGCATCTATCCTCCATTTCCTATCAAGGCTTTGATTCATTCGAAATTGAACCAGAGCCACAATTTTTAAAAACGTTTTGTCAGACATGGTGACTACGACACAAGGGAGGAAGAATGACAAATGCGAAGGTTTGTCACCCGTAAAATGTAGCCCAGCGACAACAGAAACTGATTAATTCATGTCCATCTTCAACCAATTATTTCCATTATGTAGTGCACACTGAGGAGTCATACTGTTTGTGGCCACATCAGCACCCTTTCAGCCAGAGAGTTTCTGCTTCTTGACACAAATGTTCATATAAATTGTTGGGTGGAATAGCTTTCAGTCAAAGTGCAGGGCTGTGTAAAAGATAATCCACACCACCTGAGAAAGACAAACAAAGGGAGATATTAATTATTGAGCCGAGTCCAATAATGGCAAGCTTAAATTGTTGATTCATACGCACAAGAGCAACAATTTTCATTTCTGGATCAGGAATATATTTTGTTATATAATATACTGAAAGTAAGGTATTGTCAGTAGGACTGTAACCACCTAAATCCAATTTTATCAGACACATATTTTTTATTACATTAAATAAATAATCCTTCTTTTATAAAACAACAAAGCACACATTTTACGAGGCTAAAGGATTGTTTTCAGGTGTTCTATGCATGCATCATGAAATATTCCCCGACCAGAAACAGAGCAAAAGATGTCATGAAGCCTTCTTTGGTGAGCTCCCACGTTCCACCGTATTCTTCCTCATCTATCTGCTGAAAGCTGCTGAAGTATACATAGAGGACGCCCGCGTTGATGACACAGAATCTAATGAGGCAAAAACATAACGAGAAAATTAGCCCGTAGCATCAAGGTGATGAAATATGAAGAAAAGACAGGTTCAACAATGCTTACATGGCTATTCCCAGAAATCCTTTCAGTGGGGTGACTCCCCAGATGACACCAAGGATCACTGCGATGATTTGCCGCAGCCAGTAAATCACATCTAAAAACTCATCCTTCAAAGATTCAGAGAAGAAAAATTCAGCGTAATGGTGCATTTTCAGTTAAATCCCTGCAACACATCACCACGTACATGTTTTGTTTCTCACTGTCTTAGGTAAATAAACATGTTTTGTTTCCTGAAATCGTTGACGTTCGCTAATAATACCTCATTGGTTTGAAATGCTGCAGCTCGCCGATGAACTGAAACACATAAGAGGGAGCAAACACCTCCTATTCCGTCCTTCCTCTACTGGCTCCCTCTGCCTAAGAGTTCATTTGAATATTCTGCTGTTTGCTTGCAAATCTCAGAAAGGCCTCGTCCCAACTTAGCTCTCTGAGTTGCTACATCCCAATATTCCTGCCGGATGCATAATACATCCTAAGAGAGGGACCCAAGTCTAAGCGGACGCTAAGAGGGGATCGAGCCTTTTCTATTGCTGTTCCCAAACGTTACAATGACGTACAAGTGCACATTAGAAAAGGAAAGGCCTCCCTCAAGGTCCATTTTTTAGAAAACACCTGAAACCCAATTTATATTCCTTATCTGTCAACACAGCAGAAGAAGACTCTGCCCTTATTTTAGTGTATTCTGTGTTTTTAGCTGTTTTATTGTTTTTCAAGGTGCTCTATAAATAAAGTTGAATTAAGTTACATTGCAGCAACACAATATTTACAGCAGCCTGTTTATATTTACTTATTTGTATCTCATTGTCTATTAAAATATTACTTTATTGTACTAGGTTTACACACTACATCACAATCCATGTCCAGATTACGAACTGGAATTTTTTCGGGTTTTGTCTTTGGGTTGAAAAAAAAAGATTCAGATGTCAAAATTAAGAATATTTTGACCGATCACTTTGAGAATGCAAAACCAAATATGCATTCTGCAAATTCAAAACTGTTCATTTAGATTGGCTAACCCGAGTCGATTATGAACCATTTTAACATCACTGCAAAATCACTATTATCTGCATCCAATGGACAACAAACCAGGTGTTTTACGCAAAACAAAATCCGTCAATAGGACTGGTTACGTTTTTTTAAAGCGCTGCTGACTGACCTTCTCCTCCCAAACTGCATTGCTGTTGAACGCTTTGCTCCATGTGGACTGTTTGACACCCCCATTCAGCAGATGACTTTCTTCTTTCCGCTTTGAGCTGCTCGTCATTCTTTACAGCTTCTGTACGTCAAACACGTCGAATAACAAAAAATACAAACTAAAGGCAGCTTAAAATAAATATAAGTATCTGGCGCGGAGTAAATGCGATTGATGTTGTGCTGTATACGAAGGTTTTAAGAGTTAGGACAGTCCGCTGATCTGACAGATTTCAGACGCTTGACTCAAAAGGCCGACTGAGCATGCGCAGTATAGGCTGACCCCGGCTGGAGTTAACCAATCGGAGATGGCGACGTCCTTGCGTTTCGATTGCCATAAAGGTCCAGAAAATCTACAGCGACACCAAGTGGTAAATAAATGTAAACCTATTCCACTGACTTCCTCAGGTCTAACTTATTGCAGTTATTGCTAGGGATGCCCTGAAACCAGGACCGATTCTGCACCTCTCTGTACTTATATGCGGACTCAAGAAAAAAAATGCTCCAATACCACAACACCAATACCACTTTACCAGCCTGACATATACTTTTGTGGTGGGGTGGAGTAGCCGTCAACTGTCTGCAAAGACTTTAAGGCAGGGATCGTAAACATGATGCTCACGATCAGCAGGTAGCCCCAAGGGCCATATGAGTAACCTGCGGGGATGTTTGAAAAATTCAGTAGCTCCCCAGTGACATTTTCCTAATACAGTATTATTTTGTGTTGATCTTCTGCACCAAAAAATAAAAAGAGTGCCATTTATCTTAGTTGTATCTAACTTTTCTCTGTTGGATATGTTTTTTAATCATACTTGCATTGGTGGAAATTTAGAAATTACAGTGTTGGAGGAGGGGGGGAGGGACTAGTACAGCTAAAATATCATTATTGTTGCGTATGACCAAACTGTTAGTGGAAAAAAAACTGTTGTAGATGTCCGCCCTATCAGGTGAATGGCAGTGGCCTCACCATCTGCACGCCCCTGGTTTAAAGGCCTAATTTGAAATCCTAACCTCAGTTTAAAAACCTGCTTTGAAACACAAACCCAAATTTGAAATACGAACCCGAGTTCAAAACCCAACTTTGAAACACTAAGGCTGGTTTAAAACCCTAATTTGAAATCCTTATCCTAGTTTAAAACCATGCTTTCAAATTCTAACCAAAGTTTGAAAACCTAATTTCAAGCTATGTTTTATACCCGTTGTTATTGTTATTACGACCCTTTTACATATTTTGTACCCTACTTTTTATGACACTTTACTTACTTTATTGGTTTAAATATAATGGTAGCTAGTGTAAAGTTATATTAAGTAAAGTTCAAGTGTGCCATTTGAGGTTTACTCTTTTAGATATCATTCATAAAAAAATTAAAAAGTAATTCCTTATCACTAATATGCTGTGAACAAAACACATTGCAATTGTTAAATGGACAATTATTGTGTGGAGTTTGCATGTTCTCCCCGAGCCTGCGTAGGTTTTGTCTGGGTATATGCATATCAGGTTAATGGTACTTTCTAAATTGTCCGTCGGTGTGAGTGTGAGCGTGGCAGGTTGTTCGTCTCTGTGTGCCCTGCGATTGTCTGGCAACCAGTTCTGGGTGTAGCCCGCCTACTGCCCGAAGACAGCTGGGATAGGCTCCAGCACGCCCGTGACGATTAGGTAATGGATAGATGGATGGATGAATCAGCACTGTGTTGAATCAAAATTATCTGGTATTGCCCATCACGACTATGTGATAAATATCTGGTATGTAATTTGGAATTTGGACTGCCTACCATTGTTTACTTCGAAGCGGGCACATGTAATACCTGTACTTTATAATGAAGTAGATCATCCAAACAAGAAAAGGAGCAAATATTAGAATTTCATTAGGCTGTGTTTACCTAATAAACTGGCAAATGGGCTATTTGGATAGGTGATGAGTTGAACGAAACAAGGAACTGTTTTCCACACCAATGTTAGTTTGATCATTTTAGGTGCGCACGCGGCAGACCATATTAACTGTGAGACAAGAACTCATCATCCCTTAGGCTACCAAGCTTCAAAGTTCCGTGATATTTAAGGAGGTTAACTTGCAAATGTGATTGGAAACATGCCTCAATGTAAAACATACTGGCTCAGAACCAGTACTCTCCATTTACATACCCTACCACCGCTGACAAACACCAAAAACCTGCTCCCGGTTTGTATCCTTGTCTAAGTGCTTGCCGATTTTCCCCCGACGAGTAATATAACCCACTACTACTTGCAGTGTTTTGAGCTTTTGATGCATTTCATCACAGTCATATTGAAGATCACAATCTCAAATGCTTCGATTCTTTTTTTCTCCCCCAGTTGTATTTAGTTTTGTAGGTCACTGGTTCTCAAACTGTCCCGCAGCCCCCAGCTTGGGGGGCCACAAAATAATTTGCAATAAATTGTCGTATCATTTTTAAAAAGTGTTTGTTTTAGGAATGTAGACTGTTTTTTTCAGACAACTGGCAACTAAATCTGTTTTGTTTAAACTATAGTCTGACATCCATTCATCCATCCATTTTCTCACGCTTTTTCCTCACAAGGGTCGTAGGGGTGCTGGAGCCTATCCCAGCTGTCCTTGGGCAGTAGGCGGGGGACACCCTGAACCGGTTGCCAGCCAATCGGAGGGGACACAGAGACGAGTAATTTAGTAATTTTGAGTGTTCAATCCGCCTGCCATGAAATGTTTTTGGAATGTGGGAGGAAACCGGAGCACCCAGAGAAAACCCACGCAGGCCCGGGGAGAACATGCAAACTCCACACAGGAAGGCCGGAGTTGGAACTGAACCCGGTACCTCTGCACTGTGAGGTTGACGTGCTAACCACTGGACCACCGGGCCGCCATAATCTGATAGTTTTCTTTTTTCTTTTTTTAGAACAAACAGCATGACATTCGGGGAATCAAGTTTATTTTGGAAATGCCATTATTAAAATATTACGTTCTTTCCTTGTTATACATTTAATTAGGTGTCATATTATTGCAACTTTATCTTGGAAAAATAAGACTTTGTTTTTCACACACTTTTATCCTAACAAAATATGTATTTAAGCTTTTTTTTAATTAAAAGATATATGTATTTATTTTGGGGAAGATTACTATTTTTTAATATGACTTTAGAGTATTGTTATTGCATTACACCTTTTTTCCCTCTGAAAATACACATTTGTTATCATACCATAACATACATACATTACCCAAAAAATTTGAATCAGGCTACATTCTCAGAACACTGCAACTTTTTTTTCTAAAAAAAACAAGACTTTATCATAGGATTATGACATTTTTTTCTAAAAATAAAGAGGGACAGCATTTTTTTTCATTCCTACACATGGAAATTAGAATGGATATGAAAAGTTTACACACTGCTATTTAAATGCCAATTTTTTGTAATGTCAAAATTAGATCAAGATAAATCATTTAATACTTTTTCCACCATTAATATGGCCAACAAGCTGTACAACGCAATCGTTTTTAATGTGTCTCTCTTTGAGAGTGAAAGTTAGAAGGAAAAACTAAAATCATGTAGTGCGGCCCAGTGGTTGACTGATTAACGCGTCTGCCTCACAGTGCAGTGGTGCAGGGTTCAATTCCAGCTCCAGCCTTCCTGTGTGGGGTTTTTCATGTTCTCCCCGTAACTGCGTGGATTTTCTCCGGGTACTGCGGTTTCCTCCCACATTCTAAAAACATGCGTGACAGGTTAATGGAACATTCTATATTGTCCCTAGGTGTGAGTGTGAGCACAGCTCGTTGTTCGTCTATGTGTGCCCTGCGATTGGCTGGCAACCAGTTCAGGGTGCACCCTGCCTACGACCCAAAGACAGCTGGGATTGACCCCGGCACACCTCGCGACCCTTGTGAAGATAAGCGGACCAGAAAATGGACGGATGGAAGGATGAAACAATGTGGTTGCACAAATGTGTGCACCCTTATATGATTGAGATGTGGCTGAGTTCAACATGAATCAATCACATTCAAACCTACGAAACAGGAGTCAGAACACACTTGTCACCATTTTAACTGCCTCTTAAGGAATTCCATGTCCACATAAGAGAAAGAAAGCGCTGTATTGTGTCTAAACTGCATTACAGAGATCTGCAAAGTCATTTTGCCTTTCGCTGATATTGTTTGTACCTGTAATTCAATTACAGGTATCTGCATTAAGATTTACGAGTGATCTGTGACGGAATTAAAGATATCTCAAAATTCTATTTGAGATATCGACAAATTCCTTCTGACTAGTTGTTATTTCCAGTTGAAGATACAGTATTCACTCAACTTAAGTTTCTTTTATCTAAAATAAGTTTTAAGTAGGAGAAACAAAGTAAGTATCTCCATTTATGTTGCATATATCTGTAATTCTCTAGCGGGTCCCTGGAACTGAATTGTAGATATCTGTAATGAGACACCGAATCACACCAACGACAAAAGTGATGTTATGTTACACTATCCTTGAAAAAATGATTAACTGTAGATAGAAGGAATGCAGTTACGGATAACTTATTTTCAAAAGTCATTTTTCAAAATTTGCAACCTTTTGGATTTTTCACGGTTTTGGGGCGTCACACAGTTCCAAATTTGACGGCGGGCTGCAAATGTCAATGCGGCCGGTCCACTGGAAACAAGTCTAAACTTGAATGAGTTTTGATTAAGAATCAAAAAACAAAATAGAGTCATGTGTGTGACTATTTTGTTTTTGCTTGCTATTAGAAAGAAGAACGAACGACTGCTATGGTTCTGTGTCTTTAAGAGAGGTCACCTGGGGAGACAGGTGTGTTAATGGCGTTATTAGCTGCACTGCATGCGGTTGAAGTGTGCCGGCCGGGAGGTTGAACTCCGGCCGGTGAGATGTCTGGGGTTCGATTGACGGCGGGACGCCTCTTTCTCTCACTGGGGGCTCTCACGCCAACTCCACCGTCAGTGACGTATGCGTCACGTGCTCGCCTCTTCCCTCTCAACGCCCGCCGTATTTTGCTTCCCTCCATTGGCTGCTCTCATACTGGAACCACTCGAAATCAAACCAGGCCGAACCGAGGAAGGGTCGCTGGCGCGAGCCGCCGAGCTTCAGGCGTCTTGACAACCGGCAGATGGACGGAGCAGCTTCCACCTTGAAGTTGCCATCAATGAGGCGCAGACCTGCCGTCGGCGTGCTGGTGCCGCTGAGCTACTACCGTTGAAAAAACTTTTTTTGTGTGTGTTTTGTTTGCCACAGCGACGTGCGCCGACAACGTGAGGTGAGTGTCGCTTCCTGGTCTTCATTTCTACTAGGGCCGCTTCAGCCTTCGTCCAACTTCGCGTCCACCTTCGCCGGCCAGCTGCACCGTACGTCGCCTGCTTAAAATGGCGACAGCCGACGGGGGAGAGGGGGGGGGGGGGGTGTTCGAGGGCTGGAGATTTGTCTTTTTTTTCCTCCCCATTCTGCGCTGGGAGTGCGTAGGTTCCAACGCGCGTATTATTGTCGTGTCCACGAAGTTGGGACTCACTCCGCCTGCCTAAGTTGAGCGGAAGGAAGATGAACACGCTTGGTAATGGGAAATGTGTGATGGCGATGACGTTTTCATTCGGCTGTTCCAATTTGACAAGTGAGATAAGATTTTCCAATTATTTTAACAATTATTCGTGCGCCCAGACAACACTTGAAGATTGAATAATTTTGAGCATACTTTAATATTCAATTCTTAGATGTGCTACGAATAACATTTTCACAGTTTAATGACACTCATTAAAAGTTTCGCAAATAAGCCATTTACCGTTTGCTTTTAATTCTTTATAAATACGCTCTGAACACAACTTCTCCAAATTACTGGCGAGTATCACTATGATGACCAACATTAAAATGCAATAACATACTACGTCCATGTGTTCATGGGGAAAAGTAGTGTGTGAACAAATTTCATTCATATTTATTATTGTAAGCCACTGTGATATACACAAACATTAACCCTGTGCTCAAATAGAAATTCTTTTCCCCCCATGACATCAGTTTATTGTTTTGTTGTAGTGATGCTTAATGAGTGTTTGATTAGTGAATCTTCCCAATGCCACACACCAACACAAGGGGCAAACAAACACTGGTCATGTGATCGAAAATGATCAACAAGAAAAGGAAAAAAATACACAAAGATTCAATTAAGATGTATTGCACATAAAAGTTAAAACACATACTTAAATTCTAAAAAACAAATCTTTTTAATAAAACGTAGCTTAAAATGTTTTTTTTTAACGTGCCGTACATTAAAATTACTGGTTTGAAAACGTTTAAATTGACTGTGTTCTTCGCTACATGTTTCACTATAATGGGTTTAATTTTATTTCATGCATTCAGTGTTGTAATGTTGTGTTAGTTCAGTGATTCTTTTGCCACTTGTAGTAGTAGTACTCGTACCACACTTTAAGAATTGTTGCTCAATACAATTCTTTAGTGTCCTATAAAAAATAGTTCTTGTCCAATTAGAAAGAAACGCGTGGTTGCCCTTTTCAAAAGTTTTACAAATAGGTTTCAAACGTTAACGTTCTACTCTTTTATGTCTTCATCCCTCACTTTTCATGAAACATGGTTTATAATCTGAAATATTTCCTAGAGGTGTCAAATTATCGCGTTAAATGCGATTAATTACATCACATTTAGCGCATATTTTATTTTTTTAATCGTGTTAACCTACATTTTAATCTCTGCCTTTATTGTTTCTGCAGGGGGGTTGCCTTTTTCTAATAGCCCTTTTTATGTGTTGGCCTCCTGTGTTCGAGTTGTTGAAGGTGGGGAAACAACTGTCAGTCACAGCCTGAAGCGGACATTGGTGGCTGCCATTATGTTGGGGCTTGTTTAGCCAAAGCTGATGGGCTCCCATTGGAGTTGGGCGGGTTTAGTAAGCAGCAGTGAGGAGTGGAAAGGTGAAAATGGAGCATGTGAGAGTTCTCGGCACAATGAATGGAAAAAGTACATATCGTACGCTACCAAACAAATGTACATGTTATGCCTAATTTGTAAGGAGTTTGCTTACCACCGAAGCAGCTCAAATTTAGCCTCCCACATCAATGCAAAGCACCCTGCAGCAGCCACAGCTAACGTTAGCACCGAAAGCGTTAGCAATATAGCGAGCGAGCCATACATGGCAAAGCTCTTCGGCAAACTAAACTCGAGAACACCCCACATAAGAGGCATAGTTGATGTGTCCTCTGTAGACTACTAGAAGTGATTGATGTTTATTTCAGCACTTTTAGTTTGTCATGATGAACAGTGTTATTTCTGAATTGCTAACTTCCAGCACTGCGATTAAAGGGACTGTTTTATTTATTGTTTATTATCTGAAGCAAGTTCAGTGTTGAGTACTGGTATTGCTCAGAAAATTATTCTTACTGTTTTTGATATGTTAACCTAAGCACTTTTTAAGGACATGATGTTCTATTTTATTTTTAGTTTGTAATTCTTTGGATATTTACAAAATCAAACAAAACAGTGATATTCCCCCTCGTGGTCGAAACTAAAGGTTGCAGGTAGTACTTTGACTAGTCTCAAATACAGCAGAAAGTAAATGGATAGGACTGCATCTGTCCAAGTCTGCTGAAAAACAATAACATACTTTATAAGGCCACTTTTTCTTTTATCTTTTGATCTGCCTCAATAGTGTAACGATTTAAAAATGAAAACAGGGGTTTTCTCAGTAATTTTTCGAATGACACCCATGGAGGCCCCTTTTAAATGTTTTGCAAAGAGGCTTCTTGTGTCTTTTTTTTTTTTAATCTTCGTTTGCTTTAATGAAATATTTAACTCCAAGCAGCTTGATAGTGATGCTCAAGAGTCAACAGTAGTTAGCATGCTGGCCTGGTGATTAATCATATCGTGTTGTCATGATTATTCGGCTCTGGGGGATTTAAAAGTTCACCCACAGCAACACTGCAACCAATGACTCAATGTTGAAGTCAGGCTGTACTTCAGTGAACGCCAAAAGCGCCATATTTACAACCACACAGATGTACCTCAAGCTTGCCGTGGTTTGTTTAGCCGGAACGCTATAGAATACTGATAACTCTTTCCAAACTTGCTCTTTGGGATTAGGATTTCACTTTATAGAGGATGAATGAATGAGAGATTTCTGTAACCCGTTGAATTCATTGAATTGTATCCTCAGTCTCCTCTCAAGGCTTCTACAAGGAAGTAATTTCAGTGTGCCAGCCATTCAGTGACGTCACACTCACTTCTCCACTGTCATGACGACAGTGTGTATTCGTGTAGCTCTACCAAGTCGACAATAAGCTCGCCGTCAACTGACAGTCGAGAGCCTTTCACAGTCTTGGCTAGAGCACGCTGATTCACTCCCACATCCGGCGCGAGCAGGTTTTGGTCAGCAGCGGCAGCCTGCGTTCTGCTCGGCTTCTTAGCAGCATGTAATGCCAGCCATTTTAGGTTGGGCAGCACAGAGTATGATGCAACGCCATTTTTCCCCGCTCTCCTTCTGTCGCTCTCTATTCAGCAGCCCAGTTCTGCATGCCCCGGCAGAGGCCACAGCAATGCAGCCCTTTGCAACCCACACAGCCATCTGCTCTGTGACCCGAGAGTCTCTAAGAGAGGATGGGCTGGCCCAGTAGGAAACTGACATGAAGTGTTCCACTGTTGCCAATGCTGAGCTGAAGTCATGCGCGCAAGCCAATCTCTCAGGCACTTGTGAATGTCAGCAAACGAGCAACTGAGGAAAACCTTAACTTGGTCGCCAAAGGGTGGTTAGTTAAACACTTGACTTAATGTTTCAATTATATATTCTTTTTTTTTTTTTTTTTGCTTACTGAGATTCAGCACTACCTAGGTCACTGCAGACCAAGCCCAAAGAGAGAAGTTTTATTTAACCCTCTAGGGAAAAAAAAGCGAGAAGTAACCAAGGCCGATGTCTGGAAGGGCACTCAGGCATGTGGTTAACAGGAAGAGTCAGCATCATCTCTGGCCAATAACTTTCCGTGCCGACCACACCTATATGGGAAACGCCAACACTGTCAGTGGGAGTTACTAAAATAGGATCAGTCCAGGGATGCTGCTTCAAACAAACAAACTTAGATAGCTACGGTGAACCTGTGTGTGAGGTACACAACTCCATTTTGTCTTCTTGAACCCCCGGCGGGTGGTGCTAGTCGTTGGTGGTTGCCATGGGGACAGTAACACACCAGTGGCGCTGCCGACCTGTCTCCCTTGGCCAAGCATGCTACGAGAAGGGGGGAGGAACACTGGGAAGGAGTGAGGGCCAGAGGGGAAGTGGAGGCGGGGGGTGTATCTGCGTGACGCAAAAGGACAAGCAAGGAAGCTTGAAACTGAGTAAACAGGCAAACTGTATACATGCATCTCTTAGCACAGCATTGTCATCGGCATTAGTGTATCCGCTGCTTAGTGACTGGTATTTTTGTTGCAATGCTACGCAGCCTTCTCTCGACGCTAGCTGGTGCTATGTGCTATAATTGTCCTGTACTCTGTGGATCCATCGAGGCCCTTCCCAAAAGTAAGGCTGAGGGATGAAGAGAGTTCATGTTGTGCAGAACCACCACACAGGTGTTGAATAACTAGCAGGAGAAAAAGATTTCTTTGTCTCACTGGCATGTCTGCGACCGTCGCACGCAGGAAAACAAGCTGCCTCGGTCCCTCCGTAAACAAGCTTCACACGCACTCACTGGCACGCCGGCAGCCACCCCCACGTCCTACATGCATACGAACGTAAGCACATATGCGCGCTTGCTCACTCGGCCTCCCCCAACCTCCATGGCTTCACTTCGCACAGGAAACCCACACATGCAAATGCTGACACACAGACACAAAGTCGCCATTGCCACAACACGTGACGTACAACTTCACGCCATTGCGTTCATACTCCCGGAGTCACCGGGACGGCTGGGTGTGTTGTTCATAGCGAAGCCTGCGTAGTGCTTTGTCTGCATCCTTGCCTGGCTGAGGCTTATAGCGCAGTTCCTGATTGGGCTAAACTTTGTGGCACAAATTTGTAGCTCTCTCCATTGCCCTGAATGTTGTACCTATATTATTTTTCCCTCCAATCATATTCAGAACAGTGTCAAATGTGTGTGAAGGCGAATTGTAGCATATGTCCACTGACTGAGGCGCTTCTTGGCTTGGAACATTCCAGTCTGAGCAAGCACAGCGAGGAGGGAAAGGGGGGTGAGGTGGCAAAGTGGGGTGGAGCTCTGCACGATTGTAGTTTGGAGCAAGAAGGGGGCGTCGAAGAGCGGGGGTGGGCATGGTACGGCGGTTGGAGGGGGGAATCGGGTAGGGAAAATTCCTCTGTGAAACACCTCGGCGCTTCCTCCACGACAGTTCACACCCCAAAGCGCCTCCCAACCCCCACCGTTGGCTCGCGCTCGTCTCACCCGACGCAGCCGCGTAATGGATGAGTGAAACTCTCCACCCAGAAGCGTTTGTTTCGGTCATGTGACCAGTCCGCCTTGGCAGCGCGGTGCCCCCTGATGCAGAATTGAATGCCAGAGGAGTAGGAGGGGTGCGCAGCAGCCCACGACAAGCGGAGTCCCTCTCACCCAGGGATGCTCGAAGGAACAAGGGACATCATGTTCCTGTGGCAGAAACAAATCTCAGTTGCTTGTTAACCCCTCACTTTCCACATGTGTGGCAGCTAATTGCGAAAGTCACGAGGGAAAAATTGTTCATATCAAGTGGAAGCCAATTCAGGCCTCGTCTACATGAAGATGGGCTTTTTTTTAATTGAATATTTCCCCCTCTCTGTGTAAGAAGAGGTTTCTGTCCGCACTGCTTTGTTTAACAAAAAAACAAAAAAAACGCATCCACACCAAACCGCACGTGTAGAGCATTTACAAGCATGTTCGTGTAATCGCCACTAACCGGGTCCGTACCATCAGAAAAACGGGGGCTGTAGGTCTCATGGTTAACATGCTAGAAGAGGAGAGCGTGTCTCTGACTTTACTAATGACTAATCGTTATAAACCTCCGGTTACGACTGTCCATAGCCAAACGCGGCTCCGCAGATATCTGCGTATCCCGACTTTGGACAGAGTTTTCAGAACCCCTTTTTTTGTTGTTGTTGTTGTTGTTTTTAAATGAAGAAAAATCTCCAGGGACGTGTGGCTAACAAGGCAGACAGCAGGAAAATATCTCGCGTTTTTGCGAAATCCCCGGCGACGTGGAGACAAGGCCTCAGTTCCTCACTCACCTCAAGTGGTGTTAACCAAGCTTTGAGCATTTCAATGAAAACAAATGATATTCGCATATTTGGTGTGTGAAAGTGTAGTGTCCCTGTGGAGTGAGCGTGAACTCATCTGAAACTAACGTACCGTGACTTTTCTCTTGCTAGAACACTTTTTGTGTGTTTACTTTGTAGGCACAAGAGAGAGAAAGAAGGAAGGCATTAACGCTGTTTGAAGAAGGGCAGGTTTGTGATGTGGCCAACGTTTTGATTCGTCTTATCAACCAGCAGTTGTGCCTTGTGTAATAAGGGGCGAGACTTGGAAAGGCTGTTGAATTTACCAGTTAAACTGGTGAGACCGTAACCTTTAAGTTTGTTTGTGAGGTATCACGTTCAGGCCCCAGAACCAGCATCCGGTACTTAATGGCTCCCCCTTTGCCGGAGGTGGGTAATAACGAGCTACGTTTACCCAAACGAGTTTTTTTTCGGGTAAATTGTATTGATCAAAGTACATTTTACTTCACTTGAGTATTTTTGTCAAGAAACAGTCGTACTTGTATTGCTTTACATTGAGGGTACATTCTGCGGGCTACTTGTCATATGATCTGCAGGTATTTATTGTTGCTTGGGTGATCTTTTTTGGTTCGTCACATAAAACATGGCAGCAATCTAAATTGACTTTACTGATAGGTTCAGGCTCACCCCTGACCCCAATGAAGAGAAACACTAGCGAAAAGCATGGCTGTGCCATGTACTGGATTGGCCTCAGTGTATTTTGATCTATCCATCTCTATTTTATTTAAGAAATATAGTTTTAATTCAAAGTAAAGTTGGGAGGTAATATTTGAATTGGCAGATACCTACATTTGTCCAGTTGATATTTATGAACTATTTTAGGAAAGGGAAGGAGGGATTAGCAGCAACAAAGCTGAGGAATATTCCGAACAACGGTCGGCAAGTCCACCTGTAATGCGAGCGGTCGGAAGTCTTTGTCCCAATATTTGTCAAGGTGTGTAAGGACTCGTTCACCAACCCGCCCCCCAATTCTCCTGCTCTCTGTTTGGGGGTAGGGGTGATGGTGGGGAAGTGAGACATAGCGGCGCGGGGGAGGGGAAGGAGGGCTCAGACAGGATCACTCCGACAAAGATTTTAGTGAAGAAGCAGAGTGGCTTTTTGAAAAATTCTCATGAATGAGCCTAATGGCATAAGGATGCCTTGTAGACATTTGGGGGTTTGATTGGTTTAATTGCTACGATCTTCCACTCACTTTTACAATTAAGCTTGTGTACTTACAGACCCCAGCAATCTTCCTGAACAAGTTGCTCTGCAAGTTCTATTTTTCTTTCACTGTAACAAAATATTTTATCTCTTCCACATTTTGCCTCCAGGCCACGATGAAGGTACTGAGTGGAGATATGGACATTCTGTGCGCACTTCCTCCCTCCACGCCCAGCCTATAGGCTGCCAGCAACGACCCATCCTCCCGATCACACCCCACTCGCAATTATTTGAGTGACGCTCCCCACCGTGCGGCCACACAATGGCCAGCAAGAGGAAGTCCACGATACCTTGCATGATCCCCAGCAAGATCATACAGCACTTTGAGGACCTTGAGGTGGACATTCCGGTTCTTCAGCGGCAAGTCACACTTTCTGGAGGTAGCGCCAGGCTCAGCCCGCCGGACCTCACGGACTCTCCCAAACTCGAGGCAGCAGACGCAGCCATAGAGGATGCAGGGACCTACATCTGCAAGCCTTGCAACTTTGAAACCTATGACCTTAACTTGTTCTTAGACCACGTGTACGCCGGCCACCCGGAATTCCGTTCGGACCCGAGCTTCCTGTGTGTGAACTGTGGCTTTTCGGCGCTTAAGTTTGAAGGCCTGGCCCTTCATAATGCCAGGATTCACCCTAGCACCTTTAATTGCCCTCTGCAGCTGAGAAGGAGGGATAGGAGGGCGGTGGTGGAGCAGACATTAGTCATTGGGTCAGATGAAGGCAAAGATAATGAGATTTCCATCACCAAAACCCCAATCATGAAGATGCTGAAGGGCAAATCTGAGCTCAAGCGAATTGTAATGTCCCAGCCTTCCTCAGATGCGCACTCCAAGGAGCCAGAGAAAAAGGAGACTGTTGCAGTCAGCCAAGTCGCTCATGTTCACACGTTTGTCCACAATGGACCAACCAAGGTCACACTACCCTCAGCGATTCAGATCGTCAATGGGTCCGGAACTTTACCGGTCATTAAGACCCCCATCACACAGGTAGGTTCCCTTCTTGCTTTGTTTTAATGTTCCCCTGTTGAACTTACTGCTTCACTAAATGCAATGTAGCACTGCCAATAATGCTCATTTTTTTAACGATTGAATTTTTGTTGTTGTTGTTATCGAGAAACCAATGAACAGGATGGGAAAACATTTCCAAAGAGATTTTTTAAAATTAAAAAACAAGGTTTCTGAAAACTCCAGCCAAACTGACTGATTTGCAGATACAGTATATTCGGATCTGCGTTGGGCTGTGGACAGTCATAATTGTAGATTTACCTCATCACTCTGCTACCAAAATGCTTTTCACGAGAGCCAGTCTGGACGCCAGCTAAAGTGCTGGTTCTACCCATAACTACTGCACGTTGTCAAAGAGCACATGCGAAGGAGGACTTCAAAGGTGGCCTCTTTACTGTCTGATAACCAGAGGTAGGCGTGTCGGTAAATGTTGCCGCATCTTGCAGCTTAAAAACCCCCAGCTCGGTGTAGACATGGCCTCAGTTATTGGTTTGGGCTGTAACGTGTCTGAACATCTGGAAAAATGTTCATCCAAAAGTAAAAGCAGATATTGCAAATGTCTTATTTTGATACGAAACAAAGGTCTGCCTTCTTGGAAGACGAGAGAAATCTGAGAGTATTTTCTGGTGAGGGGCAGAGATTCTCAGGACTTGGTCAACTACAAGAGGTCTCTAAACGCTGAATCGGCTTTTAAAATAGTTGTGGATGAATTATTGCACCTTTAATTCAATGTATGTACAGGTGGTCTCTGTTCAGAACAAAAGCCTGCACCAGTCGTCTCCAACTGCAGTTTCCACTGACGTCTCATCTTCCAAGAATCTCCCCAAAGTAATTTTTGCTTGAATCCTAGCTCATTAAACATGGACACTTGTCGGCACGGAAACCTCCTGTTCACCGTCTCAACTCTTCCCATCCAGGTGATGATTCCTTTGAGCAGCATCCCCACCTATAATGCCTCCATGGACTCCTCCTCCTTTTTGAAGACCTCTTTCAGCAAATTCCCCTATCCCACAAAGGCTGAGCTCTGCTACCTGACCGTGGTCACCAAGTTCCCAGAAGAGCAGATCAAGATCTGGTTCACGGCGCAGCGACTCAAACAAGGCATCAGCTGGTCTCCTGAGGAGATTGAGGAGGCCAGGAGGAAAATGTTCAACACCGTCATCCAAACCGCATCCACTAGCGCACACAACCAGCTGCAGAGTCCGGCGGCGCACACAATCACACTTCTGGGGGCCACTGGGATCCCTCAAATACTGCAGGGCTCTCTTGTTAGTCCAGGGGGCGTCATCGTCACGCAGCCCGTGATGGCCAACGGTACCCCCGTGGCACTGGCTGTCACACCCAAGCCCCAGACGGCGGCCCGGCCCACGATGCAGGCCCGACCCGCCGCGGCCCTGGTGGCCGACAAGGGTACCGGCATGATGGGGTCAGTGGGCAGCAGCAGCAGCACCGGAAGCACCGTCATTGGAAGCAGTAAGAGTAGTCGGAGTGGAGGAGGGGCCATGAGCAACGTCATTAGTAGCATCAGTCAAGCGAGCGTCATTAATCTCACTCAGGGTAGCAACAATCATGGCAATACAAAGGTGAGTGGCGCCAATGTCAAATACCCCAGCGGTACCCCGGGCAAGAGTAAAAGTGACGTCAGTAAAAGTGCAAATGCCCCCAGAGTCAGTGCGGACAGCAAGCCTTCAAATGGCAGCAACAGCAGCACAACAGACAGCAGTGGCGGGAACAAAAATGATGCCTCGAGCGGCGGTGCGGATGACGCCGACCTGAGCACGAGCAACTCCTTCAAAATGGACGAAGCATCCTCCCCTTCCTCCAAATCCTCGTCTCCGTCTCCCGTAGCTGGCGGCTCCCTGAGCTCCCGCAGCATCAACGTGTTCCTCGACCCCGGCTTTTGCAAGGGCAAGAAGTCCCAGGAGCAGCTCGGCACGCTCAAGGACAGTTTTCTGAGCAACGCGTACCCGGACCAGGAGGAGGTGGACCGCCTCATCTCACTGACGGGACTCACAGTGCGCGAAGTCCGCAAGTGGTTCAGCGATCGACGCTACCACCTCCGCAACCTCAAGGGCCCGCGCTCAGGCCCAGGTGTGCCACACAAGGCGTCGGCAGGCAGCAGCGCAGCGGGCGGCAACGAGGGCAGCCCCGGCCCCATCGACCTGTCCGAAAACAGCAGCGGCGCCAAAACGCCACAGCACGGTTCTGCTCCTCTGAGCCCGACGTCAACACACACACCTACATCTCCCTCGACGCCTTCACGCAGACTGCCCAGATCGCCTTCTCCTGACTTTACAGTTGTTCGCTACAAGGAGAGAGAACCCCACCAGGTGAGCATATGGCCACAATAAATAAAGAAACGCTTGCCTGTTTTGACAAATTTACATCCCGGGACAACAGCACTAAGAAATAGACCCACACTTTATCATAGAGTACATTTTTCCAGAGGATTGTTTTTGTGCCGATTTAAAATCTGCCCTTTGCTTTGTTTTCCCCGAGCACATCAGGTTTTCCAAATATAATAAAAACGGGTGGGATTTTTTCCTGAAACACGCGTGGTAAAATCCGTACTGCACAATCATTTATAGGTCAATCATAGAAACAAAAAATGAGAATATTTCACAAAACTGATGTGCTAGGATTTTTTTTTTTTTTTTTTTATCAGTGTCAAAAATACACGTAGGGGTGCCCGAAGCCATCTGATTCAAATTTGCTGTTGACCAGTGTTGTAAGTACAGTAGTCAAGAAGATCGCTAACTGATATTTGGAGGCAATATTCATTGCTAATGCTAAAGTCAAAGCAAGATCCCATTCAAATGCTAACGGCAATTTGCATTGACCGTGGCAGTGATATTCCTTCAAATGACCAAAATTCACACATCAATGCTGTGGAAACGCATACACGCAGGAAAGATGACACTACTCAAATGCACAAAGTCCTCCCAATCACTGAAAAATTAGTTCAATGAAGAGTTAGTAACTTCTTCTATTCTATCTCCATCCATGCACAGCACTACACTGCCCCTAAGAGGCCAAAATGTGCAGCAACAGCCGACATACATATATAAAATATATTTGTTACTTTTGGGTCAGATTAAAGCGCTGGAGGCCAGCTTCACTCAGGCCGCCGAACCGACAGGAGAAGAAGTGGACCGTCTGCGAAGTGAGACCAAGATGACCAGAAGGGAGATCCACAACTGGTTCACCGAGAGGAGGAAGAAAGCAGCGGCGGCCGAAAGACGGAAAGAGGAGGCGGGGCGAGCAGCGGGCAGTGGCACAGAAGCCGACGGGGAGGAGGGACAAAACGACGACGCTTCCGGCGAACTCAAAGTCAACCCAATTAAGATCAATCTAAAGATGCTGAAGGTCACCGAGGCCAATGGCAAACTGGAGGATGAGCCGGCGGACAGCCTGGGTGGGAGCGCCCAATCCGGCGCGTCTACGAACCTTGCGGCGATGCCCGGCGGCAAAGCGGCCGTTCTGCGAGGCAAGAAGACGGCGGAGCAGCTGCACCTGCTCAAGCGAGTGTACGCGAGAACACAGTGGCCCAGCGCCGCTCAGTACGACGAGCTCATCTCAGGCACGGGGCTGCCTCGGCCCGACGTGGTGCGCTGGTTCGGGGACTGTCGCTACATGCAAAAGAACAGCCAGCTCAAGTGGTTGGAGGCGTACCAGAACACGGCCTTGGACGAGGATCTCCACCAGGACAACGAGCGCTTCCTCCAGGCGCACCTCGACAGCCGTGGCGGTCAGGAAGAGTCGCAGGTACTGACCACAAACCAGTCAGCGCAATGAGTCAAAGTTCATTCACACTGGCAGAAATTACGTCAAGTCCCTGTCCATGCAAATCAATGTTTTCTAAAATTGACACATCAGAGAGAAAAGGTTTAACCATCTTTAAAAAATTAAAAATATCCCCCTCTGACACATGAAACTCACTCCAGAACCCATTTTATTTTCAAAATCCTTGATATGTTGGACTCAAGACGAAAGTGGCCATTTGAACTAGGCTTGGCATTTTGGGGGAAATCTTGTCTCGTTGCTACTTAGTGGGTAGGCGCTCGCTAGCTATGTTTCTGGGGCTTCTCACAGCCGGCGGGCAGGCTTGTCAGGAATATTCTTAACAACACCGAGCTCTTCTGTAAATTGTGGCATTGAGAAAAGATGCATTTAAGAGACGTCAGCTCAGCTCGAAACTCAATACTGTAAAAGTCGTAAAAAAAAGTACCTAGTCATGCAGTAACATCCCTCCATTTTTTTACATAACGGACCACCCCGCACGAAGTGAAATCTGCAAGATAGGAAGGAATGCCCTATTTAAATATCCCCCCAGGCATGTTTTAATTTCTTCTTTTTTGCATTTATGGCACTATAGCCAAAATATAGTACAATGTAACGGTCCCTCATGCTTGATCAGAATCAGAATCAGAATCGCCTTTATTGTCATTGTATAAGATTACAACGAAATGTGATGTGTACACCTTCAGCTCTTCAACAGTCCGGGTTCTCCGCCACACATTTTCAATGGAAGACGGGTTTGGCTAGTTTAATGTCCACACTGGTTTTTACTACAAAGCCACGCCACTGGAACACGTGCAGAATGTGGTTTGGCATTGTCTAGCTGAAATAAGCAGGGGCGTCCATGAAAAAAAAGGTTGCTTGCATTTGTTGCTCCAAAATCTGGATGTACCTTTCAGCATTTGCGGGGCCGTCCGTCACAGATGTGTTCGTTAGCCATGCCCCATGCCATCACGGATGCGGCTTTTGAACACTGCGTCCATAACAGTCTTGCAATTGTACATTGAGGAATTTTGTAAAACTGTTGGATTATTTCTCACGCAGCACCCCATTTTTGCTTGTGAATGGCAACTCAGGGAAGCTCCTTTTTTGTACCCAATCATGGTACCCAACTCTTCCCAGTTAGCCTGTACACCTGTGAGATGCTCCAAACTCAACTCAACGCATTTTTGGAATGCATAGCCATGATATTTTAAATTAATGATTGTTTCCTAAAAACAAAAGTTCATCGGTTTGAACATTCAACATCTTCTTTGTAGTGCATATGATTTGCAAATCATGTTCTGTTTTTATTTGTCTAACACAATGGCCCAACGTAATTGGGTTTGTAGTCCACTGTTCAAAAAAAAAATCCCCACAATGAAGAAAGATTGACTATCACTAACTCACTATTGTACCAGATGACCACGGATGGGAACAAAGGTCAAGTCCGCATGTAGACTCCTGTCAGATGCCAACATGTGTCTCACCCCAAAATCACAAAATCAGGAAAATTGAAATGGTGAATGGTCAAACGTGCATTCCAAAACAAATCTCTGAATTCACTTCACAAGGTTTTAGTGTTTGTGTCAATATACTGTACACACTCTGTAAACCACATCCACCATTTTTGTCCTTGAGGAGAAAGGGTTCTTTCTATGTTGCATTGAAATAATTCATTTGCATGCATTTGTTTTTGTTTTTTTTGGGGTGCAAATACTTATTGAATGAGCAGCAGTGAACACCGGTCTTTCCGGCTGCAGATACAGGAACTGGCAAAGGTGACTGGTTTGACAACCGATCTGGTGAGATACTGGTTCGCCACCAGGGCACCTGCAGCTCGACCAGAGCAAGTGTCTGCGCTGAAACCTGCAGCAGCTGAGCCGCCGCCGCCACCAGGCTCCGCCCCTGTGGAGCCGCACCCGAGAGGAAGTAACGAGAAAATTGAGCAGTCGCTGTGCGGCCAAGCAGGGGAGGGAGACACTCGCAACACTACTCAAGGTAGCTTGTGTGTCTTGAAATCTGCTCTGAAATGTAATGACGCTCTCATGGTATTTCCTTCTGGTTTGACCCACGACAGGAGCGGATTGACAAACGTGATCGGAACGGGCCTTGAAACTGCACCTCCCCCTCCTCGTTGGGTGGATGTGACTTTGGCCGCAAACATCTAGCCCTGCACCCCGCCTCCACCCTTTTGTTTTCTTCATGCCTTTTCCAAAATGTTCCTCCTTATTGACCGTTCAAATGGTGGAAGAAAAAAAGGGTAAAATAAAGTGTGGTTGGGAATGGAATCCACAGTTACTGAAGCGGCTCATTCATCGTAGTGTGCTTTGATGCTGGATCTTTCCTAAAGCCTTAAAAGCAACAAACAATTGCCATCTTGCACTAACTCCCTCTGGACTGTGGCAGCTGACACGGAAGTGCAAGTTGGACTTTTCATAGCGTCTAAATGACAAATGAAGCACTGAAGTTGTTTTTTTCCATTTAGTTGTACATTGTGTAAAAACAAAGGATGGGATGCATTCATCCTCAGAACACGACACCAAAATAACGGATAGATGGTGGAGTTTTGTATCGTAGGATCAAGCGCTCCTTGATGTCTTCGACGTGTATGAACATTTCTTTTTAAGGAGTGCATACATTTGACTGTAAAACCGAACTTACCAGGGTTCCCTAATTAGGTAAATATATCATTTTTACAAGTGTATTTGCAGAATAAACTATTTCATGAAATGTTTCACTCCCCAAAATTCTTGTGTACGTTTGAAGATGGCCATCAAATTACACAGAGACAAAACTGAGTATGAAGTAGTATTTTATTCTCAGGCTTTAGTATGTTCCTTACGAAAGGCAAAATTAAAATGATTACTCTTCCTCTCCATAGTTGTTTTAGGCACATTACAGAAAGGCAGGACTGTCAAGCGAGGAAACAAAAAGACACTTTGGGGCCCTGCACAGCACACTCATCCAAAAGCAGGCTTTGTGAGATTCTCATCCATTTGACCTCTTTCAATCTCAAACTGCATGAAGCCATTGGGGAACCCCCCCGCCCCCAAAATGATTTAAGGGCAACAGGCAACGTTATTACGCGTTGCTAAGACCCGGTCAGTCAAAACAGATGTGTGTACCATGTCTGCAAGTGAATGCTGGGGGCGTGTAGATAGACATTTGCAGTACTGCAACATCAACAGCTGGTGGGGGAAATTAATACGGGGTACACAGTATATATCTCTCGCGTGCGCGCACGCACACACACACACAATGCTAAAAGTCTTTCTGTGGCCAAACAAAGTGTTACTGAACATCACTGCCCTCACTTCCAACTCTTCATGATACCTTATGGCTTGGGAGTCTCCGTGTTGTTACACCGAGCAACAATACTGAATTTACATCATGACAGAGAGAAAACAAATGGGCAGTTGAACGCAAGCTCCGAGTGGACCCAATGAAGGCACCAGGACGTCCATCCGAAAAGCACTGCCATCCGCCTGCTTTCAATTTACAAACATGCAGAGAGGCGAGAGGCCAGAGTGAACGAAGACTGCCGGCATTTAAATGAAAGCGCAGTGTCAGTTCAACCTGAAATTCCTAAAACGCATGATGGCAGCGGTGGGACGAAGCATTTGAATATGGCATATTTTCCCACTCCTACAGGTTAGCTAGACCAAAAAAATGAGCAAAATGTTGACAACACGCTTCAATAGTGGAGGGCTTTCTGATCGTGGCGCCGGCAGTTTGCCAACATGAACCGAAATGTATCATCATCACATCAACCAGAAATTTTGGTTCAAAGATCGAGCGGCATGATCAACTACGAAAACGCAATTGTGTGCAAGTTTCTGATTTTTGGAATGTAACAAAAAAGTAAATGGCTGCGTCTGCTGTATGACCAGCTATGACTTCTTCCTGATGCCTTTCCCAAAAAAAAAAAAAGTTAAAAATGTAAAGAGGAGGTGCATAACATCCCCTGAAGCACAAAGAGAGAGAAATGTTCAAAACAGTCGCAGAGCCCTCGTGTTTTACACACATATACATAGAAAGAAAACGGAAAGATCACATTATGAATGTTTAAATAATTGGAATAATTAAAATGAGGGGAGACGGGAGCTCTTTGAGAGCACGTCAGGAGCCGCTGTCCTCTAGCCGACAGCACAGCAGGAATAAATATATTTTCACACACAGAGACGAGTAAACATCCCGGAACAGGAAACACTTTCAATCTTTTTACTGAGCACCTGCAATGTCCCCCCTCCCTCTTCCTGTGTGCAGCAACCAGCTTCCTCTCTGGTGTCGCGGTCCCTCCCTCCCCAATGTTGAGTGGGCTGGGCGGACGGGGTGGTGGTATGGGGAGCGAATGAGCTGCCTGAAATGTAGGCCAAAGCGGTGGTGGCGTTTCCATGGAAACAGTGTTCACAGCAGTCAGTGACATCATCAGTACGGGCAAAGGCGTGATGATTGGGGCTGGGGGCGGGATCAGCTCGGGGGTGGGGGGGATCAACACAAGGTGCGGTTGGGCCGGCCTTTTTGATTCAGACGCGGTTCTCTCCGCCCACTCTGGTCCGCCGCAGCATCCTGAAAAGGGGACAAAGACCAACAGTCAGCATGTCTGAGACCTCGTGATGGTTCTTCGCGCCCCCCTGGATGCACCTTCTGTTCTGCGCGTCCATGTGGTCGAGCAGCGGCTCCTGCGACACCCTGAAGTCATCGAGTGGCGACTGGTAGCGGGAGTCGAAGGAGCCTTCCCGGCCCCTGTACGCGGCCACAGCCTGGGCGGGCGACTGCAGCACGGGCGACACGGAGGACACGGACGATGCCGAGCCGTGCTCTCCGAAACGTTCTCGTCCTGCGTGAGCCAACGCAGCACTCGACGAGCTCACGGAGAAGGGGCACACGATCTCGCCGTTTTCATCCTGTGGATGGAAATGCTAACGGTTAACATCAATACTACAAGTTCTAAGCAACGACTACTTCAACACAAATTTTAGAACGACATATGTGGGTGAATCAGATAAGAATATACACAGGCATATATTCTTTATCAACGAGGAAAAAAAGAGGATTTGAGCAATTTACAGCAGAAGAAAACGATTCTTTTTGGTTTATGTCTGCATGATCAGCGCTGTATATAAACAGTCTGGCCAACTCGCTTGTCAGGCGCCATCTTGCAGGCCAGCCTGCGTGCTGCACCCTATGCGACAGTACACACATGCCGTCTTATTTGGTGCGCGTTTCTTTCCTAGGCCCTCAAGAATAACAAGCTCATCATGAAAACTGCTGTAAATACGAACATGAAGGTGATTTTACCACTGGTTTAATTATTTTTCCCTGATTAGAACAACTGGACGGTGTCATCCAAGCACAAGATCGACACCCATACATTTTTTTTTTAATTTGAGAAGACCAGGAAGGGATCGACTCAGGTGGGCCAGCCGTAAATTTCAAAAATACCTCATGGCCTCAGAGCATTTTCAAACTTTCTCACAATGACCAGAATGCGAGGCGGCGCTCCAGTCCTTCAAGCAGCTTTGTCTACTCAAATTGTTGCGCCGATACAACTCAGAGCACACCTTTTATGAAATGGCTGAAATAATAGTCGCTTCCTTGATAGGTGGCCAACATAAAAAAAATAATTAAAAAGACTGATGCAAAGCATCATACGCGCGAGGTTATGTGGAAGGACAATCCAACAAAATATCCATCCATCAAATTTCAACACCACTAATTCCGGTCCAGGATTCAAAGAAATAATATTGTAGCGGAACTCACTCCCATGGCCTTGTCTCATGATTTTTATTCATTGTTTCATCAGAGAGCATAAAAGAGAATAAACTTCTATCCGTGTCTTGGTGCTCCAACACCTTTGTCACACCCTACAGCCACGCCTGTGTGCCCATTGTCACAGTATTTGTTCCAAAGAAATGATAGAAAGATTGACAGAAAGGCATTGAATTCTGCACCGCCCACAGCGAACGATGAGCTACAAGATGGCGCCTGGAAAAGCCTGTGATTTTTGGCTCACAATAGCCGTTCATCGCGGCAAGAAGTTGGCCAGGCTGTTTTTATGTGGCGGCGTGCAACTTCAGTTAATTCTGTGTTGGTGTCTTTGTAGGTGTATTAACATGCTTGATGTAACCAAGTTGTTTTTTTATGTGCTTACAACAAACAGTCGAAAAGTTACCAACTCCTGACCGAAATGAGCTCAACCAGTCATTTCAACTCAATTCAATTTCAGGGTTATTAGTCATTTGTTAGTGGTCAGAGTGGCAGAAGCGCCACCTATGGACACACAGACGATGTTCACATCCCTCCCTCACTCCCGCCACATTTGAAAAACATGCATGGGAATGTGTCACAATTCAGTTTTGTACCGTGGCAGTGTCAAGAGGACAAAAACTAAACGGCAACAAATCAGGACTCTTTCAAATGTGGATCAAGACTTGGGCAGTACATAACGGCACAATATCGAAGCTGCAGGAAGTCTGCACCAGCAGGCCCGGTACCAGATGATAATGACTTACTCTTCCTCTGACGATGTCCATGTGGACCAACAATGAGGCCAACTCGAGATCCTCGTTGAAGCTGTTCTTCAGAGGGACAGAGCGATAACCTGGCACAATGTACAATACAAGAGGTCACAAAGGTCGTTGGTGATGCCGTAGGATGCTAGCAAGTGGCACAAATGGAGTAGTGGGAGTGCTGCCGTGCATACCCGTCTTCAGGCTGTGAATCGGGAACGTGGCCTGGGCCAGGAAGTTCTGGTCACTGAACATGTCGATTTCGTAGACCACAAAGCGCAGGAAGGCAAAGGCCGAGTTGCTTACTGCAAACTGGAACGGCTTTCTGGGCCACGTGGGGTTCAGACCATTATCGGCTGCAACGGGAAGAATCACATCAATCATCATCGGTCAATATTTCGAGTGAGACTGAAAAATGATTCTTCATCAATTTGAAAACGTATTTATTCAATAGCCAAAACACAATTACTCCAAACTATCTCCACATTGAACACTATTCCGATTGTCCGGTGCGCCACCGGCGAGGACTGCTCTCCGGCCGTGTTCCGCCTTGCCTCGGCATGTCTATTTGTCAATTGTTTTGTGTTGCAATTCAATACCTACCCTCTGAATCCGTTTTTTGCTTGGCGCTGTCATACTCGGCCCCACACACCTCGATCTCGATTAGAGGACAAACAATGCCACGCCCGTGTTTGGGTAGGTGCCTTGCACCCAACACCTTTCAAAAGAGATCAGAAAATGCTTTTTGTTTACATCACACTTCTCATGGAAAGAACTTACAAAGTTAAAAGAGTTAAGCCACCTCACAACATAACTACGGATGTACAATAACTGCTTTCTGGATCAAAATTGGGGAAAAAATAAGGAGATTTTTATTGCTCCGATAGCAACAAAACTGGACTGATAAGATCTGCTCAAATAAACTTGACATTCGCCTGGTTACTGTCTCTTTAAGAGCGCAAAGGACCCAGCCTCAGTAGCATGACATGGCAGGTGAATATGGTAAATATATTACCTTCACCTGTGTGATGTGACATGATATCAGACACATGCATGCACGCGCGCACGCACACACACACACCCTGAACTGGTCGCCAGTCAGTCACAGGGCACAACAAATACTATGGGGGGTTGAAACTGTGCACAAATGTAGTCCAATTGATAGAGAATTGCAATATATCCAGGAATGGGGCGGAGGGTTGCTAGTCATCATAATAATGATCATGTAATTTAATTAGTAACTTATTGGGTTGTAAATTTGGTGTCAACTCTTTTGTATGAATGTCGTATGGAATAAAAAAAAATCTAGGATGCACTTCTTCCCACTACTTTTGGAATATGTAATTCAATTGTTTTATTTTTCTGAGGGTTTTCTTATTTCTACGTGTGTTTATTATTCTACTTCTTTATTAAATAATTGTAATATATGTTGAAAATAAAAATTGCTAACTTTCTGCATCTGTGAAGGTTATGGGACAATATTTTTCTAAAACATACATAAAATAGAGCATTTCTGTGGTGCTTGCTAGTCAACATAATTTGAACAAGACAGATGTGGCTCATTTTTGGCACGTTATGCACCACATTTTGGCAGGATATTGACAGGTTAAAAAAAAAAACCTCAAACATGGGAAATCATGTATTATTATATACAATGACATTTTGAGTTAATTCTTATTGTGACAGAATACTTGAGTTTTCAATAAAGAAAGGATGGCTATAAGAACTATTCCAATCAAGCTTAACGACCAAATGTTTGTTTTATTTCTGCAAGTGATTGATGCGCCAAAGTGTTGTTATTCTAGCAATGTCTCTAGGTCTGTAGTCTGATCTGTAAGGTACAACATATGATCAAGCCCAATAATGTGTTAGCTTAAAGTTAAAAGTTATTGGAATTTCACCAAAACTGGCAAGCGGGAAAAAAAAAAGTTAGAGCACGGAAATGTAACACATTTTGAGGCATGTCATTGGACCAGGGCTCACCAAGGTGGTGCCCGCAGGCACTAGGGAGCGCTCAAGGTTTTCGAAAATGTATTTGCAAGAAGGACTGCTCATTTCAAAAAGGTTGGTGACCCTTGCATTGGACAATAACTACAACTATGTCATGTATGTTGGACCCCGAGCATAGCTGCCTGCTCAGCTGCTGCCGGCCCCAATAGGCTAAATAAAGTTAACGGGAAATAAAAAAATGTGCCAACCATTTTTGTTGGATTTGTTTAAAAAATGAAGATGATTTTTACCCCAAAAAATCCTCACTCGATGGAGATCGCGCGTGTGTTCTGGACCCTCGGTCCACCATCTATCAGTATTGCCCAACCTTTTTTGACCAAAAATCAACTTTTCAAGCAGCCAACCTCACTTTTTTTTTTGGTAACAGAGAGTTGCCATCCCAGCAATCAAGATGTGAGGTCAGAGTTAGATAACATGGCTGAAGTTTAGAAATATTATTTTGCGGTGAAATAAGCAGAATGGAAGGGGTTACAGTTTTAATGTGTTAATCAAAAAGAATGGCCTGATCCAATATGACCCCCAAAATTTTCGTATGCTACGTACAAAAGAACTCCCTTTAATTTATGACATCACACAGTAAGTCATACCTCGATCTGAAGAGTGACTTCCTCGAGGCCCCGCACTGTGTGTCTGTCAAAGGGATCAAAGTTGTCGTCCCTCATGATGGGGGGTTGGAGTACATAGCCGCTCCTTCCGTTCAACATGAACAACGCCTGGTTCATCTGCATGGGCTTGTCTGAATAGGAGACGAGCATGAACGTAAAAAACTAGTAATAAAAAATATTCACCTGTTATGACTCGATAGAGAAACTTGATAACTGGGGCATACCCGCTGTCTGGAAGTTAAGCGCTACAAGTTGCGAGCCGCAGAGCCACATGGGCAGAGGGTCGTAGTTCGAGGAGTCCAATCTCTGACCTCGCGGGTAGATCCTGGACAGCTGCAGCCGATTGTACTGCAGGAACTTTTTCCCTTTGATCTTATTGACATATTTCTCCGCCTTGGTTTCGGGAAACGATGACATGTCCCGGAAACAGGCACGCTCTGTGCCGATCTCTAGAGGATGCAGAGAAACAAGGACAGTGTTGACTCACCCGGACTAGTGTTCGTACAGCATTGGGACCGAAGAACTGTGAGCAATTAACACCACCACCATTTTTTTTTCTCAAACAATTGCTTATTTGAACTCTTTTATTGCCAGCGATGAGAAATTGTGTCAGTCCAGGAAAATCACGAGGTGGTGTCCCAGTGACAAATTTTCTTATCAACTGCATTTTTTGTTTGTTTGTTTGCTTGCTTGTTTCTTTTCTAATGAATGGGTGGATGAGATTCTTGGGCACCTCCTCCTCTTAATATTGCGCCCAAAAAGCACTTTCATGTATAACTGTGACCATTTGAGAGAACAGTTGGTCTCTTTGGGTAAAACCAGGAAGCAGAAAAAGTACTCTGTCAAAAAAAAGCAAGTGAACGGTCAATTACAAGTATTTGTCGTGGCAGATCAAACATTGGTGACAGGAAAGATGGCGGAAAGGATGGGGGGGAGGGGGGGTGACAAAGTGTTTGATTGCACAAAATAAATGTTTCAGAATAGAACTGTACACAATTCAATATAAGTGTTAGTTAAGTGGTGTCTTGTCAGAACATGCACACACACACACACACACACACACACACACACACACACACGATAAGGTGGTGGTTCACTGCATTATCACCGCCTCAAAGCTATGTCCGACTTACTGTCTTCATCAAATGGCACAGGTCTACAGTAGACAACCAGGTCGGATAATTCCAGTGCAATCTTCTTTCTCCTCTCCATCATCTTTCCCTCCTCCAGCTATGTAAAGGCAGACACAACTGACATGAGCATACTGAGGCCAACTGCACAATCAATCTGAAACTTCCGTAGTGCAGATTGAAGCCACAGAATGGACAAAACCTCTGGCCACAAAGGCACAGTGCAAAAAAACAGAGGGTTTTGACATACAAACCTTGGCCTCTGAGGTCATTGCCACGTCACGGATCTTCAGAACCCATTCCTTTAATTCCTCCTGACTGCTGGCAGCAACATCCAGCACTGGTCCTGTCCGCATGGCTGTGGTTGGCACAAGGGAGAAGACATGTGGCCTGCTTCCTTTTCCATCGGTCCGTACAACTGTTTCGGAAACAGATTTGGAGTCAAAAACAGAGTCCACAGTACTGGCTCAACACTTCTGCATTTACGTACATGTATTTTGATGACAGATTTCTCTCAAATTCACACAAATTCTGCAATATTTGGTGTAGGTAAAATACAAAACACAGAAAGACCAAGTACAGAACTCTTGCAGATATGCACTTCAAACCAAATATCTAGGTCCGGAAAGTAAAAACCCCGCCACAGGCTGTGTTCAAATTCAAAGGCTGCATCCTCCGAATGCCGCATTTTTGGCTGCATGACCTCACATCTGGCGCAACTTACTCAAACAGGGTTTCCACATTTGAAAAAGACAATTTGCAGGCGTGGTCTGTCGGTGCCTTCAAAGGCTCCTCCTCATGTAGCCTCCGCGGTAAATTTGTCAAATAGGCATAATGTGAATTTGGACATCACGTAAAGTCAAGTCGTGGCAGAAATGAGATCAGGCGACTGAAAATATGGCCTTCCGACACAGCCGCAGTATGGCTATAGTCATGGGTGGTTCTACTCAACTGGCAGGTTAAATGAGCTTGTTGGGGGAGACAAGCTCATTTACCAGCCGTTTAATTAACAGCAATAAAATGTCACATTTCCACTTAAACTCACATTACCTGTTTTAAATCAGTAAGTATTGCTGGGATTCCACATTTTAATTGAATACCACATGCGTGAGGAAATGCAGAAAATGTTTAACTTTCATACTGCCGCTAGAGGGAGACAAAACCCCAGCTAAGGACAGAGATGCAGCTTTTAGATCCTAAATCAGTGGTTCTTAACCTGGGTTCGATCGTACCCCAGGGGTTCGGTGAGTCGGTCTCAGGGGTTCAATGGAGCCTCTGCCATGGCGGGTAAGACACACGTGACCCAACATGTTAATTAGTTATAACACGCCCGCTTGGCCATCACTGGCTGCAGATGATCACATGGCATTGCTTGTCCCATCAGTGCTGTGGAAAATTTAGTTCGCTTCGTAGTCAACGTGTCACTGTCGTGATAGAATGTCGTACAATTAAAAAAAAACAAAGTATACTTATCTCATGAAATTGTATTTGCTTTTTTCTGTTTTGAATAAATGTGTTTTTTTAAATATCTTAAATTTGTAAAAAAATATATATATATATATACAGTCAAACCTCGGTTTTCGTACTTAATCCGTTCCAGAAGACTGTTCGGAAACCGAAACCATGTTTCCCATTGAAATCAATGTAAAATGTTTTAATCCGTTCCAAGTCAAGAAAACAACTTTTTTAAACCACTTATTTTTACAATTTCACACCATAAACTGTACAAATGTAATGGGAAATTACCAATTTTAACATTAACATAGTAACATAAAAATTGAAGGAACATCTCTCTCTCTCTCTCTATCTGTCGCAGGGCTTGCGCCTCTCCCAGCTGTCAGCAGGCAGTAGGCGGGGCATTTCGGCATCCCGAACTCCTTCGCCAACACAGACACACGCACACCTGACTCATATTTTGCGATTAAATCTTTCTTAAATTCTATAGTTTTGCACACTATTTTCCTCTTTTCTTCACCAGGTTCACCACTTCCACTTGCTTTCTTTGGTGCCATGATTAGGGGCTGATACATGATGCAAAAATAACAGTCCAATATAACGTAGTTCTCACCAAACACGTCTGCTTTTTTTAAAAAAACCATTCTTAATCGAACAATACAAACTCGTCTGCTCACAAGCTGTTCCTGTACGATTATTGCATAATAATGAGACACCGGACACCAGAGTGTTCATTATGTGCGGCTGCATTGAAAAATGCAAACAAACGCACGCCCCCCCCCCTCCCCCGTGCTGCCAGGGCAAACCATTATGAAAAGAGGGGGATTTCACTAGTCCTAACAGAAGCGTCTCACCAAACACATCTGCTTTTTTTTATTGAACAATACAAAAACGTCTGCTCACAATGGTCGCTTCCTGTGTCGCGACAAGACACAAGGGAGCGCCGCGACATCTTCACTCACGTCACTTCACTCCTCTCGGCTTTGCTACCTCCTCTCGGCTTCGCTACCTCGCGAAGCTACACGAGGTAGCGTTGCTAGACGAGGTAGTGCGCTCAGGTAGTCCGAGAACCGAAATTTGTTCGTCATCCGAGGCATAAAAAACTCGAAATTTTAGTTCGAAAACCGAATTGTACGAGAACCGAGACGTCCGAAAACCGAGGTTTGACTGTATATTTATTTTTCACTCATGAAGGGTTCGGTGAATGTGCATATTAACTGGTTGGGTACGGTACCTCTATAAAGGTTAAGAACCACTGTCCTAAATGCTGTGAGCATAGGCTATAGCAATGCAAATGGGTGTGGCATGCCGAGCCACAGGGCCGAGATTGCTGATAAGTAAGAAACAAAAGCATTGTAATCAAACAAAAAAATGGCCTATGGTAATACTAGAGCGACACAAACCAAAAGCAGCACAACTAGTTGGAAATGTAGATTGTAATCGTGGAAGGAGGCGGCCCTTTGGCAAAGTGATTGCAAGCACTACAGCAGCAGTTGCAGAAGCACAGAGCTGAATAGGAAGCGGAATGAGGATGGTGGGGGTTGTCGCTCACCGATTTGACAGGAGGAGACATCCACACTTCCTCTCAGCAGATCTCCCAGTGGGCTGTTTTCTGTCATCTCCTGCTGGACATGGAAGAGGAGCATAGGTGAATTGAGCGAAGCTGAGGAAGCACGTAGTGCTGCGTGGCTTTAATCCTCACACTTCTGTCCGGCTCTGTGGCTGACGGACTGATCTCTTCCACATAGTTTGCAGGAAACCACAGCTGCTTCTTCCCTCCACAGTCCCCCTTCCACCTGGCAGAAGGATAATTTTATAATCAACAACACACTGAATAAAATAATGCAGCTAGCCACCAAAGCATGAGAGCTCTTTCCACAATGTCTCTCACACTCACCATCCTCCCTCCTGCTTGTCCACATTGGAGATGGTGGCGTTTTTTGTGAAGGAGAGCTCATCATCTCTTTGAGCTTTATACTCATACATGGCTCTTACGGTGCACTGCAAAGAGCAGACAGAAAGTTAATGAAATGTCAGAAGAAATTCAACTGATGGAGAATATCCGCAGACACTCACCTTAAAGGTGGGCATTTGATTGGCTTCCACATAAAAGCCAGGATTTCGGCCCTCATAGAGTGACCCGTAGTCGGGCTCCTGTCACATGACACGATGTTTCTTCATTAGACTGTCATTCTTGCATTCAACATGACAGAGCCACATAAAATTCTAAATTTTAATTAGTTTCTAGTCAGCCCAATGTGGTACTCACAGCAGTGCCGATCTTTTCCAGTGTGTCTTCATTGATGGGATATCGCAGCTTCATTTTGCGATACAGAGGGTGCTTCTCATAGTAGCTGATGAGATCTACAAGGCTGTCAAATTCTGAGGTGCCCAGCACCACAGTCTGACCTTCCTGCTGTACACGACAGTGCTTAATCTTGCCCTCAGCCCTGCATGGCAACCATTGGCATCCAATAAATGACTTAGCACCACATGATTCATTACCTCTCTTATCTATCGTTCCATTCTCTCAAAATGTGATAATTAAGTCACAGTTACTTGCCTGAAGGAAATGGCAAATGAGTTGGACTCAGCTCTCTTCCTGACAAGGAAAGCACCGTCTCTAGGAACTCTCATCAGCATGTTCTCAGCATGACTCCTCGATAGGTTCGCATGGTACCATCTGGAACACACACAAAAAAAAGATGAGAACAGGTACATTTGTTGATTTTCTTATCTTCTGAACACTCTATCCACTCGAGGACTTGCACACTGCAAGAATGACAATAAGTGCAATCTAATTCTCTTGAACTCAACTCACCCCAGAAACCACCTTTTCCTGCTCCTTCCCTTTGGTAGGCACAAGTGAACGAAGCCCACCAAAACCAGCAGACATTCCAACAGCTACTTCCCCTTGCCATTAACTTCTTGAACAGTTGACTTACAACTTCAGAGTGACACTTTGCCAATTCTGCACATCTCTGTAGTGCCATTATGAGCCGTTTCCATTGTTGTAGCTCAGTCAATCTGTCCTTTGCATGAGTGTTTGATCAATATCAGTAACTTCTCATTCACAATGTAGTCCCACATTATACAGTAGCCCATATAATACTTCCCTCATACTGTCAATTAGCTGGCGATTCAGTCAGCCAGCTAATTTGCTCCTCACTGCATTTTTTAAATATATATATATATACACACACACCGGTATATAAAATAATTTGATTTCCTTTGTTGTACATATTTTCAGTTCAGTAAAATCGCTTTGATGTTCTCGCTTGCGGCATTCGTTTTCCTGCTTGCATTGCATTCTATATTAACCTGCGGATTGACCATCAATGCTCACTAATTTGCATTGTGGGTAATGTTAAGTACACTGTATTTTTTCTCTCAGGACATCCCCCCCCGCCCCCCTACAAAATGGCACGACCCCGATATAGGAATTTGGGTGGACATTCGAACACTACCCATGACTCCGAAAGTGTGGTGCATGCACAGATAGTGGTATGCGTTTTTCCTTTTTTTTGGGGGGGGGGGGGGGGCTACAGGAAAGAGTCACTGAATTAAGAAGAGAAAATGACAAATAAATAAATAAGAGAAGATCTAAAACGTGCAAAACAATCCATCTTGACATCTGCAATGAAACTAGAGACAAGTTCAGAGAGTCCTGGTTCCCGACTAAATAAATACATGCAGTGGAATACATGTTAAGTTTGTTGTACAACCCTCTAAACAATTTGTCATTCTTAATATGGCAGTGAGTCTCACTCTTTGCTCTCATGGGCATTGGTCTGTGGCACAGGCTCGGTCAGCTTCATCTCAAATTCATTGCAGCGCAACGCCACCTGCTGGTAGTGGGTGATGAGGGCAAAGAGTGTGTCAAACACGAGGTTGTCAGTCAGGTAGAATTTTGGGCTGCCGGCCTCCTGACGGGAGTGAATGCGACAGTGCTGCACTCGTCCTGAGCGCCTGGAAAAGAAATGGGATTGATGAAGTGTAAAAATGTGACAATAATTATGTACTCCGTGTTAATGTGTGTGTGTGGGGGGTTGTGTAAAAACAAAACAAAACAGAAAAACATTTTCCAGGCCTTTCTAAGAAGGACAGTACATAGCTAGTATGGCATAATTATCGAGGGAGTCAAAGGATACTGGATAAAAAGATGTAATTACAGCTGCTAAAGATGTGAAAACACTTTAGAAATAAAAATGTATTGTATATTGTATTATTTTTGGGTCACCTTTTTCCAGGGTGCTTGTAGAGCCCGTATATACTAGACCAGTGGTTCTTAACCTGTTGACTACTAGTATCATGACAGTCACACGTTGACTACTAAGCGAACGAAATTTCCCACAGCAATGTAATGTGATCATCTGCAGCCAGTGATGGCCAAGCGGGCGTGTCATAACTATTTAACATGTTGAGTCACGTGTGTCCTACCCTCAATGGCATAGGCTCCGTCGAACCCCTGAGACCGACTCACCGAAGCCCTGGGGTTCGATCGAACCCAGGTTAAGAACCACTGTACGAGACCTTCAAAAAGTTTTTGGTCAATCGTGACCTGTCCTGGAAAACTCTGACCATATACATTAAATCCATTACAGTACTTCCATTGATTACATCGTTCGTGACACCACGTGTTCTGAGTCAATGCTTTGACAGACAAAGTCAATGCTCCAAACATGACAACATTAAATCCATGAAAGGCACATGCACTACAATGAATCTGTGTGTCCGTGCAGTCCTCATTTGATGTCCCAAATACAAATTTAAAAAACTATGTTAAATGTAAAAAGAAAAAATATATATATATATATATATATATATATATATATATATATAATTTAAATTTAAAATATTTGGTCATTTACTATATTCCTATGTGTAGAATCCTCAATTCCTGGAATTTTAAAATCTCGTTTTTCAGAAACGACATAAAATTCCTCATGTGGAACATACCAGAAAGACAGTGTGTAATCTCCCACAAAGGTCTCACTCTCTCGAACCAGGAAGGAGCCATCAGGCGCTCCAGTCTCTAGGCAGTATTCCGACAGCAGCCGTTCAGCTATCTGTCGCCCGTCCCGCCCTGCGCCCAATTTTCCATGGAACCACTTTTCTGTAACATGCTGATCCATCCCATTGGAAACCTGTAAATTAGCGTGGGGTGGGGAGAGTCATAAAACAGCTGAAAACCATGACCAAAAGATAGAATTTGATGCCGCACATTTCAAGTGTTGCAAAGATCTCGCCTTTGGGACAGCATGGTCCAAGACTGTATTCACGTCAAGTGAGACCTACTAACCTCTCTGTGCTCCTCCTCCTCATCATTACCCTGATTATTTGAGGTCTCCTCAGAGTAATAGATCTTACTGCTGGTCAGGACAAAGAAATGCGGATACCACTCCTGCGGCAAGAGGGACAGGATATGAGGAGGCAGAATGTGTGAGCTACATTAATTATTTAGAACATCCATGTGTTGCAGAGAAATGTGACCACCAGGAAAAGCAGTTCAAAGATATTTTGTTCTAAGCAGGATACAGTTACACAATAACAAAAACACACGAACAGTGAAAAGACTTTACAAATGTATCCCAGAAGATGGATGTTAAGCTTAAGACTGTTCCAAAGACAGTTACATGATTGATCGGGTCCTCCAAATACAGGATTCCATTTTTGATGGAGTTGCTGATGTCATTCTCAGAGTAGGGAGTAGAGGTGGAAACCTCCTCATAGGCGCTGCCCTCGGCAAGCTTCTTATGCTGCCACATGGAAAAGGAGAGCAGTGAGAGTAAAGATGAACAAGTCTTTTGTATTAGCAACAATATCACAATATGAAAAACGATACAATTTTCAAATATGAAAACATGATTACATGACGTGTGAAAATACAGCAGAGGCCACAGTCAATCAGCTACAATACATGGCGCAAACATGAAAGAGGCAGCTCAGTGTGTACCAAAGCTGATTTTAAAAATGACATAGCAAGCTCAACCTTGATGAGGATCTTCTTCTTGAGCTGGTTGGGTGAGGGTAGGCCATCCGCTGCGATATCCACCGCTTTGGTCAGCAACATGTCTCCAAACAGTTTCTTAAAGGAAGCGGCCATGTTCCTCTGCTGGACAATACTGCAGTGGTCCTCAATGGACAGGATTATGGGAAAGCTGTGGGAGAGATCAGACTGAAAGTCGCACCTTCCCTTCTCACGACACTTAGGTGCCACTTCTTATCTTATTTTCTCACACCGTACAATTTCCTCAAGTCACATTGTTTCTCCACACTTTAGGTGCGCAACCGATTATCTTTGTCATACATCACCGGGGATGCCAAGAGCAAGACACTGAAGAAAGGCTAACAGTCTTTGGGAACTCACTCTGATGTAACAAATGCGTGCTCTTTGATGGTGGTCAACACATCACAGAACTTGATCTTTGTTGTGAGGGTATGCCCATGGTAGATGACTGGCATTCCATCTGGACCATCCCAACAATCCACTACAACAACAAAAGACAGTAAGCTACTACACTGCAACAATAACACAGAGCAACAGATTGAACTTGAACCTCAACTTGCAACAGTCATTTGCAAAATCACTATGTGGCGTATGTTCCATTTTGTATGACACAAAGAAACACTTTTATGGCATTCAAAGAAAACCAGCTTGACCAGTTCACGTATATGTTGATGTACACTAGTTAGGAAACTGCTCTGTGTGTGTGTGTGTGTGTGTGTGTGTGTGCGCGCGTGCGGGCGCATGGGTGTGGCAGCTTCATGTAGTAGTACAAATGAGCCAACAGTGTTTACTCACGTTCAATACAGCGACAACCCATCCTTAGACAGCGCGCATACGCCTCCAGAGACGACTCACTGGAAAACTGGTCTCCTGTCAGGTACCTATAAATAAGCATGTGAAGCATGCATACCTCTTTCACTGTGAAGCATTCAACACTAATCACACTGGCATCGCTCACACACAAAGGTCATGCTTCCGTTTCTCCTTTATTGACCAGTGCAAACATGCAGACTCAAATCAAAGCAACATCGGAAGTTGTCATTCTGCTCTTTCAAAGAGGACAGTTTGGCAATCAGCAGAGGAAGTTCACATTCAAACAGTTTTTCATACACTTTTCAATTGAAGGAAAACATGTATTTTCCTGACAAAATAAAGGCCCTCTCACATTCTGGAATTTGTTTGCTGAATAATCCACTTGTATCTGATTGGTGAGGTGAGTTCAAAAGCATGGAAGTTTCACAACAAGCTGCCAACTAAAGTGTACTCGAAACCCAACAGCAAGTGTAGACATGAACAAGCTTACGTGTTGTGGGAAGAAGAGATCCAGTAATGGGACAAAGGGTTGTTCATATTTTCTGGACATACTTGGTCCAAGGAGGAATCCCAGATGGTGTTCTCTTTGGAGAATAAGTACGTCAGGAACTAGACATGCGAGACCAAAAGCAACAACAACATTTTACTCACAAAGTATGATTTTGTTCAAAAAAAGACAGCAGACTCAATAAGATTCCGCTACACATAACTACCGTATTTTCACGACCATAAGGCGCACCAAGTTCCAAAATCTGTGAATGTTTAATGTGTGACTTTGATGAGCGCTCCGCTTGACTGAGTGATGCTGTGCCGACACGCTGCGTGTATAGAGGGAAGGCGGCCGTGATAAGGACAGCATGCGGATGTTAAAGGGGGAAGGGTGCGCGTAAGAGGATGCTAAATGCACACCCCCAGTAGGTATATAGTGCTTGGATGTGCATTGTGAAAACAGTATCAGTTTGGCTAAGGACCCCCGAAAATGGCACCTACGAAGGAAGAGACATGCTTCCAAAGCACAGATTAAACTGCACGCTATCAGTTACGCGGAGGAAGACGGGAATAGAGCAACCGCGAGAGAATTCAAGATCAACGAATCCATGGTGCTTGGTGCTTTCGTTTTATAACACAAGGCAAGGACTGCAGCAATATCCGGCGGATTACAAAGGAAGGCTGGCTGGCTATCTTCCGCTCCTGCTGCAGCATAAAGATTGCCGACAAACACATCCAGCCCAACCATATAAACAAAGTTTGATTGATGGATTGATAACATCAACACGGACGAGGGGTCGCTCACTTTCGACATCCCAGTGAACCACACTGCAGAGAAGAAGGGGACCGGCACGGTAGCAATACACACAACGGGGCACGAGACATCTGCTTTTACTCTTGTTCTTGGTTGCCATAGTAATGGACAGAAACTGCCACCCTTGGTGATTTTTAAGAGGAAGACGCAACTCAAAGAAAGGTTTATAGTTAGAGTCCTCTTTAAGGCTAATCAAAAGGGCTGGATGGATGAGGAGTAAATGGGAGAGTGGCTGAGTGAGGTGGACGCAAAGAGATCGAATGTTTATTTTCCCCCAATCGTAACCGTCCCTGCTGATCTGCGACTCGCTGTGCGCCCATCTCACAGCCATTGTGAAAAACTGAGTGCAGCAAATTAACTCTCTGAGCTTGCCATCATTCCAGGAGACTTGACAAAGGAACTCCAACCATTGGACATTCGTGTATTCATGGCATTCAAAGTGAAGTTGTGAGTGGCGACGGCGAACACGGCACTGGGAGGCAGCGCCGGGCGAGTTACGCCACAATTTGTGAATGGATTGTGGATGCTTGGGCTAACATGTCTGCTTGCACTGTTGTCCAAGCTTTCATAAAAAGCCGGCGACATTTCTGACAAGCTGCACGGCAACGAGACTGACCGACAATAACGAAAGTGGGCCTGGCAGTTTTGATGGAGAACTTGCCCAGCTGTTCATTTCGGACACAGAAGATGAGGACTTTGATGGATTTGTACATGTGGAATGATTTTAAAAATACCATGAGTACAGTGTTAGATACTTAAATGAAGTACAACTGAACTCAGTTTTGCTCCCAGTGTCTTACGCTAGAGTGCATGCATGCGTGCTTATTTTTTAAACGAGTATAAGTTTTACTGTCCCCGCGTCCAATAATACAGTGTGGCTTATGTATGTGTTAAATACAGAAAGAGCACCCCTACCTGAGACTGCACCTTTTAATCAGGTATTCTTTCATAGAAATGTCAATAGAATTATACAAAACTGAGGTACAAATCAACAAAACTGCATCTTGTTTGATATGTTGCTGGCATTGGGCCGGAACAGCCTATGTCACAATTTGATAAATGTTATATTTTTGCACAAATCTATAGTGGTCAGTCCACGTGTGGGTGTTTACAAATGATTGAATATTGATTATTGAATATTAAGTGTTCGCTCGCTCTCTTTGATGAAGCAATGTTAATGGTTGAGCAAACTTGTTTTATGGGGTCTCCTGAAAAGCGATGATTTTGGAGATGCGAGGATTCCACCCAATGCCAGTAGTATGCAAAAACGAGCAAGTGTTTCCTTTGCTTAACATTAAAAAACTAAAAACAAACAATCAGAAGACTGTTGAAGAGTTTTTACATGTAAAGTGTAGCAACATATGCCAAGTTTAAGTGCATGTTTCCCAGCCCTTTTAAGCCCTTTTAAGTGCCATATGACCTCATGCAAATCGAGACGGTACAAACTCCAACAAGCTGATTTGCATAAGTGCTCTCCATTGTCTGCTGTGTTTACTTAATCACCGCTTCATGGCAACCACAGAGTGCATCCGGCACTTTCTGCATACATTCACATGACACCGCAGCTAACTTTTTCTAATTGTGTCGGTGTTTAAGGCCAACATCGAGTTTTCTTGTGTCAAATACTGAGCACCATGTACCATCAAACAAGTCTGGGAATTTGGAGAAGTGGGGTGAGTGGGAAACTATGCAAACTCATTCGACTTCAATTTCACATTTTATGAGCAGGCAGCAAAAAGCCCCCGCAATAATATTGGGACTGTAAAACATGTGTACCTCATCTTGGAGGAAATAAGGCTGTTCCACTTCTCGAAGAGGGTCTTTCAGGTAGCCAAACATAAATTCCTGAACCTTGCTGCCATCTGTGGCCCACATATCCTGCATTTACATGAAGTGCATTAAAACATAGATATTCACGCATTACGGGAAGCCAATCTGCAATAAACCAGAGATATTACCATTTGAGAATCCAGAAGGAAGCTCTTAAAGTCCTCAAGGGAGATCCTCTGTTCTGGTCTGTCAATGAACCTGGCACAGGGAGTAATGCCTCAGTTAGCACGCATATGGGATGTGGCTGAGCAGGCCTATTTTATTTATTTATTATTTTGTTTTAGTTTTGGCCTACCTCTGCAAAAATGGGAAATCTAGCTGAAAGAAGGAGGAAAGAGAGAACAATGTCACTTAATTGGAGGCGTGAGGATGAGTACAAACTTGTGTCGTGTGAGGATGGTTAGTCATGGCAGGCACTGAGGTCATCCATTTATTTGAAATATACCCCAGCCTGCCTCCTCTTCATCTGTAGGCATGTGTTTATATGTGTCCTAATGGCTTTCCCCAGAAGGGCTTGAGAGTTTTTAACTGGATTGTATCGACCTTGGTGCCATTTGAGAACAGACAGATGGGGGAGGAAACATGCCAAGGAAATGGCATCGGACTGTGGGGGTTGATGGTTCAGGGGATGCGCAAACCCAGACAGACTTGTCTCATGTGAACAGTGGACACATTACAAGATACATCGTATAAACTTACGTTCTTCTGAGCATCAAACATGAGGTTGCGATAAAGTTGCGAAAACTGGCTAAAGGACACTTCCCCATTCCTCCACTCAGAGTCCTTGAGGAAAAAAATGACAAAGAAGAGCTATCATTTTTCACTTCAAGTGTCAGGCCTAATACTAAAGCCTCCAGGGTAAGCATCAGAAGAGCAAGCCAGACTGTTAAGTAGAGTGAGTTTACCGGAAGTTTCTCTCGGAGGAACCTCATGTTGGGTACCCTGTAGTTGACCTGGCTCAGCATGTTCTTCAGATCCTTACAGGATATCCTGGACAAGAGCACATACTTGGTTTTAAAAAAAAAAAAGGAAAAAAAACACAAATATGAAGATGCGGGTTGATGCATGTCCTATTAACAGCAAGGTTTGGCCAAGAAGGAAGAAAAACCCCTGCACCCCCAAAGTCACTTGCTCTATTGTCTAGGACAGACTAACATCTCTGTGTATCTCCTCCAGTCCTGCATGGACTGTTTCCTGCGACAGGAAAAGTTGCTGGTATGTGGCTGAGAGGTTAATTCCTTCAATGCATCTTACTAACACTCAAGGCTGCTGTAGCTCATGAACTTCATCCCCGTTTTTATAGGAGGTAGGGACCAGGCCAACCCGAGAAAAGTGAAAATCAGCATATAACTGACACCCATGGAAATGCTGTGTTTATGTGCGTGTTTGAATTTGAGTTTGTGTGGGGTTCAACTTTTTTCAAACAACCAACCTCCCTACCCGCAATTCTGCAAATTCACAGGTGGGTGATAAGCGTGAAACTTGATTTAAACAACTTACCGATCCTCTCTGTTGCGGTCAACGGCATAGAACTGTTTCCGTAACCACCTAAATCGAAACATTAAAAAAAATTAAAAGCCCAACGGTGAAATCCAAGACACGGTAAATGTCCACTATGTAGTTCCTTACCTCTCTATTTGAAGTGGTGTTGGGGATTTCAACGTGTCTGCCACAAGCCAGTTCAACCCCTTCACCCACATGGTCATCTCCTCATCCGACGTTGCTATTAGGTTCATGAATAATATATTATAAATATATATATAAACACACACACGCACATATATGGGGGGGGGTAAGAACACACCAACAACACACCATTCACGATGCTGTAATGCTTTTGAAGTCAAACATCTTCAAATGCATACCTGCGAGGCTGAGTGATTTAAGGCGAAACTCTGTCCCGTACAGAATGACAAAGCAGTGAGCTTGATCCAGCCTGGCTGTAGAGTCCTCCATATAGCGCTCAAAGTCCCGGGACTTCTGCCCGGGTCGGATTTCTTTGATTTCTCGGATGTCAACTGTTGATACGGCACAGGGATGACATGACACGACATAAGTGTTGAGAAGATAGCCCAAAACAGATGAGTCCACAAAACAAGGGCAAACTAGCTGCAGAGCTTGCAAAAAACATTTCCGGAAAAAACACAATCTAAACGGCATATTAATGAAAAGAGGGAGAGATATATGTGGCCCGTAGTAGAGTTACGCGGGAATATCACAACAACAAAAATAATCAATTGGTGTACACTAGGCAAAAGACTTTTGCAAAAGCAAGCAATAAATAAATATACATAAATAAGCAAATCAAACAAACACCACCACTCAACACAATATTGGCATCGAATGTACCACTCCCAACAAGGCAGAAGTTAATCATTGACCCACAAGTCAATTACAGTTAAATGCTCTTTGGGGTTTGTGACTGGCAGTCAAGTCAAACTTTTGCCACTGAAGAAACAGCTAATTGAGGTTAGTCTTTCAGTTCTAGCACCCAGTATTGCCATACAAAAGCTGGCACGTAACTTACTAAGGTGCTGACTGCTCTTGCCAAGTTCAAATATGATCAAGCTTTTTTACTCACTAAACTTAAGAGATAAAGACACATGATTTTTGGAGCCTGCCTCTTGTTAATGAGCGCACATAAAGTTTACGTGTGGGCTGAGGAGTCTCGAAGGCCTTGGCAGTGAGGGGACTCTCTAGCTGACACACATGCACGCACACACAGTCATGTTTTTTTTTTCAGTTCCTGCCACTCTTCCTGCTCCTCCACCACACTTCCTGTGCTTTTGTCGCCTACACACCACATCTGCTTGTTTTAAGGTGTACATGCCCTTTTCTGACACCCCCCACGCCCCCAAAGGAAAAAAAAACAGACAATGAATTTCACCAAGCTAAAACGCGGTAAGTAGCATACAGGCTTGACCTGTATAGCGCTGTTCTTTTTTAAAAACTTTTATACTTACAACTTGTTCAACCACTTACACAATGTTCAATTGTCATTGTTTTGTCATAAGTACGTAGCAAAGCATTCATTTACAACTGTTCCACCTGACTCCCTCATTCCCTGGACCAAGCTGAGTTCACCAATTTGTGCTGACAGACTTGCGTGAAAACCAGGACAGGTTGACTTGTATCAGTCCTTTGGGTCAAACTTTGTGGGACCGACTTGAGCAGATGCCGGAAACAAGGAGGTAGCCAGCGGTATAAACCTCATTAAAGGAGATGAGAGGATGTACCCTGCAGCACACTCCCACGCTTCCTTCATCTCTCCATTGTGCCTTCCACAAGCACTTCTTAAGTCCACAAACTAAATGTACATGAACATTTCTTTACAAACACCCATCCATCAATTTTCTACAGTACTTATCATCATTAGAGTGCAGTCTAATTTTAAGTTACAATCATAACATTTCAGTATTTAGTGGGCTCAGTTGCAGATATTTACAGACTACATTGAAGTAAAATGTATTTGAGAGAAACTTAAATCAAGGTGGAAGGAATTGTTTGTGTTTCTAGACAACATTTTAGTATAATAAAAGCATTTTCGTTACAACTGCAAGATGTATGTGCAGTGAACCTTTATACATCTCACCCTCTTGACTTTGGCCCCTTAGCATCTTATCTAGAGCAAACAGTCTCAAATCTGGATTTTAAATTTAGATAGTGATTTTAAGTTAGACCAGCAAATTGGCCCTGTTTTTAAATCCATCTTTTTTTACCCTTTAACTGGCTGCTTATACATTTTAAAATTCAATTTAAGATTATTTGTCTTGAAATCGCTAAATGAGAGGGTCTCAAACTCCAGTCCTCGAGGGCTGCATGTTTTCCATTGCTTCCTGCTGAAAGTTGAAACAAATAATCAGGATTATTAGCAGGCTCCTGCAGAGCTTGGTTGTGATTATTATTATAATTATGATTATTATTATTATGTTGAGTGTTTTTTTTAATTCATTTATGATTTTAGCTGTCTTTGTTTGTATATGTTTGGGTTTTACAAGATGTGCAGACCATTGTAAGCAGATGTGTTACTTTTTAAGATGCTCTATGAATAAAGTTGAGTTGATATGTAATGACACTGAGTGTCAGTACTTGATATCAGTGGCAGGGGTACATCCCTAGTACTGTACGTTCAGAAGATGACAGTCATTTGAACAAAATGTCAGAATCAGTATAACATTTTTATTAATTCAGTAAAAAAAACCGATTCAAAGAAATTCAGATATTCCATGTTGAAGATGCCGCTGGGATTATTCAGGAAGTAGACGTAAAACGTGTTTTGATCAAAGCTCTGCAATACAGCTGAAATACTAATTATTATTTTGTGCGTAACAAAAAGGCAGCAGTGCAAGACAACATAAAATTCATACCACAACATCTATGAAAGCAGCAGTGGTTGTTTCAGTGTGAACTTGCACCTTCTCTGATCCAACCTGGTGCTTCAGGGAATCATTACTATTGTGTCCGAAAGCATTTCCTTCACATGCTGGAAACTAAGGCATTTGCATACACCAGACATGTCAACACAGATACTGAATTATTCGCCCCCGTGTTTCATGTGCCTCCACTTCGGAACTGTTTCCAGATGACATCACACATATGCTGTGCTCAAGGAAAAATTGTGCCTCTTTACAGCAGGTAAAGACAAAGCAGGTCAGACTGGTGATAGCCAGCTCAGCAGGTGATTCCCTCAATATTTACATAGTCACACCCTCTGATCAAAGTTACATTTGGCATGCACATGACTCCCAAATCCCCTTTCTGAGCCATCACTTTATCATGGTGCAGAGGTTTGTTTGTCCCAATGATCTTAAGAGCTATACTATATTCTCAGAGGCTATATGCCCATGGCAGAGTCACCCCATAGAAAAGAGAACCTAAGTAAGGGACCAGACTTAAGGACAGCTTATGATGAATAAAAACTCAGAGTTAATAGAGATAGAAACTGAATAAAGACTCAGTTTTCCCTTTCCCTCCAGGGCCAAGCCTGGAAGTGGGTCTCTGGTCGCCCGGCCTGCACCAAGGGCTCACCACCTGTGGTAGGGGACCCAAGGGGTCGGGTGCGAGGTGATGTGGGGTGTAGCTGAAGGCAGAGACCTTGGAATCCGATCATCAGCTACAGAAAGTGGTTCTAGGGATGTAGGAACCTGAGGTGTGCAAGGTCGAGAATTTCTAACTACTTTTCATCAGGCTGACCTCCACACACAGCTTGGGCTCTGGTACTCGTCCTCTTCAGAGGGGTTGGACTCACTCAGGAGTTGCCCAAGATGAGAGGCGCCGAGCAGGTGTGGGCATACTTATTGCCCACCGACTCTGTGCATGTACATTGGGGTTCACCCCGGTGAACTAAGAAGGTAGCCTCCGTCTGCCTTCAGGTAGGGGTGTGAGTCCTGACATAACTACCTCTCTCTCCACTGCATTTTCAAACAGGGTAAAATTCTGTTGTAACCAAACACGCCTGATCCGTTGGAAAAATATTAAGGTGACTTGGGGAAAGTAACAATAATGTTTGTGTTCAACTGTAACTGTAAAAAACTGAACCATTGGTTTTGATCCATGGTGGGTGGATACATTCACCTGGCTCAGACGTACTAAGGAAGGCATGCTTTGTAATACAATCTACCAGATGCATTGTGGCCCTAGGCGGCAGTCACTTGCTGCTGCTTGAGAAACAGCCTTCCACAAACTACAGGTTGGATGCATTACATTTTGAGGTACGGTTGTGGATAGCCGTGACTATCATTTCGGTTACATGCCAGGTGGCAATGAAGCAATGCCAACATAGGAGTTGATGCTAGCGACAGGATGAGTGAGTCTAGTCACAGTTGAATCGAGAGCGTGGGGGATGACTACTCGCATTAGCCAGTGGTTCTAGTCACTCACTGAACAAGTGCTATAGTTATTCGTATCAAAGGTTGTATGCTTTGATATTCATACTTGGGGAGGTATGTTGAAAATGAGAGAAAGAAAAGGTACAATACTCTGACCATTCATCATTTAGGGTTGTTTTAATCTATTGACATTATGAGCTAGTCAAAATGTTACGTAAAACAATGCACAAATAAATAAATGTTTGATGAAATGGCATGGTTTGACCATAGTTTTTTACAAAAGTAATGTAATTTTGTAGAGTCAACCATTGTGTTATACTTTAGAGGGTGCAGTGTATGAAGGTTTTTTTAGGCGAACAAGATCAAAAAGGAAATTAGTCAGAGGGTGAAAATGTGCAAAATGCATCTTGATGTTTTCCTGCACTTCATAGCTAACCTCAAATTAGAGGCCTATTTCAAAGCTAATGGACATAATTGCCTCAGTGCATTTGAAAGGGGTAAACACAGCAGACCCATTTATTGCAAGATTACGTGCTTGCAGTAAAAATAAATAACGGTAAATAAATAGAAAAATAAATAGATTTCCAAGCAGCTATATCTGGGCAGGATTTAGGATTTCTTGGCCATTCTTCAGAGAATATAAATGATCAAAAATGTTCTTCACTCATCATTAGTGCTTGACTGAAGCAATTTATTATAAAAAAAACGGGGTTCACTTTTGAAATCATAATGACAACAGAAACTAAAAAATATGACTCCGATCAATTGTTTACATTCCCCAGTTTTTCAGACCGTGTATTGCTCATCTGATCATGTTGGAATATCCAAGTACCGGTACATCCCATGCACAGCTTCTGGGCAGATAAGTGCAAATTTGTCTCCAGTATTTTTTAAATAACACCCTGCATTCAGCTTGTCATCAATTTTTCACCCAAGTTTCCCGTGCTTTTGTAGCTCGTACATCCCCAAAACAATTAGCAATCTCCGCTCATTGTTTCATGGTAGAAGTGGGGTATCTTTCATCATAGAAGCTTTGTTGATTCCTCTCCAAACATAAAATTTATGGTTGTGACCAAAAAGTTCAAATTTGGTCCCATCACTCCAAATGATTTAGTTCCAGTAGTTTTGAGGCTGATCAATGTGCTTGTAAGCATGATATTTTATTTATTTATTTATTTTGGGGTGGCGCTGGCATAGTGATGGCTTCTATCTAGCGACTCGACAACGCAACCCATTTTCTTCATGTGCCGCCTCACTGTGCATGTTGAAATATCCACACCACTGTTTATTGAACAGTCTCGTCTCGGTTTCGTCTTTACATCCCAAACAATTTTGCCTTGTGGAAGAAATTTTTGTTGGTCGCCCTGATGGTGGTTTGGTTTCAATAGAATCTCTCATTTTCCACATGTTAGAGTTTGAACACGACTGATTGACATTCTCAGTACCGAGGATATCTTCTTATATCGCTCTCCTGTTTTATACAATTCAATTACTTTTTCTCACAGATCTTTTCAAAGTTCTTTTGCTTTCCACATGACTCAGAATCCGGAGATATCAGTACAATGGTCTGTCAGGAGCCCAGAAACTCACTGAACTTCGAAACACACGCAGATTACAAGGAGACAGATCACAGGTGTGGATGGTTTACTTTTAGTAGCAATTCAAACCCATATGTGTCAACATGTGTGCATGTTAAATGGTCAAAATCGCACAGGTATATACAAAGCCAGTTCAAATGCAGTTGGGAGATTGTGTTGAGCATTCATAAAAACAGAATACAATTATTTTCAAGTCATATTCAAGTTATATTTAATAGAATATACTATAAAACATGATATTTCATGTTCAAACCGAAACGTTATTGTTTTGAGCAAAAATTATGAACTTATTGTATTGAATGTTGTTAAAAGAAAAGCTGATGCAACACAGTGGTCAATACGAACCTGTCTCAGCTTTTTTGGAATGTGTTGCATCCAGAAAATTCTAAGTTAATGTGATTCTTTGTGTGCGACTATAAAAATTAAGAAGAAGAAGAAGAAAAAAACAAAAAGAATAGTTTCTTAAAATACAATCTGTACCTCACAGTCACAGGGGTGTCTGCTCGGGCCCTAAAGAAAGCCTCAAACTCTATTCCTGAACACAAATGAGGCATCATTTCACCAAGGAGAATTAAATTGGAGTCCTGAACTAGTGCGTATGGGATATTTGCTTGTAAGGAATAGGATACTATTATGGGTTTTTTTTCCTCTCTGTCTTTTTTTCTTTACTTTTTGCGGGTGTGAGTGTGCTGCACCCGGAGCAGAGTGCAGCTGTGCACAAGGTATCCTGCTAGACCAGAGGTGGGCAAACTCCGCGCCGCTATTTTCAGTCATTGGATCCAAAATGGCGACATGCAGGTGACTCTTTATTGGAGTGAGTTTTACTGGAATTGCGAACATTTCTACGTCCTGTTGATCATGGCATCCAAATGAAGAGGAACAGTAATGGCCGCGGAAGAGAAAGTGAAGTGTATCCGATTAAACGAAGTGGGTTATAAAGTACGAAACATTCAGGAGACGCTTGGAGTCTGAAAGACTCAAATCTACGAGACTTTGAAAAACGAGGAAGCAATTCTTGTTCAGTCCGATTCTGGGTGTTTCCATGCTCAGAGTGAATTGCATGCGGCTCGACGGACAGTCGAGTAAATAAACGTTTCCTCGAATGGTTTGACTGTTATCGTGCTAAAACCATTCTGCAAACTGGACCGCTAATAAGAGAGCAATCGAGTTCCATAGCGCTATGGGCATCGAAGGCTTCGAAGCATCCCGTGGCTGGCTTCAAAAGTTTGTTGCACGAAATCAGCTGAGCAATGATGTCATGTGTGGTGATCAGGGGGAGGTAAAGTTCGAGGCAATGAGTGAGTGGAAAGAAAAGCCACCAGGGTCTGTTACTCATCTCATTTTGTAGTAAATCGTCCTGACTTTCTTATATTTTGTATTTTTTATATACATGTACTGTATGCTGCAGTTTTTGTGTTATAAACAGTTTTTGGGCAATATATTGTTGCACTTTGTTTCTTGTGTTGTCACACATTTATGTTGTTAACATACTTGGACGTTCATACAGGACATATCCCGTAGGACATATCACTGTTTTAACTGTTTCACTCATTTTAAAAAGTATGTTAATACTGTAATGCTTTTGTTCTGTTGATGTTTGGTCTGGGCTGTCAACATATGCAGTTTTTTATATCTACCGTATCTTGTGCCGCGCCCGGCCCACCTGTCAAATATTAGAAATCAATGCGGCTCCCAAGCCAAAAAGTTTGCCCACCCCTGTGCTACACCAAAAGTAGTCTTGCAACTAAACCTGGTAATGAACTGTAGTAAAGAAATAATCTACACCATCAAAACAAGTGCAGGGTTCTAGCACTATTGCCTACATCTAGAGTAAGCACACAAACGTGCTCATACAAAAATTACAATGCTATAGACTTCATCCGTTTGTGTGACAGCACTGACAGACAGACAGACTGGAAGTCAAGTCAAAGATCCTCTAGAACTTGAGAAACCAATTATTATGGGAAATGCTTTGAAAGCCGAACAAATCGAATGAACATCACCTTGCATAGCACACACTGTATATTAAAGTATTCTGACAAACATTAAACGGAACGTGACACCTAACCCATATCCATCAAAGACTGTAGACAGTAAATTGGACACAACAAATCTTCGGAGAAGAAAACATTCTATAAAGTTAAGTGCTTGCTCACATATATATACACACATATACATATATACATACATACATACATATATATATATACATATACAGTCAAACCTCGGTTTTCGTACTTAATCCGTTCCAGAAGACTGTTCGGAAACCGAATTGTTCGGAAACCGAAACCATTTTTCCCATTGAAATCAATGTAAAATGTTTTAATCCGTTTCAAGTCAAGAAAACAACTTTTTTAAACCACTTATTTTTACAATTTCACACCATAAACTGTACAAATGTAATGGGAGATTACCAATTTTAACATTAACATAGTAACATAAAAATTGAAGGAACATCTCTCTCTCTATCTGTCGTGGGGCGTGCGCCTCTCCCCGCTGTCAGCAGGCAGTAGGCGGGGCATTTCGGCATCCCGAACTCCTTCGCCAACACAGACACACGCACACCTGACTCATATTTTGTGATTAAATCTTTCTTAAATTCTATAGTTTTGCACACTATTTTCCTCTTTTCTTCACCAGGTTCGCCACTTCCACTTGCTTTCTTTGGTGCCATGATTAGGGGCTGATACACGATGCAAAAATAACAGTCCAATATAACATAGTTCTCACCAAACACGTCTGCTTTTTAAAAAAAAAAAAACATTCTTAATCGAACAATACAAACTCGTCTGCTCACAAGATGTTTCTGTACGATTATTGCATAATAATGAGACACCGGACACCAGAGTGTTCATTATGTGCGGCTGCAAACAAACGCGCACCCCCCCCCCCCCCCCGTGCTGCCAGGGCAAACCATTATGAAAAGAGGGGGATTTCACTAGTCCTAACAGAAGCGTCTCACCAAACACGTCTGCTTTTTTTTATTGAACAATACAAAAACGTCTGCTCACAATGGTCGCTTCCTGTGTAGCGACGAGACACAAGGGAGCGCCGCGATACGAGGGAGCGTCACTTCACTCCTCTCGGCTTTGCTACCTCCTCTCAGCTTCGCTACCTCGCGAAGCTACACGAGGTAGCGTAGCCGAGAGGAGTGAAGTGACGCATTCAAGTGCGCTCAGTTAGTTCGAGAACCGAAATTTGTTCGTCATCCGAGGCATAAAAAACTCGAAATTTTTGTTCGAAAACCGAATTGTACGAGAACCGAGACGTCCGAAAACCGAGGTTTGACTGTACATATATATACACATACATATATATATATATACACATATATATATATATATATATATATATATATATATATATATATATATATAAAACATGAATTGGAATATTTCATTTCACACAATTTTTATGCTTTGTCTTTGATTGATGACAATACGCAAAAATCTACAAACATTTTAGAAATTGTAACACGAGGGTTAAGAAGAACCACTGCTCTAGATCGAATGATCAAGACACACACACACGCATGCACGCACGCGCACAGCTAGAGTGTATACTGTATAGGGTTTCCCGCAACAAACTTACTCAGCCTGGTGGTAGAGATATTTCATTTTAGTCAATGTACTGTGACTGTATTGACATTATTTATTGGTAGGCCTGTCTCAATACCAAAAAAATGTCCAGACTCAACTCAACTGTATTTATAGAGCACTTTCAAACAGCCATCGCTGCACACAAAGTGCTTGACATGGAGCAAATAACTATCAGTAACAGCAGACGACATATTTACCCATATTTTAAACGATAGTATAATTTGTTTGTTGTTTGTGTTTTCTTAAATGCCCTGATATACTGATGATGTTAGAGCAAAAATAATTTAAGCACATCCTTTTTAAGTGCAATGACCTTTCAGCTCTCAAGGATATGCAACGTTTGCATTGAAAGTAAGTACAATAAAATGTTTTACATAAATAAATAAAAACTGAATTAAAAAAAAAAGACTCGGGCCAAAGGACCAAAACAAAACATCCATCCATCCATCCATCCATCCATTTTCTGAACCGCTTTATCCTCACTAGGGTCGCGGGGGGTGCCGGAGCCTATCCCAGCTGTCTTCGGGCAGTAGGCGGGGGACACCCTGAATTGGTTGCCAGCCAATCGCAGGGCACACAGAGACGAACAACCATCCACGCTCACACTCATACCTAGGGACAATTTAGAGTGCCCAATCAGCCTGCCATGCATGTTTTTGGAACGTGGGAGGAAACCGGAGCACCCGGAGAAAACCCACGCAGGCCCGGGGAGAACATGCAAACTCCACACAGGGAGGCCGGAGCTGGATTTGAACCCGGTACCTCAGCACTGTGAAGCCAACGTGCTAACCACTGGGCTACCGGGCCGCCCCAAAACAAAACAAATTATAAAAAATATTCCTTACCGTAGCTACACTTCAATGAGCCATGGCCATTTGTACTCTAACAAGTATTAATTACTATTATGACAGTAACCTACACAGTGCAGTGACATAGCGTTTGCTATCCATCCATTTTCTGAACCATGCCCACTGGAGTCGTAAGCGTGCAATAAAGTTCTCATTCGCTGGAGCCTCTCCACTATTGTACATAATAGTCTGGCAATACAAGTTCACTTTGTGCCAAGGTTAGCCTAAAATACAGTTGCACTTAAGCGTGGGGATTCTGAGCGTGTTACCAAGTTTCTGTGATTAATAAAATTAGCGATTTCCTGTTTGTTGTAGCTCCAGTTAAACCGTTTTGTACTATGGATCTGGATCTGGAGTTGGAGGTAGAGACGCTCATCAACGGAGGTTTTCGTGGTTGGCCATGACTTTAGCCATAGCTCGGCTCAGCAGCCCCGCTTTTGTGGACGATGATTCTTAGCCGCCGACGCTGCCTGCCAGACCAGACGACAATCCACGGAGATCCTGCTAACTCGACCGGAGTGTTGAAAGTGCGGCGAAAAGCCGTTCAAACTGGTCAATTTGTACTGTTATCCAATGTCAATTAAGTTTATAGCATCCAGTACCGAAAGTAAAAATACACTTAAAAAGGAAAAGGCATGTCTCGGTCATCATCCTATTCTGGCATCCAAGCCCGTTGGCATCCACTCAAAGCCGCCTTCCTTGATGCAGGGCCACGGTCATCAAGTAGGGTACCGTCGCGGGAGCCTTGTATGCGGCTGTCATTCATGTGAATGGGACCCAGCGATTACGGAAATTTTCATCCCAAGTTTCAGTATTGATAATACCGTATTTTCGCGACTATTCGGCGCACCGTATTATTGGGCGCAGTCTCAGTAACGGGTGCTATTTCTGTATTTTACACATACACAAAGCGCACCGTATTATTGGGCGCAGCCAGGCATGGCAAAACATATGCCAGCTTAAACATACGGCATGCATGCACGCACACTAAAAACACGTTAGCTTGAAGCATATGGTAGCATACACGCTAAGGCATACGGACACACGCTAAAAACACGTTTTTAAAAAGCCAACGGAAGCAAAACTGAGTTCGGTTGTACTTGATTTAGCCATTTTACAATGTACTCACGTTTTTGGATCGATCATCTCCCACAAATCAATCAAAGTCCTCATCTTCTGTATCCGAATTGTACAATTGTGCAAGTAATCCATCAAAAACGTCGGGTTCCCTCTCGTTGTCTTCAGAGTCACGCTCATTGCCATGTGGGCTCCTCTTACACGCCCACCCTTCACTCATTGGCGGACTTAACTCACATCCGGCCTTTAGCATCCTTTTACACGCCACCCTTCACTCATTGGCGGACTTCACTCACGTCCGGCCTTTAGCATCCTCTTACATGCCCACCCTTCACTCATTGGCGGACTTCACTCGCGTCCGGCCTTTAGCATCCTCTTACACGCCCACCCTTCACTCATTGGCGGACTTCCGCATGCCTGTCCTCACTCACGTCCGCCTTTTCTCTATATAACCAGCGTGTCGGCCAGACGTGCTCTCAGTCAGGCTTTGGAACTCAGCGCATACACAAGGCGCTCCGCATTAAAAGGCGACCTGTCCATTATGGAGAAATTTTAAGACTTTTAATAGCGCTATAGTCGTGAAAATACGGTAAATGTTTTTTTTTTAGTTGAGAAGACTTCAACATTGTTTCTGTATCGGTTCATGCAGGACTCGGATCAAAGTCAGAATTTTGGTATTGTGACAAGATAGAAGTGTACAAATAGGTACTCACTTTCTCCCTCTATTTTGTCTGTGCCCCGGGTCCAGATAATGGTCCTCGTCTCCAGCTTGACCTGGAAAGTTCTCCTCTCTGGCCTCTGAGACTTTTTGGAATAAAAAAGTGTCAGCACTGTGCCCAGTTCCAGGTCTCTGTAGAGGTTGTTCATCTCTGCGTCGTTGTCCATCCACGTAACAGGCCCATTGGAAAAGAAGCCTGAGGTCCCAGCCATGTTCACTTCCCCTGTTTGTTATCGGTTTCCTTTCAGAACAATATGCTCAGCGCAGGCCTAGTAGACTGAGATACCTACAACAGAAGGAGGAGTAGGCCTGTGAAACAACAAATTTCAAGTGTGTCAGACCTTTGCTTGCTTTCAACCATAGTTGACGCAGCCAGGAGGAATGTCCGGAAATATAGCCGGCTGAATAGTATTCAAAATTAGACACACAGAGAAGTACATGACTCATCAGGCAGCATGTAATCAGTGTTCATGGTCTAATTAAAAAGTAGTTTTGTGCATAACAAAACTGGTAACAAAAATAATAATTTGGCTTTAGGTATCACAGGCGACATTTTGTCACAGAGCTCATCTTTCAGGCAAAATAAACACACAACACAAGGATCCATTGTACCGCGACATGATAGGTGCAACTAAAAATCAACAGTCTTGTTTTAGCCTTTTGTGACCGAATAGTTTGAAATATAAAAAACTGGACTGTGTCAACTGACGTTAGGACAAATACACGTAAGATATCAAAGAAAAGAACATCTGGCAGTGAAGCGACCGCGTTTTGAAGCTAACCCAACGTATGCAGTAACTTTCTGCTCAACATTTGACCGTACACGTTCCACTTTCAAGTCTTGTGACGGTTCAAACACATTATTGATATTGGCGCCGCGGACACGTTAAAGCGAGACAATATAGTTGGGAGATACATTTGGCTGCGGCTAAAGGGAGAGCGCAGCCGAGTAGGGGAAACAAGCGACGTCGTCTGGACATTTTCTCAGCGTGGAATCGCGGCCGGAGAGGGTGAGCTAGCATGTCGCTGGGCCACAGGCGCAGAAATGCTGTTCCGTTTCGTTTAAGACCCTCAAATGGGCTCAGGTAGGAAGAGCTATTCGTCCGTGTCTTGACGTGTCTCATTTCATATCTTCGTTGAACAAAAAAGTGGGGTGGGGGCGCGATGCGGTAGATGCTGTTGCTGCGTTGCGCTGGACTTACCACCGCAATCTCGGCCTGACCGCACATCTCTAACGGATGTCTGTCCCTCTCTCCCGTTTGTTGCCTTTCCTTGTGCTTTTCGTCCGCTTTTCCTGGATCTGAGCACCGCCAAGCCTCCAGGGAGGCTCACCAGCTCCCGTCGACAGAACGTCCCGTTTCGTCGTCTCCTTTCTCGCCGTCCATAGAGCTGGACAAGCAGACCGCGAGAGCAGTACGCAAGTGTGCTCTTTGCTCAAGTCACTAAGTGGCAGCCCAGCCGATTCTCCTCATTGCGACCACTCGTAGCGTCAAAATACAAATAAAACAGGGCTTTTCCGGTGAAACCTTTCACAGTAAAAGCACTGCCAGTCGATGAGTCATTTTCATTTGATCAATAACGACAAATACCCTTGTTTAAAAAATGAGACATGAACAGCTTTATAAAAATGATATGAGTTGTACAATTTACATGCCCTTCAACAGTAATTGTTGAAGCTTTGTAGGTGGAATTTTCTTTCTTGATACTGTATACGTACAGCTTCAGCTGTTCAACGGTTTGGGGTCTCCTCACACAGCCCCATACGATCACAGATGCGGCTTTTGAACACTGCATCCATAACAGTCCGGTTGGTTATTTTCCTCTTTGGCCCGGAGGACACTACATCCACAATTTCCAAATACAATTTGAAATGTGAACTTGTCAGAACCCAGAAGACTATTCCATTTTGCATCAGTCCAGCTTGGGCCCAGAAAAGCCAGCGGTGTTGCTGGTAAATGGCTTTTGCTTTGCATCATAGAGTTTTAAGTCACGCTCACGGATGTAGCACCGAACTGTATTGACATTGGTTTTCTGAAGTATTCCTGAGCCCATGTGTCGATATCCTTGACACACTGGTGGTTTTGCCACATACAAGCAGCGAGACAGACGGTCAGACAGACAGACACAGGGACAAAGATAAAGAGTGAGAGAGGGGGGGGGGGGGGGAGGAGATAGGGAGCGAGGGAGACAGAGACAAAAAGTTTTCAAACACAAGAAATAAGAAATCTTCTGATGCATGTGAACACATTGTCAGTGATGTAACCTGGAGTTCTTTCTCAGGTGTTAGGAGTTTTTCAACATCAGACTCCCTTGCCCAGGCAACCCAGCCTGTTCGAGTAGCACTCGCTTGTCCCCAAGGCTCTCATCTTCACATCCAGAACCATCTCAAGGCTCTCTCAGCTGCATCGGTGATGTTCTTGTTCTTGATGGCCTTGCTCATATTTGCTCCCTCGATGCCCAATGCAGAGAGGTTGTGGAAGGAACGTCCCACAAATCCTCAGCACCCGACCACCATGTGCATGCATTTTGCCTTGCTGCCCTGTACTCTGAAGTCACTGAGCCAATCTTCATATTTGGTTCATGAGCTTCTCCCATCCGATCCTCCCAAAGAAATGTCAGCTTCATGATGATATTCTTGATGTTGTCTGAGAATAAGAGGATATCAGGCCTCCAGGTTGTGATACCATTCTGCTGGGGGAATGTCAGTTGCTTCCCCAGATGAACAGAATTGCCAGTCCTTGGCTGATGCCAGGATCTCTGCTGGTGCTTTCATCCTTGCTCACGGCTGGTGTCCTGCCTTAACAAGTGCGCCTGTGCAGGTAGTTTTACTTCCTGATTTCCTTGCTGATGGTGTCAGCACATTGTTGTGGCAGCAGGTGTAATGTCCTTGGCTAAGCACTCTGGGGCAGAAGCTTAAAAAATACTGCAGTGTTGCTCAGTTTGGGCACCGTTGGGAGGTCGGGTGTCCACTTTCCTCCCTATCTCGGTCAGCGTCTTGTTGACCTATTTTATTTTGATTCACACATGTACGGCTACATTGTACATGAAACACCCTTAAAGGTGAAATCCATATGACCTGGCAAAACACAGAACAACCCTTTATCCATTGTGCAGAGAGGACGAGGCTGCCCCAAAATAGCAGTGGGCCATCGGTTAGGGAGGGTGGACCACCTCTTCAGTATGGCCGGACCCTCCAAACAGCAAACTCAATCAGCAATTGTTCTCTTCTGCTTTTCCCCCAACACTGTTAGGGAATATCCTGCCTTTATGTCACCAAGTAGATGTTGCTCACCAGGGAAAATTGCTACAGTGATGCCTTGAGATACAAGTGAGATTTGCGTGTTTCCAGATATGGGCCTTCATTCGACTGGATTTTTGCTTTGACTTGGGACCCCAGACTTGAGATAGTGCTCTATAGTGGCAGTCAACTCAACACACTTCACGTTAATTGGCAAATTGTGGGCAATTCATTAAAAAACACGCTTCGAGCTGCTTAATGCCAGTGCCAGATGAAAACATGAATGTCATTGTGTATATGAAAAAGAAAACACATACAGTATCTTAGCCTTTTCATCTGACATCTTAACTCTTGGGCGGCCCGGTAGTCCAGTGGTTAGCACGTCGACTTCACAGTGCAGAGGTACCGGGTTCAATTCCAGCTCCGGCCTCCCTGTGTGGAGTTTGCATGTTCTCCCCGGGCCTGCGTGGGTTTTCGCCGGGTACTCCGGTTTCCTCCCACATTCCAAAAACATGCATGGCAGGCTGATTGAACACTCAAAATTGTCCCTGGGTGTGTGTGCGAACAGAAATGGTTGTTCGTCTATGTGTGCCCTGCGATTTGCTGGCAACCAGTTGAGGGTGTACCCCACCTACTGCGAATTAGTACCTATTATTCTCTATGTTGCGTTGATTTAACCTTTCAAGCGGTGGATTGAATGCAAACAGAAGCATTCATTCATTCTCCGAACCACTTCATCCTCACCAGGGTCGCGGGGGTGCTGGAGCCTATCCCAGCCGTCTTCGGGCAGTAGGCGGGGAACACCCTGAACCGGTTGCCAGCCAATCGCAGGGCACACAGAGAGAAACAACCATCCGCGCTCACACTCACACCTAGGGACAATCTAGAGTGTTCAATCAAGAAAACCAAGTGTTCTTGGTGCTGCTGGAGTAAAAACGACTTTCAAGCATATAAACGGACTGGTCTCTTCTTATCAAAACTACACAGTGGAACAACCAGGGTTTGAGTTGAGTTTGCATGCTCTCCCTGTACCTCCGTGGGTTTTCTCTGGGTACTCCGGTTTCCTCCCACGTTCCAAAAACATGCACAGGACGTTGACTGGGACACTAATGAAAGAAATGACGCAAATTTCACGCCACTCCATGGAACTTTGCAAGGCCACTAGGGGGCACCACAGGACCAGCGCTGTGAGACTGGCTCCCCTGGAAAGACCTGAGCGGGTGACTGAAAACAACAAACATGGCGTGTTTTCACCCGTTGGCGAGTTTGATTGAATTTTACTTTGAAATTGGCAACACAAAGACATTAAATCTGTTCTTGAGCTTATACAGTACTGTATACGGTTTTCAAATGAACGAAAGACACCTGAAGCGAGTGCTGAACAAAAGAGCTGACCGGAAGTACAAAAACGCGCATAAAAAAAAGAGCTTCCCGTTACCCCCCCCCCCCCCCCCAAAAAAAAACGTTTGCGATACAGTATCTCGCTAACTTTGCGAGGGAATGCAAGACTTTGCGAGCGAACAAAGTTTTTTCCCCTTCCATGTCCCCTTAGGCGGGGCTCTGTAGAAGGTTCGATTCCAGCCCCTCTAAATTGTGCCGTAGTGTGATTGTGAGTGGAAATGGGTTGTTTATCTATTTGTGAGGATTAGAAAATGGATGTAAAATTGTTTGTTTGCTGTTAATTCAAACCTCGGGAGCAAATAATTGTCCCTAACAGGGCTGACATCAACTTGTGGTATATACATTTAAACGAGTGGTAAAGCAGGTGACTGTTGCATCCATTTGTTGCATCCAGCTGTGCAGGATGCAAAGCCCACAAAGCTTTACTGTCTGAACAGACACGGATTGCGCATGCGTGACCAGACTACACAATGTCTGTTATTAAAGCGTTGTTGGTGGATTTCCATCTAAAAGTCAAAATGTAAAATCACCACCAAATCATCCAGTCTGAGTCTCGACAGGGGTAAAGAAATGCTTCATTTTAACATTTTAAGAGTGTGTTGGATGGCTTTAATGTATAATACGGAGCAAATCTGCTTTGATCGGTGCCTTGCTATACCATTTGTTGTGACTAACTAAAATATATGTTAACATTAACATTCATTTGACACACTAAAACAGTAGAAAATTTAATTCAGTTTTAACAATTTTGCAAACAAGACAAGCTCCATTATCAGTCTAAACATGATTAATCCAGCATGTAGCACAAAAACATTTTAACTACAATCTCACATTACAGGACGGACAATGCATCTCATTCTTTTAAAAACAATCTGTACATGATTTCTTCCCCGAATAAAAAAAAATTAAGGTCGGACAGAGAAATCCAAATCAGGTGATTCACAGCAGAAAACAGAAACATAACAGTGGTCAAAGCAGAATTTTGCTCCTATTTTGACTTCCTTCGTTTGGCCTGGGTGGGGCTGGCTCCAGTTTCTGTTGAAATGTAGATAATAAGTATTTTAAATGTGGTGTGGTACAGTATTTTCCGCACTAAAAGGCGCACTGGATTATTAGGCGCACCTTCAATGAATGGGCTATTTTAAAATTGTTTTCATATTTTGCACGCATTGGACTATAAGGCGCAATCTACAATGCATCCACTATCTACAATGCATCCACTAGATGGAGCCACAGCCTTTGACAGCATTTGACTCGAGAGGCGTTCATGACCGCCTCCAAAAAACGTAAATTAACGCTTACTTCAATGAAACTACGAAAATTGAAAACAGCAAGTTATAACATTGTAAGCATGTCTCCAGGAAGGAGCCATCTTGGGGTCGCCATATTACCGTAATGACCATACACAAGACGCACCGGATTTTAAAGCGCGCCGTGAGCTTTTAAGAAAATTGAAGACTTTTCGGTGCGCCTTATAGTGCGGAAAATACGGTAATTAAAATTCTGATTAGTTGGTGTACGGCATTTATTCACTTGTGCTTGGGTTACCTTTAACAGCAGCAGCAGTTGTTCCAGGCCGTGCTGATCGCTTCCTGACACCACTTTCTGCGACTGGCTCTTCCTCCACCTCCTTCTCTGCTCGAGAGCTGCGTCTACTCGGCCCCTTGGGTTTCTCCACAGCAGCCCTAGGAATAGCAGATAGAAGACGAACAAAGAGAAGAAAATAAAACAGCATTATTAAGAGGGGGTGAGCTTAACTCTGCGCTACTCAGGAAGATCGAATACCCCGCAGGATTCTGCTGTTTTTCCTCATCTACCACAGATACTATACTGTCCATCTTCGACCTGACAGCTCCACTACGTCAACATGACCACTGCTTGTGTCTTTGCAGCGCAAACATGTTCGAATACATACCTTGGAACTAAGTTGATGGGCGTCTTTCTTTTCTTTGCCCATCTGTGATAGAAGTGGAAAAACAGCGGTAAACTATCAACTGTGCTGAACAAACATGGCTTCACTTCCAAATGTATTAATACAATCCCCATCAAGGAGATGGGTCCACGAAGGTCAGCGGAGTTGTATAACCTAGAAGTAACCTGAGACATGTGTCGGTATAGTTACATGCTCATCATACATACCATGTCCCGAGGCCACGGGGCTCACTGATTTTCACCATATATCCCTTGGCAAACCACATGACCTCCCTGAGTTTCAGTAGAGTGAAATTTCAAAGCGTTTTTTCTTCGAGAGCACAAGGCTGAGGCCAACTAAGATCATCATTAATAAGGAGTATTTTTGTAAATCCCAGCTCCACAAGTATTCAACTAGACACATAGTCAAAGTAACTGCAGCACTCATGTTATGAGGAATCTTACCCCTGATCAGGACTTGTTAAGTTCTCTTCACCTGAAAGGACAGAAAAAAAATGTCTCTGTTACCTAATTTCAAAGGGGTAATCACGTAAAACATTCTGTATCTAAAGAAAATAACACACTCACTTGTCTTCTCAACAGCAACAGGCTCTTGTGAAGCATCTTGCTGAACAGATTCTGAGGGAACACGGATAGATGAGTCACAACATATTCAAGAGTTAGAAACAATTGCCAGTACAAACGTGGGCTAGAGTTTGAGGACACAGAAGTACCTAGCATCCAGTACAATCTATCTAAGACCTTTTATTTACCTGGCGTGGTCTGAATAGTTTCAGGAGGAGCCAGTGCTTGTGTAACAGCAGGCTCAAAAGACACAGGTCCGGTCTGAGAAAGAGGAACTCTGCTGGTGCTAGCAACAGATGAAGTTGTGGGTGGGGTCTCGTGAATCAGTCCAGGCATGGCAACAATTGGAACCACGGATGGTACTGGATTTTGTACCGGACTGACTGTAGAGAGCAAGGATGTAGAGGCGACTGCAGTGGTGGTACCGACTACACTCACGATGGGAATTTGAGACGTTGCAGCCTGGGTGCAGTTTGACAATGAAGGTGCAGGAGGCAATGGCGCCTGTGTTGGAACAGTAACCTGACCAGGAGCTGAAATAAAAGAGGACATTGCTGGTGTTGTATGGTTTGGAGTGGCATTAGTGGTGTGGGACACTGCAGCTTCAGTTGGAATAACAGAACTAGCAGAAGGGTGGAAGATATGTGGTGGAGGAGCAGCCACACTGGACACTTGAGCAGGTATCTGGGAATCAGCTGTTCCAGAAAGAGCTATGGCCACCTGCGCCGGCTTACTTTTCAACTGCGCAGCGGGAGCGGCAGACATGAGGCCCTTTCGAAGTGTGTGCATACTGCTTGGGCTTGTGCAAGGCGGAGATGCAATGGGAGGTTGGAAAGAGGTGGACGTTGAAGGGCTTGGATGAGATGGCTGGCTGACTGATGGACTTGATTTCTGAGCGTCAGCTATATTATCAATTTTAAGAGCCCCGTGGATGATTTGCTGAGGACCTGGATGTGCATCAATTGGGGTGGCTGAAGAGACATTGGAGACAGTCTGAAGGTGTCCAACGGTGCTTCGTGCAAGTGGAGATGTGCTTATGTTTGCCACAGAGGATTGTGTGGAACTAGTGGCGGTAGAAAGTTGGATGTTTGACGTAGATACTTGGATAGGTCCCACCATCGTGACTGACTGAGAAACTCCTGTGGTGTTGGGCGACACAGATGTACTTGGGACTTGAAAAATTGGGTTGATAAAAACAGGGGTGGTGGTGATAAACTGAGGCGGTCGAGTTACAGGTGTCTGATGTCGGATATCCTGCGGCCGAATATTCTTGTTTGGAAGAGTTACCATTGTGGAGACCACGGATGTAGGAACTTGTGATGTCGGTGCAGAAGTCACTGAGTTAGGTGTGACAAATACGGTGATCTGGTTGGGAGGAATTGAGCTGGATGAAGCAGGAATCTGTATGACAGAGTGCACACTTGTAATAGGTTTCGGGCCCATGCCGGGTTTGAGCATCACACCGGCTTGGTTTGCACTACAGCTGGCATTAGAACTGCTGCTAACTGCTATCGAATGACTGCCCTGAGTGGAAGTAAGTGGTTTAGGGCTTACACTCTGGACAACATTAGTGTTAGTGAAGGTAGAACAAAGGCTAGTCGTTGTACTCAGACTGGAAATGATACCTGGAGAGGATAATGGGTTATGGATATTGCTAGGAGCGGTATTGAAGGTCACATGAGGATGCATGCTGTGACTGCTAATAGGAGTTGACACAGGAGGCTTGGGTTTAGCTTCTGATTCATTAGGAGCGGCAGAAGTAGCAACAGGGGCTAGTGTGTCTGTACTCTGAGTGTTCAAGTGATGGTGTCTCTCTGGATCCATGGCTGATTTAGGGCTGTTTTTTGCCATAACGTCCCGAACCAAAGTACCATGCACAGGCCGATGAGGCTTATTCGGGACGTCCAGAAGCTGGTTCAGAGAAGTGGGAGCAGACCTGACAGCCACTGATCCCCCGGAGTCCTGCAGTGGTGCTTTGTGTGTTGACTGCCTATCGATTGTCCCAGCTTGCAACTCCAAGTCAGATTTCGGCTGCTGAGGAGCGGGAAGACGAGGACTTGTCATTCTTGGTGCCGATAACTCCCGCACAGGCTGAGGATGTGGTTGAGGCTGAGATATTTGACGTTGCTCGGATGCCATCATTAGATGACTTTCTTTGATGCCCTCAGTAGGATTACCTTGTGAACCATGGAAGGGACTCTGGGTTTGTTGCGTCTCCAAGTTGCCACTTAATTGTGACGCCATCGATACTGGACTTGGTGTCACTGAAGTAGGACTTAGCATCATAGTTTGCCCCTGAGCATTAACCATCTGTTGAGGTTGTGGAGGGCATGTGATGGCAACTTTTGCCCCCTTCTGTCTTCCAGGACTTGGTGTGGTTGACTTGCGACTAGAAGCTGGGCTTGACCTACGACTATTGCTAGGACTTGCCCTTTTACTCTGTCCTCCAGAATGCTTGTCGGGTTTAGTGCCTGCCCCACCAGTACCAGTCGAGAAAGGTTGCTGACTGTTGCTCGTGTTATTTCCACCACTTCCGCTGTTGCTGTTGTTGCCTGGTAAAGTTAAGTTTGGAGGTGCCTGTCCAATGGCTTTCAAAGTTGTTGGGTTGAGGCCCTGTTGGTCAAATCCTCTGTTCAAGTTTGTCTGCCTGGGTGGCAAAGGAATGTTGATTTTAGGTGGAAATAGCCCTGCAATTGAAGCATTGAGCCTTTCTGGCGAAAGGTTAATTTCTGAGGGCTCAGTGCTTGGAGGACGATTAGTTGGGGTTAGGGGGTGATGATATGGCCTGGGGCTTGCCCTGTTGGGAGTTTTTGGTCTGGAACTTTGTGAAGTTGTGGGAACGTTAGGGAAATGAATGCTAGACATGGGTCCTCCTTGTTGAGGTTGAGTGGGCAATTGTTGTTGGGGACTGGCTCCAGTGTGCTGAGTCACTGATGATGGAACAGTGCCTTGCTTCATCACGTGTGTTGTGGAACCCTGGTTGGCCACTATCTGTTGGGCGCCATTTCCAGGCTGCATGCCAATTTCTGCACCGCTTGGTTTATCCTGCTTTGGGTGGATCCCAGATGTTGTCTCATCAGATCCAGTGCCTTGGGGACCCTGCGTCGACTCAGGGAGGGACATTCGTCGTGCAGCACCTGCAAGCTAAAAGCCAAAACACAGTAAAATTGACTCATTTAAAATATAGCACACACGTAGTGAAATGTAGTTTTCTTTCATAGTTCAGTGATTTTAATAACACTTTCCATGCGTACACCACTCGCCCTCACCTGGGGATTTATGATCAAGGGCATCCCTCTTGCTTTGTCAGGAGACTGCGCTAATCCTGCATGTCCTTGAAGGCTGATCATGACTGGCATGTTCCCTTGCTGTGAGACCGGGAGTCTCTGTGCCTCAGGTTGATTGCCAATGACACGAGGAGGAAGTTGACTTCCTGGAGCACTGGACATGCGATTTTTCTGCTCTTGCTGCATCTTAAGCATCATTAACATCTGCTGCTGTTGCTGTAGTTCAGGGTTGAAAATCAAGCAGGAGTTGATCAATGGATATCTACTGCATATTGCTAAATGCTCTCGTATATCACTCCAATTACCTGTTGTATTTGTTGCTGTTGACCCTGCTGCTGTTGCAGCTGATGGTGTACCTGGGGTTGGCCTTGACCTGTGGTCTGTGGTCCTGTCATACCCTGCTGCCCTTGAGCATTCTGGAGACCTTGCATCTGCAACTGTTGCATTTGCTGTTGCTGCATCTGCTGCTGTTGTAATTGTTGCTGCATTTGTTGTTGTTGAATTTGCTGCTGTTGCTGTTGAATTTGCTGCTGTTGAATTTGCTGCTGCTGTTGGATTTGCTGCTGCTGTTGGATTTGCTGCTGCTGTTGGATTTGCTGCTGCTGTTGGATTTGCTGCTGCTGTTGAATTTGCTGCTGCTGTTGAATTTGCTGCTGTTGTTGCATGTGTTGAATTTGTTGTTGCTGCTGCTGCTGCTGTTGCATGAACTGCATCGGTACCTGTTGCAATATCCTTTGATCACCTGGTTGACCAGTGAATACTTGGGCAAACAGATAGCAAATGGAAACATGTCAACATATATGCAAAGAACATGGATATAACTGGACATAAGAAACGTGACATCACTGGCTACATAAAGACCAACAACTGACCCTATTTAAAAACGACTCAATCAAACTGAGAATATAGCCTTCGCTCCATGTGTAGTCATTCACAATTTTTTTGTCGGACCCACCCCCACCCTCACTTTTTTAATATCACCTGAAATCATGCCACTACTATTCTACTGCTTCACAATGCTGCTAAAACTCAACTGACACTACAAATAAGACACGCAGGCAAGTCATTTCGTGTCTGAGTATTTTAGTCCAAATTCACCTTTAAAAAGGTAATCAGAAAATGGATTTATAAGGCAGTGCTGTCAATCCCAATGCTTTACTCAAACTGGTAATTGTGACATATTTGAATGAATAAAACAATTCCTAAATACCTGCAGGCCTATTGGGAAAGTCAGCAAGCTTTTGGCCCGAGTTATCCAGGCCCAAACTCTGTTCTCCAGCAAAATTTTGCAGTTCAGAATCCTCCATACCACTGACATCCAGACCTCTAAAAATATAAGAACAAAATCAACTTGAATCATAATGTTAATGTCCTCTTTGCTTTGAAAAGTGTCCTTTGTTGCCAATAAAAGTGGTTACCCAGGTCCCTCGACTTGCTGGGGCCCTTCTCCATCTTTTGGCTTCTTCTTTCGGGCAGGTTTCTTCTTTTTGGGTTTGACCTGATTGCTTCCACCAGCTTGCTTTCCTCCTGGTCCAAACTGGCTGGCTGAGATATCACTCTGCAGGAGATTTACCAGCAGGGGGCTTGTCAATGTTACATCTTTACTGACAGGAAAACCACCTGCCTGTGCACAAGGTCCCCCTATAGGAACCTGAGCCGGGAATTGGGAGTTAAAGTTCATGCCATGACCTGCAAAGTGTCCATTTCCCATTTGCATGTGCGGAGGTCCCCCAATCATGCTTTGAGCCTGCTGTACCTGCATATCAGGGACCATCTGTTGGACCCCCAAATCGCCTGTCCCACTATTGGGATCTCCCAATTGATGTGGGTGTGGTTGAGCTGTCTGTTGTTGTTGCTGCTGCTGTTGTTGTTGTTGCTGCTGCTGTTGCAGCATTACTTGCTGCTGCTGTTTCTGCTGCTGTTGTAACTGCTGCTGTTGCAACTGTTGTTGGATTAGAGGGTGACCAGCAGGAAGCCTCAACTGTTGTTGTCCATGCATACCCATCATCTGATTAGGATTGACAGTAAGTGGAACCTGTTGAGGCTGCTGCTGATTCATCTGCTGGTGGTGGTGTTGCTGCTGAATATGTTGCTGTTGCAGTTGATGCTGCTGTTGCTGTTGTAACTGTTGTTGTTGGATATGAGCCATTTGCTGCTGCTGCTGTTGTGGTGTCATTGGCTGTGGGCCGACTTGGCCCTGGAATTGAGCCATGTTACCTGGAACGTTTGGTGAGGGGCCACGCATCATCTGGCCAGGCATAACCCCAGAAGGTATTTTCCCCCCAAATGGCTGTTTGTTGCCTTGCATTTGGCTTACAACCATTTGTTCCATCATGGAATTTTGCTGTTGCTGTTGTTGTTGTTGCAGGAGCATTGCCTGATGCCCTTGGCCTCCAACCATCTGACCCTGCCCATGAATCACCCCCTGGCCTTGCTGAGGCATCATTTGCTTGGGTGGGGTCATCCCTCCTCTCTGCCCTTGACTGAGGGGCCTTGAGAGGACAGTCTGACCACCACCCTGGCCTTGAACCATCTGGCTGGGGGAGGAGGACACGGGTTGGGCCTGATGCTGGAGGCCCAACATCGGCGTCTGAAGGCCTGGCTGCTGCTGCTGTTGTTGCTGTTGCTGCTGCTGCTGCTGCTGGGTCATGCTTGACCCACTAGCTGTGCCCGGGGACTGACCTGGAATGCCACTTTGTACACCCATAATATTGGGTTGGGCATGGATTGAGTTTGGGGTTGAGGATGACTGCTGGACTCCTGATGCATACAGAGAAGGAAAATATTGGCAGTTTACATCTATAGCTGTTGAGAAAGCGCTATAACAAAGATGTGCTGTAATTAATTGCATTGTATCGCTGGCATCAGGCCAAAACCTCCTGTCACAATTTGGTAAATTTAACATATTTTCACAAATCCATAGTATTGGTCAGTCCACAAGTGTGGGTGTTATTTTATATACAGTGTGTGTGTGTGTGTGTGTGTGTGTGTAAATGTAAAGTGTTCAAAATAGCTTGGTCTGTTAATGGTTGAACAAACAGTACAGTATGGGAATTCCACCCGACAACAGCGATATATTAAGTTAATAGCTATTAGCATGCTGCCTGCACCTACATGACTGCTAAATAATGCTTGTTTGAACATTCAAACATTAAAGTGGCGACAGAATAATATAGTATGAGTTAAAATACCATGTATTATAGTGATGCACATATTGCTGGTTACATAACTAGGTCACATTAGGTCAATTTCATTATTTTTCACAAATCAATACTTTGTCTTATTTATATTTCAAATTTTATTTTTATTCATGTTTTTGTTTTTTTACAAAATTAGTGATCAATACAATGTGTTGAAAATTGTTTGCTGTCTTCCATGATGTAATGACTGAACAAATATGCTGTTTGGGGGGGTTTACCGGTTTTGGAGGTGTCAGGATTCTGCCTGATGCCGGTGATATGCATTAGATTGCCATTGCAAAGAATATTTTGCATGTTATTCAACAATAACTAAACGTGGGTATTACAAACATTGTTGCATGTAAAATTGAAGAAACATATTCTGTTCCTTAAATTTTTTTTTTTTTTAAACTCAATACGATGGTTTCATTTCAGTCCTCTGTTGAATGCATTTTACCTGTATGAGTCAATGTTTGGCTGCTCTGTAGCTGCTGACTAGATCCTGCACCAGGGGCTCCTGACGTGGTTGTGCCCACCTGACCTTGGGCAAAGTTTTGGGTTGGAAAGCCCATTGTCCTCTTCGGTATACCTGTTGGTCAAGATTCATTGACCTGGCATCTTATGTATAGCAATGGCAAGTAATTCTTACGGTAAACAGTAAATCAGTTTACTACATCTTTATACACGCAAATATGCCCACCAAAGAAAAGTGACTGACCTGGATGAACTTGTGTTCCAGGTTGTCCATGTTGAGGCATTCCTATGAATCCTTGTTGCATGTTACCTTGTTGATTGAGGGCTGCTCTTCCTGGTGAGCCAACACCCTGTGGAAAACCCTGTGGAGTTGTAGGTCTCGGAGCCATCATTGGGGGAGTTCCAGGTGAACCCTGTTGAAAAGGAGATGATGACGACCCTGGGGATTTGGCAGTGAGATTCCCCTGTGGGCCACTTGTGGGTGGAATGGGTGGAGGTGGTCTAGGTGGTCCTACGACGCCACTTGGGACAACTTGTGGGGCTTTAGGCTGGGGTGCAGCAAACTGACCCATTGCCATCTGTTGTTGCTGCTGCAATTGTCCTTGTCCCATTACGCTGAATACCTGACCTGCCTGTTGGCTACCAAATGGATAAGGTGGTGGAGGGTGACTGGGCGTCTGAACTGTAGTAAGGGAAGGAGGGCGTTGAACCATCTGGGCTTGAGGTGGAGGCTTCCTCCAGGCAGGACCCCCTTGGGCGGCCGGTGTCTGGAGGACACCAGAGGGGTTCCAGCCAGGAGGTATAGCCATTTGGCCCGGTTGGTTGAATGGAGGTCTCGCTCCAAGCTGAGAAAGTTGTGCTTGCTGTTGGGCTTGTTGCTGTTGGTGATGTTGTTGAAGCTGCTGTAAAGAAGCAGGGTTGATTGGTCTACCAGCCTGCAAAGCCTGCATGTGATGGGCAGCCTGGGGAAGAATGGGACCATGGGGGCCAGCCTGTTGATGCTGAAGTTGCTGCTGCTGAACTGACATGCCTGGCATCATTGGATCCATGACATCTGTGAAAGAACGTATCATTTTTGACTATTTTAATCCTGTCCTTTAAATGTTCACTCTAAAATATCTCTGAGTAAACAAAAGTTAAACAGTCAAAAACCTGTCTGTGAAGTTGGTCTTGGAACACGAGGATGCATCTGTCCACCGTTGCCTGGCATGAGAGCTTGGCCTGCCATGGCTGAGCCTGTCGGGACCATCGAAGGATTTGACATCCTCACTCCTACTTGGGAAAAAGTAGCATATTAAACTACAGTGGAAATAAAAACTTGACATACTCCCGTTCAAATGCCAAGGTTTTTGTTTTTGTAAAACAAAAAACATAACGACAAAACAAATGACAACAAAAAACAGAGAGAGAGATGTATGTAGGAAAAAGTGTAGAAATTATTTATGTTGGTCCCATTGTCTTAAATATCGCAAAAAGTATTTCAACAAGGGTGTGTAAACTAGATTACCTGTAAGCATGCTAATTAATTTTAGCCAATGAAGCTGTTCAAAAAATGGATGGATAAACAAATATACAAAAAGTCTTGATGGAAAATTCCATCACTAAGTTCAACAGGACGAGCTAAAACAAACAACAATTCTCGAACTGTTTCATTATAGCAGCAAAAAAGTAGCATTACCCGGACCAGGCTGATTTGGAATTCCCACATCCATTCTCAGTTGGCCAGCTGCTCCAATTGGTCCATTAACTCTGACTTCTTGTCCCCGATTTGGTCCCCCTGCAACATTGATGGCCCCCTCTCCTAAACAATGGAGGAAACATTTATGTCATAACACTTATTGTTACTCTTATTTCAACTGTTCAATGCGGGAAACTTATGTGGAATGATCGTGCACTAAGATCCATGTATCCAACCTTCAATTTGCACAGAAAGAATTCCCAGGTCTCGGAGTTGCTGCTGGTTGTTCTGAGCCAGGAGCCTCAGTCGTTCAGCAGCATCCCGTGGAATGTTGAAGGTAACACGCACACTGTTCCACGGCTCGACATGCTGTGGCTGAAGCGTCTTTGATTCTAGAAGAGGGCAGAATACAACTTCCAATGGCAGCGTTATCTGAATTGTAATTGAGTTGGGATTTTTCTTTGAACACAGATGAGAAAAAAAACTATTAAACACCCTTCTCCAAAACAAATGACTACCATAAAGCAAACACTCAGTTTAGAGATGCATGATCCGTTACAAGTACGCTAACGTGAATCGAATTGCATATAAACACAATGTAATTGCTCAATTGATCACAATCTGATGCAGTCATATGGAGCTAGATTTTAATGCTATGGTGAAAAGACCAAATGGCTTGATTAAAAATACTGTAAATTTATGGGGAAACCCACTCATACAAATCCCATTTAGGTATGAGCTGAAACATACCAATTGTAATTTGCACATACGTTGGGCATTCTGAGTAGCTGTCATGGCAAGAAAGATCAAGGTGACAAGTACGGTCCAACCACTTCAGTCAGCCATAATTTTGCTAATTCAACGCCTTTCTTTCTCATGAAACAGTAAATGCTGTTCAGTTTTCAAGTCTCTCAGAATAATGTCCTTGGGCCGTTTGATCACAAAATGCATCTGACTCCATCCTGTCCAATAAGCATCTAGGGAGACAATGACGTGTTCTCCCAGTTCTCGTGAGGCTGTGCGCTAACATTACCATTATTTACAACACAGGTGTCAAACCAGGTCTGGCCCGCCACAATAATTTATGTGACCCATGAAAGCAAATCACGTGTCAACTTCTATGATTGCATAGATAGCTAAAACATGTCCCAGATTTTGAAATTATCATCTGTAATAAATAATAAATACAACGTTGTACATTTTTGTCTTACCCATTACGCAGTAACTTAAACAATCATTGAGAAAGCTATTTTCCTTGACTTCTTATTTAAAAACTAGTAATCCATCAATTTGTAATCGTACAATGAGATGATTTAACATTTTTGGGGGTTTTACTGTCGTAACGGGCCTCTCAGTTAACTACAAAGGCAGCCTTGACAAAAACTAATTTAATACCACTGATTCAAGACAAGAATAGCAAATTACCAGGTTAACTACTGTACTGTAAGTGCTGCTGAAGCTCCTGAGCATGATATTGCTTTACTCAGATTATCATTCTCTGTAACAAATGGAGACGTTGAACAGTACATGTTCTTAAAGGGGAAGTGAAGTCAAAAATGTTCTTGTTATATATGTTTCATGCGGCCCCACAAGTCTAAACATGGTATTCTGATTAATATTGTGTTTGTGGAATATGAATTATTATGAATCCCTCCCCCCTTTTTTTAATCCATTGCAGCGAGCAGCTATTTTATCAATGTCAACTGAAAAATGGCATCACGGTGCCACAGGTGAACATCAAATGACTAAACCCAGAAAACAGATGAGCCGTGATTGGTTGTAACCTGGGCCCTGAGGCACTGTGATCAAGAGGCAAAATGGCTGCCCCCTGAGATGGCTAAAAACAAGTGGATTTTGCTGCTCCATTCATATTCCACAAATGCACTTTCAATCACAATGCCGTGTTCAGACTAGTGGGGCTGCATAGAACATATTATTGTAAAGACATATACAGTATTGACTTAACTTCCCCGGTTTAAGTTTCAGCCTTTGTGTGACTGTGGACACAATTCTTCACGGGAAACTTTCAAAACAGATAAGAAAAATATTGGTTGCCATCTCCCAGCTTTTTTGGAACAAAATTTCATAAAAAGTTGATTATGTTCTAAAAACAAAGTTTATCAGTTGGAACATTAAATATATTGTCTTTGGGCTGTATTCAATTAAATATAGGTTGAAAATGATTTGAAGATAATTGTATTATGGTTTTATGTTTAACACAACATCCAAATGTCATTGGAATGGAGTTTCCACTAAAGCACAAAGTAATATAAAAGCATAAAATATTCTGCCTGTAATGTACATTTTTATTTTATTCACGATATCATTTTTGTATTTGGCTGATTAATCGGGAATCTGATTTTTTTTCTTCTTTGCCCAATATTGTCCTCTGCCTAAAACAATCCAACTCCAAAACAAAATAATCCATATTGGCTGGCTCCTGCTAATGACAAGTGTGTTGGATTAGAAAAACGGGTTTAAGTACAGGATACTAACCCATATCAAGCATGCTGGGTATACCACTGAGGACAGTGTCAAGTTTAATTTTGAAGTCTTCATCTTCCATACTCCCTTGAAAGGCAACAAAAACAGTAAAATGTGCTGCTGCCCCAATGCTGTCTTCTGTGGCATCTTGGTTGTTGTGGTCCTCTTCGGTCTCAGGGCTTCGGTGGCAACTATCAACGTCATCGCCGACGCCAGAGTCCCAGTCGGAGTCACTGTCATGCCCCAGGTCCTGGGTCTGTTGGGACAGCTGAGGTGGAGTGCCTCGCTGAGCCATTCTCCTCTTTGTCTGGGAGTGGGGTTGGAACACTCTTACGCTAAAATTCCACACAAGAAAAACAAGCGATTATGATTCAATCCGAAGGCTGATACTGTCAAATGCTCAGGAGGCGAATCGGCAATGCCTGCACAGTTTCAATACACCATGAGCTAGATTTAGCGAAACAGTCCCAGAAACTATAGTAAGTGACGAAACCCACAATCATTATGGAGAAAACTTTAAACGGATGACGCAGGGATTTTCTGAAATGCACATTGACAGGCCACAAAGCTTCTTCAACCATGTTCTCATGATGAATGTTGGGATTTTCCTTAACAAAAGGGAGTGATGGTCAAATGAAACTGACAGTTTGAAGCTTGTTTCTGACATGCTGAATATTCCATCCATCCATTTTCCGAACCGCTTTATCCTCACTAGGGTCGCCGGAGCCTATCCCAGCTGTCTTCGGGCAGTAGGCGGGGGACACCCTGAATTGGTTGCCAGCCAATCGCAGGGCACACAGAAACGAACAACCATCCACGCTCACACTCATACCTAGGGACAATTTAGAGTGCACAATCAGCCTGCCATGCATGTTTTTGGAACGTGGGAGGAAACCGGAGCACCCGGAGAAAACCCACGCAGGCCCGGGGGAACATGCAAACTCCACACAGGGAGGCCGGAGCTGGATTTGAACCCGGTACCTCAGCACTGTGAAGCCGACGTGCTAACCACTGGACTGCCGGGCCGCCATGCTGAATATTACTACTGTGAAATGGCACAACAAAGCTTGTATCATTCTGCAAATATCACAGAACCGATGATTTTCGAAGTGTCATATGTCACAGAGCATAATGATGGCACAAAACACTTTAGTGGCTGTCAAAAGGACTATTTTTTTAAGAGTACTGACATTTGTTCAAGAAGATGACAAATATAGTCTGGAGAGGGGCACCCTTCAAACCTGAGATGGTTGGATTGGGGCACTTTTCACATGAATAATCAGGTAAATCACCAGTACAGACATGTCAAGTCTCATTGAGTGAACCGTTTGATTGCAGAGATTCTCTCAAAAGTTTGTACAATATAGTTTGCGTATATCGCCTTGTATAATTTGTTGTATATGGGTGGTTCTTAGAAAACATTGTGATGACTGTTGATTAGTCGACTAGCTAAATCATCGTTTGTGGCAGCCCCAGTGTCCACATGTTCCAGTTTTTCAACTGAATATCTTTGTATGGACAGAGTGAAGCTGTTCAAGTGTTAAAAAAAAAAAAAAAAGTAAAATAATTTGGTACTTGACTGTTGACTTTATGGTGTCCATGTAACAATCGTACCAACACGTAACAAGAGTAGAGGGCAACATTCAACAATATTCTGCAAAGGGGCGCATGAAGTGCCGGAATCTTTATTTAATCATAGCACACTGCAAGAAGTTTTGATTAAAAGCAACATGATAGCATTTGTAAAGATTTTGCACAAGTTCAGTTTTGGACTCAACGTCACACTCCTTGACCAGGTTTTCTGAGAATCACTCATTTGTATTGATTAAAATATATTTTCTTTTATTTCACCTGATTTTACTCTGCTCTGTGCTGCCAGGTCGGGAATGCAAAATAGCTACCTCCAAAATACAGCCATGTATGATGTTCATTGGTTCATTTCCAATACATTCTTATATAGTATTTTGTTGGATTCAAAGTTATTTTAACCATTTTGTCCACGTGTACGACAAAGTCTTCAGGATAAGATATTGGAACGCTTCCAGTAAAACACTATTATACAGTAGAATATAATTGCGCACTCATTGTTTTCCTTGGATTTGACATTCAGAAACCAGAAATCTTGCAGCCAGGAAAACACGTGTTAACGCACAGTACGTGTGATCAGCACCTTATGTGCTGACTGATGAAAGGCTTGGCATCGTCTTATCCAAGTTACAATTCAAATAATTACAATAAAATAGATTAAAAACCCTCAAAAGCTCGGATAACATGATGGGCCCTGGAGTAGCAGGCCTTGGCACAAAGCCTCTGTACACGTAAAAAAAAAAATCGAAATCCTGTATTAATCTCTCTTACATTGCTTCACGATAAGCTAATTGGTTGTGAAATGCCAAGTTACACATTCGAACAAATCTAATTTATAACCATGCTGATACTTTAGGTATCCAAGCAAGCTTCAATTAGCAATCGCTAGCGACGTGCAGGTAATTCAGCGCAAACGCTTCGAAAAATCACATAATAGCTTTAGAATTCTTGTTATTTATTTTTAAAGGTTACCACATCAGCTACGCGTTATTCATGGCATGTTACTTAAAGATGAGAAAACGTCTTACCACACATAGTTTTCTGAAAATAAATTCGACCTGTCGACATCTGCTAGCCAAATTAGCTAACAAAACAGGCATAACGAAACACACGGGATTTACGCACGTTAAGGGGTTCCGTTGAGGCTTTTCAAAATAAGTGAATGAAGCATAAACGGCAACAGTTACATCATTACATCAATCCAAACGAAATAACACTTAATTGTACACACGTTTTCAAGAATGGCCGTATAGAATCTGAACATAAAAGTACAGAATTATTAAATCAGTAGAACACTTTCATATAAATATATACAGTGTGTGTGCAAGAGCGCAGTCTCAGTCACAATTTATTATGAGGAAGAATGTTGAGTTGTATGAAAAACAAACACATAAAACATTCACATATTGTGCAAATGTGTCAATGGCACTGGACAGAAAAACTAGCATCAAAGCCATATTACACAATTTAAGATTAAATTATCACCACTGTACACTAAAATATAACCACTTCAAGAACTTGACAATAGCTATTTTCCAACCTTCATGTACACTACCTAAAATAATTCCAAATTTAAATAAAAAATCTGAGGTCGGATGCATTCAAAAAAAAGAAAGAAAACCTATGTACGTGTACATACAGTAACTTGTGTGAACTACCGTTTTTGGGGCTAACTTGGAAGTCGGTCAAACAACATCTAACAAAGTGAACAATTCCATTTTTCTTTGATTGATTTGGCGTGGCCATCCTCTGGTGCAACAATTTGCTTGAATGGGCTCCCAATGGGCTCCCATAAAGTGCTTGAGAACTATTTGAACCATTTGCACAACTGTTATTGAATCAGACTTATGCATGACTGTTTACTTTAAAGTGCTGAACAACTCAGTATCATTTGCACAGTTGTCAATTTAACAGCACTAATTGTACCCCAACATTGCTCAATGACTCTACTGACAGTATGTGCTCATGTCCTATATGTCTATTGTGTTATATTGGCTTGTTTGCTGGACTAGTGGAGTGGCTACAAATTCAGTACCAGAAACTAATTCATTTGTCTTCGAAACATTCAGTACTTGGTCAGGAAAGATGATTCTGATTCTTAATATTAGCTTCAATTGCATTACAGGGAGGCAGACACTTTTGGAAAGGTACCAGGCAAGGGGGTGGTGGGTCTTGTACAGCAGCAATGTTGTTTGTACGCAGAAGCCCAGGCAGTTTCAAAGAATCCTGTTTGCAAAACTTTACGTGTCTGATTTCACATTTATTGTCCGTAGTCTGGTGTTTAACCATAAGTGATCATGACTGCCTGAATCGGAACAGATACATAAAATTGTCTATGTAGTATGTGCTTGGCAGACATTGGTAACGCATTGTTTGGAGAAGAACAGATTATACTCATTTGTGATAAACAGGCCAACAACGATCTCTTGGACTACTGCGTTAAAATTATCTATCCAAGCAACAGCTGCAAAATCATCTCAAACTGCACATTGGTGTGGCTTGGTTTCACCCGGAATAGTCCATTGTCATTCCATTTATTTGGTGTCCAAAATTAATAAGCAGCAGTGTTTGTGGACAATGGCTAAGTCCTGGACATTGCAAGGGCTGAGGCATCAGCACTACGGGGGTCCGTCACTCCAACGATAAGGTCATTTGTTCTCCGGGTGCCCTCGACCAATGACAAAACATCTATCCTCTCAACCTTGTGGCCTTTGGCCAGCAGCAGCTTAACATCTTCATCTAGAAATTCAGCTGTAAGAGAGAATGGGGCATTGGACTTGGATGCAATCATCAATATTATAACATATAATACGTTTTAAGAATCGATTACATAAATGAACAGGTTCTAAAATATTACAATATGCATTATAAAATGCAACAGTCAACAGTAGAAACTGCAGCTGAAATGGAAATTGATATATATATAAATTAAAAAAAAGAGAACAATTACAAAATGCATTGTGCAGAGTTTTGTCAAAGAGAATTCGCAGAATGTGCTTATGAAGGAGTAGAAAAAAAACTTACAGTCCACCAGTAGTGTGTCTGGCTCCAGCTGTGGGTGGAATCTACCATACGCTAAGCTGTCACTCATGTTTTTGCGTGAGGACAAAACACTTAGCAGCACCTGTGACAGATAAGAAAACATAATTCCATGAATAAAGGCATGAACCTACAAATATATACATCTCCATCCTCCCAGGTGTAAAATACCACCCACTCAATGTCAGAATTCAGACTTGTTATGGAAGATAATCACCTGTGTGATGCCACTCAGAGCTTTCGCTCCGTTGGAGGATCCAACCGCAATGTATGTACCACACACCCCGTTGGATGGCCTCACTACAGTGGGCATCAGGAAGGACAATGGCCGCTTCCCAGGCTGGAGGCTGTTATGCTAATGACATCAACCATGTTTCAGAAGGGGGCAAAGAAATCGACATCCAACATTATAAAATAGAGTGCTTGAGATGCAACTGATCCCATTTAGTTGTTTTAGATGCAGGCCATCCTTCAGACATTTCTTTTGCTTTGACTTGAGAACTCAAACTTTTATTCTATGATGACCAAGTAAGCTACGTGTCACGCATGTTGTGCTGGAACGCATTAATGACATTTCCATTAATTTCACTGAGAAATGATTTGCAATACGAGTGTGGGCACGGAACAAATTAAATTAGTATCCCAAGGCAGGACTAATAAGGCTTACTTACAGGGTTAGGTCTGGAATTGTGGGTTTTATTCGGCCAAGAGAAGGCGTTTATTTGGCTGTTCAAAAGGATCCCTGAAGGAGTCACTATCCGACTGCCAAACGGTTTATTTAGGGAACTAAAAAGCAAAATATGTCATGAAATTATTTGCTCTTCATTTCAGTCATAACAAAAAGAAATAAAAACGAAATTAACAAACAACCAAACCAGAGTTGCATGAAAGCATACCTTACAACTGAGACTATGTGGTCATCCGGGCCCATAATCATGACCTGGGCAGCTGCAGCACCATCCTCCAAACTAAACGAGGGTGTGTAATGGCTGACTGGGAAGGCCTGAGAGTCGTTGATCATTTGGCGGAGCAAGGACCCCTGTGCTTTGCTGAGAGATTGGACAGGGAAGGTCTCTATGAATGAGCCTGACAGAAACCACATATGAATGCAGAAGAAAGCAATGCATCGTGTACCTCAACATCTTGCTGACTGTCTCTGAGACTGAAGTGTCAAACATGGGGTCTCCTAGGCCACTTGCCAGGGCCAAAGCTATTTTCACCGACTGAAACAAAATAGATGAATTGTTGTATAGTGGAACCTCGGATAGAAAATAGTGTCAAGTCCACTCAAAACGCCCCTTTGTTCAGCAGCTGTCAAAATCTTTTTTCCCCAACTGGCCACAGTGCGACTGGCTCAATCGCAGATCGAGATTGGTCCATGTGTTTCCTGTTTGTGACGCTGTTGTCACAGCTATACAGTAGACCAAGGTAGGCTCACATACCTATGTGGTGGCCAGGATGGCGGGGGCAACTTTCCCATCAAGGGCAAAATATGGACATATGCGGCAACCGTCCCATTAAAGGTAAAGGACAACATGGCTTACAACGTTAGCTTAGCATCAGATGTTGTTGGCTGAAGCGAATTTTCATCATTTGGTACATGCACGTATCTCGAACATGATATTTTCAGTAGCCAATTCAGCTACCTTTTTTGTCAAGCTCTTACCTATGGACTCTATGGATAAACCTTTATATTACTTTACAATCATTCAGAAAAAAAGGGAAATTTAACTGGCAATCGGCTCTCATGGACATCCACCAATTAGTCAGCAAGGTTCCACTATACTGTATTTTAAATAAGATTTAGTGAAAGAGTCAACACTACCTCTGCTGTCCAGTGATACGTGCTGCTCCTGGGCACCTGGTTGGTAATGTTGTAACCTTCGAGGATGTTGAGGGCTGTGATCAGGCCAATACCGGCATGGGGTGCCGGAGTCACCATCACATGGTGTCCTTCAAAGACATCCACAATAAAAAAACAATATGTCAGTTGCACTTATTGTTGCAAAAAGAAAGAAAGAAAACGGAGAATGAAACTGGTACTCACCTTGATAGTTGATGTGTGCTGGCTGCTCTAGGACTGTGCTGTAGTTACCAAAGTCATCTTCCGTGAGCACCCCACCGCTTGCTTGCACCTATACAAACAAGGACAACAGAGAAACGCAATAGTCAAGGCCATTTCGGAGTCAGGTCACTGAATTCAATCTTGTCCGGTCCAAACAAAACACTATAATTACCATTATTACAATTCAGAACATCTCAAACTTCAACTGTGCCTTGAAATACAAGTGACCTTTTTGATATAGAAGCTGTCGTTTGTCTGATTTTTTTTCTGCTTTGAGATACGAGTGATGTGTGGTGGCAGCTAAATCAACAGAGCTCACTTCATAACAAGTTGCATGTTGGCTTTGTGACTAATTCTTCAAAAAACGAGTCTTCCGCTCTCAGTTGAGGTTTACTGCCAAACTAAACGGAAAACTGAGAATTATACAATGGGTATTTAAAACACCCACATAATTTGTCTTTAAATCTACTAGCCTTATGCTAACATAATATGGTTACCACTATAGAGGGGCGAACAAATAGCTTCTGTGTGGCGGTCATATAAGGTTTTAAGGAACGGATTCTTGAACACAAACAGTGCAGCAAGAGTGTAATAATACTCAGAAAACTGCAAAATTCCTCCAGATTATGGATTTACTTCAAAGTAGAGGCGTAAAATTAATTTGTCTGCATAACTGTATTATACTGCCACCCGATGGCCAAGTCATCACGAATTTTGACCAGGAGCCGCAATAAATGAATCAAGACTCACAAACTGTTCTTACTGTATTTTTATCAAGTAAAAATATTTTAAAGCGTATGTATGGAATAAAAAAACTATTTGAATCAGAAAATCTGTTTTCGATTTGACAACCCAAATCAAATCGTTACATTTCAAAATCGTATCCTTGAATTGTATAGCACCCCGTGTGTCGAGATACGTACCGAATCGTGTATTCTTACAAATGTACACCAGATATAAAGCAGTTTGACTTTGTTGATGACTGGTGGTTTCTTTGAATTTAATCAACTTGGATAGTTTGGGCTGTGGAACACTTTTACAAGTTGTCGCATATTAACAAACATGACAAAAGCTACAGCCGTGCCATATCAAATCGAATCGTAATTGCACTGAAATGAATCATTCACAATCTTTACATCTTTACATCTTTGAATCGTATTGTACCCTAATCGTATCGAATGTGGAGAGATGCACAACACTAGTACAGTGTAGTGGTATTTCCCTTATTAAAAAACACATAACATTACACTGTTGTTTTAGCGGAAGCTTAAACGTATCAAAGGCATTGCCAATCATGGAAAGTGGAAAGTTGATTTGAAATACTAATAGTTTGAGTTACCCCTGAAGAAAGCAATGTATTGTTTTAGAGTAGATTTAATTGGTACTTTTGAAATAATGTGAATTATCAGACATTTATTCCCTAAAATGTCATTTTCATTAATTAAATACATATATTTAAAAGGATTTGTTTTAAAACACTGTCCCCCTTTTAGTCATATTTTAACAAAAATTAATTATTTGCCTTCAACATCTCAGGATGTTGGCCACCTCTGTTAAAAATCAGCAACATCCACAGATCATTCAATTGTTCCCCCGAAAATGTTTAATAAAAATAATCTAATTAGTATTTTTTTTACCGTAGAAGCAATTTCCTGTGTCAGGTTTCCACTGTAGAACTCTGATATCCCTTTAACTGCAATAGCATCCAAGATTCTGGCCAAATCCAGTCGTCTGCTCAATAACCCAGAGAGAGGCGCCTGACCATTAGGTAAGAAGAGATCCCGAAATGCATCCGAGACATTCTGGTCCTTAACGTTTGCAAGAGCTTCAGCTAGGGATATGAAAAGATGGCAGCAATCATCAAATCTCATTTCCTCAAAGTGACACACAAGTCACATTAATATTACCTACCAAACTCATGAGTGACATTAAATCCATTTCTGGCCACATCTGCTGCCATGGAAACCACGTTCTTCCACGGTATTCTGGCAAATTTATGACATGAAATACTGGCTTAGTTGAGAAAGGAATCATGATTTTGTCATCTGTACAGTGCTCCTTTTGCAAACGGGCCCTTGGAATAGAATAGCAGTTCAGCGAGGTAGCTATATGGGTTTTCATGAACTATTTATTTTTGGCTTATCAAAATTGCATTAGTTACTGGATCATTCCATGTCAAGTCATACACCCTCCCCAGTGATACCACTTCGATTTGCTTTTAATTTTCTGATGTCAAATGAAAGCCCAAAAGGGTTTTCAGGTTATGGCCTGTCAAAGTTTGACAGGCCCATTTTGGGGATCCAGGAATTGCACACTAAATTGTGGGCCATATTTAGAGGCCCTCATCTCTTATTTTGAGGTAGGTAAAGACCAGTACATTGCTATATATATGTATTCTGACCCTGTCTGTCACAACCTGCACTTAAAAACAGCACGGGTGTGGTATTTGTTTTAGTGATATTAACCCTTTAAGAATGGCTATTTTTAATGACTCAAATACCTTTTTAGGACATTTTGGAAATGTTTTGTGTTGTCATTATATTTGGCACTCAAACTTTGACAGGCCATTACCTGAAAACCCATTGGGCTAGGAGGCTCAAACTACGGATTCTTTCATTTGGCATCAATAGAAAAAACATCAGGCAAACTGAAGAGATGTCATTGGGGAGTCTCTGTGGAGATTTGTGTGAATTAACAGGGATTGACCCTAATTGGTAGTGCCTCCAGTAAAAAGTTTCTCTGCACTTCAGCGATTCAAAACATATACAAGAACTAATTAAACACAGAGCCAGTTGAGCAGCCTAGGACGAAAATTTTTAGTCTAGGTTAAAGATGAGATGGAAATGTGTCGCATAATTTGGTACTCGCATGCAAACTGGACACATAAATGTGCTAGAATGTGTATGTATATACAAACCGAAAGTTGTAAAAATAGCGAAGTACAGCACACATAAGGGTAAAAGCATTTGTTGATATGCAGATGTTTTCCTTTTCTTTTCTGATTGAAAAATGAACAATTTATTAAATTATTACATAACAAGGAGTAGGACTAGATACGTGTTTTACTTCTTCCTACGCCTTTGAACATATAATTGTGCTGATTGATGACTTTTCTTTTCCTTTCTTACAATTTTCCTTTCTATCAATTTATTACTGTATTGTATATGTTATATGTTCAATAAACAAACAAACAACATAGTATAATTTCTAGTTCTGCCTCTTCATAGTTCAGTAAATGTAGACCCGAGGCCATGATTGGAAGGAATACATTATGGAGAAGAATGTCGAAGTTGTGGTGCCAGTGTGCCACAGCACAAGGATTGAACCTCATCAAGGTGGTGAAGTGGAATTAAATGGCTAAAATGTATTACTGTATTACACACCTGCCATAAAGTTGGTGTGCATGATGCATCCCTTTGAGCATTCCTGGTACTCCAACAAGCAGGCCGGGCTGAAAGGCAAATAAATCATGCAATTTGAAAATCCTAAAAGTATGACTTGCTTAACAGCTACATGGGATAAAATGCCTCACATTGACATCAAGGTTTGTTTGAAGTAACCCGTCCCGAATGGCAGCCGGCGCTGTTTCTCTGAAGTCAATGACCCTTGTCTCATTTTTTCGGATATCATGCACCAACATAACTCCACCCCTGAGGACATCAAATAGACATATCGGTAAATACAGGCAAATGTAATAAAAATGTTTCCCCAATGCATACAGGATTTTTGCTAGGACAACTCACCCTCCTAAACCAGAGGTGTGAGGATGTACAATGCCCAAACAGAGGGCAGCAGTGATGGCAGCATCAACGCTGGACCCCTGCTTCCCCAAAACCTCAAACCCGAGGGATGTACACCGAGCCACATCTGTCACCACCGCTCCTTGGTGAAAGACCTAGCAAGAAAAAGCAGGCAGTATGTGTGTCGCTTCATTCATCAGGCCAGAAATATTTCAGCAAATCACCCCTGTTGTAACATGCTAATGCCCACTCCCACCTGAGGGTCTCCAAAGTAGATCTGAATGATGAGAGCAATGGTGACCCCTGTGGCAAAGGTGAGACAGGCTGTTATGATGACACTCAGTCCATCCCGTTGGCAAGCACAATCTTGCGTAAAAGGGTCTTTGGTTGTCTCCCTCAAAGACACGGTATCGTGGTAGGCCAAGTCAGATGCTGAGGACGGGAGACGCTGAAGACGAGCAGACCTCAAAAATATGTCTGGGTCTGAAATGGAAAATATATAGAATATTTTTACCACTACATTTCTGAATTCCTCATGCATACAACACGCAGAGAGTCTTTAGAGGAGGTTTTTTTTGGGGGGGGGGGAAATGCCATGTGACAGTATTACTGACCTGTCTCTTGTTCGCCGAGGACATTGTCATCATCTTTACGAGATTTGTAGGCAATGTCCCCCTGCATAACTTCTTCCTCTGGCAGCCTGGGGAAGCTTGTGATGCTCATGTAGTCCACCGGAGAGTAGGCAGTGCCCAGCGTTGTCTCTGGAGTGGCATCTTTAGCCACCACAAATCCGTCAGGGTACTCTGCCACTCCTTCAGGCGATGCATTGTGCATGGCTGCTCTTCTGGATCATGGGGGTCACACACCAAGCCTGTCCACTCCTTAAATATAACATGTCAAGGACAAGACAGTCATATATACGTCGTTAATACACTTAATGTCCCCCTCTGTTGCTAACTTGGTGAATTTACATCAAATTGGGTGTCTGTGAAGAGTCTGACCTTCTAATGATCTTTTCTGAGACATACGTGGGTTGCTCTGATAATGGTGCATTTTGTGCAAACAGGAACCTGCAGAACATTATTACATTTGCAGATCTGCTTATATTCAATTCCATATGAACTGCCTTACATTGGCTACTAGGCGATACTAGGCCTATCGCTTAACAACAAAACCATCTCAACACAAGAGGCGGTTATTATAAGGAATTGAAAAGCACATACACATGTACCCGTGGTATTAAGTTGCTAACATTACCTGCCGGGATGTTCCGTGCGCTGATTGCACAAACTAGCAATAAGCTCGCGCAAATTCTATTCAATGGCGGGACCGAAAATGAGACCAGCAAACTCCTTTTAACGTAACTATCACGAGAAAATATTCCTAATGTGGTTATTTTCCGTGTTCAGGTGTCGCGGCCGGGTCGTTCGTAGTCACAAAAATTGCGAATGATCGTTTGACACGATGGCATGTGGTTCAGTGGCGGGTGCCCAACCGGAACAACAAGGTCGGAAGAATACTTCAACCCTGGCCGATATGGTCTTAGACTAACAGCCCGTGCATCTCCACTAACAGTTCGGCCAAAGAGGGGGTCACTTGACAGTATCACCACACTTACTTCCCACCACACCACAGGTACTGTACTCCTCAACGTAGCATCGTCTGTTGAATAAACAGCACCGATTGTTACACGTCGTCCAGGTCCGAGGCCAAACAAGTTCAGCCAGTAACCTGGATGTAGAGTCTGCGCTCAGTGAGCTGATCACCTGCTCCAGTTACATCATCATGTTGTCGTCGACGTAAATATCCTCAATCTCCTCCTCCTCCGCCCACGGAAGTACATATGATGGGCTCACAATGGCTAAATCCCAAAATTCGCACTACTCACACTTGCACCCCGGTGCCCCGTTCCCAAAGTGCACTGTCCAGCCACCCTATTTTTTGCGCTCTTACTTCGTTGTTCGACATTTCGGCTGAGCCATCAACGACAGCTCGCCCGCAGCATATAACGCACAAAAGGGATTTGCCCAAAAATAGCGATAAAATTGCGAGGTTCGATTGAGTCCTGTGTCCTTGCCAGGAAAAAATAAATCTTCAAGTGTAGACGTGGAATTATTCTATAGTTTAGTGTTTGTACATACGGAACGTCTATCGATGTTTTCAGGGCACTTGCATATTTTGTCCAAGTGGGTTTGCTGTACTGACCGACTTTCTGCGCATGTGTAGCAGAAGGGGCTGCTAATAATGAAAACAGTGGAGCAATAGCTGCCATCGCCTGCAAGTCCGAGTTTTTACTTTACTGCGGGTATATCAAGCCGCCAAAATTGCAACCGATGCCGCTAAATTTTATGAAGCAGATCCAATAACGTTATTTTAAATCGACGAAAACTCACACAGGCAAGGGGAGAACATGCAAAACTCTAAATAGGAAGGCCGGGATCGAACCCACGACCTCTGTACTGCGAGGTCGACCCGCCAAGCACTTGCCACCCACCGGGACGTCCGTTGTATTTAAAATAATGTTATAAAATAATTTATCAGCGGTCTGGCGCCGAGTTCACCCAAGGAGAATGAAAACTGTCTCAGAATAGGACATTGAAGTGTGCTGAAGTTGAGCGTTGCATCAATGACCAAAATTACATCCATCCATCCATTTTCCGAACCGCTTGATCCTCACTAGGGTCGCGGGGGGGGGGCCGGAGCCTATCCCAGCAGTCTTCGGGCAGTAGGCGGGGGACACCCTGAACCAGTTGCCAGCCAATCGCAGGGCACACAGAGACGAACAACCAACCACGCCCACACTCACTCCTAGGGACAATTTAGAGTGTCCAATCAGCCTGCCATGCATGTTTTTGGAATGTGGGAGGAAACCGAAGCACCCGGAGAAAACCCACGCAGGCCCGGGGAGAACATGCAAACTCCACACAGGGAGGCCGCAGCTGGAATCGAATCCGGTACCCCTGCACTGTGAAGCCGACGTGCTAACCACTGGACTACCGGGCCGCCCTGACTAAAATTACATCTGATTTTAAAAAATATGAAAAAAAGAATTTTCCTTATCTCGGAATCAGCCCAGGTTAAGGGAACCAATGTATCCAACGATATTACTTTCATGAAGATTTTTTGTGACATTTCAAAATAAATGGCTTCTGAAATCTGCAGTTTTAACTTTATACCTGAATGAAAAAAAAAACAGTTTTTGTTATCTTGCAACCAAACTACTTCTAAGGCATGCTAGGCCATCCTTACTATCTAAATCTATCCATATTATTGAAACTGTCTAAAATACCTGTACTCTCATTAAGGTCTGATGTTGCATTTCACAATAAAATGCCTCTGAAATCTGCAATTTTGACTTTTACACCAAAAACAACAACTAAATATGAGGGTGGCCCTGGTCGACTTGTTTGCACATCCGCCTCACAGTGCAGATGTGCAGGGTTTGATTTCGGCTCCGGCCTCCTTGTGTGGAGTTTGCATGCACCCTAGGTATCCAGACAAAATACCCTTCCATTCAGATCTGATGATGCATGTCTAAATAAAAGGCCTGTGAAATACAGTATTCCTTTTTGACCTTTACACCTGAAATGTAAAAATCTTTCAAAATTCAAGAACCAGATTACATTTAGGGCACACGAGTCCACTCAAGGTACCCACCCAAAGTGACCTAGAAGTAAACTGGTTGCGGGATAACGAAAACTGAATTTTAAATTATTTATAATGAAAGTACAGTACTTTGGTTGAATACCTTGGGTGGCCCAGTGTGCCCGATCCTGGTTTTGTTGCAAGATAACAAAATCAGATTTTTTTTCCCATCCATTTTCTGAACCGCTTTATCCTCACAAGGGTTGCGGGGATGCTGGAACCTATCCCAGCTGTCTTCAGGAAGTAGGTGGGGTACACCCTCAACTGGTTGCCAGCAAATCGCAGGGCACACATAGACAAACAACCATTTCTGTTCGCACACACACCTAGGGACAATTTTGAATGTTCAATCAGCCTGCCATGCATGTTTTTGGAATGTGGGAGGCAACCGGAGTACCGGGAGAAAACCCACGCGAAGGGAGAACATGTAAACTCCACACAAGAAGGCTGAAGCCCGAATTGAACCCTGCACCTCTGCACTGGGCGGCCCGGTAGTCCAGTGGTTAGCACGTCGACTTCACAGTGCAGAGGTACCGGGTTCAATTCTAGCTCCGGCCTCCCTGTGTGGAGTTTGCATGTTCTCCCCGGGCCTGCGTGGGTTTTCTCCGGGTGCTCCGGTTTCCTCCCACATTCCAAAAACATGCATGTCAGGCTGATTGGACACTCTAAATTGTCCCTAGGTGTGAGTGTGGGCGTGGATGGTTGTTCGTCTCTGTGTGCCCTGCGATTGGCTGGCAACTGATTCAGGGTGTCCCCCGCCTACTGCCCGAAGACGGCTGGGATAGGCTCCGGCACCCCCCGCGACCCCAGTGAGGATCAAGTGGTTTGGAAAATGGATGGATGGATGGACCTCTGCACTGTGAGGTGCACGTGCTAACCAGTTGACCACCATGCCGCCTCGTGAATAAACGTGCTCAAGAAATTTACAATTTGAATCAATCATTTTCGTCCGTCTGGATCTTTTTCTGTCGGCTAATTGTGACGAATGAACGGACGTTTCCAATGCTTTGCAATGGTGTGTTGGTTTTTTTTTCTTATTTCACACCAAAGTTCAAGACTCCAAATTCCATGATAGAGCAGTTAAGCATGGCACAAAGCGCGCCCGTCGTTTTGTCACATCAGGCTCAAAGCCTTTTTAAACAATGCCTGCAAGCTTTAAAGTGTACAGTTAGGCACACTCCAATGTTCTGTCATAAAAACGCTTGTTGTTTGGTAGCTGTATTTTCACCTCCATTCTCACGCATGCACCGAGGAGATCTGCAAGTGGCTTATTGTCAAAGCCACCTTTCAATTGGGAAAACACTTTCTTTTTCACTTTCTTGTGCCAAGGTCTACTGAAACGCAGGCATCTGTCATCGGAGCAAAGTGAGCTACTGCGAGTGAAACATGAGTTGCTTTGAATTACTGAGAAATGGCCGTGTATGACATCTTGCTATATATGCACCTGAAAACCTGCGCAGTGGAAGAGGAGTGCCCTTGTCTCAAAGAGTACAACCTTTGGGCGCCAGCGGCGACAGTGTCCTCCGGATCACCACCTGAGGCAGTTCCATGTCTGTGACGAATGCTGTGTTTAGCCTTCTGTGTCATGTATAAGTATTAGGAGAAGCAAAACATCTGTTTTGTTTGATAGGGACCCACTCAAGCATAGTTTTCACTTCACCGCAGACGCTCACAAAGGAGCAAAGTGAACAGGTAAGATGCTGCTTCCAATTATCATTACAAGTTGCTCTGTAAAACAAATAAAATTGACCTTTGGCCCACCACACCCTCATTAAACGAGCTCTTTTGATTTAGTACAAATTCTGCACAAATACAAGCAACAGCCAAAACGCTTCTGACTCCTCTTGGCAGCTTCTGTTTTTATTATTAGTGAATGCTTGATTTGGCATCAACAAGACCAATAAAATAAGCAGAGTATCTGTCTAAACTGTGTAAGATTAACATGTTCCAGTACCCACTCTAAATTGTCCCTAGGTGTGAGTGTGAGCGCGGTTGGTTGTTCGTCTCTGTGTGCCCTGCGATTGGCTGGCAACTGATTCAGGGTGTCCCCCGCCTACTGCCCGGAGACAGCTGGGATAGGCTCCAGCACCCCCCGCGACCCTAGTGAGGATCATGAAGATGAATGACTGAATGAATGTTGCAGTACCATTTATTTAAGGATGAGTGTTTTTCTTTGTATCTGAGTTTGCCTTCATCAACTTGAACCTTCACCTTGCCTGGTGCTTTTTTTAGCATGCAGGTCATACTTTGGTCAGTGCAACATATCACCGGGGGACAAGTCTGAGCATAAGGCAGGCACTCTTCAACCACTTACTATTACTGGAAGAACAAATATAAAAATATCAGCAAATATGTTTGAATGAACAACAAAAATCAAAGAATACCTGACTAAATTCAATACATTTAAAATAATTGCCATATCAGAAACCTGGCTTGACGATGAAAAAACAAGTGAAATGGAAATAGAAGGATATGAAATGTTTGCAACTAATAGGGAAAACAAAAAAGGAAGGGGGGTTGCAATATATGTAGACAAAGCACTTAAATGCAGTAAAATCGAGAGAATGACAAGCACAATAGAAAACTTAATGGAATGTCTAACTATTGAAATACATAATAAAAAGGCATCAAATATCATCATAAGTTGCATCTATAGGACACCAGGATCATCTATTGACACATTCAATAAAAAACTAACAGATATGCTCAGCTACTACAACGATAAAAAAACATGTGTGGCGACTTTAACATTGACTTATTAAACCCAAATGGACACAAAAAAACAACGGACTTTATAAATGCAATGTACAGCAACAGTCTTCCCAGTAATCCTGAAACCTAGTAGAATAACCGTTGACACGGCCACATTAATAGATAACATATTTATAAATAAGATTGATTATAAAATGGAAAGTGGACTTCTCATTACAGATATAAGTGACCATCTACCAGTCTTTGCAGTTTTTCAAAATTATTTTGAAAGAAAAACGAAGTCAATAACTCGCATATCAGAACTGAGACTAAGAACCCAACGTTCCATCGATGCTTTCAAGCAAGACCTAGAAAAACAAAACTGGACCGAGGTCTACTCAAACGAAGACCCAAATACAGCGTTTGATGCATTTCAGTATGCCATAATCTCTTTATATGATAAACGCTTTCCATTAACTAAGGTCTCCAAAAAGTACAAAGACGCAAGTAAGCCATGGATAACGAAAGGCATAGAAAACGCATGTAAAAAGAAAAACAATTTATATAAATTGTTTATAAAATTGAGAACTAAAGAGGCAGAAAGAAAATATAAGACCAATAAAAATAAATTAGTAAATATCATAAAAACTCGTAAGAGAGACCATTATCAAGCACTATTAGAGCAGAATAAAAGCAACACACAAGAAATATGGAAAATACTTAATCAAGTAATCAGAAATAGTCCTCAAAAAGTGAATTATCCAGAGTATTTTATAAAAGGCAAAAATACTATAATTGAAAAAACTGCAGAAATAGCAACTGAATTTAATGAGTACTTTGTCAATATCAGCAGCAACCTAGCAAAACAAATTCCTGATCCGACAAACATGTTTGAAATAGATAGATACCTGGAAAGAAACTCTTCCACAATGTTCCTTACCGCTGTAAAACAAGAAGAAGTATCAAATATTGTAAGAACTTTTAAAAATAAAAAGTCAACTGACTGCTTTAATATTGATATGACAATAATAAAACAGATTATAGGATTTGTAGTGCGACCTTTCACGTACATATGCAACCTGTCATTTCCATCAAAAATGAAAATTGCTAAAGTTATTCCAATTTATAAAAGTGGAGAAAGACATTTGTTCACAAATTATAGACCAATATAATTACTACCACAATTCTCAAAAATATTAGAAAAACTATTCTCTAGCAGACTTGATAGCTTTATACAAAAACATGCGCTGTTAAGTGAAAATCAATATGGCTTCAGGGAAAAATGGACCACCTCAATGGCAGTTATGGATTTTGTGGAAGCAATAGCCACTAACATAGACAACAAAGAATTTACTGTTGGGATTTTCCTAGATCTAAAAAAAGCATTTGACACAATATATCATAGTATATTATTGAATAAATTAGAGCGATATGGTATTAGAGGTGTAGCTTATAAATGGATAAAAAGCTATCTAGAAAACAGGTATCAGTATGTGCAGTTCAACAATAAAAAAACGAATCAACTGAAAATTACTCATGGAGTTCCTCAGGGGTCTGTGCTTGGTCCAAAACTATTCATCTTATATATCAATGATATCTGCAAGGTCTCAAAACAATTTAAATGTGTCCTATTTGCTGATGATACAACCTTCTACTGTTCTGGAATAAATCTGAAACAGCTCCTGAAAATCGTAGAAAATGAATTCAACAAACTGGTTCGACAGGAATAAATTGTCACTTAACTTGAAAAAATCTAAATTAATTGTTTTTGGCACAAGACCAATCAAACACCAATCTAAAATCATGGTAAACTCAATTGAGAAAGAAAGTGCGTATGAAACCAAGTTTCTAGGATTAGTAATAGACTCAAAACTATGTTGGAAGCCACATATCGATAACGTAAAAAGAAAAATAGCCAAAACCATAGGGATCCTCTACAAAACCAAGGATGTACTAAATAAGAGGTCTTTGTACACTTTATACTCTTCATTGTTATTACCGTATATGACTTACTGTGTGGAAATATGGGGAAATGCCTGTAAAACAAACACACTCCCTGTTTTAAAACTACAAAAAAAAGCAATCCGAATTATTAATAGATCAAAATATACGGAACCCACAAATCCACTATTTATTCAATTCAACACGATGAAATTTTATGACCTGGTTGACTTTAAAATCGCCCAATTAATGTACAAAGCTCACAATAACCTGCTCTGCCAAAACATTCAGAAATTTTTCGAAATTCGAGATAGCTGCTATGACTTAAGAGGTACCAACCTATACAAAAAATCCAAAACAAGAACAAACATCAAGCAAAGAAGTGTATCTGTCATGGGTGTTAATCTGTGGAATAATTTCGAAACGGACCTGAAAATGAGTAAATCGCTTCCTGAGTTCAAAAACAAATTCAAGAAAATAGTACAAACAACCTACATCAATCAGAGTTAAGGTGATAAATTCTAAACATTAATTAAATATAATAATTAAGTTGATAAATAGAGAAAGGTACTGCAATATCCATTATGAATACAAGAAAATTGACAAAAGAGTACCAGGGTGTGCAAGTATAAAATCCAGATACAAACCAAAAGTAGTAAAAATATCATGGTCTATGGTAAAAGCATGAGCTTTTATGGCGACTTCTTCTTTCTTTCTTTCTTCCTTTCTTTTCTGATTGATATAAAAAAATAATCTATTTATATATAAACACATAACTTGGGGTAGGACTAGATACGTTTTTTACTTCTTCCTACTCCTTTGAACGTATAATTGTGTTGTATGATGACTGATTTATCTTTTCCTTTTACAATTTTACTTACCTTACTTTCTGTCAATTTATTACTGAGTATGTTTTTATGTTCAATAAACAATAAACAAACAAACAAAAGCAAAACTATTTCTCAGCTCTTGACCACAGTGGCTAAAATGTGATCTTTTCTCATCATCCAAAAGGTCGCCATCCCTTGGGGAATTTATAATAGCTCCCTTGTGAAGTTTCATAGTATCCTCCGGGGTGGGGGGGGGGGGGGGGTCGGCAACACGCGGCTCTGGAGCTGCATGCGGCTCTTTAGCGCCGCCTAATGGCTGCCGGGGGCTTTTTAAAATGTTTGAAAATGGAAAAAGATGGGAGAGTGAAAATATATATTTTGTTTGAATATGGTTTCTGTAGGAGGACAAACATTCTTAACATTTTCCAATGCTGTTAAATATGTTGAATAAATATTACATTTGAACATTTCTGGCAACGAAGATTTGCGTCATAGCCTGCGACACACGTTTCTCTTAACAGGGCGGGATGTCAGGCAGGTGGCTGTTGTAAGAAGAAACAGTGTTTCATGTCCAATTCACCGAGGGAACTGGCAAAGAATGGCAATCTGAAGGGCCGAGAGAAGCATTTTAAAACGGTACACGTCAGCTACGAAAGTTAAGACTACAAAAGTGCGTCCTGTGCCTCGTTCATCTTAGCCGCCGTTCTGGTTGTTGCTCATTATGGCATGAGTGTGTAAGTGCGTTCGTATGCGTGCGTGTGCGGCCACGGGTCATTTGCGGGAGGCTGGTTGATCGAAACATACAGCTTTGGTCAAAAAAGGTTGGGCCCTCCCTGCTCTACAGGATGCACTGTAGGGGAAAAAAATGTTTCAATCGGGAAGGCTCATTGTGTATTTGTAGCCACCTTAGTCATTTTGATAGTAGGCTAATATAGCTAATATAGATACATACAGCACGTGTTGCCTTCTTTCTGAGGCTTTTAATTTGTTGCGGCTCCAGACACATTTATTTTTTGGGTTTTGTTTTTGTTTTTTGTCCAATGTGGCTCTCTCAACATTTTGGGCTGCCAACCCCTGTTCCAGGGGAAGCATCAATTCGAGGCTACGTTCCACGTCTGCACAGCCTGTCCTCGCTTTTAAAATGTTTATAAGCTGCCCCTTGCCAAGAACACCTCCAGACACTTTCCGCCCGAGCCTTGTAGGGACACACCGAAGAGATGCTTGGGGGCTTTTGGGAGAGCTCTGAGACAATATGAAGAAGGAAAGGAGAGGAGGGAGACGTTGACGCGTTCCTTTTGCTCCCCTTCTGGTTGCTAAATGAACTGCGGGAATCTCCAGGACTATGCACGAGGCATACATGCCGTATATCAGCTCAGTTGTGTAATTTGGATGGAAGACAGGAAGCGATCATGTGGAGTCTGTGCTGGCTAAGTGTTATGTGTATTTAGGGGTTATCTTAGGACCACAAAGGGCAGTTGAGGATAACCTTCACAAACACTCTGTAACATGATGCCCAGAGCAGTGCAGAGTTTCACTCTGCAAACGTCACCTTCAAATAAAATCCAGTTAGGAAAGCTATAAAGCTTCGAAATGTTCACCTTGGTATAGCCTGTTTCCCTGCGCATTGTTCGAGAACTCCTTAATTTGCCTGGTACATTCTCAGAGTATCATACATTTGATCAATTTGACACAAAAAGTCTACACACCTTTGTTCAAATGCTAGGTTTTAGGATACAAAACCCCTTCAGGCTTCTGCTGAGCCTACAAGAACATGTGAAATTAAAACGCACTTAAAAATGGTCATAGCGTGTGTGCTAACTCCTACTTAACATGTGTTTTGAATGTGACTGACTCATTCTGAACACAAACACACCCTAGTTATAAGAGGGTGTGAATAACCACAATAATTTAGTTTGTTTTAAATTTGATTGAGTTGTAAGTTATTGGATCCATTAAATGTAGAAAAGGTTTGACCTGATTTACCTTGGTCTCATATTTTTTCTTTTTACATCACAAAAACCTGACATTCGAAAAGAGGTGTGTTTATATCCACTGTATGTTGTGTCAGTATTCAAATCATTTTCCTCTGGGTGTCCAAAATTGTGTCACATGCTCCCTCGGCACATCTCATCTCGTTTGCCACCCATGACACACGCTTATCATATGCAAACAGCCGCTAATACTGCAGCAGAGAGGCCAGAGAGGAGAGCGAGAAAGGCCAAAAATAAAAGCTGCTAGACGGTGGAATCAAAACAGATGACAAGGTCACCATGGTCAAAGGGACATAGAGTGCTGTTCTCTGCTCATGGCGTAGTTTGTTATGCAACATGGTCAAAGAGGGGCAGTGCTTTTTTTGTATTGGCACATTTCCGAATGGTCTCCTTTTATAAAATACACTGCAACAAACATTTGTGCTTGTCAGACACCATGTCCACGTCACAGTTTGGGAAGGGATTAAAGGGAACAATTAAACAGCGCCAAGAAAACAAGGAACGAGTGTTAACATGCAACAGGTGTGAAGTATGAGCCAGTCTGTCTATTGGCAACACCTAAATCTTCAAGCACTCACAAGCAATGCTTTGGATTTTTAGGCACTTGGGTAGCTGGGTCAGCCGGAGCGACGACAGGCATGCCGGTGGAGCCGCGTGTCACATTGGTGAACATCAACATGCGCATGGGAGGTGAAGCAAGGCCCGACTCTGAACTTTCACCTGTTTCTTCAACCGGCTTGGGCAACTCTGGGAATCCTGAAAAGCTCTGGCATTGTGTTGTGTTGTGTTGTGGGGACTAAAAAAAAGTATTTTGCATAGACAACATGTGAATTTGGCATGACACGCATTTGTTCGGATGATTGCACCACATGTGTGACGAGTTTGAGAACAAAAACAAGAGCACACACATAGACAGTTCCTGTTGTGTCACACACATAGTAATCACTGTGAGGTGAATGCGTTTGTTTGAGCGTCTGCGTGAGTTGCCTAGCACCCGGTAACCGTAGAGGCCGAAACCCTATCTTGCTTTAACAAAGATCAAACAGCGCAGAGCCCTTTGCTATCATTTCTCAGCAAAGAGATAAACACTTGACCACAACTTGTAGACAAAAACTATTTTAATTAGGCATTGGAATGGAAGTCAGGTGCTTGTACACACAACCACCCTGGGTGCGGTTCATCTGGTTCAACTTTCCGACATCCGCTCATGTAGCTAGGTGTAATTGCTTGCATTTTTAAAGATCCTGGTGCCAGGCGTAAAGTGTTGATGTGTTATCCATCCATGCATCATCCATTTTCTGATCCGCTTTATCCTCACAATGGTCGCAGGGCGTGCTGGAGCCTATCCCAGCCGCCTTCGGGCAGTCAGCGGGGAACACCCTGAACTGGTTGCCAGCCAATCGCAGGGCACACAGACGAACAACAATCTTGATATTTGATATGTATTACCAAAAAAAGCCAGATGCAGTCAACACATAAAAGACAACAAAAACTGAACTTAAAACACACACGAAAAGTGCCCACTGTACTACAGTCCAGTTTCAGCTGGAGTTTTTTTTAAGTATATAACTCTTGGACACAAGACGTTTGAAAGAGACAATTAGGTTGCTGTGTGTTCTTGACTTTTCCAAAGGAATTACACATTCCACAGTAAGCCCCATAAGAACACAGGTGCATGGAGGACCCTGCATGCAACCGCACATGCCTCACGTGTCATCATAAGGAAGGTGGGACACATGACGATAAACCCACATGCTGTGACTGCTACTTATCAAGAGAAACTGAGCTTCAACAATGATAAACGTGTGCAAGGATTTCTTGACAGCATTTTATTAGGTAACCGTTTCGTAAAGGCAGTGGAAGACCTCAAAGTATAAAAGTTACCAGCAGGGGTTTAGGCTCCTCATAGCTTATTGGTCACTCAAATGCTGCATTCAGACAAAGCCCTTCTGATTGGCTGTTGAATAGCACGTGGAAGTTCATCGCAAGGAAGAGCAGGAGATAGAGGGGGAGGGAGAAGGATCTGTTTACAAATACTTTTTAACCGACAACAGCATTCATGGATGAGGGAAAGGACTTTTTTTTTATTATTGGGTGGCCTACATACAATGTTTTATAAATATGACAATCATGATACATAGGCAGGTGTTTTGAGTTTATAAATTTAGTTTCAAATGCAAAACAAATGTTAGGTATAAACATACCGTATATCACCAGATGGGTGAACATCTGTTACAGAAAGGTAAATATGCATTGTTAGCACTAAGTGAATAGCTATACAGTACAACTTTCCCTAATCAACTACAAGACACAGTAATTCAAGATAAACTCACACAACTGAAACACTCATCCACGCAACTGAATCACTCTTCCACATTACTGAAATGCTCACACACACCCTACCGATTAGTTTTCCCACTTGAATACACTAGTGAAGAAACGGTCTATTACACACAGCTTAAATGTATATTTCAGTATACTGTATTATACAAATGCAAGGCTCGAAATAACCAGTTTCACATTGCTGTTTACCGGTGAAAATGTATATTTTGTGCCCCATGAAATATATTGAATGGCAAAAATTGAGAATCAAAGGCTGAAACAAGCACAAGAAGAACCACCAGCACGTTCTCATAAACCTTCGATGGGATCATGTCACCTATATCAGGTAGAGAAGCTCTGCACTACCTACCCACAAGCTGCTTGCTAGCAACAGCTTCGGCTGGTTACTGGTGCACCTAAACACATTGTCGCTCCTAAGTCAGTAATCATCACCTGCGTCACGGGAAATAAGATGCATTTCTGATGAGTATCATACTCACAAAAGGAATGGCGAAAAAAGACGGAGAAACCAAGCGAAATGCTAACTCACCTAAAAATGACACGGCAAGTGTGTTTAACACTGCAATTCAGTGGTTTGGTGATGGATTACTCTTTCCACACGCATCTGGCTGGAACTGCGTTAAAGTGGAGAACATCCAACTTTGAACAGTGAGAGAGCGGGACAACTAATAACTGTCTGGATTCTGGACAGAAAAATCATACAAGATAAATTGTACCAGAACTGGAAATGAATTCACTTCCATTGCAGTGTAAGTCAGTCAGGAGGAACGGCCTTGTCAGTTTCTGACCAAACCGACTAATTTTTAGGATTCCAAAAATGCAGGCTCAGACAAAGTGCATTGAGAAAGATATTAAAGAAAAGTATAAACTGAAATCTCTGGTCACAAGGAGCCAGGGAAAACAATGCATGCAACAAAATCACTTGCAGATGCAAGATTCAAACCAACGCCAATATGCACAAACAAAATATCCCAAAGTACATTCACACAAAAATAAAGAGCAATAAGAGAAGAACAAAAATACTTAAAACAAGATTTATAAATAAAATGAGAGCGACTAAGAATTGTACCGAGAGGTCTAGAAAAGCACAATTTAGCACAACAGCGAGCAAGGTCAATAATCCAACAAGGACCAAGCAGCTTGTCAGTCCTTAAATACAGAGCCAGCCTTGATGGGGAAACGAGTCACAGGTCGACCTGCTGGAGGTAAACGCCCTTCACTAATATGCACAGAACATCCATCCATCCAATTTCTGTTCCCCTTATCCTCACAAGGGTCGCGGGAAGAGAAAACATGACAGGCCTAATGTTAAAATTATATAGACTTATATGAATGCATAATCACTAATGTTATCTCTTTTCAGTCCTGAGATTTGAATTTTGAGGTCTGCACAATAAAAATTCTCAAAATCATATTACTGTACATCAGAGATTTTTTTTTAAATCACATTGACTCCGCTTCTAGACAAGAAAATAAAAATTGCTCCTACACACAATCTGAATTTAAGAAATACAAACTGTTGATTCATTCACAAAACATAAAAAAAGAAAACGGATGGATGGAAGTGGGAAAGGATTTTAGTCGCGTGACAAGGAGTATTTCACTGATGCAGGTGAGCAGAAAACATTGTGTGTACAAAAGCGGTTCTGTAGTTTTTATGGCAATGTTCGTACAATACAATACAATACATCCTGATATATATATATATATATATATATATATATATATAGCGCTTTCACAACAGCCGCAGCTATAACAAAGCGCTTAACAAAACAGTTACCATGAAGTAAAATAATAAACAACACATAACATAAAACACAGTCGTGCAATCCTAACCACTTTTCCCTTGTACGCTTTGTTGTTTAAAGCAGTTTGAGATGAAATAAGAGAGAATCAAAGTGTCCTTTCACCAGTGGATCAGAGACGTCATGCTTAAAATATGCACACGTCGGCTACAAGCTAAGTTTCAAAGTCAACAAGAAGCTGCAGCATCCATTGCCGAAAAAAGAGATTGGTTCACTTCTCCTGTCCCATGTAAATCCATTTCAATTCCAAGCGGCGACTCTCAGTTCCAAATACGCATCTACGCGCCGCGCCGACGCTCCTCTCTCCTCACCCTCCACTTTAGCATCCATCCATTCAGCCTCACCAACGCAGACTGTCCAACAGCGCCGACATCTCCACTGAACAAAACGGAGCTGTGAAAAATGCTGCCCATTACAGGTGCAAAAAACACAAGCGACTTGGGGCAGTCAAATGGCGCCGACATTCCTCCCAATCAAAATCAGTGCTGGTACAGGTGTGCTGCCAAGAAGGCACAACCACCAAGCACAGATTATTCTCTTTTGACGAATGCCATGGCCAAAAAACACTGAAAACAGTCTACATCAGGTCCACACGACGAAACTACAAACACCACATGACCAAAGACAAACAACAAAAAAGCAAGTCTCTTGAAGAGCACTTGCCGACGGCTGCCTACTCCGGCGCCATCCTGGAAAAAAACTGTTTTACAAATACATGTGTGTATTTGAGCAGAAAAATGAAGTTGTGCGTATGAGACATTTTTAGTGGTTGCTTGAGTGTTTAACCGTTGTAAGTAAGCGCTTATGTATGTGGGCAAAATAAAATTCATCATGAATTTGAACAATAATTTATTAATGTGAATGACACGTTCAGGAATGACGCTTTCAGTAGGTTTTATGCGAGGTCATCCTGAATTATGTCCCTCACAGGCCCTCATATAGAGCAGACGGTGTTGCGAGTACCGACTCAGAGTCAGTTTACCATCCCCCAGCTTTGCATTCTATACTGCAACCGTGGCAATGGCAGATGCTGGTCAGAGATCAGCCAGCTCAAGTCCTACTGTTCTCTCTGGGTGCAGGTTGAAGTCTCCGTGGCCCAGCCCCCACTCTTGCCGTTTCCCACAGCTCCAGCTTTTGGCTTGTGTCCGATTCTGATTGGCCCGCTAGCTTCATGTGGGCGGAGCGAAGGCGTATCCTTGTGCTTTGTGATCTCACAATCAGCTGTTTTGTACGTTCTACATACTGATCTGAGGATCAGCTGTAGGCAGCAATAAATAGGAGGAGAAACGATAGCGGAGGCTCTAGAAACTGCAGATGTTATGATCTGAAACACTGGTGTAATATTTTACACGAAGCTCTTCTTCTGAGAAGAAAGCCTTTTATTTTTATACGATGGTGTTTTAACTACCTCTCTTAAAGGCTATCTAAAGCTGTGCTTTAAAAATTGTAGTTCCTACTGTGTGTGATCTCGTTTACAACTTGAATAATATTGCAAAGGCAGGTAAGCAGCTTTCTTGTTTTTTCGTCGTACCCTCAGTTTAAACAAATGATGGTTTTGAAGATGAATTGTCAATCTGGAAAAAATCCATCGCGTATAAGTCACCTTCTACCGGCACAACCTAAATCTTTCAATGTCGTGTGTGATTCAAAGCGTCTTAAGTGTTTTTGCGACGCCTTTTGCTCGGAAGATGACACCAATCTGCATTGTGCAGCCGCTGTTGTGCAAGCTGCGCCAATTGCTCGATGGCCGATGTTGATGTTTTCAGAGAGGCGGACATTTGAGGTTAAGGTTCCCAGTCAACATCGCTGTTATTTTCCTGTCTGCATTACTCTATTGTCAGCGTAGGTCGACGTCTCGTTGTGTGGGCCGCGTCACTGATCAGCTTCGACTGTCATTGCTTTGACCCTTCAAATGGAGGGTTTACACGGATTATTCATCTGCAACCTGGATACTATAACCCATACTTAAGTCTGCCGCGAGCTGGCTGGCTCTGCATTCTGCCGTGGAGTTTTACTGCTTATACATAACGACCAACGCGATAGTTTCACGTAACAGCTCCGCATATTAAACGCTCATATATTAGATGGTGGTCGACAGGTAAAATGACGCTATGTTGAATGCAGTAGGACGCATTTCCTGTGGCTTCACGGCTACTGCGTCCTACAATTTCCCTGCGTTTGCGCCTCAGACGCTTTTTTTCCTTTTTTTTGTTCCGATTTCGTGACGACATTGTGACGCCACACATCTTGTTTTCATCCATGGCCACGCCCACTATATAAACTCCACCCCTACAGGCAAATGGGGCACTTTTCAACTGTAATACTGTACTGGGTGTTGATAGGGAAGTCAATGTACAATTGAGTTTTTAAGACATTACTCGTAAAATAGAAGTACAATGACTTTCCGAACACCCTCTAGAATGAACTAGTGTCGCGGTAAGCAAACGTTTATGCTCGAGGGCCACATTTGAGTTTTTAAATTGACAGATGGGCCATTTATAAATGAAGTAACAAAATAGTTCAAATGTATACTTGAAATAATAATGATTAATGAGAACATCAACATGATTTCTTAAAAAAAAAAAAAAGTACCTTGATTTAAAAGTGACGTGACTTAGTTTTTCTTGACACAAGAGTATGTTACATATACAGCACATTTGACAATAAAGTTGTACAATACTTGACTTGACTGTAATGGTAGCAGTGAACTCCATTCAACTCAACTTTATTCACAATAAAAAGGAGTTGGGCAGATAGTGAACAAGTATTTTTTTAAAGTTGCTTCCAGCTGCTTATTGCCACTCCCAGGCGATATTAAATTTAACATAAACTGAATTACACATTGTATATATAAAAAAAATCCAAAACTACCTCAGGAAAGTCTGCTAGCTTAATGCTAACAAACAATGCACAATTTAATAGATGGGCTAACACCAATTATTATCATTGTATTTGCCAATCATCCAGCTCACTTCAGCACCAGATTATATAAATATAGTATACAGTGGACCCCGAAGTTACTAGTGGCACATGTAATGAACATTTCAAGTCACGCCCAATTTTTTGGGGGAAAGAAAATATGCCTCTAGTTATGTACATGTTTCGTTATGCCAATCGTGTCAACATGGATGAGCGGACGGATCAGAGCTGTGCTTCTCACGCTATCTAACCATCTAACTTAACTCATTGCGATAGTTGTGCTATTTTTTTAAAACTCTCAATTAGACCTCAGAATGATTTAGGTGTTACGGTTCACTATAAACATCCCAAAAACCCACAAAAAACTCTTTCCAATCACAATTCTTTATTTGACTGGAATGTGTCTTAGATGAGAAAAAAATTCAAACAGACACAAAACTTGATTTCTTCTCCCTGCGGTACCAAGCTGTTGTGTGTGCAGCCAGAAGTTCTTTCTACACGACTGAGTTCATTTTCTTAGTGCAGGAAAATAAGGCTAGTGTTGTCAACAGACACAAGACCTGAGCGTTGAGTCTAAACCTTCACTTTTATCTTATCCAAATCTGTCTGTTGCTGGCATTGGGTGGAAACCACGGACCTTCAAAATGATCACTTTCAGGTGACCCCAAAAATGGCGTGTTTGTTCAACCATCAACATCACAGAGTGAGCCAACTGTGTTCAAAACTTTAGATTATTCCATAATTTGTAAAAAGATAACACCCGAATGTGTGGACTGATCAAAGGCACTGTATATATTTGTGACAAAATACTAATTCACCAAATATTGACATACGGTAGGAGGTTTTGGCCAGATGCCAGCAATGTGCTCGATGAGTAGGTGCTCTGAAGTTCATTTTTACCTTCGTGTTCTCAAAAAAGGATAGATAGAGCATCTTACCGTACGCACCTGCACTCCTTATCAGGAGACGTTTTAAACTTTAGTTGAACATTATTACTGTACATCATTGTTACACATCCTCACCTCAGTAAATTCTACAGTGTGTATCTCATTTCCTTTTAATGTTCTGTAAATGTGTACTTTCTGTGTGTTGCTTAATGCCATTCACCACTCCCTCTTGTATTCCTTACACTAGCATTCTTTTATTATCACATGTCCAAATCTGCCAGCATCATGAGATCCAACGCAAGATCTGAATCAAAACTCAAATTTATACATCGATATATTTACTTTGTTTTGTCACAAGGAGGTAATAATTAACAAATTATATTATTACTTGTGCGGTTAAAATTCACAGCGGTGTTGAACAACTGAAATGTATGTGTTCTCGCTACATGACCAGCAAAAACGCTTTTATTTGAGAAACTATGTTTTAACTTTTGACTGGTATTGTGAAAAAACGGCTAAATAATCGAAGCAGCTGTCACTTGGATGCAGTGTTCTACATCATTCACTGCAAACCACAATAAACATTTAAAATTTCTTTGGTTGTGCTGATCAAACGTGATACATCAGATTCATGATCAGGTTTTAAATGTTGACACAATTTAAAGGAACAGCCTATCTAGCGTTTGAGAACACAAATGTTGATGAGTACTTGATTTTATTGCAAAGTGACTATATGATCAGTGCTGTGAGCTCATTAATAAATGGTACATAATGATTACCTCCGAACGCAGGTCATTGTTCGTTAAAGTCTGTGATATCATTTAGGAGTAAAACGCAATCCAATGAGCACACTCTGAATTCACTGTGCTCTTCACTCTTACCATGAGACACAAATCAGGTCCACACCACGATGACTGGGTTTTGTTTGGAGGGAACATAAAATGTTGACTTTCTAGCACTACTGTATTTGACATTGAACCCTTTTCCGAAAATATGTATTGCCAGTGAGGAACACAATTTTTAACATTATTATCTGTTTGCTCTCTTTCAGGCCTTTGCTCCAAATCAAGTGAACCCTTACATTTGCACTACCGAGGCCCACCCTACCTTCATCCAAACCCAAGGTTCAGCAAAGGGCTCTGAGTCAACGCAAAGTCAAATAATAATAATAATACACCGCTACAAGTCTTACGTGAAAACGAAATACCATTCAAAGGCAGCTATAGCTTTTTATTTCTTATTATTTTTTGCGCATCAAGCCTTCAAAACTTGAGGCCAAGCCGTCATGTTTCAACGTCTGAGTAACTTGCTGTTTGGGGAGGTCGAAGAAGTGGCAGCTGAGCTGAAGGGACCTAATCCCTGTGTGACAGAGGCCGACGAGGAAGGATGGATGCTTGTCAACCTGCCTGGTGAGTCATCTGTCGTTTGACTGCACAATAGCCTCCGAGAGTTAAGTCACATAAGATGCCGCTTAAGTTGAGAAAACTAGAGAAATTGACTTTAAAGGGCGCAAGCGCTGTCCCCACTTGCATTGAACATCATGCTTGGAGGCGAAGTGAAGGGTGTATGTCGTCAGGAATTGGATCAGGTACAGGCCCAGGAGGCAAACCTACTTGAGTTGTTTCCAGCCAGACAATGGAAAGATGCCATTCATTTTGAACATAAACCTCGCTCCTCCTTGTTTATGATATCAGTCATGACAAAGTGGTTTAAAAAAATAAAATGTCTGTCTTCAGATGCCACTCAAAACAACAAAAACTAGGAGAACTCATTCAAAACCCAAGAGGGTCAGCACAACTAATGATGTGACGCTTTTATGTTTTGTGTCTCCTTGCTCCCTCTTCTCCCCCTTCCCCCCCGATTTTTTGTACACACCCTTGCATCCCCCATACTGGTATGCGTGCGCGTGCGTATGTGATGGCCAAAATGATCCCTTCTACCTGCACGGCATTTGCATCAAATCCTCCCACCCCCAACTTATTGGCGTCCCCATCCCTGATGTCATGCGTGCCATGCGCCTAGACGAGTCTGGCTGCATGATGCCAGCCGACGCTGAGACACAGGCCCAATTTACTATTGCATATCCAATCTCAGACAGTAACCAATCAAACCTGGACGATGCTCAAACACGGACTGAATCCCTAACTTCTATTCCCCGCTTACCAAACAAGCGACGGAGGACACGTAGCGGCCGGGCGCAGGGGGCAATATTTCCGACAGACCCCGCGGCTAGTCCGAACCCATCAAACACGGGCGTCACTACATTGTCAAGACGGGCCAGACTGTCCACAGCCTCCTCGACATCTCAGTCGACTTCCCCTGCTGGGAGCGAGTGTGGGGGCAGCGGGGATAGTAGTAGGGCAGGCTCAGAGAGAGGCTGCATGGATGAGAGCTGGTTTGTCACCCCTCCCCCCTGTTTTACTGCAGAGGGAGCCACGGCAGAGGCGAGCCCCATGGAGGACCTGCTCATCGAGCACCCCAGCATGTCTGTGTATGTCTTGCCGAGCAACCTGTCCATGGCCTCCAATGGCAACCTCTCGGTGGTGGGTGAGGAAAGCATCGTGAGCATGGGGGGTAGCGTGAGGTGAGGAATTCACAAAACACTCCCCCCCCCCCCCCATTAGCACCATCATGAGCAACTCAACAATCACATTGTTTCCCCTCCTGCAGCAGAGTGGCCGAGCCAGCTGCTGCTCCAGCCACCCATACCCCTGGGCCATTCAGGGTGAGTTTTGGACCTTACGTCCAGCCTAAGGTCGCCCATGTGGCCAGAGTCCAGCGCAGCAAAGCTCGCGTGGAAAGGCGCCACCTGAGCCGTAACCGCATCCAACGCCAAAACCGCACCAGGGAGCATATCCCCCGCCATGCAAGTCACGCTCGAAACACCTTCTTGCACCAGCCTAGCAAGCGTAACTTCTGCCACTAGATTCCCGAGTAACCATCATCTACTCTGAGGGCATTAGCAGAGCATAGTCTACCTTCTACGCCGACTTCTTTTCAGAAATTCTGTCTAATTGACCTTGTATTACACTAATTGGATTCTTCCTATTTTGCAGTTAGGCCCTCAGAGTGGAACTGAATAGAACTTAGCTATATTTTCTGCCGTGTCTAAAAAAGCAACAAAATGTTCATAAAAGTTGAAGTCAATAAAAAGCTCTGTTCATTTTCTCTTTTTCAGTCAAATGTCTTGGACTCTTTCCCAAGGCTTTTTTTTTTTTCAACATTTAACATGAATGAGCGATCTTCTCTGACTGAACAGAAAAGAAAATCGTGGGAACTTTGCGTGACTGCAACATGGCTAAACTTGATTCGCACAGAAAGCAGCTCATCATTTCCTCATAGCTTTGTTAATATATCTGCATGAACATTTTATTTTTGTCCAGACATAAAAGGATGGATGGATATACCGTGTGTGATGATTGTAGAATGAAAAGCGCAATAAAATGTATTGCATATGCATTGGAGCAAACCAAATTTAACACGGAAGCTGAACATTGTGTGATTCCTCACGTCGCACTTTGAGAGGGGTGAGCGCAAGTAGGCGATGGGGCGAGCATGAGAGCAAAACACACTAAAGAGTACATGGAATGAAGCAGCGACTTAAGACGCAATGGCTGTGAGTAAGAAGAAAAGCAAAGCGTGAAGTGACCCACGACAGCGCCCTGTGTTGTCTGGCATCAACCAAAAGAGCCTTCAGAAAATGTATCATATAAGTTAAGTTAGCTTTTTAATCGAAAAATATTTAAACGCTCATATTTTCAATAAAATAATTGGAGACAGACCTTGTGCGTGGGCCACATGATATGATGAGATGTAGTTGGCGTGTATTGATGGTACAACTCTTTAGTTTGTTTTGTTGGTTTTGCAGTCTGCATGGTTCCACCAATATCAATCTGTTCATGAAGACAAGATCAATGCATTAAAACTTAGCACACGGCATAATAATGACCATTCAATTGTGTGGCGAATGTGCCAGCAGAAGCAATGTGCCCAGCACACACCAGCCACAGTGTGCGCTGTGATTCTCCTCTTTTACGAAACAAAAAAAAGCAAGTGTGATGGTTTTCCTTTTTTTTGCTACCACCCGCTGTTTGTTCCTGTATGCTCACCAAACTCTTATCATTGTCCAACTAGAGGTTCAGCTTAATGATATGTATGAAACAATATTAAACAATGGTGCTGAAGTGTAAAATAATGTTTGTACATTATTGGAGACATGGATGTATGTTTGCACCGTCATTCATTTTTGTGAGTCAAGAGTTTTAGTAGTGTGCTGTGTGCCTGTTGTTTTTCTTTTGTGAACCTTTCGTTAGTCCCCCCACCCCAAAAAAAACAAAAACATTCGTTATGATAGTCCTTTATTCTGCTTGTAAATATTCTAAGAACAATTTCTAGTGCTCTGTTGGATGTAAAAGCTCCTCGTGACCTGCGGTGAATGCTCTCTGCGTCCCTTTGATGCTCATTATCAAAATGGAAAGGGCTGCATCCTTGCCCCCCAGTTGAGTCGCATCTTACTAAGGAGCACAATGAAAATCACACCAGGCTTAGAGTCGATGTTCCTTAGGCTTGCTTACACTGCCTCCAAGAGGGTCGGCTTGGACTTTTGAGAGGACGTTCACATGGCTGTCGTGCAATCTGTTTTGCTGTGTTCAAAAGAATTAGGGGCGAACAAGTGATGCTTTCGCAATCTTCGGAACACGAATGGGAATTTTTTTTTAAAAAAAAAACCATCCAAGTAATTTAATTGTTCTTTTTAATTCCCTACCAAAATTGTTGTTTCATAAACTAATCTCATAAAAAATGTTTTATTAAAATATGTATTAATTTATGATAGTTCCTCTGTTTAGCATACAGTATATGTGTTGTGCAGGGTATAGTCATGAAATGACAACGCACAACTGATATTGATGAGATCACAGATCTATGTGCGCAAGATTGTGGGTGGATGTATGCGCATGCATGTAAAATGCAAAGCTCAAGCCATGTGTCCTGCTAATTTTTATTTGTTTTGTTTCCACATCTGTTGACATGTAGGAAGAAAATGTGACCTGTGTGTTGTGTGTAAGCTTTAGAAAGTGTGCATTCAGAGTAAAAGACAATGTGTAGATGGAGCGGTCATACAATGTGGCGAACTCTTTTGATGAGGGAAAATGGAGAGGTGAACAATGAGGCAGGAGCCTGCTTAGATTGAAAGAAATCAAATGATCTATCTGTCATATATGCTTGTATTTTTCTGTACAGTAATTAGAGCTAGGGTGTTTTAAAGGAATGTGTGGGGAGTTTCTGATGTTTATGTTGTGCCCTGAATGATGGCAGCTTACCAACACATGGACTTTGGCCCATGTTACATCTCAAGTAGAACACACCTCCCCATGAAAGAAATATTTAGACACACAAAATGTGGTGTATCTGATATCTATGGTAATTGTGCCTTTCACTTTTTTCTGCATGTTTTTTGTGATTCCCCCCCTATCCCGAAAGTGGACAGTTGTCCACGGACAGGCAAAACCTATGCAAAATGAACTAATGAGTATTCCAGCATCCATTCAGAAAATACAGGTACCCACCCACCAATCCACTCTTGAAACAACACAATAAATGCTCAGGTTAACGCCTGAATCCCGTGTCATTATTTTCAGGTGGGGCAGAGCCAGAGCGATCAGTGCAAAGACTGCGATAGTTAGGGAGGCAGAAAATGAACAGCCATTTATTAGTATTCAAGTGTTTCAAGTTATCTGTATCGGTATATTAGGAATACCGTATACTGAAAAAAAACCAACAGTTGCACATAAAAGTCATATTGAAGCAAACCAATTATTTTTGGCTGTCCTACATTAAAATTATTAAATTATTAAATTGTTATTTGATGTATATATATATATATATATATATATATATATATATATATATATATATATATATATATATATATATATATGTATGAGGCGATTGCTCTAAGACTGCAAAGGAAGCTCCGCTTCCCCTAAAATGTCAAAAAGTAAGTGATCAAATATATGTAAAAGATCAAATATAAAAACGATAATCAATACAGCAGTAAAAAAAAAAAGACGTGCTTAAAACATCAGAACAAACTGGAACTCCTACTCGTTCTTCCCTGACTGACATGCTTAATTTTAATCTTTTAAAACTGGTGCAGTACAACACTGACCTCTTCTGGTACGTTAATGTCATACCGACCTAACGAGAGGGATTATCGATCTGATTGACTGACTGTACCTCTCGTCCAAAAAGTGAGGAGTCTGCTCTCATGAGAATTGCGCGATGGCAGCCTTCATGGGCATCAGCACTATTTGGACCATTTCAGAATTGGGGGACATTTTACGTCCCACTCATCAAATTTTAAATAATACATGGTCAAAATACTCAAAAATGCAGTTTCTGAGAAAGTTCACTTTTACTGAAACTGAATCTTTAAAAACTAAGAGAAAAGAATGCTTGAAGATAGTTTTGAAAATATCAAATCAGTCTGGAGTACCCAATAAAATTCCGTTTTCTCTTGGCCTACCCACAATGACCAAATTAAATATAAAATAATATTGTTAAAAGGAAATGTAAATGTCTTTTTTAATATTTGTTTCTGACTCTTGTAACCGTGGAAAATTAGTTTTAATAAATAATACATATTTTTAAATAATAATAATTATGCATGGGCGAGGCCCGGTGATCCAGTGTTAGCGCGTCGACCTCACAGTGCAGGTCGTGGGTTCAATCCCGGCTCCGGCCTTCCTGTGTGGAGTTTGCATGTTCTCCCCTGGCCTGCGTGGGGTTTCTCCAGTTTCCTCCCACCTTCCGAAAACATGCATGGCAGGCTGATTGAACACTCAAAATTGTCCCTAGGTGTGATTGTGATTGTGAGGACCCCCCCTCCAATACAAACAAACAACAAGAAACTTGGAACATCTATATCCTAGACAGAGTTGCAAATATTCGGACAGAGATGCAACTTCTAAGTCCTTAAATACGGTGTACAGTACTCGGTTGATTATCATTGGCAGCAGGGGTGCAAGATGGAGGGAAGGTACTCCTCTGCCACCTGCTGGAGACATACAAAAACAGAACCATGACAATGACATGATGTGGGGCGCACAAAAAAGGATGGACACAAATTACCAGGTTGAGGTAAATGTTAAAATGACTAAGATAGACTAGATTTTTTACAACAAAGCCAGGCAAAAGCTAGTGTCCTCCCAGAGTCGAGCAGTACCTTGCCAGCAAGCTCCATTCGTGAAGCGACATCGACCTTTCCACCGGATTCTGCTTCTACTGGCGGCCAAAGGAGCTTTCCAATCCACCGCAGCCTCAGATGACGAATTTGTCAGTTTCGGCTGTGCCGACCTGTGCGCCTATTACAGGGACTATTCTGTGCACACATCAAGGATTCTAGAATTTATTCTGCCTCATGATGACAATGTAACATTTTGGTCCCAGGACTTCTCTGCTCAGAAGTGTCATTATTACAGCACTGTCAACTACATTTTGTTTGGATGTTAACAGTGCAAACTAACACTGGGTAATGTGGATGCAGATATTTAAATTTAATTTACAATTGATTCGAATATTTTCAGCAATTATCTTAAAAAATGTACTTAAACATGGAACAAATCTCTCGAATCCAGGTCCAGGATTTTTAGACCATAGTCGCGGGTTTAGGCTACGTAAAAATCCCGTAGTGAATTCAGAGAGTTGTGATTCAATTTAAACAGTTGCACAAACACACCAAATGAGTACATAGTATTCCTGATATAAACATTCGAAAAAATGTTGTGCCATTTAAAGTGCGTAAGTGGTTGATGATGGCCCAAAATTGTTGTTTCATAGAACGTCAGTGTAACAACCATGGTCAACATGAGAAAGCCATGAACACTGCGGACGCGTACAGCAAGGGGGTTAAAAGTGGAAGTGATGAAAATGACAAGAACGCGCGCGGCATGACCACGCACACACACACGGCTCGGATATCATCCGCAGTAAAAAATAGCGCCCGGGAGCTGGTTGCCACGCGACCCTTCCTGTATGGACCGACTAAAAGTAACTACGAACGTACACGCCTCCTTTACTTCCTCTCATCTCGTGCTGAGATTGTAGAAGCCTCTTCAACGTGCGCTCACCCGGAGTCCAATTGGTAAAGCAGTGCGTGTGCCCAACCACGCATCCTCCTCTCCCTTCTCTCCCGGAACATCGTGTTCTTTGTGCGGACACAATGACGGCCAAGCATCGGAAGGCGAAAAGCAACCACAAACACGAAGAGGACCCCATCAAAAGTGAAATTCCCGAATCCGAAGTTCGAACAGGAGGGAATAGCTACACGCTTGTGTTGTTTACTTGTCTCGTCCTTGTCATCGGCGGTGCAACGGGAGCATGGTTCTGCTACCAGCAGCACCAAACTTTGACCCACTTGACAGACACCGTAACGGGAATGCAGATGAAAGTGGTGAAGCTCCAGGCGTCACAGGAGACCATGCGACAGACAAGTGATAAGGTAAGAACTTTAGAGTCCGTGCTGCAACGCCAACTAGTGATTTTCTTGCCTCCCCCCTCCACACTGCGAGGTTGCAGTGCACGCTGCCTCTTGCAAGCAGGTCAGATTTGTCATGACCCGCTGACTTGATCTATAACTCCAGTGTATAGCAGTAGGTACTATATATTTATACCTTCTTATGGGATGTGTCCTAGTTCACATGTGGTGGCTCCAAAGCCCGCAGTTGATATAAATAATATTAATAATACACAAACTGGATCCGTAACGTGCCATGGCTAAATTTAGTTCGTGGTTTAAACGATACTGGAACACAAGGCCAGACACTGTTTACTGGTCACCTCTGTAAGGGGAACCAGCAAGAATTGAACTGAGATTTTTTTTTCTGCAAATGCTCAATACGAATTATGTGTTTGTGTGTGTTCTGTTCACTTTGTAAGTAGAATGAGAATTTGAATCTAGAGTGTCATTGTAGAGTGTAAACTGAAATAGCAATATATTAAATAACAATTAATAATGACAATATGTTGGTCGCTTGTCGATTATTGGCTATAGTACCAATAAACAAAAGTTATTGCGGCTCATGTCGCAATCACCTCATGGTGTGCACCTTAATGGCACCATTTGCGCTGAATCAAAGGGTTCTTAATTAAGATTTGAACGCTAAGCATTGGATAAATTGCAGATGATCTGTTCAAACAATGCGGCCCGGTAGTCGAGTGGTTACCACGTCGACTTCACAGTGCAGAGGTACGGGGTTCAATTCCAGCTCTGGAGTTTGCATGTTCTCCCCGTGCTTGTGTGGGTTTTCTCCAGGTACTCGGGTTTCCTCCCACATTCCCAAAACATGCACGGCAGGCTGATTGGACACTCCAAAATTGTCCCTAAGTGTGAGTGTGAGCGCGAATGGTTGTTCGTTTCTGTGTGCCCTGCGATTGACTGGCAATCGGTTCAGGGTGTCCTCTGCCTACTGCCTGAAGACAGCTGGGATAGGCTCCAGCACCCCCTGCAACCCTAGTGAGGATAAAGCGTTTCGGAAAATGAATGAATCTTCAAACAATTTACAGCTCAGGTGACATGATAGGGGCAAATTTAACCTCTACAGTACATCCAAAGTACAGAAAGTCAACACTACTGCTCAACCATATTGGTTTGGAATAAGACGCGGTCAGCAAGATCCAGCCCAGAATTGGTTGCGGTCTCAAGTGGCTCAACACGATTGTTGCACTTCTCGTTGCAGGTACATGTTTCAGATGATGTTGAAAGTCGTGTCAATGCTCTGGAAGAGTCGTACATGTTGGCCCAGAAGCAGGTGGATGAGGCCTTAGCTACCGCAGAGCACTTCAAAACGTCGGATCTCCCCGCTCAGGTACTATCACTCCACACGGAGATGAAATCCCGTCTAGCAGAGATTCAGCGGACCACTGTGTCTGTGGAGCAGCTGAGCCAGCTCCAGGGGAAGAGTGAGAAGTTTGAGGAGGTCGGACTTCAGGTCGAGGGCCTCGTTACGTTGAGCACCGACTTATCTAATCAAGTCCAAGCCATAATGGGGCGCCTAGAAGAAGCAGAAGCCATGCGCAATGATGTTGCTACTCTGAGGGATAAACTGAAGCAGCAGACTGCACAGCTGATGGGCCTGGAGGTGCAGCTGAAGTCGTACCAGACTGAGATGGCGACCATCAGGTTGGAGAAAGCAGCTTTTTTGTGCTGGGTGGGAATAACTCCTGTCCTCTGACCCATAACATTATGTTTGCTTTGTCAAAGCCATGCTGGCTACTGCTCTGTGTTGCTCCAAGTCGCTGTTGGGAGGCCTCATGATCATTTTGCAAGAATTCAGCAACCGATAAAAACGCTCAGGCTGAATATTTGCTTAACATGTTTCAGCATGCATCATCTGCAAGTTTCAATCCTTTTTAGCTTTTATACTCACTAAGCATTCTGCAGAAGTAAAAACCAATGAAAAACATTCTCATTCTTTGTCCTCAGAGAATTGCTGCCGAATGAGCCCTCCAAGCAGCTCACACACGACGACGTGGAGGAACAGATCAGTGCACTTCAAATGAAAGTTCGGCAACAGAATTCAGCCAGCAGCCGCCTGCACGCCGAACTCAGGGCTCAGCTGGACAACTTACAGTGGCAGGTTACACAGGTAATAGTAAAGAAACCAACCAGAATCATTATTGGTGGTTATTCAGTGGGTGAACGCAGTACGATGTTTGAAAGCACTGTATTTTTCAGGCTATAAGTCACACTTTTTTGATGGTTTGGCTGGTCGTACAACTTCAACTCAAATGAGATCTGTGTACAGTGATCCCTCGCTCTAACGCGGTTCACTTTCCGCGGCTTCGCTGTTTCACTGATTTTTTTTGTGCAATTTTTAAAATGCTTTTAAACAATGAATTGCGTTCTGCATCCTGATTGGCTAAGGGACTGACCAACGTGAACAGTCTCCGCACCTCGTCTCTGTACAGCTTGCCAAATTTACCTTTGCAAATTTTTGGTCTTTGGTTTCATTGTATCAGTGGCGGATGCTGGTCTGTCAAGGAGGGGAAGCTCAATTTCGGTCTACATCATAAAATGTGTTTGTTTATTTATACGTTAATTCTACTCTCTGTTCCTTTTCAAAAAAATTAGACGGTTGCCTTCACCATAAGATCGGTGATTGGCTCATTTTGCTGTCAATCAAAAAGAGATTCAGCCTCAGACAGATCATCCAATTATCATGCGGAAAAGCTGAGCTTCCTGGCCAGCCTATAAACGCCTACTGTCCATGGCGGGACAAAACCAGCATTTATCCAATGACTCGTCTCGTTTCAATGCATTGGGACAACCTACACTGAACTCTCTCGACGCCCAGCGTCCGTGCGGTAGACGCTCAGCGTCCACACAGTTGAAAGCACAGTGAAGCTGCGGGAATGAATGAGAAGAGAGCCGCGTCGTAACCAGTAATAAGAAGCTGATTCGGAACAAAAGTTGAGCGCATTGTAGCGCATATTTAGTTTATGACATGTCCACACAATTGTACGGCCACACATATATTTGATTACTTACTTTTTGACATGGCGGCCCGGTAGCCCAGTGGTTAGCACGTTGGCTTCACAGTGCAGAGGTACCGGGTTCGATCCCAGCTCCGGCCTCCCTGTGTGGAGTTTACATGTTCTCCCCGGGCTTGCGTGGGTTTTCTCCGGGTGCTCCGGTTTCCTCCCACATTCCAAAAACATGCATGGCAGGCTCGTTGGGCACTCTAAATTGTCCCTAGGTATGAGTGTGAGCGTGGATGGTTGTTCGTCTCTGTGTGCCCTGCGATTGGCTGGCAACCAATTCAGGGTGTCCCCCGCCTACTGCCCGAAGACTGCTGGGATAGGCTCCAGCACCCCCCGCGACCCTAGTGAGGATGAAGCGGTTCGGAAAATGGATGGATGGACTTTTTGACATTTTAGGGGAAGCTGAGCTTCCCTTGCAGTCTTAGAGCAATCGCCTTTGCATTGTATACATAGTTCAGTATTGTATAATAACTGTAAAATTTCGTCTCTCTCACATTATTTTATTTATTTATTTTTTTAATAAATCCTACTTCAGGGATTTCACTTATCACTGGTTCTTTTTGGAACGGAACCGCCACGATAAACGAGGGATTACTGTAAATTAAAATGAGCACACAGACTGGTACCCAAATTGCCCGATTCCTGATTGTGTTGACTTTCTGTGTTTTACCACCTCTGTCTTTTCACTGTCATCAAAAGTATTTGCCCGTTGCTAAAAGACAGAAGCAATCATGCATTACTGGTAGTGGCCAACTTCTTTATTGCATGCTAAAAAAGGTAGACAAAGAAATGGAAGCAGAAGAACGTGAAGATGAAGAACTATCGTCGTGGCAACTATTGTGTAACATAACTCTGATACCACCATGGGTATGCGGCGTCCACCAAAACGATTGACTATTTACAGCTCTAAAAGGCACAATAACTGACCAGAATTCTACCTTTGGCCACAATGCGACGTCACATGCTCGTTCAGGTAAGCCATTTTAAACTAAAAAGAAAACCTTTCCAGAAGCGGACGTTTCATCTAATCGGAATGTGTTCGCTACAGTCGCCAGGGGTGCGTTTGGAAATTCACCTCAACGCCCTGACACCACTCTGAGAGTGCATTCAGTTCATGTTCAGAAAAGCACAGTGCACTCACTTCCTATTCATTTCTGAATGCAACCTATGTTAGACAGCAATCAGCAGCTCATACTTGAACTGTTTCCATTTGGGCTGCCTGATGCACTGCTCTCAGGCACTCCTTTTTGAGGACTTTATGAATGTTACAGAACAGAATTGGACCCTCAAAACATGGACTCAGATGGAATTGAACAAAAAAGGTTTTATTAATACAAAAACACAAGACCCACAACGTACAAAAAAAGGACGCTGGTTACAATAACCGGGGGAAAACAAAACTAAGCAAAAATGCTTGCAAAATAGTTTGTCATGAAAAGACAAGAAAATAGCCAAAACACAAAGGAAACAAAAATAAGACTAAGTTGAGCAACAAGAATACTTACTATGATGATTGAAAAAACGAGGCGAGAAAATACATAGCGTGACTAGTAAGATCGTCTAGAAAATTCAACACTTGTCGACAAAGTCATGAGCAAGGTGAGGAATAATCCGACAACGGCTTGACAGTCCTTAAATACATGGCAATTGATAAGAACTTTGGCAGCAGGTGTGCACACTGAACGGAGGGCCCTCGACTGCCACCTGCTGGTGACACAAGAACAGGATCATGACACTGAATAGCTGAACGGCATATTTGAACAACACTCAGTTTCCGAATAGTGGGAGTGAAGTAGGGTATGCTCAGAGGATATTTCCAATCGCACCCAGGATGAGGGAGCAGGAATTTTGGGGACGAGTCTGAGCTCTTTGGACTGTTTTTTTGGACTATAAATTTCTCACAAAAACCTTATTTATAATCCAACGCAACATATAGTCCAAAAAATACCATAGCTCTGATTTTAAAGCCATTTTGTTTTGTATATATATATATATATATATAGCTATATATAGCTATATATATCTATATATATAAAATACATTTCATTCAGGGTGGCACGGTGGTCGACTTGTTATCACGTGCGCCTCACAGTGCAGAGGTGCAGGGTTCGATTCCGGCTGTGGCCTTCCTGTGTGGAGTTAGCATGTTCTCCCCGTGCTCACTCCAGTTTCCTCCCACATTCCAAAAACATATGTGGCAGGTTAATGGAATACTCGAAATCAGGCATGTCCAGCTCCGGGACCGGAGGGCCACTGTCCTGCCTGTTTTCCATATCTCCCGGCTGCAACACACCTGATTCAGCTTAGCAGCTCCTCAGCCAGCTCTGAAGCAGCATTAGAACGATCCTGATGATTTGAATCAGGTGCGTTGCTCCAGGCAGGACAGTGGCCCTTGAGGACCGACTTTGGACACCCTTGCTCTAAATTGTCCCTAGGTGTGAGTGTGAGTGCGGATGGTTGTTCGTCTCTGTGTGTCCTGCGATTGGCTGGCAACCAGTTCAGGGTGTCCCCCGCGTATTGCCCGAAGACAGTTGGGATAGGCTCCAGCATACCCACGACCTTTGTGAGGATAAGCAGATTAGAAAATCCATGGAGATAGAAATATCTGTGATCTATAACATTAGTGGACCAGTCTTGAAGGCATTTCTCTTATTGATATTGCTGGGGGATATGGCCTGAAAGGAATATCTTTTTATGACAAAAATCAGACTTCTGATTTAATTTTTTTCCCCTAGTTATAGAGTAAATCCATGACAATTACATTATTCAAAAGAAGCTTTGCATTTTCATTGCTTTTGGACATTACAATCTCTCTCTCTCTCTCTCTCTCTCTCTCTCTCTCTCTATCTATCACGGAAGCTTCATCAAGAGTGTTCAGGGGCCCCTGAAAATGGGGGTGTTGGCATTGGTGAAAGCGCTATATGAATAAAGATGTGTTGTATTGGTTTCGAGTGTCTTGGCCACTGGGTTCAGATGTTGTGGTCAAAAGACATTTTTTTATTTTTAGGAGAAAAGGCATGCATGAGAGAATACGGGCCTCACTGCACATCATTTATTTTGTCTTCTTAAAGATGGTAGGAAATGCTGAAACTGTACCAGAGCCCGTGAATGAAGCTGAGGGAGAACCAGCTCCTTTTGTCGAGGAAGAAGGTGGAGCTACAGAGGAGGAAGCAAACCTTGTAGCAGCAGATTCTGACTCAGATGATCCGGCACAAGAAGCTTCAGATGACGAGGCTTATACTGAGCAGACGGAAGAACCGCTTCCCTCTCCAGAAACGGCAGAAACCGTTGCAACGCACACAGAAAGGGAGGAGCCAAATTTGGAGGAGATTCTGAGTGATGAAGAGGAGTTCCTGGATGAGTTACTGCTTGATGAGGATGATGCCAAACCGGAGGCTGACGCTCACGATGACAACGTTGAGAGCCGAGGAGATGCTGAACAAGTTGAATCAGAAGAAGAGGAGATCGGCGATGAAGTGGAATTGTAGGATGAATGCATCAGAAGGCAATGTTTGTGAGGCAGTAAGAGAAGCAAATTCTAAGACAGTAGTCGAATTGATTTATTGCATCACATCGCTGCTAATATTGGCGCCTTTTTTTTTTTTTTTTGTCACCAGAGGGGAAGAACGTCTTCCATCAGCAGTGAAAGTATGGCAAATAATCAGGCATCAGTGCTTGCTGTGTGTGCGGCATGCATCAGGTGACACGGGTGCTCTTTGAAAGACCGCTTGTTGATAATTCAGCCACTGAACTGATGTCAATTACTAGATTTCAGATTTATCAGTCAGATTTATCAGTCAATACCTCCAAAGCTTTTTTTTCCTCCAAACTCTTTCCGTCTTAGTGTAGATTATGTTTTACCACTTCCAAAATCTGGTTTGGGCACTTCATGACAAAATAAATGAAGAACTGTAAATAAGTGTTCAATGTAAGCCATTATGACATGGTTTCCTTGTTCCCATGTCTGCTTTGTGAGTGTGTGAGGAGAACAAAAATATGAAGGAAGAATATTCAGCTGTAGAGCTTGGTAAAAAAAAAACAATAGGAATGGCTGTGACATAATTGGCTTTGATAATTAATTGTTATTGTTGGCAGGATTTTGACACTATTTGCAACGCAACCGCCACCAATTTAAGTGAGTGTTTGTTCCAAGTTCATTCAAATTTGAACAAAATTGTTTTAGGTGACACCAAACAAACAAACAAGAATATTTTTGTGCATTAACATACAAATTAAGATTCCAGTTTCCAGCAGATTGGGCTTCTCAGAGACGATATTCTCTGTGTGTTGCTTGCATACTGTAAGTGTGCATAACTAATGTACATACGTAATTGACAGAAAACTGATCTGCAGACCAGCTGAAAGAGACACTGCAGTTAGTTATGGTTGTATTCAGCTACTGTCATCTGGATCTTCTATGATCAAGACATTTGCAAACAAACAACCTGCAATGATTGTGGTTGAGCTCATCTGGTCCGCTGAGGAAATGAATAAATATTGGAACCAAACCTGATTGATGTGAGGTTCAGCTAGAGCCAGATGTGGCATAAACAGCCTAAAAAAATACTTGCTCACGGAATGTATGTACCTAATCATAGCACCGATTCGTCACATTACATGACAATCTGGGCGACTGGACGGTTAACAGGGATGCGAACCATAAAAAAAAAAGAAGACAAAAACTATGCAATTCAAGACAAGCTGTGATTTTTGCTAAACATTCTGAAACAATATTGTGAATTCATGTTTCATAGACTGGTCTACTTTACTACTGTAACAGTATTTCTTTAAAGCACTGCTGTGCATTTTACCCAGAATTCAACTGAACTACGATGAACTTCAAGTTCAAAATGTCTTTAAAATAAACAAAATTGTTCAGTTTTGTAAAGTGCGTCTTTGTGTCAAATTCAGTTTTGTTTGATCATGTTCTATTCCAGCTGATTAGGCGAGAGGTAGGATCGATCCAAGACTGGTCACCGGCCAATCACAGGGCACATAATTCAGAAACATCATTGAGCATGCATGTTTTTATACGTGGACAGAAGGTATAGTAAAATCGCTTTCACCACCTTTCCCTAACCCGGGGGTCGGCAACACGCGGCTCCAGAGCCGCATGCAGCTCTTGAGCGACATCTAGTGGCTCCCTGGAGCTTTATAAAAAATGTTTGAAAATGGAAAAGATTTTGATAGTAGGCTGTGGTGTTGGTTTTTTAAAACATGTACACTTTATTTATGCTTTTAACAGTCTCAACAAACATGGACACGTCTGCGTCTGACTCCATGCATTCTCTCTTCTCGTTCGACTCGAGAGGCGTTCAAAGACAGCCTCAGAAAAACGGAAATTAATGATCACTTCACTGACACTAAGAAAAGCGAAAATAATGCACCAAAACAAAAAATCGAGCTCGGAAATTACAAAATAAATTCTATGGGGGCGTTTGTGAACACACAACAAAGGAATGAATGTTAACAAACAATTCTGAGACAGTCCAGTCTCCTAAATACATACAGCAAAAGTGTTTCCTTCATTGTAAGTTTTATAGAAGGCTTTTATTTTTTTGCGGCTCCAGACATATTTGTTTTTTGTTTTTTTTGTCCTATATGGCTCTTTCAACATTTTAGGTTGCCAACCCCTGCCCTAACCAGTGGTTGGCATCGCAGTTTGGAAGCATTCCACCATCTGCACGAGCATTGGGAATGAGATGCGATCGACCGCTTAGCGCCATGCAAAAGCCAAGCAATACTTTTGCGAAGTTGCCCCTGAATTTGAAGAGGCCTAGCACAAACTCCACACAAGAAGGTTGGACTTCAAACTCCAAACCTCTCAACTGTGAGGCACATGTGCCAACCACTAGACCACGATAATGCCCACGTTTGATTATAAAATACATTAGCTTTAGAACATGCGTACACGTAAATCGACATCATTTGAAAGAGTGAAGAATCCATCCATCCATCCATTTTCCGAACCGCTTCATCCTCACTAGAGCCTATCCCAGCAGTCTTCGGGCAGTAGGCGGGGGACAGAATTGGTTGCCAACCAATCGCAGGGCACACAGAGACGAACAATCATCCACGCTCACACTCATACCTAGGGACAATTTAGAGTGCCCAACGAGCCTGCCATGCATGTCTTTGGAATGTGGGCGGAAACCGGAGCACCCGGAGAAAACCCACGCAAGCCCGGGGAGAACATGCAAACTCCACACAGGGAGGCCGGAGCTGGGATCGAACCCGGTACCTCTGCACTGTGAAGCCGACGTGCTAACCACTGGGCTACCGGGCCGCCCGAGTGAAGAATCAATATGGTGAAAGACTTTGAAGCACTGCAGAGACGCACAGATTTCAATGTCATGTTGAAAAGTCACGGGCATCTCCAGTGTATCTAAATTCCGTTAATCTAATCTATATTTAATGCTTATTAGTTCGAATTACACCAAGGAGTTGTAGAGCAGTAGCGCAATCATGCAGTACAAAAACGACTTACTTGAGCTGAGATGCAGATAATATTCAGCGAATGACAGCATTAAAATGTCAGAGTAAATTAACACTGATCCATTTATGTCAAATGTGAGCCGTGAGCCGGTTGTAGAAATACAACAATTTATTTGGTCAAATAAAATTTGGGTTACTTGTTGGAATATGCTATCTGCCCCGGTGTGTATCTGACTCAGACTTTGGCAACCAGAAAGTCAGAGGTACTTGATTTCTGCATGTTACCCCTCCCCATGCCCTTCCTTTCCCCTCCATGCACTCTATCCATCTTTCTCTCTCTCTCTCTCTCTCTCTCTCTCTCTCTCTCTCTCTCTCTCTCTCTCCTCTCAGCCTCTCCCTTATCGCTGCTGCAGTGCTTCATTTTCTGACCTCCTGCTCGAAATATGCACGCTTTGGTGCCCAGGTACGTTTCATGGGGGAAATTATTTCTTCCCTTGATTCTTATTTTTAAATAATCAGTGTTTTAGTTTCTTTTGTTTGTTTGTTTGGTTTTATTTTTGTTATGTAATTATTACATCGCTCTTTGTATGCTTGTGTAGGTGCTGAAGGCCTGTAAAACTGATGCCACGTGAAGCTTTACGACAGGAAGTGAGATGATATTGCCCCTTCGCACTGATGATCATCTTTTTTGTTAAAAAAAATCATTTCAGCACGAGCCCTTTAATCCCAGCAGTTACAGATGTCGACTACATTTTGAATTGTAGCACAAGTGAGGTTTTTAGTGTAATGTGACACCTTTATGTTTCTATTCCAATGATAGAATTGAACGTGAACTCTTGACTGAATTTGAACATCTGATGACTCTGAAGCCGCGCGCTCTCCAGCATTTCAGGTTTTATCCTTCCTCCGAATGTGCACCGTCACGTCAGTCCATCTCCACTCAAGCTTTGCACTGTTGATTCAGCAGAGTGCGCTGCTGACCAGCTTGTCGATTCTCAGGATTCGACAGGCACTTAAAAGCAAGCTCAGGAGCACTGGGGAAAATCTAAGCCTCTCCCATAACGCTGTTTACTCAGCTGTTTTTCTCTGTGGCGCCACAAATAATGTTTTGAAGGCCACATTAGTATTCCTATTTCCTTCATAATCTCAGTGAAATATGCACATTCCGAAAGGCGCTCAAACAATGAGGTAAACCCCTTGATTTGTCATGTAGACTGAAAACATTTGTGTTTGGCATCAACAGATGCAGTTTGTATTTCAGCTTTTTTTCTTGGCCTATCAAGCTATTATTTCTTGGCATTTAAATCTGGTCGTGGTTCAAAACCGCACGATTTCTCTCTCTCTCTCTCTCTCTCTCTCTCTCTCTCCCTCTCTCCCTTTCTCTCTCACTCTTTCTCTCTCTCTATACGTATATATATATAATGTAAAGTTAAAGATGAATATTCATAAAGACCGTGAAATACTAATAATGAAATTGATATACAAGGCTAGGTCTCGAAAAGTTTATACTTCCTCCTACAGTATTGTTTATTTGTAATTTTGTTTTGCTCATTTTTTTTCTTTTGATGGTCATCATTTCTTTTTCTATAAGTTACCGTACACAGTTCCTGCTCCTGTTTTCACTGACATGATCGTTACCGTTCTTGTTCAGAACAAATTATGAGCCAATGTTGATTCTAGGATATGATTTTAAAATACAGCCATTTTGTCTTTACGTCTATAGTTAACTGGTGCTTTGAATTTGGACTTTCAGTGGTTATAAAAACAAGTACCTTTTCAGGTCATATTGTGTCTACTTTCTGATTAAAACCTGTGTGATATCTACCTTTTTGTTGTAGTTTGTCAAAGATTTTTTTATTTAATGCTAGCGTGATTCATTTTCTATTTTGTAGATTTGCAAAATTCATTACGTTCATTAATTGTAAGTCCATCAACAGTACTGGTGGTTAACTGTCAAAATTGCAGGCTAGTATAATTATGTACTATTTGTTGCATAACAGGTAAATTGCATGTGTCCTTGGGTATTTTGAAAGGCGCTTATAAATAAAATGTATTATTATTATTATTATTATGTTGTTTTAAAAAAAAAATCTGTCTGGCTGGCTGTTCTAGTTCCAGACTTTATCTGTCACCCGTCAGGGATGAAGAAGCAGAGTCTCAGAGGAGGGCCAAATCTCGTCATGCCAGACAGACCCGCAGGTCAACGCAGGTAATTTCGGGATGAAGTACACAAGCCAAAAGATCACTGGTATGTGTTTGATTCATTGATTCATGAAGTTAAGTGAATGCTACGCAGGGTGTAACTCTGACAGACTTGAAAGCGGCTCAGAACATCAACAAAAGCTCAGAGGAGTTTCTACTTGATGGGAAAGTGGAGGATGGAGCACAAGAAACCAAAATCAGTCCAAGATGGAGCAACAGAGATGAGGTTGGTAAGAATATAAAACATTTCATGCTGTCAGCTTCATGAGATTCATTTCTAAATGTAAGATTTGTTTTCAGTGATTAGCGTGTTGCCATTCAAAATGTGTGTTTTGTGAACGTACAGCGGGGGGACATCGGACCCAAGTTACAAAGTGTTGCTGAGTTCACAGAAGCCTGCTGCTGGCCTGCGCCCACCATTACAGGGATAAACTCCATCAGAGGTCACGTTTCTTATTTGATTTGATCATGAAAAAAGAGGCAAAGTTCATTTACATTTGATGAAACTTTGCATGTGCAGTGGGTGGAAGAAGGTGGAGAGATGAAAATCAGAACCCTCTTGAAGAAGAACGGCTTACATTTGCAAAACAGAGGAGCAGAAGACATGGATTGGATGGATGTGATAAATCAGACGGCACCGTCGCAGAGGTATGATGATCAATTGAAAAAGCCACGCACTGTTATCAGCATTGACCTGATAGTAGAAATCATTCCAATTCATATATTAACGGTACCCCCAAAAAATAGGGTGCCTGCTTCGCCAAAGAGCAATATCCAGAGAAGAGCTTTGACACGGGACCTGAATTGCTGACATTTGGTCCAATACAACTCACACTTGTAGCTGTCCAAAAAAAAACCCATCCTCCTAAAGGTTTGATGACATTCTGAATAAATACATGAAATAAAATAAAATGTTGCGATTAAAACTAGCCTGTTTTGGCTCGAATGTAAAGTAAATCCAATTCCAATGACAACCAGCATGGTAATAATAGAGTGCAGAGCGCCATGCAGGCTGATGAGCACTGTATCACACATTATACAGAACAAAGAAAGGTTAAAGTAAGCAATGATGATGACCCCAAAAGCCCCCCCAATCTCACCCCCCCCCCCCCCCAAAAAACGTAATTGATCTGTCCCCCTGATAAAAATGAAATTAATATACAGGGGTATATTATACAGTAGGCGGCCCGGTAGCCCAGTGGTTAGCACGTCGGCTTCACAGTGCAGAGGTACCGGGTTCGATTCCAGCTCCGGCCTCCCTGTGTGGAGTTTGCATGTTCTCCCCGGGCTTGCGTGGGTTTTCTCCGGGTGCTCCGGTTTCCTCCCACATTCCAAAAACATGCATGGCAGGCTCGTTGGGCACTCTAAATTGTCCCTAGGTGTGAGTGTGGCGTGGATGGTTGTTCGTCTCTGTGTGCCCTGCGATTGACTGGCAACTGATTCAGGGTGTCCCCCGCCTACTGCCCGAAGACGGCTGGGATAGGCTCCGGCACCCCCTGCGACCCCAGTGAGGATGAAGCGGTTCGGAAAATGGATGGATATTATACAGTGCATAAATGATGCAAGAAAGTATAAAGGGTTTTCATGTCGTTCTCACTACTACCACTAGAGAGTGTCACAGGATTTTTGCTCACCAAGCCCAACTGAAAAGAACACACGATTGATTCATCGCCATGCCAGCTGATAGTTTGGAGGCCCCCTGGGAAGAAAATTGTTTTATGGCATACTTAAGTTGTAATGGAAGATGTAAAACCGAGATCTACTTGTCCGCCACAAACAATATGATTCCACCAAGTACGTTATCGCACCTCAGGATGAGTCCGTTTTCATTACGGCCGTCATTCCAAATTCTCATCCCGGTTCCTCCGTCAGCCGAAAGGCATGTGCGCTTCAAAGCGACTAAGCTCTCGTCGCTGACGCAACATTTGAAGATGCGCTGCAACCGTAGTTGTGCCGCTTACCATCTCACAGAGGACCCAGCTCCCCTCCCTCTAAGTGGCTTTGCTTCTTCACATCACATGGCCAAAGTGTCTCAGCATTCCATACCATATTGGGCAAAACGCAGGCACTCTCTGTGTAGTCCGAGCTTTCGAATTGGAGGGATTGCCTCCCTGCTTTTACCTTCTTAGCTGATACCGTGTTATGCGGGTGAACTTTGACTCTGAACGCTGGCGCTGATTCCTCCCACTGGCTGCAGCGAGGGATGGATCGAGCAGCACTGTGTCAAACAGCATATTACGAATGCCCTTTGCAGTATGGCAGAAAAGCCTTTTTTTTCTCCCTCGGACGCTGACCTCGGGTCAGAGTATCAGCTGCTCTCCGCGGTGGCATCAGAAACAGAAATCAGGCGGTGGTAACGCGAGAGTCTCTCAGCATTACTAACAGGACTATATCTGGCTGTGATAATCACTGCCAGGCTTTAACAGTAGCGTGGCCGGCTGCCTGTCACTAGTGCCTACCGCTGTTTGACTCCGCTATGACCCCAACAGATTTTCCACATAGCTTTTCAGTAACAAAAAGGAGGACAGGTGCAGATGGATTCAGTTCTGTGATTTCGCCACATTGGAGCTGTCAGAATGTTGGGACAGCTCTTGTATCAGGCTGGAGATGATCTTAGATCTTGTACGACATGCATATGACTTCATTGCTACTAAAATGTCTGTGGCTCCACATGTTGGAAAACATGAGAATGAAAGTTCAAACTATGTAGAAGAGAGATGTGAGTATCCGTACATGTTGTGGGTGGTGGAAGCGTTGGACACCCCAGCTGCAACCTTTAATAGTCTGCATCACTGCCAGTGCACTTCACTGTCTGTATACACAACGAATACCATTGCTGTTATTCAGATTTGCACATTCACACACGAGTTATATAGGTCCAGACTTTATACAATGCCACTTGTGGAGAGCTAAACAATCTTTCTTGTTTCTGCCACCATTTGGAATGGTCATTTCTTATCTTCAGGATTGTTAAGGTTACTTTAGAAATGTATTCTGACGTACTTACCAGTGACCGTTTTAAAATGTATGTACAGTAACATACAGTAACAAGTACCATAATATTAAAGTAATGAAACTTGATTACTTTTAATTGCTGTTGGATTACTCGAATACCAACTATGTGAAAAAAGGCCACAACAACAACAAAATACGACACATGTTTTTCATATTTGTCTGGTCGTTTCTGTCCTATGGTTGTTTAATATGCATGCTTTTGAAATTCAGGAGAAAGCCCAAGCACCTGCAATTCAAATATAAAGAACGAGAACTGTGAGGCAGCCATGCTAACCGCTTGTGCTTGCATGCATGGATAGAGAGATAGAAAGATGGCTTGATAGAATTCTTTTTGCTGAGACTTGATCCTGCTTGTATTATGATCAAGGGTACACATAAGTGGTATGCAAGTGCACATGCGTACTGAAAATAGTCACGTGCGCTCCAGATTCTATGGCCTCTGTGCGCTATTGCATTCCATACGCGTGCGCAGACACAAGTTAGTCATTTCGATACAATGACTACGATACGTGAAGTCAACCGTAAAAAAAAAGTTCTTATTATTTTATAATTTTCCCAGTGCCAAGTTTTTCTGATGATATTGCTAATATAACGCTTATAAGTAATAAAGTTGTGGGTGATTTATGACGGGAAATAGTGAAACATTTACTGTACTGACAAGTTGCGGGGGCAGGGCGAGCCTAATATCTCTTAGGCGAAGTCTTGTGCATGCTAGACAACATTGTAAATGTTTTTGTCCGGGTTTGTATCATATTAGGTTGCAAAAGTTTTCCCAGACAGTTTTTGGCTACGCTCAGACCACTGGCATATCTGATTCACATTAGATTCCTCCTCAAATCTGATTTCAAGAGCTGACTGTCAGTTTTTAGCAAGTGTACAAATCCGATTTGGCACTGTTTAGACGTGGCCTGATCAGTGAACCTTCTGACAGGCAGAAGACATGTCTTGTTTCGTTCTTTTTTATTTGCCATCACCAGAGACCGCGTAACATTGATCGTCATGCTAGGGGAACAAGGTTACAAAGAAGAAGTTAATAAGGAGCGTCTTGTTTTATGTCTGTTTGTATGAGGACACGACAAGCAAAAGAGTCACTTAGCAGTGACCTTTCAACAATAGACATTGCACACATACATGCGTGCACTCATATTTTTGACATTTTTGGAGGAACCAAAACATTTTTAGTGTTAAAGGTCATTTTCAAATAAAGACATTTTCAAGGACTAAAATACAAAGTCACTTTCCCCGAGGCGGGACCATGATCATCAGGCCTGGTGACCTGTGTGGGCTGTGGATCTCAGTGAATGGAACCCAGCCAGTGATGTGTGCACTCGTCAAGATTGTAACCCCATTCTTCAATGTTTAGAATAAATATGCCTCCAAGAGTCCAGGAAACTTTAGGAGCAATCGACTGGTTAGCAAATCTGCGTCCCAGTGAAGAGGTCAGTGTTCGAATCTGGGTTCCGGCCCTCCAGTGTGAAGTTTGTTCTCCCCTTGCCTGTGTGGGTTTTGTCCGGGTATTCTGGTTTCCTTCCACATCCCAAAACGCATCCATGGTAGGTTAAATGGACATTGTATGTTGTCCCTAGGTGTGCTTGCGTGTGTGAATAGTTGTTGTTTGTGTATGTGTGCCCTGCGATTAACTGGGAACCGGTTCGGGGTGTTCTCCCGCCTAATGTTCGAGGAGCCTCGTGAGGATAATGGAAGGAGACGTCGGCTGCTTGTACATAGGCAACCTATGATTCTTTTTCGCCCAAATTGGGCACACCTGGCATAGCCTGGCAGGGCGGGGCAAGAAAAGCATGACAGCCCTCCAGGTTTATCAAGCACTGGGAGAAACCCTGTCGTACCAAAAGAAAAATAAATGCTTGCAATGTCACAATGTTATTATTTATTACATGTGACAATTTGAAATTTAGGCACATATTTTAGCAACAATCATAGAAACTGATGCACGTGATTTGCTTTCGTTCCATAGAACATGATGTGGCGGGGTCAGATGTGGCCCCCGGGCCTTGAGTTTGACATCCTGCCATAAGTAATTCTGTTTTTTGTCTTTTTTTTCCTCCAGTGAATACGATACAAAGCAGTCAACATTCTGGTCACCTTTGAACATAAGTGCTTTAAGACCAACACGTCTCATTTAATTGTTGGCCAACAAAAACCTTAGGTGGGAGGAGCAATGCTGGTCCCTGAAGCTATTTTCTGACTAGTTATCCACTTAAACCCGGGAACACTTGTTTGGCTAACTTGTTTCAGAGCGGGTGAAACAATGTCTGCAATGTCTCCCTCCCCCACATTAAAAATATAATGCTCCAAAATAATCTACATTTTTAATAAACATACCTTTCATCTGATTATGTTTTTCCCCCCTGTAAGATAAGATAAGATAAGATAAGATAAGATAACTTTTATTTGTCCCACACTGGGGAAATTTGCAGTAACGGTGATGGATTACAGTTACGTTAGCTTTTCTTATCCTGAATATGTAATGTATTCCGTTACTCTCCAAGCCTGTTTATCTTTCCAGCTAATCTGTTTGCACTGAACAGTGAAAAAGGACATCACCATGCAAACCTCACTATATATGGAAGACAGCAATAGTCCAAGCTATTGAGGAGCATGTGTGTGAGCATGTGTGTGTCAGTGTGTGTTAAATGGAATACTTTGACATTTAGGGCTTTGCCTCCATTGTCATTTTGGCAGAACATTTTTTTCTTTGAAACTGCAAATTATGATATGACATTGCTTATGGCCACCTCATATACTGTGTATACTTTATAGGATGCCAGCATATACTGTGCTCCTTCCTGCATGTGTGATAATGTTACCTAAAAGTTTTATAAAACATGATGCTTTTACAAAGCCAACAAAGGTTCATTTTGATTGTGACTGTCAATTTCTTTAATCATGACTATGAAAATAAAGTGGTTATACTTTGTCTCCTGAAGGTAAGTTAGGTAACCAAAGACCTCTCTGTGTGATTCAGTCAAGTTCTTCACCACAATAAAGAACAACCACAATCATCGACATATTTCTCAATTTATAAAGAATTGATACAGCCGCTAGTGTCAATCAAGAAGGAGCTATACCATTGTGAAGCTCATTCGTTCCATTCCCTCCACTCCTTTCACTGGATCTAATTCGCAAATGTAGATATTGCGTAAGTTTGTCTTTGTTTGTCTACTAAAAGGAAAAATATTCTTTGAAGTAAACCATTACGTTGCTTTGTATAAATCATGCAGAAAGAGAAATATTGTTGCAATGTGAGAGGGCAGACCTCATAAAACCATCTGGCCTTTAACAGTTACAGTAAATGAAGCACATTTTGAAAAAGTGCCCATATTTTGCAAAATTTAATTCCTATATCGACTTCATAATGGAGTTCCATGCTTGCAAAAATATTTTCTTGCAAAATTGAATGCACAGGGCACGACAAATAAAAAGTAAAGCTTGACTCGATACTTGCTTTGCATCACCTGCCAGGTAGACTCAAGAGGCTTGTCACCTGGCGGCTGCCGACATCCCCTTAGGTGACCTCCTTGGCGTTCCTAGATGAAAACGCCAGACTCTTTGCCAGTGCTCCACCTCCTCTGTGCAGTCCCGCGCTTAAATGGCCAATTTTAGGCCTCAGTGGTGTGTCCCTGTTCAGAGCCTCTGGCAAGATGCCACAGAAAGCTTTGGGGGGAAGCAGAGGGGAGAGAAGGGCTGGGAGGGCGAGTGGGCCGCGAAAGAAGAAGGAGGCGGGAGAGAGAGGGAGCTGCTGATGAAGAGAGAGTATAACTTTGAGGGATCCACAGGAAGAGACAGCACAGGAACTTTTTGCCGCTTTCTGTTGGGCCTTTTTATATGCCACAGGCAGCTGTTTAAGGGCTGAAAAAAAAAACAGGAGATTGTGTCAAGGCCTTGCTGAGAATTTGCATTTTTATCTAACTATGAAGTGACTACTGAGGCTTGGAAGAAGAAAAGGAGTAGAAAGTCTCGCCAAACTGGGCCATAGCTCTGCCACCTGTTTTCACTCCGGCTTCCCTGGAGTGCCAGCATGGGCTCTGGTGCTTGAGGGAATCTTTGCATCTGTTATCTGGAGGCAAGAGAAGCTGTAGAAGGGAGATGTCATCCTACTTCCCCCGCAGCAAAGACCTGACTCGCACCAGGAGGTCAGTCACCGACTCACCGCCATCGTCTCCATCCCCTACAGACAAAAGCTTCCGAGTAAGAAAACTTCCTTCCTGATAAATTACTTTTCTGTCCTCAACCGTGCTCTACCCCACTTCCTTCTTCAACCTGAATGAGGTGTCAACAAATTAACTTTGTCTCTTCAAATTCAATCGTCCATCTGCTTGGTAAAGCCAAACAAAGCGTTTGTTATCCTCAAAGCATTAACGATAGATTAATGCACTTGATGAGGCTTTCGAGGAATGATTCAGGCTAAATCTACATAACACCTGAAAGCTCAAATTCTCTGCAAAGGATTTGTGACTTGAGTGGAATCCTAGTCGGAGTGCTAAAAGCGTTGCATTTTTTAAAAAAATTAATTGCGCTGTCACAGCACATCTACTTTCTGATTTACTCACACTGCTATGGAATGGCCCCCTCATGAAGCATCACATCAGTTTGTTAAAGAGTCACCTTTGCTGAATTCAGTCTGTGGAAAAGAAAACTTTCCTTCTGCAATTTCCTGTTATGTTCCCCTCTCTAAGTGGACTATTCTCAGTGGGCTACTGTGTTTATGTCGGTGCATCGGTGCGACTGTTAAAGAGACACAGGCATCAAACACCAATCGCCTTTCTTTGCTCCTGCAAAGTCATTGCGCTACTACAGGCTGTTATTGTAGATAGCGTCCCAAGTCCCTCAAGGCTTGTGAAACTTGGCCATTCAATTTCAATGATGCATGGGAGAGAGAATGCGATGCACTTATTGGTGCAATACGAGAGGAATGAAGTCTACAAAAGTCATTATAATTAGCATAATTTTGTCAATTTCCTCAAGAAAGGTGGGTTTATATTTGTAGAGGTGCGGGGAGGGGGGGGGGGGTTGGAGTGTTTGTGTGCAACTGACAAACATTTTCTGACTGTAGACTTGAACAATTTAAGAAAGTTGAACATTGCGACAAAAAAGGAGAGGGGAAAAAAAGTGAAGAGTCCCCCAATGATGAGGTCATGTGCTATTGACAGTGCTTTCATACTCTTGGGCAACTTGTGAGATTGTGTGTGTGTGTGTGTGTGTGTGTGTGTGTGTGTGTGTGTGTGTGTGTGTGTGTGTTGCCAAGGCGATGGCAAATGTTTGGGTTGAGTGAGACAAAGAACTAGCTGAGAGCACAAATGCACAGAAATAATGGCACCATAAACATTCAGGACAGTGTCCGTCAAAGCTGATCAGTCTTTTTACTCATCTAACCGATTGCGCAACGGTCTGTGTTGTTGATATGCTACACATGTAACACTTTCTGGTGTGGTACTGTAAATCTGTCCATCCATCCATCCATTTTCTCTCATGCGTCTCCTCACTAGGGTCGCGCACTCGCGGGTGACCTGCAGCCTCTCCCAGCTGACTGCAGGCGAAAGGCGGGTTACTCACCAGAGCACATCTAAACAAACGTTCATTCGTTCTCGTTCACATTGACTAAGTGACCATTTATATTTATCATTGATGAGTGTCAAGGGAACTTTGTGGCTTTAAGAGCAAGTTGGCCATATTGGAGATTGCGGCACGTCCTTCTGAATGAATATAAGGCATACACACTTGAAAAATATTTTGGAAGCATGTGATAAATCACGTCAATGGCTTTCTTTTGTCGGACATGAAAAGATTTAGTGCGTGTGGAGGGGTGGAGGCCTGTGTTTGGTCAGCTCTCTTCAAACACATGACCACATAAGGACACGCAGTGCCGCCTCAGTCGTGTAAACACACGCTAACGAATCGCTCCTTTGACGCGCGACATCACACACCGTATCCTCAAACGGGAATAAATGTTGGCTCTTTTGCAGGGAACATTGATTTCGCCCCTGCAGAGACGATGCTTTCAACACCACCTATGTGTGCTCATTAACTTTCATCGTGAACAGAGGCGTTTGAATCAGTAGCGTCATATGTATACGTCTGTAGCAGTAACTTGGAACAGCGGGGCTTCACTGCAGCTAGTAAATGTCAGGTTTCCAAGCTTTTTGAGTGGGCGGTGGAGAGTCAGAACATCACTACTCTTGACACATTTTTGAATACGTGAACTTTCGCAAAACAGTCGTCACAACACGCAGCCCTTAAATTCTTTGGTGAAAAGGAAATGAATTCATGGGAACACACAAGGCCGTATGTTTGCGGCAGCGGCAAAAGCTTTTCCTGGATATTTCTACAATCTCTCATATGATGTTATCTTTATGCAACTGGAAGAAAGCGAGAGATTAACTGGCTACACCAGCAACGCTCGACCTTTGTGAACTGTAACGGTCTTGAATTCCCTCGAGGATGCTGTGCACTCTTTTATTATTTACCTGGCGGTTATTCACAGAACGGAAACGATTTCCTCTTTATCTAGCGTAGACGAAGAGATACTGAACATCTGGCTCTAACCGCACTTAATTGTTTCCAGTGTTCTTAATGATCCCCGATTGACTGGTTTCTTCTTTGTTTTTCAGCATGACAGGCTGTCAAGGTAAATGTTTCGCTTTTTTTTTTTCTTCTTCCAGTTACACAACTCTAAATGTTAACCCTTCATAACACACACATCAAAATACTTCAAGATTTGAGCCCCCAGAAATGCATGGCAGTAACACCTTTCTAAACTTGATTACCGTCTTTAATGTTTCATAATATATGCAGCCCGAGTTTAATAGATGTTTAATTGTAGCACTTTCCATGGCAGTCTGTAATTAGAACTGTAATTCTGCTGAATGAATGACTGAAATCATTTGGCTCCGCTTGCACTATAAAGAACCAGCTCCTGAAGTAGCATTGCGTGAATGTGATCTGCTGCATACTGCGTCCTGCGTGCAGATTCGACTCTAGTGGGGAGAACGTCCCCGACAGACTGGGCAGAACCAGCTCCTATACTCGCAGGGAGACCAGGCTAGCTTCTCTGAACAAACCGGAGCAAGACACCACAAGCAAAGACTATAAGAAGGTGAAACTCAGTCCAAAGTCATTTTCTATGCTCTCAAAGTTGTCGTACTTGATGCTCCAGAGATTTTCTTACAATGTGAAAAAAGACATTTAAATAACATTTGTAATTGTATTTCATCTCATGTTTTATGATGTTTTCTCTTTATTAGATGTACGCCGAGGCGCTACAGGAGAATGAGCGTCTCAAGTCCAGGATGCAGGACAGCAAACAAGAACTCGTCAACATTCGTTCCCAGCTGGAAAAAGTGGCTCAAGTAAGCGACTTAATCACTTGTTCTTCCAAAGGCCGCATGCAGAAAAATGTAAGGAGGAAAGGACTACTTTGACATTCTTCATGTTTATTGAACACACAAAAGCCAATCTGTCAAAGTACGTAAAATTTGCGTGGCAATTATGAATTCTTTTCATATCTTTTTTTTCATATATCTTTTTTAAAAATAGCTAGGCGATAACGCAATGTTTTTCAGGATTTTGAGGTGGTCCGCAGCGCGGTAACCCACTAGAATAGAACATCCGCCAATGTATTGATCAGCAGGAGACTAGCCACAAAAAAAAAAAAGACCAGAGCGATCTCTCTTAAGATGACCTTGACAGGGAGTAGAAAGGTTTGACGCCATAACAGAATTAGTCTTTTTTCGATCTGTCCATTTCTGCTAATATAAAAAAACTATATATGCTCTATATAAAATTCATTAATAATAATAGTTATTATTATTATTATTATTATGTGCAGGTAGCGGCATGGGGCCCATACCTTATTTCAAGATATGCGTATTCAGGACAGCGGTCAATATCAGCTGCCCTCTTGTGGCCGTTTTACAACCAGGAACCAAAGGCTAGATGTCCGATGCTGAAGATTTCTATTAACGCCTTGTAGGAATTCATCTCAATGTCACTGTTTCACACACAACCTAAAGTCATGGCGTGTTTCCCAAAATGAAAATAGTGTAAGATATAATCAAACAAATGTGACATAAACACACATTTATGAAAAAGGATTCATGACTTCATTTATTAAATGTATTGCACCATGCAATGCATTCTGAGAACCGAGTGGTTTAACTGTTATTATCGTGGATCTGAACATTCGATAGCTATGACGCTCGTGCCGCCCAGATGTGGGAAAGTTAGGATTCATTTTCAACTCACAGGCATTGCCTTTTAGGGAACGTTGCCTGCCACCAGAGTTGCTGAGCTGGACTGCCACTGTGTTCTCATATAACGGCAGTTGACAGGCGTGTGCTTTTGTAACAAGCATTTTGTCACAATAGCAGTAGCATCTAGCTTCCAATCAGTGCAGGTGGAAGCCATCGATTCCTGCAATGCATCTTGATTTATGTAGCGCTTTCACAATAGCTGCAGCTGTAACAAAGCGTTTGACAAAATAACAAAATAATATAACACACATAACATAAGACACGGACAGTCATGCAATCTTGACCACTTTTCCTGCGTAGGCGTTGTTGTTTGAAGCAGTTGAAATATTTTGAAATTGGAGCGGTACCGGATATTCGGGTTTGGTCCATATTGTAATTCTCAACAATAAGGCTTGTATTGCTTTCCCCCCATGCTTCCATCCATCCATCCATCTATTATCTGATCCATTTCTCATCATGAGAGTCGCGGGCGCGCTGGGTCTGAACTGGTTGCCAACCAAGCGCATGACGAACAAGCAGTCACGCTTATTTTCACACCAAGGAAATTGAAGTTATTTCCAGCTCAGGAAAGTGCTAAGACGTGACATTATATTTCTTCTTCGTATGTCATTACATGGGTGCCACTCAGTGTTCAGACTAAGACTCCGCAGTTGAATGAAATGGTGAAAAACTTGTGTTGCCAAAACTCTGGTGAAATGGTCGGTATAGTATTCCTTAATGTTATTTGCAGCACTGTTGTTTTCAATTTAACAAATAATTACACCACTGTATTCCTTGAAAAAAGTTAAATAGCCACATATTTTGATTGGGACCTTTTCTGGCCCCTGGATTTTTCCCCCCATTTATTTATTTATTTTAAATGCAGATTTTGTGTGTTCTGTACAAAATATGTATTTTATGAACAAATAGAAAATGCCATTCAGTTCTTGCTATTGCATTTCTTTCAAATGATCTGCCATTGTGTTATGTTTTCAAGGTACTAATGGTCCTATTACTTGGTATCGGTATCATGACTACTCAAGAATTTCATACTTGAGTAAAAAAGTGGTTTCAAGTATCCCTAATCATTATTAGTTTGCATAATAGTAGTAGCAGTAATAGTATAAGTCATGACAATGAAAAGCTTCAATAGCCACGCTTTAAACACACACACACACACACACACACACTTTAAAAAAATAACCAAGTGCGAAAAGAACACAATGTTTGCTGGAAAAAAGAAGTGAGGGATTTTTCTGTTACCCAGTGTAGAAAATAAGTGGGACAATGCGGGCAAACAACACGAGTCAATTATTAATCTTAGTAAATGCCACAGGCCAATAAAAATTGGATGGCGGAACGCAAATGGCCCCAAGGCCATATTTTTGACACCACTGTGTTAACCATTGCGGCACACACAGAATTTCATGTACGGCATATGCATTTCTTTCAACATTCTTATCCATTATGTCATAATGAAGTAACCCTCTTATTTGTAGAGGCAAGACAGGATAGCAGAGAAATCTACTCTGCTTGAATCTGAGAAAAAGGTAAATCGTTGCGGCGCAATCATATATCTTATTTCACCAGGCTTGTTTGCTGCACTAAGGGAGGTTGGCTGTTAGTTTATACAGTTCAGATGAAACTTTATTGACTTTTTATTTGCAGGAAAAACGGGCCCTTGAAAAAAGAGTCTCAGGCATGGAAGACGAAATGAAGGTCAGTCAGTCTACGTAAATCTGGCGCCTATTTTGCATCACAGGTTGTGGTGTCTGATCAACTGATATAATGAGACCTGAGAGGTGAACACTTTCCATCCTTTCATTTTCTCAAGCACCTGTCCTCATAAGGGTCTCGTATGAGCTGGAGCTCATATTGACTTGAGCGAGAGGTGGGCGATACCTTGGCCACTCAATTGCAGGGCATCGATAGGCAAACAATTAGTCATTCTCGCATTCACATCTATGGAAAATTTTTGAACTAACCTAACATGCATGACTTTGAAATGTGGGTGAACGCTCACACAAGCACGGGAAGAGCTCGTGTCTCTCTTGTGCCAGCTAAATCAGACGCTTGAAGTGTTAGACACACAAATGAGATGCACACAGTTAGCCAGGTGGGATTGGAGTCAAGGAGAGAGAAGGTTAAAGCTTCGGGCTCATTAGCCACATTGCTCTGCTGGGTCACTTCCTGTCAGGCTGAGGAGTCTGCGCTGCGCCTCCCCAGCTCTGCTTATCCCACTGATGGGGTTGAATGTTGTGACCTAGTTCCAGTTGAATACCAAACCCGGTCCAATGGCAAAAGACCTGCTTTTGTGAGACATTCCTGCTCCGCACACAGTGTTCCATTTTACAAAGAGACACAGTGCAGCAGATTGTACGCCAGTGCAGTTTCTGCAGGGTGATACAAATGTTGCAAGAAAACGTGCGATGCATCCGAATACTGTACTAACACAATCGGCAGGCCTTTCAAGCACTGAGTCTTTTTAACCGACATTTTTTGCAGCGTTTGCTACAACAGGGATTCAACATGCACTAAATCAGTGTTAGCAGTCTCATCCCAATTTGGATTTTACTGTGTTGCAAAATCCTGGTGGTGATTTTTCAAACTAAATGATGAAAGGAGATCTAATAATGACAAATGAAGATCAGCAGCAGGCTAGCATCAAATGGTTGACATCCATGTTGTCATGGTTCCCTCAGCAGGACCCCCCAGCGCGGTTCCGCTGTGGGTACCAGCCCTGAGGGGAGGGGGTGGGAATGGTGAGTGGTCTCCATGACACCGAAGTTACAGAGCGACACCTGCCTGTCACCTGTTGTGAATGTCTTCTGTCAAAGACTCGGGCATGTTTTCACGTGTTGACACAATCCAGCTCGATATTTTGGTCACAAACCTCACCACTCTTGCACAGCCTCCAACCTCCCAGTCAGTTCTTTACATTATGAGCATCAACAAGCTTACACCTCATTTTAAAATTTACAGTTAGCTAAGTATTCAGATAAAGTGTGTTTTTGTTAAGGATCTTTCCTTTAGGCTGCAACAGATGTACAAGTAAGTTATTCGTTGTGATTAAAGTGTCGACTTGAGTTTTATTTGAAGGGGTTGCATAAAAACACTACATTCATCGTCTACTGTAGCAATTACTGCCATTTTATTATATAATTAGCATTTTCAATACTTGGATGGTAATGCCTGAATTTGAGCCCATGGACACAAATTTCGTGAGGTCCTTCATGAGTGTCCTCCCTTAATATGCTCTAGGTCAAGGCCTGCGCAAAAGCCACTTCCAGTGGTAGCTCGTTTCTGGATCTTGCTCCACTTTTTCTTCCAGGAGTGAGAAAGTATGCTGTGTTGACGTTGAATTGCGCCACTGAAGAATATTCAAAATATTTGCCTGTAAAGTCTTGAGTAGCATTTCCTGTTGAGCCATGTTTACTGTCATGAGTCATCGGCACTGTGACATGTCATCCTGTGACTTTATAGCATTCGGCTGAATGGGAACGTAGGAAAGCCTTGAACCACACAGTCTCTCGTGCTGTCCTGTGTAGCCTATGCGCACAAACTGATGAAACTCACTTGAATCAAAACATCAGTTGTGATTCAGTGCACTGAGATTGAAATCCCCTGCATGAATGAGAATATTCACAAGACTCAATGAGCAGCAGGGAGCCAGTCGCAGAGCTCCCATACATGCTCATGCCCAAAGACAGACTTGATGCATGATATTTATTCCTGATGATGAGGACTCTGATACAATTTGACGTTGGTTTCATGTGTCCAAAAAAAAAGATTTCAGAACATCTGATGTCTTCACACCTGGGTGTAAAGCCTTTGTACAGTAATTACATTTATGAAGGCAGATCTTGACTGGGGAATTTGACAATGACACTTTACCCGTCTCCATAGTATTGCAAGCTTCAATTGATGTTGTGAAGGGGTTTTTTTCCAGGGAAAGAATCCTGCTAGGATCCACTTTAGTGGTTACTGCAAGTTACAGAAAAGCAAGTCAAGACTTTTCAAAGGCAAAAAAAAAGGAATATCCTTCAGTGGCCCAAACATTCAGTGGCCTGATTTCATGCCAGTAGAGCAGAGATGGGGAACTCCAGCCCCGGTGACCCACGTCCGGGCAAGGGAAACCGCCATCCAATGTTTTCGTTCATCATCAGAGTCGATGAGCCGTGCTTTGTCTTGTAACCTCACCTAGGATCTGTTTGACATGGGTGACCCTACAGGGGCCCAAAGCCCCAGACAACTTAGCTCCTAGGATCATTGGGACACACAAACCCCTCTACCACAGTAATGTGACGGCTGGAAATCTTCTGCTCCAATACTTCTGGACCTTACAGTTGAGATGCAATTGAATGCACAAGATCACGTTTACTGCATATACGTGTCCGGATTAATCATCAAATTATAATGACACAGAGCATCAAGAATTCTCATCACACTACCTTTTCCACCCCCACCCCCGCCCCCAGCCAGCCAAGAGGATTTCTTCAGAGAGTCAACATTGTATGCATGACCTGTTTTATATGAAACAAGGGCATTGCTTTAAATCGCTTACGTAATTCAGGGTTGGAAAAAGCAGTTAGATGTGCTCCTTCTTCCTTATTCTCAGCCGCATTTGTGTCTGCAGGCGTGTCTTGTGTGTGTTAGATGTGACTGTGCACACGCATCACCTTTTGTGGGTGTATGCGGAGTGAAATATTGTCAGGAATTGCCTCAAATCTCTGGAACAACTTTGCGGGTTGCCTCAATTAGTAAAATCAAGAGAGGGTTGATTATATCTGTCTGGATGGTTCCAAACAGTCAGGCTTTCACTGTAATCAGAGCCAATTTGAATGTTAAAATGAATCGGATTAGGGTATGATTGTTCGCATTATTTTAAATTCACATTCACCTTTCGCATGCAACCATCCACTTTTTTGAGCACCCTCCATGAGTCACTTTGCTTTTGTTAGTTTTTCTCCCCGATTTCATCTGAAGGTTTGATTTTGAGTCCCTCGGGGCTGCTCTTTGCTGAGCGTTTGATTGCACAACCATCCTCTTCCTTGCACGCTTTCTCTGTCCTTGCTCCTCTGTATCTTTCTCCTCCTCTGTGCAGGCTTTCCCTGCTCTTGCTCAGGCGCAGGCCTTGCGGAGCGTCAACGAGCGCCTCCTGGCCGAGAACAGAGCTTTACTGCGCGCCCTCGCCCGCCTCTCTGAGACGGCCTCCATACCGGAGACAGAGGACCTCTGAACTCACCCGTCTTCCTCTCATCCCCTTCCTCAGCAACATAACACTCCTTTTGGAGCCTCCACAGGCCCCTCATCCTCTTCCATGTTCCTCTCAGGCAGGTTGTGCACCGCTCACCATTGCCTAACCCCCACCCGCCCCCCACCCTCTCCCCGCATTCTCCCTCCTCGCCCTGCATTTTTCAGTGCACCCTTTGACTTTGTTTAACCCCCTGTCTCGATCACACGAAACACACACACTACCTCCTGAAACATTCGCATTTTGAATATTGATCATATTTTCTTACATTCACATATGTGGCATCACATGCTCTTGACAGTTATTGATCAATCACAAAGTGGATTCTGCCGTAGCGTGTACTGTCTGCATGACAATCCGAGGAGATGTTGGGTCAGTTTACTACGTTATCATCATGAGTCTTCATAAGAAACAATGTGAGAAAGTGAGGATCTGTCACTTAAAGGGCAAGTTAAGTGACAATAATAAATGACGGTATTCTATCTAATACTGCATTTGTAGAGTATGAATTAAGCAGAAAAATCCGCCCGTTTATTTCGGACGGGAGGAGGGTGGGGGCAGTTTGCATTGTCCTGATACTTGTTGTCAACTAAAAATGACATCACAGTGCCTACTGCTCAGTCTAGATCGAACGTGAAATATCGCGCCGCGCCACCTGTCTCTCGTGTGTTTACTTCAACAATTGACAATACAAGGAAAAATGGCCACCCCTTAAGATTGATAGAAACAGGTTGACTTCTCTGCTTAATTCGTATTCCACAAACTCAATATTAATCAGAATATCGTGTTTAGACTAGTCGGGACGCATACAGCATATTATCCTCAAGAAACATTTTCACCTGACTTCCCCTTTAATAAATGGCTTGATTTATCATATGTGTTAAATGAAAAGTAGTAGTTTCACATTGTGCCAAAATGGTGGCAAAGATCATCCATCCGCCCATTTTTCATATCTTGATACTTATCTCATTCATATTGCTGGTGATCTGGAACATATCCCAGAGGTCGGGTACACCCTGGACTGGTCGCCAGCCAATCACAGGGCACATAGAAATAACCATTTACATTCACATTCACACTAATTGACAATTTACGGTCTTCAATAAATCTATAAGGTCCATGCAAACATGGGAAGAACAAAACAAAGGCTGGAACCAAGATTCGAATCTTAGAACTGAGGGGCAGACGTGCGACCTCCTCACCCACCACAATGTTGCAAATCATATTCAAGAATATGTGTGGCCTCCTTCCAACATTCAACTGCCCTTAAAGTTGTCAAAGTTGAAGTGAAAGTGTCAGTGTGTCATCATACTCTACAAGTGACCACCGGCAGTGAGAAAAGAGGCTGGTAATAAATAGAGCACCGTCAAAAAAAAAAAACTTGCAGAGACCTCAATGATGCCATTGAAAATGAATCGGATTCTTGACATTTGTGAGTTGTCGCATGCTCCAAGTCACCTCTACGTTCCTATGTAAAGATGCTACTCTGCAGTTACAACCCAATGGCACACCTAAGTGGTCCTCATTTTACTTTTTTGATACAATGCTTCTATCCAGCACTGCCTCCTAGATCCACAGATACATTGCATTCATTCATTGCGACTGCTAAATTTTTGACAACAGCAAGTGCTAACAGCGGGGTTTCACCCAATTGAATGTGTGAAATTTGGCTGGACATTGAAAGTGTGAAATGTTATTTACATGTCTCTTTGCTATGTCATTGGTTTCAGTGACATCTCCCATAGAGCAGATAGTGGAGAGGAAACACTTTGACAAAGAGGGCTGTTTATTTTTAGTCATTGACCCCTTGTGAGGGATGCGACCTAGATTTTTAAGATGTCTTCTTGTTTCTCTCTTTGACCTTTGTCTTACAAGTTCCTCCTCACTGCATGATTGCGTACCATGAAGCATGTCCATGTCGTTTGGCTTTAAACATCACTGGAAATTGGTTGTGGAAAATGAGGTTGTTTTGGTGCCGCTGAGCTGTGTGACTGCACCATCAACCGCTTTGCATTCCACAATTGGTGTGATTTTTTTTCACTCTCCATGCAACTGTGATTTCAATGCCTGCATCCACTTCCCCAGGTCTTGACCGAGCTCAAGATGGACAACCAGAGGCTAAAGGATGAGAACGGCGCTCTCATTCGAGTCATCAGCAAACTGTCTAAATAAAAGGATGTCACAACCCAAAGCTCCTTGTTTGCAGATGTTCAACCCGATGATGAGAGCTCTTGATTCCCGCAATCAAGTGCCTCCCATTGGACAGTGTTAAGATTAATGGATTGACTTGTATATTAATGAACACCCCTTATAATTTTTAGGGACCATGCATGCGGTGTGATTGATATTTCATAATAATGACTGCATGAAGACCTCAACATATAACATTATAATTGTTGCTCCAGTTTGCATACAGAACATTGTGTACAGAATACTGTATGTTGTCTTATTTATGAAAAACAAACCGAGTCCTTAGTGCTAATTACCACTCCAGAATAGTCATAGCAGAATGAATACAATTTGTGAGTGCTGAGATTCAATGATTGCTCATCCTGCAGTGGCACACAGAAACAAGCACTTAGAAACACAAATACAGCAAAAATAATAAATAAATAGCAAAAAATCTACAAAAGGTTCAATTGGTACTTTTCTGATTGTTCAAGGTGTTGATGCTAACACGGCAAAATTGTTATATAAACCCAATGAGATGAATAAGAAACAAAACAATTGCCATACTTTCCACTCTTTCCTCTCCAGACTGATGCATTTAAGAAAGGCATGCCACTGCACGGATAAAGAATGCTAACGCATCAATTGAAGTATCGTCATTGATTTGGCTATAGTTAGAGGTATGAGCGAGGCTCATATCTTCTGCATTCTATTTTCAGCACTTTCAATATGTTTCACATTTGGCAGTTTGCTGCTTTCTCAGCAGAGCCAAATTGCTACGCAGAGGGCTGAAAGATATTTTATGTATTTATTTATTTATGTATTTCTTTTGATTGCTTGGTTTTCATTTCAAAGGCATACACCAGTTACTCTGTCAGAGGAAAATACAAATCACCAAGACAAGGCATATTTATATCCTTCACAGCTGACGTATTGATATGAAATGCTCTGGGACACTTTGGAGAACCACTTGCAGTTGTCATTATGTATGCCAAAGGTGTTGCTACGCAGTTTGATTGTGAATACGCAGTTGTCCTCAACATTTCTTCTTCCATTCTTAGCAACATTATCTTCTACTGGGCTCAGATTAAAGTCTGCTCGTTTTGCATTGCGCAGTTACCACAACTGCGGTGCGCTGAAATTAAAACAGGCATACTGTCATCGGATCATTAGCGATTTTGTCCGCATCAATCAAAATCTTGCTTTAAAGCCAACAACTGCAAATATTTTGGAAGCCTTACTCACAGTTCTTTTGATGCTTTTCTGTTGGGGTCATCAAAAGCATGTTGACAGAATATTTGAATCACACTTTTATTAAGGCTACTGGATTAAGGATATAAATATATCATCCACAGCAGAGACGAACTATAAACAGCCCATGAACTAATGCTAAGGTTAAACCATGAAAAGTTTACATCAGCGTATTCTATCAAGCTCTCAGAGAGAATGCAGTATTTTCGATTTAAATGTATTCAATGATTAGTATGCACACTTTGGTGTATCCACACTGCTCATTAAAATTGTAGTTCAACAAACCAGCTGCTTGTGTTATTGAATTTTAGCAGTCTGCTACCAAAGCATACCAAAAATCTGAGCAAATTAGAGCTTTTCTCCTGACCTCTTCTCAATGTCAGCAAAGGTCGGATTATTGATATCTCTGAAGATGAATTTGACTAATTAACCTGGTGCGGGGTGAGTTGCTCCACCAATGGTCAGGGACGGAAATTGCTGAACCTGTTCAACAAAACCTAATGTGAGCGGTCAACACTGAGTTCGGCCAAGCAATAGACTCTCATTGTGACGTGACACGGCCAATTAGGAAGCAACCGGAAGCTGGCGTTGTTGCTGGATTACACCAATGGAGGAGGAACTAGTTGTGTAGAGAGTAAAACATGCCTTCGAAGTCATGAAAAGGACAAGACCTTGCAACTGCAATGTTATTCCCGGATAAGGTAACAGGCAAGCTTTTCTCCAGCTTCCTCGACTTCTTTCCTCTTCTGGCAGCCTCGATGCCCGCTACCATCATGCTGCCTCTCTCAAGTCAGTCTCGGTACTGTCAGTGGAAGCGTCGTTTTGTGTAGTGTTCTCTGTGAATCATCTCGAGTATACTGCAGTAAGTTATTAGCACACATACCGATACCCTCCCCTTCCATTTTTGCCAGTCTTACAATTTGAGAAATTGTAAAAGACTGGCGGGCGGCCCGGTAGCCCAGTGGTTAGCACGTCGGCTTCACAGTGCAGAGGTACCGGGTTCGATCCCAGCTCCGGCCTCCCTGTGTGGAGTTTGCATGTTCTCCCCGGGCTTGCGTGGGTTTTCTCCGGGTGCTCCGGTTTCCTCCCACATTCCAAAAACATGCATGGCAGGCTCGTTGGGCACTCTAAATTGTCCCTAGGTATGAGTGTGAGCGTGGATGGTTGTTCGTCTCTGTGTGCCCTGCGATTGGCTGGCAACCAATTCAGGGTGTCCCCCGCCTACTGCCCGAAGACTGCTGGGATAGGCTTAGCGAGGATGAAGCGGTTCTTTGGATTAAAAGACTGGCATGCGCTGTTCTCTCTTCACACAACTGCACCACATATTGGACACAAAACATCATTGTACTTAAAAGTTCTTTATTTCCTATTTTATTTTTGTTTTTTACAGAACTGGTAACACATATGATAAACTTGTAATAAGTTATTTGGCTCCCTTGATAATGTTATAAGGATCCCCGACATTTGTCCACATAAGGGTCAAGAGGAGTTTGTGAGCAATGTTTGTGTCCAGTCAAGGGCTAAAGCATGCGATCCACAGTAGGCACAAGTACTGACATGAACACGCGCACCACGACACAAGACACGAAGGAACACAGCTAGAGGACACAACCTGACAGTCCTCCGATCCATTGCTTTCAAAGAGAATGACGAAGAGAAAGAAAAAGGAAAACATCTTGAATGAGAGATGCAGTTCAAAAAGGGGTCAGGTACAGGAATTTGGCAGTATTCACTATGTCCATGTTGTAAACATGGAGGCCAGCATTCTTTACGCACAGTAAAAGCAGAATTTGGGGAAGAATTCCAGGCGCCCACTTCTTGAGAAGAATGATTGATGATTTACACAGGAACAGGACAAGGACACAAATATAAAGGTAATATTCAGGTGGACAAATGCACACATTCTACATCTGAAGAATACGTCACAGAAGGAAAATAAGTGATTGCACATTTTGCTCAAGAATAGCACAAAGGGAAAAAAAAGCGAGTGATGACAGTTGAATGTGTGTGTTTGAAATGGATGAATGTTTTCCCTTTTTAAATCCCAGAATTAAAATATCTAAAACAGTTGCGCACGTAGCGTGTTACAACCAAAGGTAGTGAGCAACATTTGAATACAGATGCACATTTAGGAATGAATGTTAAAGAATGATACGAGTGTTGCACCATGGCTGCTGCGGAGGGGTGTTACTTCAGTTCCAAACAAATACACAATCCTTTCTGTACCGCAATCCAGCCTCATCGATTGTGACAATAGCAGAGACTGAAAATCTCATCAATGTGCTTGTTTCTGCAGTTACTTTTGCTTTGTCGTCTCACATGTTGCTGTGTAAACGAGTCTGGCCCTGCGAAATCAGCCAACAAATGCAGTCGGTCGCAGCAAGGGACTGGCTGTCTCCAAAACATTGAACTATTTCTACTCAGATCATCAGCGTAGCAGTAAAAGCTAAGACTTGGCCAAGTTAAGCAAAATTCCTTTGCTAGTGTTCATAATTTTGGACATATTAACAGTTTTTACACTAAGCTAACCTCCTGCAAAGGGTTGTATTTCTGTCTACGATAGCAGTATTAGCTAAAACTCGGAGGAGGTAACCCTTCTTACTACTGTATTATTAGCTTAGCCTTGCTCCAAACAATGGAGCCATGACTCTGGTTCTAGTGAAAGTATTTTACAGCATGGTCTTTAAAGCTATGCTCAGCAACTTGAACCTCTCTAGCTATATGACAACACTTTATTATTATTAATTTTTTTGTAAAAATTAAGCTCAATTAGCTAAGTGCATCCAGCTAGAAACAGCACTGCTAGCTGTTTAGTTTACATTTTTATAAGCAAGCAAGCAAGCAAGCATTATAATGTTTGCTGTAACAAGTTGTTCTTGGTTTTGTAAAAATGGGTTTGAAACCATTTTGTTAGTCGTGTTCATCAAAACTATGCTAAGCTAAAAAGCAGGCAACCCCAGTTTAGTTGAGACATTACACTTAATGCCCTCTGTACATCGTTTTGGAAGGGTTATGAAGAATGGTGTGACATGACGGTGATAAATACTACACTCAGCCTACCATTGTTAAAGTATAGGCTACTGTCAATGACTAAATAAAACATACATCTGCCCTAAGAAAGTGTTGTGGATGCACACATTTGTCTAAGATATTGCCCTCTTAATGAACAAAGAGCTCCAAACCGAATGTCAGGACCAACTCTATGCAGCTGAGCTCTAAAGAGTTAGTGCTGGAGTTTTATGGCTTTAGTTTTATCATTCAACTCATATATACATATATTGTATAATAAACACAGTTGAAGACACATAGCCGAGAAGGTCATTTGAATACAAAGAATAAATGAAAAGCAAGGAAAGGGGGGACAGGGAACTCCAAGTCATTTGTGTTCAGTGGAATAGGCTTGTTCATTATTTTGGCCCCGCTGGAAGAAATAATACAGACATTACTTTATTCTGGATCACCATTGGCACAAACATTATAATACAGCTATTATTTTTGCTCTTTATTGTAATAGTATTTTTTGGGAAATTGTAGACTTGAAGACTTGGATACCCTTGTTCCATAAATTAAAAAACAAACAAACAAACAAACAAAAAAACTAAAGCTAAACAAGATTCAAAATAAAGCCACTTTAGCTTTCATATAAACCCTGAACCAAGATGTATGGTAAGCATGTTTAAAAAAAAAAAAAAAAAGCAAATTATAGTACTCGGACCACAAGGAGTTAGATAGCAAGCATGCGGCTATATTTTCATCCTACATGAACTCACGCACAGTACTGGACGACACACTTGCTTAAGAATTTCAGGCGTGGAAAGGATCCTAGTAATTAGTAGTATTACGCTAACATTTGGATGACATTCTCTCCGATGACCCTCATGGAAAATAAATACTCATTTGTTTCATTTAGAAAATATACAGTGCATCTTTTTTAAATTTTTTTTAAACCACTTTTGGTGTATTAATAAAATGACAAATGACACCCATTTAAGTACACGAGAGATTTTTGCTCTGTCTTTAAAACATGCTCTTATGTACAGTATTTTGTATAAACATGCAGTTTCAACATGGATGAACTATGTATATAGGCAAAATTACACCAACGGGTTGCTTGATTGCTTCCATGTCACCTTTTCTTTAGTGTTGTCAACACAAAAATGATGAAGAATTCTTAATAATTGGTGGCAGTAAAGAAAAATAATTAACGCTTCCAAACTGCATTTGTTTTATATTGACGAAGTTCAGTCAACTGGTAGTTTTTGTTGTTAGTACTGGTGCAGTTATAATTGTCCAATTGTGCTCATGAAATGAAGTCTTTGCAATTCAGAAACTTGAGCTGTTTAAAATACGGTGAACCCAAGACAGAACCAGGAATCAATTTACCAAAAACATTTCATCCCCTCAGAAAAAAAAATCAGACCAAAGAACAGCGTACTACCGAACAGAAAGATTCGCAGTTAGTGCAATTAAATTCAGCTGCTTGGTACACTGTGCATGAAACACACATGAATCAGTGCCGTGCACCAGCCATTATCTTTGCAATCCGAGACAAGTTACACCCAAACAATTGAAAGACACACAAATCTGCGGCATTAAATACACACAATCACCTCCACCGATTATCCCGTGAATAATTCTTCCTAAAAGTAACCATTAAAGCTCTGGCTTTGAACAATGTTTAGATGAAACATTTGGAGTTAAAGTGCTTGAGGAATTAAGGTGTTTTAAATCAAATAATGGCATAAATCAAAACAAAGAGAACAACAACACTAAGCGGAAGGCGTCCCTGGTAGTTGAAAATTGCTTATTTTGATACTTGGAAGGCTTGTCTCCTTTATGACTGTAGGACGGTACAGCGGTGAAACCCTTACGTGGAGTCCATGACTTATGGCAGTAGCACTGAATGAGTGAGATACGGTGCCGTTGGGACGGGAGATGGTGGACGGCAGGCAGTGACAACCGACACCATGTAAATGTCACGTCGTTGGTGGGAGCAGTCAAGTCCTTGGTCATTGTTGCCACTCTGATAGTCCCTTGAATGGATATTTTGCAATTACAGTCAAAGACACATAAAAACACACGTTTCCCCTCATCTTTGAAACTGAAGATCCATCTACCCATCCGCATGGAGAGCCGCCTTCCTGAAACGCGATCGAGTGGTTTCTCTCTCACCGTGCTTTGATCATAACAACCCGTGTCGAAAAAAAGGCGTGGAGTCTCCTCTCAGTATTCCTGAGATGATGGGTGAAAGGTGAACTAATCGAAAAGGCAGTGTGTCCGTGGGTAACTGGATATGTGCCTAACACTACTTGCTACCCAACTCTAGGAATGTACGTTAACCGAAAAGAATGGCCGAGTAAGATAAGTGGCAGGCGTGGAGCGTGGTGCACAATACACCCAAGGAATGGACCTGCTTGTGTTATTCCTCTATCATATGGCAGTATAAAGCATTTTTATTATTAAGCACTATCATAAGCAGACTGTGTCGCTAAAGGGAAAGGTATGATATAGATGACGAATGGGTGTTTCATCCCCCTGCTTGCTAGATTCCCATTTAGCGCTCGAACTGTTCATCATAGTTGACGCTGTACTTTCAGTAACAGAACCACAATCCCAATACAAAAATAGATTTAAAGAAAATCAACAGAGCATCGGTCCATTCTCTAACTTGTCGTCTTTTTTTCAATGGCATGATTTCATACAACATGATGTTTTTTTTAAGCTCTATTTGGCATCATGTACTGTATCTATGGATCTTTTGAAAGATGGCAGAGAGGAGAGGCAGGGAATTGGAGGGGGGGGGGGGGGGACGGACCATAATATACATTGACTCGTGGGATCATGTGGACCTGATCGGAAACATGTGGGTCATTCCAGGGCACCGTGGGGAGTGGGTTGGGAGTTTACTTCTTGGCAGCCAGGGCAGCCAGGGCGCCATCCACCTCCTCCTCTGGCTGCAGTGGATGCCACTGGGCAATGGGGCGTCGGGGGTTGGCCAACATGTCGGACCAGTGTTTCAGCCCGGCCCCAGACGACTTGCTACCTACCCAGATCTTCCCGATGGCATCGTTCTTACCAATCTTGTCATAATCCAGCACTGTGATCACAGCATGAATTTTCTGGGAATAAAAAAATATATATACAAGAGAATATGTCTCAATCAAGACACCTAAACGAGAAAACTCTTACAACCTTCCAATATACAGTATTTAGAGACTATTAAACAATAGGCTCCTGTTCTCACCTGCATTTGTTCGAGAGGAATCTCAAAGCTGAACGACTCATTGTAGTAAGGATTCAATGTATTCTTCTTTACTGTCGTCTTCTTCTTCTTCAGCCTCTTCCCATTCTGTAGCAGGTTAATCTTCACATAGGGATCTGAAAGACGGATAACCCAATGAGCAGGACACGAAGGTTTGCCTTCTTGGGCTGCAATGTAGTCATGTATCAACAGATGGAGCCACAGTTGATTTTGGGGGGAGTGCAATGTGCTGCATGGTAAGTACTGCTGAGTCTGCATGTGACACACTCCTCTATAAAGTAATTGAAAGCCTGTTCACCTGTGGGATGAATGAATGTAATCTCTCTCAAAAGTATTTTGGAGCAAATGGTCGCAGGGCAGTTTCTAACTAGAAGCTCCACTGTATTTTCAGTGTATTGGGATAGTCACACCACATATGTGCAGCTGTCAATAAAGGTGCCCGAGTTCTTAAAGGATGTAGTGTGGCAGGGGCGACTCCTGCTTGACAAACCTGAAAGACCCCCCACGTCCATTTTCTTCAGGTTCTTGGCCTCCAGAATGCAGATTGTGAGTTTACCAGCAGTGGGTACGTAACGAAGAGAGATGCAAATGTCACCCAGCTTCTCTGGCTGTTTTAAGAATGAAAGGTGAGGGAATGTTAAAATACAGCGGTCATGATCTTGAGAAACAGCGGGACGCATCATTAGCGCCAACAAAATCCTCCATGATTACAGCGCTCTTGAGAGACTGTGGGTATAAATCAATGCCCAATTTTGTTATACTGCTTTTAAAGCATAACTTGGCCACGAAGCAAGACAACGATTTTCTGAACTTTATAGTGATGTCTTTAGGAGTTTTGCTTCCAATCAATTCAAAAGATTTGTCAGGTTATTGAAAGGAAGGGCGGGCTCACATTGTCATTGTAGTTAATCCTGAATGTGTTTGATGTTATTCCACATCAAAGTCATCCATACCGTTACGGTCCTTGCTTTGTGAAGTTTGTTTACACATAGTTGGAAGCCAGTGGTGGATGCTGGTCTGTCAGGGAGGGGAAGCTCAATTTTGGCCGACATCATAAAATGTGTCCGCTTATTTGTACGTGAATTCTACTCTCCGTTCCTTTTCAAGACCCTGTCTTGAACCTGTGACCCTGTCATACAACAAGGCGTCTTTTCCAGGGACTTAACTAGTGTCCTACAACAACAGCAACTACAATAAAACCCACCAGAAATGAAAGATTAATTAGACGCTAGTCATTTTCAACAAAGACAGTGTCGCTAAGATGATGAGAAGAAGTCTCCAGTACAACTTAGAACAGAATGAGAATTGAAAGATGCTTCCACGGATGACTGCACCAAAAAATCGGTGATTGGCTCATTTCGCTGTCAATCAAAAAGAGATTCAGCCTCAGACAGATCATCCAATCATCATGCAGAAAAGCTCAGCGTCCGTTCCAGCCAATACACACCCACTGTCCATAGACTCCCAGGGACGCTGAGACAGTGGGGTGGGTGGGCGGGCGGGACGAAACCAGCATTTATCCAATGACTCGTCTCGTTTCAATGCATTGGGACAACCTACACTGAACTCTCTAGAGGCCCAGCGTCCGCAGAGTTTAAAGCACAGTGAAGCTGCGGCAATGAATGAGAAGATAGTTGAGTCGTAACCAGTAATAAGAAGCTGATTTGGAATAAAAGTTGAGCGCGTTGTAGCGCATATTTAGTCAATGACATGTACACACAATTGTACGTACACACATATACTGTATTTGATCACTTATTTTTGGACATTTTAGGGGAAGCTGAGCTTGGAAGCATAAAATTCCAAAGAATCCCCAATGGAGTGATAAATTAAGAATGAATAGGTGCATCCAAAGAGTTTTCTCTAACATAATGCCTGAATGTAGATCAAATTGAAGTGATGTCGTGGGCTTCCTAAATCCAGCAAAATTCCATCACAAGAAACTCTGGAAACAGGCAGTAGCTTTTAAGAGGAATAAAGCCGCAGAATAGCACTTACCTCTTCTTGGTCCGCGCTGTCTAAATCTCGCCATTCCTCGATTGGCTTTGCCAAGTCAAGGGTGTTCATGGGTATTTTAATCTCGCCAATGACGTCATGTTTTGAGAAGCGATCAAAATCATAGACAGACATGACCAGAGTTTTCCCTCCCATCTCTTGGAATGGAATCTGGAAAACACAAACCAATCCGAAATTAGGAATGAAAAGCAAAGTCCATCTTAACTGCAAAGCAAAACGAAATTAGCTGTGACTTGAGTCTGGATCTTACACATGGTTGGCTTAACACACAGCCTCAGTAGACCTGGCCTGCCTTTGACAAGCTGTTTGAAGTGTTTGTGTGTTAAATTCGCAGAGCTTTGTCAGCAGGCACCAAAGGTGGCCCTCTCCTTTAATTTAATTCTTGCCCACATTCTCCTTGTCGGGCACCTTCAAAATGTCTGCAACCTTTTATTGCCAGTGGATGAAAGTATTAGCGCTCAGCAGGTGCTAAATTCCCAGAGGACAGGGAAGTAATACAAAGCCAGATCATGACTGGTCAACCAGACACGAACGTTATTCTTTGAAATAGTAATGAGTACAAAGAGAACGACAAGGCCTACCTTAAAGATAAAAGTCTCATTGAAGACTGGGTTGAGGGTTTTCTTGTGAACCTTTGTGTCAAACTTCTTCTTCTTGTCAGGTAGGACAAAGACTTTGACATAGGGGTCAGAGGTTCCACCGCTGTCCATGGAGAGGAGATCAGCAGCTTGCAAGATTCCTACAGTCAGCTAGAAGATGAAACACGTATGAGAAAGAGTCAGAAGAGACGACCCGCGCATCTTAGTGTATCGGACCGAATGATCCTTCCATTGGCCTGCTATTTGATCAGGCCAAGTGCTGCATAAATACTAAGAATGTGATGAACCAGTATTATTTGTTTCGATAATATTGTACTACAGTACACAGAAAGTAAATATTGAAAACTGATTCTGAACTTTGAATTCTGCAAACTTAAACATGGCTTTACAAACCAATACCTTTCTTTTAGCTTTGACATTGAAAATTGGTGGAGGACTGGAGGAATAGGACTTCCGATCATTTCAATCCACAAGATTCTTTCTTTGTTCCAGTCTCTATACGAGTGTGAAGGGACCTATATCCTTGCCTTGTTCTCCTGAAAGTCATAATCAATGGAGTACTGCAGCTTCCCAAGCTTCTCCTTCTCCTTCACCTCCTCTTCTTTCTCATCTCCAGTGAGTCCAGGTTCAACATCGTCTTCCTCGTCGTCATCGTCCTGTTGTTTCTGCAAGACAGAGGGGCAGAAGGCAGTAGAGGAAATAGTGAGCGGATGCTCGAAAGTCTGAGGTTGTGCTGATCAACAACCCTCAGCCATCAGCAGTCGGGTTAGTCACAGCACCTACCTGTCACTTACCCCTGCACACACAGGTGTTACTAGTGCAATCTGTTCATCGATGACCACGGTTGCAACCTGACTTGATTTCACTATTTCTTGGGTGACACCATTTGCTGTGAGTTAGTTGGTTTGTATTTGCTGTCTAATACTTAAAAAATGAGGTGATGAAGTTGTCCTGGCCTAGAAAACAGTACTGTATTCACTGAGTTCATAATATAGGGGGCCTGAGGGGGAGGGGTGGAGTGGTTGGGACAATTAAAAACTATAATCCACTGTGAATCCACTCTAATTAAAAAAAATAATAAAATACAGTAATTATAAAATTAAGAATTGTCAGTTGTTGCTATGTTGACAAACAATCTCCCATACTGAAAATGACTGTTAGAACTTTCACATGAAAATGGTCTGACCAAGCAAATCTAAAAATAACAAGTCTATCAAATGTGACGTGAAAAACAATACTGTGTTCCTGTTTCTTGACATTTCAAATAATATGTATGATTTTGTCCAAGCTGAGGGGCACTGAGGGACACAGCAATGAGGAAAGGCCCAACATTTGACCCAGTGATTTCTGGCTTGAGTTCTGAGAGTGAAGGCTGTTTGACAAAATAGGGTGACCTTAAAGCAAGACATCATTCTTGGTGTCGGTTTAGCTTCGGACATCCTCGCTTATTCCCTTGTTTACGCTGCTATTGTCTATTACTCTCATTGTAACTAACTGTTCCGGGTATTGGGTCTTTATTTTGAACATGATGGATGGCATAAGCAATATGACTGTCTCCGAAGAGTTCAAGCATGAGTAGCGAGACAGACTTGATCAAAGGGGCAATAATGTTCACTCGGTCTGCGGGTTCGGGAAATAAAAACTACTTCCACCTGCTGGTTGGGAGCAGGTGGTTTCTGGGAAATGATATGCTAATTTATCATGTGGCTCTGGGTTTGTCAAAGTCCAATAAAAAAGACTTTCAGTCACGCTTCTTATTCTTGGAGCTTGAGAGGTTTGCTCTTTATTCGCCCTTTCGATTTGGATTCGAGTAGAGTATTGCTGGCTTTCCTATGGCTGTCATCTTGAGAAAACACAGATGTCTTCGTAAAAACCGGACGGTCCAGCTACATTCTGGTCAGCTGAAAGAGGTGAGCTGGAACAGGGCGCATACACAGATAAAACACACAATCTCACTACACTGATTTTTCTCCCAACACACGCACACACTTGGCTGTCTTGCATGCGGTCTAGCGTGCATGCTTGATAACTCACGCCCTCTTGTAAACTCACACGATTGTACCTATTTGTGGCATTCCCTATTTTTGTAGTGGGCAATGCGTTTCATTCAAACATGCCAGGCCACAAAATGCAGGGTATGTTTCTTTCTCTCAATGAATCACCTTGTAGCTTGAGCATGGACAGTTTGAAAAGGGCACATTTTTGTCAGGGCCAAAAATGTCGGAACTCATGATACTGTCTTGAGAATTGTCAGGTTTCCCCGAAAACTCCTGGGGAGGGCTCTGGGGTAAGGACATGGTATGTCTGGATGCATGCCCTTTGCTCAACATGGGATGACTATCAAAAAGAGGTTTCACGTGGAGAAACAGTGCGGTGACCAGCATTATCCTTGGAATGGACTGAAACCAGGATTTTCATAACGGCAGATGTGGGGCAAACATTCAGGCACACCATCTCTTTCTCATCGGTCACCTTGTGTGTCAGCAGCATGGGTCATCCAGGAAAGTTACTCTCAAGTCAAGTTGTGGCCATTCAATGTTACCTACTGCAAGGGTGTATGCTGGTCTTTGTCAAGAGATACAAAACAAAACAAGTCTTATGCGTCGTGGAACTCGGAGCATGTTTGCACTCGTGGGGCGCCAGTGAGTCAATTTCAGACCTTCAAGAGCAATTAGTTGTGAATCACTGATAACCTCGTTGATTTGTGTGGCACTACAACGGCCCATGATGGTGGAAACAAGCCCAAAGTTCACCGGTGGGTTGCGTTTGTATGACATTATCCAGCTTAGCCCTTGCACATGCATGTTAGTGATCTCTAGTGAATTGCCGAGTGCACTAGTCATTCAAAAGGCTCAATCAGGGGGGGGGGGGGGGGGAGGGGGGTTCATATTCACTTCAAACCATCTGCATTAAAACGGGTCTCTGTGGCGTTTCACATATTTGAAGAGAACCATCTCTGTATCAAGACATAGCAAATTGGTGCGGCATGTCAGTTCAGTGGATTTTGCGAAGCAGCTTAATTGCTCCCAAAGATTCCTCAAGCACCAGCAGCACCTAAGCTTGCAAAGAACTAAGAAAGCCATCGCACTCATTGACATCACCACTGCAATCCATCCCTTCAAGCCCAGCCCGCCCCCACAGCTCCCCCCTCCGCACTGGTCTGCGCTTACTCAGAGCGGCCAGAGAGGGGCGCCGCGTGCTATCAGACCTACCGTAGGCAGAGAAGTCCACCACAGTCAAGATACACGGAGCACATATAAGACACAAAGCAGGAAGGAGGAGAGCAGAGACAAAGGAAGAGATTGAACTCACAGCAGACACCAAAGAAGGGTAATCACAGCAAATGCAGTCAGCTAAACTGTCGGGAGCGAGGAAAATGACAGAGAGGCCAACCTCCTCATTAGCACAATCATATCTTGTGCGGCAGATCCATTGTGCCTTAAAATAACTTGACTTTTAGATGTATTGTTGCGCTTCTGAATGAGTCGTCCAATCATCGCTAAAGCATGTAAAAAAAAATCATGATTATCAGACCTGCGCTAGAACAATTGTTTGAACTACTATTTTTATATCACTCTTGAAAGGTTATGAAAGCAGTGTTGGGGTTGAGTTGAATAGATAGGACATGTCATTTTCCACTCAAATCCCAAAGCTCGAGTGTATGTGTGTGTGTGTGTGTGTGTGAAAGAGAAAGCAAGAGAGAGAGAGAGAGAGAGAGAGAGAGAGAGAGAGAGAGAGAGAGAGAGAGCAACAATAACAGTTACAGTTTGACAAATACATCACATAACAAAAGAAGAGAGAAAAAAAATAAACCAGATAATAATGCTTGGTTATAGTGTTATTTTCATCTGTGGAGAATAGACTGACCTGGTTACAAAGCCACTGAATAGAGTCTTTGCTCATCATCTGCGGTCTACTGTTGTTCAAAAAGCAGTAATAAACGTGGCCAGTGGTCAAAAAGCCATTCGGTCGTTCCTTCTCTCAGTAGTTACTGCATAGTGTGTAAAGTAGTAAGAAACATGACCTCTTAGTTTCTCGAGTCAAAGCTATGGCTGCCTGCACCCAGGGATGGGAATCAAGAAAAACATTCAACAATACCACTCATGACGTCACCTTTCCTGATCGCCAACCGGTCACAAACCTTTTTTGAAAACGACAGCTACTTCACAGGTCTCGATTAATGGGATGGGCTACTGGTTCTGATACACACTTCTGAAATTGCAAAGTTGCTCAAATGACCTGTGATTGTGTGCTTCGTCATAATTATTGATATTTCATTCATCTTTGAGAAAAAACAAGAGGGCTATTTTCAGAGTTTTCAACTGAAAATAGACACAAATGAGTAATTTTAGCAATTTCAAATCTATCTTTTCATCTATGCATCTGTCCGGGTGTCGTGCTTTAAAAATTGACATTGCTACTCAACTATGTGGCATGCTTATCACGAGTTGATTGTATAAACGTTGTAGACATGTAGAAGACGACTTGAAACTTACAGGCAGGTTTGGAATCTACCATAGGCAAACTGCGCTTCAGAGGATAATACAGTATCTTTGATTAGAAGAGTGGAGTCAATGAATAGAAAATGCAGGTTATCGATCAAATTGAATGAAATTGTTTTTGAAAAGCCCTGAAAAGAAGACCAATTCCTAAACGTTAGCCTTCATCAACCAAAGTGGAAAAGGCTGACAAAATGACATGCTTTTGGAGGAGTAGCGACTCAGCGGCTGATTGGAAAACTGAAAGCAGTTGGCGTAAAAATTGATTTGTGTCCCTGTATGATTCTATTTCCCAAATACAAAGCCATATTATTAACCATGTACTCGTCAAAATCAAAGGCTTTAAAATGGGAAACTCCCCCACAGTGTCACATACCTCTCCACCTTTGAGGTTCTTCATCCCCATGTCACCCTTCCCCTTCTTGCCCTTCTTGTTCTTCTTCTTCTTGCAACAACATTTTTTGACGATGCAGAAGCAGCACGTTAGAATAAGTAAAGCGGCAACCACAGCAATGGCAATGATGGCCCAGGATGGCACTGAGGATGGGAAACAAATCCACGTATAGGTGAAACATTTCTAGCCCGAGAGCAAAGAACAAATAGTTTGACATTTGACCGACCACTCGTTTAGCCTGGCCCATGTCATGCTCCGGGCCAAATATATTTAGTCGGAGGTGGCACGCCTGCGATTAGATTGAGGGAAAATTAGATTTCTCTGCCATTAGGGGGGGCAGCCACTGATCAATACCGAATAAAGTCGTTATGAGGCAGCCAATGCCTGCAGCAACAGCAGAAAATCCAATTCCAAAACGGCTGCTTCGTCATCACAAGTTGATTGGAAGTTGGTTCAGTACTCACGTGGGATCTTATCGATTTCATTCAGAAACTTGTTTTTGATCTCGTCAAAGGCATCGTTCTTGCTGACTGGCTCGGTGGAGTTGTCTGCAGAGATGAGTGCGACAGGGGCAGGAGTCACAGTCAAGGCACTGGCCCCTGTTGGCTTGGCAGCGACCATGGGCGTTGTCTGGTGCTTGAACAAGTTCCACTTAGTCATTTAGGCTGCACACAGTCCCTGAAACGACATCAGGAAAACAATCATTTCCCCTGTTGTCTGTCATGCTTTGGTGGTGTTAAGCAGATGACAACTGAATCACCGCTCATGCGCAAACAATGGCGCTAAGCGCTAAGCTAGTCAGCGAATGTTAGAATAGACAAATACAATGTTGTCATGTTTTAAAGTTTCATTTTGTTACATTCTTGATTGACCTCGAAATGCTTGTGTTCAGAACATCTTGCACACAATGGAAGCACAGAGAATCAGGGGTCAATTTGAGGTCAAGGGACCCGAGCGCATGGTACCTGACCACATCTCAGAGAGAAAGATTTAACCCCCATTAGTAGACACAGTGGCACCTGTTATGTGACAACTTGGAAAGGAAGATTTAACTTTGGATGGAAGGGAGTTCTCTGTAGGAGTACTCGTACGCTCCATCATGAGAAAGGGTCACGAGCCAGGTTACAGACGTATGAGTTCATGGAAACACCGCTCATTAAAATGTCTACGTTTCTGTTAGTTTCTGGATGTTGGTGCGGGTACCAAGGCAATGCTTTGTCTTTGGGGGTCCACTGAGGGGCGACCCAACGGGCCGTCCAGGGGTGTGGCATGTAAATGAAGATGGGAGTGTTTTTCTGATGTATTACTTATAATTTGCATACACAATCAATAAAAAGGCTGGCAGAGGTTGCAGAGGTCGGGTGTCAGTTGGGGAGCTCACACTGAGTGGCTTCATTGAAAACTGCACCTCCTGCCGACAGAGAAAGACAATCTGTTCCTGTGTTCGAGCCTTTGTCGACTGTCCGAGCGAAAATCTCTTACATTAGCGAATTAAACGCTGCAGCTCGTATGCAGACAGTGCCTGCTTCGAATGGCAACAACGGAATGCAAAACAGATTTGAAGAGGATTGTTCAAGAGAACGAATGCCAGAAATCCCTGCACTGAGCTAAGCTAAGCAACATGCATAGTAAGAGAAAAACGTTCTTATATTTTTGTTTGTGGACTTGTTGAACTGAGAGTTTGTGTGTGTGTGAGACACTGCACACAATATTCATTGTTGAAAATGACTGGCCTGTGGTCTTATTACTGTAGGAGTCAATTTCTGTCATTATCATGTTGGTGTTTGACATTTACAATAAATGTGGCTGAGCAGAGGTATATGTGTGTGTGTGGGTGTCTGCGTGTGTGTGTCTGTGTGTGCGCGCATGCGCGGAAGGGATGCAGTGATGCTTATGTGTGCCCATGTGTATGATGTGGCTCTTTGCAGTAACACAGTAAAAAAAATGGCTCTTTGTTTCTGACTGGTTGGACACCCCTGATTTATATTCACCAACGCGGCTTAGTAGTAAATGACACTTTATGGCAGCCAAGAGAGAGAGAGAGTGAGAAAGCACAGGAACAAAACAATTATTTCTTACTGCATGTGTAATTTGACCATTTGTGGAAGAGGACAATTACTCACGTTTTCAGTTTTATTCAAAGAGTCTTACGCACATCAGTACAGTGCAGAAGCCTACAGTGTCTACATTCCCTATACTATAGGCAGCTGTTTACATCGTAATCACGTGTTATGTTTCAAAAGGGAATATCGGTCTCAATGTCATACGTATATACCAAGACAGAAGTGAGAGTGTGATTTAAGACAGTGATTGGCTGGCAACCTGTTCAGGGTGTACCTTGCCTACTGCCCAAAAACAGCTGGGAGAGGTTCCAGCATGTCCGCAAACCCTTTTGAGGATAAGCGGATCAGAAAATGAATGGACAGATGTATATAACTGGAGATTTCTTTTCTGCAATCCGTGTGTGTGTGCGTGTATGTGCACGTGTGTGCATCAGTTTAATGATTCGCGATTGTAGCATCAGTGTTAGTCATTGAGGAGAAAACAGCTTTTGGATAGCTGTCCATTGTTGTGAGGTTTAACATATTTGAAATTCATTTAACTGTATGGGAATATGTGAGAATATGTGAACACACCAAATAAACAACATTAAAAACATGAAGTTCACAGTTTTGTTTCAAAAAAACAAAACAAAACAATTTCCTCAGCCCGTAGTCAGTCCTTGGTTGGCCAACCTGAGGAGTAATAAAAAGCCTTCCTGATGGAGCTTGCCTTAATTAATGCGTTAAAGGGTTGAGGTCGTTGCTGGAATATTAATGAACATAATGATAAATTGAGAAGTTTTACAAATGCATGATGAAGCCTTTCCTATTCCCTGAACCCTTTGGCACCGATCCATTCCATCTATTTTTAAGAGACAGAAGTGTCATATGCTGTACAGTGATTGACGATGGCAGCCTGCGCTACGGTCTGACACTGCACTGGTTCCAACATATTTCACAAGGCAGTGAGGTCAGTGGTCGGTGATTTGAGTTCACTTGGCAACAATATTTAAGAGAAATAACCATCAACGCTCAGTTATACATCACTTTTGCTTTGTTTGCTTGTCACCTAACGTTCGCGCCAATTGTGCCCGACCATGAAAGGTGTTAGGAAGAACAAAAGAAACGTCCGCGCACCATTCTGCCGTTGCATTTCCACGCGCCAAACACATGCTCAATCAGAGCTCTTTTCGGTTCCAGAAATCACCGTGTGCCAAGCGCAGGGCGGAAGCGACAGACTGATGACTGATTGGGCAAGAGCAGAGAAGGCTGACAGGAGTAACAAGAGTAAATTCTTGTTGATTTTATTAACGTCATGGTGGTATGGTCAAAAAAGCAGGATTTTTCCATTTCTTAAGTGCCAATGGTGGAATTGCAGCCTCCGTTTATTGCCGCATATTAATTATTCAGATTGAGTTTGACAATGAGTAGAATTGAGCTCGCGCCACTCACGGTCAACTCAATACTGGATATGTCTCGTACCTGTAAAACTCCTTGTGCTGCTGACAAACTACCCGAAGGTGAACTGAAATAAATACATTGATTAAATTGTGTTTTGTTCTGCATTCATGACAATGTATGTGGTCATTCCGAATCCAGGCAAAATGACTGCAGACCAATTGTATTAACGTTTACGGATATGTGCTCAACCATTCATCTCCGCTGCTCGGCGAGCGACAGCAAGGACGGACAGAGAGGACACGGGCTTAGTTTTTATGACTGGCATAAGAGACAGCTTTTCACAACCAGTCTGGCAAAATCAACAATTCATCTGCTTTTTCTTGAGCAGGAGCGGTCACATTCAATGAGCCAATTCCCAAGCTAAGAGCGGTTCTTTAGGTCAAGTTTGAATGTTTGCACGTTACCGTTGGCTTGAACATAAAGTACAGCCGAGGTTCGCCAAATAGTTTGCTCCACCACTGTTCCACCATTTCAATCATGAACCCAAAAATAATTAAAAAAAGAAGCATAACAATCAGTATATGTTGTTGACAAGTTGGTAGCAGAGAAAACAAGATTTTTCAACAATCCATCCATTTAAATGTGACATTTTACGAAAACGGAAACCCGGTAACCTAATGATGATGCTGGAGAAAATGTCAGAGGATCTCCAGAGTGATTATGATGGATCCTTTGGGCTCCTTGAACATTTGTATAAAATCTCTTAGCAATCCATCAAGGTGTTGTTGAGACACGACAGTCTGGTGAAAAAGCAGGCGGCCATTGAGAGAAAGTGCTTTGAGCTAAATCATATTTGAATAGCTAAAAAAAAAAAAAGAACAGACAGAGAAGGATGAACAAATTCATGAGTTAAAAGGTTGGACAGACGGGAAAATGGGATTTTAACCTCGGAGCAGGGAATTCAATCAATCCTTATCTCGGCCTTCTATGACACAGAACTTCAACATATCTTTTCACAAACTGAATCACTTTGAAAACTCATTCAGTTATATACAATTACTTGTAATCATGCGTATCATGTAAAACAGGACATCATTCAGCATTTTTAACTTCATCGCGCTTTGTCAATAGTGTCTCTGTGATTCAAATGGCTGTTACCATGGTGATGGTAAATTATAATTTTACCATGACTAGAGAGTAAAGCACTCCTAACGCTGGTGTAGAATTGGAATCGAGTAATGGCGTAACAACAGTTTTAATACAGCAGTCTTGTTATCATAGTCTAACCCCTTCAGCTCAACTCAACTCAACTCAACTGTATTTATAGAGCACTTTAAAACAAGCACCGCTGTATACAAAGTGCTGTACATGGAGCAAAAATAATTCACACAACAAACAATGAAACAATACATTTATAACAAAGACTGTAGAAAACACAAAACCAGTCAAACCAAAAATCAAGTCTCATGCTGAGTCGAAACCCAGAGAATAAAAATGAGTTTTAAGACAAGTTGTCAAGATGGACAGCGGGAGGGCTTGCCTAACATTCAGCGGTAAGTCATTCCAAAAGGAGGGACCAGCAACAGAAAAGGCTCTATCTCCTCCGGGCCTCCGCTTAGAGCAGATAGAGGTTACCTCTAATAGTGTCTGGTCCGCAGACTTGAGGCACGGGGCAGATATGTTTTGGGGCGGAGGAGCTCAGAGAGGAAAGGTGGGGCGAGGCCATATGAAGATTTGAAAACAAATAATAGGATCTTGAAAAGAACTCTAGAATGTATAGGGAGCCAGTGAAGGGATACCAATCAAAAGGCGAGCAGCAGCATTCTGGACCAACTGGAGATGCTTGATGGAGGATTTACTGACTCCATCGTAAAGTACATTACAGTAATCCAGCCGAGATGTGACAAAGGCATGAATTACAGTTTCAAAGTGTTCTTGAGAAAGGAGAGGCTTTACTTTAGCAAGCTGCCTAAGATGAAAGAAGCTGGATTTAACAACAGCATCAATTTGCCGGTCCAATTTCAAATCACTGTCCAGTTCGAGACTGTTCGCTTAAGATAAGGAACCAGGGGGCCTAAGTCCGCAGGATGCAATATACAAGGACTGCTGGTCGTGCACATGATGGCAAAAAAATTGCCCACAGCTAACAATTGAAACCTTGTCATTCTTTTCATTTGTAATATATTTAAAGATAAAGAGGAACCATGTATTTCACCAACCTTTTTGGTTCATTCTTTGTCATTACAAAGCACATTTGTGTGGTACCTACTATATTGCTAAAACCACCAATAACAATATGACCTCATACCCAGCACCTTCTCCTACAGTGCACCAAGCCTGAAGCAACAAGCACGCACAACAACCATTTCCTCATTCAATGAAAAGAAGAGGAAAAAAACGGAACTGCATTTGCATAATAAATCGATGTCAGGGGGCCTGTTTGATTGCACAGCCTTTCCTGACAATGTGTTATGATACCGTTCAACAAGTTCAACTGAGGAGACAGCAGTCAAGTCTGACATCACATGAGACTTTGCAAGTGTTAAGTTAGTCAATAAAGTTTTTATGATGGCAGATTATTGGTGTTCTGTGTGGAAAACGTTTGCCCTTTGAGACTCCATTTTATATTTGTAGTCTCATTTGCAATTGCAACATTTGTTTGTGGATATCCACAAGTTTCCCAACAAAGAAAAAAAAACATTCAATGCCATCATTAGTAGACGCATCCTGATGCTGAACGGTCAATCTAACTCATATGTAAAATGCAGCCTCTACATATATAGTTTGGATGACATATCTTGCGGCAATATAGAAAAGCCTCCCATGCAGATACTGTAACATGGCTCTAATTGTAGCGGAGAGAGTTTATAGTGAGCCTATTAGCTCCCAGGGTGGATCCGTAAAGCGAAAACAACCGAAGGAGGTTGAGCCAAGTCATGCAGCTGTTCTATTACACAACAAGTACCCGGCACAGCAATTAATTAACTATTTGTCCTTTGTTTCCCCGACCCTGACAACTTCCCTCGACACTGCTGTACACAGCTGTCTGCAAGTGGCCAATACGCGCGTGTGTGTGCGTGTGTGTGTGTGTGTGTGTGTGTGTGTGTGTGTGTGTGTGTGTGTGTGTGTGTGTGTGTGTGTGTGCGTGCAGATTAACGAGCATGTCTGTGTGTTAAATGCAATCTTGAATTTCGCATCCATACAAAACCTCAAAGCACTTTAATCCTCACTTTCGAAATGGCTTCTGTCAACGAGGAGAAAACTGGTCATAGGAATCGTATGGTTGCAGCTGAGGGCAACATTCAGGAGCAGTGGGGCGGAAAATTAACTATTGAATATTAGGCACTGTAAAAAGGCTGCCTTATTCAAAGGGAGACAACAGGAATCGCTGCTCGGCTGTCGCAGGTCACCAAACGAGCAGGTCCTCGAAGATAAAGAACAATCTGTGTAATGTGGCCTGTTCAAATCATTCGGCCCACGCTGAGGCTACTGCTGTCTGTGACATTACTTGGTTTTTGGAGGGTGGAGAGCATGGCCTTCACTTCAACTGTCTGTGCACCTACGTTTTGTCCAACTCTGATTAATTTGTCCGCTACTGTACATTGGTGTTTAGAGACGACAGCTTATCACTTCATGTATAAAATCAAAGTAGAAGCCAAATTATCGCCGACGCTCTCAATGTGCATGCTCTAATTTTGTGCAAGCACTTTTCATGCTGAGAAACGCTTTCATCCAAATCTCATTGAGCTATTTTGGGTATGAATCTGCATAAAGCTGCAGCTATCATTTAATGGGTATTTCATACATCACATTATCATGAATATAGGCACAACCAAGCACATAAACCAGACTATCTTTGATCTCTGAACTGAGCTTCAAAGTGACTTAAACCTGATACACACCAGTGGTGGCTGGTGCAGTTTTCGCCAAGGAGGCTCTTAATTATTTTATATATATACACACACACACACACACACACACACACACACACACACACACACACACACACACGCATGCATGCACAGGAAACAGGTTAGCATTCTATAAGGACTGACATAAGGTCCGTCAGTATGGACGGACCTTCTCCGTCCATCACTGACAGACTTACGTTTTGCTGAGACTGACAGAAACACTCGCCTTCTGTGTTTGTTTTTGGGCTTCGAGCAAAGCAAAGGATGTTTGAACATCGCTAGTCAATTCGGTGACCAATTTGTGGTTTTGCTGGATGCTGAATTTCGCTTCTCATTCTCCAAGCCTGCTCCTTCTTTAGGTCGTCCCAGCCAGTAAAAGAAGCTGGCTGTGTTGTACATTACTTTGGACCACAATGACGTTGTCCCTTATTGTTTTTATTTAATCAATCGCCATGCTTTGTGCGTGTGTGTTTCTTTTTCAAATGTATTTGGCTGTGTGTCTCCTTTGCTGCACCTGCGTGTGACATAGGAAGTAGTATGCTCTTAACGCCGATTGGCTGACACTGACGCAATGCCGCCCAAAAGAAAAAGTTAGCTTTCTTCTCCTTTTCCTTTTCGGCTTTTCCCTTCAGGGGTCACCACAGCGATTCAGTTGCCTCCATCTAACCCCGTTTTGTGCATGATCTTCTCTCACACCAGCTCCCTTCCTGTCCTCTTTCATTACATCCATGAGCCTCCTTTTTTGTCTTCCTCTCGGCCCCTGCCTGGCAGTTCATGACTCAGCATCCTTCTCCCAATATATTCACCCTCTCTCCTCTGGACATGTCCAAACCATCTCAGTCTGGCCTCTCTCTGACTTTTTCTCCAAAACCTCTAACGTGACTTGCCCCTCTAATGTACTCATTCCTGATCCTATCCAACCTGGGCACTCCCAAAGAGAACCTCAACATCTTCATCTCTGCGACCTCCAGCTCTGCCTCCTGTCTTTTCTTCAGTGGCACTGTCTCCAGTCCAAACAGCATATCTGGTCCCACCGCAGTTTTATACACCTTTCCTTTCATCTTAGCTGAAACTCTTCTATCGCACATCACACCTGACACTTTTCTCCGGCCGTTCCAGCCCGCCTGTACATGCTGCTTCATTTCTTTTCCACACTCTCCATTGCCGTGGACAGTTGAAAGAAGAAGTTAGCTTTCTAAAATGACTCAAAGGAACGGACGGTGAAATTGATTTAAAAAATGCTTTAAAACTTTTAATCATGAGCATAGGGAAAAAAAAGTATTGTTTTTAACCTGGATTTCAACGCATTTCTTCTTGAGGCTGACTTAATTTCTCTAGGTAGCTTATTTGCATGCGGAGTAACAGCTAAATACTGCTTCCCCACGGCTGCTTTGAATTCCGGGCTCCACTAATTGAATCAAGTGTGCAGATCTCAGTGCCCTACTGGATTTATCATTTGCAAGTATTCACGAGAAAAACCATTAAATGATTTATAGAACAGTAGCAGAATTTTAAAATCTATTTTATGGCTGACTGGCAGTCATTGTTAAGCCATTGCGACTGTGTTTTGATCTCTTTGTTCTGGTCAGAAGTCGAGCTGCAGAATTCTGAATGAGCGGCAGCTGTTTGATGCTCTTTTGAGGGAGTCCAGTCAGAAAACCGTTAAAATAATCATATCTTCTGGAGATAAAAGCACAGATAAGTTTCTCCTGGTCTGCTTGGAGCATTCGCTCTAGATATGTTTTTCAGCTGGGAAAAGGCTGTTTTGGTGATTGATTTCATATGACTGCTAAAAGTAAGAATGTCTCAACACAGCAAGGTTTGGGACTTGGTCTTTGCTTTAGTTAGCAGTAACTCCATGGGCTCTACTTTGGTTGGCTGGTACTTGTGACTGGCTCTAAGTTTTTTTGTGCCAGTGCCAGTCTTGTCTTGCGTTTTTTTGTGTGTTTTTTTTTGTGTGCAGCAAAGGTATTGCGTGCTGTTTGGGTATTGGATCGAGGTGCAGGCAAAAAAACTTGAATGTACTGCATATACTGGATGCCAGCAGATTTCATTCATAAATATGATGCCAACATGAGACAGTGTAGAAATCAATTCTTTTGACAAATTGTAATAATTATCATCTTAAAAATATTTTGATAGCACACACGTCACGATTGGGGACGGTGGGAGATGGTCACACATGGATGCATGATCAGGGTTGCAAGGCGGTTTTCAAATGCCCACGTCACATGTACAGCCGTCTACATCATACATCGAGGGGAGATCTCGCAGTTTACCTGTCAATGTCATGCACAGACCCCAGCGAGTCTATTTTTGTTTCCGCCACGTCAAGCATGGCATACTCGGGTGTACAAATGAGTGATGCTGCCACGATTGGCTGGGAAAAAGTTTGTCCCACAATGGCGCACAATGGTGCAAATGCCCAATTGTACATGTGCAAAGTCTCCCTCCATTCACACAGAATGAAAATATGGGGGGTTGCCTAAAACAGCAACCCTCTTTTCTTTATTGCCAGAAAACAACAGTTCTGCTTTATCCAGTTGTTCATTTGTTTTAGACAATGATATTACACGGTCATTCAGCTGTTGGAGCATTTGGAGACGTTGACATATGTCATCTGTGTAGCCATATAACTAACACTAGAGTGAAGAAGAATTTGACCCAAGGCTAGCATATAGAGACCGAACAAAAGGGTTCCAAGGACTGACCCATGAGGGACCCCACATGTCATGGCCATTCAATCAGATTCAAAACCAATGGTCACAAAACAACAGCTTTCCTCCAAGTAGGACCTGCACCATTTCCATTAAATCCTACATAAATTTTCTGACGTTTTTCTAAGATACAAACCAGAGGCGCATTAGCACTGAAGCGACATCGAAGACAGAGAAGTGTGCCCGCATGCTGGTTAAGCTCTGACAGGAGGATTTCAAACTCTGCTCCCAGTGATTCATCATGCAATCCTAGGCTCCCTGCCCCCCAAAAATGTATCAGCTTCTCCACATCACAAGGAACAAGTCTTCGCAAGTTCTGCTATGCTCTGCTGTACCGAAATTTGGCTCAGTGGACACATCCTGGATGCTGCGCTACATCTCCATCACTGAGCTATGGGGGGAAAACAAAAGGTTGCAGCATATGGTTTCACATCAGTGAAAAATGGCGTACTGATGTCACGGAACTCAACACAAATATCAGCCCAGGCTAGTAGCCGCGGTTTTTGAACTGGAAGTCATTTTATTCATCGTGCAAGTTTTTATACTTTCAACTGTTGACATTTCACCCCAAACTGACGTAACAATGAACTCAATATAAGCAGCACATTGATTGTCCCGCCAGGCAAGGCAACATTCTGGATCACTGCTTTACCATGCTGAAAGACACATACAATTCTGTTTGGCATGCAGCTTTGGTGTTGTCTGACCAATTTTTAATAAACTTAATTTCATTATACAGACACAAACTTAAATGCGCAAAACCTGCAGTGAAAACAATGAGGTGAACCAATTATAAAAGATGGAATGACAGGATTGTTTGGACTGCACAGATTGGAGTGTCTTTGAAAGAATATCGGGAAGCGTGGATGAATACACAGATTTTGTATTTGTGAGGACATGCGTGACCCACCAAAGACGTTCCACTCATTCAACAACAAGTCATGTGTCACTGCTAAACTTGGACAACTCCATCAGGCTAAAGATGATGCCTATCGGAATAGGGATAAAACTCTATATGTAGGACAGAAACCAGCCGACAAAGGAAATGAACATTGCCAAGAGAAGCTATCCAGAAAAAAAACTGTTTACTGCTGACAACTCTGCGTCAATGTAGAAAGGTCTGCAATCAATCACTAACTATAGGAGACCACCCACCCGCCTGAGCAGAGAAAAATAAGAGGCTTCTTGTGGCTGCTGAGGGGCACGGCTCAACGCGGTCCAAAACATGCCAATATAGACTTGTCCTAGAACAAATCAGACTAAAATGAAGATATGCCCATTTTGACGCCAAGTGTAGGGGCACTCCGAGTCCATTGCTCAGTATAGCTCTGTATTGACCCCATACGTACTGGAACCATTGAAGAGATTGGATAGGGGACATTTTTTTTAAAAGTCACTCAACACAGGCCACACCACAGGAAAGTCTTTTAGAGCTGCTGGAAGCTGGCCTTTGCCAGTGAAGAAATGCTCAAATTCTGCCTGATTTTCAGTGTGTGTGTTATGGTCCACTATATTTTGTGGCCGTTTATTCAGTTGTTTTTTTTTTGTATGTGTATGTGTGTGTGTTGGGGTTAATCTTTGTGTGTGTGCTGGAGCTCTGCCACTGCTCCTCCCTGCTTGGTGTCCCTTGTCTCCAACTCAGCCGACCAATCATGCAGGAGTGAGTGACGTATTAGGTGAATTGTTTCAGGTGTGCCACCACCTGAAAAGATGAACTACCATTTTAAAAAAAAGTTGCTTTCAGTTAAAGGAGGCTGTACTGTTTTGTGTGTAGTCAGTACCTGGGGCTGGCTGTGTCGTCTTTTTGTGTTTGTCAGCACCGATCCTTCCAGTGTCTTTTGGTACCACTGTATTTCTATTCATTGCCATAGCGATCATCCATTCATTCGTTTCTCGACATTATTCATTCTTGTGTTCGGAAATTTTGCCATAACTAGTTTTGATTCAGTCAATTTGCGACAAATTCATCCGTGTTATACAAAGGTAGTGGGATTCAGAGTGTTTACTCCAAAACCGTCATGTTGTATCGTGTGCTCTGTTAAGTTGTTTTGGCCCGTGTTAGTCGTCGTTTGTTTTTAGACAGTCCAAACCATGTCAACGCATCACATTTGACTCCTCCCCAACTCCCACACTTATGTTAGACCCTTCCTCAGTTATCATGCGGAAGGGTCAGAACAGTGTGTGAACCCCACTTGAGATCTATCACAGAAAGCACTGATCCAATCTAGAAGGCAGAGTTCCGAGAGTTACTTTGTTTCAATTACAGATCATTTGCAGCTTTGTTCCTGAACTCTACTACTCTACTCTATAGTAATGCACTCCTGCCGAAATGGGCTCGGAACTCCCAAAGTCGCAATGGTTTCATTTTGCTAAGTTCTAATAGGATTACGGGGAAATACTGATGGCTGCATTGCTTATTTATCACTGAAGGTTGAGATAATGGGAGGATCATGGTCTGAGCAGAGTGCATTCAAATGGAATATGGAATCTCCAATCTCTCAAAAAGAACTGCTCCAGTGCTTCTATCATCAGCGTTTATTAAATTTGGAAGAAATTGCACATATTTAGACTACATCAACATTGAACTGAACTGCGTTGTGTCTTTTTACATTTTACATTTCAGCCATAGAGCTGCCTCGAACACTCCCTTTCTATGTTTTTTATTCCTTTAGATGTTGTTTATGACTGTGCTCTTTGGAAAAAATATCGTGTGTGTGCGCACTGGACAAAAATGCCATGTGTTTCGAAATTGGAATAATTATTTTGCTCTGAATATATTATTGAAAATGCATGTTACTGGGTCAATTTGTCAATATGGATTGCTTTGTAAGGCAGTAAGTACACATCATTGAAACAAACTTTCCACATTGCATTTTCTTTTTTTGCTGAAGGAAACCAGGAGAGGGCGGCCCGGTAGCCACAGTTTCACAGTGCTTTTCAAATACAGTTTGCATCCACATTCCAAAAACATGCATGATGATTGTGCACTCCAACGTGGATGGTTGTTCGTCTCTGTGTGCCCTGCGATGGCTGGCAGGGTGTCCCCCGCCTAATATAGGCTCCATAGTGTAAAGCGGTTCCCAGGAGAAGCCACAGTTCTTTTTCTACAAAGTGATCTGTGCTCCAACAGAATATGATATGTTCCTTGTTCGCTGCAACGCAGACAGCAAAGTTGCTTATGCAACCTTTCGGGGTGAGGAATCTACTTGGGCATCGCACACGCCCCCACGCTTCCCTCAGGGTTGCAGATATACTGAAAGATGTAGGCACAGAGAACAAGAAGAAAAAAAAAAGGACAACAATTCACAGGAAAAGATTGTGAGCATGATTCAGTGTGGCAGCTGTGTCAACATAATGCAATTAGTTCAGGAAACCCTGCCAGTGCCAGCACTGATCTGAGGGCAGCAGCCGAGATAAGGATGTCACAAAGGTGTCTTGCATATCACCTCACTGGAGAGCGTTCGCGGAACGCCTCGCCTCGTATATCTTGCTGTGTGCTGACCCGAAGGGTGGTCCGGAGAGGCTTATTTACAAACGTGTTAGTGCAGATAAAACAACGCTTACTCTCACCTGCAGCTCAGTGTGACTCAGCCATTGTCAACGGGTATTTTTGAAAATGGATATGGGAGGTGCCCGGGCTTGAATGCTCAATGAGGAGATCTCGGGATCATTTACAACCAGTTGCCAGACATCCTCAGCGCCTGGCCCTCAGCGCAACCCCTCTCCCTGTCCCCTGATAGGTCGATTAATCATTCTGTCACCGATGTAGACAGTATGTAAGACTGTGCAGGGGAAATGTGAGCGAGGACAGGAACACTGCAGCAATGCAAACGATCCACATGAAGAACCACAATGTGGAAAGAGTGAGCAATTAAAGTCCAAAGCAACTGCGACACTTTGGTGAATAATTCATCCAGCCAGCCATTGTCTTATTCGCATATCCTCAGGTATGCTGGAGCCTCACCCAGCAATCTTCGGGCAGTAGGCGGGTTTACCAGCTAATTGCAGGGCACTGATGGACGAACAGCCATTCATACAAACACACTACAGGACAATTTCGAGTGCTCAATTAACCTACCGTGCACTGTTTTTGGAATGTGGGAAGAAACTGTAGTACCCGCAGAAAACCCATGCAGGCACATGGAAAACTTGCAAACTCCATACAGGAAGGCCCGGGTTGCCACGATTCAAACCCTGGACCTCAGTCCTGTGAGTCAGATGTGGTCATCCACTGTGCCACAGGTGAATAATCCATTAATTAAAAAAGCCTAAAGTAGGCACACCCTGCGACAGGGCACACAGAGACGAACAACCATTGTCAACGACCTGCCATGCATAATGCGGGAAAACTGCAAACTTGCAACGGTACCTCTGCACTGTGAAGCCGACGTGCTAACCACTGGACTACCGGGCCGCCCCGAATAATCCATTAATTAAAAAAGGTTTCAGACTTTTTTTGACACAGTACTGTACTGTAAAAGTTGATGGAAGGGAATATTTTTGGCCTTGAGCAGTTGCTAGGCAACCAGTAGAGATGAGAGGATGATACAAAAAAGTGTTTTTTTTCTCAACTTTTTGTAGAAACAGATCAAAAACTGAACATGTTACTTCATGTAGGCTGGTTTTATTGCAGTTCTTATTTGACTTCTTCATTTCTAATGAGAATGTCAAACAACATTACACAACTACATTTTGTGTGCAGTGAAAATCTCTCCTTGGAAATGTAGCTTTTGTTTTGAAAGTTTATGAGATGCGGCATGACATTTTGACATGTTTATTCCATCCCGCAACATTTTTGCTCACCTGCGATTCAAATTTCAAACTGGAGCAAAACTTTGCCACTCGTGAGACTAGTTGCAGAACCTGTACATTGCCAGACAGTTCAGTCACGTTCTGGTTGTTTGGCCTTCAAAGAAGTGTTTTAACAAATATTTAATTATATAATCCAATTAATATGGAGGTGCTCGTCACAGATTGGTGCATTTAGGATCGATTGGGAAATTGACTCATACATGTTAAATGAATGGCTACGTTCTCACAAGATTATGCCTTTTTCCTGCCTTCGTGGGAATAAAATGCAGCCAAATATTATACGCCCACTCAAGTATTTTGTGCTGGTATCCATGTTCCAGATCTAAAGTATTATCTACATAATAATTATGTAATCTGATAGACTGGGATTTGTTATGTTCAGACACTATGTATATACTGTCCATATATTTTTTGTAAAGAGAAGTTCCAACCTTGTTAACATTCTCTGCTGTCAGTACTCGAGCCCACAGATATGAATACGTAGATACGACACCCTTTTCGAGATGTGACCTATGGTGGAGCAAAGCGAGGAGCGTCAAAGTTGTCAGCGCATTTCAAGTGTGTGGACGGCAAGGTAAACAACTTTTTTAATATGTTATTTCTTGAATGCTTCGGCATTTAAAAAACAATAAGCTCATAAAAATCGGGGGGAAAATGACTACTTAAATTCAGTGTTGATTCTGATTCTGATTCTGATGCAGTGGGAATGTCAACCTCCCCAAAGAGGCTGCATAGGCATGTCAGTTTGCTGAGTGCTACAGTGCTACAGACACTCTGACACACTAACACTCACATCTGAGAGTGTGTGTGTTCGTCGAGGCAAAGCGTACTCCCCTCCCATTAATTTCCCAACACAGCCTATGTAATGAAGAAATCAGAAGCTCCTACTGTTTCCATCTGTACTTCCTGATGCAGTGGACCCTCCGTGTCCCCAGAGCGGCTACAGCGCGCTCTGGCACTCCTTTTTGGGTGCACTCTGAATAACTGCATGTGAGTATCCAAATGGTCCGAGTGGAGCATTCTGCGCTCTGAGCATATTTCTGTATGCATCGTTAGTCTTCATTTCTATGCGCTTTGCATGTTGTCACGAGCATGAAGTAGAAATAAGTCCTGCATATGCCCCGAGTGCCTCCAAAGACATATGTGGCTTTGTCCCAAAAAAGACGTGCATTGGAAAATACTGTATTTTTCGCCATAGGGAACACACCTTTATTGAAAAAACGTAATTGGGTTTTTGTTCATTTACGGATGTTTACTTGATCCTTTTCTGGAGATGTTTTGGTACACAACTACTGGCAAAGCTGTCATGATTCTTGGTGAGCAGAGACAATTATGTTCTTGTGGTGCAGAAGAAAAGGAGTCGTAGTAGGTGTATCACAGAACACTTTACTGAACATACTTCTACACGAGGCTCGGAGGATGAACAAGGAAGTAGCACGGAAGTCTGGAACACCAAAAACACACACACACACACACACACACACACACACACACACACACACACACACTTTCAAGAAAAAGAAAATTCATGTTCTTCTGAAGATATTACCATACTTTTTGATTTCCAGTGTGTCTCTGATATTTCTTTACACCCTCATGTTCATTCACTGTGTATTATTATTTGGAAATGTTTGCCGTCAACCAAACAGTTTCGATCATCCGGTTCCCGAATTGGCTTTTTTTTTTTTAACTACGGTAAGTCTTTCATGAAACAAATCGCCAGGCATGTCTGGTTAGTGTTGTGTTGTGCCTGACCATTTCTGCCTCATGAATCTGAAAAAAAAAATAGCTCACCAAATGTCCATTCTGATGACAAAATTAGATTTTTGGATTTTTATTTATTTTTTCTTGAAACTGCCGACATTGCACAGTCAGGACGCTGGTGACACATCTGACAACACCGAAACGTCTTGCCAGCTAACCCTCACAGAGGTTGGAGCATAAACAGCAAACGACATCTGGACATGTGATTCCATGAGGGCTCAAACATCCCAACAATCCAGAGAATCTAGAATAATTGAGCAACTGCTTCTTTTCTTTTTCATTCATGGGGTAGGCCAAGCATTTGGGCTCCAGCTGTCCTCTCGACGGGAGTCAATTGAAACCAGAAATAAGATTGGTGAACTTCAAAGCATCCTCATTTCTCTGGGTTTGCATGAGAGACTCGGAGAGTATTTGTCTATGTGAGAGCCACAGGATGCGGCAGCCTGCGGTTCACACTTAATGAGCCTGCCTGAATGTTTTACAGGAAGAAAGCTTAGCATCAAACGGCCCTCCGCTCCTTGCCACTGCAGAGGTAAATATATGCTGTATACACCGAAAATATGATCCTCTGCGCGATCCTTTACTATCGCGTTAGAAAGTTGAGTGAAAATGTGACCACTTACGATACCGGGCAGTGACTGCCTCCGATCATTTGCACACGAGACACTCTGGGGACAGACCAAATGTAGGGTGTACTGTATTTAAAAATGTTATGTCAAGATGAAACTCTGTTACGGTACTGTCCTTGAAGAGACTGTGAAAACTGTGAACCCCTATTTGCTATCCAACCGCACACATTCCAACCCCCCAGGCTCTCAGTAACACTACATAGTTATTTATAGCAACTGAGATTAACGTAGCAATGAATTTGAATATAATTCACTCAAATCTCTTCTAATGACTGGCCTAATGTGGAATTACAAGCAGCCCAAGATAGGCTTTGTCCTTGGTCCTGTCACCTCAGTGCTGCCAGTGTTATATGTCCCATGAGAGACGGTGGGGGGAAAAAGAGCATCCTGCAGCACTTTTTGAAACCTACCTGCCATTCTCCCCTCTTCTGTAAGCCTCCTGACTACTTACAAGAGTAATAGCACATTCCCCGCTGTGTGTTTTGCGACATAACGGCAAAATACAGTGGGGGTGAATTATTTTCCTGTCAGTTCTTTTGGCTCCACTTGTGTTGTTTCTCACTGATCAAGGCAATTTAGTGAGCTGCCATCATTCTCTTGGTGTCAAGAAAAGCATCTCTCAGCAGGACACACTCGTGGACACTCTTCGGGAAAGAGGCACGTCATCCATCAAGTGTGCTAAACAAGATTGGGACCCCCATCTCCTATCACTTTTCTTGAGTAAAGTTCCCGTCACATGCAGGGGCAAAAAAACGTCTCCAACAAAGTAGGAAATGCAAAGATGAAGCCTATCATCCCCTAACAAGCGGTAAAGTGTTCAAGCACATGCTGAGAAGAGAGTTAAAACACACCCTTACCAGCAATGCTGTGATTCCGTAATACTGTTCCCCACAACGGGCTACCCCATTCACCAAAGAGGCACTTGGGGTTAATGATCAAATGCCTTATAAATGTCCCCAGACCGCTCTTCCATCAGTACCAGCAACTGCAGTCCTCTATGCACTGTTTCCACTGCAACGCTACTTGTTCCCCCACCCACGCAGTCTTCCGACTACCCCCACCTCTGTTTCTTTCAGTCCCCTCCTTCTTTCCATCTCTTTCATGGATCCCCTACCCCCACCTCTCCTCTCCACCACACCTCCCTTCCCCGCACTCTCTTTCCATCCCTCCCTCCAGTCTAGTGCTCGGTACTCAGCTGATTTGCGATGCTGCTCACAAGGTGCTGTATGCAGCACTCTGCGTACCAGTCCAATGCATGCGGGCAGCCCAGATGCATCCGCACGCACGATGGACAGAGTGCTCGACGTCATCACTGTTCTGACAGCTAATGGGGTTGCAGCAGCTTAAACAAACGAGCGGTTGCAAAGCAGTTCAAACAAATGACACACTGAAGATGAGACCTGGAGATAATAGGATGAAGATGATAGGAAGACGGTCATTTGCTGACTGCTTGGCACAGCATCCGTCGGCTCCATGCTGTCTTTATGCATTTATCGTGGAATATGTGTTTGGACACGCGCCACTCCCACTGTGATCGGAGTTTCAGCGTTTGAACTCACAATCACAGCACAAATATAAGCAGGGTAAATGGTGCATATAAAAACAGTTTTCATAGGGAGGGTTTCAAGCTCGTATCACAATAATTTTCTCTTTTACTCGTGAAAGGAAACGGCTTTTGAATCTGACTTTTAAGCTTGAAAATCCGAAAATCGTAAAGCTCAACCTGCGCCATTACCAAAAGGCCACTCAAAAAGCCACTTGCTTAAACTCTTTCTTTTTTTTTCCTACTACGTAGGACAGGACATGTGACCGTATAAATCTGCTGGTTTAATGATAGGACGTGACACACTCATTAGCTTAACACCAATGCTGAGCCAGACACTTTGGAGCCCTTTGGGTGGAACAGTGTGTCACCAAGAATTATCATTGTCCCTGAAGTGAATCTCCTTGCTTATTGGCCAGGAATGGGCACTTGGACCAGAAATCAATAAAATTGCAATCACTTAGAATGAAAAAGCAGTGAGACACAGTGAGGTAGAATTGCGTAATTTCCAAACATAAAACTGTAAATGGAGGAACCTAATTTGTATATTGCTCAAAGGCCATATTGCATTTCTCAGAGCAGGAGACAGGTATTAATGAGATATTTCGGTTTGATTAAAAAGATTGAATGAAGCTTTACATTATTATAGAAAAAGCTAAAATCATTTGCTCGTGGGCGGTATCTCCTTCAAACTTGGGTCCTCTACCAGAGGCCTAGGAGCTTGAGGGTTTTGCACAGGATCGACACTGTTCCCAGTATTGCACTCTTTTGCAGGGAGACGTCAGATGTTGTTCCTGATATCCGATGGAGCCATCCACCCAGCTTGGGGGTTAATGCCCCCAGTCCCTCAAGCGCGACTGACACCACTGTTGCCTACATCTTTTCTCTACTCCAATTCAGATGCTGTGGTGTGACCCAAAACGGGCAGTTCATGCTTGAAAAGCCTCCAATATGGTGGAGTTGAAGCAATTCTATGAAGAGGAGCGGGGAAACATTCCCCCACAGAGATGTTACTGTAAGACTCACCACCAATTATTGTAAATGCTTGATTTCAGTTATTGCTGCCAAGGGTGGCACAATCCATTTTTTTAAGTTTCTGGGGCCAATTATTTTTTCACTTTGGGACAGGCTGGTTTGATTTTTTTTTTTTTTTTTGTGCCTTAAAAAATTTGATTGGCATTTAGAAAGTGCATTTTTTTATTTCCTTGGGTTGTCTCTGTGTGATATTAAAATTGGTTTGATGAAATGAAACCTCTGCATGTGATAAATATGCAAAGAACACAGGAATCAAGAAGGGTGCAAATACCTTTTCACGGCAGTGTACACCTTTTGTGTACATCGAAAAAGTATTTGAATTCACTTTGTGAAAAATGGGAGCAAAAACAGTGCAGCGTGTACTTTTTTTGTTCGGAAAGATAGCTAGTAAATCGGTTGTTTGAATTTGGGCACTTGCCTGTACATAGCAAAATATTTTACACTTTTATAGCCTGAACACTAGTCGGAAGGTCTGTGCAGGAAAGATGATATTGATCCAAGCAACATCCAGGGCATGCTGGGTAAACCCAAGTGGATTTGCAGCAGGACATTTCCCAGGAGACAGAACCCTAACTCATAGACCGACAGTAATACTGTTCTGGTATGTCATGACCAGTATGAAGATTCTCACTAGAGATCTGTGTCCCGCTTTTGTCTGCTACAGAAAGAAAATAATCTTATCATCATGAATGTAATCTTATTGTGTGAGCAGTAAGAGGAACACTTCGTGAAATAAGCGGCCCAAGCCTCCAAAGGTTCAGAGCAAGATAGAATACGTATTTTATACAGCATATATGTCGCGAAGACGAATCACGTGGTACTCACATCAAATGGGAGCTACTGTAATGCCGTGACATTTGCAGCTGTCCCAAACATTACATGCAACATCATATGCTTCACCCGTGATGTGTTTTTACAGGCTGAAAGGGTGCTTATGTCGCATAAACCTTCAAAACAGAAATTGAAAATAGAATAGAGTGGGAGGACTGGCAGGGCAAATAGATTATTTGTGTTGTGATCAAATGCACGGAGTAGACATGCCCAGACGGACGGACGAGTGAATCTACTGTTATCGACTCAACTCTCAAGATTGATTCTCCAAATATGAAGCAGCGGAGCATTGTTGCAGCTGCAAATCTTCTGTGAACTTGGGTATGTGAGTCAGATATCAAGAGTGGATTAGATGTGGCTCTCTGCATGTTCTGGTGCTGAAGATGCGAGAAGGTGCAACAATGCAGTACTTTGTTTGGTTGCGATGGCCCATTTTATTATGTGGCATAGTGAGTGGAAAACCTCTCTGCTACAAAATGTTGTTTTCACAATGCACTTCCTCACTGTAGGTATGCTTGATATGGAAACAGAAATCTACCCAGAACTGAATGATGTTGTCTACTACTAAAACAGAAAATAAAGGCAAACACTCTCAACTTAATGTGAAACTGTAATTGTTTCGAGCCAATATTTTTTTGTCTTCATTTCAACACATGCTGTCATTGGTTTCATAGCCGCCAGTCGTTTGTGGGTTGTCCCATCAAATTTCACCTTCTGGGTTGTCATGCAAACAAATTTGCCCAAGGCCTTCAGAAATCCTGTGTGCTAGTATTGACCACACAAACACACACCCGCTAAAATGATGAGTTCTTTTTTCACCAATCAGGTTTCAGATTCAACACTTTGATGTTTTCATTTTTCAGTCTTCGGATTTTGTCAGTCTCGGGGTAGTTCGGTTTCCTCCCACATTCCAAAAACATGCACGGCAGGCTGATTGAACACTCTAAATTGTCCCTGGGTGTGATTGTGAGCGCGAATGTTTGTTCGTCTATGTGTGCCCTGCGATTGGCTGGCAACCGGTTCAGGGTGTCCCCCCCGCCTACTGCCCGAAGACGCCCGTGACCGTTGAGAGGATAAGCCGTTTAGAAAATGGATGGATGATTTCTTGAGCTAAATAGTCTGCTACGTTCACGCCTCTGATTGAGTGAGTTGAATATGCCCACCAAAGATTGATTTACAGGGGAGGACAATGTCGGACATGATTGAAAATTCATTTTTAAGGCTCACTTGTCAAGAAAAAAAATGAACATTCGACCATCACCATTTCTGACTGGCTTGTTTCAACCTGGAAAAGGAGATATGCACATACATACACAACATGTACCGTAAGAGTGCTACAGCTGGTTTCCACACAGCGTGAGTATGATGTATTTTATTTAAATGGTTTATATTTTTCTCATGTTATTGGATAAATATCGGTTGTGAATGCTTTTTTGCAGTGCACAGGTTTGGAGTTGTTTGGAGTTGATATGTCGGATGAAGGTTTTTTTTCTTTTACCTCACTTGAGCATCCCTAAAATTTGGCTCGTTTAAAAAAAAAAAAAAAAAAAAAAAAAAAAGATTTCAACCAAGCTATGGCTCATAACTTGAAAAGCTCCTGAATTGGAGTACTGATATGTCATTTAAATTCAGTATTTCATTTAAATTTTGACATGATACCTTGTCCCAACCTGCAGAAGAGGTTGAATGAATTACGCACCCCTACAGTATTGACAGAAACAGGTCCCAAATCTCTAATGTGCTCAATATTCAAACCAAGAGTACCCTAAGGCATGCAAACGCATTCACTGGAAGAAGCCATGATCAATGTAAACATGAAGAAAAAGGCCCAGTGGGCTGAAACATGGTGATCGACTATCGTAGTCGTGCTAATATAAGAGCCGAGTCCATCCTTCCTTGCATGGCGGCTGTCTGCGGGGGTTTATTGGCTTGTACTTGCCCAATTCCATCACTCTTGTAAATGAGCTTGATTAATCGTCCGAGTGCTCGAATGTGCAGGTGATGCAGGCAACACGCGCACAAAAAGCCCATTTTACAGCAAATATGACTTGTTCACACTGCTGTTGTATCTCCATCATCCCTGTGCCTCTCATGTTCACAACCAACTGCTGCCAGGATGGACTGAAACGAAAAAAATGGGCCATGGCACTTTTGGTTGAGACCAGACCATCATTTGTCATTTAAGTCAAACCTCGGTTTTCGAACGTCTCGGTTCTTGACCAATTCGGTTTTCGACCAAAAATTTCATTTTTTTATGCCTCGGATGACGAACAAATTATGGTTCCTCGAACAAACTGAGCGCACTTGAATGCACCATTTGACTCCTCTCGCTTTCCTTACACGAGGAAGTGACGCTTCCTCGGGTAGACGAGGAAGTGACGCTTCCTCGTGTTGCTTTCCATTGTGAGCAGACGTGTTCAGTAAACATTTTTACTTTAAAAAGAGCGTGGTTTGATTTTCCAACAATTTCGGTTTTCGAACAGCCTTCTGGAACGGATTATGGACGAAAATCGAGGTTTGACTGTATGTGTTACCTGAAGGACAGTATGTTTCGATGATGCTGGCCTGGCTGGTTGGACTTGACAGTGAGAGTTACATTTTATAAAGTGATCAATTCAAACTCTTGAGCAATGGTGATTGATTAGAATCAGTATTATTTAGTAATATGAATTGATTGCCATTGCTGATGTCAGGTAATAGAAACTTGCTTGATGTTATGTAACGGAAACCAGCTAACGTTAACTTCATAGCCTCAGAGTCCCCGTCTTACTCAAATCTTATAACCTGCTGACACTTCCCCACTCACTCTGTCCTGCGCTTTCAAAAGCCCGCATTGTCTGTGGGTGTTCCTCTACCTGCCCGCTGCTGCCTCAAGCCTTCTGCCGTCCAACCGGCAGTTGCTGCGGGTAGAGCCTTGCCGTCACAACAGTGGAGGCCGCAGCAGTCGATCCTTTGCGAATGTATCTGTGATTTTTGCTCATCTTAAATAAGATTCTTCAATTTCTTTGCCCTCTTTCTCAATTTTGGCTTGTCTTTGACAACATACATTTGATACACGCTCTGACTGTGAAACTAACACCAGGAGTGACACCGTATAAATCCATATTCAGTCTATTCTCTGTCCTGACTTGTTCAGTGTACCATTTATGCTGAAGTTGAGCCAGTGGGTCACCCGCTCCAAGGGTAGAGGTTTCGTCGGCTACTACAGTATACGTTGACTGGTTCAGTGTACTGTCTGTACTGTAAAAGTATTAATCTGTCAGGCTCTCTAAATTCTGGGCCGGTTCTTGGGGATGAAAGAAAAGAGAACAAAAAGAAATCAATAGCACCGCATCGGCCCAAAAAGATGGCAGCCAAGCGGGTATTTGCCTGCAGTGCCTGATAGCCAGTCCAGCCCTGACTGCCGCTGTCTCCCTTCTGCCACATGGAACATGTTTGCCCCGAAAAGACGTATTGATTATTATCCCAACGTTGTTGTCAAATTATTACATTGGTTTTAGAAAGTACAAAGAAGTACACTTCAGATTTGATTTGGGTATAAAAATGGATTGTCATCAGCAGATAACTTAATAAACAAAAGTGGTAAAACTGTCTTATAAATCTGATTAGGGCACAGTTTCCCCGTGGCGTATATGACAACAGCAAATTTGGAAATTAGATTGCATCGTGCAATAGGAAGACGGAGTATGGGAAGAGGGTCAAATGCTGTCATGGGAGACCACTGCTCACTTCCGTCTGTGAGTCAGCCCCGTACACTCAAGGGCATCGCAAATGAATCTGTTGGATGTATAAATAGATACTTCACAAGAAAAGAATGTCGAGAGAGGAAAAGAAAAAGTCAATACGATCCCTTTTTATTGAGGCACCTTCAGTGTGTTTCAATGATGTATGCTTGTTGAAAAGAAAACACACAACCATGGTGAGTTAGCCACCCCACCCGGGCCATGCTTTTAGTGGACACTCAGTGAAGCCAGAAAGGCGGGCCAGGTCTTCGCAATGCCCAAGATGAATGATATGCTTTCCGCAGAGGATGGAGGCTTGCAACAATGTGCAGTGATGTGTGCCCTCATAAAGAGGACGGTCACAGCAATGACACTGGACTGCAATGATGAAGTGGAGAATATCCCGTTCCTCCCCCCACAATACTTCTCTCGCAACCTTTAAATTCGCATGCCTCACAGTGTTGTCAAAGAGTGTGCCACACAGAGGTTCCATGCAGTCGGGCACACAAGGATCTGTGCTAGTGGGACACTTACAGCCAAATGTTGAATCTTGAAGGAGTAGCTGGAGGTCACAGTGGAAAAAGCTGCCAGTCTGATATCCTGCAAAGGAAAGACTGTGTCAACTCAAACAAGCACATTCACGTTGAATTAAAAAAAGCAGTTTTATGTTCAAATTTACATACAGTATAGGCATGCATAGATATCACTCAAATGTCTTTCAATTTAATGCTAAAGTAATCCAAATGTTGAAAAAAAAAAAAAACGGGAGCTAAATATTGGTTGCTGCTCTGTCACCCAAAAAAACAAAGCCATGAACCACAAAGCTACAAGGGCAAGTAAGTTAGTGCTGACTGCGATCAATTCCAGTGCTTCTCCACAGTGAGTCGATTGATTTCATGTTAATGCAATCTTATCGACTTCAGTGGACCTCGCATATCCACGATTTGGCATTTGCAAATTCACTTTTTCACAGAATTTGCTTGAACACATTGCATTCTTCTCGGACGATAAAAAGTGGTAAGGCGCTGGTCGATTAACAGCCTCTAATTGACACAATAAACGGTTACTGCAGGTTATAAGAACACCCCCAAAAAAACATCAAACTCATTTTTCGCCGAAAGAACACACACACACACACACACACACACACACACACACACACACACACACACACACACACACTCTTAGTTGGACTCGCTGCTCAGCCCCCAACTCACTCATCCAATCACAGAGCTAACAGCGGCAGGTCGATTTATAGTTGGATGTGCACGACAGTCAGAGAAGAGGTAAGATGGTGGCACTCATTTCTGCTACAGAGTTGTTTTTCCTTACAGTACGTTAGCTTTGCCAAAGTATGACTAAACATGGTTTCAAAATCAGTGGAATCCGTAACAAGTGCTGCACGGGAACATCGTTTAACATATCTGCAACTCCAAATTTGTGTTGTCACTGCATGGTCCCATCAGTCTTTACAGCGCTAACCATTTCACATAACCTCAGACTGCTACGTTGGTAGGACCACTGGTTAGCGCGTTGGGCTCTCGGTGCAGAGGTCATGGTTCAATACCGGCTCTGGCCTCCCTGTGTGGAGTTTGCATGTTCTCCCCGTGCCTGCGTGGGTTTTCTCCGGCTACTCCGGTTTCTTCCCACATTCCAAAAACATGCACAGCAGGCTGATTGAACACTCTAAATTGTCCCTTGGTGTGACTGTGAGTGCTTGTATGTCTGTGTGTGCCATGCGATTGGCTGGCAACCAGTTCAGGGTGTCCCCCGCCTACTGCCTGAAGACAGCTGCGATAGGCTCCAGCACGACCGTCGTGAGGATAAGCGGATCAGAAAATGGATGGATGGATGGATGGATATTTCAACTAGAGGGGATATTCGCTCTTCCTTCAGGATTACCAGGAAGAATATCACCAAAATGTTGCATAGAAAAGAAAGTGTTAACATTAATGACAGAGGGGCATTTACTGTATCTTGTAAACATAGTGTATTGTAAACTGCATGAGTGTGAGTTTTGTTCATATTTCATCAAGTGTAGCTCACCAGACCACTATATCACACGTCATGTCTTGTAAGATGCCAACAACATGATGTCAAAGTGGCCAGAGGCTATCTACAGTGTTCTTAAATGTGATTGCTTGTAACTGTTGGCTGCCAGGAGAGGAAATAATGTTTTATGATGAGCCCCATTCAACTGTTCCTCTGCAGAACCTTGGCCTTATTTTTTATGTTGGTAAACTGTCAATTTCATGACTCACTGGGCTTAATCGCTTCAGTGTAATTGTCACTTGAAATACATCCAAGGCGGTAGATAAGTAAGTTCAATTTGTGCATGCCAAGACAAAGCATCAGTTTGCACGATTGAAAACAGCCAACTGCCTGAAATGTTTATCTGTTTCATCTGCTGTGTTTTTTTGTCTGATACCAAAGGGTGTCACCGACAAGTGCAAATGCAGTGGTCCCAAAAAAACAAAAAAACAATGAAGAAAATGGCCAACTCCGGCCGGGAAAGCATTAAAGTATGGTAAACTGATACCTTTTTTTAGGTAGACGTATAGTCTAATTAGAAAATATACTTGGATTCAGATGATTTTATTTTGTGCAGCCACTTGCCAAAATAAAATTGAGTAGATTCAACCCCCATTTCTTTCAGGGTAAGCCTACAGCATACACAGTAGCTATGACAGAAAAAAGAAGGCAGTGCTGACAAAACCAGGTAAAGTCAATTATGATGTCATGAAAATCATACCAAACCTAGCAACTGCTGTAATACTGTCACGTTCTGCTCTGCTTAGTTTTCGTTTTGTTTTCAGCACCAGCTGAAGTGTTGGGCGTGACCCTTCAGCACCTGTGTCTCGTCTCCCAATCAAGCTCCAGGGCTGACGAGTCTTCAGTTCGTGTCGGATTATTGACCTTGTTTGTTGTTCATGCTCATAGTTGCTTTTTTAGATGTTGTTTTTGTAAGTACAGTATATTGCCAAGTCATTTTTTTGACTAGTTTTACTTTTGTGTGTTTGGACTATCGTCATTTAGTTTTGTGGGTTTTCGGTTACCAACTTTACATTGCCGTTTGCAGGCGCTTTTTGTTCTCATTTGGTTTTCCTGGCTTTTTGTCGCCAGTGATTTCTGTTTATATTTTGTTGGTCTTTGGCTTTTCTTGAAATATTTTTGTCGCCATTTACCTCAGTCTGCCTTTTTGGGTTTCACTGTCCTTGTCAAAAACCAAATGAGTAATGGACAGTCCAAAGCGGAATTATTGTGTAAGAGAGAGAGAGCGAGAGCAAGAACAACGTAAGATGGAGGCAAATTAGCTTCTGGAAGAATTGCAGCTGCATGATAACTTCACTGTGATCACCGGGGGTTGTGGGAAAAAAAAAACTACACAACAATCTATTTATAGAGCATGAGCGCGATAGAGAGAAGCGGGCAGGGGCATTGTCATTTGATATTGCGGCATCTTTTCTGATAGTGTACACAAGTCGCAATGGTCTGCGAGTAGATAAAATGACAGTAGAAACAAAAGGTAATGATCCTCAGGGGATCCTGCTGTGGCTGATAGCGGTTCCAATGGACTGTTTTTTTCTCCATAGAGGTTATGGAAAATAACATCACTGTAGAGACTTTAGACAGGTGTGGCTCCTACATGTGACATACCCACAGTCGTTTGCATCCATCTGGGCATCAGCTGTGACAGCAGTTTTACATTGCAACACTCTTAAAACTGAGAATGCACAGTATACTAATAAACCTACTTTACAAAATGAAGAAGACACAAACATCTCCAAATCACCTGATGAGGACAAATGTAAGGTCAAAAGCATGCCTTGGAAGATCCTAAATTGGCTTCATGACAGGCTTTGATTTGGTGATTCTGAGATACAATCAGGTGAAATGGAATTGCTCGGTTCGCATAATTGGATCGTTCCCCTACCTATTTGCAGTGCCAAAAGCCTGAGCAATTTACTGGAGGAACCAAATGAAATGTAATGAAGGCTCTTGATCGCCATTACGAGTCCTTGTGTGAACCACTCCAAATGAACACTGCTGAGCTAAAACGCAAGGTCAGGACAGGTAGGTGTAAAACAACTCATCCACGTATGAAACCCTTGTTGATTAATTATCAAAGGGTGTCTGGTCAAGAAGATATCATGTCATTTGCAAATAATCCAACACAAAATCAGACCCCTAATCTTCGGTGGTTTGTAGGTCAGCTGGTGATAAATGGTGTGTGCATTTTTAGTTCAGGTATCAGAGATAGCAGCTCAGTCATTGCCTTGGCAATGCCGGATCAACTGCCCACAACCACCGGGCCGTGGACTGATAGCGGCCTGTGAGTCATTAGGCACCGGGTCGCACCGAGAGACTGAACATAAACATATTATTGCTCATCAGAGTCTGAAAGCAGTTTTATTTTGGAATAATCCGGTGCACCTGACTGGTGCGTTTTGACATCTGTACAGAGGTGTACAGATGTCAAAACGCTCATCTCAGTCACATGATATGATACGAAAATATGTAAGGTCATAGGCCAGTAAAAATAAACATCTTTGGAAAGCTTTTTTATGTAAAGGGGAGAAAGCCAAATGAGAAAAACCTACTACATCTGACTTTAAAAAAAGATGGGCTCACCGGCTCACGGAAGACAAAAAAGCGCAGTGTCCCACTAATTACAACTACTATTCATACTGGTGAGTTGTAGTTTTATTTATAATTTGTTCTTATTTGTTTCTATGTCAGCGGGTCTGTCATACTGATGGACCAGCCCTGTTTTGTGCTGCGTTAGCACAAATGTCACATGTGACGTTACCGTAGAGTCTTAATCATGATCCTACCCACTATTTCAGTGGTGCACTTCCCATTGTCCCATATTTATTACACTAGCCAAAAGAATGATATGAGTCAGAGGCACAAAAATGACTCCTTAAATGACATTATTTTACTTCTTGGTTCATTCATTACCTAAAGATTCGACTCTCCTCCAGTCACTGCAGGCCATTTACTGTCCTGGTGGCAGCTGAAAACATCCATCCATCCATTGTCCGATCTGCTTTATTCTCACAAGGGTCGCAGGGGGTGCTGGAGCCTATCCCAGCCGTCTTTGGAGATTAGGCGGGGGACACCCTGAACTGGTTGCCAGGCAATCGCAGTGCACACACAGACAAACAACCATCCGCGCTCACATTCACACCAAGGAACAATTTCGAGTGTTCAATCAACCTGCCATGCATGTTTTTGAAATGTGGGAGGAAACTGGAGAACCCGTAGAAAACCCGAGGAAGGCCGGAACCGGGATCGAACCCACAACCTCTGCACTGTGAGGTCGACGCGCTAACTACTCGCCGACCGAGCCGCCAGCTGAAAACAGATGCAGTCAAATATTTGGACAAGAATTGATTAAATATAGAATCTTTTGCAGACTTAACTATTTTAGTTTTGGCCACATTCAATCGAAGACTACAACTTTATGGCTTTTTGAATGTGATGAAAAAAAGGTGGACTTTTTTTGGTCAGCGAGTGCAGCACGTCCACCTCGGGTCATCAAGGACCGCTGTCCTGCGTGTTTCATATGTCTCCATCCTCTAACGGACCTGATTCAAATGATCAGCTCAGCAGCATGTTCAGAGCAGCCTGATAACGGCTGTGATCATCTGAATCAGGCGTGCTGGAGTCGGGAGACCTAAAACAAGCAGGGCAGGGCGGCGGCTATCGAGGACCCGGTTTGGACACCCCTGATCTACACAATAAACATTTGGATTGCCTGCATGGCTTCTTAAATACGGCTTTGGAGTCACCGAGCTCCAAATGACAGAGCCACTCTATTCCTCACCAGGATTTCTGTTCAGCTTCTGAGCAAGCACTTGAATTACTTGACCCTGTGTTGTCTTTTTCGCTTTCTCTGGTTCTGTCTGCATCTGTCTCCACGACACGTGGCTCTCCATGACAAGTTTCTCCCACTCAGGCAGGGAAAGGGATTTGTGGGAGGGGCGGCATGGGGGGGAGGGGAAAGGCAAGACCACAGAAGATTAGTGGGGCTTGTTGAGTTGAGTCAGGTGCCGTGCATCCTCTGCGGCGTTACATATGAGCACAAGGAAATGTGCACGTGTGAGAGTGGGTGCTCCTCAAATGGGAGGGATGTGGCCCAAATTTAATCTCTCTATTGTGACGATGATGGGTTAGAGTGAAAAAAAGGGAACGCGCCTGCTGAAATCCCACTGGCAGTGCTGCAATGCAGGGGTTTAACATGGAGCCGGGAGGCAGGCGGACGCATTTAACAAGGAGACCGGTGTTAACACACACATTTTACTGACATACATCAAGATGGACACGGATGAATACCAATAAAAGACTCTTTGCTCTGCGATGGCTGTTGAAAGTCACTGTCCGGCCGAGTGCGATCTCATGTACAAACAGCAGGCCGAATCGAACCAACCCACGATTTTAGCACGATTTGAAATAAAAACCGTAAACAAAGGCACAGAAATGAGAAAACATGAAGACCTCGGATTGTTAGCCTCTACAGTCTCCCAGAGTGTCGTGCGTGAGCTAAAGAGCATCATAGTCGGTGCCAACATGACAGATTGTTGACTGTGGGAGTCTTTTACAGTCAGCACAAGCCAGCAATTGATGACACTTCTTTTACACGTTGATACACACAGTACTGGCGCAATAGATACAAAAGCGCACTTGTATGACTTTTGCACATAGAGTACTGTGGCTATGGTTCAGTGGAGAGCAGTAACCCATCGACTACTTATTCTGCGTGCATTTCCATGTTTAATGCGATCTTATGATAAAACTAAGCCCATCCAGTGAAAATGATGCAAAACTTACTGTCAGTATTAACTCCTGCTTTCATTACAAGGCCCCGTATGCTTTAATGCTCCACCTTTACCGGGTCCATCCGTCTTTCGCCATGGAGCATAATTAGAGTTTATAAAGTGAAGACATATCAACAACAACTGTTGTTGTCCTTATCTTGCTATTTCACACCCTACAATATGACCTTCTTCGGGTTAAGATGATTAGTATATTTTTCATCAATATCAGATTCCAGTTGATCCAACGTTTGGGTTGGGGAAGGACAACTGATTATTTTTGTGAACTGGTACCCAGTAATGTGATTCCTAGCAATCGTTTATTTGCTTGCCTGACCATTCTGCTGATCACTTTCTCTAACAAAGCAAATCAGTGATGACGTCCCATGCAAGAAGTTTATATTGGTTTGGAACTTTTCCAACACAGCATCAAGGCAGAAGCACTCCAAAGTTGGCTTTATTTAATATGGAAAGATGATATCGGGGCTACTTGCTTTAATTTCGTCCGTGGACTGGGGGCACAATTTTAGTATGCGGAATTAGAATTGTGCTTAATACATTGTGTGTGAAATAAAAATGTCTACCGTAGAGAAAAAAAAAACGTTGCTACACTCATGTATCATATGAGACTGGAACACTCCATCAGTCCCGTTTCTATTAGGGCCGGACCGATTCATCCGTCGGTCAGTTTTAGCCCTTTTTCAACATAATCGTAATCGCTCATTAGACAATATTATATACTCTAGTACAAATTTATCATCAATTGCCAACACAATGTGAGTCATGGAGAATGATGTCATTTCTCAGCTACATGGGGCGCTGCAAATGCAATTTGCGTCTTTCCTGAGACGATGGTATGGTTGTCCCAGTTCTCTCATGACCATCAACACATGAACACTGCCTCGGATTTTGGTGGCCTTAAATGAGATTTTGTATGTAGCCTCAAAACACTTCCAGTGCAGCCTCCAAGTCATGTGTTGGTCCACAGTACAGTGCAGCCCCATGTCATGCACATGTCCTGTGTGCTTTTGTGCTGCACGTTCAACAGGCTAACTAGAGTTGGACATCATTTGAATTTGAACGACTCCGGTTCCAAACGAGTCTCATTTCTGATTCTTTTCGAGGGGAGAGTCAAATAAGTTTGCATGGTGTTAAATTATGGGCAGCCATTTTTCTCGCGCCCGTAGCCTAGACCAAAATGATTTTTTGATCTGGCACTGTACCACAGTACATACTTTCTACACTGGACGGCAACAAAGGTAAAGGGAAGACAATTTTTGTTCTCATCTCTCACTTCTTTTATTTTCAACCAATCAAACATCATTCAGTAAGGCCACTGGACACTAGGAAATGCTGAAAAACGACACCGGTAAACACATTTTTACACAGTATTTCTGCCCCAAAAATGCAAGTAAACTATTCTTGATCATTATTATCATTACGTGTGAATTTGCCCTCTGCATTTGACCTGTGGGTTGGCCAGGCCACACGGCAGAGACACTGTAGCCTAAATAACACAAAACAAATCACACTCCAGGAAAGTTTTTTTTTGTTGTTTCTTTGTTTTTTCCCCTGCGTTGTAGGCATAGTTTGATGACGAACCGCATGCTGCATTGGAAGATGTGGGCCAAGTTTTAAAATCAAGTAGTTTGCAATTGCACCACATAGTCACTGACTGAATGATGGGACACCGCACTCATATAGTGGGGCCAGACCGACACATGCCAGGAGCTCAAGTGTGTCAATCGGCCCCATTTTAGCCCTGGCCCAAAAATCCAGACAACCGAAATTAACGCTACGGGCTCTATATCCATACACAGCACAAGTCTGGCGTAAAGCGTGGTCGAACTGTGCACATGGGCGGGCTACACCAAGTATGAGTATTTTTGCAGACGCACGCAGCTTGGTGCATTTATGCTGCGGCGGATCAAATGCGAGTTGAGTTATTTATTCGATGCAATTACATTACATTACAAGTCAATGCAGTACATTTGCTCAAGTTGGAAAATTGAAACCGGAAGACACATATCGCATCGCATGGAAGCATCTCCTCTCATTACCTTTCAAGTTAGCACACAAAACACACAGTCTTTGACATGGCGGAAGCAGAAACGAATTTGCTGGAGGCCATGCAGCAGGACCCAGCAGGCAAAGTGCGTTTATGAGGAACTGCAAGCACACCTCCACAGGCGAATGAGATGAAGTAGGCCAGGGCAATCACAGATCACCACTGTGAAGTGGGAACTCGGAGACTGCCTTCCACCACGATATTAAGTGTCCATGTAACACTCGCAGAGCCCGATAGCTGTGCCCTAGCCACAAGGGGGATTTTAAAACATCATAAAGATAATGATGCTAACAACAATGATACATTGAATGAATTGACTTCAACAGTGATTCAGAAGGATTGCTGCACAATTTTGAAGTATTTATGAAGTACGACCATCCATCATGCATGTGCAACGGCGCTCCGAATCTGTCTGACCGTACTTTGATCAAATTCACCAATATTGCGTAACACAATCCATGCCAATGCCTCAACATGGCTCCGGCAATTGTAACGTTTAGTCGACTTTCAGCCACCAAATTTTCAGGTTATGTCAAAGGAAATGCCTTCGGTGTGCCAGAAGGCCCAGCATGACGCAGGGCCATCTGCCAAATTCTCCACCAAGCCGAAGGGGACTTGAACCGGCACGGAAATCAAGATGCGCTGTTTTTTATGCCCGAGTGCACCTGCTTTGTCAATGAATATACAGTATAGTATAGCCCTGTCCATCCATTATCCGAGCCGCTTATCCTCACGAACGTTGCTGGCGTGCTGGAGCCTGTTCCAGCTGTCTTCGGGCAGTAAGCAGGGAACACCCTGACCTGGTTGGCAGCCAATCGCAGGGCACACATTGACAAACAACCATCCGAGCTCACAATCACACCCAGGGACAATTTAGAGCGTTCAATCAACATACCGCATATATTTTTGGAATCTGGGGACAAACCCTCACAGGCGCAGGACACATGCAAACTCCACACAGGAATCAGCCGAAATTGAAACCCAGACCTCCACACTGTGAGGTGGATTTATTCATATATGATTGTAGCGTAGCAATTCAGTCCAAAATCTCAGCTCATTTTCAGCACTTTTCTTCAAGCATATTTCATGTGCTTGGGGTGGAAACAAAACACAAAGAGGACGTTACAGGTTCTTTAAGATAAATTACAAATAAATGTATATCAACTGTCTTTTATATTCAGTGTAAATGGAAAAAAAACATCTGGAAATATTGCCATTGTCACATTATTTTAAGGAAATATACTAAATGGTCATTAATATTCTAATGTGGGTGTAAAATAACCAATATAGGATACAAAATTTTGTCCATATCACACAGCACTGTCCTTATCACATTATAAAATGATAGTTATGAAGATAGTTATATGACTGATATCATATTTCCTTTGTCATTTTTTTTTTTTTAATTCCCTGCCCAGAGAATCGATATTAGGAATCAGATGGATCAGCAGTATCGGTGATGGAATCTGAAACATTTATTTTGTGCAATGAAACACTTTGTTTTTTTCTTTCCCCCCAATTTTGCTGCTGTAGACCGCAAATTTCAGTGTGGGACAAATAAAGGTTATCTTATCTTATCTTATCTTAAAATACACATATATATGTATATTTAATTCCCATCCCTACACATCCGTGTTTGGCCTTAGTCTTCATCAAATGACATTGTTAGACATATTTTTTCATGAAACTCATCTGTGAATTCTTTAGGGCTGCTACTGATGAATCACATTTATCGCAATTGTGAAAAGCATGAATCGCTTCTGTCACTTCGCCCTGTACTGACATGCTGTGGCCACCACGGCTTTATTCATAGCATCACCAATAACATGCTGTTAGGCATGAATGCCTGTGAGAAAATGTATCCTAAGATGCATTTTAAGATTTATCCATCCATCCATTGTCAACTCCACTTATCCTCACAAGGGTTGTGGTCCTGCTGGAGCCCATCCCAGCCGTCTTTGGGCAGTAGGCGGGGGACACCGTGAATCGGTTGTCAGCCAATCGCAGGGCACACAGAAACGAACAACCATTTGCACTCACACCTAGGGACAATTTAGAGTGTTCCAGCAACCTGCTGTGCATGTTTTTGGAATGTGGGAGGAAACCGGAGTACCCGGAGAAAACCCACGCAGGCCTGGAAAGAACTTGCAAACTCCACTCAGGAAGGCCGGAGCCAGAATCGAACCCTACATCTCTGCACTCTGAGGCCGACGCGCTAACCAGTCGCCCATCGGGTCGCCCCATTTCAAGATTTATTTCTTCATTTATTTTGGCTTCTGGTAATTTGGGAGCACATTAGGCCAAAAGGTACTGTATTTTGTCACTTTGAAATTTCCCTCGTGGCACTGACTTCTAAGTGCAACTTAAGATGAGCAAGTGAGTTTCACGGCACAGCAAAGACGAACAAAATTCTCAATTTTTCATCTTCTCGTTGGAAAACAGTGGTCAGTACACCCTAGGAAATACCACCACAATTTTGAGACATGGATTTCAAATACTGTAGTAATTGTCAATGTATACACTCAAAAACAAATACATAATTAATTTTATGTTGCAATGTTGCAGAAACACATCGATAGATTTGATATTACTGTCAAGGATTTTAAAAATCTAATTGACAAGAATAGTCCAGTGGTTAGCACGTCGGCTTCACAGTGCAGAGGTACCGGGTTCGAAAAAGCATGGCAACTCTAAATGAATGAAAATTGAGCGGATGCGCTGCATAGTTAGTGAGGATGAAGCGAACAAGAATTGTATGATTTGCGCTCATAGCATTGTATGATTTTGCAATTTTCATCAATCCATAACTACAATGAAGCAGAGACAGCGCGAAATATCCAACAGAAATATTTCCACCTGTCTTCCCGCAACAAAGTTGCATGGAATTTATTATCCGAATAGAAATACATTTTTCCCCAAAAGGATTTCAAAGAGAAGCTATTTTATGAAACAAACCACATCTTGAAGGTTATGATGTAGTAGTACAATAAATTATAAAGCGAGATAACATAAGAATCGCTGTCATTGTTTGTGTAGTGAACTGCCATTTCCAACACCGCTTATCCTGTTCAGGGTTGCGGAGTGCTGGAACCTATCCCAGCTGACTCCTGGCGAAAAGCGCGTTCCGCCCTGAACTGGTCACCACTCCATATCAACAGAGCACATCCGGAGACAGGCCACCATTCACACTCACGCACACAGAGCGGGAACTGAATCCACGCTGCCAGCACACGAGTGTGCCGCTACAACGTCAGTGATATGCAAGTCTTCAAAATGAAAGCGTTCCATCTTGGCACGAGACCAGAGAAGCACACTCAGGAGGAGCAAGAGGGACGTTCTGTTGGCTCGGTCGAATGCAGGCGACGGTATTGTAGGACAAATGACGGACAAGTGTGTCTACTCGTGGGGGTCGTTCAACCTTCGCATTGTCAGAGAAATCCATCACGAGGCCCAAAGTTGGAAAAGCGCGGCGCCACCGGTCCAACGCAAATTGAGGGTGACAGCTCACCCCTCATGAAGAGCTATACTTGTGCCGCATTAAAAGTGACTCTTGTTGCCGCATAATTATGTCAGTCTCAGTGCATTAATGGCTTTCCGTCTCTCACACTGCATGAGCCACAACATGCTGGATTTAATTACAAGTACTTGTGGCTTTAATACGTTGTTTAATTTCCGCCATGATGTTCACATGCTTTGTCGATGAAAACTGCAGGGGGGCTTTTTCCCCGCTATGTGAAGGAGTGGTTACTTTTGAAAACCGAACCGGCAGTGCCTTATGAATGAACAGAGGTATTATCTGTAGACAAGTGATGTGACCTACACCGCTGCAATATTTAACTCCTATCTTCTGTACAGTAGGACGAGATGCGTTTTCAATTAAGCACTCATTTAGTCCCAAATCAGGCAGTGGCCTCTGAAGCACACCAGCACGGGGAAGAGGACAGAAAGTTAACGTCATGCATTTTAATGCACACATCCCTCCCTGATTTAAATTCAAACTCAAGCACGCTGGTGTTGATATCCAGTGATTTACTGTCACAGCTAAAAGTGTTGAAGGTACCCTTAAAATACGACACGGCGTTATTTCTAATATGTCCCGCGTTCCGCCGCTGCGGAATGAACGCGGTGCCGAAGGAGCGGGGCAATATTTCCGTGATAAATGACAAACTGTGCTTTCGGGATGCTCCTGCGCCAACAGTCCCACGCCCCGGTGTGTTATCACCTGCCCTCCCGTAGCCTCCGGATCTGAGCGCGGCATCACGGATCAATGAAGCGCAGCCAAGAGAAGACAAGAGCAATCAATGCTTTTGGGAAAGACAACAGCGTTTCTGCACAAAACACAACACGGCAAAATACTGCAGCCTTTTATTAATGACAAACACTAAATCTTCTTTAGTCGCAGGCTGAAAAGTAAGCTTTGATGATCATGAACAACAATTCCATCCCAGACTGAAATGATCTCTTCTCTTTGTGACAAAGGTGTACATTCGGTGCTAGGTGAGCAATTTAAGAGCAAAAGTCAATTATTATCGTGATTATTGTAAGAAGCAGCTTCATGAACACCACCCAAAATCATTTACAGCAGTTCGAGAGGCGTAGGCTCATTGCTCCAAAACTGCAAATGAAATCGAAAAGTTGGAGATCAGCTCGAAATTGTTCTTTCTGCATTTTCATCAAAAATAGTTCGCACCAACCCTTCTAATGAAGGCCACATCTTCAGCAAAGGTCATAAACAGTCAATGTAAGGGTCAAGTGCCTCCTTAGTTGTTTTCGTAGCAGCTGGAATGCAAAAAAGACATCACCAAACACATTTAAAAGAAAACGTGTCCTTTAAGAGACACGTTAATGATAATAATGAGCATTATTTTAGTCCTAATCATTCATTGGTGTAAGTGGTCTCCAAATGAGTGTTTTCCATCCCAGTTGAGTATTCGACCGTTAACTAATGGCTACTTAATTGACAGGCAATTGGAAAAGTGTTGAGATTGAAGCTTCCTAATGACAAAGCACAACTAACAAATGTGAATATTGAGTCATTAGTCTTGAGCTCACACTCGAGACCCAAACAAACGTCCCAACAATCCATCCAAACGAGAGAGGGGATGTAAAGATTTTTGCAAAAAGGCTTCACAAACTGAGACACAGAGTGCAACATGATTTTTTTTTTTGTCTGTGTGTCACAAACGGCATTAAGGAGAGTTTATTTCATTTTATTGTCATTGCATAAAAGCACAATGAAATTGCACATGCCCCCCTCCACATAAAAACCACAACAGCATTCCATCATTAACAACCACACAGAATGTAACATGACATTTAAAATTGCTTCGAGGAAATGCGTGCTGCACTCACAGCGCCTCTGTTTCTGGCCAAATCTACGTTGTAGGAACCGTGACAAAAACAATTGTTCCACCCAGTGCTGCAGTTAATCTAACAGAGCTTTCATTTGGCGCTATCGAACTAAGAAACAGGTTCAATACAATCTTCTCTCGATACAGTACTTATCGGCCATCACGAGCTTACTCTCCAATTGGCTTTCACCAACTCATCATTGCTTCTTCAAATTAAGAACCACACAGCCTTGACAAATCACGACTCTTTTCACACTCGTGGCATGATGTCAAAAGCTCCACAGTCTCAACTCAAGAATTCTCAGTTATTGAGGAAGAGAAGGGCTGCCAAAGAGAAGCACACCCCTGGCAATGCAGCAGTAAATCACTAGATAGAGCACCATCTGCTGCTTGTCAGAACATTGGAACATTGATCTTTAAGCCTGGCTGGAGTCTCAAAGTGAATCAGAGCTTAAGTGGAGATGAAATGCTGGTGAAGAAAATGTGCATTACCTTGCGGCAAGGTTTGATATGCCTCTGTCTTACGTCATCATCGCCACCTACGCACATACACACACACACACACACACATATATATATACACACACACACACACACACACACACACACACACAGTCAAACCTCGGTTTTCGAATGTCTCGGTTCACGACCAATTCGGTTTTCGACCAAAAATGTCAATTTTTTTGCCTCGGATGACGAACAAATTTCGGTTCTCCAACAAACTGAGCGCACTTGAATGCACCATTTGACTCCTCTCGCCTTCCTTACACGAGGAAGTGACGCTTCCTCGTGTTGCTTTCCATTGTGAGCAGACGTGTTCAGTAAACATTTTTATTTTAAAAAGAGCATGGTTTCGGTTTTCGAACAATTTCAGTTTTCGAACAGTCTTCTGGAACGGATTATGGACGAAAACCGAGGTTTGACTGTCTATAATTTTTTTTTTATGGGCGGGTGGTCCTGTGGTTGACCTCACAGTGCAGATGTTGTGGGTTCAACCCGGCTCCGTCCTTCCTGTGTGGAGTTTGCATGTTCTCCCCGGGCCTGTGTGGGTTTTCTCCAGGTACTCCGGTTTCCTCCCACATTCCAAAAACATGCATGGCAGGCTGATTGACGACTCTAAATTGTCTCTCGGTGTGAGTGTGAGCGTGGATGGTCGTTCGTCTCTCTGTGCCCTGTGATTGGCTGGCAACCGGTTCAGGGTGCCCCCCGCTGCCTACTGCCCGAAGACAGCTGGGATAGGCTCCAGCAACCCCGTCACCCTTGTGAGGATTAAACGGATCGGAAAATGGATGGATGGATGGATGGATGGATGAATTGATCATTGTTCAGGGACCATGTTTTAGTCTTTTAGTCTGTCGTATCCTTCTCTTGATCCAAAATGTCCTGTATTTCAAAATGCAGCGCCTTCTTTCTTAGGCTAAGGGCTGGCTAACATTCTGCTAAACGTTGACAACGCCATGGATTCAGTTTTCACAGTGTTTGACTTGTATAATAGAACATCAGTTAGCTCAGATCTCGATGGAACCTTGGAGAAGATTTGATCTAACCTGACTAATGATCTGTGTCTGACAAAGACCTAATAGCTTGCCCTTCATTGTTAGCTCTCTGGAGGTTTGCACCTGCACAGGATATTGAAACTGCTGATATGTCAACAAACAAGAAGTAGTTGTTTTCAGTTAGGTTGTCTTGTCTCTTTCAGTTAGGGAGCATTAATCAGGCTATTTGTGTGCTGGCTTAATTTTCTTTTTAAGTGCGCAGATTGGACTGCACAAGCCTGCTGATATCGGAAGTGAAGAGACACATCCTCATAAGCACTTTGTGTGATTAAACACAGAGGGTGGTGCAAACCCTGACTTGCTTTAAAAACGAAATAAAAAATGTGGATTGCTGTGCGGCCTTAAACAAGAACACAAAAACTCCACAGTAGATAAAATTCCCAAACCCCATAACTCTGAAGCGTATATGCAAACCACTTGTATGCTACACTGTTTGATATCAAATCACTGATGAAAATGAGGGAGTCAGGTCTACACTGACTTAATACTTTTATGTTATGACTTCTGCAACTCAGCTAAAAGTGCATGTTTGTGCTATTAATGCTATTAATGCTTAAATGTACGGGCCCAATTTTTGTCGACTTGCACCATTGCACTCAGGCGTAACTTCGTTTCCGTGCTCGGGCAAGTCTAGTGCAGCGTGCTTGTGATGTTTTTTTTTTAAATTTGACTCCCTCAGCGCATGTGCCAAATTGGTGATTAAAAAATACACAAAATTTAGACTACGAAAAACCGCATCTTACTTGTGGCGCAGGTGGTCAAACGCAATTTCGGTCGATTTATTCACCACTCCACCGAGGTCACACACAGACGCGCGCACGATCGGGGGTGCAACGTGGTCTCCAATTTTGCCCACGTCATCACAACTGACTGATTACGTCATCCACAAGGTGAGATCTTGCAGTTTGATAGGAGAAAGACACTTTATGGGCGGACCCAAGTGAGTCATTTTCCGATTCCGCAATGTTCACTTCCACTGCCCTGATTTTAATATGAACGTGGGGAGAGATTAAGAACGTTATGAAGGCTATCTCTTGCAACCATAAACCTCTGCACATTCGCTGAGATGTGTCAAACACATGCCCTCTGATAGAGTCACAGGGGCGCGAATTAGACAGTTTGCGTGACGGGAGCTTGATAAGAAAGCATGTCAGTACTACCAACAAAAATGTGTCTGATTTACTTAAGGTTTACACATGCAAACACAGCCACAAACTTTATTGTGGAAGCTGATCTACTAAATGGGCACACCCAGGAATGAGTCTGCCATGCTTGCAAATTTGCTCATCAGGTTTTGGGTTGTTCTGGAAGGGGTTTATGCAAATACAGTAGATTAATTTAGCACATGAAATCCATCCATCCATCCATTTTCAATGCCACTTATCCTGAACAGGGTCGCGGGTGGTGCTGGAGCCTATGCATGGTGAAAAATGAAAACCATCATAGCGATCTAAAACATAAAACTCTCTTTCAAAATGTCAATCTCCACTTCTTTTTAATATGTTGCCAAATGCGTGTGAAATCCATGCGTGAACACACACTTTAGCACCCACTTTTTACCATCTCAGCAAATCAGGTCCTAAGTGATAATTTGAGAAAGACATTTTATAATTATGGAATGCATGTCACGAACAAAACTGCAGTCTTAAAAGGAATCAATAGAAGCAATGCTGGCCCGCGTTGCTAACAATAAGATTCATACCAGGGTTTTCTATACAGTCTGTACAGTAGTGTAACAGAGTTCCCTATTTTCCCAAAAGCGCTGTTCGAGATAATATCATGCTGTATCAACAATTATATATCTAGTGTACTATTTATATCACAGTGGTTAAAAAAAAAGTCTTCAAATTTGCAATTCAAGCTAAATTTTGTTGAAAACTATGCACAACCGTCATTGTGCATCATGACCCATGAGATGTCAGTATGTCAAATAAAATTGGAGCATACGTCCCTTCAGCACAAGTAAGACAGCATCAAGGCATTAACTCAAAGCAGGAGACTACAGCAACTGCAAATACATGACAAGAGAAAAAAGAAGTAGCCAAGCTTACGAATACTGTATTACATCGGGCTTGATACTTTGATCCCATATTGCGTTTTCACACTGCCACAGCATGTTTTGTGTGATTTACTTGGGCCTGACGCACACCGAGCCAAAAGTGAACCATCACCAGAAAGAAAATAGTCGGCATTTCTTCGACGCAGACAAAACGAATAAGCGCCGTGAATTGGCCAACACGCTGCAACAGAAAAACTGTGACCCTGTAGTGAGAGGCTCCACAAGCACTCCAACAGATTGTGTTTGCTGTTGGCAACAGATTTAGAAGTAGTGGAAACCACCATAATTAAAAGTGGATGTTGCACTTGAGGTAGCGCTAATGATTTTCACCATGGAACATTTGGTAGAAAACTGCAAGCGCAAAATGAATTCAACTCACCTTTATTTATCAAACACTTTGGAAACCAAGAGCATCTGATACAAAGTGCTGTACATAAATAAAATCAAACATAAAACAATTCAAAATAAAACCGAGGGCAGGTCCACGCTGCGCTGAGAAAGCCCAGGAGGGCAGGGCCAAGGAGCCCAAGTCCCACAGATGAGCAGATGACATGTTCCAGGCTGGCATCAATGTGATCCAGTAAACGCCAGGGCACAACAAAGAAAAGGATAAATCCATGTCATGTCAGCAAGCAGCCATGTCTCTGCGGAACACAACGGGCTACACTCGCTGTTAGCCCACGGGCTGTGAGCGCCAGCCCTAACTTGTTCGTTTTGTTGGCGAGCGACCTCACGTTCCTCATAGCGATCGACGGAAGGAATGGCTTTCATTTTTTTTTTTTTCCCTCAAGCCACTGTCTCACTTTGGCGCTGACTCTCTCCGTATCTTCTCCAGAAAGCACATTGAGGAGACGTCAGCTCCATGTTTGAAGCAAAGCACCTCCTCGCATGAAAAAGTTTGGAAAATACAAAAAATTGTCAGCCAATAGTTGTCACGACAAAAAGGCTGTCATCGTGCAACCAGTTTCGAATGTCACAATAAGAATACTAAATGTTGGAGTTGGAGATGGGGGAGATACAAATAAAAGAGATGTTGTAACAGGCTGTCGATTCACAGCGCCTCTTTGATCAACTCAAGGGGAAAAAAATGTGTGAAGTGATGGGACTGGAAGTGTGCGTGGGAGACAAACATTACTGAGTTTCAGAAAATAACTTTCTCAAACTAGTTGGCCAAACAAGTCTTCCCTGAGTCAAACGGATAACTAGCCACAATCTACATAGCTCAATGGAGCGCTATTGCTATTTTGTTAGCTAACAATTAAATGAGACATGTCTTGAAGTCGTCAGTTTCAAAAAAGTGACTGCAGAATGGGATTGGAGATTGAGCGCAATGTTATTTATATTATTTAAATAACCTAAACATGCGTGAGCTGTCAAAATCATCTAGACCGCTTGTTACTTATGGAAGCAAATTGTAAGTAAATTCTTCACTAAATTCTTTCACAAACCACCCAGAGCCTTACTGTTTTAATGCCATACTACCAATATCATTAATCTTTGGAAAATGTTAATATTAATCAGAATAATGCATTTCAATGAGTGAGGCCGCATAGAATGTATTATTGTAAAGACATTTTTTGAGTTGACTTCCCTTTAAATGCCACCATTTTAAGTAACTCAGATTTACCCCAAATAAAGTTCAGCACTTCTCCGTAGTAGGCTTTTTCGAACATTTTTTTTTCCTTTCTCGCAGAAGTTTGAAGGATTTCTGCAAACTAGTATATTTGGAACCGATTACACTTTCCTCCACTTTGTGTAATTCCCCAAATCTAACTCAAGAAAAAACATTCCTGTTTCTGATCTTGTTGCTTATCTACCCATTTCCAAAAGATGTGTCTGCGAGTTAGCAGTTCAAATTTTTGTCCCCCTGTGACTTCTTAATTAGAGGGTCTGTCCCAAAAGTAGTGCTATGCTGCTTGAACCGCATTATGTAATGTGAAAACCAATAAGTTAGCAAGGCAGAATTGAGATTTAAGCTTTTGATCAGCAGCTCATATTTGATTTTCCAATGAAGGTGCCATGGGAGGGTATTTGTCTTTGCTGATGTGTCTGCTGCATGCACGGACCCGTCTGCACACCAATTGACAAATGACAACTGCTGACTCCATGAGTAAAAATTCAACCGATGCTGCTTTTGTGGGGACTTGAATGTGTGCACTTCGCAATTCACACTTTTCAACTCCGGGGTCAACAATTACCCAGTCCCTAACTCCACCCATAGCAGTCATGCTAACGAAAGCTGTACTCATCATCGATGCCATTGTAGGCAGGGCAGGATGCTCATCTGCATAATACACGACCACCCTTTTTAAAACAGGCAAAAACAGGAGTTTTCAAATAAGGTATTTTGATGACAGCTTGTCGCAGACAAGACATTAAAATAAATGAGAGCTGTTTCAAATGGGAGAGCAAAGCAGAATATGTCTCCTTTAACTCAAGTGCAAATGATTTGCAAATCTACGCCTCAATTTTGTACTTTTGTTGACAGTCTGATCAGCTTTCTCTGTATTTCGTTCTTGTTTCACATAAATTGCAGACAGCCGAGTCAAACTTATTATTCTATGTCAATATGAGAAAAAACAGAACGACTGTACCAATAATTTCACATACTCAGACATAAAGAGGAAACCTGAGGGTTCATAATCTGCATGAAGTTAATGCTTGATGCTCTGGCCTCTATAAATCAAAGTAAAGGATGTTGTATCATTTGGACAGTTTTAACTTATATTATGTTCTAATCTGATAAATGGAAGAACATATTTTACTTAGATCCATATGCTCAAGTGGGGAAAAATACGAGCTGGGGTCTGAAGAAAACAGAAAATGTTTCATCTGTACAAAGGTGAAAGAAGCACTGAATTGACGTTTTACAACTGCAATTCATATCACATCAATTCGACTCCTGATCTACTTCTTTTAATTTTTGTTTTACTTCCTTTCATATCTCTCAGCTCTTCCCCAAAAAATGCTTGTGCATTACTGCAAGAGCACTGCGATATATATTCTTTGTGTATGATGTGTCCTTCGCCTACGAGGTGGCCTCTATATTCTAGTCGAAAAAGAAGGCAGCATTCACGCTGAGCACCTACCCAAGATCTCTGTCCTTCATTTTCTAATCACTGACTGAACGCAGCATTTGCGCAGTTCACTAATGAAAAACAGGAGACCATGCAAACATTTGATTTAAAAGCAAATACAAGCGTGCCCGTGGGTTCCAGCAGATGACATGAAAATATGCCACCTGCATCCGTAGGTCGAGTGCACACTGCAGCGTAAAGTTCAGGACGGCGTGAGAAATGATCATGAAAAACAAATATTTTTCATGAGATGTTTACCAAGCACTATATTCCAATGAAATGAAGGAAATTTAAAACCGGACTTCCCACCAAGGTGGATGCTCGGGGCCACCGCCCTGTTGGCCCCGCCCTCTGCGCGCCTTTGCATGAAGCCATGAATCACCGTTGAAGTGATAGTGAAAATCACACTGCAGATCACAATGCCAATGCCTTTTAAATTGACATCAATATAGATGCATTCTTTGTTTGTTGTCTAGCGCAGTGATTGCCAACCAGGGTGCCATGCATGCCACAAGAGATCATCAAGGGGGCTGCGGGAAATTGTCCAACACGCGTGTATGACTTAATTTGTCGAAAAAATGATCCATTGCCAATATGTCAACTTGTATGTTTTATTAATGTGTTTGCCTGAGGACATATAATCTGTATGTTTTCTGTGATTTGAATTTATTCAGACATTACAATTAAATGCGCTTCCATTGGATGGTCGAAGGTAGAATAAGATGTCGACGCTTTGCCATTCATACAAGTGAATAAGTCATGGCTTCTCTCAAGTATGTCAACTTTGTGTGCAATTAATTGCATCATTTGTCAGTACATTTGAGAGTAAAGTGAAACGAGATTATCATTTTTATCGTGATTCCTACTTTTGGTGAAATTTTTGTTTGGTGGTGTGCTGTAAGATTTTCCTCACGTAAAATGGATGCCTTGGCTCAATAAATGTTGGATAACACTGGTCGAGTTAATGAATTCACATGCCATGACCTCACACCTCTTGGGCCACTCTCATTACAACACTGTCATCAACCATGCATGTTGTCTGAGGCCAGCGATACGAGCATTCCGTTCACAGCCAACAACTGCCGCGTTTGTGTTTGCTCTTTCAAAACTCTGTGCATTGTGTTTCATCAAAGTACATTTTATCGTAAATACTATGACTCGGGGATTGGCTGGCGACTAGTCCCAGATGTCGGCTGGGATAGGCTCCAGCTCACTCGCGACCCCAATCAGGGCAAGCACTATAGAAAATGAATGGTTGGATAGCTTTTATATATCCATGCTTTTTCAAAACAAGCTAGGTGTCCTTTACCGTAATTAAATTTTTTAGTGCTCACTCATAAATAAAATGACAAACCACAGCTGACATATCTTTTGTTTGCTAATGTTTTTTTAGTGTTGTGGAACAGTTTGGGAGGCATTCCTATTTTGGACCACTATCAATGTTCATTTGTGCCCATCTCAGTGTCTGCAGTTCTGAAGCTTGTATAAGGACAAATCCACACGTTTGGCAGTAAATCAACTTGTGGCGTTCTTGCAAATGGAACAATTCAAACATTGAGAACCCTGAAAACAGTCTCCCTTTCAGATTATCCAAGGCTTCGCTGACAGGATTACTGAAAGCACTGAAGGACCGCAGACCCAGGTTGTCGCACCGGTAGAGAGAAAGATGTCGAGCCTTGATCTGCAGTGATGATGAGGTGAGGTGACAGAGGTGAAGGCAATGCAAAGGTGGCCAGCGAAGTAATATTGCTGCGGTGAAGCCATTTCTGAGCTCTGACAGCCCTGACAGGGAACACACTCATACATATGCAAGTCTGAAAACATTTCATACATCCACAATTGGATACAGTTATTCAGATTCAAAAGTCATCTCCACAGACCCCGAGGGCCTCCTTGTCACATGCATACGCATGCACACCTGAGCACATCAGTGAGCGCATTACTTGATGAGACCATCCAGCCACCCTTGTAAACAGCACAGAACAACCTAGATTCTGAAAAGAAAAAGACTAAATATAACACCATGCTGCAGAGGCAAGCCACGCCTCCTCCTCCGAGCTGATGGTCCATCTCATCTGGGTGAGTTGCACCAGATGTGTCATGCAGGAAGGTGTTTTGGTACAAATCAGATGAATAAAAGAGCTGTAGAAGCTCTGAATTATTTGGCCACGATAGTGGAGTGAACAGATGGGACGGAGACACGAGATCGAAAGGATGGCTGGTGCAGCTCCGATCTGGCATCAATATTTCTTCGTGTGCACTCACACTGTGTCGGCAGGAAACAAGAAACTCGTTCGGCTCGAGCAGTATTGCAGCGGCTGGCTCTTCATGGCAAGTTATCGGTGCCGGTAGCTCCGCCCCTAAACATTAATTATGCAGCTCAATGCAGCACTCCGAATCCCTGCTGCAGCTCTCCCTCACTACTATCCTCAACCGATGCCTCCCCCTCTCTCACACGTACACACACACCTCTCTCTCTCTCTCTCTCTCTCTCTCTCTCTCTCTCTCTCTCAATCTCTCTCTCTCTCTCTCTCCATTTATTATGAATTCAAACATCCGAATACATTTGGATGTGAACTTTCATGAGTGCAACGTACACGTTTTTGTAGACAGTGAAACGAAACGTGTTTTGTCACCAAAATATTTCTTACTGCTAAAAGCTATGCATTTCTTCCAGAAAGTGCCCAAAATGGCCTTTGAGGGAGCTGATGCTCCGCCCCTTCTCATCTTCTCCAGCCTGGTAAATTTAACATAATCCCCACTGGAAATTAAACCATATCCTCCTTCTGGTGTGATTAACTATCTGCGTCTATTTTTGCCCTTTTTCTCCAGGCATGCCGCTGCCGCTTTAGTGCAAATCAGTGGCAAACAAAGTGTGATGTCCTGTACTTAATATCGCCTAACAACATCTCTAAGGTGACGTGCATTGGGCATGGCAACTTCTAAGGGCAGCAAACGCGACTGGACCTTGAGCAGAGAAAGTCCACAATACGCCATGTGAGTCAGTCGCATCAGCAAATAGAAGGAAACCAGAGAGGAAATATAATGAGGGAAGCTCTCACGCGGCGCGCGGCCGTCCCGCCCCCGGGCAAGCAGTTGGATGCAAACGCGGCAGCTGATTATGGAAGCGGAAACAAGCTTCTCCGCCGGTTCCTCGAGCTTTGACATGATTATCATTCATTTCACATGGGCATGCGTGTGTTCAAGCGCCTGCATGTATGTGCACTGGTGTGTGTTAGGAAGAAAGTGTTCTTGCCCTGCCAAAAACTGCACAATTAATCCGACTGAACTTTGTGTGGGAGCCATCCAGGAATGGTGCCTGACTTGAAATGAAACAAATGGCTTTTTTTTTTTCTTACTTCGTACAAGCCCGCGTGAGATGAGGGTCGCAATGGATCATTATTTCTAATTTGCTACACGGGGTTCTGCCTTCAAAATGTCAAACCAGTGGTTACAAACGCCAACTTTTTAAAGGGTTAATGTTGTTTGCCAGGCGTTTGGAGCGCGTTCAATAAATTGCCTGTCCGTGTTTGCAAAGATGTCACCTCTGGAACAAAAGCAAACTGTGAGGCAGATGTTGCTAATGGGAAAAACATGGCCAGGGAAGGTGGGATCATTCGGCCGGTATTGGGTGAAATTGTTACACGCTTACATAATCCAAGGGGGGGGGGGGGGGGCGCTACTCCCTCTTACTACATGACAATGCGCCGCTAACTGGCTTTTCTTGAAAGAAAGAAAGAAAGAAAAAAAGAAAGAAAGAAAGAAAGAAAGAAAGAAAGAAAGAAAAAAAAAAAAAACAAGCAGTGCTGCTCCTTTTGAAAAGGACCTGACCAAAGCTCTTCGTGAGACTCCTGCAGCAGGGAGCCCGCCACTCTGTGCATCTCTGCTGCTGCAGGGGTCTCTTCAGTGCACGGAACCGGATGGCGAGCAGAGAACGCAGCGGGGGGCTGGGCACCGCAATGTGCTGCAGTGCTCTGAGCTCCGCGATGCACACCCACTCTCTGCTCTTGCCTTTCAACATGTCTCCAGCTCTCTCGCTACCTCTCGCATCGATTCGCTTTCCCATATCTTGCCTTTCTGCTTCAACCTCTCCCTCGCGTCACGTCACGTTCTTTGCTGTTTTGTAACATTTTCTCAAGACCTGAAGAAGCCGCATCTTTTGAATTCTGCCTTTAAGCATCCCTGACTAATGTGCCATTTGTGCACACAAATAACAATATTTGCGTATGTTAATGGGTATAGGGAATATAGTGTGTAAACATTACTTACACTTTAAGGTCTTTATTAAAGAATCACGTGTTTTTTAAGTGTGTATTTCTCTTACAGACAACCTAAAATCATAACAAGTCATGTTCAGATCCATGCTAAAGCATTTGAAACGCATTGCCTTTTTTCCCTCCTTCGCCCTTTTACCCCGATGTAAAAGGTTTTACGTTTCCAACTGTAGCTCATCCCGCTGACTTCAAGCTGACCTCCCCCCATCATTTTGCAGGATGCCCGAGCCCCGTCGCACCGTCTGGGACAGAATGTTTCAAACGTAGACTCCCATTTTTTGAATGTGCAGAACTCCTCAGGTTGCTCTGACAAACATAACGCTGTTTGCAGTTCTTATTTTAGCATAGGTTTTGTCTCTTCCTCAGCATACGCTTGACCAAATGCTTTAGCCGCCGTGCATTGCACTCGATCCCAGGACACCGTTTCGTTGCTGGCACTCAGATACTATCTTTACAAAGGATGCATGCTGATTGATGGGATCAGTGTGAGCTCTCTTTGCCATTTCCCATTGGTGTGCTAAGTGTTCTGATCATGCCAAATGTGCTCACTGCATCCTGCGGACACGCCTCCACTTCTTCTCAAGCATGACATGAAGTAAAGATTGATGTACCTGCAGTTGTCAATTCAGTGAGAGCTGCAGTCATTACGTGTCCGACAATTTTGACACCACAGCTCGTGCTACGAATTACATTTCGCCGCAACGTTCTATGTCGTGTCGGTGAAGTTACATTTTCTGCAGCAGAGCAGTGATAATGGTTGGAGGGTAAGTGTGAAAATGTTCTAGAACATTCAGTGATAAATAAGGCAGGCAAAAACAGTCCGGGGGTTTTCAAGATGGCTGCACCAATGCAAGACATGCTGTTACATGCTGTGTGACCTAAAAAAAAAAAGGCCATGAATAATTAAATGTTTTGTCCACGCGAAAGATGGATGTGCTAAGCCAACTGCAGTCCCAAACAGAAGAAAAATGCAAAGGTGACGCAAAGGCGACACGGGGTTTTCCTGATTTCAATGCTCGAAGCTATTCAAGTTGCCTTCAAAGAATTGTTCGCAAGTGCTCATTCCTGTATGATCTGTCCATGGTGCTGAAATTGGCTACCCTTACCTCGCTGCAGATAAATCAGTCTTAAATAATCCAAACCTCATCAGACCCACGGTTTTATCCTGCATATCACATTGCACTATTTAAGGAAACTCTATAAAATACACTAAGTCTATCCGTTTTTCTTCTCCTTCCAATTCTGCAGCAGGACATTTGATTGTTTCGGAGAGATCGCACAGTGCCCACTGCTGGACAGTGTCAACTCTTCAAGACGACATGTTCCTGACAAGCCATGAAGGTCAGAAACCTACGGAGAGGAAATAAATACACCAAGAATTCCCCTAAACAAGTGCAAAAGTAATCGCCTGTGTGAGGAAAACTGTATGTTCCTGTATTGACGATTCAAGTGGTTTTGTGGGTGGCACTCAAAAGAAATCATAGAAAATCTGTAAAATAAGCAACCCCACTTATCCATCGGGAGAACACACAGGGTGACAGCAATCTGTCCTTTATCTCAGGATCATGTTGAGCTCTGCTGCAATCCCAAGCAGGCTCTAAATACACACACACACACACACACACACACACAGGGCTGGTTTCAGTCCCCATCCCTCGCAGCAGCAATGATGAGGCAGGCAGCTGCGCTCAGGATGTAAGGGGGATACTGCAGCACCAGAGAACCGTGTGCACAGAAACTTGCCTAGAAGCATCGGGGAGTCCCACACTTCCCTTCCACCCACCATAGCACCCCGCCCCCAACCAAACACACACACACACACATACGCGCGCGCGCTTGCCTCTCCCCCCTGCTTCTCTACAATGACTTTATTCCGAAAATGTCAAGTGTTGTTTTTAAAACAACCACCCATCCAGCAGCAAACTGAATCATAAAAAGAAGTTTAAAAAAGTCAGAGAGCACGCCGTCATTAAGAAAAAGCAACGCAACCGCTTACCTTTCAACGTTGCTTGCTTTCCGCCGGACACAGAGCTCTTCTCCGCAGACAGCAAGACACTTTGAGATAGAGAGAAAAACAATCAATGTCCGCCTACTTTCTCTTATGTCCACTTTGACAGAATGAGTCTTTTAACACAGCCTAATAGACACACCTTTGCTACGCCCTGCCGTTAACTACACACACGCATACACACAGAGTGTACCCCGAGACCGGAGTACCCTAATTGACAAAGATCTGCTCAGGGGAAGGATACAAACTACTCACACTCACACACTGCAGTTTTTTTTTTTTCTTCCTCTTGCCCACTCGCTCTGCTGATTTTTTCCCCCCCTTGCTGTCTTTGCCTGCACTGCGTCCTGATTGGCCAAGCTGCTCTTCAATAACATAAGCTCTGTTCATTAGTTGGAAAAGGGGCACCTCCCGCCCAACTCATCTCTCCAAACCCCCGCCCCCTTTTTTTCCCTTCGAGCACGTAAAGAAGAATGCTGAGCTCTACAATTTTATGCGCATAGAGCAAAGAAAAAAAGGAATGGAGGGCAAGCGGGGTGGGGGCTGGACGGCTGGGAGAGGCAAAGCGGTGGGACTTTCAGGAGTGGTGGGTTGGCGGGATGGAGGCTGAATGAGTGGGCTGCGACGGGACAAGCCAACGCAGCGTGCGGGACAAAGAGAGGCTGGAGTTGGATGTCGTGCGGCACCAGCATGTGGAGGGAGATTTCCCAGAGCTCACTGCAGCTCTAAACTCTGCTGCAGTGTGCAGCCTGATTGCCAGGCGGGCGGGGTGGAGGTTCTCTGTGCGCACGCGGGGTGGGGGAGGTCGGCTGCAGCAATGCCGAAATAGTCATCCAGTCAGCATGGCTGTCTACGGTGGGCTGAGACGGGGAGCCAGTGTGTGCCAGCGCTTAATGTTTTCTCCCTATGACTTATTGAAGGTGCCCCACAGCAGAGTGGGCGTGTCGCAGCCGGCAAAGTACCCAGATTGTTTCCCACAATCACACTGCAAATGATCATTGAAGATGTACAAGTGTCACATTATTCGTTGGGCCCTCTCGACTTGTCCTACTAAAATTTCTGGCAATCACACTGTGTGCACAGTCAGCCCTCAGGTGCACAATGGGGGTGAAATGAATGTTCAGAGCACTCATCTCGAGTGCCCGCCCCTTTTTCTTGACTCACATCTGGTACCGCCATTGTGTCCCAGCAGCATTAAAGTACAATGATCAGGGAGATCAATAATGGATCATACATCAACCATCTGCAGCAGCGTCAATGAGCACTTAAATGATGCCCACACAGTCATGCATGTGGATGAGATGTTTGTTCAATGAACAAAAGGAAAACCCTGGTCAATCGATGTGCAAATAAAGAGATACCTGATATACGGCCCCAGAGCGGGATTGTGGGAAAACAAAACATCACTGGAGCACAAAGCTACTGCAGATATGAATTACACATTTCATGAGCACATCATTAGGTACAGAGCTGTACATGAAGAAGAAAAAAAAGTTCAGATACTCCCCTTATTCAACTGTTACCAGATAAATTCGGCGGGAAATAAAACATTGAGAATCAGAATCAGACTCATTTTTAGGAGGATGCGAGCGGACCCTCCCACCCCCTCCAGGCCACCCTGACAGCACTGGGCAGCTCCTTCAACCAGAGACTGATACACCCGCGCTGCAAGGAGAGGCACCGCCGCATGTCCCTGCCGACTGCTGTCAGACTATTGAATAGACAGACCTGAAAACCTGGACTCAGCCCCACTCACCCATTTTTAATATGCTTACATTTATATTTTTATATTTATATTTACTTGTATACTTTTTGTTCTTCTACTTCTCCCTTTCATACTTTTTGCTGCTGTAAATTGGGGATTTCTCCATTGTGAGACAAATAAAGGTTTTCTTATCTTATCTTTATTGGCCAATTATGGAGAACAAACAAGGAATTTGACTCCGGTAATACAGGCTACACTAGTATTTTCAATAACAAGCAACTACGATAAACAAGGACATGTCAAATAAGTATCGAAAGACCTTCCTTAATGTAAGGGTACGTACCACCCAAAGACAAATGTGCAAAGTATTGAGGAGAGATAAATTTGCTGGTCCCTCTCTTAGGAATGACCTCCCACCGAACTTTCGGCAAGCCCCCTAGGTCCCCTTCTTTAAAACTCGTCTCAAAACTCACTTGTATTCTTTGGCATTTGACTCAGCATGACTCAGACTTGATCTTCGTTTGACTGTTTTTGTGCTTTCTACCGTCTTTGTTTTTCATTTATTGTTTTATTGTTTTGTGTTGAATGATATTTGCTCCATGGACAGCACTTTGTTTACAGCGGTGGTTGCTTTAAAGTGCTCTCTGAATACAGTTGAGTTGAGATAAAGTGATCAGTGGTGCAATACAGTACTATGACGGTTGTGCAGTTGGTGCAGATAATCGTTGCAAAATTTTTAAAGCGGGCTCTTGAAAGTGAATGATGAAGACGCCCTTCGTTCACTTCAAAGAGAACGCAAGAAGAGCTGTTTTGTTTACGATCGACACATCACTTATGTGAGACTGCCTCACAAGGGACAGATGTGTTTCACAAAGCGCAAGAGAGAAATAGAATAAGAGGCTCTCACAAGGAATATAATTGGCACTTATGATGGTGCACCTAATCGGTGCTCGTGAGTGGTAGACTGGTTAGCACGCCGGTTTCACGGTGCAGAGTTCCTGGGTTCGATTCTGGGACCAGGCCTTCCTGTGTGCAGTTTGCATGTTCTCTCCATGCTTGTGTCCGTTTTCGCTGGGTACTCCAGTAGGTTGCGTGAATGCTTAAATTGTCCCTGGTGTGATTGTGAGCGTGAATGGTTGTTTGTCAATGTGTGCCCTGCGATTGGCTGGCATCCAGCTTGGGGCCCACCTGCCTAATGCCCGAACACGGCTGGGATAGGCACCAGCATGCCCGCAACCTTCGTGAGGATAAGCGGCCCGGACAATTGATAGATGGATGAATGTTGAGTTATAATGCAGTTGTTTTACTGGAATTTAAAAGCATTTCGTGACCAGACTTTAAGAGGCCATATCACAAAAAAGCGTTCCCCCAAAAATCGTTACCCACACACACACCCACACACACAAAAAGCTCACCTTCTTTGGAACACGTCATCTTATTTCAAAATTCTTGGTGTGTTGTACTGAGGTTGAAGTGGCCCTTCCAACCAGACTTTGCATTGTAACAGATTTTTTAGGTCATTTTTAGGGAACTCTTATCACATTGCTACTTTTATGTAACATGACCTCCAGCAGTATGCAACACTATGTGAAGTGCTGGGGGATGAATACATATACTTTACATCAGAGCATGCATTACCTAACCATATACATGACAAAAAATTGTCTATTTAATATGGACGTAATATATGCATATTGTACATGCACGTCGGCTTCAAATGCATCCCACTCTCCCTAATAGCATGACAGGCTATTGATTTTATGTGAGTAGCGTGGATCATAACATTCAGCGCATTAATAAAAGATCCACTGTACTCTATTTTACATACATTTTTCACGCAATAAATCCACTGTTTTGAAGCAAACAACAACAAAAAACTCATACTGTAATTGTTTTTCACTTAGTGCAAAGGGCTCTCTTGCATGAAAATTACCATTCAACGACAGCACTTAACTGCGGAACAAGAAACCAACATTAAATGCAAGAGCTCATTTTGTCCATATTTTTTCACCCCAAAAATTGTATCATTGAGGTACTATATCTGTCGTATCTATCATTCCAAATCTGCAAAAAAAAAAAGTAGGCCTGAGTGCAACAAAGACATGCCTGCCATCTAGTGGTGATTGGCAATATCACAACTTAAAACGACAGTCGACGCCTGTGTATTTGCAGGATAATCATCATCATAATAATAATAATAACTAATTATTTATTATTGTTATCGTTTATAAAGGGGCCACTCTGGATGTGGTCATGGGCCGCACGCGGTCCGTGGATCGACAGTTTCTCATCCCGAGATGGTATTGTGTCAGCCTTCATACGGTAGCAATTGAAATGCATTATTTTTCATGTTGGTGCACACTGAACAAAATCCATTTATTTAAAGGAAGCATGTAGTGCCTTGCAGGAATCCTGCTCTGTTTCCCAGAAACAGGATCACAGTCAAAGTAAATCTCGCAGTAAATGTGTAACTTCCAACTGCGATGATGTCATTTCAACTTTCCTTTCATGGCCCTTTACTGTCACAGGTTCTCATGCATTAGCCAATCAAAATGAATAGGGTTAGTTCCTACAAACGGAGGCCAAACTTTCAGTTTCAAAATGTCTCCTCAGCCCTACACGTGACATGCAAGACCCGTTTAACTGCGCGCGCGTGTACCAGTGATGCTGATAAGGCTTGGAAGAATCACCTGCCTCACCCCCTCCCATTTTAACTCCCTTCTGATTTTAGGGTATGTTTGTTTCAAGTCACGTGCACTCCAGCTATAAATACAAATGCATGCCTTCTCTTTCATTAAAGCTGGCAAATTTGTCTTACTCCTTAAACGTCTTCAGCCAGATGACAACAATTAGATGATGGATCTTGAGGCAGCTGGTGAGTTATTATGTTTATTATTCTATTTACATGCCAGTAATACATGGTGAGATGTGATTTTGTTTAATATTGTAATCTGACACTGTATTTGTATTTTATTTCCCAAAAGTATAAATGTAGCCATTGCATGAATTCCACTTTTGGTTTTTGCTCCGCTCATGAGGCAAATATTCTAATCAAACACTTTTCAGTATGATGCTTTGCAAGAATAATCATATTGTGCAATGTTTAGAAAATTCAGCGTTCAATATCAAACTGTGTTTTCTGTTTATGTTTGTTCCTGCCTCTTGGTCAGAACTCCCTTGAAAAACTGTTTTTTTTTTTAAAATCTCAATGTAACGTTTCATGGTTAAATAAAGGTTAAAAAAGAATGATTTTTCAAGAGTGTCAACCAGGTAGCATATAAGGTAATGAAAGAACAAACAGGGCGACATGCTTGGGGTCGCCAGAAAGTAATTCCATTATTCACCCCCAGATCGATGCACCAGCTTGCTAAATTCACAGTAGACAGCTGCGGGGTCCTTTCAAACTGCAAAAGATGTCAGCTGAGGCTTTTGTCATCGCATTGCTGTAATTCGTGCAAATTAGATTATTCTCATAACTTGCCTTTGGTTAGTTATATGGGTTGCGGTGATCTAGTTGAACATTGTGCAACATTTGTTGACAGTACTCTTTATTAGAAACACTTGCCAAAGAGTAGAAAATTCAGTGACTACAAATTTGAAAGAATCTGTCACTTCACTATGACTTCCAGCCTGGGATCTTGATGTGTTGCTGGATGACCTCCTTTATGGTTCAGTAGCTCGCATCCAGTTTGAGCGAACAGGAGCCTATAATGTATTTATTGTCTTGAAGGAAAAAAATACATGTTTTTCACTTTCTTCATATTCTTATTTTTAATGTGTACTTTTGTGATGAAACTTTTCTGAAGTGAAACCTTATGCCTTATATCCAAATCATTTGTTGCACCATGCATCTAATCTTATCTTTCAGACGTTGAGCCAAAGATGTCGCAAAGATGTGGTTTCCGGTGCCTCCGTCCTCTGACGTTCCATCGGGCCATAGGAGACGCGGTCCACCTGAGTCAGGGATGTTGCCACGCAAAGAGGTCCAACGCCACCTTCAGAAACGGCCTTTTGTTCAGCAATCGGCCCGTCGGGGTCCGGGAACGGGTTCGGCTGCGGGTCGAGGAAGATTCTGCCTGCTGGCACGGAGCCATGCGAGTGGGCTTCACCAGCGTTTCTCCAGATTCCCGATCTCTGCCCCTGCCCAGCGTGGCCATGCCTGAAATCCCCAGCCACTGGGCCGCCCCCGTGCATGAGGAGTTCTGCAAGGCAGGATCACAGCTGGAGTTTTGGGTGTCCAGCTCAGGCAGCGTGTATGTTTCCAACCAGAATGGCTGCAAGCATAAGCTCTTAGGAGGAGTGCCGCTCAAGCAGCCTCTATGGGCCATGGTTGACCTTTATGGGCAGACACGCTCCATTTGTCTCTTGGGTAGGTTCATCTTGGCCAGGCACCTTAAATCGAACACCCTGAAACCAGTCAATCACTGTAGGTTACAACACGCATAGCAATTATTTCAGTACACTGCGTTATATCTATGATACCTATTACATGATCAACCAGAAAGAATTGATCAGGATTTCTGGGTGACCCGGGCCCCGAAACCCACTTCAAGAGATCCCTCGCTGGATTGAGCAGCAGCAGAATACCAGCTCGGCATTCAGAACCAAAACAAGAGCAATCTCTACGAGGATAACCTTGGCACAGGATAGAAAATGTTGCAAACACTGACGATTCAGGCTATTGGCTACTGGAATTGAATTAGCTCTATTCATTGGGGTGTACAAATGTGGTTACCATTTTTGTTGCATGCATGTTTTGCAACTTTAGAAAATCTCTGGAAAGCAGAAAAAAAACTGTAAATTTTACAACACGCTGTTGGACCACAAATAGTCCCCAAGACCATAATATGGACACACCTGGTGTAGCTATTTCACCTAATTCAAAAGACCCCCCCCCCCTCCCCTTTTTTTTTGCTACAGGCTCGAAGATAGGCACGAGGTTTTTCACCCGAAGGTCATGTCAGAATCTCCTCTCTCCCGTTTCTGACACGGCCTCTTTGACATCTGATAATTCTTCCGATCTCAACCTGCTGCTGGAATCAGGTGTGAAGTCTGTCCAGAAGCGATCGGCGCGATTGTACCGCTAACTGTGACGAACATCTTTTCATGATACTTCCTCTTGCTTGATGACAGATGGAGAAGAAACGAGATGTGTGGTGTGCATGGCCCAGGAAGCCGACATCAGTCTGCCTTGTGGCCACCGCTGTATGTGTCGCCCGTGCGCTATCGGGGTCTTGAAACATTCTGGGAGGTGCCCCCTGTGCAGGCAGAGAATGAAGTCATCACCGGAGTCTTGAGAGGTTGCTGCTGACAGACGACGACAATCTGTCAGGGCACCTTCTTGTTCTGTAAATCTGTATCTTGTAGCACTTGTAATTTGATTTTGTACTTCTTGAAGGTGAACAAAATACACTTTTATTTTGATTCACAATTTATAGGTTATCCGTTGTTGTTGTGCTTGCTTGGATTTTGTTTTTATATGGAAGGCGGAGCTTTGTTTGGAGGGTTCATTCTCGTTGACGCAATTGTTTTTATATCAACTATCTAATAAAAATGCTTGTATTATGTGAAACACCAAATAAAGCTGCAGCTGAAGACCTTCATTGGGATATGCATCATTGCGACATGAACAGTGAGTAACAGCACAGCGGAACCTTTATGGTTGAACAGTATCTGTTCAGGGACACTCTTGGATGTCAAGTTTAGGCAGATTGCAAAAGCAGTTATTCCCTCCCCCATAAAAAAACTACCAGAAATTGGGTTCATCTTTTCATAGAGCTAAAGTGCAATCTGCATAAGATTATAGGTCAGTGGTTCTTAACCTTGTTTGAGGTACCGAACCTAACCTGTTCATATGCACATTCACTGAAGCCTTCATTCGCAAAAAATAAAAATAAGATTTGGGGGGGGGGACAAATTGAAGACATTAAAAAAAACACATTTATTAAAAACAGAACCCCCCCCCCCCCAACAAATTAAGACATAAGTATACGTTTTTTTTAATTGTGCACAAAATGAACTAGCCAGTGATGGCCAAGCAGACATGCCATAACAAAATGGCATGTCGGGTGTGCACTGTTATAGGTCATGTTTGCAGGAAGACTTTAACAATCGTCATAGAAATACAATGTGACAAGACTTCAGTTGTCTGCTGATGGCTGAATAATAGAATCCTTCCAAATCTCACTCGATGCTGAGGAATGACAATGTTGTAAGTATGCCAAAGATTCCCATGACATTTGTTTCAAAATTCAAAAAGAATTTAACCTCTCTATAACACCAAATCAATGAAAAGTGGGACGTCAAACTCATCGTTGTCGCGGGCCAATTTGGAGTTACGTCTTCCGTCGGCGGGCCCTTATGACAGTGAAACCACAAAAAGGTTGAATTGCCGCATCGCATTATTACTTGTTCACAACAAATTGACGGATTACCAGTTTCGAAGTCAGTCAACTATAAAAGTTTGTTCAAGTACTGTTCAAGTGACTGTCAACAGGCTAACAAAATGATTGCAAAATCTCAACATAATTTATTTTGCGTGACAATTTGAGACTTCGGTACAGATTTTAGCTAGGACGATGCAAATTGACACACATGATTTGTTTTCGCGGGCCACATAAAATGCCACGGCCTTTTGAGTTTCACACCCGTAAATTAAAGACTTGGATAACTTGCCAGCCATGTGATAGTTTGCCAGAGACAACACATAATTTGAAATGTTTTGGGCTAAATTGAGATTGTGATTGGACCTCCGGTGCTTCTGTGACTTTCTTTTCTTTTTTTTAACTGAATTCCAAATTGTAGGATCATTGCCGCGTTTGACTTGGCAATGAAAATGTTTTATTTCAGTTTAAAGGTCTCGCATATGTTACGAATGTTCGTGCACAAAGCTAGTCAAAGGGTACTTTTCAGTTTCATTCTGATGGGGTTTGGCCACAATTGTAGAGCAAATGATTGACAAGGTAAGGCATACACAAATGGATGAAAAAGAGCTCAAACCACTCATTTACAATCTCATTCTCAAATTTTGTCTTAACTGCCCTCAGCTACAGAGGCCCCAAAATGCAAAATACAAAAACAAATAAACTAAACAATAAAGAGCAGAAAACATAAATCCAACTCTCAATGAAAAAACAAAAACAAAGGCTTCACTCAATTTGAAAATGCAAAAACAAATAACCTCAAGCAAAAAACTAAACGTAGCTGTAAATGAAAAACAAGAACTATACAAAATAATTTCAACCCCCCCACCACCTCCCCCCAAACAAATTATTACACACCCTGAAGCCATGGCACCCTAAGGATTCACCTACGCCGTCGAATGGCCAAACCATAGCTGTGCTTATGTTAAATCTCAGTTCAGGGAGTTGGGGGGGCTTCTGAAGGTCTGTGAATTTGTTATTGTTTGAATTACAACTGAGTGGCCTTGGTGGATGTCTGCGCTCTGTTGTTTTATTCAGATGTTATCAAGATGGATGTGTAAAACACACTCCATCTCAACTTATCATTGTGCCATAAACTTTAATCAGCACCTAATGTAAGTTTATATCAGTCCATCAAAATAAACGCTGATAAAACATGAGATTGACAAAGTAAAAGTAACACCATCAGCTGCTTTGTTTATTGATTGACTTCAAGACATGCCGAAGACTTGAATAAAAATAAAATGGATGCAGTTCAAGAAAGAAAATGTACACGATGTGCAACAACGGTTGTCAGAAAATGTGATGTTTAAGTTGACATGGTAAACATGTACATGCACGCATTAAAAAAACCCTCACGTTTTATTTCTCCTTGTGTAAATGGCTCTCTATGGATCTCACTGGAAAAATGAATTAACAAGATGATCAAGATATTTTCCAGGCGAACTTGAGGAAGCCCATCTGTGCAACAGTGGAAGCTCAAAAGAGCATGGATGTTGCAACAGACAAACCAAAAGCAGAATGGCTTCAGAAGCGGTAAATATATGCTCTGGAGCGGCCCCCTCAAAGTCCAAACCTCAACCAAACTGAGACACAGGAGCAGGACAAGAGAGCTATTCACACGAGACCTCCCAGCAACCTCGCTGAAGTGCAACAGTTTTGTGGAGAGCAATGGTTCAAAATTCATTCGGATCATTGTGCACGTCTACTCTGCAACTACAGGAAACGAGTGTTTGGGGTAACTGCCGCCCAAGGAGGCAAGACTGCAAGTAAATGAGAGGGCACTTACTTTTTCCTCCTGTCCACCCAATGTTTACGTGTTACACTCTATAAAAACATGAAACCGTATTTATTTGCATGGTATTAGTTTAAAAATGAAGACTGTTGGTTTATTCTTTGGATTTAACATTCTATGCAACAGTTAAAAAATCCCACAGGTTCACATCCTTTTTCCTCCCACTGTAAGACAGCTCACCAACAGATGCTGAACTGGTCTAATAGTACAAAAAGGGCCATTTATCCTTTCATATCAGGGTCAACCACTGAAGAAACTCAAACACAAGTGTACTGCAAACCATTTCCAGGAATCATCTGTATGTGCTCTCCTTCATCACCAAGGTCTCAGCTCTGACAGGGAGGCTGTAGACTGTGACTGAAATATCGGCGGGCTCAAAGATCTCTTCCAGCACCTCTGAAACTCTTTCCCACTTCAGTCGATCCAGGCCACAGCCAATCCTGCCAGGGAGACACAAACATACTGCTGTTGCCAAACCACATATCTTCAATGAGACTTGTTAGACATGTTGCAAGATAGTGGGACGAATAAAGTTGATCTTATCTGGCCATGATATTGAATTGAATATCGTACTCATTGAATTTAGCGTACCAATGCCTCTAATTTATGAGAGATTATATTAATTTTGTATTCGAACCGAGGCATGGAAATTCGGGTGACTCCATTTTGGATACAATGCACTCTCATGTCCTCCAAGCTCTGTCTCAGGTTGTCGTAGGTTGGCTTTTGGCTCGCCTTCTTCTTAGTGATCTAAAAATTGACAGCAGGAAAATAGAACAGCCACAGTATTTTTGATCCTATAATGTGCAAGCATATACTTCTCCTTTCAACTATTTCATGGTTACCAAATAGTACACAAAACGCGTGCCTCTCTTCAGTACAGCACACTGTCCCACCAGCTTCTCTGGTTGGAGAAAGGAAATATATTGTTAAAGGGGTGAGGAAGTATCTTCTTACAAAAAGACAAAAGCTTAGACAAATCCTTCCCAAATCCCCCCCCCCCCAGAGTACGCCCCTGTCTTATATAAATACAAGCTTGACTCACTCTGCCCCTTGAGCTCCTCGACCCCTCTGAATTTTTGCTTGAACGTGACGGCGATGCCTGCCCCCATGCGGCAGTCCTCACTTATGCAGTGGGCCAGAGCCTCGTCCGTGGGACAGGAGAACAGATCCCCCGTGACGTGTTTTAGTCTCCATTTGCCTTTCCCCAGCTAACCAGAGAGGGTGACATTTCAGTTACAACTGCTTGTTTAAAAACACAATAATAATGCTCCGAAATGACTTGGCGTAAAAAGTGTATAAGAGGCAATATTTACCTGCGTTGTGTCAGACATCCCCGGTTGAGCGGACATTTGGCCGTGAAACGTTGAAGCGCTTGAAATGAAATACACGGGAGGCAGCGCGTGACCTAATGTTACTGATTTGTAGTGCAGTCACTCGGGACAAAGGCACAATTGTATCATTCTTTAGCGGAGTGATTTTCTAAAGGGATTTGTAACTTATAAGCAGTGTTTGCCACCTCAAAGTAAAAGACATTTACACAATGTTGTGATTCGTTGTAGTGATGTGTCGGTCGCGAACGAGCCGGTACAAAGAGCCGGCTCTTCGAAGTGAACGATGAGAGCCGGCATCCTCCCTCGAGAGCCGGCTCTGTCATTTTCCCTCTCTCTCTCTCTCTCTCTCTCTCTCTCTCTCTCTCTCTCTCTCTCTCTCTCTCTCTCTCTCTCTCTCTCTCTCTCTCTCTGTCTGTCTCTCTCTCTCTCTGTCTGTCTCTCTCGTGCGTGGGCGCACTCGCTCTCTCTTTTTCCCCTCTCTATGTCGCTCTCTTTTTCACGTGTCTGAAGCAAGGTTTGGCAGTGGCTCAGCTGCCGTGCTCAGAGAGGGAGACGGGAAGAAAAAGGGGAGGGGCGAGGGGCTTGGTAGGTCCAAATAATTACTGAGAGAAGGAGCCGGATCAGCCCGTCCAAGTTGAAGTATTTAGTTTTGTTGAAAGCAAATTTAAAATAAAGCAAGGCATGGCTTATGTTTGTTAAAATAAAGCAAGGAGTATCTTGTGTTTATTTTGTTCGCTGCTGCTGTTGCAGTTACTACTCACTATTTTTGTAATGATGCAGCATGTTTGATTGTTGTTGGTCGAAGTTTAATTTTGTTGCTTGTTTATTGTTTGGAGCCTTTTCAATGTTCAATAAAATAAGTAAAAACCATTTTCTTTGCTTGATAATTGTTGCTATTTGCAGTCAGTAGAGTGCAATATTTAGTTCACCAAGTCATTTATCAAAATGAATGCTAAATTTGTCATAAATATTTAAAAGAAAAGCTAAAGTTAAAAGAGCCGTTTGAGAGCCAAAAAAGAGCTGGCTCTTTTCACTGAGCCGATCCAAATAAACCGGCTCACCAAAAAGAGCCGAAAATCCCATCACTAATTCGTTGTGAATAGTCTCGTTTTATATCGTTCTGTCTCGCGAGATGGATCACGTTTAACCCCGTGTTTTAAAAATCACACACAAACAATATTTGATATAGTAGCTTAGCTCAGGGGTCCCCAAAACCGCGGCACGAGAATCAGCTCGGATCCGAGGGTAATTTAAGTACTGAGCCGCAAAGAAAAGAAATGTCTCAGTTAAAAATTGTATTTGTAATTTTATTCAGTCTTACGAATATCTTATTTTGAAAGAAAAAAAAAACCACAACAATTTCCGCTCTCACAGCGTGTTTTTGTTTATGCACCGGTCGAGTAAAGACCTAAACACAAAACATTTGAACGAGCCAACTAATTAATTATGTGACAACAGAACCATCACAGAATCCAAAACGAACGTGGGATTTGGGGGAAAAAGAAAGTGCAATTTAAGTTACGGATTCATCCATCCATGCATTTTCCCATCCGCTTTATCATAGCAAGGGTCGTTGGGGGGTTGGGGTTGCTGGAGCCTATCCCAGCTGTCTTCGGGCAGTAGGCGGGGGACACCCTGAATCAGTTGCCAGCCAATTACAGGGCACACACAGACGAACAACCATCCACCCTCACATTCACACATAGGGACAATTTAGAGTGCTCCATTAATCTGCCATGCATGTCTTGGGAATGTGGGAGGAAACCGGACTACCCGGAGAAAACCCATGCAGGCACGGGGAAAACATGCAAACCCCACACAGGGAGGCCGGAGCCGGAATTAAACCCTACACCTCTGCACTTTGAGGTTGACGCGCTAACCACTGAATCACCGGGCTGCCCTTGTCTCCTTCCCCTTTCCCTAATACCAGAACTAAACTATAGAAGAGGACGATGAGGTATAGTTAAAGATCAATCATAGCGTTTTCAGCATTATGCATCCATGGATATTATCGTGTACTGCTCCACTCGCACCAGTCCAATCCCTAAATACTCTCCGACGTGGTCCGTGTAAAATGTGTGTAAGCGATGCCTGGTTAAAACAAAAAAAAACTTACGGATCACAGAGATGAAATTGTATTCAAATATATTACTTTTTAATCTCATATGTACTTGTAACAGCTTGTTAAATCCAGTGGTAAGAGCGGGAAACTGGTTTGAGTAAGATAGGTCGCCATATTTGATATCTTGGCTTCTGTATGTGAAACAATTAAAGTACATGTAAATGTAAATCTTATGAGGACATCTAGGGTTATGGCGAATACAGTACCAACAAATGCTAATTTCTTACTCTGGCAAAACAAGCCAACAGGGTTGAAGCAGAAGAGATTTTCCCTTGTAGTCTGGCTGCCGGTGCATATTAAGAACATGAATCCCTTTCCAAGAAAGGGACTCCAGCATCCATATGAATAAATGTAAACAAGCATTTGTCCACATGCTGCTGTTACCATGAAATTGTATAATTCGGGGGTCAGCAAGCTTTTCGAAACAGAGAGCTACTTCTTGGCTCCTGACGAACATGTAATGCAACCAGTTACATACAGATACATACACACTTCTGAAATAACATTTGCTCAAATGACCTTTAAATGTTATTCATAATTCATGAGATTCATTTGTGTGAAGATGCTGACCGTGTTAATGATGTCTCAATAATGAGGAAACAGATGTTATATGCAACACTTTATTTCTGCAAAACTGCTTTTGTTTCAAACGACCACTTCTACAAAATCCCTCGTAAATAATGTTCCATCACTGGTGAGCTATTTTTAGAACAGGCCCGGGGGCTACTCACGATGGTGACCCGTGGTAAACGAAACTTGTCAGCTTCACATCTAAGTCTGCAACAATTAAATCCTAATTTGTATATTATACAATATTGTATCTCTCTCTCTTGTCTTTATATATGTAAAGACACATGCTATACTCAGTGTTGCACAGCAGCATTTACATTCATGCAAGCGCGTGGAAATGAACTCGGATTGCGTCAGATCACATTATCGCTCTGTGCGCGTGACAGACTGACAGTCCACTCTCCATCATTTAGAAGTTCACACTACGTCTTCGCTCATTGATCCAGTCCCCAGGGTTGACATCCATCTGCAGCATCTTCATCACCCACTTGTCCCTCCGTGCTCCATCGATAAACTCGTCCAGGGAGAGTTCGCCTACGAGTGTGCAAAAACCACATGTTCGCGCAGGACATGAATCATGATGAGCAGCGAGCTTTTTCCAGGAACACTACTTTAAGCCATTAGAGCGAACACTGAGCTCTTAAATCAACCACACGGTGTTTTAAGATGTCCGAACATTGGTACAAACACTCACCATCTCCATTTTCATCAACCAGCTCAAATATTCGATCCACTACTTGGTCTGGGGTCAAAAGATTGCATTCTTCATCCAGCTTTCCATGACAGGCTTTCTTCAGTCGATAAATAGACTTGAGAGTGGCAGGACAGCATGACATTACAAATTGCCATCACGTTGTTCCATGAATCAAGAAGACAAGTGAAAATATGCATTACCTCCACAATTTCAAGAAGCTCCGTTTTATCGATGCACCCGCTCCCATCTTTATCATACATTTTGAACGTCCATTTCAATTTATGCTCCAATTTACCCCTAAGGACCAAGTTCAAAGCTGCAACGTACTCGAGAAAGTCAATGGTGTTGTCCTGTGCACATGAAACAAAACGTAAAAAAAACCTGCATCATCGATTTCAATTCTAATTTGCACGCGCAAGAGCGATTGGTACTTACACCATTCTTGTCGAAGGCCCGAAACATGCTTTCAATGTAATCTGAAGCCTCCTTGTTATCAGCAACCCCAAAAAAACTCTTGAACTCGTGCATGAAAAGAGTTCCACTTGGGCATTCCACCACAAACTTTTTGTACCATTCCTGCAACTCTGCCACATCTATTTCTTTGTCTGGGTCGCCGCCGTCGCTGAGACGCTGACCCATTGTGGGGAGATTTATCGCAGCACCCCGAAGACCGCAAGAATTACATTCCAGCATACGCTTTGGCCCGACTCCTAATACGCCGTTTGTGAAGCTGTCAATTCAAATGATGTGAAATTACAGGCCAGCTGCATTGGTGTAACTTTGTCTCGTGGTAGAATCCCATCTGAATGACAGGATGAGACAAAGATTGTTATGGCCCTCAGGAGGGGATTACAAATGTTCACCTGTCAAAATCAATCAGGCCACAGACACATCATGAGAGGATTGTCATTCAGCACTGCCTCATACCCGCAGTAGGCTACGCATCGTTGCGACAATATACATTAGCTCCCTTCCCCTGTGTTCTCATTACGTTTATTGCAGACTTGACTTTGATATCAGAGGCCATCTATCAAATCTGTGGCAGAAGTTCACGTCAGTGCAGAGTTGGGCAATGTCATGGAATTTTCTAAATCTGTCTTCGAAATCCTTCAAAAAGAAAAATGCAGACATGGATTCAAATATCTATTAATGAAGCTTTTTTTCTCTTCAGTAATCTTTGCCAAGGTGGAGGGCTCTTGACCCAGGTTTCACTTTGCCCATTAGCTGTTACCTTCACGTGTCTGGTTATTTCACTGTCTGCGCAGGCCTCTGACAGAATAGAGGTTTTCTCATCTTTCTAAAATCGGAAGTAGAAGATTTGGATCAGAAAGCCTGCATGTTTGAAGCCATCTGCAAACAAGCATAACCTCGCAAAGCACTTTAAGGAAAGTACTCCGAAGCAACTCAAATATCACAATATTATACTGCACATGCAGTATGTATCCATCATCCTATGGAGTTGAAAGCTTGCCATGGCCAATACCATCCCATCCCTCCCTACCTGCCTGCTGACAACAGCGATCGTGTTAATCTTAGCTGAGAAGTGTCAAGGCCATCAAGGATTTCACTCCACTGACCGTGAATCACACCTTCAGGCATTTTAACCCTCCAGCCATCCGTTACCTGAACCGGTTATCCTCACGAGGGTCGCGGACGTGCTGGGGCCTATCGGAGCTTTCTCCGGCAGTAGGCGGGATACACCGTGAACAAGTTACCAGCCAGTCGTGGGTATTTTAACAAATTAACCTTGATATAGTTACTTGGCGCTGTAATAGATAGCCTTTCTGGCTGCACTGTGCAAAAGCTGTCAGGTACCACTGGCTAATTAAACTACTGTACACACACGCAACATACTTGCAGTAAGAAGCCTTAGCAATCTGGATCTTAGCAATACATAAAATGAACAAATAAAAATAAATAACAGAAATTGTTTACCTTACTTGATGTAGTTATTTATGCAATGATCTTATAACCGGCAATTCAGACTACAAATGTATTGTGAATCAAACTTTCAGTCAGATTAAAATCCTTCGCCAGTGGCTCTGATGTTCGACATTGTCAACGATATCAAAGATGTTACGTTATTACCACAACTATTTAGACTTATTTAACATGGCGTATGAACCAAATTCCTGGCATTATTTCCAGGACAGCCTCTATTATTTTCATGAAAACAATGAAAGAAGCACTCACTTTCCAGCTATTTTTACTTAGTGCCATGAACACACATGACAAGTGCATAAAACTCATTTACAGGCATGTACAGTTCTATAAAAATCTTGGGTTATCAAAAAAAAAAAACAGGAGGCATGGGTACAACCATGGTATTAGAGGGATGAACGGTAAAGGACTCTTAAGACAATGTGATGCTGCAATGACTCTACTCAAGTCCATTTAATTGTCACTAACCACCAAGGAACTAGTGCCATATGCAATGTTAATTTAAAAAAAAAAAATGTTTTTTTTTTCCTCCATAGAAAAGGTCATTAGGGGGATTCTTATTTAGTTGGAGGCAGACATTCTTCATGTCAAAACTGTGCTTAGGCTAAAACAACTCAAACTACCAAAGTAACTTTTGGAAATGCATGCCAACAATGATGTGATTTAACTCAGCTTGTATGAGGTCGTACATGAAGGTCAGATATTAACATGGTGGGTGGGGGCATAGAAAAAACAGTCCATAGTAAAAATTAAAAAAAATCCATGATTTCTTTTTTAAGTCCTTAAAACTAGTCGATATTTGACCAACTAGCTCAAACTGAAGCGGACAACGGTTTTTAAGTGTGAAACTTTCAGGTCCACTTCATTCCTGATCCGGCAGCCTACAGTTCCACCCAGATACAGTTTACCCTTGGTGTGGTATCGTACAGTGTCAAGAGTCAGTTATGTCAAGGGCCTCATTTATTCACTTTGCCCAGGCTTGGTTTCAGTCTTTGTGCAGGTTGAATCGTCTGCATCACCCCCTGTTGACAAATTGGGTGAATTACCAGAGGAGGAGAGGACCAGTTGAACACTGGGCAGGCAGTCCCCCTCGCTGCCGCTGTCCCTCATGTTGCGCTCAGTGAGCGGATTCTCCTTCAGTCGTTGCTCCGAGTGATGAACGGTGATGTCACCGCGGGCCTTCTCAGCTGCCGCCTTTTCACATGCTTCTGCCTGTGGGCTTCTGGGCTCTGAGGAGGAAGACGAGGTTAAAAACTGCTGTCAAACATTTTGAGTGTTAAATGGTTTTCCACTCCTTTTTGCTGAGGTAAATTACAGTGAAATTTAAGGTGGCGCTGAAGAGTAAAACACAAAAATGAATTACTCCTGTCATTTCCGGAACCTAAGCCGCATATTTTCAGCCGTCAGTCGGCATCCAGTCAGTGACAAGTCTGACATCCCTACGAGTACGTACCCCTTTCAGTAGGTGAACATCAGATTGGGGTTTTTTTCCATTTTGTTTTGGCGTTTTTTCCATTTGCTGTTGCGTTTGGTCATTTGTTTTGGTGTGGGCTTTTTTTTTTCGCTCTTGTATTTAACTTCTTGTTGTTTTGATTGGTTATGTGTTTTTACATATTTCAATTTGCTTTTGTGTGTACGGTACTTATTTGTTAGTGTGCCCACTGTTGACTTCCCTGTACGCTACAAGTCTGTCAGGTATCAAATTTAAAACTCTGAATGACTTACAGAAGGCATAGTCATGTACACCTACCTGGATCGTCGATCATTGGTTGTGTTCGACAAGACGGTTCACTTTTGTATTCTCCATCACAAGAGTCTTCTAAAGACTCAGCCCTCGCCGATGATCTTTCCGTGCCCGTACACGAGGATTCCTTATTTTCACTTGCTATGTCATCCTTCTCCAGCTTTTCATCGACTTTTAGCCTCTTGCTGTTGTGCTTGCCAGCATCAGAATCCTCCTCTTCCTCCTCCTCATCAGTATGTTTATTTTTTGTCCGGCTGGGAGTGATTTCACCTCCCAAGAGTGAAGGGTCAGTGCTGTAAAAATAGAAATACACATTAATTAAAATTCATTCTTTATGCCAATTGTAAGCCAATTGTTTCTACACTTGAGTGGAAAAAAATACTGATGTCATATCTGACATATATGCCAAGGTGAAATATTGATAGAACTGGATCAAATAACTACTGAATTCCGTCAATGTCCGATGTCAGACTTCATGACCACTTTGCCTTTTTAATATGATAGGAATCTGCAGTCCCCCTGAATACTTTTAATGCTGCTGTTGTCATAAAGCCAAATGAGCCATCCTAATAACTGCTGATTGTAGTGGATTTTGGATGGGGAGAAAGGTGCACATTTCTAAAATTAAGTATCCGAAACAAAAAGATTTTCATTAAATAATCAGCCCTGTTACGTCCTACTTTTTGGAGAATCGTCAACACGTATGACTGCGTGGATACTACTAATGAAATGACGAAAGGGTTCGGAGATACACAAGACAAAAAAGGTGAGAAACCACTGCTCGAGACAAATGCAGGGTACAACAAAGGTGGGAAGCCTCTTCAGGTCCAGATTTGCCAACCATTTGCATGACCTGGTTCACACAAATGCATTTTTCAAACCGCAAATGATTTCTTTTTCGCCTTATCTTTGACAAACCCCACATTTCACAGTTGTGCTCGTATTTTGTGTGTTGTGCCCCAGTTATCTAAATACAGAGCACCACACATATAAGCAGTTCCCTACCAACAACTCTGAGGCCATTTGGACAGACGAGGCAAATCGCCACCTACAAGTACAGTATAATGGCCTCCAAAGTGGGAATGATCACTAACCAAACCATCAGCCCTGGTCATGTCTCCAGACACCCAAGTGTCCTCCAACACTCTAACGACCTCCCCACCAGCAGAATGCACACAAAACTTTTATAAATAGCTGCACTCCCAGAAAGTCGCGGGGGCTGGGCGGTTGTCTCGCCATACACCCTAACACACCGGGCAGATGTGCAGGCTCCCGTCTTCATTGTTATTTTCAACACCTCACTGGAGCGAAACTCAGGGGTGTCAAACTCATTTTTTGTCAGGGGCCACTTCGGAATTATGGCTTCCCTCGGAGGGCCGGTGCAAAATCTCAAAGTTATTTATTACCCATGACAATTTGACATTTCGGTACAGATTCCAGCAAGAATCATGATAGTTGACACACATGATTTGCTGCGGCGGGCCACACAAAATGACGTGGGGGGCCGGATCTGGCCTCCGGGCCTTGACTTTGACACCTGTGCTTTACAGGACTTAAGAACGACGGACCTGTGGCGCTGTCGTCCGTATTCACAAAATCCTTTGGGTGCCTGGTTCTCCCCCACCTCCAGTCAATCACCACCCACTCTTGGACCCCACTGCAGTCAACCTGGCCCTCCACTCCACACTGCAACGTCGAGACTCCCGGGAAACTCCTCCAAGATCTTGTTTTTGGATTTCAAATCTACCTTCAACTCCATCCTCCCAGTTGTAATCCACAACCAACCCTGCGAGCTCAACGTGCCCGATTCCCTCTGCAGGTAGATGACAGACTTTCTCACAGACTGGTATCAACACGCTAGGCTGGGCAATACTGTCTCAGAAACATGGACCATCAGCACCGGAGTCCCCTCAGGGCTGTGTGCTTTCCTCTGGCTCTTTTCCCTATCCACCTACTGCATTACCTGTCAGTCCTTTAAACTGATCAAGTTTGCGGACACCACCACCCTCATCGGTGTCTGCTTCAAGGAGGGAGGTGCATGTGCTTGAGACCTCGTCCAACTGCAATGACCTGGATCTTAACACCCAGAAAACATAGTGACGAACTTCAGGAAGGTCAGAGCCCCATGGTGCCCCCTCAACCGGGCTCCTCCATCTCCATTGTGGACCCCATCCACTTCCTAGGCAGCACCATCACTCAATGGTGGTGACCTCAAGTGGGAGCAGACCATCAGCTCCCTCATCAAAAAGGCCTAGCAGGAGATGGTCTTCCCGTGGCAGCTAAGGAAACTCAATCAGCCACCTAGTCCACCCTCATCTTCAAGAGCCACTTCTCTAAAAACAGTCAGAATTCCCAGCTCGATTCTGTGGAACCCAGTGTACAAAAAATTGCATTGAGCAGGACCTATTTTGTTTCTATTTACCGCAGTGTCCTTGTTCGTCAGTCAGGGCGCTTCTTTGAGGGGCTTCATTCCAACAATGTTCACAGGCTCATTGACTTAGGGTGACGCCAGCTCTCTCAAGACACATGAAGATTTGTGGTAAGAAATATTGAACATGTTTAATAGTCAACCATCGCTTCCCCCAAGGATGGTTTTAGACATTTGCAACAGTGGCCATTAATGAAGTGTTTACCTACAGCCTTACAGCCTTGTAAACGAATGTCCCCTGTCAACAACAACAACAACAACTTTCATGTGATTACCACACAGGCCAAGCGGACGAGAGACATGAATATGGCAACTCTGGACCAACATTTTTGAACTGTCGATGCCTTTTTTACTAAAGGTGAAATGTTTTTAACAACCAAAAAATCCAGTTGCCTCTCTTTAACTTTTGTGGATGCAGACAATTGTTTGTCAAACTTTGATGATCTGATGACATAGCTGTCCATCATGCAATTGTTCTTTTAGTGTGATACTACTTGTCTTGTTGGAAAAATCTGACGGGAATATTGTCGAGCTCTGAGTTCCTCTATGATTCCCACACCAATAGATAAACATCAACAATATACAGTTCTGTGCTTGATAGATGTATTAGACTGCATCTTGAATAGGGCCCGGCCAATAAGAATTTCTTTTAGGCTGATGCCAATTCCGATATTTGGTAGAATAAAATTCTGATCACAGATGAATAGGCCAATTAAAATTCTCTCTCTCTCCCTCTCTCAGGGGCAGAGAGAGGGAGAGATGCCAGTTTTTCATTTATTTGTTGACGCATTGATCTTAAGCTGTGCAATTCCAATGCCTTGATTGTCGTGAGGTTAGTACAGCCATGAATTCAATTGCCCAGTATAAAGATGCTAAATATGATATTGTCACTGATATATACAATAAGAGACCCTACACCCTACCTGATGCACCGCTCCGCCTTCTCCTCTTCGGTGGGCTCTGGCTCATTGCTGACCCCACACTCAGGGAGGCCATTAGTGGAAAGCGTAGGCGACAATGACAGCTTTGGCCTGTTCAGCTGTTTTGGCATGCCTGGTCCGTTTACATTTCGACTGCAAAAGAATAGCATGTCAATTTCTTCCATAAGGAGGCCCAAAAAGATTCATCCTAAAAGTAACTAAATGTGCCACTTGACGACATCTTCAAGTTATAGAACTTTTTTAATAGTAGCTCCCACCCATCTGAGTGTACGGAAGTGCCAGGAAACATCACTCCATTCATTCTGTTTGAATTAGATGACCCATTTTTCCTGTAGAAAAACAGAAAAGCACAAAACTGACAGTTCAGGAACAAATGCTCAGTACAAATGTTAAGTATGACAGCTTTTGTACTTACTCAGATATAGGGTACACACAGCTGACCACCATTACATTCTGTAAGGCATATAAAGGAGGAGGATGAATATTTCATACAATCCTAACATCACTCAATATTAAATTGCCAACCTTTTCTATACCCCTGAGAAACTTATCTGTTCCTGTATAGTTCCGCTTGGGATCAGTGAGCAGCTCACACAAACGCTGAATGGTGAATGGGATTCTGGGAAAGTTACCAAGAGATATGTTTAGATGGAATCACAGGCAACCGCCAGCATTAACACTGAACAGGGGACATTGTCAAAAGAGGCAAAGACATCCCACCTGAAACACACAGGACTTGTTTAAGCCTGCCGCATGCTTTAATGATCTTATTAAAACTGATTCAAGTTAAAATGTTGGATTAGTGTTTGATATTACTTTCCTTGTCAGTTTAATTGCTTCCACTTCTACAGCAATCACGGATTTAGGTGTCATGTTGTAACAATAAAAGTCTGCCATGCATCATAGATTAGTTCAACAAGCACTCTTATAAATTGGAAAGCGAGCACATACCATATATCATGACAATGATTATTTATCATTGAGAATTGGTTGTATTTTAAAATTACGTGATATGCACGTCTATCACTTTCACAATCTCATTTCAACTATTAAAACGCCGAGTTAATGATTATAAATAAAGCTAAACAGTGAAAGAGGGAGAATACTATAGCATTTTTCTACCAACCCATTATAGCTGTCAACTATTTTTAATATCCTCTTCTTCATCTCTTCAAAAGGAACGTGCTCTACATTGGGATTGTGTGTGCTTCTCTGCTCAGGTGTCGATGAGTGAAAATCATCGATGACATTCTCCAACTTAAACATGAAGTAGGATTTGAATTGTGACCACGGGATCCTAGGAGAGATCAGACATTTGGTCACATCAAATATGCAAAACAATTATTGTAAACAATTGGTATACCACTCAGACTAGATGATAATGGAATGTCAGTTATGTTATGTAATTGAGTGCAAATATGTATGTATGTATGTATGTATGTAAATAAATAAACAAACAAACAAACTCACATTGCTTCTCCCGTCTTGGCAACATGACAAAGGTATTGCTCCAATACTGGGCTTGTATCCCTTTTTGTTTTCTTCTCAAAATCTGTCAATGACGATATTGATTGTAAACATTGATTGAACTCTTTCAATGACTGACCAGAATTAAAACACAGAATGAGATAGCTGGACATTTCAAAGACGAGACAAGAAAAGTTAGCAACAAGGAACAAGTTGCCTATATATATATATATATATATATATATATATATATATATATATAGGCAACTCGTGGTGTTTCAGTATGACTTTGTGAAAGTAGACTGGCAGACTTGAAAAAAACAACACGCAAATCCGTACAGTAAACGTCGCACCATAAACATCGGATTGCGTCAATTATAAAAAAAATAGCGGTTCAATTGAAAGCTGTTGTAGAGTACAACGTGTATTACAATATTCAGCTATTGCCTAGGATTTGCATAATGACTTGATATCAATTCCCCAATGAATGAAGTTATGGAAACTGCACAGCTTGCAAACTTGCTAGGTTGCAAGCTAAGTTGCGATCACGTAGTTAGCAACCATTAGCGGTTCCACTATGTGCAAAAATATAACGTCAGAATTTGTCACAAATACGGCAAGATTATTTTAGTAACTGTAAACTTTGCCTTTAAACGCTTCCAATAACGCTTCGGTGTCCATCGCTGCCTCCGGAAACCGAAGGAAATGCTGCGCTTGCTAGTTAGCAATAGCGGGCAGCAACATAACAAAGCTGGACCGGGTCAAGACTGCGCATGCTTGGGTTGACGTCATACATTTACGGAAGAGACGTTTAGGCGTCAGTATTATGGAAGGAATGTTTGAGTACTGTGAAACTGAACTCCTACAAGGGTAATTACTACGCATGCTTTTCTGTGCACGTCACACCTCGAACATCTCTGGTTTGCACATTTATACAGAAAGCGTCATTGTTTTTTGGTTGCGGTTCTGAGGGCACACCGAAGCGGCTGATAATGAGTCATCAGCGGATCCTCAAGTTTACTTTCACAAAGCGGCGGAAACAGCGTCTCAACACGGCGACATGTTTTTTGACAAAGCCACCAGAGTATTCCCTCAAAAACAACAATCACAGCCCGGGTGGCTGCCACGTTACATTTGAATTCTCCATCAAGCCCGGTGACTCTCCGTGAAGCCAGCGTTCACGTACGAGGACCAGACAGATTTGGGAAGCTTCTTGAACGATAACGAAAATGACGTTCTGCCCTTACATTCTGCCTGGACCTTATGGCTTGATCGGTAAATCGCTGCTTTAAATTTGAAATATTAAAGCAATGAATTAGCTTTCTGATCTCAAGAGAACTAAGAAATGGGATGATGCTTGTAACAACTATTTGAATGAGAGGCCGCCAACAGTCGTTACAGTGGGGTTGTTTAACTTAATTAATTCTATTCAAATAACGCCACAAAAAAGTCGACCCGTTTTCTCGCTGACCTACATTGATATAAGACACCTGCTTGTGAGGATCCTAGAATTAAAAAAATATATACGCACTCAAACTGAAACAAATTAAGCACAAAAACAAATTCACTTTTAACGTTATATGTTAGTTAAGGAAGTTTTAATGCTACAATTATGTTGACCCCTTGCTGGGTTGCCTATAAAAACACTCAGACCCCACTGAGATAGACATCCACTTGTCATTTCAGATCAAATTTAATGTTGAATCACGAGAAGAGTTACACAACCATGTTACATGTACATGTTAAAAGATGCTGTGTTTTAATGAGGTCAGAGTTGTTTACTTATTTGTCATGTGATTCCCAACTCCAAGCCTTGGCAGCACACCAGAACGCGACACATGCTGCACAAAAATGTTATTTGAAAATGCAAAGTGGATGTTTTTTTTTCTTTTTACAAGAGACACTTATTTAAATGACTATCCCTTTTGTCAGATCTCTACCAGGAGCTAAAGCAACTGAATGTGAGTCCAAACTGAAGAAAGTCAACACCGTGGAGAGACAGTCCAGGCAAGGTTTTATAAGTCTTTTATAATCTTGCTACAAAACAGCACCATCATACAGTGCTGGCAACGTAACATAATTGCGCCACAACAAGACTAGAACTTACTGATTGAAACTCAAATCAAAATATTCTGTTCTTAAATTTAAGAATTTGACTTTTTTTCCTTGGTTACTTGGAATAATTGCTATCATGTTCACTTAAGCATGGTACATATATGCCCTCACAAACATGAGATTCCATCTCAAGGGGTTTAAATGATGAATTTTCAACCAGGGACTAATTCACCGTTCTGGCACAGTCTCACAGAAGTCAAATTACTTGTTTGGACTTCCTAACAACAGCAGTGGTACTTGGAGGGCAAAAAAATCATTTGGTTGTAGTTTTCATAAGTAAAATAAAGAGAACCACTCTAGTGAGTTGTAGTGAATGTGTGTGAGTACTTGTGTATACTTGTATCCGCTTGTTCTCAACTCAGGGAGGACGAAAGTAACATTAAGGGTGGTGTTTGGAGATTAAAAGTGCCAAAAGAGTGCACAGTGAGTGAGTGATATGATTAAATGAAATATCTATGATTTTCACAAAATCTGCTGCGTGGAAGGAATTGCTACTGGCCACCATCGGGGAACAGTTCAGTGATTATTGTGCCGCAGATAAGATAGCATTTCAATAACTCAGTTGCAAGGCCTGTAATCGATAGTCAATATTTAACCAATCGCCTGTGACTCACTTTACCCACAGAAGATGAAGTGGTTGGTGTCAGCGTCAGTGTACGAGACGGAGAAGATGTTCCGGTGTGGAATGAAAATGCTTCCTGCGCTGATGAGATGAACATTTTAGGAAAGATGAGCTCTGTCTGCAGATGCCATTTGAAGGAGCGTTTTACAAACGTATTTGCTCACATTGTGTGTTTCGTAGATTGTGAAGCTTATTGATGTAAGTAATACTCATTTGCTTTGAATAGAGCTCACAAGGATATTAGCACTTTTTGCACTTTAAAGCACATCTCGGACTATAATATGGAGGCAGATTTTGATTCCGCTGAGTTGAATCTCATATGTTTAACCTCATCAACTCAAAATGTAGCCGTTATAGCAAGGAAATCCCTCATCCTTTTGGAACGACTGTATCTGAAACTGCTTGTGTTTATTGTTACTAAACTTTGTTTTTATAATGCACACTTTTGCAAACATCTCTTGAAAATGTAGCATGTTATGTACAGTCATCCATAATACTATTCTTTTCAGGTTCAACAAAATAGGTCTTTAAGTGAGTACACATTTCAAGTCACACATCTTTTCACTCTTTTGTACTGAACGGCCAAAACCCCCCAAATTTCCATGACCAGGATTTACCAGCTTTTAATGAGCCATTTTCCATAATAAACATATCTTGGTACACCACCAACCAAAAATACTGTAATGTAATAATTGCATTTGAACAAAAAGCTAATATACTTGTAGGAAGCCGTGACCTAATTTGCTATTGTTTTCTTTTCACATCTTAGATATCAGGGCTCTTAACAGCAAACCGCCAGGCTTCCTGTTCTGTCTCCCTCTGTTGGTAATTTGTTTGTGTTCCTCTGAATGGGTTGTAACTGGAAGAGTAAATGGAATCATAATTTTTTTTAAATGCATTTGATTCTGATTCTCATCATTGCTTTTGAGGAAAGAGGTTGGGTCCTGTTTGACAAATACCGGTAGAAGCAAACTGAGTTCTGAATGCGCTCGACTGATCGAATAAAAATAGTGGGTTTCTGTTACGCACACTCACTGAATGGAGTTGTGTCCGCTCTATGGCACGTGTAGCATCGCGTATTAGATTAGCATAGCGAAGCGGTCAACAGCTCTCACTTCACTGAAGAAAACTCAAATAATTTATTGCTGAGAAATGTATGCTATCCTGTCTATTCACTTGAGTTAGCATAGAAATAAAACATGAGATCTTGTGGTTTTAATGTTGATGAGTCTCTATTCTGTTTTATTCGTGTGTTCCTTCAGTAAAATTGACTAGACACAAAACATGCTGTCCAAAGGGGCACTGCTGTTTTCAGTTTCACTTTGTCGTGTTTCTTGCATTTACAGTACTTGGATCGCATCTGCTAGTACTATAACAATTTATTGTTTTCAATGTGTCAAGAAGATTATCGACATTTAATACAAAGGTGAAAGTGCTCTTGAAATCAGATTTTAGGGCTTTTGTGATACCTGAACATAGTTTGATTTCAGAATTTTGATTAGCCATCAGTCTCAGAATACCATCCATCCAGTATTTGTCATGATTCTATAATGTGAGGGAACACACAGGCATTCACATTTAGAACTGCATGAATTAATCTCAAAGGATTATTGGACACATTTCAACACAAATGGAGAGTCATAAATGTTGAAGGAAACAAACTACTGCTATCTCAACCAAATTCAACATTTAATATTGTTGATGGTTTCTTGTGGGTTCTGCACTCAATACAAGGACATTTCTTTTAAGGATCAAGCCATTGAATAGGCTTTGCTCATCTTTTGATTTTACTTAATTCCATCAAAAGAACATATGTGTTCATGGAAAACTGCTTCCACATGTACAGTTGCCCTTTCACTTCAACATTTTGACCTTTGTATCTGTTGATCTTGGACGGTGCCTTGTGTTTGTCAGCAAACAAGGATGTTAGCATCTTGTGTGCTCTCCTTGTGTGTGTGTGTGTGTGTGTGTGTGTGCGTGTGCGTGTCCGTGTGTGTGTGCACGTGTGTTTCAGTTCAAATTTAAACCTGCTCAAACTTGTAAATGCACTTGTATTCGTTTGTGTTTTAGCCAACAGAATTTAATGACTAGATTGATTGCTGCCAATACCCTGCACAACGTAGAGAGGGGGAAATGTCACCATCTTGTGGCTGTTTACCTGTCACTCAAAGGCTGACTTCTCTTGAGTTTTGACAGTTCTGTTAGAGGCAGTTTAAATAATTCAACTGTAAGATATGTTGTTGACCAAACATCTAATACAGCATATTTAAAATAAATTGAGATACTGTGGCTAGCCACGGTATTATGACAACTTGCACAATGTAACACTATCCAATACAAGAGCTGTATCAAATATTCTGCTTGAACAGGTAACAAGTCAACTTTGTCACTCACTAAAACTAATGTATCATGATGAGTCACATCTAGTGTTTGTTAATGAGAAACAAAATATTGCAACAATCTCTTGCTGTGATGTATACACCCTACTAAGTACAGTTCAATACCATTTGAAGACTACAAAAATAAAGCCTCTAACCCAGCGGTGTCAAACTTTTGGTCGCGGGCCACTTTGATGTTACGTCTTTCCTCGAAGGGCCCTTAAGACAGTGAAACCAAATAAATGTTTAATAATCACATTGTATTATTACTTATACACAAAAAAATTATGGCTCACTAGTTTTGAAATCAGTCAAGTATTTGTTCAATTATTGCTCAAGTGAGTGTAAACAGGGTAACAATATTATTGCAAAATGCAACCGTTATTTATTACATATGCCAATTTGAGATTTTGCTATAGATTTAAGAAAGGATCATCGAAATTGACACATGGTTTGCTCTCGCGGGCCACATAAAATGACGTGACGGGCCGGATCTGGCCCCCGGGCCTTGACTTTGACACCTATGCTCTAACATTCAATCAAAACTGAACAACTCAAAGTCCTCATTGTTTCAAACTCAGAGAATGTATTCGTCGCTTGTTTTTTTTTGGACTGACACTATAATCATCATTTACAACGAAACAAATCAATACAAATGTACAGGGTCGAAATAACCCGTGAGATTTTTTTTCCAAAGCGAGTTGATGGCCCCGCGTGTGGACATGACGTCACCATTGTTTACTTTTAACGAAGCCACGCCTTCTGTTAGCAACTTGTGGCTAGCCCCGCCGCCAACGAAGCCACTCCGAGGTTCATTCTCCCGACACCACACCGACTTCAACTTTGTTTACGCGTACACAAGCTGGTGAGTCAAAGTTAACGGAGTCGCACGCCGATAAACCTGTGTACGAGTGTTGATCTGATAACGTTATATTTATTGCCATATCACCGTTGCCAAAACGAGGAGAGAGATGATTCCTTTCGGTTAGCGGCTAGCTTTTGTTGCACATCGCTACGAACCTCGCGGTTGGTTTGAAAACGCGTCCATATTTTCCGGAGGAGAGAAGATGTAGCCTAGGAATAACGCGCGCCCATTCGCATATCGGTCATATTAACTCGCAGTTCCTCGTTCCCCTTATGACCACTAGCGTAATGTTCGGGTCCTCACTAGGAGTCTCATACTGCAATGGCTGCTGTCGGCGGATGTCGAGTCCATTCATTTTGTGCCCAACATATCGCACAACTATTAATAATGAGCAACACCTATTTGACATCTGCTCAGGCTTATTCAAATTGATAGTATTTGATTGTATAACACTGAGTGACATGGCCCGTCCTCCTAAGTGAAGTACGGTCAGTTTCTAAATAGGCTACTACCAATGTTATTCTTGGATACACATTTGTGCACGAACAAACAACAAGAATGATTCCAACGATTGTATCGACCGTCCAACCAAGATGAAAGCGATGCAGACACGTTGCAGTGCATTACAATGACCTGATCTTTATGAGAAAGTTGCTAATACCACCAAATCTCACACATATTCTTAATCGTGAATCTTTCCTTGAAACAGCTTTTGCCGCAGTATTATGTTTTTACTATCAAATGTGTTGATCGTAATACATATGTATAGTTAAATAATCATTCTAAGAAAGTTGTCTTCAGCCATGACAACAGAAAACTCTGCTTTTTGTCTTTTGTCATAAGCCTGATCCTGAAAGCATGAGCAAACAGAATGGAAACTTTGCTTGCAAATGCCAGACATGGTTTAGATTGGCTTCCATTTGCAGGAATCACTTCGATTTTTTTTTTTAACTGTCTTTAAAATACCCCTTTCATTCATTTCATAATGCTACGCTGACACATCTGATGCAGGAAGTACTCATTTCTTATTGTCTCTTAAGTGGCTTGAGTAAAATTGAATCTGTATCATGGACGTTAGTCCCAACAATCTAAGTAATTTGGTGTTGATTCAGTTGGGAGCCAAAATGACTGTAGTATATTTAACCGTTGCTTTGCATGTTTGATTTATACGTTTGCAAACCTTGAAACTAATGACGTTCTCCTTCAGGCAATGTGACCTGTTTCATCTGAGCTTTTCCATCTGCTCACATTATCTGTTTGCCTACTTTATTTACTTTTGTTTATGCTGCTTAGCTTTCGACTCAAGCACTCCCAAGCTGTACACATAAAAGCCTTCTTGTGCATTGTACTACCTGACACGGCCGTTTATCGCACCACCTGGTTAATGGTAAATTGTTCCAGAAGGAAGATATGTTTGCACATAAACACAGACCCAGGGCCCCTGTGTTTACAGTAGCCATGGCAGCACTCAGTTATTCAACAAATAGACCAAGCATGTTCCTCTCACAGTTTCAGAGGGGACTGCAACTTGTACTGTAGCTTGTTTGCTTTTTTTACATTGTAACCTGGTTGAAATCTAACAGCATTGATGACTTCACATAACAGTGACTAAAACTGTTTTTTTCCTATTGAAGTTTTTTTGGGGAGTTTTTCTTGGCAAGTTGCTCCTAATAGCAAAGTTGCTCCCTTGCCGGAAGTATTTGTGTGTCCGGGCCTTAAAATCAAGCAATCGTTCTTCAGACCCTCCACGGAATTGTGCTTTTTTTGCGTTTCAAAAGCATAATGCAAGAGTTGGGGAAGTCACATTTGCACAAATCTCCAAACTTTTATTTCTGGGGGAAAAAATCTTCTCACAGTCCTGTCTTAGGCAAGCACTTTGTCTGAGTGCCGTGTGCCATTTTCTGATTTGCTCATCCTCACGAGGGTCGCGGTTGTGCTGGAGCCTGTCCCAGCCATCTTCGGGCAGTAGGCGGGGAACACTCTGAACCGGTTGCAAGCCAATCGCAGGGCACACAGAGACAAGCAACAGTCACACTTAAGGACAATTTAGAGCGTTCCATTAACCTGCCATGCATGTTTTGGGAATATTGGAGGACACTGGAGTACTTGGAGAAAACCCACGCAGGCACGGGGAGAACATGCAAATTCCACACAAGTGGGACGGAATCGAACCCACGGCCTCTGCGGTGTGAGGCAGACGTGCTAACCAGTCAATTTTGATAACATAACATCCTTTCCACACCTGATGCCTCTCCGCAAGCCTTTTTTGCCTGGCTTTCTTGCTTTATAATTGTTCGATGCTCTGCTGGGGTGTGATATAGTCTGAAAGGCCAGCTCAAGTGTCAAGATGTTTTAAGTGAGGAAAAGAGGGTAAGGATCAAACATTTTCTGTGGCTCCATCTAGTAAAGAATTCTACCTGCGTGACACGGAAAAACAATTTAAGAGCCACCTCCAAAATATTGGAATGGTGCAAAGTGAAACTCGTGACAAATTACAGAATCTGTTGACAAATATTATTCACTGTGAACCCCAAACACCCGACGGCTGCTTGCTGTTGTCAATTTAGGTTATCCATCAAGCTTTTGGTGTGCCCAATTGGTACACTCTAGAATACTTACTCAAAGTACATAATATTACAATTATGAAGTCAATCCCTTCCCCACCCCATGCTCAGGATACAGTCAAGATATTCCTGGCATGGGTATAAATGGGAGATGGAATTTGTTTATCGTGGTCCATGGCTTGACTTTTAATAACCTCGCCTTTTGAGATTTGTGTTTTCCATATTCCATGATGCCACACTTTTTCATGCAGCTGTTTCCATTTACACCATTTGTTTGTTTCTCAGGTCAGTGGAGTCCAGATGCACGAGTCTGGGTCAGAACCAACTAGCCACGCCATTCCAGCTGTTAGGACACAGAACGGAAAAAATGCTGAGAATGACACTCGACTAAGGAGCGGCCATACTCCTCCTCCAGAGTCACCCAGAGTCAGTTTATTCCCGTTGGCTTCCCTTTATTACACAAACACTAATTGTGCCGATGCTCATTGTGGCAACGTTACCTCAGTTTTGAGAGCACTGCTAGCAACTTGGGAGCACTTTTCTTCAACAAATGTGTTGCACACACGGAAGCTTACCGCGTGACATTAGTGTGTGAATTGTGGCCTCTGGTCTGCAGGTGTTGTGATTTCTCTGCTTGTCTGGATGGTTGGATGGATGGATGGATGGGTTCTTAATTTAGCAGCAATAGTCATGCATACGCAGTCATACTAAAGGATCTCCACACAAAGTAAAAACAAATACAAAAGTGCACCCTTAAGGAAGAATCCAAAGAACATTTTCATCTGTTCTAATCAAGAAGAACAATTCATAGAATTAGGATGTTGCGTGTTTGTATGGAGTAATTATTCAACAGAACCTAATTATGCGACAGTCGTATGTGCAAGGTTGGAAAGTTTAATATTATTGACAGCGATCAACAAAACTCTATAATATAACTGAACTACATGCATTGCATGAAACTGTTGGCGAAATATGTAGGCTTGATTTTGTACATTGAAACTCAAATTACAACATTATGTACAAATTGAGCAGTTTTACAATGAATATTACAATCAGCCTTGTGTATCATACATGTGCTTATACATATTTAAGTGTACATCACGTTGCACAGTGTCCAGAAGTATTTTCACCACACACAACGGGGAGTTGTATAAGTTCATAGTGAACGGTATAGAAGATGGATCGGATGGGTAGATTGAAACTGTACGTAAATACACTACATGTATTTTAATATCCTGCAGAAAGTGAAAAAATGTGTGAGTTTTTTGTTTTGTAAGTGAATGTACTGCATAGCCTGGAACCCCTCACTCTATTTATTGTTGAAAGTTAGCACATCGATGGGTGCAGGGATTTAAGGAAGGGAGGGTGCTGAGAGGGGGATTTTCTTGTTGCTCTTATTTTTCCCCCCACATCTCTGACGGGAATAGGTCTCAGACAGCAAATTATGTTGCTCTTTGTTCATTTATTGGCTGCCAGGTGAATTTTGAACAGGGGGTCACTTTTCCTCTGTTTAATTGTAATCCTATTTTCAATCGACATTTACATGTTTGTCCCCACTTGTGCGTCTGCGAGGGAAAGTCACATGTTGGTGATTGTGTAATAAAATACAGTGCGTGTTTTTACAGATGTTTGTACTTTGCAGGACACACATTAGTGTTGGGTTTTAGTGCTTTTTTGTGTGTGTGTTTTGCTGTCAGTCATCTCAGAGTTCACAAGACCAGTCTTGCAGGAAAGGATCTGTGTTTACACTCGGCTGCTCACTGGTATGACTCTCAACAATAACAACAACACAAGATGTTTGGACTTGCTGGCTGCCATGGTAACGGGGATTAGGCAAAGGCTGTTGTTGTGTTGATGGTGTCCACAGAAAAACAGAGGGGCCAAACAGCTCTGTCTCTCTCTCTGTCTGTTGGGGTGGACCTGTTTTTTCATGGCTTTTGTGGCCACCTCGGCTGCATTGAATCTCATAAGAAAGGCCAAACAAGGAGGCCGTCGACTGTTATTGTTAGCCCACAGCCTCTGTGAAATTCTCCTTCAGTTTGTTTACCCGACTCTAAACAGACTCTGCCTCAGAGAGAGATGTTTGTTTGTGGTTCAGACCTTAATTAAAATATGAATCCTGCATTCTGTTTTCGTAAACAGGCTCTGCCTGCTTTTTATTCATTATTTAGTCTCTGTGCAATTTTGATGACTTTGTTTATGTTTACTGCAAACATTGCCAGAGCAGTGAGGCTCGACAGGGAGTCGGGTGGGGGTTGGTAAATTGCTGCCTGCTCAGTAGATGATGTTGTTTCCGTGCCACTGGTTGTTGTTGTTTTGATGGCGGTCTAATTCCCTTGAGCAATCTGTTGTTGTTGTTGTTGTTTGGTTAATTTAGGAGCTGAATCGTCTTGACAGAACTTTGTACGCCAGACGGTGAGTTGGAGAAATAATCAAGTGCATATTGTACTTTTTATGATGGGAATTGTCTTTGATAGTATGGCGTTACTTGTGTGCGCATGCCTAATGCACTCTGTATCACTCCTACATGTTTGTCAGACTCTCGGTCCACATGTCAGTCTCGCCCATAATCGTAACTTCATTTTATGTGGACCGCAACGTTGAAAACAATATGATTCTTTCAAAATGCGTTCTATGCTGCTTTACCATTTGAAGCGGGTTCCAAACATGTCCCTCGCTGATTCTCTACATTTTGTGATTTTTTTTTACAATCCTATTGGTACTGGGTACATGGCACTGTTAGAAAATAGGAAAAGGCCTCAAATGTCAAAATAAGGTATCGATGGATGTGAAGGTAAATACAGTCAAACCTCGGTTTTCGTATTTAATCCGTTCCAGAAGACTGTTCGAAAACCGAATTGTTCGAAAACCGAAACCATGTTTCCCATTGGAATCAATGTAAAAAAAAATTTAATCCATTCCAAGTCAAGAAAACAACTTTTTTAAACCACTTTTTTTATAATTTCACACCATAAACTGTACAAATGTAATAGGAGAGCAGGTAATATGTAAAATACTGTGCAAACAAACTGTAATATGTTTTATTTTCACCAATTTTAACATTAACATAGTAACATAAAAATTGAAGGAACATCTCTCTCTCTCTATCTGTCGTGGGGCGTGCGGCTAACCCAGCTGTCATCAGGCAGTAGGCGGGGCATTACGGCATCCCGAACTCCTTCGCCAACACAGACACACGCTACACGAGGAAGCAAAGCCGAGAGGAGTGAAGTGACGCATTCAGGTGCGCTCAGTTCGTTTGAGAACCAAAATTTGTTTGTCAACCGAGGCATAAAAAACTCGAAATATTTGTTCGAAAACCGAATTGTACGAGAACCGAGACGTTCAAAAACCGAGGTTTGACTGTCCATGTTTGTTCTTAAAGGGCATTAAATGGTTTGGCCTTGCGGCTATTAAACAGAGTCAATGTTTAGCTAATACAGTTCCCCACACAAGCACAGCGCCAAGAAAAGACTGCTGTCAATGTGCGTTTATTATCGGCGAAAGACCTTGTCAAAGCTCAAGTCAAATCAATGAACATGCATGTTAAACATACACAGAAAAAAAAAACCTAGTCATCATGTCTTGAAATAGGCATTTTGTCATTGTTTTTGTGTACAGCAACATTTGTACAATTGTAACATCAAGGCTGGCACGTACACATTAGCACTGGCATTTGTGCTAATATTTAAGATGTTCAGGCTGAACTATTAAAATATGTGATTTTTTTTTTAATACACAAGGCAGCCTATATTTTCTTTTGGAAGCTGTATTTCAACGGATATTTACTTTATATCCCTCCATTCTTCTGACTTTAGTCATGTTTCCTAGTATACATTTTATTTGTTGTTCCCTATCATGTTTTTAAAGCGTATTCGGGCACGTGTGACTCCTCACCACCCAGCCAACAAGGGCATTCTTATCAAGGGCATTTGTAATATGTTTACTCAACCGTTTCATCTTGTTTTTCTCTCTGTCAGTGTTTTCATCACCGTGAGTGACACCACACCCGTTTTCCTTTGTGCTTTGTGTGTGAGTCTGTTTAAGAGTTCACAAAAACACCCATTGGCCCACAGTGCAAACTTCCATTTCCTCTGTAAAAGTCCCACGTTGTGTTGCTAAGTCTTTATGTATGAAAGGCTGGATCACAGCTTATTGTGCCCCAGATTTCCTGAGATCCAATGTACTGGGTGCAAAGTTGTGTGTTGGGTTTACTCAAACAAATTGTTCTTGCTGTTGCTGTTGTTGTTGTTGAGTCACCCTAGGCGCCCTCAGGATAATCCTGAGTAGCGCTAGACTCGCGCATGGGAGGCTCCTAAGTTCTCCGAAGGAGTTGCCAAGTTGTCGATGGTGCCGGTCCACCAGGAACGCTGGACAGCGTAGCCAAAGATGTTCGGCCGACTCTTCTTCCTCGCAGCACAACCGGCATCGGTCGTCGTCACACATCCCCAACAGATGTTGCCATCGTCGGAGAGAGTGGTGATGGCCGGACCTGAACCGGATCGGGTCGACGAGGTCTTTCCTCGACAGTGAGGCCTCTTCGGAGGGGTTGGATTTTTGGGAAGAGAGGGAGGGTAAGACGGGGGTGGAGGGATGGGGGAGGGATGCAACTTCTGCGTATAATGGCGCGCCTCGTGGAAGTGTCAGGATCCGGGTTTGGTTGGGGAAGGGAGGAGCCGACACTCTTGCTGTTGCTGGGCATCTTGTGCGTGGTCTACAAAGATTGTGATTTTTCACCAAGATCCCAAATAGTGGGCGCAAAATGGCGTGTTCCCTCAGACTGAACGATGGTATGCGCTGGTGGCAACAGTAAAAGGGGTGATGACTGCTGAATTTAAAAGAGCGTTTGCTCTTTAGGTTGGCTATGATGGTTTTCGACATGGAAAATGTCATACACTAGAGCTGGGCGATATGACGGTATGTATCGTGATGACCATAGAATGAGTCTATTGTGTCATTTTTCTACTATTGTGCCCATTATCATTTGGCTTTTGCATGTTTCAAGATTGTCAGAAAAGCTGCATTTAACGGACAAATGCTTTTACTGCGCAATCTTATGCCACACAGCTGCCACTGGGTGGGCAGACGGAACAAGAAGAGGAAGTGAGTCATGTATCCTACATTACAGATGTTCGGTGCAAAATTAAATCTAATAAACAACGAGGTAGTGAACGCAAATAATGAATACTCCTGCTTTGGGAAAGAATAAACTAACAACGAACTCGTAATTATTATCTATGAACATTAAAAAAAGGTAGGTTGGGTACACCTTCAAACTACAAAAGCAAAGCTGTTTGCATTTTGTGCCTCGTTATACCACAAAGAATAACAAAACTAATAATCACCGATTTGCATGTTTTTCATTTAATTAAATGGTGACTGTCCCAAAAAAGTTTGTGGGGCTGCCTATGTCACCTGCAGGTCAAGGCGAGACAACGCAACAGCAAGCTAGCGGTAGCAAGGTTAGCAATGAGCTTCAACTACTGCCTGTTTAACATCACCGCCAACATCAACTCACCTCTAAAAAAAAAAACGTTTTGCAGTTATCATACTCACAAAGAGATCACGAGGAATAATTATCAGAGGCACGGACAGAGGAGCCATGCTACTTGCTAAGCTAACGAAATGTTATCGATCGCAAAAGACCAAAATTAAATGCTTGGGTGGTGGACTACACTTCACAGAGGTCTCGCAAGAAAGCCGACCATAGTCATCGTTGAATAGCAAAATTGTGGGCTATATTTGATAGGTGTCTGGAAAGAAAATTAATCTAAAATAATCTCCACACACACACAGCTATGCAGCAAATGTTTCAGCATCTTGTATGTCAGCCAGGAGGAGTGACCTAAAAGATTAGAAGTATATTAGTGTTGAGGACAAGCGATTCAAAAATTGGATGCATATAGTGTATTCAATGTACAAATTTGATTTGTTTTCACAATACAGTCTTGAGTTTTGTTTTTGACATTTTGAAGTCTGATCAATAAATGTTCTCAAAATTACATTACAGCACAGCTTACCATTTTAGTTTTTAAAGACATTTGTGTCAGAGACATTTTTATGTGCAAAACTCCGTGGGCTACCTTTGCTTCTGTTTACATTTGATGATTTTATATAGCAGCAGTAGGACTACTGGATGTATTTCTCATTTAATACATGTCTGTTAAATGTCACTTCAAAATAAAGTGACAAAGGGTACGCAGTCATAGTGTGTTGTAGTGATGGGGAAAACGAAGCTTCAAATTGACTTCATGAACCAGTTGTATTTTTTCACTCCTCTCGGTGGCGCACTCTGTTCAACACTAGGCTGATAGTACACTGACCGTTTCTTCTTTCAACTAACAGTGCCGTGTAGAGGAGTCAAAAAGTACAACTGTTCATGAAGCAAATTAGAAGCTTCATTTTTCCATTACTACTATGTATTGTATAATATTTTATAGAATAACTGAAAATTATTGTGGTATATCGTTCTCGTAATATAAATAGTTGTCAATCATGATAGATATTTCCATTTGTAAAAGTCATTAAATCTCATATGTATCCATCCATTATCCAAACCACTTTATCCCGCTTTATCCTCACGAGTGTCATGGGCGTGCTGGAGCCTATCCCAGCTGTCTTCGGGCAGTTGGCAGGGTACACCCTAAACTGGTTGCCAGCCGATCACAAAGACAAACAATCATTCACACTCACAGTCACACCAAGGGACAATTGCGAGTCTTCAATTAACCTCACATGCATGTTTTTGGAATGTGGGAGGAAACTGGAGTACCCAGAGAAAACCTATGCAGGTCTATCCATCACTTTACTAGAGATTAATCCTTTTCTCATCAGTCTTGAGTCACTTTGTTCTAAAACATTTGTGGATCATCCCAGTAAAAGCCAATCTGGCCTTCTGATTCTTTTTGCTGAATGGTTTGCATCTTGTGGTCTGGCCTGTAGATTTCTTCTTTTGAAGTCTTCTTCAACCAGTGGATTGTGACACCTTCAGCCTTGCCCTGTGGAGTTTGGCATTGATGTCACTGACTCTTGTCTTTAGGTGTTTCTGCACTTTTCACCCACTTTTTGTGTTGCTCGTTTCATTCATGCGCTTTATATTTGTTCTGTGGTGTCTGTTGCATGTTTGCGCACGAACATAATAACCACATGCCGCTAGTAAAAGTGCATAAAAATACCCCACGGATTTGCGTTTCTTGTTGTTGCATTTTATTAATCAGTTCGCCTCAATCAAACCCAACGTGTCATCGCTTCTTTCGCGAAATCTGGTAAATAAGCAAAAATTCTGTCTTCGATGGTCACTGTGTTAAGGGGCTATTGGCTGACCGTATATCGAGCCCAACTTGTTCCGACACAACGTTTTGGTTGTCACAGGTTCCAGCATCATCATCCATGATGACCCCTCCGGCCGAGGCTCCGCAGCAGCTACAGCAGCAGGCGGCGCAGCAACAGGTCCTCAGCCCTCAACAGATCCAAGCCCTGTTCCAGCAGCAGAAGGCCCTCATGCTGCACCAGGTACTGGGCCTGGAGGGCCTTTGTCTGTCTTCAGTGGGCAAGGCAAGGCAGCTTTATTGATATTGCACATTTTTCATACACAAGGCAATTCAATGTGCTTCACACAAGTAAAGACATGACAACTACTAGCATTTGCAAACACAACAGTTCACAGCATTCAGACACAAAGCCGAGAAAACAAAAGTAAGGGTTTCACTCTTGTTTTATCAACTTGTCTGCAGCAACAAATTCAAGAGGTCTTCAAGAATCAGCAAGAGCAGCTAAATATGCAGTTGCTCCAACAGAAGAATGCTGGGATAGTTAGCCAGGAGGTAAGTTCACATACAGTATTTGCCTCCGTTACCTTCGCACTGACGTCTGTGAATGCACCGACAGATGGCCGATGTAACAAACATGCACGATGGGAGGAACACGTAATCAGAATTATGTGCACCTTGGCCTTTTTTCAGCTTCCCTCAGTTTTACTGAGCAGAAGTAAGAAAGTGATGTATCAGTACCATTGCACTCAAACATCAAGAGTGGCATAGTGTGGTTTGTGGCGGTCACTGTTGCTGGTGAAGATAAACAGTAATACAACACTTTGCCTTCATTCCTTGTATTACTCTTTATCTTTTTCTCTGTATTATCTTCACTCTTTTAGCAGTTCATAACAAAAAGCTTTAGGCTTTTGTCTTTGGTCGTATTTTCTTATTGTTTATATTTTTATACTTTATTTGTAAAATGTTCTCAGCGCCTGAGAATGGATAACAGTACCCAATGGTTCCAACGTTCGGTACTTTTATTTAAAAAAAAAACACACACACACACACACACCTCATTGAACAAAGTCACACAATGGCATTCACAGATTTTGGAACTCTGTGCATACACAAGGCAACCCGCATTATTAGGTCTCCCACCTCAATTTTGGAGAAAATTTAACACTTAAGTCTAGTGTATCTGTTTGTCTTGAAGTGTGTGTGTGTGTGTGTGTGTGTGTGTGTGTGTGTGTGTGTGTGTGTGTGTGTGTGTGTGTGTGTGTGTGTTGGGATGCAGGAAATGTTTAGTTTGTTTCTCAATGTGTGGTTTGTATGCAGACAATTAAAGGAGTGATTCTGCCCACATTAGTTGATCCTTTGGGAGTACTGTACTCTAAAACCAAAGTGAAATAAATCGTATAATGGTTGTCGCTAAACTTCAGCATCTCTTCCCATCAATGCCATCACAACTAACTGACACTTTGCCGTCTTTGCGCCGGCTTTGCTAGCATCCCAAATAGTTGGCATTGAATTGCGTCTTCACTCCAAAACATTTCAGTCGCAGGTCAGGTTGTTCCCTTAGATGGCCATTATGACTGTTAAGCCATCATATAATAACATGTAGGATTGACTCCTCATATAACACGCTGAGATAAAAGTTCTTGCCACACAACCTGGAAGATTTTCTTCAGAATCTTCCAGTTTTTGGCAGATTCTCAATCAGAGACTTTAATCTCAAAATTCTGTCAGGAAAAATATTTGGTCAAAACTGTTGGACAAAAAAAAATGCATTCAATATCTCAAATGATTAAAAGTGAAGACCATTTGTAATTTGCCGTTCGGCAGACACAATCTTGGGCGCGCCTGATCAGTCGATCAACTTCCATATCTGTTTGCAAGCGCATTCGAGTTTGTGGCCTTGAATAAATCAGGCCGTTTGTGTCCTAGCTTACCGCACAGCAGATCGCCATCCAGCAGCAGCTTCTTCAGGTGCAGCAGCAGCATCTGCTCAACCTGCAGCGGCAAGGCCTTCTCTCCGTGCTCCCCACCAGTGTTGCCGGTACGTCGCCTAACCCGAACCCACCCACCTGTGTTTGCCACGAAGTACAGGTCACACAGACTGCCTCTTAACTAAGTGTTGGGTTATCTTAGGCTGCGAAAATGACACTGGTGCATTATCCGCGGGCGGGGACTCCAGAGAGTCGACCAATCACCATTCTGCGACCAACGGCCATCCCGCTCTCCTGAAAAGGAAGGAAAGGTGCTTTCCTGTGCACACTGAACCCTTTTATACATCCTGTTCAACTGTGGCGCCTGTACTTTCTAATGCTTACACATGCAGAGATGCGTCACTGACGCCAGTCGTATGTTGTGACTCGTTTCAGCAGCTCGCTGGATGAAAACGCGGCAGGTAGCCATGCTCTCTACGGGAACGGCATGTGCAAATGGCCCGGCTGTGAGACAGTCTTTGGAGACTTTCAGGCGTTTTTTAAGTGAGTAGCGGCTTGTTGTTATAACACTCAGTAGACCCTCTAATAAGACACACCGGTGATACTTTTTTTTCCTGCATTTTGGATCTCAAAGAGAACCAGGTCCAAGATTATTTTCTTCAATACATTTGTTTTTGTAGTGGTGGCATACTCTATGCTTTTACAGTGCGTATGTATGTGTATATATTTGGCACATTGAACATATTGGTTTCCATGTTTGCTGCTCCTAAAAATGCTTTCAATGGTATTTTTCCGCAGACATTTGAACAGTGAACACACACTTGACGACAAAAGCACTGCGCAGTGTCGCGTGCAGATGCAAGTGGTTCAACAGCTGGAACTACAGGTTTGTTTTTAACAATCTAGATTTTTTGTTGTTGTTTTTTTTGGCACGTTGACGTTATTTAAAATGGCTGCCGGCTGCAGTGCCATGTTGTTTTCACACCACGTCTGGAACCAGAAGTGGCATCTTTCCACGAGCTTCCACCTCCTGGTGTGCCAGAAAATTTGCGTGTGTGCCAGAGAGTTTTTGTCATGTATCGCAGACAGCGAACTTAGCACCTCTCGTTTCCCATCTCAGCTCAAGAAAGACAAAGAGCGACTTCAAGCAATGATGGCTCATCTGAAGTCGTCTGAGCCCAGAGCTGCAGCTCAGCCCGTAAGTTTCTGTCACTTAACGCTTCGATATCCACTGCATGGTTCAACAGACACAATTGCAATCTTTTTTTTTTCTTCTCAATTTGCTTTTCCTCCGCAGGCGAACCTTGTGCCTAACATGTCCTTCTCCCAGGCAACGCTGCCCAAAGGTCCCCATATGAGCTTGTCCCAGAGCGCCACGGCGCCGTCCACGCCCTTGATGCCCCTGTCCGAATCGCCCTCGGTCCTCACTCCCAACGCCGGCTTCAACGGAACCCCTGTACGCAGGCGATACAGCCGCTCTGTCAGCCAAGGTGAACGGCAAGCATGCACTCAGCAGGTGGACACATGAGCTTCAATCCACCTGAATTTGTGTGTAGCTCCCGACACGCAAACGAAACGCTGTTGTATGAGCAGAAAGTCGTATTAAAAAAACCCAAACACATTCAATCTGAAAAGCATATTCATTGGAAATGTTAGTGTAAGATTGTTGCCTTTTCAACAGATATCGTCGATAATAAAGACTTCTACCTAAGTACAGAAGTGAGACCGCCGTTCACGTACGCATCGCTCATACGACAGGTAAAGGCGGCGTTGTATGAAAATGCAAAAGTGGATGTCTGCGAGAATTTTCTGTTCATCTTCAAACGTTTCCTTCATCTCCATCAGGCAATCTACGAGTCACCGCGCAATCAATTGACTTTGAATGAGATCTACAACTGGTTCACGAGAAACTTTGCCTATTTCCGACGCAATGCAGCCACATGGAAGGTACGGATGTCAATTTGCGCCCGTCGTGTGCATCTTGTAACGTCTTTTCTGGGAATGGCCAGAATGCTGTCAGACACAACCTGAGCCTCCATAAGTGCTTTGTACGCCTGGAGAATGTGAAGGGAGCCGTGTGGACGGTCGACGAGATCGAGTTCCACAGACGAAGGCCCCAGAAGGCAGCCGGTAATGGGTGAGTTGGCTAATGCCTTGTTGACGCCACAGCATCTCAGACCCGACGTTCCACCCGAATGTTTTTGGGAGCTTTGGAGTCGGAGACGCCACCAGTCATTTCCTGCAAGCCCTGACTCGTTTTTTTTTTTCTCCCTCTCTCTCTCTTTTTGCAATTACAGATCTCTCCTGAAAAACCGGCAGAACTTAGCCGGGTCTGCTTCCCAGGTAGGCTCCTGGTGTCTGAACGTCTTTTCCCGCGTTTGATGGGCAATTGGGAAAGTCGATGCTTCCGCACTCAATCCTCATGGCGACGTCATTTAGTGTTTTCGTTTGCAGTTTTCAAGTTTAGACTGCACCGCCTTCTACAACCCGTGTGCGATGGGCAGCATCCCATTGCATTCCCTGCCGCACATCCTCCAGGAGCAGATGAACGGCGCCCTTGCCAATGGGTCCGGGTACCAAAGCGACAGCAGCGCAACGCAATCGCCCCCGCAAGCTTTGTACGCACCAACGCGAATGATTAGATGCAAGACGATGAACCGCCTTTCACACCCCGCACTGTGTCCTTCTGCTTTTGTGAAAGCAGCATCAAAGAGGAGCAAGAGGACGGAGAAATCGGTGAAAATGACCCTTATGAATCTCCCGGGAGCACAGATGAGCACGGCCACAGCCCGGGGACGAACCGCGACAACGACAGCGGCAGCCCGGAGAGGCTTCGTCTCGACCGCGTGCCTTCTCTCTGACCTCGAGGTCCAAGATCTTCGAGCGCATATTCCAAAAGAGTCCAAAAGCTACTGCTTCATTTGTATAACCAAACATACTCTTGTTGTTCTTTTTATTATTTATCAGTATTTTGTCTTTTGTTCTTTTAATCTCGTTTTTAATTATGTACAGTCAAATGAGATCACACACGTGAAACTGTCTTTTCATGGTTGATATTTTTTAAAACACGAGCATGAGGAGCGGAGAAGCCAAAGCAAAGGGAACACTGATGGGGAGCACTTCACAAATGAAAGGGGGGAAAAAACAACACAAAAACACTAGTTGATTTTTATTGTAGTCATATTATATATGCATTTGTAGAGATGATTCCTGATATGTTCACTGCCTCCGTGATCGCGTATATTTGTATGTAATGATATCATCGGGTGATTCAAAAAGAGAATGTCTTTATACGTGTTGGTGTTTTTCACCCCCACCACAAACATGGCTGAATTTTCTCAAGTTGAGCATGTAAGAGTAGATTCTATAGATATACCTTTTACTGTAGACCAACTCAATGAAGAATAAATTCATCATGATAACTGTGTCAAAGCTGCGTCTTCATCGTGTGTGCGCGCGCGTGTGAGAGAGAGATTGTTCCCAATCTGCCCTTGTAGCCAATTAAACGGGGGAGTTTGCAGTGTTACAAAATTTGAATGCAGCCTCACTTTGCTAACCCCCGGCGAAAGCCACGCCCCCCGAGTTACTGCACAGGTGGAATTCTCAAACAGGCCTTTCATGATGACATGCAATTACAGAAGTGTGTCGTCGTGATTTATAGTCGCACAGTCTCACATACTCCGCTTTATCACAATAGCAGCACTAGCAACACTGAAGTAGCATTAGCATTTCCAACCGACGCTAGTCGCAGCTGCTACTTTGAGCTACAGTATTCGTAATTGAGTTGTAACTATACAATTAAATGTCATAGCAGAAATGTTACTAATACTGTGTCGCATCTGAATCATCTCAACTGCCTGAGGACCCTTGGCTGTTGCTTGTGTTTGCTAGTCTTGTGCCCAGTTGTTTGCAAATGATTATTTTTTCTTGCCATTGTTTCAGCAAAGTTGCTTGGATCTGTGGTTGATTGTGGGTTCTTAAAATGAAATTTGATGTACAACATGGGGACAGAGGGGGTTTTTTTTTGGGTTTGTTTTAATACTGTGACAGTTATAATAGAGCCAGCGGGGATTCTTTTTGGTGGGGGATGGAGTGGTTTCTTTCTATTCCTTTTGAAGCTAAATCAGAATCAGAATCAGAATCATCTTTATTGGCCAAGTATGTAGAACACACAAGGAATTTGACTCCGGTATAACACGCTGCATTAGTATCATCATAAACAAGGATATGACAAATAGTGTGAAAGGACATTTCGTAATGTAGTGAACCGTAGTGCGGTAGTACCACCCAGTGACAACTGTGAGACAAAGTGCAAAGTATTAACAGGGTTCGTACGGGTCCTTAAAGTTAATAAAAATCAATAAAAAAAGAAGTAGTAAAATGATGTACTTAATTGTCCATAATTTTCAGGGAAATCTTCTAAAATCCATAAAAGTCCATAAAAATTAACCTGTGGTGTTCATTTCATTTGTGTATGTCATTTTCCCCACCCTTCTAATTCGTAGTTTTGTCGGAAAATGCAGGACCTGGTACCCACTCTGCTTTTCCCGCCGTCTCCGATTAGTTCCGACGATGATCACGTGATCACTTCGGGTCATTCCGGGAAACAACAATAGCTTGACGCCATCCTGGGGCAGTGAATGGATGGTTTGATTGTCGGCTCGGCAAACAATTACAGTACCGTATTTTCTGGAAAAATCCATTCATCGAATTTATCGATCTCAACAAATGACAGACAAATATGTAGCGACGCCACTCGAGCGAAGCGCGCCTTAGCAGTCGATAGTCCGCTGCTCTCTGCTGTGTGTGCGTCAGCTAAGCTTAGCTGTTGTCTCGGCTAGGCTAGCTTTTTGTTGTCGTAGATCAAAGCGTATTTGATTTGTGACGTCGGTTGCTTGGGTGAAACCAAAAGACGTGCGCGTGCGTACATGTTCGCGCGGACGCACACAGCAGAGAGCAGCGGACTTTCGACTGCTGAGGCGCGCTTCGCTCGAGTGGCGTCGCTACAAATATTCCGGGACAATGCTATTTTCAAGTGGGGTGGCTGGAGAAGCCGGAGGTCCGTGTTTGGGTCGGAAAAATTGTTGGCGATTACACGTCGGCCTACTGCCGAGTGTGCAAGAAGGGCATCTCCGTGAGAGGTAAAACCTGTCATAGCCTCCTGGTCAAGTCAAATTCATTGAGGCACACAGCAAAACAGAAGAAAATTAATCGCCGAGAACTTGCAAAAGAGATTGAGGAGAAAACTAAGTCACTGTCTGCTATTCCCTAATTGTCATATCAGTTTCATATTTGTCATTATAAAACATGTCTGATCATTGCCAAAAATGTCTAAATTGGTCCAAAAAAGTCATTAAAAGGTCCATAAATAAAAAGCAAGTGGAAGAGTGGGAACCCTGGCCTGCCTGAGGGGAGTAGCCGGAAAAGGTGGTGGGCAGGGTGCGGTGGATCCAGTAGGATTTTCCGTACCCTTGTTTTGATTCTTGCAGTGTGCAAGTCCTCAAGTGTGGGTAGGGCGGTGCCAATGATGATTCAGGTGCTAAATGATCTGAAACACCTACATACTGCTGTACATGAAAAATAACCTGTACCTGAATACTTTCCCACACTGACTGGCGTCATTGACCCGTACTAGACAATGTGTGGATTTAAAATCAATTTCTTTATTTACTATATTGGTTTACTGTGTCGTTCACAAAGCCATTCAGAGCGTTGAAGTGATTTGGGACCATTTTGTCTTCTTTTCTATTATAAGTGGCCATGTTCGTGTCTCCTGTGTGTCATGATGTCACACACTTCTAAAAGTGCCTCCTGATTGGCGAGTAAGGATGGATGAGGAGGAGTGGAAGTGGAACATGAGCTCAACCGTACAGAGCTCCGAATCCCCACTCAGATGGAGTAATTACTGCCAAAAACAGGTAATATGTCTTTTTTTTTCAATTAGATATCTTACATGAAATTTATTCTTGACATAATTGACATTATATCAAACTCATTCGAAGAGTAAGCCACAAGCATGATTATTTCACTGCTCAGCAATTTTTTTTAACCAATTTTTAAAGTTAGAGATGCATGTTTGTACATTTTTCTAGATTATCTTTTTGCACTTATTGCAGAGCTACTTTCATTTTTCTCTAGCACATACCCTTTTCCATAATAATAATAATATGTAATATAGTAATTTAATAAGATTTCTGAATTACAGGTTCAGCAAGGTGTATTTGTTTTTATCAGAAATGTCATAGATACTGTATAAATTGCAAGGCATGGTAAAATTTGTATTGTGCATACTTTAATGTGTCAAATTTACATTAAGGGACACATAAAGCCATATCTTGATGAAAATTTGCTGTTGATGAGTGTCTTTTCTTTACATACACACACACACACACACACACACACACACACACACACACACACACACACACACACACACACACACACACACACACACAAGCCCAAAGACATTATTTGCAGTCAAGTAGAATTTTCTTTGCCCTACAGAAGATGACGTCTCCCTCACTTGCTCCTGAGCTTAATTTTATAGAGCTTGGGGAAAAAGTCAATACCGAGTGTGATGGTAAGTTTACAATATCTTGTTTATGATTTAACTGCAGAACCTTGAATGAATGAATCTGAGAATTCAGATGATATACAGATTGTCTGTATTTACATTTACAACAATTCAGATTTTGGACAGACACTGCCTGTAGTAGGCAAATAATCAGGACAAAAATGTCATTTGATGTCACCCAACAAAATAATGTTTGTGATTAGCATGGATACCTCTTGTGTGGTAGGGAGCCCTCCCACCTGCTCGGGGCAGGAAACACACATCGGGTGGGATGGACCCAGAATCTTGGAAGCATGCTCGGAGGGTTTGAAGAGCAGCAGCAGCAGTAGTAGTGTGTTTTCCTCTGATGATTCACCAGAGCCTGTCACTGACGGTAGCGCACATGTGACCATCAAAACTGTTGACGATTGAATCAAAAACTGAGGTGTCTCTTTTCCGCCCCCAGAGGACTGTGCAGGAATTCTGCTGGCTTGTCTGCATTGTCGCTTCCGTGAGTTTATGCACCTGCTGGTAGACACATTCGACCGGGCTGTCAGCCATTGCTTTCCCTCAGTGAATCATGTCACCGAGTCCATTGAGGGCGACCATCAGGGATGGGAGTGCCTGACCTGCAACCTGGGACTGGACTGGAACTTCTGTAACTCCTGCCAGGACTCAGCAGAACTTCTCGAGCTGGCCATGGAGATATCAGAAGTATGCTATCGCTGAGAAGAGCCCGGTAAACGTGAAGGCGGCACGGCACGCTTTAATACAAAAGTGGCACTGAAAAGTTGTCATTCTAACACAGCCGTTCCCAACCAAAGTGCTGTGAAAGATCATCAGATGTCCTCTAGGAAATGGAGCCCCTGAGAACTCGAGTGCTGAGTTGAGTGCAATAATGGGCTGCCCCCCATGTGTCAGAAGTGGAATGTAAACTTGATTTAGTATTCCTCTGAAAGGTACTTCATGCTCTTCTAGTCCACATGTGTCAAACTTAAGGCCCGAGGGCCAGATCGGTCCCTGCCACATGATTTTATATGTCTCACGAAAACATATTATCTGCATGGACTTTATTTTTCTCGCTAGAGTACCAAATTGCAACTTCTCTTTACTTTTAAAAACGAGCAAGCATTTTTTGTCATCAACCGCCCCGTGACCCTCTTTTTATTTATTTATTTTTTCAAGAAATGTAATGAACCACCCGTTATTACTGACCTCTGATATTAAAACTATGTAAATATTCATCAATTTGTTGTGTTTATGTCTTATGAGGTGATCATATATTTATTTGGGTTCATGTCACAACGTCCCTCTGAAGGAAACCAGAACTACGGTGTGGCCCGTGATGAAAATTACTTTGACACACTTGTCTTAGTCCACTCATTTCTGCACTTCACTTCACAGAGAATAACAAAGTTTATTTCACTGGTCTGAAAATTATTCTTCGCTGTAGCTTGGTTCGAAAGCTGGGGTCACTATATGTTGCAGGTGTACATGGACTAATTCATGTTCTCCTAGTAGATAAAATAAATTAATTCACTTGTGTATCCAGTTATGTATTCATTTTTTTGTTGCTGTTGACATTTTATGTCTACTGGGGTGCCATGTGATTTTTCTGGAGTCTCAGCTCAGCTCAATAAAGGTTCAGAAATACTGTTCTACTATTGTGCATGTGTGTGTTGAGCAACCAGGAGACAAAGCTTGTTGTAGGCCCGTGATGCTTGTGGAGAGGCAAAAAGAGCTATGTACGGGATCAGTACACTAATCCAGGGGTCCCCAAACGCCGGTCTGCGGGTCATTTGGTGCCGGGCCGCACAGAAAGAATAAATAACTTACATTTCTTCCGTTTCATACATTTCAGAATCTGAAAGATGTTTTATTTTGAAAGATTACCGGACTCTCTGTAATATCAGTCTACACATATGTCACTCTTGACGCAGGTGAATGCGCGCTTCTCGGTTCGTTAGGTTACTTACCGCATAAAAAAAAAAAAACGTCTTTGAAAAGTTTTTTCGGGAAAGGGGAAAAGGCCCAGCCAGGAGACAGAAGAGGAGTCTGCGAATTTTAAGAAAGCGAAGGCTACATTTAATAGACAGTATCAGGAGTCCCAATTTCAAATACGGCTTTATCTCAACGGGAGATTCACACGCACCAAGCCCAATCTGCATAATAAGCGGTGATGATGAGTCGTATTTTTCATGCACTTTTTATTTCCGGCATCTTATTTTGAAGGCACGTTTAAATGTTACCATAGCGACCAGAGAATGTTGCGGCCAGATAGGACGTTCCTTGTGTCATGATTCGTGTTTATTATTATTATTGTTTCGAAAATACCACACTTTTCATGCAGGTCATATCATTTTTATTAGATTGTTGTATCCATCCCTGAAAATATTGTCTGACATGAAATCGGGCGTGCGGCCCGGTAGTCCAGTGGTTAGCACGTCGGCTTCACAGTGCTGAGCTACCGGGTTCAAATCCAGCTCCGGCCTCCCTGTGTGGAGTTTGCATGTTCTCCTCGGGCCTGCATGGGTTTTCTCCGGGTGCTCCGGTTTCCTCCCGCGTTCCAAAAACATGCATAGCAGGCTGATTGTGCACTCTAAATTGTCCCTAGGTATGAGTGTGAGCGTGGATGGTTGTTTGTCTCTGTGTGCCCTGCGATTGGCTGGCAACCAATTCAGGGTGTCCCCCGCCTACTGCCCGGAGACAGCTGGGATAGGCTCCGGCACCCCCCGCGACCCGAGTGAGGATAAAACGGTTCGGAAAATGGATGGATGGATGGAAATCGGGCGTGGAGCAAAAAAGGTTGGGGACCTCTGCACTAAGCGGCCACATGTGACAATAAAGTTGTATTCAATTCAATTAATTCTGACAGCTTTTAAGTGAATGATAAGCTCATGACTGCGCTGAGGTCGTAGTTTGCAATGGCGTACAATTGTACTGCACTGCGTTATCCTGAGAATCGTCATTTCAGACCCTATGGATACGTTTCACTGGAATAAAGAAATGCTGCTGACCATAACAGAAAGGTGGGGTACACCCTGGATTGGTCAGCGCTCAAAGACAACCTAACAAGCATGCGTTTGCCTTCCGTGGACACAATTCAGGCAAGTGCGGGTATAAAATGTTCACACGCCACACAGAAAGAGCATCAGATTCATACCCAGGAGCTTTGGGTGCAAGGCAGGCATGCAAACTACAAATCACCGCTGGGCGTCGTCACTTCAAATCCGTTCCACATTTGAAAAACTTGATTTTGGTCGAACTTTTAGCGTAAAATTACAGCAAAACAAATATCATTGTGACATTTAATGCGTTGGGTGCGCGCTATTTTTCAGCATGGTTGACATTCGACAAGGTTTTTATTTTCACATGAAAACTGAGAGGAAAAAAAACCCTCCAAACAAATAAAAAAACCTTTTAATGTTTTTCCAAACATAATTTGAGTTCAGAGTCGAGTGCGTACAGTGACTATTGCCACACCTTTACAAAACCGAGCAAGAAGCAGAGGACACTTTAGAATGAACCACGGAGGCCTAAGAGCAAATCCACAGGTTGAACTTGATACTTCATCTGCAAAAGGTGTCGTAGAATCACAGCGGGTGCCTTTCATGTTGCATCACTTAAAACTGAATCACATTTGCAGGTTCAGACGGGTTGTAAAAAAAAGTATAACTCAAGATTGGCATCAAACGATGGAGCTTACTTGCACCAGATAACAAAGTTGGCCAAATCTCCGGAAAAGCCAAGTGTTGCATAACGCACCGTTACATCCCTTTCCGTCCAGATGGTCAAGAAGCTTTAAACGGTTCACATCAAAGCCACACGGTTCTTCTGACTACTTGGAACGATCCTGTTCGGCAAGGGGGAGGTGACCTCATGAAATATTACAGCTACCGTACATGCAGTAACTTTGGCACACTGGCAGCACATTGGCGGCTGTCGTCGATTTGAATTACATTCAGGCAAACAGAAATGACATGGTTAAATTCCAACTATGGGATTATCATCCGTAAAATAAATAACATATAGGTGGCAAATATTAAATGTCAATCAGCCAAGATTATTCATCAAGAATATATTTTAAAAAATAATAAATCTTGATCCAAACAAACCGCCTCTTCTCCAACAGCACTTGTGAATATAATAAATGGCCACAAATCTAAATAATTAATATTCAGAAGATTGACGTTTGGTTGTGTTTGTTGGAGAAGCTTGCTACTTGGACCAACATGACCTTTGTTGGCCGGAAGAATCGGAGTCAAACGAGAAATAACATAAAACAAAATACTGTTTCCTTTTTTTTTTTTTTTTTTAGAAGACATGTACCTACATTTTTTTAAAAATGTGTAAAAAATATACACTAAACAGGGACAGGTTTAATCACAGATAAATTAAAGGCCGTTCTCCTAAAACATTTTTGTACATCACTTAATTCAATGATTTATCATTTTTATCATGACACTTTTTAGTTTCTATTAAAAAAAATATATGTTCTATGCTTCTACATCCGACAGATTCTTGGGAGTTTTTTCTTTCTTTTTTTTTTATGTTTGTTTTTACTGCAAAAGGATTGTAAAGCAGCTTGACATTCTCCCTAAACGCCAGTAAACATCTGCGACACAATATTGGTGCCACTATCTCCAGCTCCTCTTAGATCAGTGGCGAAACAGGGAACACCTCAAGGCACTTACATCATTGATAAAGATCACATCATCACGTCGTCAGGACGTGAATAGACAGGCACAAACAAACTCAACCGTTACCTGGCTGGAGACGGAGTTGTAACAGGGAAGAAGTCAATACCATGCTTAACATCATGTGCTACAAGTGCTGGAAAACAAATACACAATCTTCATACATCAGGAGTCTTATGCAATATTGTGTACATGTTGGGTAAAGCCCAGAAGGATTATGACACAATGCATAGATACCGAAAAGAAAAAAAAAAGTTATGATTTGATTTAAAGAGGTCATTCCAGTGTTTCTTTTTACATGCGCTTCATAAAATACATTTTTGCATAAATTCTTGGCAAGAGGCTTTTGGATGCATCGTTGTCCTGTGACTATGCGCTCCGCAGACTTGACAAGTGAAAGTATTCGAGCCATGTGGTCAGACAGGTGGCAAATGAAAGGACAGAAGAGCTGGGAAGGTCACCCTTCTGTATCTGCAGGCATCTCTGAAAATCAAGTCATGTCCCTTGATATATATATATATATATATATATATATATATATATATATATATATATATATATATATATATATACACATATATATACACATACATATATATATACATATATGTGTGTATATATGTATATATATAAGTATATATATGTATATATATAAATATATATATATATATACATATACATATGTGTGTGTGCGTGTGTGTGTGATGACGTCATATTTGGACGCACTCGTGCGTGGCTTTGTGGCTAAAATGAGCTTCATTGTAGGAAAACGGCACTGTTCGGGTACAGCGCTGTCTAGGATGGCTTTCATCAATTTGCTTATTTACTTTGTGCTTTTTTTTTTTCGATAACATTAGCCAAATAGCATAATGGCCCTAGTCATTTTTTACATACTGTCATAAGAGCAATAAAAATTCCACCATGTTTGCCAAACATCTGTGTTTTGAATTAAATGTTTGTCGTGTTCTTTTTCTCGCTTTCAAAAACGACGTGGAGAAAATGCAGTTAGGTTCACGAAAAATGATGTTGCAGGGGAACGTATGAACCGCTTACCAAGATATAGCATTTGGCTTCCATCTAAAACCGATGAATTTGTCAAGAGGTTTGCATTGAAGACTAACAACCACGGCAGGTGCATCGCGATTCAATACTGATGTCATAATAAGGCAACGACATGTTCAAGTTCGAAGACACAAGGAGTGTAAAGCACTACAGTAATAAATACCTTTCTTCTATTACTGCTGTTGTGATTTAAAAAGCGGCGCTTCCTCGCCACTGCGTTAGCATCATTTGTCATTTCCTCACATTCTTCGGAATCACCACAAATAGAGTGAATTTAGCATCTACCGGACGATAAATACGTTTTCTTTTACATATAAAACTCTAAAAGTTTAACTATTGTCATCAAAGTTTCGATTAAAGCAAACATACTTTAAAACCAATCCTTGAAAATCAAGGGTGAGGGCTTCGAAAGACACTGACATAAAAAAAGAAAGAAAGGCATAAAGACTGAAAACGTGTAAACGCTGAACCCTCCCCCGCCCCCACTGGCAGCCCAGAGTGAAGCCGCATGAAGGGGGTCTTCCAGAAGGGGGCGCTAACAACCCTGCTCATTCTCATCCATGCTTACGCTGCTCTTGCGGCTGCTGTCCTTTGAGGCATCCGGGGAAACGGACGAGAGCAACGGGTCCCCGCCTCGCACGGGCGAGACGTTGTCTTCCATGAGGATGTCGTTGAGTTTGGAGGCCGGCCTGCCGTGAATGCCGTAGTGCCCGTCGGCGAAATTGGGGTGACCCTCGTTTCGCTCCAGGGTGCCGGGGTGCTCGGGCGTGCAGGCGGGGTGCTGCTGGTGATGCGTGTGGGGGCGGAGCGTGTACAGGTCCTGGCGACAGTCCTCCAGAGGGGGCTCCTGCTTGATCCTCCGGCCCACCAGGTCAGCGGAGCACAGCGCCGAGGACGTGATGGCCAGGCCGTGAGCTCGCGCCTGCATCTCTAACTCCTGCACACACGTGCACGCGCGCACGCATACGAAGAGCAGTGAATGGCGACTCGCTGTTTCTCATTCATAAAATAGTATCTGACTGCGAGTCTCGCACACAAGGTGCAGACTAAAGAAGGAAATGTTATTTATTTTCACGTGGGTGAATGAATCCACGAATAAAACAATGTGCGAATCTGACGGCGCGCGAGGTCTTGCACCTAAACCAGTGGCGGAAGCTGGTCTGTCAACGAGGGGAAGCTCAATTTTGGCCTACATCATAAAATGTGTCCGTTTACTTATGCGTGGATTCTACTCTCCGTTTCTTTTCAATAAAATGATCTTTGCCCCTGTCTACCAACAAGGCGTCTTTTCCAGGGACTTAACGAGTGTCCTACAACTACAGCAAGTACAATAAAACCCACCAGAAATAAAACATTAATTTTTGCTAGTCGTTTTCAACAAAGAGAGTGTCGCTCAGAAGATGAGAAGTCTCCAGTTCAACTCAGAACAGAATGAGAATTGAAAAATGCTCCCACGATGCCGATACCAAAAGATCGGTGATTGGCTCATTTCGCCGTCAATCAAAAAGAAGATTCAGCCTCAGACAGATCATCCAATCATCATGCAGAAAAGCTGAGCTTCCTGGCCAGCCTATAAACGGCCACTGTCCATAGACTCCCAGAGACGCTGAGCGTCCAATGGGCAGGACAAAATCAGCATTTATCCAATGACTCGTCTCGTTTCAATGCATTGGGACAACCCACACTGAACTCTCTAGACCAGGGGTGGGCAACCCCAGTCCTGGAGGGCCGCTCTCCTGCATATTTTCCAACTCTCCCTGTTACCACACACCTGATTCCAATGAACAGGTTCAATATCAGGCCTCGTCAGAGCTTACTGATAATCTGATCATTCAAATCAGGTGTGTAGCAAGGAGTCATGCTAGTTAACTGTTGTAGTAGTTTGTGCTTCGTGAAATCTGCACTCGCATGGATACAACCATGTTCAGTTTGCAGATAACGAACGGTACGTTGAAAGAGTGTGATATGCTTGCAAATATTCAGCAACATCACCATCAAGAGAGCCCTCGGAGACAACAAATTAATCACAATCGCTATCGATCAGGGTTCCGAGTGCTTCGTGAAGTTTTCAAGACACACAAAGCCCCAAATACAAGATCAACTGGGAGCTAAATAGAAGCCCGAGTTTTTTGTTTTGTTTTTTTTTTTTTGTGTGAATTGCTTCAAGCTAGACAGCAACCATGTGATCAATCACGCGAGGTCTGTATCGTGTGTGAAAATCGACTCACGGACGACAAGTTTACGGGCCAGTAGACTCTCTGTTCATTTCACACTGAATCGTTTGTTGTCTTTGATCATTTCGAGAGGTCGTACGGGGCACATGCTTTAAAAGTGATGGGACGATAACTCCACTTTGCTTTGTTCCTACTGTGAATGAACTTCAGGGCAGCAACCGCTAGAGCTGCGAGTGGTTAGGGGAGGGTAGTGAAACCAGGCCCCTGACATTTAACAGGGCGACACGTGTAACGGCCACATCTGCCCGAAGCCTGCTCCAGCTATTCCGTAACAGCACACGTCTCATGTAACATGTCACATTATACTTGCATTATTGCAAATTCCAGCCATCCGTTTTCTGCCGTGCTTATCTTGTTGAGTAATGAGCAGAACTGGAGCCTCACCCCCGCTGATTTCAGGTGAAAGGCAGACTACACCCAGACTACATCCCGCTGCACGTGTCGAGACAGACCAGCATTTTCATGCACTTTCCACACCATCACCGGGTTGGGAAATGAACCCATGCTTCTTGCACGCATGTTTGGCGAGTGAACCACTAAACCCTGATGCAACCGCCAACAGGTTTTCTACAACTGCACAGAAGTGATGGTTTTGTCTGTTTTACCAAATTGTAGTTTATAGCATGGAATAAGAAGGATCACGAGGACGTCTTCCGCTACCTGTATCCTCAGCATAAGATGCCGATTGGCATTTTCAAGCTTTCTCTGACAGTTCTCCAGCTCTTTGGCCCTCTGCTGCTCACGCTGCAGCTTCCTGATGTAGTCCACGGACGCCTTGAGAATGGTGCCCTTGTTCCAGCGCATGTCTCTGAGAAGCACATAGCAGCCTGAAGTTAGCCATTTTCCATAGAGCCCTTCATCTCAGATGCAACTAATACTACTGAGGCAACATTGCTAACGAGGCGTGTCATAGGTTTGAGGAGTCTTGCGTCCGCACGTTGCGTTGCCATAACTCGTACATGTTTGACACCGAAGAGTCGGAAGCCCCCCCCCCCCAGGCTTTGATATTTTTCCATTCTGGTCTTTTGCAACAGCTGTGACGTACAATGTTACAGGGTCTAAAACGAGACATCCTGTGGTTCTAGCGGCCCCTTTTATTCCCCCAGACCTCAATTCGACACTGTTGTCACCTCAGCTAGTCGCTAATCGGTGTAAAATTCTTTGTTTCTCACTTTACATCCTGAATAAAGACGAGAATAATAGAGCCTTATGGGAAGAAGCCCCTTTAGTGTCAATTTGAAAAAAGAAAAAAAAAACAACAACAGACTTTTTTGTAAAAGTGAGGCCTTTTGTGAAATGTGCATGGGAATACAGAAGGGGGATTATCATGTTCCAATTCCTGCTGCAACAATTTAATTTTCCTCACTTTGTGAGTGTCTACACTCACCAATACGAAAGATATTGTATATTATCAAAGATTACACTGTACAACAAAATTCCCTTCTAATGTGGGCCACTGATTACAAAGAGATATGTATGAGACGATCTGTAACAAGTGCATTTTGTATTGGAAAAACAACGACAGATCAGTATAAGTCTCGCAGTCAAATATATATATATATATATATATATATATATATATATATATATATATATATATTAATTGACGAGCGTAATCATTGTCAAATTCTAAAAAAAATCTTCCTGTGTTTAATGAGAAAAAAAGCCCCGCCCACTTGAAAAAGGCAGGGATACATAACGATGGGGAAAAGGTATCAAATATTGCCGGGAAAAAACAAATATTTAGGGCATCCGGAAACAATATTTGGCCACTTCCGTGTTTACTGCATGGACATTTGTTGCTGACGTACGCACACTTCCGGAAACAGACTTCCACGGACTAAGAAGAATAGGTAGCGATGGTGAGATGAAGCCCCAAGAGGCTTTGCATCATTTCACCCATTGGGTTTGTGCAAGGCTTCATTTCTTGATGCGTCGTGTGCACACGAAACCACCTGCTGACCATGTGTAGAATTACAGGCAGCTGTATCTTAACTTCACCACACCGGGGGTGATGCACCGATGCGTCGGTGATTTTCACATCTGCTTTGACATTTGAGCATGATGAATTATAAGAAATAATAACAATAATAATAATAATAATAAATTTTATTTATAAGCGCCTTTCAAGACACCCAAGGACACTTTACAATCAGGAACTAAAACAATAAAACAATACGGGTTGAGCAGCGGCAGCCAAACGCGCCAGCGCGCCCGCCCCGCGCGCCAGTTCAGGAGGAAAAACCCACAAAATAGAACTGGGGTCCTATTCCATCATTCCTAGCTGCGGTATGCGATGACGAAATGATTTCTCGACATGTGTATAGTGTTTAGGTCTAATAAGACATGTTAATTTTGAGCGAGTAAGGTACAATACAATGCAACTGTATGTCTAAAGAAGCATTTCACATGAGTATTCTTTTTTCCTTTTGGACTCACTTTCCTTGCAACACAAACAAGTCACCGTTGAATAAAATAAATGGTGAAAATGAAAATGAAAAACATAGGCGTATTGACCGAAGTGCAAACTCAATTGAAATAGAACGAGTTTATGAAAATAAGTTTCTTGGACTAGTAATAGATACTAAACTATCCTGGAAGCCACAATAGATAACGTGAAAAGAAAAATATCCAAAACTATAGGGATCCTCCACAAAACTAAGGATGTGTTGAATAAGAGTTCTTTGTACACATTATATTACTCATTATTATTCCCATATATGACCTACTGTGTGTAAATATGGGGGAACGCCTGTAAAACTAACACACTCCCTGTCTTAAAACTACCAAAAAAAAGCAATCAGAATAATCAATAGGTCAAAATATATAGAACCCACAAATCCATTATTCATCAAATCAAACACAATGAAATTCTATGACCTGGTTGAATTCAAAATCGCCCAATTAATGTATAAAGCACATAATAATCTCCTTTGCCAAAATATCCAGAAGCTTTTTGAAATTAGAGATAGTTGTTATAATTTAAGGGGTACTAACCAATACAAAAAATCCAAAACAAGAACAAACATCAAGCAAAGGTGTGTATCAGTAACAGGTGTCAATCTGTGGAATAATTTCAAAACTGACCTGAAAATGAGCAAATCGCTGTTGGAGTTCAAAAACAAATTCAAAAGATTAGTACAACAAAACTACACAAATCAGAGTTTTAAGAATATCAATTTATTAAATGTATTAAAGAAATGCAGTATTTATAATGAATATGATGTATAAACGAGAAAGAATTAGTTTATATATATATATATATAAACTGAAAGGTGTATAAATAGATAAGTACAGTACACCGAGGAATGTAGAATGTGACCATACACTCATGAGTGTGACGAGACATGATTATTATCTGTTATTCATTCATTTATTTTAAAAGAAACCCCTTAAGGTCCGCCTAAATGGCCACAAGAGGCACCTGACCAGGCAAGCGAGTACAACACCAGATCTTGGCTGACATTAAAACGAATATGAAAATGCCTTTTCCTTTGAAGTGAGTTCTCACAAACTGCGATAACGGAGAGGGGTAACACTAAATCGTCAAGTATTAAGATAACATAGCAGTTTGCCTGGCATAGAGGCTGTGTTTTATGTTACAATCAGGATATCAATGCAGGAAACGCAAAAACTTCAAAGAGATGCTGTTTGTATAGATTCCAAATTAGCTCGGTACACTTCTACAAGACTATGGGAGTAAAAGGCGTGTGACTTACGGGTCATTTGACTTTGGAATTAAAGTTCCCAGTTCCTTAATTCGATCGTTGATGTTGAACCGTCGTCTTCTCTCAACTACAGGACAAAAGCAGACGGGATGACACATGATACTCGAGTGCCATTTGCCCCAAATGAATGCAACACTCACTCAAGTTGTGGTTGTCCTTCTTCTGTCGCTCCTTTGCTAGAGCTCTTACCTCAGCTGCGGGGAAACACAGAGGTCAAATCCCGTGCAACCAATATAGCGCGCTAATATTTAAAAATCAAATGTCACACATACCAACTGGAAACCCTTCAGGCCTCTGGTAGTTGTCAAATTTGCCACATGATCCAGACTTATCCAACATGTGCATTACGGCCGGAGATTGTGATGCTGCACGGTGGATGTTTTCAGTGTCAGTGACGTACAAGAGAGGCACAGATACAAGGGAGCGTTACAAACGATTCTTCTCATTGATGGGCGACATTTCAGAGGCAATGCAATGCTATGATATCCGGGGAGTAGAACTTGGCACTGATGTTTTCCACGCAGATAAAATGAAGAGTTGCGGAATTTTTATTCGATTCAACCACTGGATCCTCCAAGCACTTACCTGGATATTCCCTTTTGATGTTGGGCAGGTTGGCAGGGCAGGAGTTGCTGACGGACAATCCTTGCTGGGGCATACCCTGATTTGCATACATGTCCATGAGGGTGGCGGGCACCGGGATCTGAGGGACACAGATGATAATGGGCAAAGTGGCTCTTGGTTTCAAAACGTAACTCCCAAATGTGGCCATGAGACTGTTGCTAAGGATGTACCGTGTTGGCCATTTGAAGTCCTGGGTCCATCAGGCCGAGGATATCGTCGCTGTAACTGGACTCCAGACTAATAATGTCATCGATGACATCATCCATCTAAAGCAAAAAGACGGTCATTCAAGCAAGAGCTGATAAAAATGGCCGTTCATTCGGAATGGACCGGAGCGGCCGCAGCGACCTCTTTCTCGCAGTTGGAGTTCAGGGTCAGTAAGGCCATAGGGCTGTTGGGGGCGCTGTTGCCCGGCCCTGGCGGCATGCCACCGTGGTCAGAGGACTGGTTGGGGCAGGGCAAGCTCAGTACCTGTGAGCCAAGCTTTCCCAGATACTGCTTGACCTGCTGCTGCTGCGAGCGCTGGATGTGGTACTTGGTCGGGTTCTCCAGATGAGTCTGCACCTGTTGCGACCCAAAAGAACATCAAAGACATCAGTTTGGGATGCCATACTGTACGTAACTTAAACTCACATAAAATACAGAAAAACGGAAAAACAAAGTCTACATACCCCCTGTTTGAATGGGAGGGTTTTTTTTCATACCCAGCTGAGAGGTAAGAAATATTTCAGCTTGAATGGAATGTTTGCTTGTAATTCACTTATATAAGATGACACAAGCCTTTATAGCAGGGGTGTCCAAAGTCGGTCCCGGAGGGCCGCTGTCCTGACTGTTTTCCAGCTCTCCCAGGAGCAACACCCCTGATTCACATCATCAGGGTTGTTCTAATGCTGCTCCAGAGCTGGTTGATGAGCTGATCATTTGAATCAGGTGTGTTACAGCTGGGAGAGCTGGAAAACAGGCAGGACAAGGCCCTCCAGGACCGACTTTGGACATCCCTGCTGTATAGTATATTGAAGAGTTGTGGGTGATCAGGGCCTGCGAGGCCTTCTCTGCTGTCCTAAACACGATCAGAAGCACTGACCTACTTTGGATACTTATAACCTGGATCTTAAAAATGGTTTCTTTTGCTCCCAACAGTTTATTCTCTTCATTTCGTAGCGTATCGCTTAGCTGCACCACTTCAAGTAGTAGGAGTTAGACATATTTTGAGCCTGAATGTTCTGCCATGACCATCTCCTCCATCAGGAGCCTTCAGAATCAGTAGTTACTTCAGCCATATTATCTCTCAATGGGACTGTTTCTGTCAGGAATCAGATTTCCGATTTGTCCTTACAGAATTAGCCTGGTCCAGAGAGCTGGCCCTTGATGGTGTCAGCGTCCCCCCCCTCTGATTGGTGAGTCAAAGCAAAACTTTACACATTAATACAGTGAATAAAAATGATCTCCGGTGATGATTCAAATGTCTTAAAATGTCTTATGTCTGTGTCATGTTATTAACGTAATACTGATGGTGAAGTCCTCTACATTATGAACCGTACGCGGCCCTGTAACGTATGGTTTTGTATAGTAGCAATGTGATAGTGGTGGTATTAAATCAGGCCTGGGCACTCAACACATGACTCACAACTGTCGACTAATGTTAGATTGTATCCATTCATTCATCCTTTTTTTTTTTTTTTGGTAGCCTGTGCTAAATACCCATGATGTGATTTAAACCAGAGAGAAATGAACGTGACAAAGGTTAGAAGTTAAAGGGAAGAAGCCAATTACTGGACGGGATGTAAAAGATATGAACAAAACAGTGCGATGTTTTTGATGAGTTGAATGTGAAACAACATTTATAAAAAGCACTGCACACCATTGGGAGCACAAATGTTAGCATCAATGCTAATGTTAATCAAGACGACAAAAGAGGTACATACCACTAAATTCAGTGATCCGGCGTCACTATTCTCGTTATGACAAGGATCAAAGTGATGTTATTTTAGAACAACCCCAGCAGCAAAACAATTCATTATGATGTGTCAAATATTGCAGCTGTCGTGAAAGGGAAAAAAGGAGCTGGGTGTATCTTGTACTACAGTACTACATTTTTTTTCCCCCCACCCTACTGGCTACAGTTTCATCCAATGCACTAGATAAATGTAAGTTGGAGGAACTGGTTGTGTTAAACTCGTCAAAGTCAAGCCTACGTGTAAACTGTTCAATGCAAAGACACACTGTGTTGACCATTTATACCGTCAATATAAATTAAAACAAACGTACCTCACAAGGGTGATATCCAAGCATCTCAAGCATTACGTATCCTGATTTCCAACGTCCAGTCTAAGAATCACAATCTTGGCTCAGACTAAGATCTAGGCTAGAATGGCCTGCTACGACTTCTTTTCTCAGGACTGAGACACGGCTGTGAGGGAAGCCACCGTGGCTTGTCTTTAAATGCCGAAAAAAAAAAAATACGTCATTAGTTATGCGTGTTAGAGATTGCCGGCAGACATAATGAGCCTTTTCTAATTTGGTTTGTTTCATGTAAAAACTGAAGTTATGCCTTTATGGCGTATCACTTGATGTGAGGATGCCGGAGTAACAGTGAGCGCCTTTGTCTGGCGAGGGCCACCTCTTCGGCTGGAACCTGCCTCGGGCTTCTACTTGGCCCCATCCAGTTGTTTAACCCTGTGTATCCTTGGCAAGTGAGTCCACATCAGCACAGCATACATAATGAAGCCTATTATACCTTTGTTCTCACTCGCCTCAATTCCACTGTTTCCTCCTTTTCATTTGTCACATCAACAGCACTCAGCAACTCATAACACTTTGCCTCGACTTTTTGGCACGGCTGTATTTGCTATGATTAGGGATTTAGGCTGCCTGAGGTAGGACTCTAGGATATATCAGCAGCTTTTGAGGCTGCCTACCCAAGACAAACAAATCCAATATTTTATAAGGTCAGCCTGTGCAGCCTGTTCCCCCAGAAAGTCAATGAAAAACAAATATGAAGTGTTTTGCATTAGTAGCTTTCCTTCCACCTGTCATACAATCAGGACTTGTGTTCCTGCGAAAAGTCATAAGAGCCTAAACACTCTCCTGTTCATGCTGGGAGACATTATCATTGTCCCGGTGCCCATGTGAGGTGCGTTAAAAAAAAAAAAAAAGTCCCGCAGATAAGCCTCACCTTGGGCAGCAAATTGTGATTACAGGGTTGTAAAAACGACAACACTGAGGGGCCAGGGGGTCTGGAGATATTTACAGCTCTCCAGAGGAATGTCAATAACACCGTGGCAAAGAATGGGATTTCTCGCCAGTGAATTAAACTGGACGGAATTTTGTTATCTTGCGACGGATGACGAACTTCATTCACTTCACTGGTACAGCAGTAATAATCAATGATATTGTAAATAGGAATAAAAACGAGAAACATTCCAGCATTAAAGTTAATCCGACACCTAGACAAGGTTGTTATTCAGAAAACGAATCCAGAAAAATATACTGTACTTGACCCCTTAAAATGTTTACGCCCGATAGCAAACAGGCGTAAACAAACAACTAATAAATCCATTCAAAGTTCACATTGGGTTTCACTTGCAACTAAAAGTGGTTTCAGTTTTTAGTCTGAGGCTACAATAATTAAAAACAATATTTCATGACTTCTACTTTATATAAGGAAGAAAAGATAAACTCCTGAGGATATGTAAGATTCTTGAAAGGAAAACCTTTTTGTCTACTTGTTGATCCTTGATCCTTTTTTTCCTATTCCAGCTTTCTTTGGGCAAGAGGTGGGGTACAGACTGACCTACAAGAAAAGCACCAAGAAAATTGTATTAAAGATGTCCATCCATCCATCCATTTTCCGAACCGCTTGATCCTCACTAGGGTCGCGGGGGGTGCCGGAGCCTATCCCAGCTGTCTTTGGGCAGTAGGCGGGGGACACCCTGAATTGGTTGCCAGCCAATCGCAGGGCACACAGAGACGAACAACCATCCACGCTCACACTCATACCTAAGGACAATTTTGAGTGTTCAATCAGCCTGCCATGCATGTATTTTGGAATGTGGGAGGAAACCGGAGCACCCGGAGAAAACCCACGCAGGCCCGGGGAGAACATGCAAACTCCACACAGGGAGGCCGGAGCTGGATTTGAACCCGGTACCTCAGCACTGTGAAGCCGACGTGCTAACCACTGGACTACCGGGCCGCCTTATATTAAAGATGTTAAGTTGTTAATTTAGGGGCATATTCTCCCAAGTGCTGGAATTAGAAAAGACGCACAGCTGATGGTGGGTGATGGCCCAGCGACTGACTTGTTTTGACAGGGCGAGGCACACCTGGCCCATATGCACTCACTGAATGCTCAACGGCGGGAATGTGTCCTCCCTATACCAAATGACGACAGACAAAAGCTAATTAATTGGGGCAAAAAAAGAAAAATCAGCGCAGGCGAAGAGCATTGCTGCATACCGACAGGGCATTGGAGTTTGAAAGTGCAGATCCCAATCACAATTTTCTTCATGAGGGCGCCTTGGAGTTAGACTTTGTTTTTATTTGATCTTTTCCAGGCATGAAATGCCTTAAAAATGACTCGATCACGTGTGGAACGGCGCGCATGTTTGCTCACTCATCGGCTCCAAGCATGCGTGTAGTCATGAACACATTATTCTGTCTAAATTACTTTTCTTAGTTTTTATTAGGGGTAGCACTGCAAACGAGTGGTTAGCACAACAGCCTCGCAGTTCTGAGGTCATAGGTTTGGATCCAGGTTGTGGAGTTTGCACGTTCTTTCCGTGGCTGCGTGGCTTTCCTCTGGGTACTCCGGTTTCAATAGTCCCGAAACATCGACGGTCGATAAATTGCAGACTCCAAATTATCCGTTACTGTGAGTGAGAATGGTTGTTTCCCTATTTGTGCCCTGTGATTGACTGGCGATCAGTTCCGTGTGCACCCTGTCTCACACTAGCCACCCCCCCCCCCCCGAGCTCCTCCCAAAAAGCACAATTCCAATGCATTTGTATGGAGTGTCGATTATATGCAGGTTTTTGCTTTTTGCAGACAGCTCCTGTCATTATCCCTCACTAATAGTGGGGTTCCACTTTATATATTTTAGATGTAATATCACCATTCACTACTAGATGGCAGTTAAGGCTTAGTTGTGCTTTCAGCTAGTCTTATACTGCTCTTTACTGTATTACACTTTTTTTTTTTTTCGGATTTGGAATAACAGGCAGGACAAATATAGTACCTGAATAATATGAACATTTTGAGTGAGTTGATTTTTGTGGAGATGCCCAAAATGAGTTCTTGCACTGAGAGTTGCCTTGCTCTTCAGTTTTGTGCCGTCTTTGGATGGTCATTTTTATGCACGAGAGCCCTTATATAGTATATATATATATATATATATATATATATATATTATATATATATAGATAGATATAGATATAGATATAGATATATATCTCTCTCTATATATATAGATATAGATATATAAAGAGAGAGAGAGCGAGAGAGAGAGAAAGAGAGAGAGTTTATTATTGCTTAATTATGTTACAGTGACTCTTCCACACAACGTTGTATGACTTCTTTTTGTCAAGTTTTGATATTGATGGGCATTGTCATCAGTGGCACAGCTTGCCTACAAACGACCCAGAAATAACACTATTGATGTGATACGAGGTATTATGAGCTGTCCTATGGAGTTGCTGAATTAAATACCCTTCACGCCTAAAGAGCAAGTGACTAGGAGTCACTCCAAGTGAAAAGACAGCCATACACTTGGCTCCTGGCTCTCAAAGGAGTCTGGAAGTGCCCATGCAGACACCGTTGAGAGCTGAAGCAACCTTACGTTATAACCGGCAGCCTATCAAGTACTCTCAAAGCAGGGAAAAGGTGGAGGTGGTGTTTCACATTCCAAATGGCTCCTCCATCCCAGCTTCGTGCTCTTTAAACATTGTGTATATTGACTGTAGTGCAGGTAAGTGCATTTCTCGAGAGTAATTCATACATGGACGTGTTTGCTGCACGGGAAAAGTAGAGGCTTTTCCAAATGAGGAACATTTTTCTTTAGGTGGTCCAGCACAAGGCGTTCTAAGGACTTCATGACCACAGATGACAGAACGACAGGCCTATAGTCATCTCAGTTCCGATGTTGCAGGTTTCCTGTTGCAGGATGGGACCTCACGCAGCTCCAGGGCATCTGTTGAACATCTGTATGAAGACCGGAGCTAGCTGGTCAGCGCAGACTTTCAGGCAGGAGGGTGACACCTTATGCGGCCTTCTTGATCTTCTGCTGCTTGAAAAGCCGTATCGCGTCCTGTTTGTGGATCACCAGGGCAGGGAATGGAGTCTGGGGTGTGAATAAGGTCGTTTCTGGTGGAGGTGGGCAGGTGTGGAAAGTGGAGGCGTCCTTTTCAAATCTGGAGAAAAACATGATCAGATCGTCAGCCAGTCCCTTATTGTTCACTGCTTTGAAAGGATGGTGTCCTGCAGTTTGTAACTGCTTTCAGGCCATTCCACACAGACGCAGGGTCTTTAGCAGTTTTTTCAGCCTCTCTGCATAGCTTCTCTTTGTGATGTTAATTTCCTTTGCCAATTGGTTTCGGGCATGTTTGTACAGTGCCCTATCACCACTAAAGGCGACCTCTTTCGCTTTTTTAGGTTGCCTGGGTTTGGCAGTGACCCAGGGCTTGTTATTGTTGAAGGAGCGGAAGGACTTTGTTGGTACACACATGGCCTCACAGAAACTGATGTTATATTGTGCATTCGTCCAGGCTGCCAGTTGAAGTTTCAAAGACGTCCCAGTCAGCGCAGTCCAAGCATTCTCGTGTGCCATCTTTGCTTCATCGGTCCATCTCTTCACAGTCTCGACAACCAGTTTTGCACATTGGAGTCTGTGCCTATATGTACGGGTTAAGTGTATTAAACAGTGATCAGAAAAGCCCAATGCTGTGTGGGCAACATATCGGTATGAGTCTTTAAGCGTCGTGTCGCAATGGTCCAGAGTGCTGCCTTCTCTGATGGAACAATCAATGTGCTGCATATATCTGGGAAGTTCACGGGTAAGTTGTTCTCTATTAAAATTACCCAAAATGATAAGGGGTGACTGGATACTTAGGCTCGATTTTGTTTACTTGGTCACCCAGCGTTTGTAAAGCTTAACTTAACTTGCGGTGGGATGTAAACACTCGCGAGTATGAATGAGAAGAACTCACGTGGTGAGTAGAATGGCTTACAGTTTAGAAAGAGCGACTCCAAATCCGGGCCGCAGTGTGTGTTGAGCTTTGTGTCATCAGTGCACCATTCCTGGTTGATACAGGAGCATATTCCACCACCTTTTGATTTCCCTGATAGCTCTGTGTCGCAGTCCACTCAGTGGAAATGGAAGCTGGGTCTGTGAAGCGTGGTGCCCGGGTGGCGGTCGCTGAGCCAGGTCTCGGTGAAGCAGAGCACGGCAGAACGTGCAAAGGTTTTGTGGTAACGCGCCGCATGAGCCAATTTAATAAAAATGAAATGGACCATGCTGCAACATGTTTTGCTTTAAGGTGACGTCAAAGGCTTGATATTCCTCAGTGATGAGTCTTTGTTGAACAATTTGCATCCAACTATGGTCTTTTCTACGGGTCCATCGTTTCCAAAAACAAACAAAAAACTTTCCATCCAGCAGAGGCCAAGCAATGTGGTCTCGCCTCTTTCATTATCTTGCTAGTCTGATGTTGCGGTTCAAACTCAGCGAATCAGTGTGATTAATGTGCCAGGAATTAGGGCACTAAGTAAAGTTTGGTGTCACCAAGAGTGCAGGAATCGAAAAGTGTGATTATGCTTTATTTATTTTAATGCAATTAAGAGTCTGAAATTTGGGTAGTAGGCTACTGTGTAAAAGTACTCCATGAGCAGTGTGTGCTCAATGTGCCAAGTGCCTTGAGATAACCTGTTGTGAGTTGTCGCCCAGAAGTTGACTGTCGACCCTTCTAGGGTGCACCCTGCCTTTCACCTGAAGTCAGCTTCAAAAGGCTCCACTTGCGCTCCATCCCAATGAGTACAAGCAGTACACTTTGTAAAATGGATGGATGGATTGACTTTCAGTAATGTCAGCATGGAGAAATAGCACTCACAAGTAGGTGGACCCAGGTCACTAATGGCAACCACAGAGTCACCGTTGTCTACATTTCAAAACACGGAATCATTAAAAATATTTGCTGTTCTTTTTTGAAGGTCATGCATCACAGCACATACTGTAACTTTCACAAAACAGGGAGGACATGGGGAGATAATCTGTCAAGTACTACTGGCATTGTGCAACTATTACCTATTCCGAGTCATTCACCTTTTATTTCAACATTGGTCCACATTTTCATTCATTCATTGAATTACAACTTTGAAGAAAAAGAAGAGAGTTTTTGTTTCCATACAACCAGTGGACGTTGACTGCATTATTTCTCCCCAGATGGGGTTCCTTACCCTCCCGTGAGGTTTAAATTCAGGCGACATTGTTAATATTTGTCAATTAGGGACATGTAAAGTCCTTTGAGACTCGTTTGTGATGAAAGTCTAAACACAAAGTAAGTCAATTTGACTTGACTTGACTTGACTACACACTTAGCCGCAGGTCCATAACAAATGAACAAGAGTTTCTGGCAGCTGTTTTTCAAAGTGTTTTCATCATTCTCACGGCAGAATTACTTAGGCGTTGTCAGTCTGTTGGGTTCCGGATTAGTACTAGATTAGCAAATGAAATCAACGCAAAATGTTTTGTAATATTTTAAGCATGTGCTTTCTTTCCCAGCCAAAGTAGCTTTTCACTTAAAGGGATGCCAAGCTTATGCAGACATTTTCAGCGGTAAAAAGTTCATATTTTGTCTGTACAAAATAACTTCAATATTTTCCAATTCTTCTATCAACACCTTCAAAACGCATTTTGCCAGTTGCTGTCGACTGAAAATGACATCACATGTTCTCAGACGATCTGAGCCATCATTGGTCATTATATGGCCCCTGAGTTTAAAGGTATTCATTGTACATGAAAAATAATGAAGTTATCAAATTAATTCCAGACAAAATATTGACGTTTTTCCTGCTGGAAATGACTAAATAGGTTTAGTATCCCTTTTAGTAAATATCCTTCAGCTGCATCGCCACAATAAGCAAATTGTCATCATCAATTAATACGCAACCCGGACATCGAATAACATGTTGTTCTATTGACAAGAACGCGGAAAAATCAGCATTTGTGGTTTTCAAGATTATTTGCCTCCTCAGGGTTTCTGTAATTGATCATAAATGTATCCAGTGGGCGGCACGGTGGTCGACTGGTTAGCACATCGAGTGCGGATGGTTGTTCGTCTCTGTGTGCCCTGCAATTGGCGGCAACCAGTTCGGGGTGTATCCAGCCTACTGCCCGAAGACTGCTGGGATAGGTTCCAGCACGCCGCGACCCTTGTGAGGATAGGCGGATCAGAAAATGGATGGATGTACCGGATCTCAATCGACAGCATTTATTGGAGTCCCCGGGGGACGCAGGCACTAGACCATAGGTGTCAAACTCAGGTCCTGGTGGGCCGCTGTCCTGCATGTTTTCCAAGTCTCCCTGTTGCAGCACACCTGATTCAAATGAGCATGTTCAATGTCAGGCTTCCGCAGAGCTTGCTGATGATCTGATCATTTGAATCAGGTGTGTTGCAACAGGGCGACTTGGAAAACATGCAGGGCAGCGGCCCTCCAGGACCTGAGTTTGACACCTATGCACTAGACACTAGATTGTCCCTGTCTTGTCAATACATTTATTGTAGCTTTTGTTCAATTTCTGTGGATGAAATAACAAAACGAATCTGTCAAGCCTCAGGTGGGAGAAAAGGTTACTTTCATTGTGAATTCACGTAGCGCTGCTCAGAATATACAAATCTCACTTGCTGTGAGCGCTATGAAAGGATCTTTAAGATCAAAATAGCAGCAGGTTTAAATGTCACTTAAAGTATTCTGTGAAACACACACACCACTAACTGACTGCATCTGCTGCCAGAGCGAACAAGACAGCTTGTTGTTTTTCACATGGGTTTGGATCATTAAGCAGCCCCTGAAGGCGTCAGCAGCACAAGATATTTAGAGTCAGAAACATGCACAAAGCATGTTGTTGTACTTCAGAGACGTGTGATTAGTTCTTGACTTGTATGCTTTAGGGCATGATGTGATGTTCCTGCGGGATACTTCACAAAAAGAAGCCATTAGCAAAAGAATGGACCACTCTGTGTGATAGCTAAGATGCCGGCCCGCTTGTGCTCTACTCACTGGAACAATTGTGATCTTTAGGAGAAAAAACACGTCAGACTGACAACCTGCAGTTATCATCAGTGCGTGCAAAAGGTAGGTCTCGAGGAAATAAACCCTCACTGGATTCCTTTACGCAGCGGTTCCCAACTGGTGTCAACCACAGAACCACATTTCTGTGTGGTTGCAAAGAAACGACCCACTTCATTCAAGAACAAAGAAAATGTTGTGAAATATATGTGAAAGCGCATATATTAGATTTCTAAACTCGACAACCCTATGCGTGCGAGTTCAAAGGGCAAGTCAGAGCACATTCGGTAACTGAGTGTGAAAATGCTAACCTCTATGAAAGAAAATGCATCGACAGTCTTCCCAGAGCCAACCACGCTGGAGGTCAACGCATTGATTTGTTTCGATGCTCCTTGAGTATTCTAATACTGTTGATAAATTTGGCATCCGACGTCAAAGTTTGCCTGCACCTATTTCAAATCAGGGCAAGAGTGAATATTAGTCAAGGGAAAGATGGACACTGACTTTCACAAATCAAAATAATTGATTGATCTCAGATCCCAAATATCCAGTCTTTGCGTGGAAATGTGTTCTGAACACTTTTTTGAAGATAGCTAAAAAAAAAAAAAGAAGAAAATCCTTTGAATAAGTCCCCTTTCAACAGGCTGCTCAGCCTTTCTGGTGCGTTTTGGTTCATTTGACACTTTTGAAAACTATGCTTTTTTTTTTTGGTGCAAGCAATGTCAATCAGGAAGCGTTGGAGGCTCATGTGGTACACGCACAAAGAAGAAAGCTCACTTTGAACCTATGCATACAGTTTTCACTCTGCCAAACATTGATGTCAATTTTATTTTAAAAGTTAAACTGAAGAAGTTTAGCTCTCTGTCGAGCTCAGACTAAACCTGTACTCACTTAGTGTACGGGCAGTGCACAGGCTTTTAGACCTAAATATCAGGAAGAAACCCCTGAACATGAATCATATTCAGACCCACAATAGCAGTTTGACTTTCTTTTTATCAGTCATTCGAGCTTTAATGAGCCACTTGATTTGACATAAGGCTGTTGTGATTTAGGCATGACTGCCACCGGTCTGGGAAATGAATTCTTAAAAGTTTCCTTGCACCCTCTGCAATGTGCGCCCGAACCCTTACGCGCAAAACACCGCTGTCGAGTGCAGAAGTCGGAATGAGCCATCTTGTCACGCAGCGGGGTGGTGGTGGACCCCAAAAAGCAGGCAGGAGGGAGGAGCAGGGTGTAGTTGAAAGATTGTATTAATAAAGCACAGAAAACTACATCTTAAAATAAAACCAAAGTAACAAACAAAACCATGGCAGAAACTAAAACTATCAATACCAAAAACATGACTTAAATATAACAAACAAACATGACAGTAGCACAAAGCAACAATGACCCGACACTGAGTCGTCGGGCATCAAGTCTTTTAAAGTGGCACTAATTACAAAACGACCAACAGGTGTGCAGCTGCAGGCGGAGCCTCACAGTGCCACCTGTTGGTCACAAACATATCCATGACAGTACCCCTCCCTCAAGGGACGGATCCCAGACGTCCCAAAATTGTCCAAAGGCTTGCCTCGCCGGGGAACGGGAACAAAAGCGACGGCAACCTTCGCCTCACCAGGGGACAGGAACAAAAGCGACGGCGACCTTCGCCTCGCCAGGGAACAGGAACCAAAAGCGACGGCAACCCTTTGGCTGGGCTTGGCCTGATGTGGACGGAGCTCGACGTAGCGGGGGACATGGGACAGCCGGACATGAACAGGGGCTCGGCCTGACGTGGGCGTGGACATGGCATAGCTCGTCCTCGACGTGAATGTGACTCCGCTCAAACAGACACGTGACGAGCCTCGGCTCAACGTCGACGCGGACGGGGCTCGGCCCACCGTAGACGCGGCTTGACGAGACAAAAAACAGGACAGCCGCATCACCAGCGCTGCCTGAAGGGGAAAAGGGTGTCGGCCGCAGACGTGCTCCGCCAGGCACATGGTGGAATAGGGACCAGTCCTTTGTACCTGCGGGGTCCAAATGGTCGGGTCATTCTGTCACGTAAGGTGGTGGTGGACCCCAAAAGGCAGGCAGGAAGGAGGAGCAGGGTGAACTTGACGAATTGTATTTAATAAAACAGAGAAAACTGAATCCTAAACAGACAAAGTGCTAACAACCAAAACAAATCCAAAGTATCAAACAAAACCATGAGTGAAGCAAAAACTATCACTAAACGAAACATGACCGGAACAAACATGACAAACAAACCTGACAGCCGCTAACAAGCAAACAATGACCCGACAATGAGTGCTCGGGCTGGGAGTCCTTTTAAAGTCCTAATTGCCTAACGACCAACAGGTGTGCAGCTGCAGGCAAAATCCCCACAGTGCCACCTGTTGGTCACAAACCGAAACATGACACATCTATCACTAACCTATGCTAACCTCGTTGTCAAGCTATATACAGTTGCAGTAAATATTTGGATGAAACACACTTTGAGGCCATAAGTATAAAACAATCACATGAGACACAGAACAGTGAGAACGGATCCTTTTTGTGCCGCATGACCACAAATTGTACACAGTTACGCATACTACTTCATTGCACGTTGTTATTTGGCACCGTCGTAAACTGAAGACTCCTTGTATTTTTTATTTGTTATTTATTTATTTAACTAGCTTTACAACCCAGAGGTTGTGAATCGCTGCTTTATGCATGCCTTTCATTATGATATAATGCTGCATTATAATTTCCCCTCTAAATTTTTTTAGCTTGTTTTTTTGCTTTTCTTTTGTCTTTTTCTTTGAAATGTATTTCTTTTACACCCTTGAAGCGTTTGAGGTTTTTTTCCCATATATTGTGTGAATTATCTTGCTGTAAAGTGAAATGCAAGTAAACCTACCTTGAAGTAAAATCAAGATCAATTATTTTTAAAATTGTAGTTTCCGGTTTTAAAAGGGTGCCGTGTTAAATTATCAACATAATTTTGAATCTGTTATCTGAAGGTCAAGTTATTATTGTTGCTGAACTCTTCTGTGCAGTTCCCTCTAGTTTTTGGTCATTGCCAATGTTAATGTGAAATGTTTGTGAGGCATATGCATCACGAGTTACTGACTTTATAATCCAAGAGAACATGTACAGGAATTTCTTCTTTTGGAGATTCCATAAATCCCTAGGGGTAAAAAAAAAAAATTGAAATCATATTTAACCCTTTTAGGAAGTTATCCTAAACGCATTTCAAAGAGGCGTTTTTTTTTTCTTCTCTTAAATATGCAGTGGAATGAAAGCGGCATGGGCTAATTACGAGCATTCTTCACTGAATTAGTGTTCAGTGTGTGGCAAGGCTGTGCTCTCCTTTGTCTTGATCCCTAAACTGATCCCTTGTTATACCCCCGGAGGTCAGAGGTCACTTGGTTAATTAAGGGTCCAATCAGTCTTTAGATAAACTCATCTGAGCTTAATGTTTGCACTTTTTGAGGTCCAGCAGCTCTGCCTGGTACCCCTGATCTTTGCGCGCACTCCACTAATCTAACCACAGACAGGGGGAGTAGGTTAACCCAGCTCAACAGCGCCAAGCTGGAACGGCCTTTTCATTTGACAACTTCAGTCAGCGAAGAATGTCTGTAAGCTCTTGCCAAACCAGGAAAATAACTCCAATGCGGCGTATTGTACGCAAGGTGAGGGTTTGAGGAGGGGGCGGGCGAAAGCTCGCAAAGCGCTGCAGATTAGGTTGATGCTGCGTGAGAGGACCAGTGTTTGTGGCCCTTCTACTGTATTTGAGCGCCAAGGCTGGCCCATGCCACACACATCCAAGGGTGATGAAAGTTTGGCTGAGCAAGCAACCATGAAATCTCTCGATGTGCTGTGCATGGATTTAGTTCAACAAAGATTACTCACTAGCTGCCAGAGTATGGACCCTTTACAACGCAATGTGAGATTATACAACTTTGATTTCTTTTCCAATCAGTCCAACTTGAATCACTGTGTTCTTTGCTTTGAATTACGGGGTGTCCCTCGCGGCAGTCTCATGACTTCTGAATGCAATTCTTACTATGTCCGTGGAGCCACAATGCATCACGATAGCACTTGAAATTAGGAGCTATTATGATCTCAACAATGGTAACGATCATTTTTTATGAATCTCGAATGCCAAGGTCTACTGGTGCACCATGAAAGAAAAAGAAAAGTACAAAACGAATCGAGGCTGTTAGATATTGCCATAAAATCAATATCACGATATTCAACACCCATAACGTCTGTTTTTCCAATAGCGTGCAGCCCAAATGCATTCTGTGCTGCCATCGTTAAGAATCCAAAGTTTCTCAGCATATATAGTCAATTTTTTTTCACTTTTTTCCCAACATTGACATAAATGCTTATCAGCGTGATTGGGAGAATTTTTAGCTTATTTTTTTTCACCAAGGTGTTTCAATTATATGGGCCGGTCCCGATCATCCGCAAGGAGTGGGGGTCAACTGTACAGTCAACAAACAAGTTGTTTAAATAGATTGGTCCATCTTCTGCTCGTATCGGTGATTGGCTAACATTTTTTTTTCCAACTCTCTGATCGATGATCGGCTCCAAAATCCTGATATTGTAAAGGCTAGTTATATGCATTTCTATCCTGACAAACTGCAGGAAACAACAATTCTTAGAACAGAAATAACTATTCCAAGAGCATCTTTGAACAAACAAACAAACTGTAAAGTTTCAATGTTGAAAAAAAAAACACACCACCAGCACCCACACAATGTTTGAATAGAACAACAACACACTGCTACCAATATTTTCAGGACAACAGGGTAAAAAGGAAACTTACCAGAGACCGGTGTAAAAAATGCACCCTCAAATGCTACGGCTTGGACTTGTACAGAAAAACCTCAAGAGTCTCCTGGCCCTCGCACTGCCAGGGAATCAAAGCTATGAAAAGATGTGAATGTAGCTGAGCAAATAGGATTAAAGATGGCTAAATCCAAACGGCTGGAAGCACAGCGTGCATTAAAGAGGAATTCTCTCAGGAAAGATAATCCCCATATACACATTCGAACACACTTCACTCACCCCTGATTTTTTTTTCTTTTTTACACACACTCATAGTAATTCCGTGATTTCCTGACTGTCCACACACCACAGTCAATACAGTCTATAAATACACTGCGCAGACTGCATGAATGACACACGCTGATTCCAGAGATGGAAATATTATAGCGGAATGACCACACTTTGCGTCATATTCTCCTCTTTCTGCTTCAGCATCAAGCTGCAGAACCAGAGTGGGTCTTACCTTCAGCACTTCCATGGGCACCTGTGCAGCGGCCGGTGCAGGGACGGTGACATTGATGGCAGGGGTCTGTGCAGCTGTGGTTTGTGGGTACTGGGAGTCCCGCTGCCTGCGCTGCTCCCGCCGCTCTTGCTCCTGAAGCTGCTCGCGCATCAGCTGTTGACGTAGCAGGATGCGCGAGGTTGTGGCCGAGGAGCTGAGGGGAGGCTTGGAAGAGCTGCGTTGCTCCGACGGGCTGCGGTGAAGGGGAGAACGATGCCAGGTGATTGAGGCGGGACAGACATAAACTTAAAAGTGAAATGAGAGGGCAGAGAGAGGTCAGGTGTAGAGAGAGAGGTCAAGCAAGATGATGGTGAGAGATTAGCTGCGTTGATTCACTAGCGTGTCTCCCTCAACACACCCCTGTGGGATTTAGTTGCTCGGTGTGGGGCCGCTCTCCGATTGCTCAACACGGCACTTTTTTGTGCTGGACCGTTGTCTCATTTACACTTACATTCTGTAGGGGCTTGATAGCACACAAGCGCTCCCAACACATACCAGTAGCACTGCCTGACTCACTATTTGCTACTCGTCACGTACAGGGTGTAGCGTTTGCCTTCGCAGGAGCAAGGAGAGTAGTCAATAGCAGCAGCGAGGGCCAAAAATGATTGAGGGCACATTGACAAATTTAAGTATAATAACGTCATCACAAATGGATTTTGTGGGCCAAATTATAGAAGTAAAGTGCCACCACGGATAAACAAACAGCACCATCACTCAGGTTGTCCTTTCACCTTTTTTTGTTGTACATTGATCAAAATATGAAATATTGTGTGCAACCTGGTCCAGTAAGACTACCTGGTTTTTGTGGCTCGAATGAAACCAGAAATGTATTTCATCTCAGAGAGCGCAGCAAGAAGTGACAGCATGCCCTCTATAGTTCTCTGTCACTCAACACAGGAGAAAAACCTCACACTGGAGATACAGCGCTATAGTAACAGTCGCCAGTTTTGCCGCTTCTTTGAAGAAATCCTTACTTAGGCCTGAAAAGTCGGCAAACCTAGCAACAAAAGTCATATGGAAGCACTGGGCAGCAGAACTGTTCGAAGGGAATATGCAATTTGATTGGTTGGCAACGTCATATGGAGCACTCTGCCGGCTATATCAGGGGTCCCCAACCGCCGGTCCGCAGGGCATTTGGTACCGGGCCGCACAGAAAGAACTTGCCTTAATTCCATTTTATTTATTTCATAATACGAAAAATGTTTTATTTTGAAAAATTACCAGATTCTCCGTTACATCCGTCTGTGTCACGCTTGACACACTTCAAGCTATGAAGAAGTGTTCATTTCGCAATTCTCTATTTTGTCACGTGACTGATTACGCTAAAAACAAAACGCCGAGCTTGCAAAATGAGTACAAAAAACTGCTGGAGATCGCAAATGACGGTGGTCTTAAAAGTACGTTCGAGACAACTGGATTAAAGTTATGGGGCCGCCACAAAAATGGACAAAATCCGACTTCAACGCACAGTTAGGGCGGCGGAAAAAATCATTGGCACCGCCCTACCCACACTTGAGGACTTGCACACTGCAAGAATCAAAACAAGGGCACGGAAAATCCTACTGGATCCACCGCACCCTGCCCACCACCTTTTCCAGCTACTCCCCTCAGGCAGGCGCTTCCGATCCATGCGCACCAAATCCAGCAGACACTTACACAGCTTTTTCCCGCGAGCCATTAACTCCCTAAACAGTCACTGATTTATACTCCACCGCACCAGACACTTTAAAGCGCTCAAGGACATCTGCAAAATTGCACACTTCTTGTAAACAAATACTGCTACTGGTCACTTTAACCCAATGGTTCAAGAGAGATCCTTTCTGCACCAACTGTTATAGTATTGTATTCTACCACTGATCATTTTAGCTCTGCTCAATACTTTGCACTTTGTCTCACAGTTGTCACTGGGTGTACTACCGCACTACGGTTCACTACATTACGAAATGTCTTTTCATACTATTTGTTACATGTCCTGTTTACACATGATACTTCAATGCAGCGTGTTATACCGGAGTCAAATTCCTTGTGTGTTCTACATACTTGGCCAATAAAGATGATTCAGATTCTGATTCTGAATACTCTGAGATCGCCACAATAGCACTGTTGCTATTTCCAACATCCTACCTGTGTGAGGTGGGGGTTCTCTGCAGCAACGGCGACTAAAACTAAATTACGAAGTAGACTGGACATAAACCACACACTTGAGGTGTCATTGTCTCCTACTACCCCGAGATGGGACCGTCTGGTTGCAGAAAATCAACCAGGGGCTGTGGTGAGTCGTCATTTTCATGCACTTTGAATTTGCGTTGTATCGTATTTTGAAGGCATTAAACATTACCATAGCGATCAGAGTGTTGCGGCCAGATTGGACGCTCCTTGTGTTTATTATTAGATTTCAAAAACACCACAGTTTTCATGCAGCTCATACCATATTATTTTGTTGTATTATTTCCGCCACACCTTAAATGCCGGTCCCTGAAAATATTGTCTGACATAAACCGCTCCGTGGGGCAAAAAAGGTTGGGGACCCCTATTTTATATGACTGGAACATTGGCCAATCAATTTCCAGGGTTTGCAGGATGCATGAGAATGCTCTTCTTGTTCTTCTCCTTGTTCTTCTTCTTTTTATTATTATTATTATCAGCTGAACGATTTTAGGTTTGTCTGCATTCTACGATTACATCTGCTACATTTCAGCACGACATCAGCCACTGGAGATCAATCACAAGCTGCTGTTTGAGCTCTTTTAAAAACAAAGTAATGCCGATCCTGACTTCTTTTAGACACCACTCGACCATGATAAAATGAGGAGAATAAAGCTGAACCTGAAAGCCAAAACAGCTTTGAGCTAAATTCAGCAGCGCACTCAAAACGTTTTTGCATAACAGAAAGAGGAACAAGAGGGGCCGTTTCAGTTTTCCCACTCTCTTCAAACCGAGACGGCTACTCGTCAGACAGAGTCGGGCGCTCCTAAAATAGAGGGACTCTGCTGAAGCAGAAGTTGTCGGGATGAAGCCTTCATCGAGTGAGTGATCCTTTTGATAAAACTCCGCAAAACGTCTGGCCAATCCAGCTGTGCAGTAATCGGACTAATTAGCAGGCAGAGTCAAACACAGCTTCGCTCTGCCGTGCATTCATTGGGTGTTGGGCCCTCAGCGTACAATAATTCCCCTTCTTCTCTCCCAGCAATGAATATAATCTCATTGTCTGAAGACACACCTACTGGAGCATGGACAAGAGCAAAAATACAAACTATACACTGCAAAGAAACCAGATTTTCCGTGCCATTATCAACGCCGACTTGCCTCAACTGTGTTGTCATTTACTACTTATGGTCATTTAATCAAATATAATGGTGATTCCAAAAAAAAAAGTCTACATGCCTCTCTTCAAATGCCACTGTTATTTGAATATTAATAAGTTATTCATTAATTGATTTTCTGATACGTTTATAGACCAAGATAAATAATTTCAAAACCTTTTCCACAATGAATTTGACCTATAACCTGAACAAATCAAATATGTATGATTTTTGTTTTATGGAACCATGCCTGTGGATAATGTGGGAAACAATGGCTTCTCAGTTACAGGGATCGTAACGGGCATAAGTGAGTGTGCCTGCGTAGTCAGGCGTTTACGCGCTGGTTCTAACTTGTGCAACACACTTAGACAGACATGCTCACATTGGCCGGTGAAAATGCTGGTCCTGCTCTGCGAACGCTGTAACATAATCAATTTCTGCTTTCTGTTCCCGTTTAGCTGGAGGTGTCGGATTTTTTTATTATGAAGTGTATATTTTTTCTCTCCGGGCGTTTATTAAATGACCTGCTAATTTTCAGTTCAAAGCTGGATATGGCCTTCTTTAACGCGCTTCCAGACAGACTTCTGTGAAAAGTGTATTCATTCACCGGAGGAGTTAATTCCAGTGTTTCACGATAGCTTGTTAATCCTTGGGTGAGCAGTTAGCATGGCTTCTCTGTCTTCTGTTAATTACTACTCATCAACCCTTCGTGAGAATGATATTAGCCACGAGTAACCAGCGGAAGCTTGTTGCTAGCTAGCTCCTGAGGTACAAGTAGAATCCATACATGGGTGAGGTAAGCGCCTTGCAACACATTGACGTGCATGCCTGCAGCCCAGCAAAAAACCTTTTGGGATAGTCTCCGCAGAAAAACTCGAAAATATGTTTCATTTGGATATTCAATGTATTTTCATGAGGCACAAAATGCATATTTTGACTCGTAAACTGCTTATTTCAAGCTTTGAACCGCAAATAAATTTAAGATGTTCCACTACACTTTCCCTGTCATTTTAAAAATTATTATTTATCTATAGCAGGCTTTGTTTTAACACTGACTCGCACACTGAACTAGTCATTATTTCTTTCGTTTGCCTAAAACCAGAGATTCAAAATACAGACAACATTTACAAATGCTATTTACACCCAAGTGAAAAAGCACTTGCTATCTGACGAGGAGTCATCATGGGATCTGTCAAAGAGTGTTCATCCCCTGTAACAGTGAAAAGACTGTAGCAGAATGGCATCGTTAGGCCTATTTTAAGAGATCTGAAGCTTCCCTGAAATGTTCTCAAGCCCTCCCCGAAAGTGTTCTTATTACCAAAAACCCATTCAGTGACCTCGATTTCAGTGATAGGGGCCAGCGCGTCTGGAATCCACACTCTGCCGAGCACACAGAGCCAACTGAACGAAGTTTAAGAATGTAAAGGACGTGCACGAAGGACTACCAGTTTCATGAGAACTTCTGAAACAACAAATTTACTCAAATTACCTTTAATGATATTATGTCATTATTAATGATTAATGATATTTATTTGAAGATCAGCAGGCCTGTGTGGAGTTTGCATGTTCTCCCCGGGCCCATGTGAGTTTTCTCCGGGTACTCCGGTTTCCTCCCACATTCCAAAAACATGCATGGCAGGCTGACTGAACACTCAATTGTCCCTCGGTATGTGAGCGTGGATGTTTGTTCGTCTGTGTGTGCCCTTCGATTGGCTGGCAACCGGTTCAGGGTGTCCCCGGCCTACTGCCCAAAGACGGCTGAAATAGGCTCCAGCCCCCCTAGCGACCCTTGTGCGGATAAGTGGATTGGAAAATGGATGGATGGATGGATAATTGAAGATCATGTTTATAATTTCTCACAATAACTAGGAAACAGATACTGTGCATATCAATATGCAGCAATATTTTTTTCCTCCTTCTATTCCTGTAAAAACTCTGTGCCCACCATGGCTTGTGCTACAAGATGTGATGACAAAATGTCTTGGAAAAGCCTACTAGAACATCTGACACTTATTTGGGGTTAATCAGAGGGACTTTTAATGGTGGCAAGTGTGGACTGACTCTTATACCTTGTTTAAATGGGATTAGTTACCGGTAATTCTGAAGACAGCCACAGCTATAAGAGGGTGTGCACACTTGTGCAACCACATAGTTGCAGTTGTGTCCCGTTCTGGAAAAGTGACGCCTTTTACCCAAATTTCGGATGACCAGCACGCCCAAGCCCCGATGGAGTTGGACAGGTCATAGGTCTCATTAATGGTGGAAAACGTTTTGAAACTGTTTGTCTTTATCTCATTTTCTTACAACGCAAAACCTTGGCATTTGAACAGGGGTGTCTTGCCCTTACATACCAAACCAATTTGTACCACGTATATATTGTAATTTAAAAGAAGTCAAATTCTTCATGTGGGACTGAAAGTACAGATGAAAACCAATAACTTTATTGTAGTATTGTATTTATGTGTGTGTGTGTGTGTGTGTGTGTGTGTGTTTTTAAAAAAAATGCTAACTAAACCATGAAATTCTTTACAGTTCGGACTGTGAAGCATGGACTACATTGCAGAGAAAAAGGCAAGTCTAACTTAATGACCAATAATTTAAAAATTCATGAGCTATACATAATGTTGCCAGTCTGCTTAGGGCTGCCTCATTATGAAAAAAGTATTCATCACAAATATTTTGGGAGTAACTGAAATTGTGATTATTCAATCAATCATTTATTTTTGTGTCAAAAAATATTAAGACAAATCCAATTGTTTGCCACACTATAATTATGTACTGTAAGTTCCTTTAGGGGCAAACAAAATGCATATCTTTTTTTAAAAAAAGGTGCAAAGGTATAAAATCAAGTATGGTTTCCTTGTACAGTATAAACAAACAGTGCACTGCATTTTACTTGCTATAAGTTTATAAATTGTCAGAAACATTTAACTAAACAATTTCAATCGATCCCTCAAGTGTACATTTTTAACTCAACTATGCTCAGTATAATATTAGACATTGTAAAATGAATACCGGTAGTATTTTAATAAAATAGTATGTATGACCCTGCGAATGGCTGGCAACCGGTTCAGGGTGTCCCTCGCCTACTGCCCGAAGACAGCTGGGATAGGCTCCAGCACGCCCCGCGAGCCTTGTGAGGATAAAGCGGTTCGGAAAATGGATGGATGGATGTATATATGTATGACCATCGTTTTTTAAGGATTATGCCAATTTTGTAATTATTGAGTGTAATCATTCGAATAATCATTCAATTACCCTTACATCTGCTAGCAAAGCAATAGAAGATCCAATTCAATAACATTTCCTAAGAATAACAACAAAACAAGGATTTATTTAAAGGGTAAATGTTATGGAAAATTGACTGTTCAATTATTTGAAAACAAATAGTTGGATCTCTGAAGATCCTGCCCAACCATCGGGTGTGATATTAAACTACTTGTTCACCAATTTACCAAAATGTGTCTGCAACTAATCCATTTGGAATTTTATCGAGTTGAATTGGCCAATGGGGACTTCGTGCAAGCACCGTTCACTTTAGACTAGAAGCGAAAGAGTGTACATCTGCAACTTTGGGGGAAATCTGAAGGTTTCCAGAAGTCTCCAGTCAAACCACAAAAGGCCTCCCGATTTTTTGCTTGTCTGTTTTTTGATAAATAGTTGTTGGAAATGTTACAAAAGTCACTAATTATAGCAACAACGACGCTAAATTGGCAACACTGAGTCACCACTCTTTTGTTGAACACTCCAACTCTGCCTCTGGGTGTCATGGAAACAAAAGCAGTACTCTACATTGGCATGAGACAGAACATACAACTTCAACCAGAGTCTGAATGGACTGTAATCCTTTATCTCTTGTATATTTCAACTGAACAAGAGAATACTTAAGATGTGTTGTGAAGAGCAGCAATGGATTTTGGCACTACAAATGAGCTCAGGATTAGACTGCCCAGTCATAATTGAGTCAAAATACAAGAAAATCCATCTATTTTCTCTATCGTCTACCCTTTAGCACAGGTAACTCATTTTTGTGACGGGCCACAAATTATGTCTTCCCGCTTTTATGACAGTGAAAACAAATAACTGTTGAATCGTCTCATCGCATTATTACTTGTACACAACAAATTGATGGATTACTAGTTTTAAAAACAGTCTAGTCAGCTCTAAAAATGTGTTCAATTATTGTTCAACTGACTGTAAACGGGGTAACAAATGATCCCGACTCTCAACGGTGTTTAGTACACACGACAATTTGAGATTTCAGTACAGATTTTAGGAAAGATCATGCAAATTGACTCAGATGATTTGCTTTTGCGGGCCACATAAAATGACATGGTGGGCCGGATCTGGCCCCTGGGCTTCCAGTTTGGCACCTGTGCTTTACCAGGATGTGGGGATCTTAAATCCTATTCCTGTTGAGTTCAGGCAAAACGCAGACTACACCCTGGATTGGTCCATCGGTCAATCAGGGCACAGTTAGAGCCAGACAAGCATTGGCACTGTCACTGAGTCGGAAATAAATCCTCGCTGTTTGCAAAGAAGCCAGGTGAAAGAGCACGGTAGTGTAGGGTACGACACCATTTGTGACTTGGATGCAAAATGTCACCAAGAGTCACCATTCGTCAATACCTCCGTGAATATCAAACACTATGTTTCTTGACAGAATCGCTGTGCCTGTTTGCTTCATCAAAATATGTTCAACAACTTACTACATTTCCCAGGGCACACCACAGCCAAGCGGAATTATGTAATAATAAAAACAAAAAGACATTTAGAATGCTGGTTGTCCACTATTGATGAACTGAGTGGTGGATTAGAAACATCTCACCGAACTGCAGCTAAACAAAAACTTTCAATGAACCTTTTAGTTTTTAGCTTAGTTCTTTCTTTTTTCTTTCTTCTGCATCCAAAGCCGAGAAGCTGCTTTCAAGATCATAATGCCTAATTCCATTGTCTGCAAGGGTGATTGTGATTCTTTCATCACAGAAGTTTAAATCCAAGTCACTGGGTGTAATATGTGAATGTTTAATGTATTGTATTTTGGTTGTTTTTCTACCACTGCCAAAAGATTTTTCCTTTTGTTGAGTCAAGCTGACAGTACTAACCAGTCAGCCAACGTGCCACCAGACATCAACAGCAACAGACCTCTAAAAAACATTTTGCTGGAACTCAGATGGCCACAGACTGTAAAGATGAGGTCAGTGCGCACACCTATAGCCAGTTGTGTAATATGTGGTTCATACGGGCTGCTTAAGCAGACTTGCACACACTCAATTATTATACAAGTCAACGGTGTGGGTGGGGGTGGAGGGCTCATAGTCTGAGTCACATTCCAGACAAAGCAAACGGCAATTAATTGTTATCGAGATTTCAGTCTGCAGACCTCCAAACACAAAAGAGGATCCATCTATCCATTTTTTAATCCGCTTATCCTCATGAAGGTCGTGGGTTTGCTGGAGGCTAGCCCAGGTGTTTTGGGGCAGTAGGCGGGGGACACAGCCGCTCGCAGGACACACATACTGTGTAGACAAACGAGCATTCGCGCTCACAATCACACCGAGGGACAATTTGGAGTGTTCCATTAACCTATGGTGCATGTTTTTGGAATGTGGGAGGAAACCGGAGTACCCGGATAAAACCCTCGCAGGCACGAGAAGAACATGGAAACTCCACACAGGATGGCCAGAGCTGAAATCGAATCCTGAACCTCTGCAATGTGAGGCAGACGTCTTAACCAGTCAACCGCCAGCAAAAGAGCAGATAGCAGCTTCTGCCTCCCACTGGTGATGAGAGAAAACAAAGCACCCTCACAAGGGGAATATCTTAATGGCAACAACAACAACAACAAAAACTCTAGGAATGGTCACATGATCATCCACGTTATATAAGGTGCAAAATGCACATACACTAAGATGAAACAGGAACATATACAAATTCAACAAGTACAGTACTGTATTAGTTGTGTCGACTGATGTCCACCTCACAGTGCAGAGGTCATGGGTTCGATTCCTGTGTGGAGTTTGCATGTTATTAACCCCTCCCCCCCGCCCCCCCCCCGGAATGACTGGGAGAAATCCACTGTGACCAAAATGGTCTTCTTTTACACAGCAATGATGGAAAAGAAACAAACTGTTTTGTCAAGCGTTGCCTGTTGCAAACACATTTCCGATTCACGTATGCAATATTTTTCAAGTCTAATAATTGGAGTCACTGTCAGGATTTAGTTCGTATGAAACTATATTACACCAAATAACACATCTATTCATCAATATGCGTGGTGTGCAGTAAAATGAATAAATAAAGGGGACGAGCAAATCATTTGCTGGTGCAACCAACTGAGAAAGTTGGCTGGACCAGCGCTACCACTGGCAAAGTTAGTGAAGAGCCCAAGTAGCTTGTATCAAAGCAACACAAAAAATGTTCACTCTTATTTTTAAATACAGTACAAGGAAGGCTCACATACTCAAGTCTAAAATCTGAGGTATGCCGTCAAATGAGTTCCTGAGATTAGACACCTCTGCTGCCATCAAGTGGTCACAAAACAAGGCACATGTAAATAAAATCGAGCTCTGCAATTGAAACCTCCTTTTTCAGTCCACAAGCATGTGAAAAGCTACATGAAATATATCTGTGAATCTTCAATATGAAATTAGTCGAGTCAGTTGCATTGGTGAAATGACATTTGACAAACAATGGTTCAGAAGAAATACAGCGTTTAAGGGATCAATCACAAATTATTGGAAGTGCAAATTCAATTTTGGGCAGATGGTGGAGGATACAAGAACCTTGAAGCATTGTTCAATTCAGCCCTAAAATAAGTGAATTCTTATTTTAGTGAGTAGACATCAGGCAGCTGGGAAAGGGCACAAAAAAAGGCCACTTGAGGAACTTTCTTACCATTTTCAGTACATGCATTTTCAATGTTATGATTTTCTAGTTGACTGGAATGCTCTAAAGATCCCAGGTGTCAAACTTAAGGCCTGGGGGCCAGATTCAGCCCTATAATGTGCATATATTCATATGTATATTCATGTATCTTGTTAAAGCTGCATGTTCATATCTTGGGGTAATATCAGAGAAAGCAAATCTGCTTAAATCTGCTCATTTCCTCATAAGCATATCGGCCTGCGATAAAGAGTCTAATCCTTGTGATAATTTCAGAGGATGAAATGGCCATATGTAGAGATGTCCACATACGTTTTGGTGCTGATTTGTCACTGTTTTTGGAAATTATTAGCAATGTACAGTATGTACAATGATTTTGAATGGGAAAATTGTGTCAGGTTCCACCACCGGGAGGTGTGGCTAAATTGACTAGAAAGGGGCATTTTGAGAGTAGTCGTTTACTCTTTTAACATAATGTCTCCAAAACAATTTGATACAATCGCAAGCTAATATTTGCCTGATTTGAACAAAACAAAATCCTAAATTGAGTTGGTTCGTGCGAATCAGACCATCCCGGCCAGATGAACCCTTTATAGCACAGGTGTCAAAGTGAAGGCCCGCGGGCAAGTTCTGGCCCGCCACACCATTTTATGTGACCCGCCAAAGAAAATCAAGCATGTCAAGTTCCATGATGCTTACTAAAGTCTGAACCAAAAATTCAAATTGTCACATGTAATCCACAATAACAGTCATTATTCTTGACTTTTGATTTGAAAACGAGAGATTCATCCATTTGTTGTGCGTTGTGTATGTAATATTGGATTGGATTGGCTACAACTTAATTGTCAAATGTGTGGAGGGGGTTAAACATTTATATGGTTTCCCCAAATTCATAACGGCAAGGCAAATCGTAACTACAATGTGGCCCGCGACAAAAATGAGTTTGACACCCTTTTGCTTTAAAGTGATGAATGGTGGAATTGGGCACTGATGGTAAAACGGCCTCATCTAAAAAGCATCATCCAAACATTGGTAAGACATCCTATTGGTCTTCTTGGTCTTAAAAGTGGATATGGAGATTATTTGTGTTCATTCATCACTTAATGCTGATTTGGAGGAGTTAAATATGTCCCAACACAAACAGCACACGATTAACGTATGTTCCAACGGGACTTCACAATCCCTTGTTTTAACACATGCCTGTAATATCCGAGCCGCTGTGCCGCCATACTCACACACGGTCAAATGAGCAGGGTCTGTACACTTGCACTCCGACGGCCTCCATATTTGTTTGTTTACTCCTGAAGGTGTACTGCCCGCCCTTGGAGTCTAGTGAAAGTCATGCCGCTTGGTGCAGCGCTGAAAGTGTGTCAGATAGGGGAGGCTCCTGGGCCCTGCCCGCGCTCTCCAATCGCCGCTCAGTGTCCGAGGCGGAGGACCAGCCCCCGTCTGTGCACACCCGAGCTGAGGGGAAGAGCGCGCGCCCGGCACTCTGCCTACCAAAGCATAGAGTCCAAACACACACAGATACGGTTTCACTTGCTGATACAAGGCTCTGCTGGTGAGTGGTTGTTGTGTAAGATTTAGTCAGGGTTGATCCTTGTAACCATTAAAGATGTTTAAGGTGTTTTTCATTATTCCAGTGTCGTGAGAGTTTTGCTTGCTGAGCCAACACGGTTGAAGAAACACGGTATGAGAAAACATTGCTTTGAAAAATTAAGAAAATAAAGTAGCTGCGTTTGCCCTGATTCATCCGGAAGGTAAGAGCCATTGCAAATCGGGACAAGTTGAACCGCAGTGGTGTAGCATTTGACCTGCAGGTACAGTAACCCAAGCATCAAGGTTCTTGCTTGGACATGAAATAAAGTAAACACTGCTCTAAATCTGGGGGACATTTGAGATTTGGCTGCACAAAAAGATGGAAGAAAAATATTTAAAGTCCAGGGTCTGAAAGAAGTTCAATCTTTAAAAAATCTGGTGCATCATCTGCCTCCACTTGGTCAAACGTTAGAACAAAATGAAGTACAAAAGTTGTTTTACACACACACACGCACACGCACACACACACACACACACACACACACACGCACACACACACACACACACACACACACACACACACACACACACACACACACACACACACACACACACACACACACACACACAGTTTATCTACTGGATAGCCATTAAGAGATTTTCTTTATAATCACCCTGGCTAACCCCGGTGGGACAAAAAAAGACTCCGTGGACGAGACTACTATTGTAGTGGAAAAATATATGTATTTTTACAGAAAAAGAACAGAAAAGAAACGTACAGATTACTGGAGAGCGTGTCCGTCCGACCTCGAGCGTCGTGCCGTCTCAACTAACTAGCTTAGCTGTTGGGGTGGCTAGGCTAGCTTAGCTGTTGTCGTAGATCAAAGCTCTTTGATGTGTAACGTCCGTTGCATCAGCGCTGATTGGTTGCAGCCAAAAGTCACGCTTGTGCGTACATGTCCGCGCCGACGCACGCACAGCAGAGAGCAGCGGACTATTGAATGCTGAGTCGCGCTTCGCTACAGGCCCCCCTCCTGGATCCGAAGTAGGCGACGAAGGAAGGAAGCCGTTGGAATGACGGAACGTCTAGAATCGCCGATAGGAGACGAAGCGATTGGGGAAGCAGACTCGTCTGCCGCTGTGCATGGTTTGGCATGATACAGACGCCAGACACGATTTCAATGGCAGAGTGCTGGGCGAACGGGACCTCGAAGAGCGAAGGGTCGTCCGCGCAGGGTTCGTCAGGTTCGGGAAACGCCGCAACAGGGTCGGGTAGGGAGATAAAGAGGGTGCAGGTTAGTTGCTTGGAGGGAGGAGCCGCTGGTCGGGTGATGGCGCTGCGGGGGTTGGAGGGACGACGCTGACATCGGCAGCGGAGTCGACCATGAAGCGTTGCCAAGAAGTCCGATCGAGGACGTTAAGGATGCGGCTCGCAGCAGTGATGCCAGGAGAGTTGAGTGCCGCGCTCACTTCCTGGAGGGTCCGATTCCCGCCTGTAAGCGCGGTTCGCGACATTTCTTCGCTGAGTCGCCCCACGTATGGTGATACCAGCAGATGCCAGACGAGTCACTCTGGGAAGGGGAGCGCTCTCGGCTGCCGCCACGTCCGCGACTTATGCTGCGTCCACGGCTGTGGCTTCGGTTCTTGCTACGGCTCCGGAATTCGGCTCGTAACTCACGGATCTCGTCCTGCATGACGCGCTGCGTCTCGAGAAGCTGCTGGAAGGCGTCCTTGGTAAGGTTGGTTTGAGGTGCGTGCTGGACTGTGGAGACAGTAGACTGCAAAGCGCAGGCTTCGGCAACCTTGTCTGCAAGATCGGCCAGCTCGGACAGAGTGGAGTTTGGAGGAGCAGCTGCCATAATCGCCTGGACCATCTTGGGGAGCTTCTCAGTGAAGGTCTGACGGAGGAAGCCACAGTCACTGGCTTTTTCGTCGGCAAGGCTTTGAAGTCCGTGGAGGAGTTGTGACGGACGGCCGTCCCCCAGTTCTACCTCGCGCAACATGGCGACATAACGTTGTAGTTCGGACAAGGACGTCTGTTTGAGAATCTCATCCCGAAGTGCCGGGTACGGATTTTCCATTGGTGGGTTGAAGATGATGTGCCGGAGTTGGGTAGAAAGCTCGGGGGTCAGAGCCGCAACAACGTGGTGGAATTTCGTGATCTCCTGTGTGATCCTTCGAGTCACAAACTGGGAATCAGAGTTTTAATTATTCTTCCAGCAGGGGGCACTGTTCATCCATCAGCCATTGTAAATCCAATCTTGCTTGTTTCTCATTGATAATCTCCTAACAAAGAGAGACTAGTGGTCCAATGATGAGAAAGAACACACCCTGGAGGGAAATACTAGACCTTTGTTCTTTCTACTGTGGCCAGACGATCACAAGAGACCCAGAAACCTCTCATCCAGGATACAGGTCATTACGACCCTCCGTGACATACAGGCCATTTGTTGTCCCAGAGTGTTGCTGCAGGCGCTTTTGCTATGCATTTCTCAACAGAGTGTACGAGGTGATGATAAGCATTCGTGTGAAATACAGTATGAACAATCAGTTTTCAAGGCTTTGCTCTCACTAGCAATGAAGTGTTAAAAAAATAAAAAAGGTATGCAGCCGACTTCACAAACAGCTGTAGGGAGAAGCTTTGTGTTTGCCAAAGGACTGGACAGGACTGTCATTGCAAACTCAATAGTTCCGAAGTGAAGTACTGTAAACATGCGCAAATATGGCAATAGTAGTGATCTACTTTTCCTTGATAGTAATTGATAAGAAAGGATGAACTGTTGAAGCCTTTTAAAGGTTCATTTGGCTATTCCCAGGAAGAGCTGGCAGCCTTTAACTTGCCACGTCCTAATCTTGAAATTTGGTTCCCTGAGTGTGCTTCTCAGTTTCCATCAGTTGTTTGAGGGGGACAGCAAAGCTTCCTGCCATTTCTTTCTCTGTTTTTGCTTGAGAAGGGGCATCCCAGAACGGACACGCTTCGAGCCACATGAGTCACTGCTTGTGGCTTGTTAAATGAGGATGTAACGCATCAACTAAGAAAATGGCACGTTATCTGAATTCGCCCTTGGGCCTTTTTAGAGAAACATGGGTGGTGAGCAGCATCGCTTATTATTACGATCACGGAGCATTTTCCAAGTGTTCTCAAAGGCGATCATACCGTTAGCCTTCATTGAGACAGCATAACATTCAATTAGTATTCTCCATACTGTACTGGAAGTAGATTTTCTGCTTGGACATCCATCCATCCATTTTCCGAACCGCTTGATCCTCACTAGGGTCGCAGGGGGTGCTGGAGCCTATCCCAGCTGTCCTTGGGCAGTAGGCGGGGGACACCCTGAATCAGTTGCCAGCCAATCGCAGGGCACACAGAGATGAACAACCATCCACGCCGACACTCACACCTAGGGACAATTTAGAGTGTCCAATCAGCCTGCCGTGCATGTTTTTGGAATGTGGGAGGAAACCGGAGCACCCGGAGAAAACCCACAACATGCAAACTCCACACAGGGAGGCCGGAGCTGGAATCGAACCCGGTACCGCTGCACTGTGAAGCCGACGTGCTAACCACTGGACTACCGGGCCGCCCTCTGCTTGGACATTTTAAGGAAAAAGGGTCCATCGTAAGGTCTTGAGAGAAGTGCATATTAGCCTGCATTTATCAGTGCTTGTGCGGTGTTGATCATCCTTTTGACAGAGTTACCAAACTACTATTTTCTTATGCCGACTAAAAGTAAACAGCGCCGAGATTCAGGCTTATCCCACCGCTACATCGCTTTAAGTGTTGAAGAAGAAGCCTGAGGCTTGGGAGAGTCCCACAGCTGAGGAAGACTTCTCTTGTCTGCCTGTCCTCAAAACACATGATTCCAAAGATGTGAACAACCACAAGGCCAGTGGCGATAACATCAGATATGATGAAGACACTGCAGGGAGCTGGCCCTTGCTGAGACCATCAACACACTTGCCGCTGTTTGCCTACCAGCCTTGTATTGGAGGTTAAAGGTCATCTTCCTCCTGCAGCAAGCGCTTTTTCAACTCCAGAAACCTGGCTAAGGATCAAGTTTTTGGCTTTCTCCAGTGATTTCAACAACATCCAGCCTGGCATCTGAAGGACAAGCTGGATTTTTGTAAGACCATGCTGGTGAGTATAAGCGGTTCAGATAATGGATGGATGTTTGGTCTGCATTAAAAGAGTCTACGTATGCACCAGTCGTCCGGTACAAGCGTCGACTTCCTGTATGGCTTCCCCTGCTGCCACATGCTGAATCTTTCGAACCGGTTTGCCATCGCTGGCCTCATCGAGAATGATGACGACAGGAGAGGATAGAGAACTAACTGTGACACTACTGGTAAGCACCTCCTCATCAAGGCAGAGGAAACAAAGAAGCTGGTGGTGTATTTCTGTAGATGCAGCCTAATCCATAGTGGTAACAGTCATTTTTCAGAGAACGTCTCCGACTGGAATGGCAGCTGGGGCTCCAGCATCTCACCCGCTGACAGGGGAAAACTAGAAAGACTGATTAGGGAGGTCTGATGTCCACGCTTGTACAAGAGGGCGAGGGAGAGGAGCATGGTAGTAGAACTATCATCTCTGATGGATGACTCTCTCGCAATGCATAACACCATCAACATTACACCATTAAAGATCCATTTTATTACAGATGACAACGTTTCATTAATAATCTGACTTCTATGTCCGTCCTTCCGTATGTGTGTGCACGCCAGCCAGTCAGTCACTTTTCCTCTTTGATTAATTGCAAAACACTGTAAATATAACTAAAACGGTTTTAATATCTTTCTCTGTGTGACTCCTGTTAGTACGAAGCGGACTTGTTTTCATTTCATTATGGAGAACTGGTTAGAACAGGACCAGTGTTCCATGAGCATATTTTCAAAATTTTTAAGGACTTTGGAAAGATGTCAGACAAATTCAAAGCGTAGAAAATTAATCGTCTCAAACATATCAGGTTTGACACCGCCCACTTCTGTCGGATCCTGTGTGTAAAAATCCTCCTCCTCAGGTCTCGGACACTGCTCCCCATTGAATGTACTGTGTTGTATAGCACATTGAAATTGTACAGTGTCTCTGTAGCGTAGCGTGCTGGTCGGCTACGAAAATGTCACTTCCGGTAACCCTAGCGCTGGCGAGAGTAACTACCCCCACAACGCCTCAAGCTTCCTGTAGGTTAGGAAACATTCAGAATGGGTCAATAAAACCTATTTTTTAGTCAAACCGTGGTTGACAACTTGCAGGAAGTGACCTGAATGTATTATAAAAACATATTGCCAATAGAATATGAATGGTAACAGACTCTGAAAAATCTTTGGAATCTGATCTTTAAGCGCCACCAATGGGAGAACATGCCCTTGACTTATTACCACATTGACCGGCTGGCAGGCGCTGCATCTGGGCGATGTACTTTTTTAATTCTGTGAAGAGTTGTTATTCAGTAATTGCTGACTCAAATTCACGTATCAATTCAGAGTTGTTTACATATGTATCGTGAAGCACCTAAGAATCGGTTATCTGTTCTTCCTTGCAATCCACTGCAGAGAACACTGCTAGTGTCATTCCCAACTACATATACAGCGCTGAATAAATGTATGAGAAAACTGCCCACTACAAGGTTTATGCCAGTTTTTTTTGGTTTTTTTGCATTGCTGAAAATATAAATTAGTTTTAGTAATTGTATGTTATGTGTGATTAATCTTGTTGCTGAATTGACAGGTAGGTAACACCCTGGACTGCTTGTGAGGCAAACGTGGTAACCATGAATCAACTGTGCTGCCCTTTATTTACAAACACCCGCCAGCCCCAATTGGGAGCATCTAATTTTTCCGTATACGTTTACTATTTTATTCATTATGCAAGTACAGTTGGCAGTTAGCACTTACTGAGTACTACTGAACATTTTTCCCCTTGACTGCTTTTATTGTTTCTTAAGCAGAAAGTTGTCATTTGAAATGACTTTAGTTTTGCATATGGTCTGTGGTCTTTTTTTTTTTTTTTTTTACAAAATTAAACAACTGAATGAACATCCTCTGAGACTGGTGATTCCATAATATTTGCCAGAAAACAAATATTTTTGATGCACCTCTACTTCATGCTCCGATTTTCCTCAAAGTACAGCTTATTTGCAGGAATGTGAACACAGAGTCGCCTTTAAAGTTTTTTCATAACAAAACAAAAAGCGAAAAATAGTGAGCAACTCTAGTACCGTATCATATATTATCAGCAGGCAAGATGGTAATCCCCTTTGCCAGTTCTGTAAATCATATGCAAAACCGATTAAAATAATGGCTTGCGTAGTAGTGGGGCTGTTTTAAAATACTGTACTACATCAAAGAAAGCCATCAGAATCTATTTAATTGACTCATAGTCTTGACTATTGACCACCATGCAATAGTTAGGACTCAAAGCAGTGTCATGCTACAACTTGCCCAGGAATATTCAGCAATTTTTCTACCTTTGAGTAGCACCATTAACAATAGCAATAATAATAACATGAGTAAAAATGCATTTTTTGGAACCACATTTTGCGCTCTGGTTCTACAAGTCACGCCAGGTTCCACTCATGTTCCACAATGCCAAGGCTCTGCCCAAGTTGTCATCGTAACAAAAGCCATCTTTGCCACATCCCCAACAGTATAGAGAGTGGGATATAAACCCCTCAAAATGGGCTAATTTAAGCAAGACACATAAAATACTTTGGAATGAGTTCTATATTTATGATCCTCAGGGCAATTTGACAAAAGGATATCACAGGCACGTTATTAAGACACATGGGAACTATTCTAAATTGTCGAAGCAAATTCATTTCTAAATGTGGTAAATAACTGAAAGGGGCATCACAGCCACATTTAGCAGAGGCAGGGATGATCTTGTGACACACTGTGACCATAAACCATTCATTCTGCTTTTGAACTGACTTTACTATTTTTTTTTTTCTGCCTGGAGTAAATGTAAATACATTTTGGTAGGACCTGGTTCCGTCGTCTCCCTTAGCTAGACTGTTCCATTACATCCCAATCACATGAATAACAGATTACAACTTTAAAGTCAGCCTGTGCATAGAGAAATTAAGATTTTCTGCAATCATTCCACTCCGGCTGCAATTTGAATATGAAATGGGTGTCATAATAATCATCCTCAAATTCACTCATTTTCAGAAATAACACCTTCAGTGCTAAATTTAAACATGCTCTTTACACAGCATAGTAGACAAGTTTCACTGGCTCTCATCTATATTAAGCACTAAGTCTGGAGCTTGAGCATTTCTCAAAATAATAAAGACAAAGAGGGAGAGTGAGAGAAAGAAGATAAGATGTGAGAAGATATTTCTCAAGAAAATGCAAAAACAAAACACGTACTCATTACAACACATCTGACAGGTCGGCGAGCGCTCTAATTTATTGTATCAACCCAACCAATAGTCATCAGACTGTTCACATGCTGGGTCAGTGTCATGTGATCCAAGGAGGAAGTGGGCTCACATGAGCCAAATAAAATGGCATTAGATGAAATTTTCTGCAATGCCCCTGACGCTGAGCAGTCTTCTTGTGCGTTATTTCTATTCCAAGCCATCAACAGCGAAATTACACTCTGCTGGCTTCGATGTTTACGTAACAAATAAATGTAAAGACATTTTGCCCATGAAAAATGCTGAACCGGGTAAGAAGTGACGACTGCCGAGACAAGCAGTGTTTTTTTTCTCAATTTTTTGCCACACACGAAAAGAGCAAAAAACTTTTTTTTAAAAGCCATGGCAAATCTGTAGCAAAATCTGATGATATTAGGGGGCACAAAGCGAGCATGACTCTTAAAAAACATGTGCAATAAGATCTCTATGTGGACACAGTGGGGTTCTGTCTTCACTACATTTGGCCCTGACAATGGGGTCATGGATAGGCTAAGCAGACAACATTCTGCTGCAAGACATCACTGTTCATCCTCAATATCACGGCAAACATTACATAGGCATGCTGGTAAATTGCACAAGAAGACAGTTACATTACAGCTAGTTTTTCGGCCACACTGAGGGAAGCCATGTTGTCCTGACATTACTGACATTAAAAACTAAAAGTCACTATTTAGAAGATTAGATATGACTTAGAATAAACATATTTCGACCCATTCAGATTTCATATTCATTCACGGGTCGTACTAAATACATGCAGATTGAACTGATTGAATAAAGTGAAACGTTTAATGTACACTACTGTGGGCGTGTGGTAAATGACAAAACAAGGAGACGAAAAGCAAGTCGTGTCTCGCTTACTATCCGCACAAAACGGATTATTTACAGAGCAAGCAGCAAGCTACTCTCCTTCAACCCTGAAATGTCAATCATCCCTTTGAACCAAGTCCCCTCCCCAAAAGGGTCAGAAAGAATGTCTCTCTTTTGTAGATCGCCACACAGCCCCTTCAAGAATTCACCGCATCAAAAGTGTACATTTTGAACAGGCAATGATGAACAATGTCAAGAAAAACAGTCACTGCGGTGGAGGGCTGTACAAGCAGCCACAATGTCTGTGCTCTGAGCAGGAGGATGTTCAGGGGCCAGGGGTCGCTTTGGAACCAGGGTCGGGCCGGAGACCGCAGAGGGTGGGCGCCCTGCGTTTCCTTGGCTCTTTGAAACTGCAGGGTTTGCGTCTGCCCGTTGTCTCGAGTCAGCGGACCAGAGGCTACTGAGGTACCCAGGACTAAGGGGAGGCTCACAGAGGATTAGGCCTTTTCTGCTTCTCTTATTTCCCTTTGGAAAGTTAAATATTAGAGAAGACCCCTCTCTGTCCATTTTTAAAACTCGTCTTTCAACATTTTTATTCTATGGCTTTGACTCAGTATGATACTTGGGCTTGTTCTAGTGTTTTATGGTGTCTGCTGTATTTGTGTTAGTCTTGCTTGACGTATGGATGAATGGATGGATGGATGGATGGATGGATGGATGGATGGATGGGTGGATTGATTGTCTTTTTTAATGTAAGACTGATTTTTATTCCATGTACAGAACTTTGTATGCAGCAATGGTTTTAATGTGCTGTATAGATAAATAAAGTTGAGTTGAGTGGAGTTATTCTGAGGCTTTACTCGATAAATCTTCTCCCGAATGATCTCAACCTCCGCTTCAAATGGTACAAACAGTCTTCTAGAAAACTGTCTTTTTAATTGCTTGTTGTATATAAATAGTTGGGTCACTGGGAATATGTCTATGAGCGGGCCATTCTGAATTTTGAAAATTGTGCACATCCATCCAAACGTCCATCTTTTATCCCGCTGAGGGTCCCAGGGAGCTGAAGTCTAAACGAGCTGACTTTGTGTGAAATGCAGACGACATTCTGAACAAGTTTATCCAAACAATTTGGCTAATTTACATAATAATTGCCCCACATCTAGTTTCTTGGCCCTCCTACGAAGAATCTGTGCTTTTCTAACCATGGGAGAACTACAGTGTCTGAAACCCAACCATTTCAAAGTCAAAGGGTAAGCAGCGCTGCATTGAGTTTTGGAATGCACAAATTAGCAGAAGCTTCTGGTAAGTGGCATATACTTGAAAACTCAGTGAAAGGATCGGTGAGAGGTATCTGTGTTAAGTTATGTGTATGCTGAAAAGTGAAGTTAACAGTTTGGCATTTGCATATTCACCTCTTTTTTGGAGGAACATCTCATGTGTTATTTGCTAAATATTTGCGTTTTTTTTTATTGAGGCAACAGCCATGTCGAATGTAGAAATTTTGCTTTGGTGCAATCCTGTGGCCAAGGAACTTTGTTGGAGTTGGTGAGGCGCTTCATTTAGTCAGGCTACAACTTTTTCGAACAGAAAAAAAAAAGTCTGAAAGCACTTTGTGGTGTTTCTAGGAATGACATATCTTTTTGGTGAGAAATCGATTACTCACGCATTTTTGTTATTTGTGGCAGTCACTTGGTTGGAGTGGTCAAATCACACCATATAATAGCAGACCATTTTATGGTTAGAGAGCATCAACGTGCTCAACTTGCTGACTACTTTCTAGTCAGTCAACAGAGAGAATGTTTTTCATGTCCTGGGTCAGAACAGTAGCGTTTGAAATTAGCTACTTTGTGAGACATGATTGGTCCATTATAAATTTAAAAAAATGTCAGAGGAATGGGGTTCATGTTAATTAATAATAATCATCATTATTATTATTATAAATAGAAGAAGATCTATCAATCCATCCATTTTCTGATCCGCTTATCCTCCCAAGGGTCGCGGGTGCGCTGGAGCCTATCCCAGCTGTCTTCGAGCAGTAGCAGGGGTACACCCTGAACTGTTCGAAAGCCAATCGCAGGGTGCACATCGACAAACAACCACACAGGCACGGGGAGAACAGGCAAACTCCACACAGGAAGGCCGGGGCCGGATTCAAACCCATGACCTCTGTACTGTGAGGCGGATGTGCTCACCAGTTGTTCACCATGCCGCCTCATTTTAAGAAATATTCTTTATTATATTATATTATATTATATTATATTATATTATATTATATTATATTATATTACGTGCACGGTGTCGAGTGGTTAGCATGTCTGCCTCACAGTGCATAGATGCAGGGTTTGATTCGAGCTCCGGCCTTCCTGTGTGGAGTTTGCATGTTCTCCCCACGCCTGCATTGTTTTTTTTTTTACCACATTCCAAAAACATTAAAGGCAGATTAAAGGAACACTCTAATTTGGCCCTAGGTGTGATTGTGAGCACGAATGGTTGTTTGTCTTTGTGTCCCCTGCGATGGGCGGGCATCCAGTTCAGGGTGTACCCTGCCTATTGCCCGAAGACAGCCGGGATAGGCTCCAGCACACCCACGACCCTTGTGAGGATAAGCGGATTAGAAAATGTATGGACATATGGATGGATTATATCAGATATTATATTATATTATATTATATTATATTATATTATATTATACCCTGCGATTGGCTGGCAACCGGTTCGGGGTGTCCCCTGCCTACTGCCCGAAGACGGCTGGGATAGGCTCCAGCACCCCCCGCGACCCTAGTGAGGATAAAGCGGTTTGGAAAATGAATGAATGAATGGATATATTATATTATATTATATTATATTATATTATATTATATTATATTATACTGTATTAGCCACATAGGATGCTCCTCAGCCACATATAATAATATGTGGCTGAGGAGCATCCGTTGCACTCTGACCTGTCTGATCTCCCAGAGCTAAAATATGAAGTGGATGTTTAACAAGACAACACCCAAATGTTGCATAACAGCGTGCGGCCAGAAAAAAAAAACATCAACAATGAGCGGCGCTCTGGGTCAGCGGCAAGCCCATAATTCACCCCGAAGAGCACCTTACGAGAGGTCTGCAGCCTCATTATCACCTAAACACCAAAACCACCTCAACGTGCCAAATAACTATACTGACCTGCATTTCAAGGGCTGACTCTTTAGCTCGTAGTATGTTTTTGGCTCCTCTTGTAAGTCTTCTCCATCATCGAAGTCGGGAACTATTCCTGATTCTGACTGCATACTTGAAGGTGTCAACTTTTATCGGCGGAGAACTCGTAAAAACAGCTTTGCGTGGCGTCGTACGTCGACCCTGTGAAGCACTGACACCGCGAACTACATCTGTCCGGCACCCGGAGCTATGTAGTCCTGAACGCGGAGCCGCCAACCGACTGCCGGCACTGTCAGGTGCAAGTAAAATACAATGACCGACATGCACCGCGGCTGTCAATGTCATCGTGTACCCGATTGGTCGCTCTGTTGCTTTTTCACAAATTGTTCACATTTTGATCTCTGCCTTACAGAAGCTTAACTGCAGCAATGTTCATATGTTTTGTACAACACCCCTCTGCCGTCTACCAACATGTACGTAAGCGTTGATGTCATGCGAAAACGTCAACGTTTGTTCACTATTTTTTGCAGCCTTCAAGCCTGGTAATTTATAGGAAATAACCCAACTGAGCGCCCTGTAGCCGTGCAGACGAAAATAATTCACAAAGTATTCCTGTTCAATATGCTTTTAACCGGTGCTGGAAATTAGCATTGTGTAACACTTTGTTACGAATATTTTATTTTCAGGTATGAGCTAGCTATTCAAGTATTTATTTAGCTGACAACTTATTGCATCTGTTTCCAAAATTTAAACGAACGAGTGTGTGCGTGTGTATGTTCCTGTGTGTGTGTGTGTGTGTGTGTGTGTGTGTGTGTGTGTGGAGGAGGTGAACCAGGAGCATATTCAGAGAAGCAAGATATTGCCCCTTTTTTCAAATGTATACTATTATTTAACAGTATGATATTGTAGGCACCAAGGATAATTTGTGGCAAATACGTTTTGTTCTCCATCCATCCATCTATCCATCCATCCATTTCTAATCTTCTTATCTTCACAAGGGTCGTGAGCCTGCTGGAGCCGATATCCCATCTGTCATCGGGCAGTAGGTGGGGAACACCCCGGACCGGTTGCCAGCCAATCGCAATGTTTTGCCAATGTTTTGTTCTGTGCCAGCCAAAACACAACAATGCTTCTGACATTCGCAAATTATCAGTCTAATATGGGAAAAAAAGTAATGTTTGTTAGTCTCCTTACAACATAAGGTATGGGAATAAATTGTTTTGACAGCATACTGTCAAGTCCAGCCAACGCTGCAGCACTTGCAAGAGTTACAGGTGACGTGTAACGTGAGTGGTGTATTATTATTACATTAGTATTATTATTATTATTATTATTATTATACATAAGTACGAGAAGCACACCACTATGGGAATTATTGAAGAGTGAAGCAAGGGAAAATATTTTGTGTGCAGAGACTTTTTCAGTGTCCTTGGGTGTCTTGAAAGGTCCTTATAAATAAAATGTATTATTATTATTATTATGATTATTATAGCATTGACAATATATATATATATATTTTTACTTTTGTGTTTACTATTCTCTTGGTACTATTTTATACGTTTACTTAAGTAAAGCAGTCAGTACTACCAAAGTCTTTCTTCTACACAATTATCTGTACTTAGACTGTGAGTACTTTAGTGTTTGACAGCTGCGAAGCAAGAACAAGAACGAAAGCAAGTATGACGTCGTTGCTCTGTTCTAAAAGTTTCGTTTGTGCAGTGGACACGCACCGAACACTTGGTGGCAGTATAAAGCAATTAATGCCGTGTTGAAGGCCACACTCTCTTCTGCTTGAAGGAAAAATCATCCATCCTTCCATCCATCCACCCATCCATTTTCTGATCTGCTTATCCTCACAAAGGTCACGGGGCGTGCTGGAGCCTATCCCAGCTGTCTTCGGTCAATAGGTACACCCTCAACTGGTTGCCAGCCAATCGCAGGGCACACATAGACCTGAAGGAAAATCAATATTTGCATTTATTCATCCTGCAGAACTGGTTTAAGTCTGCTTATTACCCAATAAAATATGATACAAATAAAACCGACGACCAAATACAAAACTTAACGACATGTAAGGTTGTTATCCAGCCACAGCTGACAGGCACAAATAGACACATTTGTTGTTGATGAATAGAGGCACTCATTACCCAAAGACCCCAATTGAGAGAGGCACCCATACTTGCAGAGCCCTTTGTAATGTGCTACAAGTGGAAAACGATGCATACATTAGAAATAATTAATATTTTATTGGCTGCCTGAGAATAAATCACACAATAAAAACCAGTCCTGAAATCAAACTACATTATGTGCTTCTGACAGCCATATTGAATATGTTGCTCGTATGCTTGCAGCTACTTTGCCCCATAACCCCATGCTTCACATACAACTTTTCTGGTGGCAGTAATGAAATTGAAACATTGTTTGCACAGTATGAATGAGCGGTGACAAACGAGCAAACACGGCTGACGAATGAGCTGAAATTAAACAAACAACACAAGGTAGACACTCCTATTCAGGTGTGAAGAGGGAGGCTGGTGTCACAAAACCTCCTTAAACTGAATACAGCTAAGAGATCATTACTTGCAGTACTTTTTGTATGTCACTGTCAAACCAGGACCTGAGAAGGCAAAAGAAGACAGCTTCAGGAGACGGGTGTTTTGCAGCCAAGTTGTTCAACACATTTGTTTGTGAAATGACAGATGGAGAGCACTCCCACTTTTTTTTAATGTCACACCAGCAAACATCTGGGATCTGTTTATATATTCGTTTATTTATTTATGTATTTACTGACTTATTTCGGAGGATCGTCTGGATTCTTTTGTGAAGTCAGCGCTTCTTTTTCCTCGTGTGGAAGTGGCACAGAGTGACAAAACCTTAAGCAAGCACAAGAAAAAGTACGACTGATTTCCCTTACTTCTAATGGTGGGGACAAAAATCTGTCAAGATGCCACAAGGGGAAAACTTGCTGATATCCCAATGGTAGAGTTCTATCTCATAACAATGACAAAGATCACCTAACATAGGCTGTATAAAATTGTTCCGACACATGGGAACATAAGTAAAACTGAATTGGTAAGTAGTCAGTCATATGTATTTTGCAAAAGATTTATACAGCGCTCTCACAGTTGTCGTTTTAGAATGTGGCAAAAGCTTAAATTCCTAATGAGGGTAACGAGGGTAATGAGGGTCTTTTGTTGATGAGCGTGTTCTAGGAGGGGACTGACTGGACAGATGGTTCTGGGGGATCTTAATGAGTTAATTATTCATGTCTGATATCACAATGCCAAGAACAAGAGGGGAGGGGGTGCCGGGGAGGCACTAGTCAGCATAAAGGCTCTCTGCATACAGTATAGCTGCACTGCTGTCTTGTGATATGGAAGTTATCTGCCCAAATTGTGTTTTTGTGACTTCATTGAAGCAACACAAAAATGACCTGTGGAGTACTTGTAATAGATAGTCATGAATATTTCAGCAGCCTTAGCACCTTGTTTTGAGGCCACCAAATGGGAAACAGACATCAACAATCTTAAGAATAAGAATAATAAGAAAACCTTTATTTGTCCCGCACTGGGAATAACCCCTCATGCATGACCCACCTATACCTACACTTTTCCATGAGTGAGATAAAAAATTACCCCAATGTGAATAAATGCATTTTATGCTGTAAATTTGAAGAAACGTCTCCCATTTTGGTTAAAGATGATTTTTTTTAAATTATATTTTGGTCATCTAAAGATTTCTTCAATATTCAACATATGAACATATTACTTTTATTGACATTGCGTTACAAAACAGCATTGGCTTAGTGCAGTGGTTCTTAACCTGGGTTCGATCGAACCCCAGGGCTTCGGTGACTCGGTCTCAGGGGTTCGACGCAGCCTCTGTCATGGCGGGTAAGACACACCCGACTCAACATGTCAATTAGTTATGACACGCCCGCTTGGCCATCACTGGCTGCAGATGATCACATTACATTGCTTGTCCAATCAGTGTTGCGGGAAATTTAGTTCGCTCAGTAGTCAACGTGTGACTGTCATGAGAGTACCTTGTGTCATTTTTTTTAGAATGTTTTAATACATGCTTTGTCGAGCAAAAAAAAAAAAAAACCAAAAAACAAAGCGGTCGGATGAGCATGTACCACATGGATTTGCATGCATCATGGAATGTGATGGGTCTCAACATCCTATTTGCATCATTTGTTATGCCAAGTTGAGCACCTCTAGTCTTGCACCGGCAAAACTGAAGGAACATATTTTTCAGTAATGAAGGGTTCGATGAATGTGCATATGAACTGGTTGGGTTTGATACCTCTAATAAGGTGAAGAACCACTGGCTTAGTGACTCTGTGGCCTACTGGTATTTTTCATCGAGGGGAGAGAGTAGATTTCTACGTGACCCCGCAACTCTAAAAGGTCTGGCAACTCCAAGTGGACAATAGTCTGGATGCAGTTTATCTGAGATGTCAAATTCCAATTCAAACCCTGTAATAGGCTCTACTGTAAGTCTATCAGCATCATTTGTACAGCAAGTGCTCAAGGAATCCAAGCAACACACACGTGTAAAAAAAAAGATACTGTGTATATATATATATATATCCATCCATCCATCCATTTTCCGAACCGCTTGATCCTCACTAGGGTCGCGGGGGGTGCCGGAGCCCATCCCAGCTGTCTTCGGGCAGTAGGCGGGGGACACCCTGAATTGGTTGCCAGCCAATCGCAGGGCACACAGAGACGAACAACCATCCACGCTCATACTCATACCTAGGGACAATTTAGAGTGCACGATCAGCCTGCCACGCATGTTTTTGGAACGTGGGAGGAAACCGGAGCACCCGGAGAAAACCCACGCAGGCCCGGGGAGAACATGCAAACTCCACACAGGGAGGCCGGAGCTGGATTTGAACCCGGTACCTCAGCACTGTGAAGCCGACGTGCTAACCACTGGATACCGGGCCGCCCCATATATATATATATATATATATATATATATATATAGTGATTGAACACTCAGAATTGTCCGTAGGTGTGAGTGTGGGTGCGAATGGCTGTTTGTTTCTGTGTGTCCTGCGATTGGCTGGCAACTGGTTCAGGGTTCAGGGTGTCCCCCACCGACTGCCCGAAGACAGCTGGGATAGGCTCCAGCACCCCCCGCGACCCTAGTGAGGATAAAGCGGTTCGGAAAATGAATGAATTAATATATATAAAAGCCTCCTGGAACAAAAATATTTATTAAATATTACTTTCATTATTTCAATTGTATGCACTCTGTGTCTATCTTAGACACTGTACAACGGGATCCAATATTTGACAACCTGTACAATTAAAAAGTGCAAAAATTATATATTTTACAGTCATACCCAGACTTAAAATACAGTTAGACGTGTATTACCATATGTTTATTATTGTGATTGTAATTTCCGATAGGGTAGCATGGTGGGCGACTGGTTACCACATCCACTTCACAGTGCAGAGGTCTGGCCTTCCTGTGTGGTGTTTGCATGTTCTCCCCATGCATGCATGGGTTTTCTTCAAGTATTCTGGTTTCCTCCCACATTCCCAAAACATGGATGGTAAATTAATGGAATTCTCTCAATTGTCCCTCTGTGTGATTGTGAGTGTAAATGGTTGTTTGTCGATGTGTGAGCCCTGCAATTGGCTGCAGGCAACCAGTTCAGGGTATACCCCACCTACTGCCGGAAGACTGCTGGGATAGTGTTATGTTTCTGTCTGGTTACGTTTGGTTTTGATTCCTCATGTGCCTTTTTTTCGCCACTTGTTCTCGTTATCAGTGTCCCTTGTGTGTAACCAATTAGCTCCCTCAACCCTTTTGTCTTGTCCAGGTGTTTCTCGTTGTCTCGTCACTTTGCTTGTATTTAGTTCCCTGGATTCTGTCAGTCTTGGTTTGGGTCATTGTGAGCTGTGAGATGTGAGCTGTGAGCATATGTGTGCTCCTGTCATGTTTTGTTTACTGTTATCGTTTTGTTTGATACTTTGCTTCCTCGTGATTTCCAGGTATCTTTTTGATTACTTCGACTTGGTGCTTTTTCCGTTGTACTCCTGTGTGTATTTTTTGTTAAATACATTTTGGTCAATCCACTCTGCTCCTCCCTGCCTCCCTGCTTTTTGGGGTCCTACTCTGACTACCACCACGCAAACGTGACAGAATGACCCAACCAGACTGGACTCCGCAGGACCAGAGGCCTGGTCCCACTGCCACCCTTTCCTGTCCCCGGCGAGGCAAGTCTGCCGTCGCCCTCCGTCACGGTTCCCGGCGAGGCAAGGGTTGCCGTCGCCTGTACCTGTTCCCGGCGAGGCAAGGGTTGCCGTCGCCCGTCCCTGTTCCCAGCGAGGCAAGGGTTGCCGTCGCCCGTCCCTGTTCCCGGCGAGGCAAGGGTTGCCGTCGCCTTCCGCCCCTGTTCCCGGCGAGGCAAGGGTTGCCGTCGCCCGTCCCTGTTCGTGGCGAGGCAAAGGTTGCCGTCACCCTCCGTCCCTGTTCGTGGCGAGGCAAAGGTTGCCGTCGCCCTCCGTCCCTGTTCCCGGCGAGGCAAGGGTTGCCGTCGCCCGTCCCTGTTCCCGGCGAGGCAAGGATTGCTGTCGCCCTCCATTCCCGTACCCGGCGAGGCAAGGGTTGCCGTTGCCCTCCGGTCCTGTTCCCGATGACGCAAGTGTTGTGTGCCGCCATCCCGCCCTGTTTCCGCCCGGTCCGGCCATTGGGTGACTTTGGGACGTCTGGGATCCGTCCCTTGAGGGGGGGGTACTGTTATGTTTCTGTCTGGTTACGTTTGGTTTTGATTCCTCATGTGCCTTTTTTTCGCCACTTGTTCTCGTTATCAGTGTCCCTTGTGTGTAACCAATTAGCTCCCTCAACCCTTTTGTCTTGTCCAGGTGTTTCTCGTTGTCTCGTCACTTTGCTTGTATTTAGTTCCCTGGATTCTGTCAGTCTTGGTTGGGTCATTGTGAGCTGTGAGCTGTGAGCTGTGAGCATATGTGTGCTCCTGTCATGTTTTGTTTACTGTTATCGTTTTGTTTGATACTTTGCTTCCTCGTGATTTCCAGGTATCTTTTTGATTACTTCGACTTGGTGCTTTTTCCGTTGTACTCCTGTGTGTATTTTTTGTTAAATACATTTTGGTCAATCCACTCTGCTCCTCCCTGCCTCCCTGCTTTTTGGGGTCCTACTCTGACTACCACCACGCAAACGTGACAGAATGACCCAACCAGACTGGACCCCGCAGGACCAGAGGCCTGGTCCCACTGCCACCCTTTCCTGTCCCCGGCGAGGCAAGTCTGCCGTCGCCCTCCGTCACGGTTCCCGGCGAGGCAAGGGTTGCCGTCGCCTGTACCTGTTCCCGGCGAGGCAAGGGTTGCCGTCGCCCGTCCCTGTTCCCAGCGAGGCAAGGGTTGCCGTCGCCCGTCCCTGTTCCCGGCGAGGCAAGGGTTGCCGTCGCCTTCCGCCCCTGTTCCCGGCGAGGCAAGGGTTGCCGTCGCCCGTCCCTGTTCGTGGCGAGGCAAAGGTTGCCGTCACCCTCCGTCCCTGTTCGTGGCGAGGCAAAGGTTGCCGTCGCCCTCCGTCCCTGTTCCCGGCGAGGCAAGGGTTGCCGTCGCCCGTCCCTGTTCCCGGCGAGGCAAGGATTGCTGTCGCCCTCCATTCCCGTACCCGGCGAGGCAAGGGTTGCCGTTGCCCTCCGGTCCTGTTCCCGATGACGCAAGTGTTGTGTGCCGCCATCCCGCCCTGTTTCCGCCCGGTCCGGCCATTGGGTGACTTTGGGACGTCTGGGATCCGTCCCTTGAGGGGGGGGGGTACTGTTATGTTTCTGTCTGGTTACGTTTGGTTTTGATTCCTCATGTGCCTTTTTTTCGCCACTTGTTCTCGTTATCAGTGTCCCTTGTGTGTAACCAATTAGCTCCCTCAACCCTTTTGTCTTGTCCAGGTGTTTCTCGTTGTCTCGTCACTTTGCTTGTATTTAGTTCCCTGGATTCTGTCAGTCTTGGTTGGGTCATTGTGAGCTGTGAGCTGTGAGCTGTGAGCATATGTGTGCTCCTGTCATGTTTTGTTTACTGTTATCGTTTTGTTTGATACTTTGCTTCCTCGTGATTTCCAGGTATCTTTTTGATTACTTCGACTTGGTGCTTTTTCCGTTGTACTCCTGTGTGTATTTTTTGTTAAATACATTTTGGTCAATCCACTCTGCTCCTCCCTGCCTCCCTGCTTTTTGGGGTCCTACTCTGACTACCACCACGCAAACGTGACAGATAGGTTCCAACACGCCCGAGACCCTCGTGAGGATACACAGCTCGGATAAAGGATGGGTGGACAATATTGTCGTTATATAATCACATGAAAGGGTCAAAATAACATTTCTCATGATGCAGTGGAATTCTATGCCGCTTTACTCCAAAACACAACAAGAATGATCAAGATAATATCACAATACTGTACTTGTAAGTGCAGCCATTTGGTACAGCTCCCGTTGGCCTGATTGTCCTGTGCTGTGCATATTTATGCTATATAACGAAATATCCCGTCAGTATAAAAGGCAGCTTTAGAAAATAGCATGACGTATAGGGGCGTGTGAGATTATTTCGGTTGCGTGTGAGCAAAATAAATAAATAAAAACAGTCTCTATTGTGCGCGACTTGTTTTAGTACAGTATGTCTGAGAGCGTTTCACTAGTGTGTGTGGGGGAGGTACAGTAATCCTAAATTATGTCAGTCCTCATAATGAGGGCTGCGGGGCACATGCATCCTCTTGGTCGCCTCACTTGAGACCATTCATTGGGAAGCAGGCCGGCCGGCAGCTGCTGAATGGGGGTGCGGGGGGTCGGAGGAGGGATGGAGGTAGATGGAGGGAGGTGGGTGCTATACTTGTTCGCATAATAGCCGGCGGTTGAAGGCGTGGTGCGTGTGGCTCGATACGAGGCGCGTTCAGTATTAGCAGCAACAGCAACACACCGAGGGGATGAGCATGGACGGCGGCTGCGGGGCGTCTCCCTTCCACGGCGAGCGCAACCGGCGAGACGGCTGATCGGGAGCAACCGGCATGCGGGGGGAAGCTCTCTCTTTTCGACTCTTAAGGACATATAAACGCAAAGGTAAGAAGATACATTTTGAGATCGTGGAGCGGATACACGCCGCTTCTATCCCGGGCTTCGAGGAGACAAAAAGTAGGACCCGTCAAGGGACGTGGGTTTGGGTTTGCCGCCTCCATCGGAGACACGCGTGTTGCTCGCAGTGGAGGAAAAAAAGAAAGAAATCGTTCATTTGACATATGTGTTTTGAGGCAGGAGCACAGGTGGAAACCACCCATAGACTTTCACACAAATGCATTGTTCTCTCAATGGCCCTGAGCTGGGCCAGTCCCCACACTGTGATCCTGATTGAGGTGGATAAAGCACATATAGGCCACTATTTAGGATGTGAGAGCAATATTTGCTCAACTGAGCCAGAGTGCTATTTAATGCAGTCATTTTGGCAGTGTGACTTGGCGAATATTAAAAAAAAATGGGACATGAATCATCAGTTTGACAGGGTTCACTTTCCAGCGCTCAGTTACATACTGAACACTTTGTGTTTTGGATGCATAATTCACATTTCAAAATGTGAAATTAACGATATCAAAATAACAATTATTAGTGGTAATGAATTCCATGGACACACGTCCTGTATTAATGAGGTGAATGGAGTTTTAATTGCAGGTCAAAAAAGGTAGACAAGCCCAAGTTAGACATTGTTGTCTCAGAGGAAAAGCTCCGTCTGCATGTATTTAAAGGGATCATAAACAGGAAGTCTTGCTTTGGTGGTTGGGTCCCATGGACACACATGTCCAACTTTGTCGTGCTTCCTATTTGTTGCAGCGGATGTCCTGCATCATTTATCAACACCGTGGACCTTTGTAGGCATTTCTTTCAAGGATCCATAAATAACGAGTCGTAAAAGAAAATTCGCTGGATTCATTGGATGTCACCTTTCATTGCACATCTTTGTTGGTCAGTGTAAAAGGCCTGCAAAGAAGGGATGGTCAGGCATGCTCTTCTATTTTTTGGCTGTTTCAACACATTAATAAACCTCTTTTTCAGAATCATAGTCCCTGGAAATGTTCTAAAAATATCTGTAAGACTCAAACGGGTATATGTGAAAACTGAAGCTTGAGCCTACCTCTTACTGTATGTATGGAAGATATAGTGTGGTAATAGCCTTTCAGAAAATGATCTTTGGTGAAAGACCACATAGGGGGAAACAATGATTAACCTTTGACGCAAGCTCTCCTGATAATCAATATAGAAAATGATAACTTCTTATGAAGGGGATATCACGTTGTTTTCCTGATATAATTAGGCTAAAGTCTCTGCATAAAGCCCCTGCAGTGGTGTGCAAGGGCCTCTGTCATTGGTGCTGCCAGGGACAGTCATTCTGCGAGCGATGGCAAGGGCTCACTTCAGCATGTCTTCAATTATGCTTTGTACCCAATTTTTAGAGGCAGCATTATGAGCCAACTGCACCGTTGTAGCACACAAGTGGTGTCTTAGACTGCTTCACAACTGGATTTGTGGAAATGTAATGCTCCCTTGGGGCTACAAAGGCAGATGCCAACACACAATAGGACATAGTGAAGTACATCGACTAAGTCCCAAGATGATTACAAACCAGAAATGACCCAGTTATTTCTCCTCCATCATTCATGTATTTGCTTTGAGTCCATTTAGCACCCAACTCAGATCAAAATGCCATCCATCTATCCTAGACCTGCGGCTGACTTTGCACGAGAGGTGTGATATTATCAATAACAGGGCATATGTACTGTACATTCATAACTAAGGAGTATTGAATGAACCCAACAAGCCTGATTACGGAATGTGGGAGGAAGTTGCAGTAGCGGGAGATATAAGCACAGGGAGAACTTGCAAACTCAAGACAGGAACTTGTCGCTGAGATTCGGTGGCAAGAACTGTGAGGGAGATGGGGCAACCACTGTACTGCATCTAAAAGGAAAAAAAAAAAGAAAAAAAGAAGTTACAATCTCATAAAAATCATGTATTGTCCTTCTTCAGGTAAATATGTGGCTCTGGTTCTGTAACTCCATTTCAATTTTAGTGGGTGTTGGTATAATGACAGAGGCGAAGGAATTATGAAGCCTCTGGGTCTTTGTGTGCAAATATTTAGATGCCTTGGAAAGTGAACAAGAGGTACAACATTAACTTGAGGGTGGATATGACATCAGTTTATCAGTTTGCTTTGAAATACTGAATCATTTGGGCACGTGGTAAAATTGCCAAATAAATGTCACCTTAGTGTCTGTTTCAGTGTGCCAGTTTTGCTCAAGGGAAAAGATTGGGCCGTTACAGACTTTTCCAGTTTTTGTAGTGCAAATACAATGAAAACACAGCTGAATGTCCCTCCGTCCCTGAGGACGTCCTTTTCAGGTCTGGAAGAAGTTACACAGCATGATGACATCATCAGCATGAATCACATTGCTGTGACTCCGCCCCCATTTAGTGCATGAAAGATCCACATTTTTGCCACACATAGAATTTCACATGACATCATCTTGAGCCTCACGTCGCTTTCCTGGATATCACAGGGTTGCAACATTAGGTGATGGTTGATACTTAGCTATCGACTGTTGACAAAATGAGCCATGTGGAGATCTCTGATCAGGGCGATGACCAAAAATGATGTACAGTATTCATCATTGACTGTGTAGAGGAGTGAGTCGGTGTCAGGTGTCCACCAAGCTGTATTTGCATGCCGGATTGTGGCTACCTCAAGCAACTTCCATGCATGCAATTTCTGTTACGCTTGTTCTCATTCGGCTCACAGGTGAGCTGGAGCTGATCCGATCTGACTTTGGTTGAGAGACGGGGTTCACCCTGGATTGGTTGGCTGTTAATTGCACTCTTGTTATTTCTCTAATTCTAATACAAGCTCATTCCGTTTGTATCATGTGTTCTCCAGTTGGGTGTCTTCAAGAAAACAAACACTGTTTGGTGTAACACCAGCTGTCATCAATAATACATGACAAGTGGAAGCTGAGATGAGACAGTCGACTGTCTGGACAGGTCTGAATTGTGACAGGTTAAAATGTTCTGCTTGTTTTCTAGCTTGAAGACTTTATCTTTAGCCATCATGAATGTCACATGGGCATCTTTTGTGCTGTGAAGTTTACAGGTATACGCAGAGGTAAGCTCACACACACATGGTATGCTAACTGGAGTAAATCCAACAGCAGAGAAAAGGTCCGTTTTGAATGTCTCTAAAGATGAACAAAACACAAAACAAAACGTATCTTAAAATGAATGTTAGAGTGTTGTTCTCTAGAGGCCTTGCAGGCTCTTTTTTTTAAGCTGAGTAGGTTGTTGTCTGCGGTGTCAGTATTGGGCAATGCCTTAACTGAAGATAACCACAATTGCCAATTTTTCATTCATTTGTTATCACACTGTATTGATCAGTTTTAAATGCCAGCCAGCACCATTTTTTTGTGTCTGAATCAGGTTGATATGGAAACTCGACTTTATGCTGCCACTGATAGGCTGCAGGGCGAGTCCGGATCGTGCCATCAGATATAAATAGCATGGCTGCAAGCGCTTACGGACCAACTGTGTGGATCTTTTCAAGTCATACTCCCTCTCTTTTTATACACACGCTTTGGTTTTCCAACCTCTCAAGACTCTTCCCCAGTGTCTTGTGCGAGTTTCAAGAGCCCACTTTCTTCACTAAAACAAGCAGAATACAATTGACTGCAACATCTAGCGGCCAGACTGGTGTATTGCATGCTAAGTTCAGAGATGTTAAACACCGCCCCACCGACATAGCACTGTCACAACTTAATAAACCAATGTGATCAAATGCAGTTATAGTCCATTTTTTAAAATTTATCGAGCACACAGCTCTTCATTTCGACTGTGAGAGAGAATTTTGCAGATTAGATTATTCTGAAATGATAATGAAATAAGAGCTTCAGAGAGCAATGGAATTATTCAAAAGCGTTGCAAAGAGTCTGGCCTGTGTGAGCAATTAAAAAGAAACAATCTAATATGTTGAAAGACATCATATTTCCATTTCTGCCTGAAACATATCCACATATACTGTGAGACAGTCAACACTAAATTGAGCAATGGTGGGCAGCAGTCTGACCCGCCTTGGCCTAATTAAATCGGCTGCCGAATGCAAGCGAAGTGACCGCTAAGCCGTCGCAAACCCAGAAGCCTGCATGCAGAGAGTTTGCGGTGCTTTTTCCGAGCCCCGCAAGAAGAGAGCAATGAAGGGATGAGTCAGGAATGCATCCGCTCCTGCGCTCTGCCTGGAGAGTTTTACCAGGTATGAGAGTCGCTTGCTTCTCTATGATAGAACTGGACAAGAAGTGATCCGCCTCATTCTGTCAGATAACGGGACTGTTAGATCCACCCACTCTTTTTTTCCAAGATCGTTTGGATGTTGGCCTTGTAAATGTATCATCTGAACTGAGAATTTGAATGCACTGACAGCACCGTGCTGTCGCAGCAAAGCAAGGAAAATGATCCCAAAGGAGGACATGTCATTTACTTTCAGTCCTTTGGATTTAGCAGATCTACAGTTTAATCACAATTGAAAAAGTTGTGAGCTGCGCAGGTTGGAAATGTGTTCAAACATGTTTGCTTATTGAAATATATTTGTTCAATTAACAGCTAAAAAGACCGACTTGAAACCAAATGTGAAGTCACTCAAATCCTTCTACGGATTACTATGGCAACAAATCTTTGGGACAATGCTTTCATTGTCGTTTCATGACGTTAGTATTTCTTTAAGAAGGATCACTGCATTTGGCGCTCGGCCATTAGTTCACTATGGCAACTGTGACGTGAAATACTTTTTTTGTGATGTCAACATATTTTCGTCAGTAGATTTTTTTTTTTTTTTAAATTAAAAACGATGCCCATGGATGGAAGATGAAAAGCAATTTCCTCTTTTGTGTCCCTGTAGATGACCGAGGGCCGACTGTGTCAAGTGCAGTTGCTGGATGACAGGAAGCTGGAGCTGCTGGTTCAGGTGTGAATAACGCGGAGATGGTCAATATTTGTATAATAACTGAGAAGCCTCACTATGCAACCTGAGGGGCGCGGCTCCAGGTCAGCGATGTGTGGAGAATTCCACACGCGACTGCGCACAAACCCTCAGCGCACCTCACATCAACTGTATTTCACTGTGGTTGGGGCCTTTCAAAAATAATAAGAATGCATTGAAAGCAGGGCGCCAGCACAGCGCAGGGTGTTTAGTAGACAACATAATCAGTCACAGAGGCTGCTTCACTTTGAGTTTAGCTTGCAGGTTCGTCACTTCTATAAGGGATTGAGGCAAACAGACTTTAGTTCTGGAAGCTGACGCTGAATCTAAAAAAAAAAAATCTCCTTCCACAGCCAAAGCTACTGTCGTATGAACTCGTCGACCTCGTCTCTTCCCATTTTAACCTCAAAGAGAAGGAATTCTTCGGACTTGCGTTTTTCAGTGACAAGTATGTAAACCGTTGGCCTAACCTAAGTATTTGCAGTGCTCTAAATATTTATTGCTTGTTAAAAGACAGCACGCTCGCTTGTTTTTGCAGTGGTCAGTGTAAGTGGCTGCAGATGGACCGGAGAGTTCTTGATCATGACTTTTCCAAGAGGCAGGGCTCCATTGCCCTCAACTTCCTGGTCAGGTAACAAGAAACCTTCACGTGCAGGGCTGAAGCTCTCCAGCAGGGTGCAGCGCTGCATGGAGAACCAAATAAAAAAAATAGGATACCAAGTAAACACAGTGCAGTGTGTTCTCGGTTTACTAAGGTCTTGTGAAGTTGTTCGTGCTGTAAGAATAGGTCATCAAGTCGCACAGTTTTTCATTTTATTTTATTCGGGCACAAAATGCAGACAAAATGTAATTGTAGCTATGGAAAAAAGTGGCTTCTAAATGAATTAAAACACCAAATTCTCTTGAGCACACCCAAAAATGACGTTTTCCTTTTGTCGCTCCTTCTTGTTGACCACAATACAAATCAAATGTAACAGATAAAATGGGTTTTGAATCAGGCGTTGTTGATTATGATTGTGGTGACGTCTTCCTTCTAAGAGTTAAATCATTTTGTTTAGTAACAGGCATAGTCGAAATCCAGTAATTACGTTCTGAAGTTGTGTCTCCCAAAATACAAGCTAAAACCTTTTTAGCCATTTAGATGGAGAGGGGGAAATAAAAGATCTGCATAACTCAGCAGAAATGGCATCATCAAGCTAATTGCTGTGACCGTGGGAAGACCTAATAAATCCGCACTTCTATTTTTTACGTTTTCAGTGGTGACGGAGTGTGCCTCTCAAACCAACACAATCCTGTAACTCATAATATCAGAAAAAAACTATCCTACTTTTTTTCATTATTGGATATATTTTTTTTATGACCGTATGTAATGACGTTCTCGACCAGTAATCGTAGCAGCTAACACTATCAAACGCTTGTGAACACATGATTTACAACCCTGCTACCTGCAACTCCATTACTGTTAACAGTGTGATATTAACATTAAATTTGCATTTAAATAAAATGGAATTTGACTTTACTATAAATGACTTCTTCAGAAATATTTTGGGTGGAGTTCTTCAGGTGTCGAAAAATCTGTAGAAAAGCTGCGACAAACGCAGCAAAATATACTGTATGAGCCAACAAATAAAATATCTTAAAAAAAAAATATATATATATACCGTTGAAGGCTGAGCATGTATGAATCTATATGATGTTTTCTTACTTTGTATACCATATTTTGTAAAAACAAAAGGGGGCGGGGACGATAAAATAAAATGGTCAAGTTTTCAAAATAGTTGATGGTTAAATTATCCTGCAATTCTGGCATGACTATTTTACAATGATTATGACTGTGTTAGCATAGATTGGACCCAAACCACGTACATATTATATAATAGCTCCAACCATTTTATGTATCTTGAAAGAAAGTTCAAAGAAAAACATTGTGTGCTTGTGCATTCATCTTTCATAGATTTTATGTGGAAAACATAACACAGCTGAAGGACATCATCACAGTGGAGTTATTCTTCCTCAATGCAAAATCTGCTGTCTACAACGTAAGTGGGAGCGCCTTTTCTCAGTCGCGGGGCAGTTTTCACTCACCTAGGAGGAATGTGTGTAAGAAAGCAGAAAGAAATGATTTATTCTGAGAACAGGCTAATATTGAGGTCGATCCGGAAATGTTTGAGTGTGGATCACCGTGTGCAATCTGTTCATCTAAAATCCTTCTTTGTCTCATAGGGGATTATAGAAGTTGAGAGTGACAATGTCTTTAAATTGGCAGCAAATGCTTTGCAGGTTGGTGCCTTTACTGCCCTTAAAAAAAAACAAAATCTGTTACATCCTTTAAAGTAAAGCTAAAGCCTAATGAGATGTTCTTTTTCCTATTTATTTTTTTATTTAACCAGGAGTCGAAAGGAGACTACACGAGGTAAGAGCTTGTTATTATCAGATGGGTGATAAGGATTGACTGGCAGCAGGATAAGTTAAGGGTTGGCGAAAATGTTCAATAGGCCACTTGTTTCTCAACAATGGGGACACTAACAATCAATAGCAATGTAATGTGAGGCTTACCATAGTGCGCTGAGTAGCTCACACCCGTCCACTAATGACTCTCATGGTACTGACAGACCCAAAGGGGAGACTTGACATGCCAGGAAAGAGCAGCAAACAGCTAGCTTCAAGTCCACCAAATAATTACATGAAATGAGATACAGTTGCATAATCTCATGAGATCCAATTCATGAGTTGTCTCAAAAAAATTCTGGTTCATTGAAGATAATAATGCTCATGTCTTGAATGACACTGGATGCGTATCAAATACAAAAGTGGTGTAGAAAAGAACTGTCATACTGAGAGGTCTGTTGAAAAATCTTAAAAATAAATCACACTTAAAATAATACCGAAAAAGCTTAAGCATCAAAAACAATTCTATTAGGGCGCCTTAGATCTGTTTTGTACTGCAAGAATGATGGCTATATAAGACCATCCAAAGGTGAATGAGTTCTTGCTTTCTAATAGCCAAAGTTTTGAAGACCAAAATGTGGCCGTGAGTTGGTAGCGCTGAGAATGAACATGACGAGACTTTTTCTGTCATTCATCTCTTTCCTTTTTCCTTCCCCAGCGATGAAGCCACCCGAGCTGACTTAAAGAAGCTGCCCGCTCTTCCCACTAAAGTCCTCAAGGAGCACCCATCGCTTGCTTACTGGTATGCTTAAAGGCCAGTCTGAGTTGTGATTAGCAGCACACTTTTTAATGTATTGACGATTCATCTTGAAAACAATTTCTCTCACTTTCTTTATGCTAATGCAGTGAGGATCGAGTCATCGACTATTATAAACAGCTCAGAGGAGTCTCCAGAGGGCAGGCCATTGTACAGTAAGTGTTGAAGTTAAAATAAAATATTGATTTGTTGAAACACGCTCGACATTAATTAATGTTGAAATGGCTTCAGGCCATTAATCTCTCTCCTCCACCGAGGCTTCCTTTTCACTTTGTCTTGCTGGAATCCCTTTTCCCCATCAACTGGTAGAAATCAATCAATATGTTCAGTCGAGTGAATCACACAGACGCACCAGATCCAATGCTCTAGAATTCCTCCTCGCCACAGCCCGTGTGGACGTTTATGAAGCACCTTGTGGTTTTAATAACACTCTTCACTGTAGGTATCTGACGCTTGTGGAATCCTTGCCCACATATGGTGTCCACTATTATGAAGTGAAGGTATGCTTTCCGCTCATCTTTGCTTTGGGAACGGAACAGATGTTCACTCTATTTTTCCCACCCCGTCCAGGATAAACAAGGGATGCCATGGTGGCTTGGGATCAGCTATAAAGGCATTGGCCAGTATGATCTACAAGACAAGCTGAAGCCCAGAAAGGTAAATATCATCCTACTGTTGTGGCTTTAAATTGGCTTGTCTTCACCGGACACTGTCAGCGAGCTGAGTCCTCGTTTCTGATTCAAATGAATTCAAGGGCAGGACCTTTTCATTGCTAAAAATCATTCATGTCGTTTCAAGTGTTCCTTTACTGGAACTTCCGCACACGTCAGCCATTTTAGATTGCCAAGTGATAGAGACACCCATGCGAATGATGCCATGCCGAATAAGACCTTTGGCATGTGCGGTACGGGCCAAGAAGAAGCGGAAATATTATTTCAAACGTGTCACGTGAAGAATACATTCTTGCACGGGATGATGCAGTTTTACTTTTGACGGCTGGATTGTGCAAGTGTCTGCTGCCTGTATGGTGGGGGAGGCAAGGTGAAGAGAGGGGAGGGAGCTGCTAATGTCAGAACGAAAAGAGGGATGGCTTTGGGCGTTGACATGCATGAGAATACCTGAGGAGGCAAGTCAGGAGCTGACATGATCCAGACTTAGTACAAGTTGGTGTTGAGAGTGAAGCCAGAGAGGATTTCATAACTACCAAATAGGATCTGAAATTGAAGACCCTTTGTCGTGGTAAGAAGTCGATTTCAATTCTTTTTTTATGCATAGAATATGATACTTTTAAATGAAGCTCTGAGAACTTTGACATTAGTATGTAATACATTATTTGTTGTCACCCCCTCATGCCGTTCACCCATGTAACATTAAAAAAAAAAAAAAAATCTTTTGTGTGTGTTCATTCACCGCCGGACTAGACATGCAGTTAGTCACAAATGACTTAAAATAAGGCTGCTGTCACGGAGCACCTGGCCGATGAGCCACGGAACATGTAGTGATGAGTCGGATTTCGTAATGTGGGAGTATTGTACCCTCTGAACAGCTGTAATGTTGCGGTGCTGGTAAACCAGACTGTAATGACACTTGATTGGTCACAGAATGAGTGCCGTTTATTTACTTTGTGCACTTTCTCTATTGTGACGACCAGCTTTATCAGTGGAAGCAACTGGAAAATTTGTACTTCAGGGAGAAAAAATTTGCAGTGGAGGTTAATGATCCACACAGGTGAGATTTTTGGTTGTTTTTTAAAGTTCATTATTTGATGTTACTGTTGTTGTTGTTGTTGTTGTTTTACATCTCTTTGGTTTGTATGAGATTACCCACCTCTATCTGAAATCTGAAATAAGACACACAGTTCACCGCCGATCCTTTTGCTTCAGGAGAGCAGTAACCAAGCGCACCTTTGGACAAACTGGCCTCCTCATCCACACTTGGTATGCGAGTCACTCTTTGATCAAAACTATTTGGGTCATGGCTATTAGCCAACATCAATTCTACTTGGACAGAAAGCAGAGCAAAGTGAGTGTGAGAGTTACGATGCATTTCGGAGTGGCAAAGTAAAAAGAGATCCATGCAAAAAGATTTGATTCCTCCTTTCCGTTAGGCTAAACTCGGAGTCTCCAAAAGCTTGGAGGAAATTGCCATGGATCTGAACGAGCATGCAGGGGCAAAGATCAACAAACTTGGAGAGTCAGTCCTGAAAAATAACCTGATCACAGCCAGCAACGGGAGCCTGGTATCGACAGGTTGGTTGTACTCGTGACGCTTCCAGAGCAACCTACAGCAAATGTCAAGAATGCAAAATATTTAAAGGGGATGTCAAGACAAAACTTTCCGAAAAGTAATATGTTTGATGCGCCTGCATTCCTTTCAACACAGCATTCCGTTTAATATTGCGTTTGTGGAATTTGAATTAAGCAGCAAAATACACCCGTTTTTACCCATCTCAGGGAGCGGCCATTTCGCCATTTGCTGTCAATTGAAAATGACCTCACAGTTGCTCAGTGCTCGGGGAATGACCAATCATGCCCACCTGTTTTCTGAAGATCAGCCATGATCGCTTGTTACCTGAGCCCTGAGCAAATGCGATGTCATTTTCAGTCGACAGCAAGTGGCAAAATGGCCGCCCTCTGAAATGGAGAGAAACGAGTGGATTTTAGACGTTAACTCATATTTTCTTTATCAGAATAGTGTATTTAGTCAACTGGTGCTGCATGGAACTTGTTACTTTGAAGAAAATGTTTGCGTTGACTTCCCCTTTCAGTGTAGTGTATCAATCAACAGATTTTTGAGGGCGTAAAATAACTGTGCAACTACTCAAATTCACATTTTACAGGTTCTGCAGACTCTGAAATGAGTGAGGAGCAGAAGAAAGAGAAACTCTCTGAGCTGAGAAAGAAAGAGCAGGAGATTCAAGATATCTTGGCCAAAAAGACAAAGGAATTAAAGAAGATTTGTCTCCGGGAAGCGGTGAGATATTCTGTTTACTTGCCCTTTTTTCTCTGGCTGTCAACATTTTTGTCCTCTAAAGGATTATGCTGACTAGTATCCACCCATTTTGCGAAGCGCGTGCATTCCAGAATATTATACACCGGTAAGGTATATTGTTTGGAAAGAAAAAATCATCAAGGTCAGGGAAATACTTGATATTGTTGCGCTAACCTGCACAGAAGTGTCGTTCTGAAGCAGACATTTCCGCAGTGATCCATACCGCTCGGCTCATTCTGGTTCCATTTATTTGAACAATATGTATGGTTTTGGTGTCCTGAAAACATTAATACATAATGCCACATCCAAATATCATTTATTTCACTTTTGGTCATTGTAAGGTGTCACATTTTTAATGAATGGCCTCTCCTTTGTGTTTTCTGTCTCCCCCCAAAGCCTTTAATTAAATTTGTGTGTGTGATGGATTGTTTCTGCTACAGTATCCATTTAAAGTGTTGGTTGTTCTCAGGAGCTTACTGGAAAGCTGCCAAAGGAGTACCCCTTGTCTTCAGATGAACGACCACCACAGATTAGACGGCGAGTTGGCACTGCTTTCAAGTTGGATGACCTTTTCCCTTACAATGAGGTCTGTGTTTCACTTGTGCACTTTCATCATACACATTCGGTATGACATGCCTTTGAATTAGTGCTTTAAACCTGAACTTCACTCCGTACTTTGTGGTAATTTGGTTTAAATGACAATCCCAGACTGTTATTGGCTTCACCTTTTCTCAACAACAAAAAAGTTACATTTTTAACTGAAGAGATAAACCAAAACAAGGGTGCTTCAGTTTAAAAGCTCTTGGTAAATTGCAAATCTATTACGCTCCAATAAGCGCATACCGGTACTTGAAGATATGAAAGCATTGTCTGCCATAAATTAGGATACAGTACCACAGGGTCAGCAAAAATGTATCAAGTTGTTTTCTTCCCACTTTATCTGCATTATATTATACGGAGCCCCTAAGGGGACATGGAAGGGGGAAAAAACTGCGAGATCTGCAGAGTAATGCAAGATCTCGCAAAGAATGCGGGTTGATCTATTTCCGGGTCAGTTTGTTGAATGTTGACTCGTGCCGTGCACAAACAGAGCTGGAGTACGTCTGGAGTACATCTTATTTGGAAACCGTATTTAAGATCAAGAACAGATTTAATGTCTTTGTATTTCAAGCCAATTTCAAAGTAAAATTCTATTAAACTCACGAACGGTTGAACACGCTCCATGATTGTTGTTTTCGGTTACACGTACGATGACCCGGATGCACATCAACAGGAAATTAAATAAATAAATAAAGATTGCGCAATCTCCTTCCGTGTCCCCTTAGCTCCGTAATATTACGGAGCTGTCACAGTGACAATTCTTTGTCGACAGCACTGCATCTGGCTCACCCCTACATAAAACCCCAACAAATGCATGCAGAAAAGTGGGACAGAATGTGTTGGACATATTGAGACCGTTTACAGTGGAAAGGGAGGAAAAAAAGGAGTGCGTGGGGAAAATAGGGAAATAAATGTACTTTTAACGTCTTTTGCACTGCAGGATCCTTTCCTGAGAAATCTGGAGAGCAGATTTGCCCTCCAGCAGAAAATCGTGGAGGCAGCTAAAAAGCTAGCGAATGAGCCAGAACTGTGCAAGACGGTTAAGAAGAAGAGAAGGAGAAACTGTTTGGATGCTATGCACAAGCTTCAGCAGATTGAGAATGAGATGAACCATTATCGAATCAAGAAGGGGAAAAGACCCACCCAGCGAGCCTCAGTAATCATTGCAGGTTTGGAGCAAGTGCAACGAAGGAACTGTCACAACTTGCATGATTCTGCTGTATTCACAAGAAGCATTCTCTGTGTCCAGATGAGCTCATGCGGTCAGAATGTAGCTCCTTGTCGAGCCTCCCCTTGGAGGACGATGAGCTTGGCGACACGTCTTTGCAAAGTATCCCGTAGTAAGGCCCCATGTTCGGATCTTGATTCCGCGCTGTCCTATTTTTGTATTCAGATGACTCGGACAGCGCCAGCCAGCGGCCGCGGTCACAGTCTGTGCAAGACTCCCCTCAGTTCAGTCCATTACGTTCCCTCGGGGCGGAATACGATGCAGAGAAGCAAACATCTCAAAGGGAAAATAACCAGAACAAAGGGTGAGGCTTAATCTGACCTGCTGAAGGCACGTTTTCGACATCTATTGCTCGGTCGTGTTTGAGGCCTTCTTCTGTTGCACACATATCATTCCTGCCTTTCCTTTTTCATCCTCACCCTCAATGTCACCGCCCTTTAGATTAGCTTTTGAAGGCCAGGAAGCTTCCCTCTACTACCGCAATCCAAGAGAGACCTCCTCCACCCACAGTAGCCCTTATAAAACCCTCCCCAGACCTCCCAGAGACCACCGCAGCATGCCCCCCACACCGGCTATGACCCGCAATGCCTACAGCAGCAGCCAGCTCAGGTTTGGTCATGGCTCCCCAACACCGTTATTCCCCACTCAATCGCCAATTGAAGTTGTCATTCAAACGCTTGGTAAAAGTTCCAATATTGCAGATGAGTAATTAGTGTAACGCGGCAAGCCGTGTCCTCTTTCCAGGTGCGAGGGCTCGCCCCATGGCTTCAGGGCTCGCAGTGGAAGTTTGGAGTCCCAGCCCCAGTTGAGAAAGGAGACAGACCCGGAGAAGCCAGTTTTCACCTTGTCACCGGCTCACCGCAGCAACAGCACAGAGGTCTTGGAGGATTGCTCTTCCTACACCAGTCAGTCCAGTCTGGATTTCTGCGGGCCTGCCAGCTCCCACTACAGTACATTAGATTCCCGAACCTCCACCATGCACCGTCTGCACCGCAACGTGGAAGTGTACGGAAATACAGGGAGTATGCCCAACCTGGTTCAGCACCATTCTGGTTGTAGTTACGCCTGCGAGACCTCAGCACACTATCCACCCAGTGCCTACTACGTCTCCGGCTGCCCGTGTCCAGATATGGAGCCTTACGCTAACGGCGCCTACGTGTATGAGAATGACGTCGAAGGCCACTACAACGTCAACCCCTCCTATCAAATGAACGGCTATCACGGACACGACAGGTTCCGGCATTACGGCTCTGACCGAACTGACGGCCTTTCCCAGAATCCCTATGCGACGGTGAGGCCGCCGAGGAGCAGGGAGGGACCCAGAAACGAACTTTTGGCCAAGAACATGCAGAAGGCTATGGTGGCAGAACATCTGCGAGGGTGGTACCATCGGAACCGTGGCTCCAGGGAAGAAGAGAGGACAGGATACGACTTTGACTGTGGCTCTCAGCTCAGCCTAGGGTACCAGACCATGCCGGCCGCCTTCAGCCACTCCAGCAGAACGACGTCATTTTCATCCGGTGAGATGATGTCTGCAAGTCGTTTTATAGGTCAATGAAGACAGTGCCCACAAGAAGGCAGGCACTTTAAAAATGGTTTATTCCTGTCCTTAAATCATCATTGCTTTCTTCGACGCGCGCAATTCGAAATGCGCCATTGTGGGAGTAACAACGTAGACTTGCTTCCCGTCCAATGGAAGCGACCCCCTCTCATTCTCTTTAAAATCAGTTAACTAGATGCGCGCAGTCTTTGACTTTGCGGAAGTAGAAATCGACTCGCTGAAGTCCATGCAGAATATCGAAACGCGCAAAGTTCGTTTATAAGGAACTGCAAGCAGACCTACATGGGTGGATGATGTTAAGTTGGCCTCGGCAGTCACAGATCCCAACCCAATCTTTCATGTCTATGTGTGACTCACCCCCTTACTACCACATACCTGTACTGCAGCCAAAGAGGGTGATTTTAAAAATATAATGAAGATGATGATGATGATGATGATAACAATAATAATAATAATAAAAATAATAATGCCTTCAATGAATTGATTTATGCAATTAGCCAGAGGGTTTGATTCCCGCTGTTGTCATATTTATGAGTAAATTACGGTATCCTCCGGCACACGTATCCAGGGAGCTCAGAATCGGTCTCCCTGCACCTCATTAGCATTCAGCAAAATTGCAACTTACTCCTTCTTTCAGCTAGTCGAAGGTTTAGTTTACTTTCAGCCACCAAATTGTCAGGTGAGTTGGGGCCATGTAACAGAAAACGCCCTCGCTCCGTCCGTTGGAATGCCCAGCGTGGTGCAGTGCGGTCTGCCAAATTCCCCAAAAACGGTAAACTAGGCTTGCGCTGGCACGAGATTCACCAGTTTTGACAAATCTCTTCGGATTACTGTCTAGTACTGTGTCACCCATTGTAGTGATGAAAAAAAAATCTGTGCAAAGCAATTAAAGCAAGTTACCAATTACTTGCAGTGTCCTCAGTGGAGAGTGCAGGGAACTGGCGCAACCAGCTGGCAGTCGGCCTGACTGACTACGACACACCGAACACACCTCATTACCCTCAACATGCAGTTCCTTTGTCGCCATATAATCGCAGCCCCACACACAACAGGTGAGTTGTCGTTTTTCAACTTTTGACTTGATTGAGAGAGTAAAGTTATATCAGAAGAAAAAAAAATAAGGCCAAAAGTATGAAAGCAATGAATATTCAAAGAGAGGTTAAAATTCTGACAACTTGACGTATAGTATATTTGGTCTCGACCGCAAAAGATTTGAGCAATTTGATACTCTATTCAACTTTTTTCTTCTTTTTTTTTACCTCTAGCGACTAGTTCCAAACAGGATATTTTTTTTCTCCTTCAAGAGTCTTTGTTTGTTCATATTTGAATGGAAATCTCATTGACCTCTTTTAGGAAAAATGGATTCACTGAAGAGGTGACCAACAGTACACTGAAATCTCTGCTGCTTCCTTCCTCCCTCTTTTACTTTTTGACTTTCGATTAATGCTCATGTGCGCAGATGCTCTCCAGAAAACAAAGTATCGGGCTCTGACACAAAGCCTAATAAATGTGAGTCAGTTGAGGTGGTTGGCGCTGAGGCCATTAGAATGGATGAAGCATCAGACAACCACTCTAGCACTTAAGGGTGAGACCAAGCAGGTGGCTGTATGTCGTGTTGCCACTCGTGTCCATTTCCTCGTCTTCATCAGTGTGCTCATGGAATGAAACCATCGACCTCTTTGTGTTGTGGTTGGATTTTCTGTTCCCCTTAGGGCAGTGTTTTTGTATTTCACAATATTCGCATTCGTGCATCCATTCTGTAAAAAAACTTCCGCTCGGCTACAGAGAACACCAATACTGTATGACGTTATAAATTGCACAAGCACGGTTTGTGATTCATTCCACTTCACACTCGAATTAAAGTTGAAACATGTAATTAGTAGACCAAACAAAGCAACTGAACGGATGTTTCCTCATCACACCACACATTTCCATGGCCAATTGCTGCCTGTTCATAGCGGCCTCCTTGGCATATAAAAACAAACATCCGTAAGTGTGACGGGCCCAGAGGCTGTTTGAATAATAAAGACACACAAAAGAGAATGCTCAAAAAGAGAAATAAAAGACAATTTCAATTATACACACAAACTCATATACTGTATATACCTGTATTATTATTTTTTTTTTTAAAGAAAAACAGCCCTGATAGCTTAAACTGGTGGATCATTCATTGCTCTCCATCTACCTCCTAGAAGCCCTTTACTGTATTTGGTTATTCATTCGCGACCGTAAAAAAGATGCCAATCTTTCATAGCACCCTCATGTTCTTTCAGTTTCACACAAAGACCACTTCTTGTCAAGGTGCTTTTTTTTCTTTCTTTCTTTTTTGGTTCACCCCACGGAGTTGCTTTGTGTTTTGACGTGATCATTTCAATCTATTATGCCATGCTTTTATAATCAGTCTGTAGAGCTTCTTTAATTTCAGTCCTTTGGTCATACGTCCTGGTCACTTTCAAATTATTGAATGTGTGAATATCCATTTGATTTCAGTCTCTACTTTCAGATTTTACCTGGGCAGCAGCTACACAAGCATCCAATGATGACGACCAAACCACATTTTGTAACGTAAGAGGATGAAGTTGAAACAGGCTTTCCCTCCAAGGACTAACCTCTGAACCCAGGGTGCCTTCCATTGGGTGGATTGTTGAGAGAGGCAAGATAGACTGTGTCTCAAATTCTCAAAACGTTGCACAACCCCACTGACTTGAACTTGAGATATCAAGGCAATCAATCAAACATAAACAGGAACTAGCTGCTGCCTTATGCTGAACAACAGGGGGGAAAAAAAAGACATCTTTCATAAAATGGAGGATCCAGATTGTGAATGTGACACTTAATGTGATCGTTCATTAGAACAAACCATGTTGTAGAATTTCCTTTCCTTCCGTTCTTTAAAGCTGGAATCTGAATGTATGCTGTCGCTAATGTTAACAGTCATTTTGTCAGTAAGTGCCGTGATGTGATTTAAAGTGCATGTGAAGGAAATCAGTTTTGATAACAACTTTGATAAGAATCAGACCACTGCCATCAAAACAATGACATTTGTTTTCTCACACATTTGTACAGTCTGTGTGTAGTTCCAAGTATCTTGTGAGGTGTCATGATGAAATATTTTCCACTGCGAAGGATTAATAAATACTTGTGTGACTCATAAATGGCTGCTGTCACTTCATGTACTGCCGTTGCTTAACACCTGTTTCACTCGCCCTTCTTCAGTCGAGATTTACAATCGAAGATGAAAATGCTAGCATTCCTGAAAAATAGCGTGTCGCATAAAATGACTTTGAATCATGGTCTAAAAAGATTGAGATAGAAGAGATAGAATGAATAGTTTTGTCACATTTTTGTCATGCTCCTATTGTAGGCGCTTGAAATCCGGCATACGAAAATTGTCCACCTGCTGCTGTCAGTCTTGCCGATTTCATTTGCCCGAAGCAACTGTCATCCCAAAAGCCCCGTGAGGAGGGGCTGAAAAACGACCGATAGCATGCCTTTCGCCCCCTACTTGTCTTGCCATAAATATCACCCGTGCGCTTTTTTTAGACCCCACATGAGGCAGAAGCGGAGCAACTCCAGCTCGAGTCAGTCAGAGGCTTGCCAGTTTGCTGTGCCCTGCGTCAGTTTCCTGACAGAAAATTTAGCATCCTTTTGACAGAATTTGAATTGAGAACGCAACCAGAGATGTCCAACAGAGATACTGAGGATGTCAATGAAGAGGACATTGATGAGGATGAAATCCTTGCTATGCTCTCGCCCGAGGAGCTTAAGGAGCTCCAGAGTGAAATGGATATTATGATCGCTCCGGATGATAGTGTTCCAGTTGGACAGAGGCAGAAGGACCAGACAGAGAAGCCGCCGACTGGAACCTTTGACCACAGATCCTTGGTCGGCTACCTCTACTGGGAAAAGGAATCCAAACGAATGCTTGAGGAAGAAAGAGTGCCGGCTACTCTGCTACCCAGTGAGGTAAGAGGCCACCAGACTGCCAAAATATTGTCAAAAATACGTTTTCGCACAAACATAATAGTAGTACTTGGGAGGACACAGTGGTAACAATGTTGGTCCCCTTGGTTGTCTTCATCAGAAAACAGTGAGGCGGGAGGCCGAAGAGAAAGAAGAAGTCAACATTGTGGAAGATGGGCACGATGAAGCCCTTGAAGTAAATGAGGAAGTCATTGAGGAAAAAGCTAAAGACGGTTCGAGAGAAAGGCAAATATTTGATGAAGCAATCAAGGGAACCGTGAAGAAGGAAATCGTCAACAGCGTAAAAGAGGGCAATGGCCCAGACAAAGAGGTCCATGAGAAAGACAAAAAGATGAATCCAAATAAACATGAAAATACAAAGACAAAATCTGACAGCACAGAGGAGGAAGCTGCAGGCCGGAAAGACGGAACGACAGAAGTTAAAGAAGACAGTAAAATGACGGCGTCTTTGCCTCCTCAAGAGCCCGACGAAAAACCCCAGCAGAAAGAGGGGACAAAAATCAACAAATTAAAAATCCCCAAGCTGGCACTGAACAACATCAAAATGACATCTCGACCATCAGGAAATGAGACAAACTTGGAGTCGACACTTGATAAGATCCGGAACAACAACTCTTCTGTCACTGAGGTCAATCTCAACAACATCGAAAACATTCCCAAAGAGATGCTCCTGGACTATGTCAACGCCTTGAAGAAGAACAAGCACGTGAAAACCTTCAGCATCGCAAACACGGGTGTGGATGAAAACATTGCGTTCAACTTGGCCAACATGTTACGCGAGAATCGCAGCATCACAACGCTCAATATCGAGTCCAACTTCATCACGGGAAAGGGAATCGTGGCCATCATTCGATGCCTCCAGTTCAACGAGACCCTCGCCGAGCTGCGATTTCACAATCAAAGACACATGCTGGGTCATCATGCCGAAATGGAGATCTCGCGCCTGCTCAAGGCCAACAACACCCTCCTGAAGATGGGCTACCATTTTGAACAGCCAGGGCCAAGGATGGTGGTGACTAATCTCTTAACCAGGAACCTGGACCGCCAGAGGCAACTGAGAAAAGAAGAGCAGAAGCAGCAGCAGCTGAAGGAGCAGAGGGAGGTCATGCAGATGTACGAGAGTAGTCTCAACCTGCCTCCGGGTTTACTCGAGATGCTGGGGTACATACCGCCCCTGGAACTCCTGCAGAAACATGGGCTAGTTGCCCCCCCAAAAGAACTGAATCGTTTGCCCCCAAAAGAACTGAATCGTGTGCCCCCAAAAGAACTGAATCGTTTGCCTCCAAAAGAACTGAATCGTGTGCCCCCAAAAGAAGATGGGGGAGAAAGAGAAGAAGAACCCGAGCCCCCAAAGCAGCTCAAGCACAAGAGAATTCCCAGACAACCAAGTGCCGAGCCCCAAAACCCACTGAGGGAGGTCCGGCTGAAGAAAACGCCGAAGAAACGCGACCACTTTCAGGAGCTGGACCGCAGGGAAGCCAGTCGACAAGAGCGAGCAGGTTTCCAACTGAGGAAGGCTCCCAAAGTGAAAGAGTCGGTCACACAAGCGGCGGCGGATGAAAAAGCAAACCTGAAGGATGTCATTAAGACTTTGAAACCGGTCCCTCGCAGGCGAGTGCCACCGAAGGCTGATCCCACACCCCGTGATGAGCTCCTCAATGAGATCAAGAAGAGTAGCGTGGCCCATCTTAAATCTGTGAGTATTGCCGCTAGGTGATAAATAATCCTCATCAGACATTGAACAAGGAAGTACCAATTAGTCCTTTCAACTCAAACATCTTCATCAACGTCGTCCATCTCGGTTGAGAAGGTGGTCCCACATTCTTCCAATGGCAAATGTGTCCAGAGCATGCATTCAAAGCCTTGCCACTGGATGGAATCATTTGCGTTATGCAGAGTGGGCGGGCACGAGCACAAATTTAGACTTGCTTCATAAAAGCCACCGTATATCAACGAAAGCTAGAGAAAGCCTTTGGGCCAGGGCGAGCGTACCACCTCCAACAGATGCTTTTCTGGATGTAAATACAAAACATCCATCGCTTTCCATCCAGGGTCGTATGAAAGCGGAGCTGACTTAGGATGAGAGGAGGGCTGCCTGCTGGACTGATCACATGTCAATCACGGGACTGACACATAGAGACAGCCATTTTTATTTAGAGGAATGATCCGTCGAGTTTTAGCATAGCTACATCAAGCACCCAATGTGCTATGATCACACTACTTGGAATGTATGGCGTGTGTAAAGTATGACCTTCTTCATGGAATGCCACGCAAACTTTAACACAAATGATTTCCTTTGCTTGCAGGTGCCACTCCCTAAAGCCTTGGAATCAAGTGAAACAAGTCTCAGCTAAGGCAGTGACTTTTCGTGATATGTGTTTGACACCGACTGGATTTTGGAAAATGAAGTGTCCACTGAAAAAGAACCACGTGTTCACACACATAGCGGCTGGCTGTTGTTCAACCATGTTTCACAAAAGCCGATGTGTGGTTTGTACAGTTGAAACCAATCCCTGGCAAAAAATGGTGGAATCATTTGCTGATGATCAAATGACCATTCAAGGCAAATCACCGATGTTCCATAACAGAACTTTTATTCAAAATGCCACCCTCCTGGCTTTAAGAAACACTTTAAAAAATGGTTGCAGTCAGTCACAATAATTTTTGGAGCAAGAAGGGGAAAAAGTACAGAATGGCTCAAAAACAAATACCTGCATCAGGTTGAATCTGCTATTTAGTCCGCAATTGACATGTCAGTTGGAACAAAGGAGATAATTATAACATTTCTCCAAGAAGGTATTTCTTAAAGCATCATGTCAGAAAACTCACAGCAAATGCACACCAATGGTCAATGACAAAGCTGGAAACAAAACAGAGTATTGCTGCTGTAGTGTTGAATGTTTTTCTTTCTTTTATTCTCAATGATTCATTAATTTTGTCCTCAGAATTGAACGGTTCCATATTTTTTATTCTACTTGCTCTAAAAAAAAAAAAAATGACTGAGTACACCAATTTTTTTTTAAATTGCTTAAAAGGCGGAAGGATTGCATTTGGAATAAAACGGGTTTGTGGAACCCATAGAACTTGTGATTTTATTTTTTCTGATCATCCTCTGGGAGCAGTGATTCCATGGTGTTTTTTTTGTTTTGTTTTGGGGTTTTTTGCCAGAGGTTGTACGTAAAACACATGGATTCTTTTCTTTCTGTCTGACATTAAACCAGACTACACTTTTCCTGTCCTACACCGTAGTCAATTAGGATTACCGAAATGATTTCTATTTGCTAAAAGCCTGAAAAATTAGATTTTTTTTTTTAAACGTTTTTTTCATTACTTTCTCCGAAGTCAGAAGTTTACATACAGTAAATGATTCCTACACCTTTGAACAATTTGGGACAACACACATTATGATGTCACGTCATTGAAAGCTTCCGGTGAGAGGCAGGATAATGTGATGGGGTTGTTTGGCAGCAGGAGGGACTGATACGCTTCACAAAAAAAAAAAAAGACATGAGAAAAGAACACTATGTGGAAATTCTCAAGAGACATTTCAACACATGAGCCAAGAAGTGAAGGATTGGGCGCAAATGGGTCTTCCACAAGTACAATGCCCCAGAGCAAACTGGTCTCAAAATGGCTTCCAATTATGCTTTGGCATGGCCATAAGAAACCCTTGATATCTCAGTCCTATTGACAATTTAGGGGCAGACCTGAAAAGGCATATGCGCGCAAGGTAGCCTACAAACTTGGCTCACTTCCACCAGTTCTTTCGATGGGCTAAAATGTCAGCTGTTGTGAGAAGCTTGTGGTAGGAAATCCAAAGCATTTGACCCAAATCATACAGTAAGAGGCAAGGGACAAAATACTAATGACATATAGTACAGTGCTGTACACGTAAACTCCTGACGTTAAAGAAAGCCTTTAAAAATTGGTCTAGAAAATCTTTTATTATTCTGGCATTTCGCAAATGGAAATAATGTTGCTGATCTAATTGACCTACAACAGGAAGAGTTCAGTCTGATTTCATGTCAAGACAGTGAGAAAAAAATATCCATATGTGTCTCAATATATGGTGTGATGTCAACTTCTGGTTTCAACTGTTTTACGGTGAAATTCAAAGTTTTCAATATTTGCACCCCGAAAACAGCTGAACACGTGTTACATTTATTCAGAGGGGAGCCCAACTGTTTAATGCTTATCTAACACATTTTGTGTGCCACAAAGGCTTACATTTACTAAATGCTGGATGAGTTGTGGTTTTGCATTTGCCAATTTATAAACAATCCCACAAACGCAACTACCGCATACCATTCATAAAGCGATGAGAAAAAAAAAACAACGCATCATTAACTGGTTTCGACAGCCATGTTTAATATTTGGCTCTGTGCTCACACCATGGAAAAAGTCACATGTAACAGAGGACAACACGTTACATCCATCTGAAGACCTTTGTGTACAAACTGGGCAGTCGACATGCACTTGCGTGCACCCTCCAGCCATTGCACTAATAATACAGTATAGCCGAAATAATAGACACAAACAGCAAACCTATACACATTAAAGTCGAACAAAGCTGAAAGAGCCATTCCTTTTCGATTGCATAGGGAAGATCGGCGGAGATACTCCCAAGCTAGTCTTTGCTTTCATCACATGGTCACACAGTCTGAAAAATTTTTCTATTTATACTCAGGATTACTAGTGAGAACACATGTACACCAGAAGCGCATTGGCCTTGGATCAGTATTTGTAAGGCTCCTGAAGTAACAGAATGGAGGTTTTGCTTTGAAGAAGTCAATCGGTGTTTCTTACTATAGATAAGAAATAAAAACTGCCAATGCCCGTGACAAAGCAGCGCGATTAAGTCAACGATGAAATTACCCAAGCTGCGTGCCAAAGAAGCCCAAAATCAGCAAGGGGATGAGTGTATTTTTAAATCGTCAGACATGGGAATGCTCTAACCTTTGCTGCCATTTGTCTTTCAACTGTGATTATGCAAAGCGTTTGAAGGAGTGTGCTCATCTAACTAAAAGCAAACGGGAAGAGCGGCGGGCCCAAAAGTACAAATGTGATTCTACTTGTGGCATGCGGGATGATGGAGCAGGCTTCCCTTTGCTCCGATCTTACTGCTTCAGTTTGCTCTCGATAAAATCCTGCATTTTGTTGACTCTCTCCTCCTGCTGATCCAAGAGATCCATGATGACGCCCATCGGAGTCTTCTTCATCCCAACAACTTCCATCTTGTTCTCCAGCCTGTTCTTCATGTTGCGCAGTCTCAAGGAGGCGTGGATGAGCATTACTGAACAGCAACAATAGAAAATAACACAGGTTTCAAAACTTATGTTAAAGACAACTCTTTTTACACGTAGATATTCTTTGCTGGAAATAAAAAGTGACAGAGAGCGCGAGACACACACATGCAGGTGTTAGTCTACGTGGCAGATCGCAAAGGCATGACATCAGTCAGTAAATGCGGTTGTGTCCACACCGAGAAACCATAGCGATCTATAAACATGGGGCGGTGGGCAGGCCGCCTGGGACGTGATCACGCTGGCTCCAGCGGCATGTTAAAGCTCTAATGTTCGCTTCAACAGTCATATGGAGTGAGAGACAAAACTAAAACTGGTGAAATCTGTCATCTTTCAGAAGAGAATACTCGCCGGCGTAATTTATATGCTCTCTTTTGATTGAACAGTGAGTCAGAGTGAGCGTTTGGAAACTTATTCCGCTGCGGCAAAACCTCAGTTATGCGTCCCTGTGTGAGTCATACGGTAGAGACCTTATGTAAAAAACATCAGTAAGCCAGCATTGGCCAACTCCGATATATTAAAACAACAATGTGTGTTGTGATTTAGAACAATTTTTAGTCCAAAAAGATTTGGCTGAGGATTTGCAGTAATGTCTCTGCATACTGTACTTCAAGCAACAGTAAAGAATTACTACTTGGATTATTTTGGCTCCCCCTACAGTTTTGCAGTGTGCCTTACTTTTCCTCAAGAGCATCGTTCAAGCAAACATTTTTTTTTTCTGCCGATATTACACGCGTCTGTACGTTCATCATTTTCATAGTTGTCATCATGTGTTGAGTATCCAGTATCTGAACAACTTCACGGTGAAGGAAATGGAGGTGACATGGTGAGAGGTTAAAAAAAAGTCATTCCAGTAAAACATGTCAATATTTAAAAAAAAAAAAAAGAGAGAAAAATAAAGTTGGATCATTTTAGTGGGCAGCAATTTTGTATATTTGTATTTTAAGACTTACACAGCAGAGGGAAGGTGATGCCAAAGATGAAGACCATGACACCGCCGCACAGCGACAGCAGGAAGTAACTGGTGACCATGATGCCGATAACAAAGAGAGTGGGGTTCTTCCTCTTGAAGTTCTTGATGGTGGCTTGGTTCTCTCCGGCCCACACAGAGCCCATGAATACCAAGGTCACAACAGTTCCTCCAAGAAACATGCCAAGTGGATTCAGGAACCTGCGAAATGGACCGTAGCATTATTTTAGGTCAGTATTTTTAAACAATGTGCTGGTGGTCAATAATTGCAGCAGCAAAAATGGTTCAGTGTTGCAAGCAGACAGGAATTACAAGGTCAGCATTCTGAGGAATTGGTCTGAAATATTCAAAGTAACTACACTTTGTGAAGTTCGGTGTTTGACTCCACCTTGATTGTCTATATGTGCCCAGATCAGGGTGTGTAAACTGCCTCTCGCCCCAAGTAAACTGGAATCGGCCTAATCTAACACCAGTTTACCGTGACTTCTCAAGCACGATAGAAAATGCGTGTATGAATGGATATTCAAATGAGAAAAATCAAAGTACCTTTAGCCCTGAATGAACATTATTAAACATTAAAGGATGCAAAGAGGGTATAGCACATTTCCAGTATGATCTAAAGCACGTTCGAGCTTCAATGACACGCATACGTGTCACTTGATTAGATGCGGAAATGGTAATTGCTGCAAAATTGTTCAGCAAAATGTTCTTTATCTCTTGGAAATGAATAATATCTCGTTTTAGCTTGAACACCGGTCTGCTTGACAATTATTGTTATTATGGTGGTACAATACTTTGAGAGCCCAGAATTGTAAAAGGGTGGTACTTGGTATCGAGTTTGACAACCACTAAACAGTAATGATCGTACTGTATATGTGACCGTCCGACACGGAGAATTTGCATAACACAAGCATGCGAGGGATTACATAAATGAGCTCCAAGGAATTGTCCATTAGGCGCACATGGCACTCAGAACGGCCACTTAAATCATCATTGGGTGTGAGTCTACAAAAATTAAAAAGTATGCATGCTAAAAACTCGCCACCTAAGCTAGTCTGTGTTCGCTGGTACTAACCCAACGATGAGGAAAACCACCACAGCCGCGGCGAAGTAGTTCGTCTGGTAGTACATTAAATTGCTGATAACTCTGTTATTCCACTTTGCCACATCTCCAAACTCTGGTTTGGCGAAGCGCTCCGTTCCCGGATAGAAATCATCCCACGTTCTGAAAGGTGCAAGCTCCATTTTGGCTGCCATGACGTCAACGTGAAGTCGAGAAGTGCTCAGCTAACATCACAGAAACTGCGACGCTGCTGATGTGTGACAGGTCAGCTGATCACTGCCGTTTACAGTAGGGGCAGTTGGACGTGACGCCAAACTCTCGCGATAATTAAAGGCTGATTGTTGTCAGTGGGAAGTACAATACGCAAGGTTTGCTTTTCCTTGTGTCTGCGTCACACAATTATCTTTCATAGGCGCGGTGTTACTGCACAGAGGAAAACCAATTTTTCTGGTTCCCGGAAGCGAGTTTTAATGCAATACTAAAAGATATCCACAAATGGATGTGTTCATTTATTTATGACACGAAAAGCACATTGAAGACAATTTACACTTTGGTCTCCGTTCAGTATTAAGAGAGCGTAATGGCTGTTTGTAAAAAAAACAAAAAACAAAACAACAAAATTGTGTGTGTGTGTGTGTGTGTGTGTGTGTGTGTGTGTGTGTATATATATATATATATATATACATATTTATTGTTTGTTTTTGTTTATATATATACAGTATATATTTCCCCCCTCCCCTCTCTGAAGCTGCGTCGAGCTGCGCAGCTTTGACACTCGCCAACTACTCCGTCACACTCGAGGACATGGGACCGTGAAAGTATGGCGGATGCCGAGGAGCCGTAAGTCTCAATGGATGAAAATGCTTTTTAATCGGAGTTTAACGTTTCGCAATTTGACCCTATCGCGGCATGTTTCAAATCTATTCCCATTTTTTCTTCCAGGGAGAAGAAAAGAAGGCGAATAGAGGACCTGACAGACAAGTTAGTGACGAATGCTAATGAAAGGTTTCTCTGCCCGGCAGTAGGGTTGCGTTAGGCAATGAGGCCAGAAAACATGCACATTCACATAATTTAATCCAAATAAAACGATTTTACTGTCAGTCACTAAACTCGTTGTATCTAAATGTGCTCTGAACGTATCTTTGTTTTGATTGACAAGTGATCAACAACAATTGCGTTCTTCTGACCACATTAGGTACACGCGTATTTATCCTGAAAGTAAATTGTTTTGACAAGATGAACTCGTGTAAGGAGATCTGACTTGGTCAGGAGTCCATCACATATTTTAAGTAAGCATCAACCCTGAGAGAAATGCGATTTAAATGACTTTGAATCGTGTGTTTAGTGTGAGACAGCTAATTTACTGTTGTTATACAAAAACCCAGCAGTAATGATGACAAATTGTTTTGTCACCATTGTAGCTTGATTGAAAACTGCCAGGCAGTTGTTTAAAAAGTGGCGCAAATAACTCAAAGACTCCTGAACCATCAACATGTGCAGAAATATTTAACTGCGGTGGATATAAAATGTTTACACACCCCTGTTTAAATGACACAAAACGTGGGACTAAAATAAATCATTTCAAAACTTTTCCCACCATTAATGTAACCTCTTACCTATAAACTGCTCAACTCATTTGAATTAACACAAACAAAGTCTTTTCGAGCGTTTCCAACAGACCATAAGACATTTTGTGTTTGGGAGGTTTTGAAATGGTCCAATGAAACCTTGGTTGAATATTTTGGCCATAATTTAAAAAGGTGTTTTTTCTTGAATGATTCTTCTGATCGTCAAGATGTTCTCGCGTGTGCGTGTGTGTGTGTGTTTAGAATGGCTGTAGATGGTGGCGCCTGCGACTGGGACGGCCGGTGGAATCACGTAAGAAAGTTCCTGGAGAGACCCGGTCCATTCACACATCCCGATTTCGAACCAAGCACAGAGGTGAGCGGGACGCTTCCATAGCCATGTCAACATTGTATGAGCGATGACCTCATAATTACCCCGCCCTGGTGCACGTGTCGCTTCAGACTCTCCAGTTCCTGTTGGAGACGTGCAAGATTTTAGTGATTGGTGCTGGTGGACTTGGCTGCGAACTGCTTAAAGATTTGGTAGGAAGTGGAATGAGAGTGCCCTCAGCTTTGTTCTAACAAGCTTGTGTTTTTGCAGGCCCTGTCTGGGTTTCGCCTCATCCATGTGGTTGACATGGACACGATTGACTTGTCAAACCTCAATCGGCAATTTCTTTTCAGGTAGCTTTCCTTTTTATTATTTTATTCTCAGTCTTTTTGAGATTGTCATCCGACTGTACTTTGAATGGCTTTGTTTGAGACACCTTTTGAGTCGAGGTGCTCTGACGTATGATAATGTTTGTCCCCCCCCCCCCCCCCCCCCCCTCGTCACTGTTAATCTTGGTTGTGTTTGTTTGAACTTGTTTCATCAGACCTAAAGATGTCGGACGACCAAAAGCAGAAGTGGCTGCTGACTTCATCAACAGTCGCATCCCTGGATGTAAAGTTGTCCCGTATCCTACTGGAAACCAAAGCCTCTGACTCTCTCATGACCGTGACCTCATCACACTTGCGAACAACATGAGCATGCTTTTACAGTCATTCCTCAACAGTTCCACATTCAGTCACTACAAGAAAATCCAGGACTTTGATGAGTCCTTCTACCGGCGTAAGTATCAGATGTCAACTTGAGCGAGCGAGTTAAGTCAGCGGACTGGACTCCCTGACCTCCCGCTCTCCCTGCAGAGTTTCACATCATCGTCTGTGGGCTGGACTCCATCATCGCCAGGCGATGGATGAACGGCATGCTGGTGGGAAGCTGCGCTCTCTTCAACAGATGCTCAGCAAGTTCCGTAAAATGAGATTTAGCTCAGTGACCTTTTTGTTGTTGTTGCCAAGTTTAGATATCCCTCCTGAGCTATGAAGATGGAATACTGGACCCCAGCTCCATCATCCCCCTCATTGACGGGGGCACGGAAGGCTTTAAAGGAAACGCCCGTGTCATTTTACCCGGCATGACGGCTTGCGTCGAGTGCACACTTGAGCTGTACCCACCGCAGGTCAGGCTCCCGCTCGGTTTTCCCTCCTTGCACTTCTAAAATGGAGCGTCGGCAAGATTTGTCCAGTAGCATTGTAGTACCCAAGAAGTTGACTCGAACCTGCTCTTTTTCTAATGCTCAGGTTCACTTCCCCATGTGCACCATTGCGTCCATGCCGAGGCTCCCCGAACATTGCATTGAATATCCCAGATTGTTTCAGTGGCCCAAAGAAAAGCCATTTGGAGGTATGGAGCCCATTCCGTCCTTCCCGCGTTGCCGGAGAATCACTGTCGCCTCCTTTGTTCTCCAGAAACCAGTTTAGACGGCGATAATCCCGAGCACATCCAGTGGATGTTTGAGCGAGCGCTGGAGCGAGCTGCACAGTTCAACATCACAGGAGTCACATACCGACTCACTCAAGGTCACGTCCGTTTTGCACGCTCACTAGAACGGACAGCTTTTGCGTTGTCGGGTGTTAACGAGACTCCCATTTTTGCAGGCGTCGTAAAGCGGATCATTCCTGCCGTGGCGTCGACAAATGCCGTTATCGCCGGTATGAAACTGTACCCTAATTACTGTACTCTAATTCTATAGCTCCTGTATTCTATTTGGCGTTCATCTTGTCAGATTTAAATAGCCGTTTCAAAATGATGTTTGATCCGACACTGACAAATGTCCCAAAGAGGTCTTTGGGCTTCAGTCCCGTTTTGCTTCTCCCACTTGCGCTTGTGTTCTTTGCAGCTGCCTGCGCAAGTGAAGTTTTTAAAATTGCGACAAGGTTTGTGCCGTAAGCACGTTTGGAGTCATTCTGCTCAATCGATGGCTTTGTCCGACGCACATGACATCTCTTTCTTGTTACAGTGCGTATATTCCTTTAAATAATTATCTGGTCTTCAATGATGTGGAGGGACTCTACACTTACAGTTTTGAAGCTGAGCGAAAGGTTTGTTGTCCGGGTGTTGATCCCCCCCAGACGAGCAATAACGCAGCTTTGTGCCGCGTGTGTGTTTGTGACGGGCAGGACAACTGTTCGGCGTGCAGCCAGGTGCCTCAAGACCTTCAGTTCCCGCCTTCTGCAAGACTACAGGAGGTCTTAGAGTACCTGACAGAGAACGCCTCCCTGTGAGTAACACTCAACCATTTTTCCACCAAGCCGGACAGCAACACAGTTATTACTATGCAAACCCAAATCCACTGAAGTTGGGACGTTGCCTTAAACCGAACTAAAAACTGAATGCAATAATTTGCAATTCATGTTCAACCGATATTTAATTGAATACCCTACAAAGACAAAATAGTTCATGTTCAAACTGATCAATTTTGTTGTTTTTAGCAAATAACAATTAGAATTTTATGGCTGCAACACGTTCCGAAAAAACTGTGGCAGGGTCACGTTTACCACGGTGTTAATTTGCCTTTTCTTTGAGCAACATTCAGTAAACATTTGGGAACGGCGGACACTAATTATTTGAAGCTTTGGATCTGGAATTCTTTCCCGTTCGTGCTTGGTATACAGCTTCAGCTGCTCAATGGTCCGGGGTCTCCGGCTAATATTTTACGTGATTAGTTTCTGTGTTCGGCAAGCTTTCTGATTATATGAACCTTTTTGAAAATAGGAAAAAGACAGTTATGGGACTCAGCAGATTCGCTGATGCCGTCAGACTGATGCCCCGTTATAAGGGATTGGATCGGGGCGGGGTTGATGCAAATGAAGTCTTTGGTGGGCACGAGTCACCGTTTAGAGGGAATTCTGATTAATAATAATAATAATAATACATTTGATTTATAAGCGCCTTTCAAAACACCCAAGGACACTTTACAGTCATCAACATATGCAGGGTGGTGAGGAAAATTGGCCAATACGCCGGCGGTAATTTTTCCTCTATGCTCGACTCGTGGGCAGGGTACGAAGAGTTCTACGCATTTCGTGGTTAATCAGGCATTGTGTGTTAACAAGCTATAAAAGATTATTTTCTTTTTGTGGTGAAAGTGCTCTGCTTGGTAGGACCTGAGTTAACAGTGAAGAAAAAGCATGACATTTTTATTATTTTCCAGGCAAATGAAATCTCCGGCTATCACCACAACTCTGGAAGGCAAAAATAAGACACTGTACCTGCAGGTAATAGAAGCACACAAGGCAGCATGTTATTTGCATTTAAAACTCAAAACTATAGTACTAGTTGACTTTTAATTGCAGTCTGTCAAATCAATTGAGGAACGAACACGGCCAAACCTCTGCAAAACCTTGAAAGGTACGAAATGGCAAATGGCCTTTTGTCCTTATGCTGTTGACATCGATACACAGTGTTTGTATAAGAATGTATTGATTTTCATTTTTGTCTATTCATGCAGAACTGGGCTTGTCGGACGGACAGGAATTAGCAGTGGCGGACATCACCACGCCTCAGACAGTCCTCTTCAAGCTCAATTTCACTGCCTGAAAGCCGTTTGGATTGCAAAGCACTGACGTGACCTTTGGCTTCCTCTGTCAAAATGGTTACTGTAGCGCATCTGATTATGAGTGTGTATATAGGACGAGTAAAATTCTCATTGGTCAGATAACATTAATAATATTGTTTACCTGTGTGTGGATGCCCATTGTGGAGTTCTTCCTGTCGATCCAATGAGAATGATCATGACAGAGCTGTAATGCAGGTTCATTTTTTTGACTCATTTGAAGATTCGTGGTTCAGGTTTCATTCATTTATTCATGTTGCAGTGTCAAGAGATCATAAGAGAAAGCCAGCCGGCTTAGGTTTTATCCACCTTTCAACTCAAGGAAAGCCACTAAATTATTAAACCTGTTACAAAAGTAGGAAGAAAAACTAAGTAATTACTGGAAGATCCTCATTGGTTGGAAGGGACAAGGATGTGTACATAGACGATGAAGAAGGGAGGTCTGGACTGAAATTTGGAATACCAAAGTGACAAAAATATACAAACAAAAAATGTCATGTTTGTGGACTACTGTATATCTAATGCTGAAAATCATTTGTTCAAAAAAGAAGAAAAAAAAGGTTACTTTTGACACATGTCCATTACAATTTGTATACACCCCTCGGCAACTATAAAATTCCAATACTGCACCACTGTATTATCAGAACTGTCAAGTACAGTATTAATTAAACGAAACAATGGAAACAATCTCGTATTTTGCTGTTGCCAAACACTATGCGGCCACATGCAGAAAAAATACCATTTGTTTTGAAGTAATGCATCCGATTTTGGATTAAACTTCCTTTGTGACGTCAAAATAACGCGATAGGTAGAGAGCTTGAGAGAAGTTCAAGTACGTACTGTAATTGCTTTTGCTGCGACCTTGAGTTCATGTTTTGTAACTACAATCTCTGGTCCTAATGACGTAGCTTGGTTTTAATGACGTCGACGTAACCCGAATATGTACATAGGTCGGAACGATGACATACACTAAGGCAGTATTTCAAGTCTTAAGTAACTATATTTATTCAAACATGTATCAGCCAGAAATATTGCAGCGACGGCACTGGGACAAACTTTGTGCAACAGTCACGAAGATGCATATTTTGTGTCTAAAATGTTTACATTTTAGACACGAAATTTTAGTGCGAGTCAGATTTCAGGAGACACCCGTTCGGAAACTACGTTGTCAGGTCGGCTGCATGGTCAAAAGAATCTGTATGATGATTCCAGATGTGAATGACAGAGTGAATGGTTGTGTTTCCTTTCGTACTCTGCAATTGGCTGGCTTCCAATCCAGGCCGCCTCCAAGTCAAAATCAACTCCAGCTCAGCCTCATTGTGAACAAGAAAATGGAAGAATGGACATGTTCAGGTCTTGGTGAAGGCCTGCTAAACATCCAAACAAACATAAGAATTCACACATACTGTATCCCAGATAAGGAGCACATTTTGGTACATGAATGTGTTTGAGGGCGGCGTGGTGACCAGTGGTTACCACGCCTGCCTCACAGTGCAGAGGTGCCGTGTTCGATTCTGGCTCCAGACTTCCTGTGTGGAGTTTGCATATTCTATCTGTGCCTGCGTGGGTTTACTCTGGTTCCCTCCCACGTTCCAAAAACATGCATGGCAGGTTAATGGAACACTCTAATTGTCCTTAGGTGTGATTGTGACCACGAATTGTTGTTCGTCCATGTGTGCCCTGTGATTGGCTGGCAACCAGTTCGAGGTGTACCCAGCCCACTGCTCGAACACACCTGGCATAGGCTCCAGCACACGCGCGACCCTTGTGAGGATAGGTGGATTAGAAAATCGATGGACTATATTTGAGAAGATTGTATCAATTGAGTAATGGCACTGCCATTAAGTATGGCACTTCATTTGGTCATACTACGGACTTGGGAAAGAAAAACAGGTGCACTTCCGAGAATGAGCATTTATGCTGGGAAAAATATTTAATCCCACCCCCGACCCCTTCAATTACAACTTTTTATTCTCGACACATTACAACTTTAGTCATGAAAAGTTAACTTTATTCTTGTACTGTTGCCATTTTTGCATCATAGGCCGAACAACTCTTCAAAATGCATGTTGAATAATTATAGTACAATTTTGCATTATAAAACCATTTTGTTTCCCCTCATTATTTAACAATCTCTTAAAGTGCCCAATTCCAACATAAGTCAACTAGAGTGAGGCATAACATCTCTTTAAAAACAACAACAACAAAAAACAAACATTTGCTCTAGTTGGACTGTGTAGGGAACACATTGAGGCCTGCACACCGCAGATTGCAAGCAATAGATTATGATGAGTCAGACATAGGTTAAAAAAGGTCAAGTGTGACGTAAACTTGGCCAACCATCTTTTATATATATATATTATTATATATGTTATTATTTTTTTATTTTATTTTTTTAACGCAACCCACCCAGGTTCATAGTTAGACCCACAGCAACATGCTAATAACGAAAATGCCTTTTGTTCGGCACTCTCTGGCGAGTGACGTAATTTACAGAAGGCTGAGTCGCCAGTCAACCATTGTACTGCATTGTTGATTGTCCCGTTAATTGCTCTTTGTCATTGTTACGAGTGATTCGGGGAAATGCCTCTGCGTTGTGCGGCAATCCGCTGATCACATTCAGGCAAACAGTTGTTTGAAAAGGGCACGAAAATGGACCAGAAATTAACAAACTTTATTAGGAAGCAATTAAAAACAGAGGCAGACTAAATAAAGTGATGGGGAGTGGTATGTAACCTGCCAATGAAAGAGGAAAAACGAGACAGGGCTGGGGCTTTCCACGACAATGGTAAAAAAAAAGAGGGGAGGATCCAAAACTACACAGCACCCATGACACAACAAACCAAAACTTGAAAAGTGTCCACCACCCGCACCGTGGCCCTCAGCACCTCCATCCATCCATCCATTTTCCGATCCGCTTTGTCCTCCCAAGGGTCGCGGGGGGTGCTGAAGCCTGTATCCCAGCCGTCTTTGGGGGACACCGTGAATCGGTTGCCAGCCAATCGCAGGGCACAGAGAGACGAACAACCATCCGCGCTCACACTCACACCAAGGGACAGTTTGGAGTGTTCAATCAGCCTGCCATGCATGTTTTTGGAATGTGGGAGGAAACTGGAGTACCCGGAGAAAACCCACGCAGGCCCAAGGAGAACATGCAAACTCCACACAGGAAGGCCGGAGCCGGGATCGAACACACAACTTCTGTTGACGTGCTAACCACTGGACCACCGGGCTGCCCGCCCTCAGCACCTGTCAAACAAAAATAAACACATGCTTAAAACATGCCATTATGGCTGCCCCATACCACAAAGAAAATGGAACATTCACCCCAAACCAAAAGAACCCAAAACTAAAAAATTTCAAACTGAGATAAAACAATTTATAAACAAACAAATATAAAGCAAAAGGCAAATTTAGCACGAATTTTACAGAAAAGAACACATGAGAAATAATATCTGGCTGGCTTTGTACACTACACTTCCCATAGTGAGCCCTGCTATTGTTATCCTTGAAGTGACGTCACACTTCCGGGTTTGACGCTCGTCAGGATCTCACTTTGTTTTTAAAGACAAACCCCATCTTTTGTGTGTTGCTGAAAGAGTTGGATGTATATTTTTGTTCTATATCTGGCTGTAAAAATAAGAAAGCTGTGAAAACCTTGAAACTTTGTTCACATTTTAATATCTTCAAATTTTCTTAGGACCCCTGATATTTATTTCTCTTTACATTTTAAAATGGTTTTGCGGAATGTGATATCTAATGTGTATTTCTCTCACACGCGATGTTTCTGTTATCTACAATCTGTCAAAAAAAAGGATCTCACTTTGTCGGATTTAAGAATTATGAATGACTTTTCAAGCTTTATTTATTGTATTTTTTAACGACTTTACTTGCGACATAAATATTCCATTTGGGATTTTCTAAAATTACTTCACACTTTACCTTTAAATGGGTTGGATTGGGGTTGTTTTAAACAACCAGGAAATGTTTGTTTCCTGGTTCAGCGTCGAGAAGGAAGTGAACAGAAATGGCTTCTGCCTCTTTCACAGACGATTTGACTTGTTCAATTTGTCTGACACTTTTTACCGATCCGGTCACTCTTCTCTGCGGCCACTCTTTTTGCAGAAAATGTCTGACACGCTTTTGGGACACACAGCACCAGTGTCCGCAATGCCGGGCGTCGCTCGCCTGCACCGAAGAAGGTTTATGTACCAACTTCGTCTTGCTCAGTCTTGCTGAAAAAGCCAAACAAACAGACGGGATCGACAAAGAGCACATTACAACAAAGGCTGAGGTAAAGTATACCAGGGCAACTACTCACTCATTGTAAGCGTTCACCACGCTTTTTACTTGTGATATGTCGATTGTGTTATTTTCTCCGTCTCGTCTTTGATTTGATCTTGATTATCTTCAACGATAAAATAAAGCGTATAGTCTCAAGAGCATCGACTCTGTATTAAGTGTTAAATTAGACAACGTTGCAGAAGGAAGCAAAAGTTTGTATTTTCCTCTTCCCGGGTTGTTCCATACCGTGGCGGACGGGGGCAAACGCGACGCAAACCGCTGAACTCCGCAAACACAGGATTTTTTTGTAAACAAACAAACCAACAAACCAAAAAAAACAAACAAACATAAATGCAGGAAGACACACACAAACGCAAGAAAGAACTGCTGCAATCACAACAATAACGTGGAAGGAAACATTACAAGCCACCAAACAAATGCAAAACAAACAAACAAGGAAATCCAAAAATCACAAACTGAGTCTTATGATGCCAAAGGCTACTCATCACATAGCCCCTGTCGACCACATAACCCGTGATGCCATGTGGCCGAAAGTGCGGCCTTTGGAGGACCCAGCCTATGGTGGACACAGCAATAGACAAGACTCTGAATCGTAAAGTGTGTATAAATGAAAGAAACTGGAGTTGTCATCATTTGAATCAGGTGTGCTGGAATAGGGAGACATACAAAACACGCAAGACATCGAGGAATGGAGCTGGACATGGCCGCTATACTTCTTCTCGCTTAGCTAATGTGTTCCATGTGTGAGTTTGATACACCGCTGTAGTTTTCTGGAAGAATCCAAATAAGAATACATGTCATTTTTCACTCGGTGTCCGCCACCTACTTTTTGGTCCAGACGCCCGAATTGAGAATAACTGGTGGATCCAAACTTCCGCAAGAGAGTGCGTGTCGCGGCTAAAGACAAGCTTTAAGCCACCGAGTTGCTGCATCGTTGAACAGACGGTCCGATTATTTCTTCAGGTCATTCTTCGTTGTGTTTCATTAAACTCCACTAAATTTCCAATCGTTGTTAATGAACGTCAACATGGCGGCGACCGGCTGTGACGGACGGTGTTGACAGCAGTCGAAAAACATTGCAACTAAAAAAAAAAAGGGCAACATAGTGCAGAAGACTTGCCCTTCTTTCTCAAATATGTTTCTTGTGGCCGTGTTAGTCATCCAAACATATTTTGTCGACAGGTTGCTGAAATGTGTCCGGAGCACGATGAGAAGCTGAAACTTTACTGTGTGACCGACCAGCAGCTGATTTGCATCATATGTCGAGATGGCGAGCGGCATGAAGGGCACACTTTCAAACCCATCAAGGAAGCGAGCGCATCTCTGAAGCGGGAGCTGGAAAAGGGACTGGACCGCATTCCTGGAGACATAAAAACTTTGGAGCGGTTGTTCAACACTCAGGGGGAAAATATAAATGCAACTAAGGACAGGTCTTGTCAACTGGTGCGCCAAATCAGTGCGCAGTTTCAGGAGCTGCACCAGTTTTTGCGAAAAAGAGAGGAGGAGCTGAAGAATGAGGTGACGCGGCAAGAAAACGTTGACGTGGAGCAAATGAGCAAGATGCTGAATGCTATCGAGGAGGAGCTGTCCCAGAGTAGAGCGCTGCAGGCGAAAGCTGTCGCCGTTCTGGCAATTTCCGACCCTGAGGCGTTTCTCAAGGGCTGGGCCAAAGGCAACAACGTAATGCTTCAAGGAGCATCCCGACCAAAAGCAAAAGATCTCTCGGTCGTGGAAACCTCGCTTTCCCTGGGCCCTTATGAGAGTCACCTCAAATTTTTTGTATGGAAAGAGATGCTTCAGGTGATCGAGCCTCGAGAAGTGCAGCTCATACTCGAAGGGGAGGAGTCCCAGACCAATCTGTCTATGGACAGACGCAGTGTGCTCCACAGGATCGACGGTCGAAGTCAAACTTTATTACCCCAAAAACCGAGATTCAAGACCTTACGGGTTCTTTCGCAGCCAGAGCCTCAAAAAAACGCTCCATTGCAGCGCTGCCTGCAACGTTTCACTCCTCCGTATCATGGCTTTGCCACCAGTGCGAATGCGTTCACTTCAGGGCAGCACTACTGGGAAATAGAGGTGGGCCAGATTGTCCAAACTGGCTTTTGGGAAGTGGGCATACAGGATCATATTCTCACATGTGACGGTGGAGAGCTTTTCACCGGTTGTCCAGAAGGAGTAACTCTGCTCACTCTCCAGAGCATCCCACGAAAGATCGGGATCTATCTGGACCTCTCGTCCCAGAAGCTCGCTTTCTACGATGCGACCAACATGGCACACATTCACACGGTCAGCACGAAAAGCTCTCGAGCAACATCAATGTCAGCAACGCTAAAAATGAATTACGCAACCCCAAATATCGTCCCTTTTACAGTGTGCTGGTATTAAAGCATGTTTGGGTAAAACCCACCGCGGCAAACGGAAGAATTCAAAATACCCTTCTTCGACACTTGTGGAGTTGCATGACGCAACAGCAATTCCTATATCATTGATGTCCATCCATCCATTCATTTTCTGATCGGCCTGTCCTCACAAGGGTCGCGGGGCGTGCTGCAGTCTATCGCAGCTGTCTTCGGTGGGGGACACCCTGAACCGGTTGCCAGCCAATCGCAATGTTTTAATAATTTGAACAAGCATGAAAACTTTTCACAGACTGCCCACATGAATTTTGACAGTTTAACCGCGCCCTACCGGATCAAAGCAGTAATCAACAGTCATCGTTGATCATGCTCATTTGGAAGTACCAATGATGTTAACGCCGTATGTGGGAACACAACTTCCAAAATTATTCTTTACATTTCAAGAGGAGGCGGCTCGGTGGTCGACTGGTTAGCACGCCGGCCTCACAGTGCAGAAGTGCAGGATTCGATTCTGGGCTATGATCTACCTGTGTGGAGTTTGCATGTTCCCCCCGTGCCTTGTGGGTTTTCTCCAGGTACTCCAGTTTCCTCCCACATTCCAAAAACATGCATGGGAGGTTAATGGAACACTCAAAATTGTCCCAAGGTGTGAGTGTTCGCGCGGATGGTTGTTCGTCTCTGTGTGTCTTGCGATTGGCTGGCAACCAGTTCAGGGTGTCCCCCGCCTACTGCCCGGAGACGGCTGGGATAGGCTCCAGCACCCCCCCCCCCGCGACCCTTGTGACGATAAAGCGGATCGGAAAATGGATGGATGGACTTCCTCTGTTCAAAAACAGCGGCACGGTGGATGACTGGTTAGCAGTCCAGGTTTCGAATCCGGGCTCCAGCCTTATAGGGTGGAGTTTGCATGTTCTCCCCACGCCTGTGTGGGTTTTCTCCGGGTACTCCGCAGAAACATGCCTGACAGGTTCATGGAACACTCTCAATTGTGAGTGTAAATGCTTCTTGTCTATGTGTGCCACTGCAATTAGTTGGCAACCAGTTCAGGGGCAGCACTGTTAGGCTCCAGCAGGGATAGGCTCCATCACCCCCCACAACGCTTGTGAATGATAAGCAGACATGAAAATGGATGGATGCATGTTACAAAGTAATAAAACGTTGAATCAGTATTGTCTTTGTTTTCATTACCAATGTGCAATGTCAAGTCAAATTTTACAGCATATTTTCAGATTCGGAGCGTTTGGGGGTCTGACCTTACTCAAAGTATATGCCCCCTCTATCCCAGCAGGACTTTCGTTCAACATGCCCATTAATCGATCATTGATCCGCCAAGCAACATGCACCTAATGGCCAACATTTTTGTCAACTCAGGGTGGGGGTTGAACCACAGTGCCAATTGGATGGCCAGGGCCCACTGCCCCATTGGCCCCGCCTTCTGCAAGCCCCTGCAGTGAACATTACAAACGGTGGTGATCTCAAAGCTAAAATGGGACGTCAACGTCATCTACTGGTAGTTGTGCATCAATAAAGCTGTTTCCACGTTTGACATTTACAGTGGAGTAGCATCAGACGCTTCCCCACGACATCCCAGTTGAAAACAAAAACGTACTTGGCAAGTCTACTTGTCAATGGCAGTGAATGAGTTTTCAGAAATCATGGCGATTCTTTTCATTGCGATGCCGTAATGGCAGTCAGATCTATTGTATGTCTTGCGGAAGAAATCCTGGATGGCACTTAAGTGCTTGAACTTCGGACGAACAGAAAACAGAAGTTGTAGTGTTTGGTCACGGAGGTCTCACGTTCAACCCCCCTGTAATAACGTTGGATTTTTATTATTTAAGAAAATCCTTTCCTAAAGTGACTTGGATTAACTGGCATGAATTACAGAGTCAATGCTTTCTTTCACGAGACCATCGTTCACAATGCATTTTAAAACCTTTTAAATTTTCTTTTCTTTTTGCACAACCCTCCCTGCTTCACTGCGTACATTTTCCTTTTTTTTTTCTTACCTTGTAAAGTGAAACTGCTAGAATATGATCACTCAACCTGGATCGTCCGCTAATAAGTTGCCTGATTAATACAGGCAGTTTTCGTCTGTGCCAGGCTCACAATGACCATAAAAACAAGTTGAAAAGATAAGCTGCTTGCATTTGGTCTACAAAATTGGAAACACACTCGCCATGCTCACAAGAACACACTCGGCACTTGTTGGGTTTTTCTTGGCTTATAAGAGCACATGTGAAAATAAAATGACCGCCGCCGATTGAAAACAAGGCAGCGCTTTTTATGCGTGGGAAAAAAACCAACGAGTATGCAAAATAAATACATGCATGTCTACAGTTTGTACAGCAGTGGTTCTCATCATGTCCGTACAATCGGTGCGTGTCCCGGACACTCTCCAATGTAGTGTGCGGCTCACAGAGCTGTCTCAAAAATGACCAAACTCCGATCTGGCCCGTCCGCCTCACCGCTACTCAGGTTGGGTCGGCTTCTGCTCTCATAAGCCTGAAAGATATGTATGCAGCGTTAGTCGAGGTTTTCCTCAAACCCTTTGTGGGTCGCCGCGGCTTCCAAAATGCGCGCAAACTTTCCACAGAGACTTGCCTTTTTAGCTGCCTCCAGCAGGGCCGCAGCCTCTTGCTTGCCGGTCTGCAGCACCATTTTCCGAAAAATAGAAGAGGGGTCCAGGAGAAGCGTGTATGGCTCATCGTACCCGTGGATTCTCCCTGCATCTAGAACCTGGAGCCACATGCGTGAGTACGTTGTGCCGAGTGTGGGATAAAGAACGAGTGAATACGACTGAAAGAGGCAGCACCAGGATGCGATCGCTGTCTATGATGGTGTTGAGGCGATGGGCGATGGTGAGCACGGTGCATTCCCGGAACTTCTCCCGAATAGTTCTCTGGATCAGTTCATCTGTCCTGCAAACACATTGCAAAGGCTATGAAACCGCCGTCCGTTTCAGCCTGCCAAGCGGAACCCAGCGCGGTCGGTCAGAATTCTTCACACGTGTCGAAAATCAAATCTCGCAGGTCCCATTAACATAAAGCGCTGCATGTACAGTAATCCCTCGTTCATCGCGGTTAATGGGGACCAAAACCACCAGCGATAAACGAAAATCCGCTACTTCCAATTAACATATATATATATTTTCCGATTATTACTAGGGTCGCGGGGGTGCTGGAGCCTATCCCAGCAGTCTTCGGGCAGTAGGCGGGGGACACCCTGAATTGGTTGCGCTCGCAGGGACAATTTAGCGCTTGAGCAGAGCCACACACACACACACACACACACACACACACACACACACACACACACACACACACACACACACACACACACACACACACACACACACACACACACACAGGCCAGCGATCCTGCAGCGTGCAGCAGTGTTTATGATTAGTCAATTAAGGTTGTTAAGACAGTTAAGGATAGAGTTTATGATTAGTCAATTAAGGTTGTTAAGACAGTTAAGGATAGAGAGACCTGCTTTTGTTCTTATAAGTCTCTCTCGCTCTCTCTCATGCGAGTTCTGCACACACTAGCAGCATCGTAAACAACACTTAGACACATGGCTTTACATCTTCTCACCCCACATGTACTGTATATGTTGCTCCATGTGTGTTTTGTTGACTTTTGCTGCTTTTCGCAGACCGTTTGCGGACTTTTTGCGGACTTAAAAAAAAAATGTTTGAAAAAATCCGCGATGCATCGAGGCCGCGATAAACGAACCGCGAAATAGCGAGGGATCACTGTACTCCTTGCCCTCTTTGGCTTTGCTGGATAAAATCAGTCTTGTCGCTTCAATGACATATATCGGCATGAGTACAATTGTCTTATGTTTCTAACCGACCAATCTGTGCCAAAATAGGTAAAAAATTCAACGAGTTATGAATTTATTGGAGCCAAACATCTCGATACAAGTGAATAGAAGAGATCGGCGGGAATCCCGGTTCAAGATGGCGGCTCCGTTTGCATGTCCACAACCATCCATCCATCCATTTTCCGAACCGCTTTATCCTCACTAGGGTCGCGGGGGGTGCCGGAGCCCATCCCAGCTGTCTTCGGGCAGTAGGCGGGGGACACCCTGAATTGGTTGCCAGCCAATCGCAGGGCACAGAGAGACGAACAACCATCCACGCTCACACTCATACCTAGGGACAATTTAGAGTGCACAATCAGCCTGCCATGCATGTTTTTGGAACGTGGGAGGAAACCGGAGCACCCAGAGAAAACCCACGCAGGCCCGGGGAGAACATGCAAACTCAGACACAGGGAGGCCGGAGCTGGATTTGAACCCGGTACCTCAGCACTGTGAAGCCGATGTGCTAACCACTGGACTACCGGGCCGCCCTGTCCACAACCAGCCGAGCCTTGATCCAGATCAGGGGTTCTTAACCTTGTTAGAGGTACCGAACCCAACCAGTACATATGCATATTCACCGAACCCTTCACCAAACAAAAACTGACTGTTTACAAATTCAAGACACAAAACAGTATTTTTTTTAAAACGGAGAAAAAGTAAATATTCGTTCGAACCCAGGTTAAGAACCACTGATCGAGAGGTTCTGTGCTTTGTATGTCTATGTTCTTCTTCTTCTACGCATCGCATTGCACATGCTGGCAGCGGTGCAGTACATCCTAGACTCCGGCGTGCACTTTGCATCGCTATTCCGGCCGTAAGAGTCACTAAATATGTCACACACATTCATAAAATATATTTGACAGCATGTGCGGCAAATGCGTGATAAGGCAGGGTCACTGGCGATAGAGAGACAAACAGCCACGGTTCTTGTGTGTTGGCACCCGCCAGCTGCCCGGGCCGACAATTAATGTGCCCATGGTAACTGAAGGCGCGCAGTCTGCATGTCTCGCTTCACTTCCCGCCGTTGTATTTCAACAGGAAATGTGCACATTCTGCTGGCTTACTGATGAAATCATCGATAATGATTGGATTGAAAAGGAAAATCAACGGAAAGCACGACCACAGAAGTAAAACGGAACCATTTCATCCAAGTTTTTTTCAAACTCTTCACATGCAGAGAAAGTCCAGCATGGGGCGCCATTGAGGCCCTGCCCCACTTGGCTCCGCTGAACGCACATCCCTGGAAATTGACTACCTGGGGTCTACGTTGGCAGTGGCCTCATCAATAATGAGGATGCGGTTCTTCCTCAGGATGGCTCTGGCCAGACACACCAGCTGCCTCTGGCCCACGCTGAAGTTGGAGCCAGACTCAGCCAGAACAGTTTCCAGTTTTCCAGGAAGCTCTTCTACCACGCCCTTCAGCTGGACCTGTAAACCACACAGAGGAAACAGTCTCAACATGTCCAAGCCCAGATTGTTTACAGTTTTAATCTTATGGAATTATTTGAAAAATGCGCTCATGTCATGTGTCATCATTCTGCATGATTGCATCTGCTTGCATGCACGGAACCTCTTGAAGTGCATTCCAGAGCTCCTCCTCTGAATGTTGGTTGAAAGGATCGAGGTTTTTTCTCATGGAGCCTGTGAACAGCACCGGGTCCTGAAGAAAGAATCGAGAGGAACGAAAAGAAAACACACACAAATATACTTTATAAATGCAAAATGTACAAAACTTATAATGTTGCCTCACCGGGAGCTACCGCAAAGCTTGCAAGTACAGACACTTCTTCACACCAAGGTTAATATGGTTATGGTCAACAAAAATGAATGAAATCCATCCATCCATCCATCCATTTTCCGAACCGCTTGATCCTCACTAGGGTCGCGGGGGGTGCTGGAGCCCATCCCAGCCGTCTTCGGGCAGTAGGCGGGGGACACCCTGAATTGGTTGCCAGCCAATCGCAGGGCACACAGAGACGAACAACCATCCACGCTCACACTCATACCTAGGGACAATTTAGAGTGCCCAATCAGCCTGCCATGCATGTTTTTGGAATGTGGGAGGAAACCGGAGCACCCGGAGAAAACCCACGCAGGCCCGGGGAGAACATGCAAACTCCACACAGGGAGGCCGGAGCTGGAATTGAACCGGGTACCTCTGCACTGTGAAGCCGACGTGCTAACCACTGGACTACCGGGCCGCCTGAATGAAATCACACAAACTAAAATAAAAAAAAAAAAAAAAACACTTTTGCTAACAAAATAAAATAAAAACAAGTGGGTTTTTTTCTTAATAAGCTTAACTGAAATTTCATTTGACATTTACAAAACTAATAAAACACCGCTGGTTTCCGTCTTTGTCAATTTCTTATATGAGCTTCCAGGGTTATTTTAAATGCATTGATTACAGCATGGTCATTAGCAGGAAGAAGGAAGGTTGTCTGGGTGTTGTGTTTCTTTTACTAGCTCCGTTATCCAATAAAAAAGCACCACCCAGATGACATCACTCCTAGGCGACGAATCATGTGAGCCGTCAACTAAACTGAAATATTTTTGAAAGAAACGGCAAAAAAAATAATGAACTCTCTGTAAACAAATAAAAATAACCAAATTTTGAAGAACCCCCCCCCCCCCAACTCAAAACAAAATAAAAATGAACTTCAATGAAAAAGCCTGAAAACTATCGACAGTCGATTGTCATCTGATTCAAGCGAGGATGTCGGCTGCCAACTACCTGAGGAATGATGGACATCCTCTGACGAATGTCGTGAAGTCCCAGCTCAGAAGTCAACACACCATCGATGTAGATCTTTCCTTCGGGTTCGGCCAGGCGGAACAGGGCTGACACCAGGGAGCTTTTCCCAGCGCCTGTCCGACCCACGATGCCCACCTGACGTCAGGAATGAACATCAAAGCAGCTTTTTCAGTCATCATTGATATCATGTTGTGACAATAATATCTCTGACCTTTTCTTTGGGTTGGAATGTCACTTTCAAGTTGTCCAAAACTCTGGGACCATCAGAGCTGTAGGAAAAACTGACCCCGTCAAAGGTCACCAGACCTTTGCTGGGCCAATCAGGGGGAGGTCGCTTTTTGGTTTCCCAGGGGGCTTCACTCTCCAGTTCGGTGTATTCCATCACCCGTTCCACCGATGTCATCTGTTAACAGGTTGACCACATTCACATTTTCGATACCGCCTCACACATCCGTAACCTTAATCGACTGAAAAGTTGACTTCATTCACTTATACGGGTGTTAGAAAGGAGTGGAACATTTCCAGTAAATTCCCAGGTAGTTTCTGGTAAATTTCTATGGGAGATTACGCTGTGGAAATTTGAGAAATATTTTAAATTTGACGGGAATTTACTGGGAATTGGGGCTAATTTTGTCATGAACAGAAATCCATGCAAAATAGGTAGCTCGCCTTGCCTACGTACAGGATCATCACCACATTAATTGCTCCATTTTCCCCCCACTCCACTTCACTCGAGCGACACCGTATCTGAAGCTTGCTCATATTTCAAAATTTGGCTCAAAAAAGAAAGCAAAATCACAAGAGAAAAAAAACAAAACACAATTAAGATTAAGAGCCAACCTTCAATTTAGTTCTTCCATTTTGTTTTGTTTGACTCTGTTGATTGTCTAGAACTTCCATTTATGACAGAACGCTCATCACTCTGCAACCCTAGCCTCGTACCAGGTTCTCCACCTCAGCGCTCTGCCGGACCCCCCACTGGAACATGCCCATCAGAGTGATGGAGTAGCTCAAAGCCAAACCCACAGAGCCGGCATCCAGTTCTGAGAGGATAAACACATTTCACAGAGCCTTTCATCTGACCGTCTCACACAATACCCCTTGCTGTAATATGGTCAAAGACTTCCTTACGGTCACGGAGCAGCAGGCAGCCAAAGGTGGTGATTGTCACAAAGATGGAGCACATGCCATCGAGGCGTATGGCAAACCAGCGAGACGTGGTCAGGAAAAGAAACCACGCCGCTGTTTCAGGAGCACATGTTACAATGGTCATTGTTTGTCCCATCAACAAACAATGGCTCTCTTCTCAAACAACCTGAGTGCAGATCCTGATGGGCGTCAAAGGCCTTTTGGAAGCGGCCTTCTGCTCTGAAGGCTCGAATAGTCCACAGGCCCTGCAGAGAGGAAGACAGGTGCGAGAAAACTGGACTCCGAGCTGCGTGAGAGGAGGGGAGTTCATCTTAACAATTTTTCAGACACGCGAGTGTGCACTCATTTAGACCCTGTGGCGGACACTCACTTGTGGACTCCAGACGTTTGATGTCTCTGGAAGTCTCCAGGAAGTAGCGCCGGAGGAAGATGAAGACAATAAGTAGGGGGAGCACAGGAAGGAGAATCCAGGGGATCACACCCACCGCAACCGCAACCACTCCGATGATTTGCAGAAAAACCTGAGAACAACCAATGCCAGTAGAATCAACGTAACATTACCTGTTAATGTCTTTTTACGAACAAATAAGAATGAGTGGACAGCTAACATGCATGAAATTTTGCGAAATAAAAGGCACAAATCTACCAACCTTGCCAAACGCTCCCATAATACAAGCAGGAACAAATCGAAGTGAAAAGTAGCATTTTACTGGGCTTAATTTAGGAGATAATGCTATTTTCTTTTTTAAAAACTTTCTCATAGTCCACTTTTATCTCATGCTTGATTCTCTAGCTAACAGCCCATCAAAGTCTGCGTCACCATTTTGCACACTGCCGATCGACGGCTCATTCATTCAAATCACATCTAAGAAGTACAATGACACAACAATCTCTTTGTTCTTCTTCTTCTTCTCCTTTCGGTTTGTCCCTTTTCAGGGGTTGCCACAGCGAGTCATTAATTTCCATCTTTCCCTGTTCTCTGCATCCTCTATTCTAACTCCAACTACCTGCATGTCTTCCCTGACGACATCCATGAATCTCCTCTTTGGCCTTCCTCTCTGTCTCCAACCTGGTAGCTCCATCTCTAACATTCTCCTACCAGTATATCTACTGTCCCTCCTCTTTACATGTCCAAAGCATCTCAGTCTGGCCTCTCAAATTTTTTCTCCAAACTTTTCTGTCTGAGTTGTCCCTCTGATGACCTCATTTCTGATCCTGTCCATCCTTGTCACTCCTAAGGAGAATCTCAGCACACTTAACTTAAAAAAACAATTATTCACAATTGTTTTTACATAGACTTGTTCCTGCTTCGATTATGAATGTGTTGGGCAGGGTTGGTCTAGATGTGCATGTAATTCCAAGGGCCCCTGACCATGGATGGTATGATAAACAATATAATAACAATATACAGTCAAACCTCGGTTTTCAAAGGTCTCGGTTCTCGACCAATTCGGTTTTCGACCAAAGATTTCAAGTTTTTTATGCCTCGGATGACGAACAAATTTCAGTTCTCGAACAAACTGAGCGCACTTGAATGCACCATTTGACTCCTCTCGCCTTCCTTACACGAGGAAATGACGCTTCCTCGGGTAGACAAGGAAGTGACGCTTCCTCGTGTTACTTTCCATTGTGAGCAGACGTGTTCAGTAAACATTTTTATTTTAAAAAGAGCGTGGTTTTGGTTTTCAAACAGCCTTCTGGAACAGATTATGGACGAAAACCGAGGTTTGAATGTATTCATCAAGAGACGGGCGCTAGGAATTAGCATTTGCTATAAGCACAATGACGCGCACATCTGAATATATATATATATATATATACACACACACACACACACACACACACACTTTCATTGAAAAAGCCCTATGACAATTTTTTTTGTTCTGTTGCTGAAAGAGTGCCGGCTTTTGCTATTCCGGTTGAACTGGCTACTTACACAGATGTGTGCTCTTCATTTAATATTCAACACATATTGAAATAGGGCAACAGAAGACTTTATTCACGTTTTACTGGCACAACCAGTGGTACAACTATTCCAAGGTTAGATGTGGTGTTTCTATTTTTTTTAAACCATGTAACAAAGTAGCAGTTGTTGGGATGAAATGTAATTATAAATTAATCTAATTAGGTAGTACTTCTCAAGCAGGTAATGTGTGTAATTGTCAAAGGTGACACATTGTAGTGTGGTATCATGTTACTTACTATAATGAATTGGATATGTGCCTGTAAATGCATCACGAACAGTACCTGATGCTATAAAGATAAGAAAACCTTTATTTGTCTCCCAAAATTATGAATGAATAAATAAATAAAGATAGATAGATAGATAGATAGATAGATAGATAGATAGATAGATAGATAGATAGATAGATAGATAGATAGATAGATAGATAGATAGATAATAAATAAAAAGGTACATATAGGTTTTGGAGAAACGTGTACTACCAGCCAAGCAACATCTTTTTTTGGGATGTCCCTGCTTATTCCAGCAAGACAATGCCATGGCCGAATTCTGCAAATGTTGCAACAGGTACAATGTCTCAATGTCTCAAATGAAGACCACTGCCGCTCAAGTAATCAGCAGGCCGCAACTGCAACACCAGTAGACACAAAACAGAGCATACACGTCATCAGCAAGATTGGTGTTTAGGAAGAGACACCTGTCGATAGAGAATGGTTCCCAAACTCCACTTCACACACCCACTTTGCTAGGAAATCGACACAATTAACAAAATTGGAAAATCCAAACATGGACATGCTTATGTACAGGGACTCATCGGCAGAAAATAAACCCCATTATAAATTGTAAAGTCCAAATAGAGACACCATTAAAAGTTAGGACATTGAAGGGAAATTACCGTACACAGTACGGGACAGAAATCTCAAGATTTGTTCAGCTTGGAATAAATCATATGGTGACCAGATTCACCTCTTGGCCTCTAGCCTCAATTTATGCCTGTTTTGTTTTTATCTGTACCTGATACTTCCACCCATCCATCCATTTTCTAATCCGCTTATCCTCACGAAAGTCGCAGACATGCTGGAGCCACTCTGCCTTCACCCACCCCTGCCTGCCCACTTCGCCCCCTTTTTCCTCCCACCACCCTGATTGTTGGCGACTCCATAACCCGAAACCTCCGGTTCTTCAACGCAACAACACACTGCTTCCCCGGAGCCACTGTTCCCATCATCCTCGCAAAACTCCCCAGCCTGCTTCATTCACTCCAACCATCTGTCCATAGAATTATTGTACATGTTGGCTGCGTTGATGCATCCCACCGGCAGTCAGAAATCACCAAAGGTCACTTCAACAAACTTCTTCAGTTCCTCAACACGACCGGGAAAACAATTTTCATCAGCGGCCCACTCTCTCCGCATCGTGGCATGGGCATTTTCAGCCGCATTCTTAGCCTCCACACCTGGCTCCAAACTGCCTGCAGGACACACAACGTGGGCTTTATTGACAATTTTAATACATTTTGGCGCCGTCCATCCCTTTTAAAGGCGGACGGTTTTCACCCCAACAAACTTGGCAGCAGAATACTGGCAGCAAATCTCCAGCATGCTGTCCACCACTCCACAAGCTGACTAGTCGCAAATCACACACCTCCACCTTCCCCTTCCTCCACATTAACAACACACAGCACTTCCACTTGCCATAGTCCCCCCTACAGGCCCCAGTTGTCACTGTCTCATCCTGCTGCCATTTACCCCATTCAATCCATCATCACAGCCAGACACCCTCACTACTACAATAACAAGAGAAAATATTTTAAAATGTCAAGCACCAACCTCCGCCCACTCCCCCAATCCTCACTGTTACCCAGACATCACAAAATCCTCAAACTGGCTCTATTTAACACCCGCTCACTCAATAACAAAGCACTCGTTTTACACGAATTCATAACTGACAATAACCTGGACTTCCTCTTTATCACCGAAACTTGGCACAAACACCTGGACTACTTCTCACTCAACCAAGCCACCCCACCTGGTTACACCTACATCGACAAGCCCCGCCTCACTAGCCGAGGTGGTGGGGTGGCATCAGTCCACAAAACAGAGTTTATAATCAGCACTATATCCACCTCACCCACTGAGTCCTTTGAACATATCACCTTCAAATTCCCTGGTCCCTCCCCCTTGGTCATTGCTGTCATTTACCGTCCCCCGAAATTTAACCCATCATTTTTTTCAGACTTCTCCGATTTTGTCACACAGCTCTTACCTATTTCACCTTTCACTCTGCTTCTTGGCGACTTTAACTTCCATATTGATAACACCTACTGCAAACATGCCTCTGAATTTCTGGACCTTTTGGACTGCCTTAACTTCACTCAACATGTCAACTTCCCCACCCACACCCACGGTCACACTCTGGACTTGGTCTGTTCCACCGGTCTCACCATTGAAAAACTCTCTAGCACCAACCTCAACATCTCCGATCATCTGGCTATCACTCTGAACCTCCACCTCCCTACCCCCCTTCCCAAGGAAAAGCGCACCATATCATTCAGGAACCTCAAATCCATCTCCCCAACTGACTTTTCTACCTCTGTCCTCAACCACCTGTCCATACTACCTCCTCCACTGTCCCATGACCCCACTGTTCTCACCAACCACTACAACAGCACTCTCTCCTCCTGTCTTAATCAACTCGCCCCCATCAAAACCAAATCTGTCTCCTTCACTCACTCAGCCCCCTGGTACACCCCAGAACTCCGCAAACTTAAAACCCGAAAACGCCAGCTAGAAAGACTCTATAAAAATCTGGTTTAACCGTTCACCTCCTCGCCTACACCGATCACCTTCAGTTGTACAAGACCGCACTCGACTCCAGCCGTTCCACCTACTACTCCAACCTCATCCACACTGACTCCAACAACCAAAAGGCTCTCTTCTCCACCGTCAACAAACTCCTCAAACCCAGCGACAATATTTCAACCTCATTTACCGTTGATAAATGCAATTCATTCCTCTCCTACTTTCAATCCAAAATCGACATCCTCTACAGTTCACTCACCACCTCTCCCGTCCCCCCTCCCTTACTACCAGCATCCATCACTCCAACTACTTCACCTCTCTCTGAATTCACACCTGTCTCCATAGCCAAACTCACCAATATCATCTCAACAATGAATTCCTCCACCTGCACACTGGATCCCATTCCATCCACCTTCGTCAAGCTCTGCTTTCCCACCATCTCCCACCTCGTCATGAACATTGTCAACTCCTCCCTCAACCTTGCCTATGTCCCCTCCTCACTCAAACTGGCTGCTGTAACCCCCATCATCAAAAAACCCGGACTCAACCCTGACATCATGAGCAACTTTCGACCCATCTCCAACCTCCCCTTTCTGTCCAAAGTCATAGAACGTGTTGTCGCATCTCAAATTAAAACCTACCTAGACAATAACCAACTTTTCGAACAATTTCAATCTGGATTCCGCACACAACACAGCACTGAAACAGCCCTCCTCAAAATCACCAATGACCTCATCCTTGCCTCTGACTCCGGCCTACTCTCCATCCTCATCCTTCTTGACCTTACAGCTGCCTTCGACACCATCAACCACTCCATCCTACTCTCTCGCCTGCAATCCCTAAACATCACTGACAAAGTCCTCACCTGGCTTCACTCATATCTCACAGACAGGAAACAATTCATACACATCAACAACTGCTCTTCCTACACTGCCCCACTGTCCCAAGGTGTCCCCAGGGTTCTGTGCTTGGTCCTCTTCTCTTCATTCTCTACCTTCTACCCATCGGCCAAATCATTCGCCATCATGGTCTCCAGTTCCACTGCTACGCTGATGACATCCAATTGTACATATCACCAAATCATTTACCCCTACAACCCACTCCACCCTGTCTAACTGTCTTTCAGACATCAAATCCTGGATGCAAACAAACTTTCTCACTCTTAACTGCACTAAATCTCAACTGCTAATAATCGGTCCTCGGTCCCTCACCCAAACAGCCTCCAACTTTAACCTCACTATTGACAACTGCACCCTGTTCCCCTCCTCTCACTGTCGCAACCTTGGTGTCCTTTTTGATAATAACCTCTCTTTCGACCAACACATCACCCAAATCACCAAAACTGCTTTCTTCCACCTCAAAAACATTTCTCGTCTCCGCCGCTCTCTTTCTTTCAACGCTGCTCAAACCCTCATCCACGCCTTCATCACCTCCCGCCTTGACTACTGCAATAGCATCCTCTACGGTACAACCTCCAAACTCCTCAATAAACTACAGTACATCCAGAATGCTGCCGCCCGCCTACTCACCCACACCCGCACTCGTGATCACATCACCCCCGTCCTTAAAAACCTCCACTGGCTCCCCGTTCCCCAGCGTATTCAATATAAACTCCTCCTACTCACCTATAAAGCCCTTCACAAGCAGGCCCCCTCCTACCTTTCCGATCTTCTTTACCAATACACTCCTTCCCGCAACCTCCGCTCCTCAAACACAAACCTCCTCGCCATCCCCGTGACCAAGCTCAAAACCTGGGGGGACCGAGCCTTCTCTGTTGCCGCCCCCACCCTCTGGAACGCTCTACCACAACACCTCCGCAACTGTACTGACCTACAATCCTTCAAATCATCTCTTAAAACTCACCTGTTCCGCAATGCTTTTAACACCTCTTAATCTCTTTTACCCATTTTTTGCCATTTGTTCATCTAAATGTGTTTTTGTAAATTATGTATGCTTGTTTTTAAATGCACATTTTTATCCTGTTTTAAGCTCATGTAAAGCGTCTTTGAGTATGATGAAAAGCGCTTTCAAATAAAATGTATTATTATTATTATTATTATTATTCTAGCTGCCTTCGGGTAGTAGGTGGGGTACACCCTGGACTGGTTACCAGCCGAGTGCAGGGCACACATTGGCAAACAACCATTCACGCTCACAATCACACATAGGGACAACTTGAAGTGCCCCGTCAACCTGCCATGAAATGTTTTTGGGATGTGGGACGAAACCAGAGAACCTCGAGAAATTCCACACAGGCACGAGGAGAACAAACAAACTCCACAAAGGAAAGCCGGGGCCTGGAATCAAACCCTGCACATCTGCATTGTGAGGCGGACGTGCAGGATGTGACAATGGACAACCTGGATTGTTGAACATCTGGTACATCAGGCAAGAAAGGGAAAGCATTCCAGCGACAAAGCCTCAACATTTAGTGTCCTCAGTTCACAAATGCTTATTGAGTGTTCCTAAAAGAAAAAGTGATGTATTGTGGTAAACATGCTCGTCACAGCTCTTTTGGAATGTGTCGTAGGCATCAAATTCAAAATGAGTGAAAAGTTGTGAGATAGGTAGATAGATAGATAGATAGATAGATAGATAGATAGATAGATAGATAGATAGATCCATAAAATGTTATCATTTTGAACATGAGATATCTTGTCTTTGTAGCGTATTCCATTGATTATACAGTATGTTGAAAAGGATTTGCAAACCATTTTATTCTGTTTTTATTAACACCCTCCACAATGTCCCAACTTCATTAGAATTGGTATAATTAAAACTACAGTAATCCCTCATTTATCGCAGGACGTACGTTCCAAAAAGAACCAGTGATAAGTGAAATCCGTGAAGTAGGATTTATTAAAAAAAAAAAAAAAAGCAAAAAAATGTGCGAGGTACGAAATTTGACAATAAAGTTGTACTTGGTCCTTGATAGTCAGCTTTATTTTTTTACAGTTATTATACAACACTGAACTCTGTCTACAATGCAGAGGCGATTGCTCTAAGACTGCAAGGGAAGCTCAGCTTACCCTAAAATGTCAAAAAGTAAGTGATCAAATTATATGTGTGTACGTAACATTGTGTGGACATGTTATTGACGAAATATGCGCTACAACACACTCAACTTTTGTTCCGAATTAGCTTCTTATTACTGGTTACGACGCGACTCTCTTCTCATTCATTCCCACAGCTTCACTGTGCTTTAAACTGTGTGGACGCTGAGCGTCGACCGCACGGACGCTGGGCGGCTAGAGAGTTCAGTGTAGGTTGTCCCAATGCATTGAAACGAGACGAGTCATTGGATAAACGCAGATTTTGTCCCGCCCATTGGACGCTCAGCGTCTCTGGGAGTCTATGGACAGCAGGCGTTTATAGGCTGGCCAGGAAGCTCAGCTTTTCCGCATGATGATTGGATGATCTGTCTGAGGCTGAATCTCTTTTTGATTGACAGCAAAATGAGCCAATCACCGATCTTATGGTGAAGGCAACCGTCTCATTTTTTTGAAAAGGAACAGAGAGTAGAATTAACGTATAAATAAACGAACACATTTTATGATGTAGACCGAAATTGAGCTTCCCCTCCTTGACAGACCAGCATCCGCCACTGACACAATGAAACCAAATACCAAAAATTTGCAAAGGTAAATTTGGCAAGCTGTACAGAGACGAGGTGCGGAGACTGTTCACGTTGGTCAGTCCCTTAGCCAATCAGGATGCAGAACGCAATTCATTGTTTAAAAGCATTAAAAAAATTGCACAAAAAAAATCAGAGAAACAGCAAAGCCGCAGAAACTGAACCGCGTTAGAGTGAGGGATCACTGTATTGCAGGCTGCTACTTGTAGAATTGCTTTGAAGGTGTGCTGCAATAGACACTTCTTTCCAAGCCTTTTTTTTTTACAGTAGTACAGAGCATTTTTTTGATTGAGTTGCCATTATGAGGTGCATAGGTCCTTGGGTAGTATGCATGCATGTTTCCGGGTGATTTACACCTGACACGGGTGATTGAGCATAAAATATTATTCCTACAATAAGTAAATATACCTAAGTAAGTAAGTAAATATACCTGAAGTCAATGCAGTTTGGATATTAGGTAAGTGTGAATAAATGCAAAGCAGTACGGCTGACGAGTTTGACGAGAGTTCCCGTGGATTCGGTTATTCTACCATTTGCTCACGTTTGACGTGAAGCCGCGTCACATTCTGTGAGCCAATCTGCATTGAGAATCCGGGGTACGGCGGCCATTGGGGATTGCATGAGTTTCCCGAATGGCCGGTCCATTTCCGGAGAGGTCGACCCCCAACGCTCCCCGAAGATTAATATGAATATCTGCCCCGGTCAGCGAATAGTAATCGGCAGATGTCGTTCGCCGTCCAGCCGCCATCTGTGTGCACTGGGTGCTTTACAACACAGCAATACGGACCAGGACCAGGCTTGGAGAATGGAAGTTATGTCACAATTGTTGTGTCAATAAGTGTGTGCTTATATTCTTTTAAACGAGATGCGTCAAATTGTGAGATGCTTCACTGATACAGTGGTACCTATGCTTAAGAAAGTAATTGGTTCTGGAAGAAATTTCTTAACTAGAAAATTTTCTAACTAGAGACGCGTTTTCCATGTTCCTAATTCGTTCCAACCCCCCCCCCCCCCAAATTCAGACATGTTTTCTAAAGCATAAAACGCATCAAAATATGCAATAAACACGTTACAATTAGATTATTGCACAATAAATGACAGTTGTGCAAAATGGGCGATTCACATTTACGTAAAACTATCGGAACACCACATAGCCCGAACACCTATCTATACAAATAAGACTCGTACGGTAGAGGTCCCTCTTAGCCAATGGGATGCCAGGATGATGCGCAGTAATTGCCAATGGCTGAGCAGTTTTAAGTATGTTGCGTTCAGGAAACTCGGAGCTGCAAATAGCAGCCCATACTGCATTTTTACCTTTCGAATCTTGACATTTCTTTTGTAACAAGAGGCAATATTTTCCTGTTGAGATGTTTCGGAACTCAAAATTTCGTATGAAGAGATGTTCGTAAGTAGAGGTACCACTTTATTCATTGTTCCTGTGACAGTAACAATAAAATTGTATTCTATATTTTTCTTTCATTCAGCTGAAGGTAGGTGTTTGTAGACATCACTTGGTTGACTTGATTGTTAACTTATGATTTCATACCTGAATGAAGTCAACAAAGGTCCACGGCATGATGGAATCCAGTTGGCCAATGTCCTTCGAAAAACGGTTTAAAACTCTGCCTGAGATCAAACGGAACACAAAAGCCCCGTTAATACTAAGCAGTAGAGTTGAGTAGATACATTACTGCACAGCATTCCCTCTTCTTGTCAGTTTTTTCACTGTATACTCTTGTAATATAATGTAGCAAGTCGCGACCGTGCAGCTGTGTTTGGTGAACTGGTGTTAATTTGATCGTTTCTGACTGCCGCCCGAATGTGAAATGATAAGGAAGTGTGATTGGGTGAAAAAGTCCGGCGGTGAGACTTGTGTCACCGAGGACGAAACATTAATAAAGAAACCTCAAATCGAACTGATCATTACTGTCACTCTATCTGGCACTCCTTTGGTGCACCAAACATAAATATACCTAAACATACCTAAAGGTATTTTTAGCAGTCTGTTTGGCGAACGAATGTGGCAACACCAATGTGTGCCAAGGAAAAAAGTAACATTGTTTTACTTTGCTACTGTATATTGTAATCCTTCTCTTTGTTACAGAAAACTTGTGGCATCTTACATTGTTCCACATTAATATGGTGACACAATATTCTTATCTGACATAGCTAGCTACAAAGCCATGAAAAGATATTGCGCCTTGCCGATTTCAGAATTTCTTGCACATTTTTCACTTTTTTTTCCAGACCGTTTCAGATCAGCAAACCAATTTGAATATCACAAAGACTCCCTCCATTAATCGCAGCACGTGGTCGAATCAACCAGTTATCAACACTTGCCCTACTGTTATTGACTGTTGAAGTGATGTTATTTTTGAACAAATACGGCACGTTTTTTCATACTGGACAGCTTCCAAAAAGTTAAACTTTTTGTCATGCTACGGAAAGTTTTTCCAACAGTCTTGGGGATCCTCAGGCTGTTTCTTGGCAAATGTGAGAAGAGCCGTTGTCTTCTTTTTTGCCAGCAGTGGTTTTTGACTTGAAACCCTCACACACATAAGATTTTTGCTCAGTGCCTATCTTGTGGTTTCCTCATGAGCACTTATCTTAAATGAAGCCGGTGAGGCTTGCTGTTCTTTGGTTGACATTCTGCATTCTTTTGTGACCCCCTTCTTAAGCTGTCGTTGCACTCTTCGGACTCTGAAGTCATTGACGGCAAAGGTGCGCTCGAACCTGTACACGGAGGTTCGAGCGCACCTTTGCCTTAATGAGTAATTTTGGTAATTTGCCGCAAGCTACGAGACAAGCTGAGTGTTCTGGTGTACCGAGTGCTTACTTTGACACACCGCCGGCACACCTGACAGTTTGATGGCGAAGAGTAAACTTTATGCCTGTTGTTACCATAATGGTGCAGGGAGTTTCAGACGATTTTGGTGAATTTGATCAAGGAGCAGGCAGACCAATTCTGAACTCTGCCGATGTGTTGGGTGGAAGTCATCGAATTTCATTCATAAATATGACAACAGTGTGCATCAAACCCTCTGAATCAATGTAGAAATCGATTAATTGAACGCACTGTTTGTATCATCATCATCATACATTTAAAAACATGCCCTTGGCTATAGGACACATAGACACCTATCAGACTGGAGTGCTTGAGTTCGCCAGTGATTTTTAACGCAGTTTTCCAAAAATTAGGATTAACAACAGTTAGCTCATGAATTAACCCACATGCTACGATGTCTAGGGTTCACTTATCAAAGAGCCAGATGGGTTTAGATTAAAAAAAAAAACTTTTATAAATAAAATCCAATATTTAGAAGTATAGTTGGGCTATATTTATGAGATATTATAATGCGTTCAATGATGCAAAACATTTACATGTCGTATATATTTAAAAAAGACAGATAGCAGGAAGCGAGTGAATAGTTGTTCAGTCGAAAGATCTCATAAACCCACAAACAAGGTCATTCTCTTGCTCAGTGACACTTACTCACCAATGGGGTTGATGTCAAAGAAGCGCACATGGGTGCGAAGGATGGCGTTAAACATGCTGTTGTGTAGGGCCTGTGTACTTCTCACCAGCACGTTGAACATCATCAAAGTCCTCACAAAACCAAAAATGATGGTGGCTGCGGTCAAACCTGTGAAATGGAAGCAGAGGCACAGAGTCCCACGTTGTAGTTTTGCAACAAGCAAAGTGTGCATGTGTGCAAAAAGCTGACTCCGTGTACAGGTCACCTCCATATATGCCCAAGTAGAATTCAAGGTCCAGCTCTTTGTCAACTTGGGTGACATTGTGCTCCACGGTGCTGTTGATGTCCAGTTTGCCTTGCTCTTCAGCCCTGATGACATCAGCCACATGTGAACACATTACGGTTGCTGTTTGGCTAACTTTCTCACTTAAGATTTGCCAGTGACTCTGCTGTAAGCTGGGCCAGATGTATGTATTGACGTTATGTACACAGGTCCGCCTTTGCTTGTGTGAATGCCAAACAGTCCCAGTTGTTTTATTGATGGATGAAACTTGATTTTCATGTATTCATAATGCTATTATTGAATATTGGCCGTGTACTATTGCGATTGGCTGGCACCCAGCTCAGAGTGTACCCCCGCCTCAGCCCGAAGGCAGCTGGGATAGGCTACAGCAAGCCCGCGACCCTCGTGAAGATAAGCGGTTCGGAAAACGGGTGGATGAATGGACTGTGTACTATGCACATGAGAATGAAGGTATAAGTTGACTTACACAAATGCCAAACTGCAAACAGTATGGAGTACATTTGCCATTGTACAATGGGTAACAACTTGACCTCTGATGTGAACCAAACATGCATGTTGCTCATGTTCCATTCATTTGGAGTATCTCATTTGTTTGCACCTGAATTTGCATTGCCTGCAAGCACTGGTGTTCATGTGAATTGGAATTATTAGACATGCGGCAATGATAGGTGTTATTTGGATTGTACTGAAAGCAAATCCAGTTTCAGATCTCTGTTGTTTCAAACATTAAAACTGTTGAGAAGTAAACTGGCAATGTCTTTCACATGGGCTACAATGTCCAGTGTTGCCACAAAACAAACAAATCCACATTGGGAATGTGTGGACCTTCTACTTACCAGTAAGCCAGCCACCAGTCCTGCACAATGTATGCCACCTGCAAAATGTTGTGTTAGTGTTTCAGTGCATTTCAGACATACCCATTTTCAGATTTCAGACTACTCAGGCTACTCTTTATGTTTGTCAAAATTCCAGACTTCAATCCATCATCCATTCATTTCTTTTGCAGACTGCTTAACCTTTTCAGAGTCACGAGCAGGGCTTGACGTTAACTTTTTTGCTCACCAGGCACTGTGGCAAGAGGTTTCCCAGAGTTATTTGCCGCGCAACATTTTCACTTGCAACAATTTTGTTTGTTTGTCCACAGTCCATAAATCAGGTCAAAGCACTTCCTTATGGTGACCTGCGGAGCTCAATGGCAGGAGACAAAGGGATTGTAGAGCGACCACACATCTACACAGTTTTTTGCTTGTCTTTCTAGGAAAGCTACCAAAGATGATCATATTCGATATCAGGACGCCAGCCATAAAGAAAACTATAAACAGGTTTGGGTTCAAAGGATCATGCCTTCGGGTTTGGTCACGTGACATTCAACATAAAGCAGGTTATGTTTAACACAGTATGATTAAAGTTGACCATGTTTACTACAACTAGATTACCAACCTTTTTAAATGTAAAAGACCCATGCGCCTCGCTAATCAAGACCACAAATGTTTAAGGTCACCATCACAAATTCAGTTTTATAACACTATTTTCTGGTTGTACTTCTAGTTTTGAAAATATTGCTGCCGTCTGTCCAAATACTTTTCTAAAGACGCTAAAAGGGCATGTTCGTTCAAACATTCACATTGCATCATCAAAGAGAGCAAGCTATTTTCAACACTTGAGGTTGATCAATAACTGAAAAAAAACCAACAACACCCGTACGTGTGGACTGAGTATAGATTTTTGAAAAAATATGACATGTCACAAATCGTGACTTATGAGGTTTTGACCCGATGCTGGTGATATGCTTCTTTAATAACCTTTCATTTTCTTTTCCTTTCGGCCGCGAAATATAAACTATCAGCCCTGTCCTCATCTCTGTCTCATGTCCGGTATTTTTTTGGATGAGTCTATTTTATTTTTTTGCAAAAACCTCGAGACTCCACAAACCCAATGTTCATTTTTTAAATACATGGAACATTATATTTAGTCGCACATCCACACTTAATTTGTGAAAGGTCGACCTTTCTTACCCAAAGTATGTACGTGATTTGGGAGCAGCGTTGTCAAACTCTGCCAACTTCATGAGAGCCTGTGTTAGTGCAGTTCGCTGCGAGTCCTGGCTTACGCGCATCTACTGTGTTTTATCCAGGTTGTTCGTAATCCGCTTGAGTCCATTCATGCTTTTGAAGACTGCTTTAATCACTAACAAACAGACAGACAATAAACATACAGCCAGACACGGGGAGAGAACCGTGTGTCTTCACAACTCGACAATGACTGACTGAGCCTTTTTTCCCCCACTATGCCCAAGATGAAAGCCCCTCGCTGGAAGCTGAAAAAAGACAAAGTACAACTGACATAAAACAGACATGGCTCTTAGCTCTTGATCCATACATAACCCTGCCCCTAATTGTTCTCTAAACCTAGAAACAATGACAAAAGCAACACTGACAGCATTTACGGTTAACAGTCAATGGGGACCAAGGTCTCCATTACGGTGGGTCATTCACACCGCTTCCAGTAGAAGACAGCTCTTGGTGATAGCTCGGTCTAGTTCGCTGGTCTTGGTCCTTGGGCGAATGTATTCCTGAATAGCTATTTTGAGTTCCCCCTCAGCACCAGCAAAGTTGGTTTCATAGTCTAAACGTAGCTTTTAAACTGCCCCCTTCTTGCGAGGAATCAAGGCAAGGCATTAAACGAGTCTGTGTCCAAGGAAGCCTTCACCTTTGAACATACTTTGTCAGACACAGCAATGTCCTCTATTTTGCAGATCCAAGCAACTGCCCTTCTGAGTGGTCTCCATGAAGAGAAGTGTTCTGTCAATTTGTTTTCCTTCCCATTGCAAGAGCATAAACTGGGGGGCGTCTTTTTGACCACAGGGTTTGCGGATGTGAAGTCGGTTAGGTGTCAGCAGACAGAGTGCTGATCTGTTTTGCAGGTAGAACCACCAGTTCCAGCATTCCTAGCGGGTCATAAATAGAACTCACCATGGAAAGGATGGTTCTTCCAGTAAGAGGATTGTCTTGAATGATGACGTGGAATTTTAAGTGATCTGTCTGGACACACCATTGTATCCCATTGGCTCTCTCTGAGAGGAGTGAATCATCCATATCATCCAGGTCCTGATCTTTAACTTTCATTACAGTTATTTACCGTCATTTTTAGGTGTGGTTGCCAGCACCATCCGGCTCTTACTGTTGAGTTTATTAAGCGTGTTGCCACCATCTGCCCTTATACAAGACCAGCTCAAAGTCTATGCAGTAGGGATTATGTATGCATTTCCAAACTGTTCCTCCAAGAGCCTTTTTAAAGCACAGCATCTTTGTTCTGGTTCTATATGCAAACAACTCCTTATCAACTCTCTGGGCTATGCACAAGTATAGTACATCCTAAAGTACAGACTGTTTTTCTCCCCATATATTATGCTCCAACGCCATCATAAAGCTTTTATATTCGAAAGAGACAGAAATGTTATGCGATAGTATACCGACAACGGTAACGTTCTGTGGTGGCAACGTACAAAACCTCTTTTGCTTAACCAAGAACTGTGTGCCATCGTCTCTTCTACAGTTGTTTGGATCAAAGTCTACATTGGTCGATCTTTGACGTACTGCACACAACTGGTTGCGGAATGATTGTCGTCCAGCTAAACCATTCTCTACGCTCATTTGAAGATCATTCTTTATTGCTGTAAGCATAACATGTTCTGCTAAACCCACTGCGGCATTTACATCTAGTTAAATGTATTTTTATATCATTCTAACATTGTAGAGTACCATGTTGTGTCAAATGTTGCCCACTTGGCATTCATTGCAGCCTGGTCATCATGGAAGGGGAATCTCCCATCTTCAGTCTCTTCTCAAGGTTTCTCATTTTGACCCAATGTTTTTTCCTTGCCCTCCTAGGGGTTAAAATCAGGGGATGTCATTAATACAGTATGTGTCAACTGTGGGCATGTGAAACCCTTTAAGACTGTGATTAAGGACTACATAGCTAAATGTGATTTGATTTTGTAACTGTGATATTCCACCAATGAAACTGTCCCACTAGCTCAGGGGTCGGCCACACAAAATGTTGAAAGAGCCATATAGGACACAAAAAACAAATATGTCTGGAGCAGCAAAAAAATAAAAGCCTTCTAGAAAACTTACAATGAAGGAAACATGCTGTATGCATGTAGGAGACTGGACTGTCTCAGAACTGTTTGTTATTCATTCCTTTGTTGTGTGTTCACAAACGCCCCCATAGAATTTATTTGGTGATTTCCTTGCTTGATTTTTTTGTTTTGGTGTATTATTTTCGCTTTTCTTAGTGTCAGTGAAGTAATCATGAATTTCCGTTTTTCGGGGGCTGTCTTTGAACGCCTCGAGTTGAACGAGAAGAGAGAAGGCACGGAGTCGGACGCAGACGTGTCTGTATTTGTCGAGACAGTTAAAAGCATAAATAGTCCATCCATCCATTTTCCGAACCGCTTGATCCTCACTAGGGTCGCGGGGGGTGCTGGAGCCTATCCCAGCCGTCTTCGGGCAGTAGGCGGGGGACACCCTGAATCAGTTGCCAGCCAATCGCAGGGCACACAGAGACGAACAACCATCCACGCTCACACTCACACCCAGGGACAATTTAGAGTGACCAATCAGCCTGCCATGCATGTCTTTGGAATGTGGGAGGAAACCGGAGCACCCGGAGAAAACCCACGCAGGCCCGGGGAGAATATGCAAACTCCACACAGGGAGGCCGGAGCTGGAATCGAACCCGGTACCTCTGTACTGTGAAGCCGACGTGCTAACCACTGGACTACCGGGCCAGCATAAATAGTGTACGTTTTAAAAAAACAACATCACAGCTCTTCTTTTTCGGAGCTGCAACACGTATCTTTATCTATTTGAGCTATATTAGCTTACTATCAAAATCTTTTTCCATTTTCAAACATTTTTTATAAAGCTCCAGGGAGCCGCGTGTTGTCGACCCCCGCACAAGCTCCTCAAACTCAACCAACTTAACTTCGATGAGGTCCACGTTAAGAGTTTGTGTCCATCAAAGCCATCAATTCGCTTTGCCTCAGTTAATTGGTTTGACTTATCTTTCCTTACATCCTCTGTTATGTCGAGTCTGTTCTGACATAGCTCCTTTCAACTTCCTGTCTAGGGTCTACTTGTTGGTTCTCCATTGTAGCTGAATCTGTTTCAGTCTCCAGTGTCACTCTATCCTTTTCAGTCTTCATGAAAAAATATGATGGTCTTGTTAGACGTTGTTAGGTCCATAGCTAACACTACTTTGTCTTCACAAGTTTCAAAACCCTTTGCCGATTGAACAGCTGACTGTTCCTTTCAGTTTGGAAATTAGGAGAGATTCCAAAGCGAAAGTGCAATTATACAATTGAAAAATGACAAAGCTCTTAGCTCTTAACCTATTCAGTCTGAGACTTCACCTGCCACATAAACCTCGCGATGCACCCTCTATGACAAATAGGGCTGGGTATAAAAAATAAAATAAAATAAAATAAAACCGATTTTCCTTTTCTCAGCCCGATGTTGGATTCATAAAACCATAAATCGATGCTTTAAATATCTTTTTCCAAAGTATTGAAGTGACTTCTCACGTCATGTGAGATCTCACTGCGCGAGAGTAGAATATCAAAGCAACATGGCGCATAAGCTTGACGGTATATGTCCAGACGTTTTTTTGGTTTTAAAAACATAAAGACAGCAATGAACTGAAAATTTGTGAGAGTCACAGGAATGTGAATATCATGAGTTTACAGTGTGATTTTGCCACTTTATTTACATAGCCTGCCCTGTGGTTGGAATTGAAAAATTAAACCAAGTGAATCGTAAATCGAATCAAAGTTAGGACGTTATTTCAAACATAAATAAGAACAGAATACAATGATCTGCAAATGAGGTTCAACCTATATTTAATTGAATACACTACAAAGACCAACTGATTCAGGGTGTCCCCCGCCTACTGCCCGAAGACAGCTGGGATAGGCTCCAGCACCCCCCCGCGACCCTAGTGAGGATCAAGCGGTTCGGAAAATCACTACAAAGACATTGTATTCGGTTTTCATTTATGTTTAACGCAATATCCCAACGTCATTGAAACTGGGTTTGTAAAATTCAACCCGCCAAAGTGGCTCATGAGAGTGACGGACTGACTCGCCACTGATGAAATTCACTTGCAATTGGCGGGTTAGCGAGTGTTATTGTCAAGCCCTGATCGTGATTGAATGGCGGCCTATCCCAACTGACTTCAGGGAAAAGGCAGACTACAGTCTAGACTGATTGCTGCCTGCAGTCAAAGTCAGTCAGTCAAGTGTATCACTACACTATCAGTGACTCGCAGAACTGTACTGAGATAAAAATAAATTCCACAATGTTTTTTTATAAATATTTACATTCATGGTCCTATAAGTGTGACAAAGCAAGTTTTGCTTTTGCTTACCTGAGCCAGAATGTTCAGGAGCAATGCAATGACCACAACCAAAACGCTGGCACCAGCCCGCAGGTACTTGATGTATATATTCAATCCGATGGATCCCTGGGCGCGACTCTCCTCTACCACCGTGTGCACAGGCTCAGCCTAGGTATGGAAGAACAGTTGTGTTGCATCGGAGGTTTCACCATTACAGATGTTTTTGCAAAGACAATCATTGTACGCACTTCTAAATGTTCTCCATCCTGGACCGATTGCCCGGAAGAGGCCTGAGACCGCACTGAGTTCTGGGACAAAGTTCGGCTTCGGGAGGAGAAGTCTGAGGGAGATTGATGGGGTTCCTCCTCCTCATCCTTCTTCAGGAGTGAAGTGAAATCCAGTCCGGACCGTTGTAGCTCTGTGTATGTACCCTTGGCCACCATGTGACCCTGGAACATGAGTAGATCAATGTAACTTATTTGTAAATGTACAAGCATGCCAGTTTTGGAAGCGTCATCATATGCTTGGGGGCAAGAGTGGGAACCATACAAATCATGGCTCGTGTGCCATATGCACACTTGACACTTACTGGATTTGCTGCTACTAAATAGACTTTTAGACTACATGGGGAACTTTGTAGTACGTACCTATTGCCTGAACTGCAAGAACCATACAAAGATACAGTCAAACCTCGGTTTTCGAACGTCTCGGTTCTGGACCAATTCGGTTTTCGACCCAAAATTTTGAGTTTTTTATGCCTCGGATGACGAACAAATTTCGGTTCTCGAACAAACTGAGCGCACTTAAATGCACCATTTGACTCCTCTCGCCTTCCTTACACGAGGAAATGACGCTTCCTCGGGTAGACGAGGAAGTGACGCTTTCTCGTGTTGCTTTCCATTGTGAGCAGATGTGTTCAGTAAACATTTTTATTTTAAAAAGAGCGTGGTTTCGGTTTTAGAACAATTTCGGTTTTCGAACAGCCTTCTGGAACGGATTATGGACGAAAACCGAGGTTTGACTGTATAGCGATTCATGATTCATTCATGTGTGATGGTAGGCGCATGGAACACAAATTGAAAAGAAATGTTCTTGACTTGATTTCCCCTTCAAAGGTCAGAGACCAAAGACTGAAGAGTTTTTTTTAAGACCTCTAGATCGATCCCCTTTACAGTGCAAAAGTGTCATTAAAAAGTAATTACGGTAGATGGTTGGTAGACATTTAATCACCAAATACAATTCAGAATAGGTTGTCTGCGGTTTGAATCTCGCACCTTCTCATCCTCGAGTACTTCACAGTGACAGTGACATCACAGAAGACAAACAATTTAGTGGCTACTGTGACATGCGGTTTTGTGCTCTTCGTGTTCAGTTGCTTTCCATGAGCTTTAGCACTTAAGCAGCGGTTCATTCATTGTGTGGCATTTGGTTGCACCGATGGTGAAAGGAGTGGCAAAAAAAAAACAAAGAAGAAAAATCTCTTTCGTGTAGCGTGCTGGTCGGCTACAAAAACGTCACTTCCGGTAACTCTACCCACGATGCCTCAATCTTCCAGTAGGTTTAGAAGCAGTCGTAATGAGTAATTAAAACATATTTTTCATCGAAATGTGGTTGAGAACTTGCAGGAAGTGATGTGTATGTATGACAAAACATATTACCAGTAAGAATATGAATGTTAACAGCCTCTGACAAATCTTTGGAATATGACCTTTAAGGGTTGTGGGCATAAAATCACTTGAATACACAGACCTCTTTGAGGACCACAATCTGATCTGCTCCCTTCAGGTACTGTAGTTGGTGGGTGACCAAGATGCGGGGTTTGCTCTTCAGCATGCCACAGATGCACCTGGGTTAACAATAAATGGTCGACAATAAAATAGCATAGATATTTCCTGGACCAGAGTCTCTCTGTTTGTGTCATGTAACACTGCTGTTATTTAAGAGGAAGAGTGGATCAGAAAGAGCCATTGTCAGCACGTCAGGAACAGCACAGCACCGCACCTCTTCCTGTCTTTCTTCATATTCTTTTATCTCTACTGCTCCAGTTTCATTTTGATCTGTGTCCAGTTCTACACATGACTTTGTTTCTCCAAAGACTTACAGAATTATCGGCATATCTAGTCCATTTTTAGGGGTGCTAAAGAGAATGATAATTTTAAAGATCTTTATATAAATATTCTTTTTACTGGGTTCTTTTTAACAAACTAGAAAACTGTGAAAACTTAGGTGGCCAATTGATTGGAGCAAGTTTTCAGTCATGTCGATTTGGAAAAAAACTGAAACTACACCAATAAAGTAGTAGTTACTCCTAAAAAAAAAAAAGCATTCAAAGATATGAGTTTCCAAAACAAGGAAAGAAGTCTAGATAACTGAATAAAAGCAGCAAACTCATACATGAGGGGAAAAAAATATCTGTGTTCTCTGTCTTCTACACTTTAAATGCTTATACAGACTGTGTAAAAGTGGCGATAATCTCATTGGAAAAGTTAAATATACTATTTTAAAATAGTCCTGTTTGGGTGGGAAAAGATGTTACAGCACAAAATAGCCCACTCTAAAGGGGCTACATTTTTCCTGGGTTGTCTTGTGAAATATGATTTTCTTTCTTACTGTTCAAAGAGGTGCCTTCCGACTTCAGCGTCCACAGCGCTGAGAGGATCATCCAGAAGGTAAATATCAGCATCCTGATACACAGCTCTGGAGACACACAAACATCCGCTGAATAGTGAAACGTCGGGGAATGCAATGACTTCTTTTTTTATTGCATGTGCACTACCTGGCCAGGTTGACACGAGCCTTCTGCCCCCCACTGAGTGTGGCGCCACGGTCCCCAATCAGCGTCAGGTCTCCGTCTGGGAGCAACTCCAAGTCCTGCACAACAGTGTGGCACCGGCGGCCAGTCAGGAAAACCCCATTTCCAATTAAGTTGGTGGGATGTTGTGTATGATGTAAGTAAAAACAGAATGATTTGCAAATACTTTTCAACCTCGTATATTCAACTGAATAGACTACAAAGATAAAATATTGAATCTTCCAACTTATAAATATATTTCAATTTATTTTTACACATATTCTCACTTTGAACCTGATGCCTGCAACATGTTCCAAAGCAGCTGGGACAGGGCTGTTTTTACCACTGTGTTACGTAACCTTTCCTTTTAATAATAAGCGTTTTGGACCAGAGGATTGTAATTGTAGAAGCTTGTCTCTGTACAACTTTAGTGGCTCGCTCAACAATTTAGGGTCATCTTTATAATATTGGGCTTCATGACGCGGCAAACATTTTCCATGGAAGATGGTTCTGGACTGTGGGCAGGCCAGTCTGATACTCACACTCTTGGACTACAAAGCCACGCTGTTGTAACCCGTGCATAATATGATTTGGCGTTGTCTTTGCTGAAATTAGCAGGGGCGTCCATTAAAAAGACGTTGCTTGGATGGCAGCATATGTTTCTCCAAAACCTGCATGTACCTTTCAAGCATTAAAGGTGCCTTCACAGATGTGTAAATTACCCATGCCATTGGCACTCACACAGCCCCATATTATAATAGGTGCTGGCTTTTGAACTTTGCGTCCATAACGATCCCGATGGTTCTTTTTCTTTTTAGCCCGGAGGACACGACGTCCAAAATTTCCCAAAAAAATTTGAAATGGGACTTGTCAGACCACAGAAGACTTTTCCACATTGAATCAGTCCATGGTAGAGTTTTAACTTAACAGCGATGGCTGTTTGAAAGTGCTCTATAAATACAGTTGAGTTGAGTTGAGTTAACTTGCATTTGTAGATGTAGCAACAAACTGCGTTAACTGACAAAGGTTTTCTGAAGTGTTCCTGAGCCCATGTGGCCCGTCACATGTATTCAGTGTAGGTTTTCAGCCTTGCCACTCACATGCAGAGATTTCTCCAGACTTTCTGAATATTTTGGTGATTTTATGAAATCCTTGCTTATTAACAACTGAGCCTTTTGGGGATGCTCTCTTATCGTGACACTCACCTGTTTCCACTTATCCAGTTATCCTGTGAAATGTTCCAAACAAGTCTTGTTTTTTTTTTATAGCATTGAATTTTTTGTTGACCCTGTCCCAGATTTCTTGGTAAAGCGTTCTAGGCATTAAATTTGAAATGAGAGAATATTTGTAAAAAAACCAATAACGTTTAGTAATTTGTAGATTAAATGTCCTTGTAGTGAACTCGAAAGGGAAATAATTGTTCAGAAAAACATGTATGTATTTTATTTTGAGTAATGTTTTTGACCATGTTCCCACGGTTTTCTCCATGGAGTTCAGTTTACTCCCACATTCCAAAAATCTGCATGGCAGGTTGATGGAGGACTCTAAATTGTCTCCAAGTGTGATTGTGAACGCGTTTGGTTGTTTGTCCATGTGTGCCCTGCGATTGGCTGGCAACCAGTTCAGAGTGTCCCCTGCCTACTACCCGAAGACGGCTGTAATAGGTTCCAGCACACCCGCGACCCTTGTGAGGATACGCGGATCGGAAAATGGATGGGTGGATGGATGAACAATGTTCCCACTTCATCGGAATTGTTGTTTGTATTCTCAGGTAGATCCTCAAAAAACATGGAAAAGTAACAAGGCACCAACAAAAAATTGTTTGCAGAGCTTTGAAGACAAATATGGGGCGCTTTCTACCGGCCTGAGCATGTTCGAAAGAACCGCAACTATCACTTGACTTGCTCACCCGCTTGAGAGCACAAGCCCTGAGGACTCTCTCGTACATGCGCAGATCCATCTCCTTTCCAAACAAGATATTGCTGCGGATAGTGCCAGGAAACACCCAGGGCTGTTGAGCTGCGTAGGTTAGCTGACCTTTGACTTTCATCGCTCCCTTTTCAACAGGAAGCTCTCCCCAAGATTGAGCTCAATAGCGAGGACTAGATGGAGCAAGAGGTGACAAATGAGCCATTGCATGTTAAAAGTCAACTCCTCTTTTAATCTGGATTTCTTTTTTTTTTTTACCTTCCCTGCACCAACTGGTCCAATAACAGCCAACAGCTGTTTTCCAGTCAGACTGAGTGTGAGATTCTGCAGACATGGAGCATCCAGACTCTATGGAAGTGGCACACATATGAGGACCGTAAGCCATGTACACATTTAAGATTTTGTGAGCATCATCTAATTTTTTTCAGAAGGTAACAATTGGACAGGCCATGCAAAACTACCTTTTCTTATGCCACTCAATATTAATTCCTTTACAGTATGTTGCAGCTTTCTTAAGTAACATTTACTTACTTATCTGATAAGAATGAAATACTTATACGCATTAAAAGAGATACTGATCAGAAGATTAATACTCAACCGTTCATCTATTTTGTCTTGGTAATAGTTTTGGGAGTAGAAATGACAATAAAACACACGCTTGTTTATGTGCAGTTGTGGCCAACATTGCAGGCAGTGATTCAAATGTTTTGTTTCATTATCTTTATGGCTGAAGCATTTTTAAATAATTGTTTTACAGATTTCTATTAAGGACTATACAAATAATACCATGTTGTAGGTTTTAAATAGTACTTCAAATGTTTATTTGCAGGACTATACAGCTATAAAAAGAATGCCACACATGTATGGGAAACTTGATGATGTGAAACTATCTCTCTGATCCATACTGAGTACTGTGGTTGACGCAGGTCTCGTTTTGACCTCATTAGATTGTTGTGAACGATGGGTGTGTTGTTACGTGTTTTTTACAAACCTTGTCCCAGTAGCACATCAGGTCCTGGATCTCAACAGCAGAATCTTGCTTCTCGGCATGCAGCAGAGGAGTGCTGGTCTTTGTCATCTCATCCAGCAACAAGAACTCCTGAAACAAAGCGGACAAAAACATGGGCAAAGGTATGCACATCTTTGATGTGTTCAAAACACAAATTGCTGCAGAATGATTGGCTACTGTTTTGTGGCTGCAGAATTTGGATGTTCTCACGTGATCAATTGAAATTCAGCGATAAGAGGCAGGCAGCACAGCCTGTCACAAAAATTATATCAAATCCCATAAAAGGGGGGGGGGGGGGGGGGTCAATAGTTGAAATGCGACATAATCATGCAGTGACGGACCTGGATCCTCTGAATACTGACACGGCTCTCATAGAGTTTCTCTATGGCGCTGGGAAAGAAGAGCGTGACAGTGAGGCGCACTGCTGTGTACAGTGACACAGTCACAAAGACTCGGCTGGCTGAGATTTTATTTCCCAACAGGACATAGAGGGTGAAGGTGATGAAGACGATGATCTTGCTGGCACAGAAGAAGGAGGACATGTTGAGGCCTCGCAAATACGAGCTCATCATGATCTGGTTGATCTCCTTCCTACAGAGAATGGAGGAATATGATACTGGTGATAATGATGATGGTAATGAGGAGGAGAAACACAGATATTAAAAGGCAAATGACTCAGATTGACAGGGGAAACGCAGTACAGTAATGAGACTTTATCGCTGAAGATTTTATAAGGTACATCTGCACAATGTTTTTGTTCCTGATTGTAAAGTGTCCTTGGGTGTCTTGAAAGGCGCTTATAAATAAAATGTATTATTATTATTATTAATCCTTTTTTTATTGGTGGGAGGGGCAGTCACATGGCATGCAACCTCCATCTAATGTCCGGCCTACAGTTTGTGAGGTATCGAATTCCAATTATCTGATCCCATTTTTTTCTACCATGTATCCTATCGAGAGACAAGGCGAAACTGGATCCTATCCAGGCTGATTTTGTGAAAAAGCCACACTGTACTGATTTTCATTTGGAGGCATATGCAGACTGTACAGATGTGTCTAATGTTGTGGCTGAGTCCACAAATGGATATGTTTCAAAACCAGACACACTGTCACTTTTGTTGTGGTGAAGATAACATCATAATTCTACAAAAGTCATTTCGAAACGCTTTGTCATTCAACAACCCAGGCTGTGACAGAACATAAATTTCACCTTCTGACATCCGAGACCAAAGCAGCAAATGGTTTCTCCCAGGCATACATCTTGATGATCCTAATTCCAGACACCACCTCATTCATTATACGGATCCTGCTGTCAGTAAGAATGGCCGTCCTACTCCTGCGGATGAGGGTGAGTAAAGTTACTGAAAAGAGGTCAAATTAAAGACCTTGAAATTCACAGATTTAGATATAAAACCTTTGCAATTTTGAAGATACAGTGCAGCTGCAAAATACACACAGCGGTTTACTTTTTCCACATTATGAGTTACAGCCCCATCCCAAAATGGAATAAATTCATTTGTTTCGTGAAAAATTCTACAGATCGTAATTACAATCTGAAAACGTTTTTTGTTCTTTTAAAAAAACAAAAAAAAACAAAATTAAGGTTTTGGAATGGCCAAGTCAAAGTCCGGATTTGAATCCAATTGAGATGCTTTGGTGTGAACTTAACGAGCAGTTCATGCTAGAAAACCCTCCAATATGGCGGAGTTGAAGCAATTCTGCAGGAATCGGAGTCAAGAATCGCTGAAATACTACCTGAACTTGGAAAACAGCCTCCCAAACAGGGTCTGCGTGGGCATTAGGAACATGAGGACCACCATGCCTGCCAGGCAAGATGGCCCAATCTCCAGCCACAAGAGTCCCACCACAGCTGCAGCCTGGAGGGGCCCCACCCACAGGAAGTGCAGGAAGATTGTCAGCTGGTGCAGAGATCATGGGAAAAGGCAGATGAAGATGCAAATGTCATCCATCACAAGCTAATGCCGGCTGAAAACATTCATTGATCGCAAACCAAATACAGTCAAACCTCGGTTTTCGAATGTCTCGGTTCTCGACCAATTCGGTTTTCAACCAAAAATTTCGTGTTTTTTATGCCTCGGATGACGAACAAATTTCGGTTCTCGAACAAACTGAGCGCACTTGAATGCACCATTTGACTCCTCTCGCCTTCCTTACACGAGGAAGTGACGCTTCCTCGGGTAGACGAGGAGGTGACGCTTTCTCGTGTTGCTTTCCATTGTGAGCAGACGTGTTCAGTAAACATTTTTATTTTAAAAAGAGCGTGGTTTCGGTTTTCGAACGGCCTTCTGGAACGGATTATGGACGAAAACCGAGGTTTGACTGTAATCATAACCTTCAAGCCTTCAATGCTTGTACACATGTCAGAGATTTTTCTCGGACAAAGTTAAAGAAATGACTCGGCACACAGGAAAATTGTCTTCATTATCGACGGGAGCGGATCTCTGAGAGCGAACGACGGTTAGTTGCTCTGCGATCACACTCGAACTCCTTTCCCGCCAATTCCAACTTTTATTACAAAATACAAGAAAAACACTGCCCCCGATATTTGCATACCGCACCCCCGGTCCGGCCCCTCGGTAGTGATTGGTTACCTTTGGTTTGAGCTTTGAACCACCGGTACATTGACACCTTTGCATTTGGTCTACGCTGAATCAACATGTTGCAGACTTTGCGGACGACAAATGTCACCAGGGCGCGACGGGAGTTCTCAAATCGTCTTTTGTTGTTCAACCGCTGTTCCCAAATTATTGATTCCCCCTTTGTGACCGAGTCTATCCTTATCTCCTCTGTGCGCCCCCCCCCCCCCCCCCCCCCCCCCCCTTGCAATGACGTGGTAATTGTGGACTTCAATAGCCCTCCGACCAGGTCACCGGCGCCTTTGTCTTTATGCGTAGGCATTTGGGGGTGCTGGATACGCACCCAAACGTTTAGATGTGCTCAAATTAAATGAAACTTTAAACATGATACAATTTTGCTCATAGATTACTCTGTCAACACATCACAGTACATGACCATTCATACAACATTTTCTAGTCCAAAAACTCCTTTCATGCCGCAATGGATTTCCTGTTGGTGGCTTACTGTGTAACTTACTTCATCAAACTTGTTGACATCATTGGAAAGCAGGTTGACAATCTGACCTGTTGTGGTCTTTCCCATTGCAGAGCAGCTGAGACACAAAGCCTAGTTTTGAAAAACAAATTCAGTTCAGCAAAAAACAAATTGAATCTAATATGCCTAATGTAAGCAAAGCGGGACAGATCATCTTTGCGATATCTGTGTCAACTACACTAAGTCAAAGTTTCCACATACTTTGTCATGCTACTGAATGAGAAATCATGCCCAAACATTTGACCAGTGTATGTGACAAGAGTGGATGTAAATAGTGTGGCAAAGGACACAGAGGAGGTGCATCCAGATTAGTTTGGTCTATCTTGATGACATGCGGGTGTTTATTGCAAGACAACGTGACACGGTGAATCACGCCCACTGTAAGTACTCTGACACTGTGGTGGAATATCACTAATAGTGTGCCAAAAGTGAGACATTTCACAAGTTTCAATGGGCAAGGAAACGCAGCTTTATTTTTATAGCAGATTTCATACAACTTATAATGAACATGTCCGTGACAGAACTTGGCAGCACTTTGTGTGTGCACTTCAACAATCAGCACAGGATTTCTTCTCTCATTAAAAACGTGGGTCAAGTGCTCACAGGCCTGCCTACCTTTTTGTAGATCATGTGACACATGGCCACTCTGATTTTCATGCCAACTCGCTGGACATTGAAGAAGTAGAGGTGGTGCAACAGATTGAGACCGATGGTGAAGATTGAAAGGCCGGCTGCGTAGCCAAGGGTCTCATTCAGGGCCGCTTTATTGTGCGGGTCATAATCCTCAAAGTAGCGGATTATATACCCCAGAAGGACTGGTTGGATCACCTTTATCACCTCCTGACATTGAAGAGGAAGAGGCAAGTACTTGTAAAACAGTGACTCACTCTTAGTTCAGTGTCTGACAGGATGCTATGATTCTAATCTGTGGTTCTAACATTTCTACACACATATAACTGTGAATGTTTTAGTTGCTCGATGCAAACTCCAAAACTGACCTCAACAAGGGTAAACAATCCCAGCACTGAATGGATCTTCCAAAAACACCTGATGATGACTCTTGAAAGTTTTGGCTTCCGCAATTCTTTGGTGGCCACCTGGACCTCATGATCCCAATATCTGTGAAAGAAATAGTATTGGAAGAGTCAAATCAAATGATTTATCCGGCTGCAACGGGTCAAGTGGTCACATGAGCTCCTCAAACTCGGATCGCCTCCAGCAAAAATGCAAACAAATCCCATGAATGGGATTAAAAGAATTGGAGACGCAACCATATCCGGAATACGATCAACGAAGGACGCAAGAAGCATGGTCCCACACTATAAATAACAAACTCTTTTCACCACAAATGACACAGAACTCTTTCTGTTTACTCAAGCGTTTCTCCAAACTGACTGATGCATGGTACCTCATTGTTAAGAGGTCCTTGGATAGTCATACTGTTCCTGTACAGTACTGTGAAAAACTTGGAACTGCCATTCCGGTTCCAAAGGTGTCATATCTGCTTTTCTTGATTTCCTCCAATTTACTTATAGAGAAGTTCACAGTGCAGATGCCACTGGCCACTGTTAGAGTGTATTGTAAAATATGCAAGAATGTACAGAAGACCAAGACATATGCCTGGATTTTGTTTTGATTTTTGATTTAGCTCTATTTTTGACATTGTCCACCCCCCATCTATTGGTACAAAGCCAATTCCAATAAAGTTGGAACATTTTGTTTAGCATAATACAGTGGTGGCAAACATACGGCCCGCGGGCCGGAACCATCCCCCAAGGAGGTTCGATCCGACCCGCGGGATAATTTAAAAGTGAAAAAAAAAATGCATTAAAGACACAGAATGAATATTTTAAATAAAATGCAATTCCTGTATTATCCGCATCGTTTTGATCACAGTAGGAGACAACATTGTTTTGATCGGGGAAGAAAACAGCAGTCTCAGTCTGTCACCGAGATAGACCCAACGCAGCTAATGATATGAAAGCGCCAATCAATGCTTCTTGAGACCGAAACAAAGGAAAGACATGAGATTTTGGTGATTCATAGCATAGTATGGCATCATGTTAATGGTTCGGCCCACTTGACATCTACCGAGTCCGTATGTGGCCCACAATGTGAAATGAGTTTGACACCCCTGGCATAATAGAATGATTTGCAAAAGACATTCAACCTATATTTAATTGAATATGCTACAAAGACAAAATATTTAATGGTCAGATTGATAAACTTGACTGTTTTTAGCAACTAATCATGACCCTTGAAGTATTTAGCTGAAACAAATTCCCCCAAAACGGGGAGAAGTGGCAAAAAAAGACATCCTACAGGTGAAAAGGCTAACTGCTGGGTGCCGTGATTGGGTCGAAAAAGTACTTTTCCCCCACAATTTTTCTTGGGAAACGAGTGTTTCAAGAAACTTACCAATGTTCAACTGCTGTTCACGAAAGAATGGTAAAAAGGTAGAAATGCACTTTTTTTCCTGATGGAAGAAAAGGGTGAAAGCTTTCTTTTGGTAGGTTCCACGCTTTTATAGCTACAGAACTAAATTTTCTGTCGGCCTTCAAAAATTAGTCAAATGGTCCAAAATGGCTGGCACCAGTTCCCCCAATTTGAGAACAAGGGCTGGCATCAAATGAGTTAATGCTCTTCCGGGCAAATACACCAAAAGCGTTCCAAACCTGCCTGCGTCTGTTTGACTGCAAGCAGGAGGCGGAGCGCGCTTCAGGCTAAATCCTGCCGGTACAAATTAAAAAAATAAATACCACAGTCTTAATCAGTTTAAGTCCTGGATGTAAATACAAAATAACTACTGTATACAAAAAATTTAAAATGTTTTTTTTGGGGGGTTCAATTCTTCTAAAGTGTGTAAAATGTTTTTTTTTTTCTTTAGTTACTTTTTGTTATTGAACGCATTCTAATGAGTATCTTTACCGTGTTTTGTTCAAATTGCATGTTCTCCCTGTTTTCTGTATGGGTTTTCTCCGGGCACTGAGGTTTGCACCCACATTCCAAAAACATGCATGGTAGGTTCATGGAACACAGTTGAGGGTGTTCCCCCACCTAAGGCAGCTGGGCCCAAGCACACCTGCGAACCCTGGTGAGGATAAGCGGATTAGAAAATGGATGGGCGGATGGACGTGTTCAACACCACTGACGGCTATGACGACTTTCAGCTAAATGAATACCTGAAAATTCAGATTTGTTTCATACAGTTCCAATATAACACCTCATAAACTTGTACAAGAATGGCTCAAGCTGTAAATAGTCATGTAATAACCATGAGTGTATATTATCCACACTATCAGCTACTGCACAGACAAGACAACACACTTGATTCCACATTGGAAATGCAGCAGCATGCCATGAAATGGCTGGGAAATCTCCTTTTGCGCAGCCTCCAAAACACTGGCAGTTCCCAGTCTTAACTAACATGCTGGGGAATTGGCATTAAAAACATTATGCTGCCGGGCTGCGCTATTTCATCACCAACAGATTTCATGGTTTACAGTTCCAGTTCAAATCGAATTCCATGGCAGCACAGTGGTTACTGAAACACTTCCTTCAATGAAACAAAAATATTGAAACAGTAACAACTAAGGTTTTCCATTCAGGAGAAGGCATACTGCTGGCATTGGGCCAAAAGCTCCTTTTGTCAAAACTCCATCAATTTCATGTTTTTTCATTAATCGATACTATTGGTTAATCTCCACATGGGTATTTTTTCGTTGTTGTTGTTAATTTATTGACCAATATAAAATTTTTAAAATGGCTTGCTCTCTTCGAATTTCATTCTTGAAGATACAATGTGGCGGCTTGGTCGTCGACTGGTTAGCGCTTAGGCTTCACAGTGCAGAGGTGCAGGGTTCAATTCCGGCTCCGGCCTTCCTGTGTGGAGCTTGCATGTTCTCCCTCATGCCTGTGTGGTTTTCCCCCAGGTACTCCGGTTTCCTCCCATATTCCAAAAACAGGCATAGCAGGTTAATGGAGCACTCGAAATTGTCCCTATGTGTGAATGTGAGTGTGGATGGTTGTTCGTTTGTGTGTGCCCTGCAATTGGCTGGCAACCAGTTCAGGGTGTATCCAGTCTCCTGCCCAAAGACAACTGAGATAGGCTCCAGCATTCCCCCCGACCCTTGTGCGGAAAAGTGGGTCAGAAAATGAATGGACGGATCGAAGATACAATGTAAATGGCTCAACAAACATGTCTGTTTTTGCTTTCTGAAAAATGATGGTTTGGGAAATACAAGCTTTTCCTATTCTCTGTAAAAAGTAAAAAGTAGTGCTGGGACTATGAGTGAGTCATTAACCAGATGTTTTTCTTAAATTGTGAATTGGTCTTGTAGTGAAACATCCCAACTTGCACTCTGAACTTGCACACTCACGTTATAAATCTTTAACCAACAACTTAACGAGGGTTGTTACCGTGTATTGGCTTTAACAGTGCCAATACGGAGAGAAACATCATACAAAACCTCTAAAACCCTTGTTTGGTAATTAGAGAGGGTGAGCCTCTCTCTGTTTGGCACCATGGACATGTTTCACGCAATGAATTCCAATTACAAATGAGATGGGAATAACATTTTAAATTTAAAAGAAAGTATGTGCCGCCAGCTCACAATTTTGCGATGTGGATACAAAGATGTGGGTACAGCACAGTTTAGCGCAAATTACAGCCCGATGTCCCTTTTATTTATTTTTTTCATCCACGTCCAATTTGTGAACATATCGCATTAATGATCCTCTGTTTTAAAGACGTTTAAAACAGATTGTTATTTTTGACTCTCCATGTAGAGATGTGTTTCAGCTACTGCAACTGCAAGGGCTGATTTATTCGAGTGTACAGGTGTCAAACTCAAGGCCCGGAGGGCAAATCTGGCCCACCGCATTATTTTATGTTGCCCATGGAGGCAAGTCATGTGCCTTGAGTTCATGTTTTTTTGCCAACGCACCAAAACTGCTGATTGTCTTCAATTTTAATACCCTTTAGATATGAGATTTCTTCTTACCAATCACACTTTTAAAATAAACTGTTGAATAAACAAAATTTTCCGAGAGTCTGATTTCAAAAATCAATTATACATCAATTTGTTGTTTATTTGTAATAATATGACGTAATCATGCATTTAAATGGGTTCACAGTCGTAACGGATCTCAGGGAGGAAACCAAAACTACGATGTGGCGCGTGACAAAAATGAGTTTGACACCCCAGTTCTAGAGGGAGACACACACTAACTATATGACGTATCACCAACAACCGAAAAAGATGCAGTCTCTGTAAAAAATAAACGGAATGGATGGATGGATGAATATAAGATATAAAAAAAATACTGGTGACCAGTTCAGGGTGTAGTCTGTCTTTCACCTGAAGTCAGCTGGGATAGGCTCCAGAACCTTGCAACGATGAAGAAGATTAGCAGTGTTGAAAATGAATGGATGGATGGATTTAATTGCCTCATGCATTGCTTTTTGTGAATTTAATCAATTTGAAGAATTATTTGATTTTTGTGTTGGTGGCACAAAGAGGAACGGTTTGGACACCCCTAGTCTCGTGTCTCAAGATCCTATGACTGAAATCATTCACATATCGGGTATTGGCACACCATGTGATGTGAACATTAAATCAAAGATATTGAGCAAGATGTTTTATGGAGTCAGATGTATTTTCCCAGAGCCAACATCCTAATAGTATCCTCTGAGCACAAAGCGCAACGTTGTGATTGTACCTTTGCAACTGCTGTCCCAGCATCTCTGAACTGTCCTCCTCCAGCACCGGGTAAATGTCATCCTCCTCAAGCTTGCGCTTGTATCCAGCGCGGAAAAGGGGATTGAGCCACCTGACGAGCAATACAAAAAAAAAAGGGGGGGGGGGGATAGTCATAACACTGTAACTATTCAACTGAACGAAACCCTAATACTGTATCATGAATGTTATAGGTGCCAAGTGACAATGGCACTGCTCCGCGTCTGTGCACTTGAAAGGGCTAAAAACTTGGATTTGAAGACCAAACACAGGTCAAACCACAGACCGGAACTCATTTCTGTCCAGTACTGTACTTCATATTTTTTAGGGCACAAAGTCGTCACCCAACCTAAGTGACGTCACGTTCGTGTGCCAACTTGTACGAGTATCGATGACATAAAAGGCGTATTACGTCAACACATCAATGTTAAATAAAGAAAAAAAAAACCCACACTGCTATTTAGTTATACTGGCTGCTGAGGTTTATCTTCCGGGATGTCTCACCAGAAAATTAACTTGGAGAGGAGATTCGCCGACGCTGACGGATTCGTCTTGGCATCTTTTTTGACATTTTCCATCGTATTGGACCCCAAAACAGCTGTCACGACGACTTCCTCGCCCTTAGAAAAACACCTAAAGACCACGTCGATGCATGGTACGCGGGGTTAGCGGTTCGCAACGTGTGTTACGTATGGTACATAGCCGCAGGTCACGTTCTCACATCATTACGGTAAAAAAAAAAAAAAACGATTCGTCTTGACTCCTCCCACCAGCCACCTGATTGGTGAGAAGTATTGGTGGGAAGTAACGGTCAACCCCTTGGCAAGTCTTTCTCTCTGCTTGCAGAGTACTGTACTGGTATAAACGGTCGCCCAAAAAGGCGGCTTTGAAGGCATAAATGACATGAAGTTACAGCGTTTACACGTGGTTAGTACATTTTACAAAGGAGACGCGGGAATATGTGCATTTCTCTATAAATGTCATTTTCTTCTTTCATTGTACAGCTGTTAGAACCCACAATCATTTTCATGTTTCGCTTTAAGTCATTGAGGGTCACTTTCAAATGTGGCCATGACAACAGGCACCTGTTTATTTCCCCCCAGAGAAATTTTTTGATCATACGTGTTTTTAGTGTGCAAAAGAACAAAGCTAATAAAAACAGACTCATGTTCTATTACACCACAAAAAAAAATCTGTTGGATTTACATTTGGACAAACCTATAGACAGTTCATGCTTCACCAATATAACTGATTTCATTTTCTGCGATATTAATGTTGGTGAAACGTGATTTTAATGTGTGCAAGTCATGTCCATACTTTATGTAAATCCAACAAACTTTTTTCCCAGTGTACTGCTTATCCTCATAGACTTGTGGACAAAACACGACTGTATACTGGAGTTTTAACATGTTCACCCTGTGCTTGCAGACTTCCCTGTTATCCTTCTCAATTTTAACAGGAGGTGAGCTGATACTCCAGATCAGAAGCATTCAAATGTGGCAGGGGAAACCTGGCACAACAGAGGCTCCTCATTTCTGTCAACAAGAATGACAATTCCCCCATTCGGAATATATGACATCTGAAAATGTGTCTTCTGATCCATTTTGTATTTGGGCTGTGGTGACTGTCCTGGCAGGCAGCTAACATAGTGGTCACAAAACAAACTTGAATCTGACAAAATGGATAAAAATTTGATAATGAACCAATGAAATTAAACTCAGGCATTGCATTTGAATTGTGGTTTAAGAGAATTATATATTTTTAAAAAAAACATGAAACAGGGCTGGACAAAAATGATAGCATCTCTAGAAAAAATTAAATTATTTATTTATTTAATAATTATGTATCCTATGTATCCATCCATCCATCCATTTTCCGAACCGCTTGATCCTCACTAGGGTCGCGAGGGGTGCTGGAGCCTATCCCAGCTGTCTTCGGGCAGTAGGCGGGGGACACCCTGAATCAGTTGCCAGCCAATCGCAGGGCACACAGAGACGAACAACCATCCACGCCCACACTCACACCTAGGGACAATTTGGAGTGTCCAATCAGCCTGCCATGCATGTTTTTGGAATGTGGGAGGAAACCGGAGCACCCGGAGAAAACCCACGCAGGCCCGGGGAGAACATGCAAACTCCACCCAGGGAGGCCGGAGCTGGAGTCGAACCTGGTACCCCTGCACTGTGAAGCCGACGTGCTAACCACTGGACTACCGGACCGCCCAATAATTATTTAATATTAATTAATTAATATTAATTATTAAATAATTTGACCATAGGGCGGTGCTTCTCAATGATTTTCCATCACCACCCCCAGCACATTAAGAAAAAAAATATTTGACCCCACCCCAACTTTCAACCGCAACTACAAGTAGTATAATTTGTCTAGAAAATTATAAGTACAGCTTTGCATGACACTATATCCTATTAGCATTAAAAATACTGAAAAAGAAGAAAGCAATGTTGACAACTTAGAGCAAAGATTAACTTCAACATGTTTTTTGTCGTATATGTGGTGCGGATCCAAACATAGGGAAGTAGGATAAGATAACCTTTATTTGTCCCACACTGGGGAAATTTGCGTAGTAGTGAGGAGATGCAGGGTTGCACTAAAAAATAACTTCATTTAAAGAAAACAAAAAGGCAAATTAGATAATGAGGCAATTAAAAATACTGAATCAACAGGAGTCCAAAATCACAATGTTCAATGCAAGGGTGCCCAAATGTTTTTGACCTAAGATCTACTTTTCGATCAAACAATTTCCCACGATCGACCCATTACTGCGCACGCGCAGACACACGCACTTGCACACACGCTTGCACACGCATGCCATGATAAGAAACAGCCATAATGGCCCCTAAAATGAACGAAACAGAAAAATAAAGTAGACACATGAATTGATGAGTTTGTGAAAAGGAAATCACTGCCTACCTTCGTCGAGACCTGACGCGTGGGACACACATTTGCAGCCTGTTAACAATTGTAGCTCATTTGTACCATTTTAAAATGATTCTCTTGGCACTCCAGATTCCCATTCTTTGCCAATGCTGTCAGTGAAATGCAGATGAAACAAACACTGAATGAGAATAATAATAACGATAAAAGACGTAGCGCGACAGCTCTGATCGCAAGCTGCCATTGCAGACTGCTGGGCGCTAAAAAATAAAATCAATTGATGCAGGTCACGCACCAGGTTAAAGGTGACCTGCTTTATTTTACTCTATTTTTTAAATACTTTTTGTGAAAGTGAGACTGATAGGATGATTACTTTGCAGTGTGCATTAACACAAAAAGTATGTTACTAACATGCACAGAGATACACAAATGTTTGTTTGTTTGTATGTTTAATCAAAAACGAGGAAGTCCGGCTTAATAGCTACAATATGCATGTTTTGCAGTGCACAGCTTTTCAAAGCGGAGATGGAACCATGATACGACAACTCTCAGCTCCTGCTTAGAGCTAATAGTCCCTGAGCACACTCTGACAATGGCAGCACCACTGCCACTTACTGTTGTAATAGTAGTAATATAAGCGCAATTGCATTTACTTCTGTGTGTCAAAAACAAACAAGAAAAAAACCAAAAAGTTTGTTCTTCAGCATCACATGCCTGACTATTTGAGAAGAACTGCCTTGGGGCAACATGGAGGAGGGCCTTTAATGTTCTGGGGGAGCTTAGCTACATTTAGCACTGGGTGTCTTGAACCTGTGCAGGGCATATTGAAATCTCAAGACTATCAAGGTTTTCTAAAGAGAAACATGCTGCCCAGTGTCAGGAAGCTTAGTCTCAGTCGCAGTTCATGGGTTTTGCATTGGGATAAAGTTTATCCCAATGTTGTTTATCTGATAAACAACCCAAAACACACCGCTAAAAACACCCAAGAACGGCGAAGAGTTAAACATTGGACTTTTCCAAAGTAGGTCCATTTATGAGCACCTATCTAAATCCAATTAAGCATCTGTGGAAAGAGTTGAAACCTGCTTTCTGGAGAAAGCACCCAACAAATCAGAGGTAACTCGAGATGTTTGCTCATGAAGATTTAGTCGGCCTGCTGAGGGGTGAAGTTTAGTCTCACTGAGTGTTAGGAAATCCTGTGAATGCAGTGATAGCATCAAAGGTTGTGCAAACAAAAACATTAAGTTTGGCGGCGACATCATTGAGGCCAGGGGTGTCAAACTCATTTTTGTCGCGGGCCACATTGTAGTGACGGTTCCCCTTTGAGGGCTGTTATGAATTACGGTAACCCATATAAATGTTGAATCCCCTCCACATATTACATTCACAGCGCACAACAAATTGATGAATAACTAGTTTTAAAATCAGAAGTCAAAAATAATAACCGTTATTGTGGATTACAACAGACAATATGAAATTTTGGTTCCGACTTTAGCAAGCATCGTGGAACTTGACATGCTTGATTTGCTTTCGCGGGCCACATAAAATGATGTGGCGGGCCAGATCTGGCCCCCTGGCCTTAACGTTGACACCTGTGATTTAAGCCCTTTGTGAACTTTTTTTCATCCTTCTGTCGAAGCCCAATTGAAAAACAAGCTGGCACCATTTATAGTTCAACAAACAAGCTGTGTTTGCGCATACTAATGCAGGTGTCTTCCATCCTGTTCCTCAGAGGCCGCTGTCCTACCTGTTTTCTATCTCTCCCTGCTGCAACACACCAGATTCAAATGTTCAGATCATCAGCAAGGTCTGCAGAAGCTGGATAGCGATCCAGACCATTTGAATCTTTCTCAGGCAGGACAGTGGCCAGGATTGAAGTCTCATGCAGTAATGTGTCCAAACATTTATGAAAGTGGGAACCATCAAGAGTTGAAGTGAAAAATTAAACAATGAGCTACACGGAGGGTGCCAAAGACCTGGCAGGTGAATCCATTTTCTAAGAACTCGTTTGGACGTGTGTCTGTGTAGCTCAAGTTGTTGGTTGATGGGCTGGCAACAGACAAACACTGTTAAAAACCTTTGTTGCAAATGTTACCTCCCTAACAAGGCTCAGTGTATTGTGCTTCTACCTTAAGAATCCACTCAATCTGAAACACAGGAAAGACACATTCAGATGCTCTTCAGAAAACGACAGGTTTTAATCTTCCTCTACAGTACTATACAGGGGGATCCAAAATGATTGCAACCCGCGTTGTGCATGTCAATTCTACAGGTGATACCAGAATTGCTTAATATATATAGCTCTATTTTTTACACAAATGAATCTGATCTGAGAACAATTCAGTCCTGAAAAGGTGAGCTTTTTAGACCATGTGATGTAGTTTTTATATCTTTCCAAAATTCGAAAATGGTCATTGTCCATGTTGAAATATGGTCTAGCAGTATTGTAAAACAGAAAATTTAGGAAAGGTGGCAAAAGCAAAGAGAAGAAAGAAAGATGCTACCATAGGATACAGAGGAGGGTTGGTGAAATGAGCACAGCTAAGGGAAACAGCAGTGCTAAAATCATGTCAAGGGTAAGGTTTGGGCACACGGGCTTGAACAGTACATTGTTTAGGATGGCTAAGCATGAATCGGGAGAATGTAGCTGTGGGGAATTAGAAACAGTTGAGCATTTCTTATTCAGGAATGAAAGGTGTCAGGTCGAGACGAGAGCTTTGATTATCTAACATTGTTCGGTTTGACGTGGTAGTAGTCGAGACATTCTGAGGATTAGCCCACGCAGGAAAGAATATAAGATGCTTTTGCAGTGTTTGAGGCAAATAAGTATACTTAGTAGCATATAGTTGTCTGTTTTTCTTTTTCTCTTCCTTCCCTGTTGGGCTGATTGAAATTAGGACACTTCATATCAGTTGGTGACGGTAATGCACCACGAAGTTGTTTGCCAACCGTCGTGCCAAAACCAAAAGAAGGATGTTGTCAGAGAATTCCGTCTCGATCGAATAGTGCTACGAAATGTATTTGACTATTCTGACACCTGCACCCCGCGTATTGCTGATGTTGCTTGTTTAAGTACCTGCAGAGAGTGAGTAACCCGTTTGTTCCGGACTTTTGTTTCACTGCAGTTTCTCCTGGTGAATATTCTCCAGAGAGCCAGCTCCCTCTGCCTGCACCGCCTGCATCCTGAGCCCCCCCCCCCCCCCCCCCCGCTTTTTTGAATCAACTTTTTTTTTAACCACCTGTCTCTGCCTTGTACGGTCCAGACAACACAACTTCAACTACATGATTGCGCCTCCAAATCTACTTCTTGTTGTTGTGAGAGAGTCCCTGACAGAATCAACATCCCCTTCAGGTTTAGAGCTCAGGTTTTGAACAGTTGCTTTGTCCTGAATTGCATTTCTAAATGACTGTTTTACCAGTAAGTAACGACTGAAATTGATCTTCTGAAATGTTGGCTGTATGGATTGATCTGACTTGCTCTGAAAATACAGTACATATCAACGCAAAAGGTTCTCCAAGGCATTTTCAGAAAAAAAAATAATTTGTAGGTGCCTTTTATCCCTTTCTTTGAAATCTGACAAATTAAATAAATAACATTATTAACAATTTTATCAGTGATAATATATGTTGAAATCATTTGAGGTCTCCTTTTATGTATCGATTTATTTATCCAAGTAAGGCAATTGAAGTCACATTCTCATTTGCAATGTAAAACAAAGCAGCCTAAATAGCCTATATCCTCCTGACTACCAGTAGTTCAAATTTGTCCTCTGTAGAGGACATTTGTGAACCTAAATATCTCCCACCCAGTGCATCCAATCGCATTAACTTGTAGGGGGTGGGGCTTTGTTACTTTGACTTCTCAATAGAGGAAAATGGCTTCCCTCAGTGCAAGCACTTTTTATGGAAAGAGGATAAGTAATACTTTCTATCAAACACATTTTGTCTTGAAATGCTGTTGGCATTTTATTGATAAGACTCTTATGAACACGTTAAAGGGTTGTTTGAGTTGTTTTAAGTGTATTTGAGCCTAGTATTAGTGTTTAATAAGTGGTTAAAAAATGTCGTGGAATTTCAAAAATTTCTTTTGGAGTAGTCCAATTACTTCACATAGATTGTGGAATTTCAAAATAAATGTGATTGGACAACATTTTTCCCCCTGGTAGTCAGGAGGATATGTTAGCAGATACACATAAACAGATTGGGCTGGAATTTCGACTATAATGGTACATTTATAAATAAAATACCCATAAAAATTCCTCATTCTTCCATTTTCTAATTATTTCAATTGATATACCATACAATATCTGTGGGTTGATGTCATATGGTGAACTGTAGGACCAACATGACATATCTTACGGTTTTAAGGGTCGTGTTTAAAATTTTTTAAACATGACTCTAAACTTTAGATTATACTGTGCATAATTTTTTTTAAAGTTTGAAAAGTACTAGTGTGTGAATCTGACAGCCTCCGTACATGTACAGGCAAAATAAGGTCAGGCACTTTCACAATTTAACCCCCATGCAGTAATTGTCCCAAAATTGGACATTTCGGCCACTTTGGACGATTTTGGACTGTTGGGCAAATGGACACCACAGACAAAACAGTGAAAAATAACTCCACGAAGCTGAAATTTTGCATAGGATGTATATCTATGTCTTGGCCAATTCCCACTGAACATTTTGAGGGGTTGAAAGTGAAAAGAAATTAAAAGTGAAAAAAGTTGTTGCACATTGGAAGAGGGACATGTTTGGGACAATCCTCGAGGACGTAATACCCTTCATGCAGCCGCTTAAAAATACTGCATGAGGGTTAAAGGTGTCAAGTGCCAATGACTTTTCAGCATGCGTGTCAGAATGACTCAGCAAATTCCTGACTTACTCCTATCCTCACTTGCTCTCTTATGCATGTGCATAAAACAGGTACACATTAACCCTAAAGCCTGGTCTGGCCCAAAAAATAAACCTCATAGTCGGTAGGAGAATTCGTAGCAGTGTCGGGAAGCATGTTTTTGACTTGACATTTGATTTGAGTGACTTTAAGTAAAGGGTAAGATGTCTGTCACCATTTCTTGCCACATAGTCTATTCTATTTCATACTAATTATAGTGACAGTTACACATTAAATACTTCCCTCTTCATTGTGCTCTGAACCTTGACCTCCTTTCACACCACCTGCTGTCGAAGGATCTACTTTATGACAAATCCTGTGACGCGGACCCATGGTAAGCTATTATCTCGTAATAGGAGACTCAAGTCTTGAGACAAATCATTCTGGGAAAGGAACTCGAGAGAAAAGCCAGGTTGGGAATTGTCGAAAGCGGTGGAACGCAATTTGGTCAAAATCATCAATACACAGCCCTGTGAGCGGTTTCCATTTGGTCCCTTTGTGATCACAGTCCTGTTCTCATTTCATTTTTTAAGCAAAAGACGAGCAACTATGTTTGGAATGAATGAAATGAAATTCATTCCAAACATGGTTAATTCACACAGAACAGAATGGTGCAAATCATGATAAGATATGACATGTAGAAGGAGGAAGAAAAAGTCCAGTAATGTTTTTGTGTTCACAGATTACATAAAGCAACTCGTGACTTGGGAGAAAACATGTGACGGACTTCAAAGGAGGGGGGGGGGGGGGGGGTTTACATCTTTGGTTGCAACGCCAACAATGCTCACATGCTCTGTGTAAGAAACGTCTGAGGGAGCCTCGGTTGTGCTTGATCACATTTCAGTGGTCAGCATGAACGAGTGCTGTGCAGAACCCGAAGACCCCTCACCTAAAAAAAAAAAGGAAATCCCCCCAGATGTTTGTATGGTGACAAGAGGGCTGTTATACTTCTTAATTTTCAAAGGCGTTTTTCCTGCTTAGAAAACCGAGGTGTTTTGGAGTTCAGGGGTCACTCCTTGAGACCCTCTATGACTCTGTAGTGGCCTCAGGCATTCATTATTACATAGTCTGCTGGTCAGGCAGCATCTCAGCCCGCGACAAACAGAGACTGGACCGACTGGTCAGGAGGGCCAGCTCTGTCCTGGGCTGCTCCCTGGACACTCTGGAGGAGGTGGGCAACAGGAGGATGCTAGCCAAGCTAAAAGCTATGATGGACAGACCCTTCCAACCCCCTCCAGGCCACGCTGTCACCACTGGGCAGCTCCTTCAGCCAGGGACTGATACACCCGCGCTGCAAGAAGGAGAGGTACCGCCGCTCGTTCCTGCCGACTGCTGTCAGGCTATTGAATAGACAGACCTGAAAACCATTTTTTCATATGCTTATATTCATATTTTATCATTTATATTTATTAAAATACATTTTTAGTTCTTCTCCTTCTCCTTTTCATAATTTTGCTGCTGTAAATTGGGAATTTCTCTATTGTGAGACAAGTAAAGGTTTTCTTATCTGAATTTTCGGACTTGTCTTGTTCTCAACAACAAACTGTTGGATTAACCAGTGACCTTGGCAGTGGTGTGGTGTTTTGGCAAGACCGTAGTATACAGAATTACAATGATCTGCCTTTCACTGAGCTAGGATAGAGGCACAAAATATATCCACAACACAGGTTACTAAAACCTTTCCTCTCCCCAATTCCAGAAACAGAAATAGCTAAAGAAATGTGAAATGATGAAAGATAACAAATACATCCATCCATTATCTGAACCACGTTATCCTCCTCATAAGGGTCGCGGCTGTGCTGGAGCCTATTCCAGCTGTCCTCGGGCAGGGGCGTAGGGTACACCCTCCACTGGTTGCCAGCCAATCGCAGGGCACACAGAGACGAACAACCATCCGCGCTCACACTCACACCTCGGGACAATTTCGAGTGTTCCATTAACCTGTCACGCATGTTTTTTGGAATGTGGGAAGGAACTGCGGCACCCGGAGAAAACGCACGCAGGCGCAGGGAAAACATGCAAACTCCACACAGGAAGGCCGGAGCCCGGAATCAAACCCATGACCTCTGCACTGTGAGGCAGACGTGCTAACCAGTCGATCACCGTGCCACATATTTTTATTATAACCACCTATCGTCCTGTGCAAACATTTTGCACCGCTGATCCTGTTTTCACTGAGAACTGGAGCCTATATCCCAGCTCACTTCAGGCAAAAGGTAGACCACATTACTACACCCTTGGTTTGTACTCCGATCAATCTCTGATATTGAGACTGTAGCAGAATTGAGTTCAAGTTAAAATGTGTATCGGACTCCATTAAAGGGCAAGTACATGAGCCCCAAGCAACTGTGATGCCATTTTCAGTCAACAACAAGTTGCAAAATGGGATGGATTCAAATGGGTGGATTTTGTCACTCACTGCATGTTCCACAAATGCATTATTATTCAGAATACCCCCTTTAAAATGTTAGCAAAGGTCATTGACTGCTCCTACTGAGTCCCTTTCATTGAAAGTTTATTGGACGGGGAATTTCCGCTTGCTTTATTTGTTGGCACCACGGATGAGCACCTTTCTGCTGTTGAGTCTTGCTGCAACTCACTTGGAATTCTTGTCCTAGAATGCCAGAAAGGTTTTATGGCCTTGTCGAATTAGGTCAGGTGGGTTCAGCAGCAGGTTTAAAGTGTGGAACAAAACACAGTACACAATATCCAGACTTGAAATGCCAAGGGTAACTCACTTCATGTCAGTTATTTATGAGCTCAACCTTTAAGTGGCTTACCATCTTTGAGGGGTTAGAAATGAATCCATACTTCAATTTAGAGGAGATGCAATTGGAATAAGATTTTTTGTTTGGACAGTTGTGAAAAATATGAATGAAAACAGAATAGAATGATTTGCAAATACTTTTCAACCTATACACAATGTAATACACTACAAATACAAAATATTTCAGGTTAAAGAATATCAACTTTAGTTTTTTTTAAAATAGCTACTTTCATTTTTAATTTGAAGCCTGAAAAACATTTGAAAAACAACAACTTTCATCAATTTGAATGTGAAAGGTAGAGTTTACAGTCCAGTGGAAGCTTCACAGCTAACAGCAATGTTCTCCCCGGGCTTGCGTGGGTTTTCTCCGGGTGCTCCGGTTTCCTCCCACATTCCAAAAACATGCAAGGCCACTCTAAATTGTCCCCAGGTATGAAGACAGGCTCATGGCTGGAAGACTGCTGGGAGGCTCTAGTGAGGATCAAGCGGTTCGGAAAATGGATGGATGGAAGGTAGAGTTTACAGTCTGGAAGCTGCTAACACAATTTGAACAGAACCAGTGAAAGACAGGCTCATGGCTGGTGAGGCTCTACTCCTCTGGAGTCAGATGTAAAAATATGAACCCAAACGAAAAGATTATCCTATGTTTAAATTTTGACCTTCATTGAAACATATGTTTTAAATAAGGTCAAAGTTGAATTCTGGAATATTTATGTGCAAAGCTTTTAATCATTCCAAATGTTCAACAATGTGATGCAAAAAAACTGAAAGAATACTTAATATAAGGACAAGTTCATAGTTTTTTTGGGTGTTTTTTGGCAAAGCTCTCTTTTAACAAAAAAAAAAAAGCATTTGCCCGTCCCTTTATATTCAATATGTTATGAAAGCCCCAATTATAAAATCACCTACGTGTCTCGTTTCATAAATGCATGTCTTTTATTTTTCGAACAAACCAATCTGAATCAAAATCGGTAAAGAATTCAACAAGTTATGAAAACATTTCCTGGAGTTGGCAAGTCCACAAACAGCCAAGGCTTGCTCTTTTGGTTTATGTATGATCTATGGTCTTCATCTATGGATTGCGGCAATGCTAGCAGAAGCAAGGTATTTTCTGGGCGTACAGGTTATATAAATGGACTATCAATAGACCACTCAGTACCTTAAGAGAAAATTAAAAATGGCTTTTTTACCAATGAAATGTGTCTTTAGTGCTTCTCCCAGACTTACTGGTACAATTGTATGCCACACACAGTGGCATTTTCACCAAAGACAAATAAAACAATGTGAACATGCCACAGAGAAATAAAATGGATTAAAATTCGGCGGGTGAAGTGAGTGACAGCGTAAAATGGCTTCAATTCTCCCAATGGCAAGTAATTGTTAATCCATTCCTTTATATATGTCAGTGGCCCCAACGTGCACTTAAACAAGAGAGTGACAAAATATTTCACATACATTCATTACATATATTGAACAGACCTTTGAATGTCAGCATGTGCAGTCCATGAAAAAAGACGTTTATTGGCAGAGGAGAGACAACTGTGTGTGTGTGTGTGTGTGTGTGTGTGTGTGTGTGTGTGTGTGTGTGTGTGTGTGTGTGTGTGTGTGTGTGTGTGTGTGTGTGTGTGTGTGTGTGTGTGTGTGTGTGTGTGTGTGTGACAGCTGGGTTAGGCTCCAGCATCCCTTCTAGGAACAAAGTGGATTGGAAAATGGATGGATGGATGGTCCATATACTTTACTTGTCGAGAACGGCCAGCAGGGGGCGGCAGTGCCTCACCTGCCTACCATAAGTGCATGTCTCTGAATTGAGCCTCACTTCATTCCACCCTTGCGTCGCTGCCCAAAGAATCACGACCAGTTTACAAACACGTGTGCATTTTTTTAAAATCTAATGTTTCTTTTTAAATAACCATGCAGCACACACATGGCCGTAGACTTCAATAATTAGTACTGTTTGTCATTGAACTTTTCCCTGTAAGAGCACGAAAGACCAGATCATGGACAGAGAATTTTTTTGTGGTGTTGAAAGGCCAAAGGTGAATCCAAGTTTAGTGAAGCAGTGAGGCAAGACTGGGGACCAGGAGAAATCTCAAAAGGTGTTTACTCGCAAAAAGGAAAAGAAGGTAAAGTACAAAATTAACAAAGTCGAATAAAACAAGATTCAAAGTAACCAACCAAATCCGGGAATAACTTCAGAACAAAAAGGAACCAGACGTGACTGGGAAATGTGACTGCTGGCAACAGAAACAGAAGCAATGAACTGACAGACAGAAAGAAACCAGGAACACTTGACAACAATTTGCATGACCATACATTCCGTATTAAAACTGAAATGAATCTTTTTCAGTTCCAGATCCAGTGGCCTCCATTACATTTTGCATTATCAATTGATGGCGCTACAGTGTTGCCAACTAGGTGCAGAGCATCCTAAAACCTCTACTGCTACAATGACAACAGATGGCAAGCAACTATTTGGGAATTTCTCTGTTGCGTGACTAATAAAGGATTTCTTATCTTACCTTATCTTATCTAACCTGAAAGCAAGCCATTCAAGGCACAAGCCATGTCTATGCTATCTGTCTTGCCCATCACATGTTCCTTCTCTGTCAGGGACCCCTCACATCCTGTCAATTAAAGACTTCCTTGTACCTTGTAGACCCCATGAATGTGTGTGAAGTGATGAGCTGTGGGCACGCCAGTAGTCCAATAACATCAAACTACTTATTGAATGTCAGCCAACCTCAGGAGGGCCTCAAGTAATTCCACATCAAGTGTTGCCAGCCTTGGCGCGGAGGTGCTGGACCAACCCACCCAGAGCTCCTCAGTCATTTCTGCAGAAGAACACAAAGGTGTCGCATCAGCAAGAGCCTTTAAAAAGTTGCTGGCCTAATTTGATCCACACATCCAACGCCTAAGGAACAATGCGCACTACGGCAACAGAGATTGCTGCGTTTCTCCTGAGTGTCTCCGGGTGGATCCTGGTGTCATCCACACTTCCTACAGACTACTGGAAGGTCTCCTCAGTGGATGGGACGGTCATCACTACGGCTACCTTCTGGTCTAACCTGTGGAAAACATGTGTGACCGACTCCACAGGCGTGTCCAACTGCAAGGACTTTCCCTCTATGCTGGCTCTGGACGGTGAGTTGAGTTCATATTCTGCCGAAGCCTTTAAAGAGAAGCTTCAGATCAAGAGAGCTTGAAAGTGATTTTCTCCTTCACCTGATGACAAGGAGCTGAATGAAGCTTGACCGCCCCCACCCCCAACACCATGGTCATCCATAGCCTGTCATTACTCTTCCTGCTCCTCTGTCCTTGTTATCAAGCGTACATCCAAGTATGTCGGGGCCTGATGATTGCAGCGGTGTGTCTGGGTTTCTTTGGAGCCATACTTGCCCTGCTTGGAATGAAGTGCACAAAAGTAGGAGGTTCCGAGACATCCAAAACGCGCCTGGCAGTCTTTGCAGGTTTTCAGTACATCCTCAGCGGTAAAATCTACCCCCCAAGGCTGAGAGTGGAATTTTGGTCTCTAATACCGATTTGAAGTCACAGGATTACATCTTCATTTGCCTCCACAGGATTGTGCTGCATGACCGCCTGCTCCATATACGCTCACAGGATCACCAGCGACTTCTTTGACCCCCTCTTTGTTGCACAGAAGTAGGTCACGACAGCTGAGGTGACATGTATGAAGTCCCACAGTGAATTTTAGGGGTTTGATGTCTATGGCAGGTTTGAACTGGGAGCGGCGCTCTTCATCGGCTGGGCTGGATCCGTGTTATGCATTTTGGGAGGTTTGATTTTCTGTCTCTCGCTGTCAGCGAGCTCGAGCGTCAGGCAAGTTGACAATGGGCCTCAGTCAGCAACAGTTCTCAGACACACATTAGCCTTTAAATCCTGCTTGCACACCCTTTAATAGTGGTTAGTGGCCATGTTTGCCAATGTTTTCTTTTCTAATCAAAGAAGTCCAACATAGACTTTTGGGGCCCAGGTTGGTTGAGCAGGACTTTAGATATTTATTGGAATCTCTGTTATCCCTTAACGGAGCCAAAACACGGTCATAAAGATGAAACTAAGAAAAAGAAACTTGAATGTAAAAACCAGCAAGCTAAAATCGGGGGAAAAAAAAGACAAAATACAAGCAATGAAAAAAATGGACATGAAGGGAAAATTTGAAGGCTGACTTTGAAAAACAACATTTACAAGGGGAAAAAAAACCCATAACATAATTTCCCTGTGATTGGCTGGTGACCAGTGTAGGGACGGGTGTGCCTCGCCCAACTCAAGTCTGGGGTAGTCTTCAGCACACCCGTGACCATATTGAGAGTAAGTGGTGCAGAAATTGGATGGATGAATACAGAATTTTCCATGAATGAGCATCAACCTGAGCTTGCATTAATTCGTGTTCAAACAGCCTGATGTCCTTTGTTAAAAGAGTTGTCTTCACTTCCTTCCACCTGCTGTTTGCAGAGACCATCAATCCTCAAGGGCCGCTGCCGTGTTTGCGCACCCACATGACGAGCGCGGCAAGGCCACGAGCAGCCTCCACAGAGAATGTCTGGAGCCATCCAGGCAGTTTGGAAGAAACGCCTATGTGTGAAATTGCTTGTTAACATGAGCTCATGGGTGTCGCTCAGGGCTGTACGAAATTCAGCACTGAAATATGAACGGCCCCAAATTCCAATTCAGTTCTCAAATTTGAATTGAGTAGGCAAACAGGAAACGGAAATCCAACTGAAATTTAAATTGTAGGAAGCGGTATGCAAATTCAAAGATGTTAATGCTGCAGAATTGGAGTGTATTTAACAATGAAGCTATACAGCAGGGGTGTCAAACTCATTTTTGTTGCGGGCCACATTGTAGTTAAGGTTTCCCTTAGAGGGCTATTATGATGATGAATTTTATGAAACCATATAAATGTTTCATCATCTCCCCATATTACATACACAGCGCACAACAAATTGATGGATAACTAGTTTTAAAATCAGAAGTCAAGAATAGTTACCTGTTTAAACATTGTTTACATCAATGTAATAAAGGGTTTAGCAATGAGAACATGCTTGCAATGTCATATGTTGTTATGGATTATATATGACAATTTGAAATTTTGGTTCAGACGTTAGCAAGTATCATGGAACTTAACCTGTTTGATTTGCTTTCGCGGGCCACATAAAATGATGTGGCGGGTCAGAGCAAGCCCCCGGGCCTTGACTTTGACACGTTATATACTTTACAGTATATAAACCTATTTACAACATCAATTTCATACAAATGCTGCAGCTGTTGTGAAAGCGCTATATGTATTGTATTGTATCATTGTAAAGATTTTCTGTACACAATACTTAATTATGGTGAATGGTAAAGTGTAGTAATTGTTTTTTTTATTTAATTCACATTAAAAGCCTACTCAGATAAAACATTAATATTGTAAAAACATGTTTCGTTTTATTACTTTGAAATAATGATATACAGTATTGTCAAGCTTTCCAACGTAAGGGAAATTTATACTTAATGTTAGTCTCTGCACTTCCAGCTGGAAGAAAAATGAATGTGACAAGTCTCATTCTCAGTGAAATGGGATGAGAAAGACTTTTTTTGAGTTGCAGTGAGTTCACCTCCACTTCCTGTAATTGGAATTCAATTCAACATCCTGTGAGGTGGAGCCAATTAACATTCACATTCATCCATTGCATTGAATTGAATTCTGAATTTTGCACAGCCCAGATGTGGGTGAACTTTGAAAGAGAAATACTGGAAGAGATGATTGTTAAAATGTGCCAGATTCTTCTTCTTTTTGTTTCAGGCAAGCAATTTAATTTGGCACAAATCAGCATTTGAACTCGAGGTCACTTTTAATAAAGCTGGCCTTTACACTTGCCTCACATCCTTGATGAACCCTCATTGTTTGTACTGAAATGTGGTGTCATGACTTTGAACATAAAGCACAGTTTCCATTCAAAGCCTCTGTCCCGGTGCCAGCAGTTTATGCTTCATAGGTGAGCTTCTTTTAATACTATGAAAGCGGAAAGATGGGTCACATGAGGGCCTCTCACATGGTCTCCGTCTACAATGATCTGACCTCCATGGACCACCGGGTCACATCTGAGGCTACAGAAAATCTGCAGACTCGACTAATCAACCATCAATCTGCACCTCTGAATAATCATCAGGAGGAACGGCAGGCTGTGCCCAACACGTTGCATTGCGTTCATAAACGTCAGTGTCAGTTGTCCACGGCATTCCAGAAAGGTGATTTTGTGTTTTGAAATGTCAGCAGGCTATTTTACAATTAAAAAGAAAACTTGACTTTGGGGGAAAATTGTGTCCAACTGTACATTTTGGACCTCTTAGTTTTAGGTATGGGGCGGCATGGTGACAACTGGTTAGCACATGGGCCTCACAATGCAGAGGTGCAGGGTTCGATTCCGGTTCTGGCCTTCCTATGTGGAGTTTGCATGTTCTCCCCGTGCCTGTGTGGTTTTTCTCTGGGTACTCCGGTTTCCTCCCATGTTCCAAAAACATGCACGGCAGGTTAATGGAACACTCTAAATTGTCCCTAGGTGTGAATGTGAGCGCGGATGGTTGTTCGTCTGTGTGTGCCCTGCAATTGGCAGGCAACCAGTTCAGGGTGTCCCCCGCCGAATGGCCGAATACAGCTGAGATAGGCTCCAGCACCCCCCGCGACCCTTGTGAGGATAAGGAGATCAGAAAATGGATGGATGGTTTTGCACTTTAAGTACGGTATATATTATGCTGTTTTCAAGTACCCAGTTGCTGTCCAAAAAGTAGTTCACTAATTTCAACATGGCTGCTGTGCTATTGGGTTTTTTTGTGTGTTGTTCATGTCTTGTTCAGTGTTTTAGCTTAGCTATGTTGGGTTGATTGAACCATCCATCCATCCATTTTCCGAACCGCTTGATCCTCACTAGGGTTGCGGGGGGTGCTGGAGCCTATCCCAGCTGTCTTCGGGCAGTAGGCGGGGGACACCCTGAATTGGTTGCCAGCCAATCGCAGGGCAGGGGTGATTGAACACTCAATGTAAACTAAATTTGAGTGTGAATTATTGTCCCTCTTTGACAGTGCTGTGACCGACTTGTGATTCATCTCTAGCCTCCCTGTGACTCTGAACAAGAGAATGATACAAAAACGGATGGTTGTGTAATTTTGAAAATCTGTATTTAGGGACCCCAATGGTAACCTTTAGTGTTAATAATAACAAAGTGCTATCTTGTAAAAACAGAATGTTTATTTGTTAATTTACAGTAATTTTGTTTTATGTTCATGGATTTTACAAATAAGGAAGTGGCCAATAAGTGTGCAATATTAAAGAGGCGGAGCTACATGGTGGCCCCGGCCAGCCCTTGTGACTCTCTGGCCACCCCTCTGGACGCCCCCACAGCAAGGGGAAATGTGTGATTCCTCTGATTTATTTATTTTTTCTGCCATTTTCACATACTCGTAGACCCCTTGATGCTCTGCCACAAATTATTCATATAAACTGCATATATAAAGAAAACATATCCAACTGATCTGAATGAAAAATCTCAAAGAATCTTTCTTAAATTAAAAAAAAAACATTTGAATCTTGCAGTCAACATCAATCAAAATTACTTTCACATCAGAGCAAGCAAATATGGAAGAGTTTGTTTGTTTACCCTACAATCCACAATCATCGTTTAATGCACAAATATACCAAACACACACACACACACACGCACACACACACACACGCATGAATAGGCACACAATAGAAGCAGGATGAAACCTAAGATAAGTAAAAAGGAGCATTTAGCATTATGAAGAATTATGAGATTTGGGCATAGTTCTGGATTGCTGTGAATTGTAGTTCATGAACCCTGACTATGAATGCTATGACAAAGAATGACTCATGCACACATGCACGCATACACACATGCATGTAAGGTTATCGTGTCACCGTGGGCACCACACTGGCAACTTTCTGGCAACAGTCACAATGGCATTTCACCAATTGCATCAATGAACACCAGCCACAGAGAGCAGCATGAATCCACAGTACAACATCCTTGAGGTGTGGGAACATAACAACATTCAACCGATATATGCTATTTCTTGAACTTTGCCTCAAATAAAGCCTAAATCCGGAATGAAATATTTGTGTCCTTGCGGGTATTTCAGGTGACCTAAGCCTCACTGGGTTGCCCTCAAGTCACACTGGCCAATTCATTGTTGATGACAGAGTATTAATTACTGGCCACATCACCTCGGTATTATGGGAGTGTGTTTTGATTATGGAAGCGCAGACACAGTGAGGCTTCGGTGGAATGACTCATCACCAGCCTTCCGGACTGATTCCATGAGTAGCCTTGACTGGAACAGGCTAAGGTCATCAAGGAACAAATGTCCACAGTTGTTGGTAAAATTCGCACCAACCTAGCTAATCAGCCATAGATACTCGAGCGATATTTGCAATCTCCCATATCTGCTGACTTGGCAGTCAAGGGAGTGCAACGAGTTTTTGGTAATTGGAGATGCATGCTTGGATGAGCACCCAGCCCAGGCACTAATCTGGCAATTGTCACTTGTAGCAATGGGAACCAGAGGGACCCTCCTCTCCCACCGGCATGTTAAAACTTGCAGAACAACAACAGCATAGCCCTATCTTGTACATGCGATCCACTTGGCTTTTTCTTTCCGAAGATGAACAGTTGTTGCTATTTAGATGAAAACTAACTGCAGTAGGAAATCAAGTGTTGCCAAAAAAGAAAGCGCACAAAGGAGATCATCAAGGATAGAGCGCAGCGACCTCTTTCGAAGGAACCTATTCTTGGAGAAGCCCGGTGATGCGGATTCGAGTGGTTCAGATCTGGGGCTTTTTGATGACGGTCCTGGGTTGGATCTTCGTGGCTTGCACTATGGCCATGGAGGGCTGGAAAATCAGCTCTGTCGGTGGCATGGGAGGCTCCTCCATCTTGAAGGTGGCCTGGTACTGGTCCAGTCTGTGGAGATCTTGCTTTACAGATTCAACAGCTGTCAGTAACTGCTACGACTTCCCCGTGCTCTGGTCCGTGGAGGGTGGGTACCAAGCCGTCTGAGAAACGGCAAACTCACCCGCGAGCTAAATTTCTGTCTTGCTGTGCGACTCCAGGCCACATTCAGATTGTGCGAGGTCTGCTGATGGGTGCTCTGTCCCTGGGCATGCTGGCCTTTGTGCTCAGCTTGTTGGGCATGGAGTGCACCTTCATTGGGGGGAAAGACCGCTCAAAACACAGGAAGATCTACACTGGCGGTTGCTTCCACATAATCAGTGGTAACGTCTTATTTTAATACAATTCATGTGTTTAGATCGGAGGAATAAACAGGCTGGCTAAAAACTTCAGCACGCCTGCATATCCAATGAGATCCAATAATAGAGTTCTACGGTTGTGCTTTACAAATTTCATGTCGTATTCAACTAATTGAATAGAACGTTTATTATTGTGGTTGTGGCTTGCAGTGGTGCAAAATTGAGAGCTATATATGTCTAATATTGTGACATTCATGTGCAGCACATTGTGAGATCAACAAAGTGGCCCTCGAATAGGAATATAATTTAGTGGTTATGTGGTGCCGCACCCCCTGAAAAAACACAATAATAGAGACCACTTTATATGTTTTTAAAAATGAATACCACTCCGACAGTGTCAAAACTGAGAAATATGCATTTCTAGTCATGAATGCAGTCATTGTATTCATTAACATACTTTGGTGACGCTTTTACATTTCAGTACACTATTAACACATTTCAGTAAATCCACAAGGAATTTACAAGTGTCTTACTGCTTTTTTTAATAATAATTGTAAAAATACTAATCCATAGCGTGTACATTAACGGTTAAATCTACCAGTTAACAACAACAGTAGACGTAGAAGTGTAATTTAACATCACAAAAATGGAGATTGCTGTAAAGTTCCAATGTCAGAACAGTCCCTTATTGTACTTTTTTTGTTTTGTTTAATGCTTGGTTGAAAATAACAAAATGTAATTTAACAGTATAAAAGAAGTATTTTCTGATTAGTAGTAATGGTAGGCAGCACATTCTGCTTCTTTATTAATCGCCCTGCATTAAAATTAACATTGCGGGCCCACTGTTTTGGTGAATACAAGATTAGAGACAAAAAATGAGGACGCCCGATATGTATCAAACTTCACAATATTGCTCCGTTTCCCAATCAATCCCTCAAAATGGCCCGCCGGCGGTATTCGTTAACCTGCTGAATTTTTGCAGCTGGTACCGATAGGCCAATTGTGGTGGATGCATGTTGCTGAATGCGTTTGTGATAGGCTAAAGGTAGAAGCACAAGCACATGTGTGAGCGAATGAATAATATATCCATGGTTAAGTGTGTTACAGAATCAGCAGCATAAAAATCTGATGTATTGTTGTTAATCATTAAATAGCAAATTTAACATCTAAACTGGTGTGTCCTGCAAAAACACACAGTTATCCTACTGTCATGTGCCGTAAAGCAAAATACAGTACCGGAAGGATGCCAGTCATGAGTCCGTAGAATTGTCATGCCGTGACCACCCTTACAGTGCCCCTGAAGAACAATACTGTATTCTACTGATAAAATACTGTCTTTCCATTGTCTGTGTGCAGGTTTACTGTCCACAAGTGGATATGTTGTTTATGCACAATACGTCTCAGTAGAATATTTCAACCCAAACTTTGATGGGCTTAAGTAAGTACATTCTTCAACGCTGAGCAATAGAAATGTGTCAAAATGGATTTTCAACATTGATCCCAACTCTCATCGACCTTAGGTTTGACCTTGGCACCCCACTCTTCCTCGGCTGGGTTGGCTCCGCCTTTCAAATGGCTGGTGGTACCTTCTATCTATGGTCGGTGTGCAGGCCACTATGTGGACAAGAGCACACGTGAGTCAAGAATGAACAATACTTTACCAATACACCTCGCATCATGGACACGTTTACAGTTATTTGGGGGTGTCATAAAATTATGCATAAAAACTAGACTCAGATACATATTCATCCAGGTAAACACAGACACAGTAGATATATAGCAATACAAAGAGATATAAGAGATACGACAGCTACTAATAGGCAGAGAGAGAGAGAGAAAGAGCAATACAGAAAAAGAAATAAATGGTGTCTCTCTTTCCATGCAGAGTGATTATCCGACAATTACCAGATGTGGAAAAAGACGTCAAAACCAAGTCCACCACAGAGCTGTCCTCAGTGTCTGGAATCACCTCCAGGATTAAAGCGTCCTCTGTGTCCGGGCTGTCATCAGAGCGTTCCAACTTGTCCGCCATCTCCTCAGGATCGACATCTGGAGGCTCCGCCGAATCAGAGCGCGGGTCGAACACAAAGCGAACTAATGCTTCCGTCGGGTCAGGGTCAGCTTCAGAGTCTGGCCTCTTGTCCAGATACAGCTCATCAATAGCGTCAGGGTCGCGTAGCATCATCAGTAGTCGTGTGTCATCGTTGTCTGGCAGCTCGAGGAGTCAGGCAGTGTCTTTCCTTAAGAACGCTTACATTTGAGTGACACAGACTTGTACAAAGGACTCCAGAAGACCAGTGTGGTGTTGCACTTTAGGCTGTAAAGAGTATTGGGGCAAAAGCTGTTGCTTGTTATGTTTAATGGATCCAAGGTACATGGCAATGTTGCAGTTAAGACCCCTGAACCAAGTCCAACAATTTGAGTCCCAGTCAAGACAAAGACTGCGGCAAGACCAAGTTCAGGCTTGTACAAAGTCTGATAACGTTTGGAGAGGTTTATAGAATGTAAGCGAAATAAATAAAGGTTATACTGTACTATATTTAGGAGACGAAAATACACCCCTTTTCAAACATTTTAATCCTCCGCCCCGACAAAAAACTAATTTGCAGTTGCATTTCAAAAACTGCGGTGTTCTGAGCCTGCACGGTGTAGTCTCTGTAATACTAAAACTGGTGCCGAGGAGACGCCGTCAGTTCCAAATCATGAGAAGTAGGACTCTATCGTGTTTTGTGGCCTGCAATAAATATGAACTGTCAGTGTCAGCAGAAAAATGGATGGTTTGAATGTACTTACCGGTCTGTTTTACAATACTCGACTCCTGCTTGTGGGCAATGCATCCACTATTTCCACAAACAAATCATCCAGTGAAGTACTATGCAGTTGTGCTCTTTGACTTGTTTTAAGAATAAATCCAGAGTTCCTTGAATTATAGACCAACTGGATGAACAATCTCATCATATCCCACACTAACCTGAGACCATCGTTTGGGACTTTGTCAAGAGCAGGACTAACCTACAGCCCTACAACTCGAACCGCTAGCACCCCGATGTGACAGACAGGCTTAGTGTGCAGATCATTCAGGAAAACATCACATTCAAACAGAACTTGGAGAATCCATGAAGCCTTTTAGACATCCCCACAAGCAATTTCTATCCTGCTTTCCCATTGCAGGGTCACAGGTCAGGGAGAGAGCCCGAGCTTACTTCCTCACAGACATACAAAGCTCAGGACAATTGTGGGTCTTTGTGTTTATGATCGTGGTTGGAGTTTGCATTGTAGAATTGCACTCGAGAGCCGTTTCAAACATTTAGCGCTTTTAACTCTCATGCAGGTAAATAGAGTAAACAAATTGATAGACACGAGTCAAATATCAAAATACAACAATATTATGAATGTCAGAAGTCAAGGAGGCCATTTTAATCGTTTAATCTGATGTTAGTCATCTTGATGGGCGCGGTTAGCATGTCTGCTTTGCAGTCAAAAGTATCCATGTTCGAATCTGCTTGGGCCACTCTTCGTGGGGCCCGCAAGCACTTTGGCGAGGTTTCTTTGTTTATTCCGGCTTCCTCCCACATTCCAAATACACACAAATAAAAATCACAAAAGCAAAGAATTTTGTGTTTGGGTTATTTTTCTTTTGTTGTAACAATGCTTCTGAGCAACTAATCTTATACTGTTTGAAAGCATTGAAGTGTGTTTATTTTCCTCTTTAAGGGTGCTACATTTGTCAGAAAGATATATTTACTGAATGGGGTGAACAGCAGGGCGGGGCTGAGTATGTGGATTGCACTCATGAAATATTTGACAAATCTTCTCTAACAAAGACAAAAAGTTTCTTTTGCTGTTGTTATTGAATCGTTTTTGGTGTTCAGTGGATTTTATGATTGAGGTTTGAAGAAACAACACACACTAGCAATTTATCAATTTATTCTTTTAACGATCAGAAGCCTCACTAGTGTGGAATCAGCATACAGTGCCACGAAAGCCTGGCATCTAGACATCAGCTCGGTCACAAACTGCTGTTGGATGGCATTGTCACGTAACCCAGGATAGACTCAAAAACACAACCCTATCAGCAGAGCAAGAGAAGCTTAATATTGATTGACAGAGAGTATGAAGTGGGAGAATCTTTCAGTGGTTTGGGGGCCCAAGTGGTGGCTGGATGGTCACATGAAAATGACATCACAGTGCCTCAGGGCTCAGGGAGCAACCGTCACGGCACATTTGTTTTCCGGGTTTCGTCATGTGACGTTGGCAAACCAAGCCCTTGAGCAATGGGATGTCAAAATGGCAGCCCTCTGAGATGTCAAGACTGGAAATAACCTTTGAAGAGCATTTTTTGCTAATCAATGACTTCATTTGATGAGCAAATGACATAATACAGCAGGGTCGCTGATGGTGTAGCGATACACGCGCCTGACTTGTGTGCCGACAGCACGGGATCGGCTCCCTCTTCGCGGTACGTGGGTGTGAATGGTTGTTCGTCTCTTTATGTGCCCTGAGACTGATAGCCCACAAGTTCAGGGTGTCGTCTGCCTTCACCTGAAGTCAACTGGGAGAGGCCCTGGCCCCGCCCCCAGCAACCCTGTTCAGCATAAGTGCTGCTGAAATTGGATGGATGGATGGATGGATGGATGGATAATACAGCAGGTTCCTTGCTATGTGTATCTGAAACCAGCTGACAAGGAATAAGACACAAAGAAGACACCTCAGGAGGAAACAAATATTTTCTTCATTTTACTTCACCAAAACCCTTCAACATATCGCCACATGGAATACTACACTGCGATTGGCTGGCAACCAGATCAGGGTAGCAGGTGAGGTGCACCCTGTACTGGTTGCCAGCCAAGAAACATTTTGAGTTGACTTTCACTTTAAATGATTTACATTTCATCCAAAGTCAACTGGGATAGGCTACAGCTCACCCCCAAAAAAATCAGATGCGCAACTCAGAGTTCAACTTTCCAAACTGTGAGAGCAGCCTCCTTACTCTGGTTAGTCCAGTTTGTCTCACAAGTCCCACATGCGGGCAAACAAAAGATGACTTCAGTAGCCCTCGTCTGGGGACTTGGGCTCTGGGAAAGGGAAGGGTGCTGACTGGGCAAAACTGTCCAAAAAGATAAGACGCAAAACAAATTGTAGTCATAGCTTGAGACCAGCAGTGCCATAGACGGGAGAGGAGCTACAGAGAGAAACTTCAATTTTGGTCTTCGTTTTAAGAGTTGACACTCACCATGAAGTACAGGACGGTGGTGATGTACACAGAAATTGGCTGCTTTGTGTCCTGCCTTTGTGGCTGGATCCTGGTGTGCTCCACCCTTCCCACAGAGTACTGGACCTTCTCTGAGGTGGGCAGCATTGTGATGACCACCTCCAACTACTACTCCAACCTGTGGAGGGACTGCATCTCAGACACCACGGGGGTGTCCGACTGCAAAGACTACCCCTCCATGCTGGCCCTGCCTGGTACGACATCACGTATCTGTCAAGAACCTGAAGGAAATATTAGGCTACAATTCTAACTCCTATGTGTCCCTAAAGCTGATTTCAAAAATGTCCTTCCTCGCTTTCTTTAGCACGGTGCACATCAAGGTGTCATAATTTGTCATTTAGAGCTATGACGTTATTATTATTACTCTCTTATTATGATTATTAGTAAAACCTGATGCGCTAGAGAGAAAAAAAATGAGGACAGAATAGGAAACAATGCAAAACATGAATTGAGAAAAGTTTGCTTGCATGTTTGATTAAAAAGAATTCTAAACATTTGTTGACCAGTTTTATTCTGAAATGTAATGATTAACCACGTTCAATTGTTGCCACATTGAAAATCAGGATTGGCTCAAGATAAACTGGGATTCGACAATTTCTGAATACACAGTACTTAAACATAACTACTTCTCCTCTGACAGATTTTTTGCTTGATATTTTTCCATAACCTCTACTTTAGTAACGAAATAGCACAGTATGGATGTTGCAATATTACCACTGGGGCACTACACTTTGATAAGATATCAGGAAAAAAAATGTTTGTTTCTTACACGCACACATACACACGCACTCGCACGCACACACACATACACACGCACACACACATTCACACACACACACACGCACGTGCACTCGCACGTGCACACGCACGCACACACACACACACACGCGCGCGCACGCACGCACACACACACACACACACACACACACACACACACACACACACACACACACACACACACACACACACAGAAAGAGCAAACTGGGTGCTTTTAATTACATCCAAGTTGCATACATCTACCCTGCAATCATCACAAGACAATTCAGGCGCAATGCACCGTAATTGCTACAATATAAAAGGTTGGTTAGTTTTGGTTTGAGTGGTTATGCCAGGAAACGGACGGAGGGAAAATATCACAACGCACAAACGTCCGTGTGCCACAAGTACAACCAATATCCAATACGGAACACAAGCAAGTTGACGAACAGGAAATGCGCATCTCAACTCAAACCGTGTTTTTCCAGCCTTAGTGTTCTACATGCGTTTTGTTTTTTTTTTTTTTGTTGTTGTTTGGGTTTGTTTTACATTTTTTTACAACGCATTTCTTTTTATTATTATTATTGTTTTTGTACTTTCTGCATTTACTTTACATCCATGTCTTTGTTGCAAGACAAAAAAAACCCGTTGTCAATTTTAATTTTGTTTTGACGTTTTTCTAAAGAGTTAAGAATACAGTCAAAGCAGATCGATAAGCGGTATCGTTTAAGCGTCGTAGCGCTAGTATCGTTAAAATTTCAACGATACTCATCCATCATCATGCGTCATATCACATGTTTCAATGCAGGGTTCCTGCATGCCTGTCGTGCATTGGCGGTCTGCGCGGTCATCACTGGCTTCTTTGGCGGCGTTCTCACGCTCATTGGCATGAAGTGCACGAAAATAGGCGGATCCGAGGTTGCCAACGCGAGAGTGACCTTCGCAGGCGGAATCACCTACCTCGCCTCGGGTAAGTTTGACTTTAGCTCAACTGTCAAAAGACCACTGGCTCGTACAAAACAAAACACACTGGACATCTTTGTGCTAGGCTTCTGTGGTATGATCACTTACTCCTGGTGGGCGAACAGAGTCATCACAGAATTCCTCAACCCAAATTTCAGGGCCCAAAAGTGAGTGCGGTTTTTCTGAGGAGAAAGATGAATACATTTGTGGAGGCTAGGCAAAGGTCAAACAGAATGTATTCATGTCAATACTCAGATTTGAGCTTGGAGCTGCAGTTTTCATTGGCTGGGGGGGCTCCATCCTTTTGCTCTCTGGAGGGACTGTGCTGAGTTACTTCTCTGGTAAAGAAGGTCTTCCATCAGGGTAAAAAAAAAACTTTTACCAAAATGCCCAATTTATTTATTTATTTATTTTTTTGCAAATAGAATAATTTTTCAATTCTGGTCCTGCACAGTTCCTCAAACCGACCCCGGAGACCAGCCACTTACGCCACCGCCCGCACTCGAAAGACGTATATGCTCCCACCCACCACATCCAGAGTCAGTCTGGGACCACCGCTGTTTTATGAGGGGAGGAAGAGTCGACCAAGCAGAGCAGTAACAAAGACGACGGGCACCTTCAGCAGGGATGACTTTGTCTGAGCAAAAGGGGGGTATTCTCAAAAAGCGGAATTGCATTGAGAAAAGACTGCCGTTCTTTTTGATAAACACTGTAAATAACGAGCTAAATGTCACTTTCGTCACTGTGTTTGAAAAAAAGAAGAAAGTTGACTTCTCTCATGAAAGTGTCATCCCTTTATTCTAACACATCTTATTGCTTTACTATCAGAATTTTGTTTTTGTGCATTATCTGGAAATGAGATTCTCCAGCCTTCTGATTGGCTAAAATGAACGTGTCTTTGAGTGCCCTTGGTGTTTTGACATGCCCTTGAGAGACTGCTAATGTCTCTTCCTGAAGATTTTACTCAGTGTGGGATTCCCAAAAGTGTATAATTTTTTAAAATTATATATTATTTATATTTAAATAAATTAAAAAAGCAAGTGTATAATTTATGATTTGTTTTTTTTGTTTTTTAAAAAAATCTCAACAAGAGATGATTTGATACATACTGTATCATGATGATGATGGTGTGTGATATGGGCCTTGGACAGTGCAAGTTTTTCATTTGCTTCAACTTGATATCCCTCCAATAAAACACAATTTTATACGCATCTCGCTATATTCTTATATTGAACCATTTCCTTTGGATTGATTAGAAACAAAAGCACCTGTCTGTCTCCAACATTGCGCAACTGCGTGGGAAGCCCAATGTAGTTTTTTTTCTAACTGTCCTCACCAAGGCCATTTTCCTTTTCCTGCAGCTCTGCAGCAAGCAAAACAAAAAGATGCCAATCGTCAACATCGACAAGCTCCAGTACAACCCACAAGCCTTCATTTCGTTCCGTCTGGACATGGTTGCTGCAAACCAAACACAGCTGGTTCCTTTGCCCCACCGGGATTCCTGCTGCGACCTGAAAATGCGTGCTCGGATCAGCAGCCCAAGGTGGGCTCGTAGCTCCTCTACAAATTTACACCCTGCCATGGTAGTGACTGGTACTGACTTTCTGACCTGCAGGGTACTAGTCAAATGCAGTCTCAGGGCAATATATGGCAGCGGTAAACAGTGCAGGGCCCCACCGTGTGAGAAACCACAGGATCTCCCAATTTCTTACCCTCCATTCATTGGCCTCACCGTCTTCCTTCCCCTTTTACCAGAGGCCAAAGAGGCCTTTATTGATTTGATCTGATCAGTGTTGCACACATGCACAGTTGCACACACAAACTCTCATCATAACCACATTCACGTCACCGTTCTATGTCAAGCCTTGCTCGCCAAGATAATTTCCATGATGGTGAAGTGGTTTGTTGTTGGGCTTTTTTGCAGTAAGAGCAACAGATCGGTATTGAAATTTCACATGATGTATTTAGCGCCACTTAGTGGTTTGGAAGGGCCAAGACCAGTTCTCCTTGCATTTTCAAGGAGTAGTCGGAGATTCTTTTAGTATCCTTGGGCAGTGTTTTTCAAACTTTTTTGAGCATAGGCACTTCCTTCACTGAAAAAATCTCGCGGCACACCACTAGCTGAAAATGTGACCCCCCCACCCCCCCCTGCTTATTTGAACAATTAACGTGTTATATTGTTACTATAAAAAAGTACCTTCTCATCTTTCGTATTTATTGTTTCACCGCCAAATTCGCGTCTCTGTAGGCTAAACACAAGGCAATTGGCTAGTTGTTGCTGCTCCCTAGCGGTATAGGATGGTACTACATTATTACTTTCTGGGCGATAGACCGCACAGGCATCCAAATTGAATATTTTCTCGCAGCACACCTGACAATGCCTCGCGGCACACTAGTGTACCGCGGCACAGGGTTTGAAAAACACTGTCCTTGGGGAAAGCATGATGACAAAAGGCACGCAGAGGGCACTGCAGCAAGACTTTGATGTCGCTGACTAGTATTAAGCTTTCAAGATTTGACGTTTATATTTTTCTTACAAAGGAATATTGTTGGTATTATTGTTCCTAATATTTGGAGCACTTTTGTTTTCTGTTTTACAATTATTTATTTCTTTTTATGTACAGCACTTTATTTCAAATGCGGTTGATTTGATAAGTGCCCCATAAATAAAGTGTCTTCCCCACAATGTAACAATTCCTTCCAAAAGGATCTTTATGTGAGAACACAAGCTGCTTGGGAACAGTGAACTTTGTTGGAAATTCAGCTGCACAGACAAGGGGAACAAACAGTCAGAGAATTCAAACACGTTTTGCCTTTTCGCCAAGAAAACATGGCAGATGGAAGGTACATGAAAAACAACAGCCAAAGTTCTTGTAACAGTTTTAGGTTTCTTAACAGACATGTACTCCTCAGTCGATCGATACATATTGTAAAAATATTCTCTATAGAAAAATACAAATAAAGAATTATAAAGAAGTGATGTCACAGTGCTCAACAACTGTATTACACCACCACACATATTGCCCAGTGTGAGGTATTTACGTTATAAATATTTGTTTGTAATGGTTTATCAGTATGCATAAGCTCTGTAACGCGGAGGATTCATAACATCACCAATATCATTACGAATAATTATTAATGATAGAATATTGCAAAAAGGTTGTACACGAATAAGCTGAAACTTAGCTTGATGCAAAGAAAGTGAAAAAAAAAAACAGAGAAGCACGTTAGTATTTGTTCTTCAGCAGAACTAAATAGCTTGAGTGGTTGAATGTCACAAAACGACTCATTCCTGTTTAAAATAGAAAATCAAATCATAGTTTTCACTGTAAACATACTTTTGAGAGATTTCTAAAATATTGCTCTTCTCCTGATATTTTTTGACATGTGGTTTAATAATTTTGCTCAGCACTGAATGTGTATCAGATGTATGAAAATGTATACAAAAGACTTTGCACTGGGATGAGGTGATATTGAAAATGCTATGCTTTGCTAACATACACAGTTTTGCTGAGTTCGTTTTCCATGTATGGACTTGAGGTTCTAGGTTTTGTCCGCTGATGTAGGTGTGACCGTAGGCTACTCAAGGGAGCGTGTTTCTTGTTTGCGGCTGCTTCTGCAGTCTACCAGAAGCTTTTCCACTGTCTGATGAGCAGGAGTGTAATTTGTGCTAGTTGTTAAAATCCTCTGAGTCACAGATGTCGCTGAGGTAACACAGACTGCTCTTCAAGGTGCTCCCAGTTCCAGCTTCAGTCAAGCCTAACATGCACAGGACAACAAAACATGTTTTTCTCTTTAGTTTGGGTGACTGAATAAACATTGCCATGTTTATCATCAAGATGGACCGTGCGGGGCATAAGCAGTTGAATTTGTTCCGTTACCAAGCTTGAAAGTGAATTTAGTCTGTATATGACATGAATTTTCTCCATTGAAATTCACTCGAACGCCATTCATCTGTTCCAGTATCGAGCCCGTCGGGGGACATAAGAAAACATCGCTTTCGAGATAACGCAAAAGTGTTGCCAGATCTGCACTTCCAGGTCAGTTTGGTCAGTCTAGCATCATTCCAACCTCAATGTTGTTATGTTACTGACTGAACTACAAGTAGACAGTTTTCTCATGAAGACTCTGCCAAACTCCCTGCTGAGTGGGTGCAGAAGCCTTACTGAGAGTTCGAAAAACCGATGAATGCATTGATTAACTCTAAAGGTTGTGCAACCACATATCCCTCATTTTTGTCCAGGCAAGTTTGATGAAATTGTTTTTTAAAATGATCAAACAAAAGCAATGTCTGATTTTCATTTCATTTTCAACCACTGCGTCACTGCTGCTCGTGCACAAAGGTATTTATTATTTCTAGGGGCAGGCACTGACCTGATCTGGGAGCCTTTCCCATGGAAGTGTCTTTTCCTGTGGAGGAGTCCCACACACTCGTGCTAACTGAGTCCTGGCTCCTCATTGTTGTTCCAGAGTTACGAAGTGGTTTCAACTTTCCTCGTCCTTCCTCAAAAGAGGAATCGCCATCTTCGCTGCTCTCCTCCAGATCTGACGACTGTGCACATATTTCAACATTAACGCTCTCAAAATCATAAATTACCCAATATTTGTCTTCACTGTCAGTCTCACCAAGAATTCCTGAACCTCATCATTGGTCTTTGGCAAGATGCTCACGCCCCCGACCGGTTTCTTTGTCGCTTTATTTGCAATCTGACTCTCAATTTTTCGGGCCAGGTCAGTGACTTTGTTTTCTAAAAGAAGAAAAGAAATGGCCACAAATGACATCAACGTAACAGTAACCATTTCTGGACGAACCACATATTTTTGTTATTATTCAAGTGTTTCTTAGAGTAGCCCCAAAACATTGGCACTGAGTTTTTTATGTGGAGGCGGACTATATGTGTGAGACTGAGTGCCCACCTGTTTGCTAAAACTGTCAGTATAAACCTGACATTAGTACATTGGTAAACTGTTCTGTGAAATAAAAAAATCATCCCTCCCTGGCCTGATTGTTTTTACATCTAATTTGATTTTTAAGAAACCACCAACACCTGAGGAAAAACAAGCCCAGCATTCAATGTTGGTTTTCGAACTTGCCGTTTACATGCAGAAAGTCCTTGCAATTGTACGTTGAGAATTGTTCTTAAACCGTCGGACTGTTTGCTAATGCGATTGTTCCCAAAGTGGTGAACCTGACCCCATCTTTGCTTGTGAACAAATGAGCCTTGTGGTAATGCTCTTTTTATACCCAATTATGACAATCAGCTATATCCAATTAACTTTTTCACCTTGAATTGAATTGAATTGAATACACTTTATTGTCATATGTGCTGTACCTGTGTGTAACATACAGCACAGATCTTCCCCCTCAACATAAAACAAGAGGAGCCGCTGCGGGTGTCCGCGCCGCCATCAAAAGAAAAGTTGACCCAAAAAATGACAAAATAATACAAGACAACACATGAAACACAGACAATTGTGCAATCTTAACCACTTTCCTGCATGGAAATGTTCCACCTATGGAATGTTCCAAATAGGCGGTGAGTGAGAATACCCCAAGTTTCCCAGACTTTTGGTGCCCGACTCTCAGCTTTTGTGGAGTGTTTTGCAGGCATCAAAATTCAAAATGAGACAATATTTGTAAAAACATAATGTATCATTTTGGGGATTACTTTGCAAATAATTGTATTTATTTTTTTTATTTATGTTTGACACAACGTCTCAACTTCACTGGATTTGAGGTGTTTGAAAAAGATTACAGCAGCTTACCTTTTGCAAAGTTTGTCTTTTCCACATTGCCATTCCGGTCTTTGAAACTCTGGAGCTGCCTGGAGTCAATCTCTTGCAACTCACTGACATCCGACAACTCATCCTCATCGTCCTCGTCATCATCGCCTTTCTCTAATTTCATGACCGCTTTCTCGGTCGCGTCACCAGCGAAATGGTTTTTGGAGGATGCGAGAATAGCCGGAGCCGGTCTCGTCTGGATCAAATTGGATTTTCTTGCACTGATTTGAACTGCTTCCTCCTTATTTATTCTGACTTGTGAAGTTTTGCCCCGTTGGTGTTGAGGAGACTCAGTGTCCTCCATGTCTGTATCCTCGTCTTCTGAATCCACGAAAGAATTGAAAGGTGGCGTCCTAAGGCAGAAGCAAAGTCTCTTTCAAATTAACACTCGCATCAACATTAGTATTAAAGTAATTTGGGCTATATAACCATCAACAAACAAGCATGCAGACGCATTGGAATAAAGGTAGTGCTAAATTATTACACAACCATGATATTCTGCTTTATTAAATACGTTGATTTACTTGGGAGAGTGTTCTTTCTGAACAGCTTTGCGGCTGGGTGTCGACGTCTTTGGTTGGATAGAGATCCTAACTCTTGGTGCAGGTTGGGGGGTCTTGGCTTGTCGGGCAAAAGCTTCAGAAATGCCCCGCGATGCTCTGGAGGGCAGACTGCTGGATCGAGGACGCATCTGCAACACTACACAGGAGAGGAACGCAGATGACGCCCGCCCTAAAAGGATCTTAGCCGCTGACACTAACTAACTTAAAGCTTTCATTTGTCTGTGTGGCAGAAACAATCTTTCACAGACTGACTAATAGTGTGACTGTGACTGCTAAAAAGAGAGCCGAATTAAGCCAGATGATGTCATTTACTAAGCGGGTTGCTCAATGAATTGATCCTACCCTGAACAGAGTGTCTGGATTTGTCTGGAGACTGGAGATTGCTGTCCTTCCTCTTCAAGCCCAACTTCCGCTCCAAGGTGTTCGTTATGTCCGCACGATGGTGCCAATAGTCCGGAAACTTCTTTGCAAGGCTCTGTTGCTTTGTGTGTATATTAGCAAGAATGGACCTGAGCTCTTTGGTCTTCAGTTTTCTCTGATCCTGAGAAAAGTGGTACGGAGAACATGAAAGGATAAAAACTAACACACTGGCTCTTTTGCAACTTTATGCTTATACAGTCAAACCTCGGTTTTTGTCCATAATCCGTTCCAGAAGGCTGTTTGAAAACCGAAATTGTTCGAAAACCGAAACCACGCTCTTTTTAAAATAAAAATGTTTACTGCACAGGGCGGCCCGGTAGTCTAGTGGTTAGCACGTCGACTTCACAGTGCAGAGGTACAGCTCCGGCCTCCCTGTGAGGAGTTTGCATGTTCTCCCCGGGCCTGTGTGGGTTTTCTCCGGGTACTCCGGTTTCCCCCCACGTTCCAAAAACATGCATGGCAGGTTGATTGAACACACTAAATTGTCCCTGGGTGTGAGTGTGAGCGCGCATGGTTGTTCATCTCTGTGTGCCCTGCGATTGGCTGGCAACCGGTTCAGGGTGTCCCCCGCCTACTGCCTGAAGACAGCTGGGATAGGCTCCAGCACCCCCCGCGACCCTAGTGAGGATAAAGCGGTTCGGAAGATGGATGAATGTTTACTGAACATGTTTGCTCACAATGGAAAGCAACACGAGGAAGTGTCACTTCCTCGTCTACCTGAGGAAGCGTCACTTCCTCGTGTAAGGAAGGCGAGAGGAGTCAAATGGTGCGTTCAAGTGCGCTCAGTTTGTTCGAGAACCGAAATTTGTTCGTCATCCGAGGCATAAAAAACTGGAAATTTTTGGTCTAAAACGAAATTGGACGAGAACCGAGACATTCGAAAACCGAGGTTTGACTGTATAGTTAAATAATATTAATGCATGACCAAGCTGGTAAAACATTGATACACTTTATCTTTCGTTTGCGCTCTCTCAAGTCGGAATCTTAATATTTATTTTTTCTTTTCATTCGTAGCTCTGGCGCTGTGTGAAATTTAAGCTTTTTATCATCAGTAAAAGAGTCCGACCGTCAATCAGTCAGGGACGCTACAAATAGGTTGTGCACAGTTCTGCTAGGTGGGCAGTAGCTTACTGGCTTCACTCCCAGTCTCTCCAGCTTCGTGATTACAAGCTGCTCGAGATGCTGCTTGATTTCAGTCTTGTTGGGGTTCCTTTTGACGGACACCCGGAGTTTCTTCTCTGGACGAGGTTCAAGCTTTTTCTCCACCGGCCTCTTCTCAGGGATGGTGGTCAAGTCTGTATAAGATTGAATAGCACATTTATTAACAGTTGCAAAGGTCATATCATGCACTTGCATGTAGGTTACCAAGTTGACCACTAAATTTCACCCTTCTATCTGGTCACATGCCTATTTATTTAGGAAGTGTTTATAGGTGTGTAAGTAGACAGAAGAAGTGCTTTCTGTTTTTCTGACCACGAGTTCTCCATGTTGTTTGTTTTGAATGGATTCTTGTTGCATGTTGTCTTGAGCGGGAAGAAATTTAATCTGTGCTGTATGTTGCACACACAGCACATTTGACAATAAAATTGTACTTGACTTGATATACAGTAACATAATGGGGAATGCCATGTTACACAAGGAGGAACAGTAACCCGTCAAAAATGAAGTAAGTCCGTAAAAGCAACAACAACCATGGACTTGCTAATTCACGAAGGTGATCGAGCATGTCAAAAACACTCTACAAAACTGCCAACCAATGGAAATGCACTTTTAATATAGATATACATGCATTGATCATGGCATTGTTCACCGCTCTTGTTCCTTGCTGCTGATATGATCGGGGTCAGCCTATGGACTTGTATATGAAAGCGAGTGGCAATGTAAGATGGCCGCCGGTGGCTTTACTTCTTCAGACGGTGAGAAAGCTGCATTGTTCGTCCAGTCAAATATAAGTCCGTGGGTTATCCTGAAAATGTTTTTGGCTAATGTCAAACTTGTCTGCTAGCTTCTTCTGCGCACTACATGGCAGGTAGGACCTGACCGATAGAACAATGGCGCATTAGGAATTTATATATTGTCAAATATACAGTACATCGCAATTATCCATTAGCTGCTTCTGTTCGCTTTCAACTTGTTTGAGGAATTATGACCAAAGATTTTTGAAAATATTCGTAGCAATCAGTGTTCCGGGCGTAACAAGTTTGTGTTCAGCGATTTGCCCAACAAAATACGGACAATCCAAAACAGTTGGCAGCTCTGGCTTTCTGTTTATGTAACCCTCAGTGTCTTTCAAGTCGGACTTTGCCCCTACAACTTTTAAGGTCTCAGGGTGGTCGGGGAAAACTAAATAAATACATGAACAAAAGAAACGATGGTCTCAGTCACAACAAAGTTGAGAAAACGGCTGCTCAACAGACTGATGCTGAGGATGATCCATGCAAACAACATGCAGTCGGCCAACTCTGCAACAGTTTCATGTTCTATTTTACCTTCCTCCTCTTCTGACAGCTCTTGAATTGGATCCAGCTGAGCAAGAGAGATGAGCTCCTCTAATAGAGCAGCACATGAGGTTCATAGGGCATTGTAAGGGACATAAAATAGGGGTGATAAGAGAAGAGGGACAGGTGCAAAATGGGTGCATTTCCTCAATAATCCAGCATGCGACATAGCCCATGCTCAGACTCTCTGGGAGTTCATGTTTACGTCACAGTTCAAGTTGCGGACTCACCAAGTACAACTTTCTTTGGTTTCGGCTCCGGAGCTGGTGCATTTACTAACACTGGAAAACAGACAATGAGGATCACACTGGTGGCTTCCTGATGAGGAAATAGTCCACAGGAGAATCTTTACCTGGTACTTTCAGTACTTTAGCGGGTGGATTTGAAGATGTATTCAGTATCTGCATGATGAACAGAATAAAAAGATTAAGATACATACGGCATGAACACATGATTTGTCATTTTCAATCTGGTTAAATCTATTACTACCACTCACGAGAAACATTATTACGTACACGTGCAGATCCAAAAATACAAGAGAATAAAGTGTTTTTTTACTAGTTGACAGGGTATTTTATGGCTGGAAATGAATGGCAAAAGTCTCATTTGGTCATATTTTGAACATTAGAATTGTGGGGAAAAAAACTGCATATGATTCTTAAAAATCCTCTGAACTCCGGAAGCACCTTTACTTGCTCCTCATTTGCCCCCGCAGTTTACTCCATCCCAACATCCTATTCACAATGGATACTGTGCGAATGACACACCAGCGCAAGCACGCTCACAAACTTTGACGGGTGAGTGCAGTTTGTGCCTGTTTTCACTCCCTGACTGCACACTAGGCAAGTATTAGACCAAGAACACCGTGGCAGAATAAAACTCTTTCATTGAATTCACATCACAACTCAAAACGCACCGGTTTAAAACTGCCCACTCAACCTGTCATTTTGATATGCCCCTTTCAGTTTCATTTTTAAAACATTTTAATGTAATTCTCTCATTCTGATTTTTATTGTTCTTTGATTAAATGTAGTGTAGTATTGTACGGTGTCCTCGAGTGCCAAAGAGTGGCTTTCAATCAAATGCATTAGGCTATTATTATTATTACTATAACAAGTATTTATTATTATGACAGAAAGATGAAATGATCAGAATGCGATCTTAGGGCCCTGACTGAGGAGGTCCGAACAGGACTTTTATTTGGCCGACAGGTCGGACAACATGTTTTGTGTACATCAGAGCGTTCCTTCACATTGCTCTCGCAATGCATGCCCTGGCGAAAAGAGGCTTCCACTGAGTAGCGCCCATTTGACATCAGCTTTCTGTAGGCCTTGTGTGACTGTTAGCACTGGTGTTAGTGAATTACACGTTGATTATCAATGAGGCTTATTTGGATAAAGGTGGGCGATTTCACCACCACTTACCTCATTTAAATACACGCAAATACCACTAGTGCACCGAGACGCTTTCTGCTTGGTATTAGAGTAGGTGACTCATTTCACCATCTGAGTGTGCTTTGTGAATTAGATGCTATCTTGTTTTCCCCAATTTTACTGGTCAGCATCATGCAAAAGCCTTGGATTCCTTTAATGGCTCCTATGCCAGCATTGTGTCATTTCTGGCTAACATACTTATTGACAAAATAAGAGTGCACTTTAAATCAAAAGATGGCTCGGGTTAGGTATGAATAATTTGGAGCTCAATTGGATGATTAAATGTGGCCCTTGCAAAATTAACACCTTTCCGACAATGTGCACCCAAATTAAGCATTGCAAAACAGTAATTGTGAAGGCATAACTTGAATTGGATCAATTTTGTGCACCTAATTTTGTGGTGGCTGTGGTGTGTATGCATATTTTTTTGAATGGAACTATTCCAGGAAAAGTATCAGCTTCCCGTCGATTAAGTTCCCTGTGCAGTGTACAGTATCGTCATCATATCACTCAGCTCATGCAGCAAATGCAGGATATCCTGAACAAGCTCTGTGCTTCCACTCAGCTTCCGCCTTAGCACTCACAGTGGACATTGATTAATATGAAAGTGCACTAACCTGCTCCCTCTGATCCTGGATGGTTTGCTCCTTCTCTTGCAGCTTCCTTCGCATCTCCTGCAGCTGCCTCTTGCTGTGCTCTTGGTGCTCCAACATGGTCGACTGCATTCTGCTAAATTCTTTCTGCAACTGGAAGGTGAATGCTTGTCTCAGGACTGGTTTAAAATGTTTTGGGGGCGGGGGGAACAAAACAAAAAAGATATACTGTACATCGCTCTTTTCTGACTCATGAAGAGTTTTGATTTTCCCCAGCCTGGACTCCCATTTTTTGTCCTGAAAGAGAATAATGTTTTAAAAATATTAGTTTGCAGTAAAAATCAACATTATTCTAATGCTAGATATAAAATGTTGTTTTTTTTTACCTGCTGTTTCTGTTGATGCTCCAGCTTTTGAATGGCTTGTATCTGCACCATCTCCACTGCTTTAAAATGATCAAGTTCTTTTAGCAGGTCTTTGTCCTTGAACTGCTGCTTTTCGTCCTGGAATTGCAAAAACTGACATGAAACACTTGCCGAATGGGGAGAAGAAAATCCATGAAATGTTTCTTCTTGCCTCTGCTGATCTTGCTTGTATAATGTGTTGGTGTTGAATAAGATCCTTCAAATTTTTTATCTCCAATTTGAGGCTTTCAATCTGAGATTTCTTCTTGCTCTCTCGCATCTCTGAAAAAATGTCATATATATTACACACACACACACACACAATTCAATATACATATAGTATACAATTCTCACAAAATACAATCATCACCATCCTAAATTGCCATATTGCTAGCTGACTCACGTAGCTCGCTCTCTTCTATGTGTCGCTGCAGCTTTTGATTCTGTGGAGAAGAACAATTGTGGGAAGTTTGTCACGCAGTCCTGAAAGGATTTCTTTTAGATATTACATACCGCAATATTTTATGCCCTCTTACCTCAGCTGTTTTGGATTCCAATGTTTGTTGCTGTTGAACAATCTGCTCCTTCAGACTACTCATCTCCAATTTCAGGGTTTTGATCTGAGATTTCTCCTCACTGTTTGATTGTAACTCTGGCAAAAACGGTAATGACAGCACGCATAAGTCTTCACATGCACCAAGGTATTCATCGGATTTAGATGTGACTTACGCATATCATTCTCATCAGGGTGACGCCGCTGCATGTGACTCTGAAGAAATGAAGTGGTGAGGAACTTCTTTTTACAAAATGTGCACTAAAACACAATAAATGCAGGTGTGTGTGAATAAAGAAAAATAGAACTTCAATATATTGAAGTCTGGTGCATCAATATTACCCAATTTCGCTTAATTTCTCTGCAAATTATTTTATATGACCAATTTATCTTTGCTCATCAATTTATGCTCATGACACAGTGACAGGTAAATTGATTGAGCTGATCTTACATTGCATGGCAGAAGAGGCATTTAACCTTTGTATCCATCTGTTGCCATTCATACAACGGAATAAGTGATGGCTTCCTGTTAGAATCAGCTTTGCATTAAATTAAACTAGGACCGATAGGTACGTTAATTGGGAAGTAATTTGAGACACAATCATTTTTTCAGTGTTCGTATTTTGACAGTTTTGTTTGGTGATGGGCAATGAGTGAGATTCTTTCTTAATAGAGAACAGGTGCCATGTCTCAATAAAGGTTGGGAAACATGGCTCTATTAATTATTCAGCAGCAACTGTGGGTGAGCTGCTTGTGCACACCTAGCAACCACAGATTGTCTTGACACACACTATCTGTCACCTGGGCAACTGCTTGGCCAGGACAGAGGCAGCCAAAGTACTTCAGAAATGGGAACATTTTTCAATTGTGATATAATCATCCTGTTGGAAAATGAATGCACTCTGCTATATATTATGTACTAAAGTATGTATTTGGTGTTTGTTTCATTAACAAATACATCGAATGGTCAGGGGAAAGAAACTACAGTAATTGTTTGTGAGGTTCAATACCACTCGGCACCCCTTTGTAAGTGGATTAAACACTCAACTGAACCCACCATCTGCTGGCCAACTGAAAAGATCCCACTTTTTGTCCAAAAACAAAGCTTACGTTAACCATTTCCAAACAACATAGTCGATGGATATTCTCGAATTCAAATACAATCACAAAGATGGTGTAACCAAGGCTCTCATTTTTGGTGAGTTATGTTAGGGAGGGAAAGACAAAGGTAGTTGGTGCTTCAAATAAGCCGAACACTATTAAAATGAGTCTTAACAAAGAATTTAAATTTAGTATGTCAGCAGTACCTTTTGAGTGTTGGTGATTTGTGGGGCAAATAGGGTTTGCTGTTTGCGTATGATCTTCCTCCTATTCTTGAGCTCGGCCGTCATCGCCGTCATGCTCTCCTCCTGCTTCTTCAACTCAGCCAGTAGATGCTCCTGCTGCATGTTGGCGCTCGCCAGCCTCTCCTCCGCTGCTTGCAGATTGAGCGTGAGACATTCCTGACAGTGGAGGAGCCATTCGACTGTGAGCTGGGCCAACTGGAGGATCTTGATGAGCGCTCGGTCCACAGGGCTCTGACAGCGTTGACACCGCTCCCCATCCAAGCTGCAGAAGGTTACGGTGCTTATGTGCTCCTGGAGGACATCCACATCTAGCTGGCTAATCACCAGATCAATATCTACAGCGTGGATTCGTCGCCAGTCTACGCTCTCCCTACGCTGGCGGAACCTGAAAGGCAGAATGGTGGGTGGCGCACCGGATGGAGCCATGCCTGGTGCAGAGTGGATCTTAACAGAGTGCTGGCTGAGTGGGGAGTTCAACAGAGATGGGATCCCTGCTGATGAATGATTCCCCTGGGTGTCACTGCTGTAGGGGTAGTAGACTCCGTCCTGAAATGGCTGAAAGAGACAATGAACCACGCCGTTTTCAACTGGCTAGACATGCAAACAATTCCCATCAAACGACATGAGGTAACCTATAATTTCGACGGTAACATGTTCAAGGGAATTCTAATCTACCTGCTCCAGCCGAGCTCTCCTTACCATCTCCGAATCATCAAGGACTCCCACAGGGGGATCGCGAATCGAGGAGCCGTGGTTTCTCTGTGGTTCCGCCTTCCCGTAGACACGAGGACAAACGCCGAAGCCGCGTTGCCGTGGAAACAGAAACGAGCTTCCCTTGAGAGAGAAAATGTTATCAAAACACTGCAGGCAATCAGCTCAATGTTTCCCCAGCACCAGCGGCGGTTGCACTGCGTCCTATGGGAGATAATTAATGCTTCGCAAATATATGAAATTCCACCATTTACGTCAGCAACAGCTAGCTTACCTGCAAAGCGCGAGGACAGTTATCAAAAATGGTCGTCGGATTTGTTCAGGTAGGACCGCTAATTCCACGAACAATACATTCTACGATGGATTTGGCGCTCGCTTGACTTCAGATTGAACAATAGCGTGCTTGTTTAAACTTGTCTGAAGAGCGCCAGTAACGTTGTAAGGTACCATGAAGCGCAAGGCGTGTTTTTTGTCCCCCGCGCACATAACATTCCGACGGGATTTTTTTTTTTCTAACGGAGATGTTTTGTTAGCTTGCACGAAAAAAAATACCATAAAAATGCTTTTTGCCGTAGCGACCGTTGAGAGGTTTATTTAATTATTTACCACAGAGGTATTCGTAAAAGGAAAATAAACTTACTGTCGTGATAATCGACGTTCATGAATATGTGAAAGACTTTGGGAAAGTTTACTGCCTGTAATGACCCAAAGAATTTCGGGGTGCCTCACGGATTAACATCCGGTATCTTCAAAGTAAATCAGATTGAGTATGCGTTACTCAATCTGATTTATAACCCATTAATAATTATAGTTGACCATGTTTAGAGTTTTATAGTAAAATAGCATTTTTATCATTATTGTTGTAAGAAGTAAGAGTGGGGAAAGTACATCGTCTAAGAGTCATTCATTTAATTCTATGTCGTAAATCTTCGTGTGGTTACTCGTTTATATTAACAAAGACTTTCACAGTTACTGTTATATTGTTCTCATTTTCTTCCAACCTGCTTCGTTTGGGTGTGTGCGTGCGTGTTGTTGGGACATGAACAGAGGTGCAGGAGTTGGGTAGGTGAAGTACATGCTGTTTGGCTTTAAAATAACTTAGCTGGTTAAAAGCGTGAATATTTTCCCAAAATGTCCGCACTTGGGATGTGGACACAAATTTCAATCGCCGTTTTTTGCAACATTCCCTCCGATGAATTTAGGGATACCGTGGAATTATTCATGGCACTTCCGGTACCGTCAAAGTAAAATTGTATGATGTTTTTTTTTTTCCCAGTCTCGGATACAATTTGTGCGATTTTTATTTTTCTTTGCTTTTGCTAATATTTGCGATTGATGCACATAAACATGCGTGTTTTGCATTGATTTTTCCACGGATAATTTTTCCCAGTACCTTCAAAGTAAAACAAAATACTGTACATGTAATGACAAGTTCTGTCGTTTTTTTAACCCTCTGATACGACTCGTCTTGCTCTGTGTTTGACTTTCATTTTCTTGTCGTCAACTTTCTCTTTTTACGTTGCACCACGTCTCCGAGCTGAACGAAATTTGCTTTAACTTCTTTTTCCTGCTATGTTCTTCCACGGCGATATCTCTTCACACATACCAAAAACATGCACGTTCATTAACGACTCTAAATTGCCCATAAGTATTTATACGTGTTAATGGTTTTTTTCTATGACGTTTTTATTACGCGAATGTCTCTATGCGATCTTTTCTGTGGAATTAGGCAATTAGTAACAATTCTCGCTACAATTGTAATAGGGTACCAATATCTGTAAACTGCACTTTAACATATAAAAAACATATTTAACTTGCCAATGAATTATACTTGGTTTGCAAAACAAGTTATTTGAACATGACGTTACACGTACACCGGAGGGCTCTAACCATTCGTCGGTTTGAATCTAATGTCAAATCAAATATGACCAGCAGAGGTCAGTACTCATCAAGGCTTTGTCTTCTGTTCAATGCTGTAGTCGTGGAGACCATTTTTACTCATAACACGTAAGATTGTTCTATTTCCTTTTCATTACCGACAGGAAAAAGCTCGCCGCGCACACAACATATTGCATGAAGCAGAGGAGGTTATTTAGAAAGTCATATGACGTCGAGACACTATTCTGTATGCACATTACTGTGCTGAACCCTTCATCCGAGTCCCACTGCTGGAAGTGTCATATGCCCAGACTAAGACAGGTTCATCTGAGAACTGATTGGGAGGGATATTAATTCCTGCCGACAAGCCCAGTGAAGAACATGGTTCCCTGAGGCAAATGGGGAGAGACTCTTCAAAGGCTGTGTCACTAAAATAAGCCTATGTTTAAATTAAGTGAGGTATCATAATTAGGCGGAGAAGTTCAGTTGTCGGACAAGATGTTGATGCACAGGTCGAGAAGTCACCTGTATGCAAGAGGTTGTAAAGACTCCAGGCCCAATGCTGATGTTTACTCTTGAATAAGTCACATAGGAAAAGAAGGGCTTTGTGGTCATGGCTGCTGGTTTCTAAGTACACATATCCATTGAGACACAGAAACACATTCAATTAGCAGCCACAACAGTACCATAGGTAGACTGTTAATGACACCTGACATAGAAGATTCTGACTAACTCTGTTTAAGGCAAATGACTGGAATCACAATCAGTAATGGTCAGACGGGTTGCCATTTTGTTAATGCCAGACAAGCTGTGGATCAGCTCGCCCACCACCACCACCACACCACAATCCTTTTCTGGGTGCTGGGTTTTATCTGTGTCTCTTTGTTGTCTATTTTCAACAAGGCAGTTGTGGAGGTCACAAGTGGTGATTCAGCTTTGTGGGAAGCAACGATGGAAAAGAATGGCGGCAGGAAGGGGAGGAAGAAAGTGCCATCCCACAGTTACCTTTCACTGTCTGCTATGAATAATGCCTAAGAAATTAAATGTGTCAAGGAAAAGATAGATGTTTTTCATGCATCCTCCCACTTTGTGACATAACCAAGATTCTATAAGGCCAAATAGATGTCTTAAATGTCTTGGTCAATGGTACCTTGGTCTAGAGCTGGGCTGGCTAATTAATTTTGCAAAGAGGCCACGAGGGAGACTGTAATGCTTGCTGAGGGCCAAGCCAACTTTCTATGATATTGTCGTTTCACTGAATTGCTACATACGTAGATATTGTATGCATTGTTGTCGTGAGGAAATCAAGAAAAAACAATTATCAACGGTCATTAAAATGACATCTTTACACTTGAAAAATAATAATCATTTTGTGCACCACCGCTAACTCATATTAGTTGTTCCTGTTCAGGGCATATATAGATAAGTGGGCAATAAAATATTGACTGTGATACATACAGTAATGACTTATACACCCAATATGTAAAGTATTTGACACTAGATTTGAGTACAGTATTATCAAGCCAAAAATCTTGACGCTCTATCCTCCATCATATAAGAAATAATGTTGCGAAAATTAGGATTGCTATTGTTTTTTCTCTCTTTTTTTTATTTATTATTTTTTTTTTTAAATAACAGTTGCAAGAGGAGTCGTAAAAATCTAAATACAGCGAAACACTGCTTATAAGCCCCGGCAGTGGCTTGCTACCTTGTTTTTACTAGCATCCACAAGTGCACATAAAATACAAGCCATGGGGCCTGCCAGAGACTGTGCCTAGGTCTGTTCTACAGAGGAGACATGATGGGTGATGAATGAATATCCTGCATGTATATGCAGGAAGCGGACATGAATACATTGGCATGGCAACCCTTGATAGGTCAAGTCAAAAGTCGCCACAACACGTTGGTGCTGATCCACGTCTTGATTCTTGGCAGAAGACTGTTTTGTAATGTGTGAGTCTCTAATGTGAGTCTCTCCCACCTTGCAATATATGAAGAGTGTGCCATCCTCATTGCAGACATGTAGGAGGGTAGAAGGAAAAGAAGAGCTCAAAGAGAAGCGTCACTTTCTCTGAGCTATGGCAGCCATCCAGAGTAGGCCTTTTTTATATTCACCAAGCATCTCATTGGAACAAGTGGGGACAAGGGAAACACTTAACGTGACATTTAGCGACACCAAGATGTTCTCTCTGGAGGCCAAAGAAGAAGGGGAGGGAAGAACGTGAGGAATGACAGAACCAAGGGTGTTGCTGCAGACATATGTTTTAAATGCCAGGAGGGTGGCTGTTCTTCCGAGTGCTTTAACCACAAAGAAAAGAGAATAACCTGGCCTTTGATCTCATACCTCTCGCTCTGGTACTGGAGCTCAAGCTAAATCTCTGTCTGAAATGGATTCATCTCTTTTCTATCAGATATGATCTTTGAAGGCTTAGAGGAACAATCTTCTTAGATTGTGCATTAGGGCTTCACTTATCCTTGCAGGGGGAAAAAAAGCACATGGACGATTTTGGTGATTTTGAATAGTCACAAGATGGGACACATCACACTCTGGATGAGTGCCACAAAGTTTCTGATTCTTAACCAGATGGTTGTAATGCACATCTCAATAGGCGTTCACAGTTATTGAAAACAACAATCATATACAACTCTAAATATCTTTGTGGGTTTAGCATCAACAGCCTGCAATTGACAAAAAGATTACTGTACAAACACAGTCAATATTACTTAGTTAGCATTCAAGGAAATTGAAAAATGACGTGTATATGTATGTAATCTGCTCAAGCCTCTTACGCACAATCCTTATTACAGAACAAATTTAACATGCTCACACAGACATTTTTACAATGTGTCTGGACCATTCATCCATTCGCAAACTTTGTTTTAGGACATTTTGAGTATATCTTATTTTATCATGCATCTTTTTTCATGTGAATGCATAACGTCATTGGGCAGCTGGTGTGTGTATGTGGGTGCGTGTTTTTTTTTTTTTTTTTTTTGGACATCAGAGTGAGAAGAAATGTGTTAAACATTCTCACATGCAGAATGACGTAGCTAAATCCTCAAATTCAAGTAAAGACCTGAAATGACCATAGTTTGCATCATTGCATTGCACAGACTGCACAGTCCGTCAACCTTAATTGGCCCCCACTTCTCCTCCACCATCACACTCAGCATCGGTTCTCCTCAAGGATGTGTACTGAGCCCCCTGTTGTTCACTCTCTACACATTTGACTGCTCTCCGACCCACCTCTCACACACCATAATCAAGTTTGCGGTTGATGCGACCGTGGTCGGAGTCATCTCATGGGGGAATGAGTCTGGCTACAGAGACGAGGTCTGACAGCGCGGTGCTCAGCAAACAACCTGCCACTGAACACCACAAAAACAAAAGAGATGATCCTGGACTTCATGAAGGGAGGAGCAGACCCAGCGCCGCTCTACATTCATGGGGACTGTGTGGAAAAGGTGTGCAGCTCTCTGCGGACCTCTCCTGGACAGCCAACACCACGGCGGTGGTGAGGAAAGCCCAGCAGCGACTCCTGAGGGTGTTCAGGACGAACAACCTGGAGGAGAAGCTGCTGTTGATGTTCTACAGAGCTACCATCGAGAGCACCCTGGTGTACTGCATTACAGCATGGTACGTGGGGTGCTCAGCAGCAGAGAGGAGAGCGCTGCAGAGGGTGATGAATCTGGTCCAGAAGGTCACTGGCTGCTCTCTGCCCAGCCTGGAGGACATTGCCAGCTCACGTTACCTCAGCAGAGCTGCCAACATCATCAAGGATGCATCCCACCACAGCAACCACCTGTTTATCATGTTACCCTCGGGCCGGTGTTACAGATCACACAAAACCCGGACAAGCAGATTCAGGGACAGTTTTTTTCCTAGAGCCATTATTGCAATAAATAACCATAGAAAACAATCAAAGCTTCTGCATTTTAAACTTAAACTCACTTAACTCACTCTGTGCAATAATGAGCAATATCTGAGCCATTTCATGTGCAATATGTGTCCTGTGTGCAATACAAGCCTCAGTTCCATACTACCACTACTGCTGCTGTTGTGTGTGTTGTTGTTGAGTATTGTATTTATTAAACCGTTATTTTATCTTTTTTACGAAATGCACTGAGGAGTGGCACCCACATTTCGTTGTATGTAGTACATTGACAATAAAGGCGATTCTGATTCTGATTAACTGAGCTCTATTATTTACATAACAAATGTGGAAGAGCGTTAACGCCTCACATATAAGCATGCTTGTAAGCATTTTATAATATTTCTATGATGTTTCATGCAATTCATTTCATTTTTACAAACTCCATTTAATGACTTCGTGCTTTTTAATGACATACGGAAACCGCTGGTTAGCACCTCTACATCTCAGTCGAGAGGACCTGGGTTTAAATCTTAGCTCAGCCCCCCACCTGTGCTGAGTTGGTAGGTTGTCATTCATGCGTACTGGGTTTTTTTTCAGCCTCCTCCCATATTCCATCCATCCATCCATCCATCCATCCATCCATCCATCCATCCATCCATCCATCCATCCATCCATCCAACTGAAGATTGAATTGTTCTCACAGCAAGAGTCAGTGAATGTGAATGGTTGTTTTGCTGATTACTAGTCCAAGGTTTAACCGGCCTCCCACCCAAGGGCATTAGGATATGCTCGAGCTAACATGAGCCACGAATGAGGACAAGAGGTATAGAAAATGGATGGAGGGAGAAGCAGGATCATCACCTCACGGGGCGCGACATCTGCGACAGCAACGGTTGAAATAGAAATTGCTTCACATGTGCTGGAGGATGAATAACAAGGAACAATCATTACCATAACAACCTCGACATGGACATGTTTTACAAGGTGATGTATTACCAATCAATATTTTATTTGTGGCTTTTTTCTTTTTGTTGTTGTTGTTGTTGTTGTATGCGCACAGAGAACATTTGCCAATCTGGAATCGTAAAATAAAATGAAAATTAGTTCCAGATCACACTGCCACATCTACAGTCTTAAATTTGAATGCATTATTTTCCAGGAAGTTGGTGGGCATCCAATTTGTTCAGATTTAAAGAAAAACTTTTCCTTTGGGAAATAATGGAAACTGAAATCATTTGTCCATGAATATTTCATTAACTCTACGTTAATACAAATAATAGAAATAAATTACTGTTCACAAACTAGCTAAACATAAATTATGCTTACCGTATTTTCTGTACTATAACGCACACCTAAAAGCATTCAATTTTCTCAAAAGCCGACAATGCACCTTATAATCTGATGTGTTTTGTATATTGATCAATATTCCGATTTCTTGTATGTAGTTTTTTAAATGTTCTGTGAAGTGCTTTGTTACATCTGCTGTGGTTGTGAAAGCGCTCTATAAATAAAGCTGTATTGTATTGTATTGCCTTTAGCGTAGCTCCATTGAGTGGGTGCATAACACAACCTCAGCCACTATTGTAGCTTCTATTCTATGTGCATTATAATGTGGTGCGCCCTATATATGAAACGTTTTAAAATAGGCCATTCACTCAAGGTGTGCCTTATAATCCGAAGCGCCTTATAGTGTGGAAAATACGGTAATTATGAAAAAGAAAGGTGCGATATATGTTTCCTTATGTGTTTTATTTCTTTTCATGCTAACCAAGATGTGTAGAAAGTTATCTGTACCGGCAGTCAAATCCCAGCTCACCAAAACTCAATAGCGACACGTTTGGGACATGTTGGGGGGGTATTCTTTGAATGTCAGTCCCTTTACTCTTATTTTTTCCACCTCCCCAATCAGTGCAAACTTGAATATCTGTATACCAGACACCACCTAGTACTGTACCTCATTGGATTCCTTCTGCGATAGCTATCCAAATAAGTATCCAAACCTCAAAGCCAGCTCATTAGCGCTTCTATTTTGCAGCCCAAAACAATGCAGATTGTCTCCCTTTGGAGAACGTGCTATTTATGGAAAATTATTCTTCTGCAAAATGAAATGGAAGATACTTGTACTTACATACATGTGGACTCAGCATTTTAAGAGCAAAATAAATTGAGGTCGAACAGGTCATTTGGGTATGACCTTCTGGAAATGTTTCTTCCTGTCACATTCCATAACACATTCATGTCCCTTACCACGGTTGTTGCTCATATATGAGATTTTGGGCTCGACTCAGACTCAAAAAGAGATGGACCTCAAAATCCAGATTAAGTCAATGTCAGGGGGTATGAGCGTTGAAAGCGGATGTAAACGAATACAACGTGCACCATGGTTAAATCCCCTGTTAATACATTGGACCTGTGTATTATTGTGCACTTTTCTGTACTCAGACAATGCATAAAAAACTTGATGGGGGAACCTTATGCAAAAAGCGAAAGCTTTTGATCAGTAAAAGCTTGAAGTTGATCCATTACTGGTGCTTTGGCAAGAGATAAGTGCATATTAGTCATATGTTTGTGATCTGCTGTTGTCGACAACCTTCATGCTCTAATTATTGACTCAGATCGAAACTGTCCATGACAGTGAATAGCTGAGCATACTATCCAAGAATGTGCTTTCTGTAGTCTGAACGATGTATAAAGTTGAAAGTGAAAATGGAGAGGAAAGACCAGCAGCATAGGTTTGTGAAAAAATGTACCAAATTTTGACATTGGCGGTTTCGACCTGATGCCAGCGCGATGCAACACCCTGATTCTCACACATGCCCAAGACAAAACAATAACGTATTGTACTTTGAAAGTGAAATACAAAATATGTGGCTGGAGTCGTTCCAGGGCAATCAAATTGTGTGTGTGTGTGTGTGTGAGCATGTGTGTGTGAGCATGTGTGTGTGTGTGTGTGTGTGGGCATGTGTGCGTGTGTGTGCGTGTGTGTGCGTGTGTGTGCGTGTGTGTTTGTGGTGTGTGTTTGTGGTGTGTGTGTGTGTGTGTGTGTGTGTGTGAGACAAAATGCACGTGCATGTGATTAGAGATGCTGTTGCATCACCAGCTTGGCAGCCAGGACAGATGACAGCACAGATGTACAGTCAAGTCAGCTTCAGCAAAGGGGAACGTAAATGTAGCTGAGCTTCAAAGTAAAAGCAGACACTCCATTACAGTGAAACTCCTCTACAACGAAACCTACAAGGGCGAAAATACCCCCTAGTGTGAAAAAATCTTCATGCATTAACCCCATTCCCACTTTCCTGCCCCTCATACAATGAAAAAAAAACCCTGTTGCGTTACTGTATACGAAATATTTTTCTCTGCTCTTGCCTCGCAACGAGATTCACTACAATGAAGTCTAATCCAACAGCGACCTCTACTGCTTCGTTCGGAAATGGCAACAGCAACCACCACACTGGTCTACACATGCGCAGTAGTCCAGGAAGTATTTGTTATTGTTAGTTTCAGATATAGCAAGAACGTTGCATTGCTGAAATGGCTACAAACCGGACCTTTAGATGTCAAGCAGCGAAGACGAGAAGAGCTCTGCCGCTGGAAGAGAGGGTGAAAGTGTTTAAAATGAAAGACGGAGGAAGCAAAATAAAAGACATTGTCCAAGAAATTGATGTAAGTGAAAGTGAATGCTGATCGTAAATTAGGCAATTTCTTTCCCTTTTTTTCTTTCTACACTGACTATATGAAGTGTCAAATAAGTATATGCTCATACTTATGCACTATTGGAATAAAAATAAAGAGTACACATACGTTTGTTCGTGTGTGTGCGTGTGTGTGTGTGTGTTTACATCTGAGATCAAATTTGCTACAGTGAAAAACCCCCCTGTTGTGAAAAATTTCTTGCTGCAAACATGATTTCATTGTAGAGGAGTTTCACTGTATTACAAAAAAAAAAGGAAAACATTATTTAAATCATAAAATATATCCTTGTGTACGTGATTTTATTCAATGTTACTTCTTGCTCAATTTAAAGATCTGAATTGACTTAACGTGAAACAGCCTCATTGTCAAGTCCATCAGAAAGAGCATGTCCATTTGTAGGAGTCCTCTCACCGCCAACGAGTAATGTGAATTCTGGTGAGTCTCCCAGCTAACTCGAGTCAGTCGAATGAGTGTCACTTGTCAGCTCCTTGCCAAGTGTCCTTCCTCCAATCTGGAAGACAAGGCTTCAACAACGAGTAATGTGCGTATTGAGTTGCATACACCTCAAGGTTTTTTTTTCTCATTTGGCCATGTAGGCTTACAGGAAATGGGTTTGTGAATGTAATATTAATTGTTTTGTGTCTATATTCTTCTCTGTCTTTTGCTGCCATGTGATTTTGAACACAACATTGTTGTTGTGTTTCTTTTCATTTTGTGTTCCCGGTCAGAAATGACTGTTCCACCAAAAATCCCTACAAATACTGAATTCTTTCATATTTACCTGTTAGATATTTTAATTAACTAAAGCTCTTTAAAGCTCTGTGTCATAAGACATGAGTAATACCACTTTTTAACTTCTAGATGTTTTTAGTGGCCTGTCTGCCTCATTGATCCTGATCCTATACACTTGAAAGCAAATTCTAAAAAATACAATTTCTTGATTATTTTTAGGAAAATGCATAAGAAGATGACATTAGGTGTAATGATTATTACAAGGTAATTTGTGTCAAAGATCACACTTTTTTGTTATTTAGTCACCTGTTGCGTTCCATGTGTGAGCTTGTGTATTTTAAATGCATGCAAAGGAGATTATCCCCAAAATGCACTTGGCATGTTCCCAATATTTCATGATTGATTTCTTCAGACATGTTCACCAGTCTGTCAGTTTATTTTCTCAGCCTTGTCTTATGATCTTCCCCATTATGGTCAATATTTTGAGGGAGCAGCTCCTCATCATGAGTGGAGGAAGTGAAGAATTTAAAACTTTAGGAAGTGCCCCTTGCCAAATGCATTCGTTTCCAGTGCCATTTGCTTCCCTTGGTTCTTTTCAGGAACACCATCTGCATTTGTTTTCCCAGCTACAACTCGTCATATTTGTATGGCTTGCTTGCCACGTACTGCAGTGTACCTCAACTTTGTACTTGGGTTATAAATGAGTGGCAGTTGTCCCAAACGTCTGTGGTCTCTGTCAGTGTTTTTTGTTGATAACAGCCTGGTCTTGTGTCCCATTTGTAAAAATCAGTCACCCTTGACAGGTGGAATTTTCAAAGTGACATGGTGAACCGAAAAACCGTCTGACCAGACTCGACATCCCATTAACTGCTTGTAGATTTTTTCCCCTTCTGCATTCGTATACAATAGCAGGACTTCAAATGACCAATGCATGTGCTGATATCTTTCCTGGTTAGCAACTTCCAAATTTACAACAGTGGTTAGAATGGCACTGGTTAGGTGGGGCCCGGGGTCCACAGGATTAGAAACAGAGCGGCAGACTTTAGCAAAGTGGTTCTAAAGCATCTTTGTCCTAGCGCCGGGCACGCGGGCGCACGTGTGCGGTGTGATGAGGAGCCGCAGTTCCCACAATGTTGTCATCGTGGCGCCTCGACGTCCCGCGACGTTTACCTCCGGCTCGTCGTGGTGTCGGGGAGTGGGGCCGTGGGCAACAGTCGAGATGAAAGAGGCCTGGGGAAGGGCTGACAGGCGGCTAGCCGGGATGCTAACAGGGCCGCAGACTACAGCCATTTCCACCGCCCTACCTTGATTCTCAGTTTAAGGTCCGTCGAGCTGGTCCCTAATATCTCGCCCTCCAGCGGTGGCTAAGGTCGGCGACACCGACTCACCGGGCCGCTTCGAAAGATAGCCGGCTGACGCTCTGTGGAGCAGCGAAGTGTCTAGACGTGGCAGGGTGCATGATATGCCCAGCGTCGGCTAAGGCTTCAATAAAGGTCTCTCAGCGGGAAGCACCCATTCCACGCATACGCGTGGATTCACTGTCGTTTAAGTAGCCAATGGGACAATCAATTCAATTCAATTCAATTCAAATGGGTCCAGTCAAGAGCAGCCTAAAGCAGAGATGAAGATTGGTGACATTTTACAGCGTACTTGGTTAAACACTTTAATAGGGCTTCATCTAGACCACATGATGCCCAAAGGGCCTCAGAAGCACCCTTTCACGCATACATTCATTAACCAATGGGATCGGGATAGGGATGAAGATTAAGACTGGTTGGGATTCTATGATTTGAATGTGACAGTAACCTCCGCACGTTGTCCTTTTCATCACTGGATTCCTCTGCATCAGTTATATCTTGGTTTGGATCTCGGCTCGAATTTTATTTTGCAAGGATCGTTAAAGCGGAAGCCTGTGCTGATCTACTTCCGCTTTCCTGGATCGCGGAGTTTCTGTCAGCTGCATTACAAGGCATGAACACTGGTACAGGGGGTGGCGAGCGCACTCGCGGAAACGCCCCCCATGCAGGTGGGCACATGCACACCAAGGCATACGCACACTGTTTCACGACAGAGAGCGCGATGCGCATGAGTTGTGTGCGATCTGCTCACTACGTAACGGCGTCAACTTTGGCGCGCGCAGCTGTCCCGATTCAGGACGCCCGAGTGGCGGCATTGCCCACCTGCTGTTGGGACTTGAGCTAACGGGACCGCCCTGACCAAGCCGGAGTGGAGCCACAGCATGCAAGGCGCGCGAGAGGAGGATTGCGTCTCGCTTGTGTCCGCGGACTGAGCCTTCTACCATGGAGGACAAGTTTAGTAGACTCATCTTCATCCCCATTGCGGCCGTGCTCTGCTTCATGATAGGCTACCAGTACGTGTGCCCAGCGGAGAGCAAAACCTGCTACTTCCGACGTGAAGAGAGCGTCCTTTTCGAGCAATATTCATCCCTCAGCCCAGAGCAGCAGCTGGACGAGGACCTCCCCGACAAGACCGCGTTCACACTTAACTTCACGGAGCGGGACCTGGACAGACACGTGGACTTTGACATCCGAGGAGATGACGTGATGGTGTTCCTGCACATCCAAAAGACCGGCGGAACCACGTTCGGACGCCACCTGGTTAAGAACATCCAGCTGGAGCAACCCTGCGAATGCACACCCGGCCAGAGAAAATGCACCTGCCACCGGCCCGGCAAAAGCGAGTCGTGGCTCTTTTCGCGCTTCTCAACCGGCTGGAGTTGCGGCTTACACGCCGACTGGACCGAGCTCACGAGCTGCGTTCCTGTGGTGATGAACAAGCGCGACAAAAAGAGTTCCCAAAAGAGAAAAAGGTGAGGCATGCAACTAGGCTGTACAGTATATGTTCACTTCATTTCAACTGGCATTCGCCACAGACGTGACCGTATCGATCAGCACTGAAATCGAGGGATAGTTTTCTGTTTATACAGTACGTACTTGAATCGGGTCTCTAAGGCCCGTGTCCCGCAGATATTCATTAACACCTGGACATAGATTCTCGATTAAAACCGCCCTTGTTCCTTGTGCGGATGAACCATTTTTATTCTCTAGTAAAAAAACATAACGTCTTTGCCAGAGCCAAAGACAAACTTCAGATGCCACCACTCTGAATTGCATTAACTGAGTGAATGATAATATACATATATTTTTTACAATAAGGCCACTGTTTGTGTGATCCTAATGTGGAGGGGGACATTTGTTGCAGATAATCTATGCAAACATGATCAAAAATTTGATGATACTCAATTCTCAAAAGAACTGGATGACAACAAAATAGGTAAAACCGACACAATCCTGCGTATGCTCACTGTTAACAGGCAGTTTCTAGACAAATACTGATGGAGCATATGCATAGTAATCATTACTTGCAATTGCTCTGAACTTGCAGAGCAAACATGATACCAAGCAGTTTTAAGATGCACCGCCGACACACTTGGCACATTTGAAATTGTTGCCCCAATCACCCGCAGGCCTCCGAGCGCATCCGCAGGTCTGTTTCAATTTACTGTAATTACAGAAGCCAGAGTGTTAAGCCCCACAAAGTAAATCACTTAAGCAGGGTCGGGTACTCTGAGGTGTGCCGTCTGCGTGTTAAAGGTTCCGAAAGCAAATCTCCATATGTTCCTAAGAGCGTTAAAGAGGGTCGACAAAGGAGGTCAGGCCTTTCAAGAATACTTCCTTTCAAGAATCCATTAACCAACCTTCAAACAGCCATCAGATTGAATTTGAAGCTCTTTGAATCAAGTCAGGACCAATTCCATCAGTCGATACTGTCAATTTGACATAATGGACTGGAGAAAATCGGCACTCGTTTGTGCTGGCGCCGTGAGTTCCGCAATTGGCAGTTGCCTCACGAAGTGGCCAGCCTGGGAATTGCTAAAAAAAAAAAAAATCAGTATTCCCTCATTTTAATGGCACTGCCTGTAGGGTTGCAATTCACTCATTACATTTGCAATATGATTTGTTGTCCTCGATCCGATGAGTGCATAAGAAAGGAAGGAATAACAGGTGTCATTTCACCCGTAATGCCAGTAGTACAGTGCTAATAAATGTACTGTACATTGACACTGCACTGTACTTAATGTATAGCCATTTGATGTATCTCAATCTGACAATCTCTGTTGTCGTTTATCCGAAAGGATTTTGATGGGGTTGAGGTCAAGGATCTTAAGTGCTTCCGCACTTACAGAGCTTAAGCTTTGTGTACCAGAGAGCAGCACAGTCAGGCTGATAAACAAAGTTGGCAGCATAAAATTGTTCCAAAAAAATGTTTCGGTAAGATACAAAAATAAAAATGACAATAAGATTCAGGTTAAACTGAAGGCTTTTATTCCCACCCCTTGATGGATGACTGCTTGGTTAAAAGATGTGTCTCAATATTTTTGTCCAAACAATGTCATTTTTGGCTGGATTTTTAATTAACCCTGTCAGGGACACCGATCACTGCAGTGCGCAGCTTAGCAAGTTATCAGGTTACAGGTTATCATTATTGTTGCATGAAAGTGTTACGACAGTACTCAAAATTTCACAATTAATCAGCGTTTTGAATGCTGTGCCAATATAAGTGACTCATTTAGTGAGTGGAAACTGTCTGGACAGCTCAAGATAGCATGTCTTTCTCTGGTATAGCTCTGCCTTTTGAAACATACATTTGAGTTCCATACTTACTCACTGCTGCGCCGGAAAGAATAGACAGCATTTGTTGTGATTATTCACCTTTTGTGGGCAGATAGGTGTACATTACCTGACACCATAGGTTTATTTTAGTCACTTCTGAGAGATCCTACAGCTGCATTGTTAGTGCGCATGTCTCTTCACAATAATAACAACAAATTTTTTCCTCGCAGGCCAGTGAAGCCTGGATGCAGCAACTTGTACAACTGGATTTGCGATGGTCTTTGTAGCTTCACGCAGTGGCTCTGAAGTGCAAAACACAACAAAAAACAACAAAGCACAACAGCAAATGAAACCAACACAAAAACAAATGAGTTAAACAAAACAAAAAAAGTAAACACAAGAGCAAATGAAAAAATAACTATTGTGATGTTATTTCTTAATCATCAATATATTCCAAATAGGCGTGGACTGGTTAGCACGTCCGCCTCATAGTACAGAGGTGCAGGGTTCGATACCGGCTCCTGCCTTCCTGTGTGGAGTTTGCACATTCTCCCCTTGCCTCTGTGGGTTTTCTCCGGGTGCATGGCAGGTTATTGGAACACTCAAAATTGTCGCGAGTTGTGATTGTGAGCGTGAATGATTGTTCGTCTCTCTGTGCCCTACGATTGGCTGGCAACCAGTTCAGGGTGTCCCCCGCCTACTGCCCGAAGACAGCTGGGTTAGGCTCCAGCATCCCCCGCGACCCTCGTGAGGATAAACCGATTACAAAATGGGTGGATGGATACTCCAAATATAGACAATTCATTATAATGGGGCTTTATTAGACCGTCTGTATTTCTTGAACAAAATTTTGACGGCTGGCCGCATGGGAAATTGCACCATTATTATTTTAACTTTTTTTTTTTAAACATAATTCTGGGCAGACAGATTTGACGCCCCGCGGACATGTGTGGTGGATGTCATCTTATTTCATTCATAAATATAGCACCAGCGGAGGAAAATCCCTCTGAATTATTGTAGACAATTTTCATTGAACAAATTCTTATCATTATCATCTTAACCCTGGAGAACCCACGGTGTCAAATTTGGCCCCTTTAAATTCTGCTATTCAAATGCTACCCTTAAATCCCACAGGGTCAAATATGGCCCTAATCCTAAATTAGGATTAAAGCATTAAATATTTGAAAAAACATATATTGTGGTGTTCAGTGAACATTTAGCAGCCATTTAATGTAAAATTCATCATTTTCCAAAGAAGAAAAGGGTTCTTGGGTTCTCCAGGGTTTTCAATAGCACCCCACTGACCGCGCAGCACAACTATGTGTGGGAATGAGGGCGCGGAGGTGTCACACACGTGGGTTTAATGCAATCTACATTTGCGATGTCACATGCACGGCCGACTAGAGGAGAGCATGCAGGTTACCTGCGAGCCTGTTTCTGTTTCCGAAATGTCAAGCATGGCGTGCGCTCCGACCGCCCTGATTTTAATTCAATTGAGGGATCGCCGCAACCTGTTACATCCCATTACACAACAGCACACAATGGTTACACGCAATTCGAACTTTTGAGAAATTTTGGTAAAAATACCAAAAGAAAGAAAACTCATCACATACATACAGTAAAACTGTGCCTTGCGCCAGATTTGCGCTGGGCGTGAAAATAGGGCCCCCATGTGTTAAGTAGAATCTGGGCTGAGTTTAATGTTTTGTTTTGTTTTTTTAGATAGTTAAAGCTCACATTAAACATTCACCTCTGACCTTGTGACACTGAGCCATGTCTTGAGTTGTTGAGAGAAATGTAAGATATTCAGAGGATCTTGGTAATCTCCACACTCCTTAGAAGGATTAGGGGCACTCAAAGTCTGATTTTATTATACAAGGGAGGAAGAAGGGGGAGATTAATCCACAAATCCAGTCGAATAGATTGAAGTTCAGTGTTTTTAAATATGTTACTTCCAAAGGTTTTATATATATATATATATATATATATATATATATATATATATATATATATATATATATATATATATATATATATATATATATATACACACACGGCGGCCCGGTAGTCCAGTGGTTAGCACGTCGGCTTCACAGTGCAGAGGTACCGGGTTCGATCCCAGCTCCGGCCTCCCTGTGTGGAGTTTGCATGTTCTCCCCGGGCTTGCGTGGGTTTTCTCCGGGTGCTCCGGTTTCCTCCCACATTCCAAAAACATGCATGGCAGGCTCGTTGGGCACTCTAAATTGTCCCTAGGTATGAGTGTGAGCGTGGATGATTGTTCGTCTCTGTGTGCCCTGCGATTGGTTGGCAACCAATTCAGGGTGTCCCCCGCCTACTGCCCGAAGACTGCTGGGATAGGCTCCAGCACCCCCCGCGACCCTAGTGAGGATGAAGCGGTTCGGAAAATGGATGGATGGATATATACACACACACACACACACACCCACACCCACACACACACACACACAAACCTTTGGAAGTAATATATTTTCCCATGATACCATAATGTTAATTATTTTCTAGATGGGTATGAGCGATGGTATAAAGCAGCAGCAGCAGCAGCACAAAATGCACCTCATTCCAGCAGCCTTTCATAATTTCCTTTATTCGCGTAGGCTTGGCTGACCTTTACTGACTACAGCCTCCCATTTCTCCTTCCTATTGCTGTAGTATAGACATGAAGGACATCGAGGCAGAGACCTCACAGGGATGCAAGATTAAGAAGTGAAGCAAAGGTTGAGGCTAAAACTCTAAGGCTGCCATAGCTAGGGTGATATGAGTGTAGATTTCCTGAATGTTATGAATCTAGGAACATGTGTTTTTGCATTCACTTCTGACAAATATTCCAATCAAAGCAGTTTAATCAGAATACTGTGCTCAACTGAATGCTGACGAGACGGTGCAAATTGAGAGTTGACCAGGTTGCCAAGCAACGCACAGTCCAAGTCCCATCAGCGCGTGGAAATGCTCCTCACAGGTGAAGAAAAAAGTCTGCTGGTGCTCATACTTTTTTTTCACCAATTGAGATGACATAATGTAGACGGTCTGCTGTCATTGTAATGTAGCGGGGACACACACACAGCCTTTGGGCAGTCGCTAAGCGTACAGTATATGGGACAGGTGTGCCCGAACCCCTGGCCGCACGTCAGCACATATCAGCCAAGTCAGCGGCGAGAGTCGTCACTCCCTCGCTGTCAGTGGCTGTGAAATGACTCAAAATGTGCAACATGAAGTTTTTCCTTCCAGAGGCACTAGTCAGGGGGTCGGCAACTTGCGGCTTTGGAGCCGCATGCGGCTCTTTAGCGCAGCCCTAGTGGCTCCTCTGGAGCTTTTTCAAATACAGTCAAACCTCAGTTTTCGTCCATAATCCGTTCCAGACGGCTGTTTGAAAACCGAAACCACGCTCTTTTTAAAATAAAAATGTTTATTGAACACGTCTGCTCACAATGAAAAGCAACACGAGGAAGCGTCACTCCCTCGTCTACCCGAGGAAGCGCCACTTCCTCGTGTAAGGAAGGCGAGACGAGTCAAATGGTGCATTCAAGTGCGCTCAGTTTATTCGAGAACCGAAATTTGTTCGTCATCCGAGGCATAAAAAACACGAAATTTTTGGTTGAAAACCGAATTGGTCGAGAACCGAGACGTTCGAAAACCGAGGTTTGACTGTACAGTATTTTTGAAAAAGGAAAAAGATGGGGCAGGGAATTATGTTTTTTGTTTTAATGTGGTTTCTGTAGGAGGACAAACATGATACAAACATTCTTAAATTTTTCCAATATTGTAAAAATGCGTCGAATAAATATTAAAATTCAACATTTCTGTCAACGAAGATTTCTGACACACGTTTCTATTAGCAGGACGGGATGCCAGTCAGGTGGCTGTTGTTAAAAAAAAAGGCCTTTTTATGTACAATTCAGCGAGGGTACTGCCAAAGAATGGGAATCCGGAGGGCCGAGAGAAGCATTTTTAAACGGTACACGTTAGCTACGATAGTTAACACGCTGCAAAAGTGTGTCCCCTGCCTCGTTCATCTTAGCGGCCGTTATGGCTGTTGCTCATTATGGCATGCGTGTGTAATTGCGTGCGAATGCGGGGGTGTGCGGTAACGGGTCGATCGCGGGAGGTTGGCTGATCGATAAAAGGTTGGGCACCCCTCCTCTCCAGATACACTGCAGGGAAAAAAAAGGTTGCATCATGAAAGATCGTTGTGTATTTGTAGCCAATTTATTCATTCATTCATTCATTCATTTTCCGAACCGCTTCATCCTCACTAGGGTTGCGGGGGTAGCCATTTAGTCATTTTGATAGTAGGCTAATATAGCGACTATAGATACATACAGCATGTGTTGCCTTCATTATAAGACTTTTATTTTTTTTCCTGACATATTTGTTTTTTGTTTTTTGTTGTGGTCCACTATGGCACTTTCAACATTTTGGGTTGCCGACCCCTGCACGAGTCCTACAGACTCCAGAACACAAAAGTTAAAAGACTCTTTTAGTCTTTGGGTTAATGCACACTGACAGATTTATCAGGGAACACCCTTATTTCAAGGTCGCTCCATCCATACCCGTACATTTCATAAAGGTGCAGAAATGTCACGCTTAAGTCGATGGGAGAATCGGCGCAGCCAAAACAAGTTTGCGGCATCGCACCATTTCTGATTCAAGCACAAGGGAGACTATGCCCCTTCATGTGTGCGAAAAGCAAACACACCCCTTGCCACTTTTCCAATCGTGCAGTTGCATTTGTCTTGACTGCAGTCCCTCATGTAGTCACCTAGTTTTCACCACAGCAAAAGCATCACACTCATCCTATATTGGTACATGCCCGGACAGCCCCTCTGCTCTCTCGCCTTTTTGCTATTCCATCTGGTCCAAAATAGCACCTTGTATACGACAAGATAGGGTGTGACTCTTCATTTTGCATCCTCGGGTTGGGTTCCCAAGTGGAAAGAGGGCTATTCACTGAAAGAGTGTGTGTTTGTGTGGTTGTTCCTTAATACTGTACTCGTTGCTTAAGGTTCTCTATCCTCACTGTACAACGGAACCCCTTAAGGCAGGGGTGTCAAACTCATTTTTGTCCCGGGACACATTGTGTAGTTACGGTTGCCCTTGGAGGGCCGTTATGAATTTTGGGAAACCATATAAATGTTGAATCCCCTCCACATATTACATACACAGCGCACAACAAACTGATGAATAACTAGTTTAATAATGACTGTTATTGTGGATTACATATGACAATTTGAAATTTTGGTGCAGACTTTAGCAAGCATCATGGACCTTGACATGCTTGATTTGCTTTCGCGGGCCACATAAAATGATGTGGCGGGCCAGATCTTGACTTTGACACCTGTGCCTTCAGTCCACTCCAATCTCAGATTTCTTGAGCATTCAAAAACATTTTGCATCGGAAAAGTTATTTTCCAGGATTACGACAACGATCATAATTAACCTTGATTAACCCGACAAGCGAATTACTTTAATTTTTTTTGTTTTTTTATAAACGTCACACAACTATAAAATGATATTAAGATACAAAAACACAACCCACAATGGTGATTTGCATCACAGATGCAACTCACACATATTGTAAAAAGAAGTTAGCCTCTGCAAAATGCAAAAAAACCACAACACTCCGCCGTGATATCGTCAAAAAGTGACGATGCCTCAAGTGAATCCAAATGTATTGTTCGCCAATCTTTTTTTTTTTTTCCAGAGGTGTCAAATCCAGGTCGGGAAAATAAAAATTGACAGTTTTGCTTTTGCCACAAATGCTTCTTCTCATCCGACAGTGAGAACTGGTTTGCCTGCCAGATGAGTCGAAGCACTTCTCATTGTTTTCTTCACATGTTTTTCTTACGTTAAGTGTGGTCTGTTCTTAATTGTAAGCCAACGGTAAGTAACACAGGCTCATTACCGGAATTACATGAAGCACGCTGAGGTCATAAGCCAGAATCAAATGCCCGTGCCGGCCTCAAAACAAAACAAAACTGGCTGGGGGGTTTTTTGGGTCTCATTTTTGCCTATAATACTACTCCAGAGAGAAGCGTGTGCGAGCATATCTGGCACGGATTTGTTCTTAATTGTGCGAGTAATCAACACTCTGAGCTTGGTGTAATCTACATCTTGCCTCGACGAGTTGCTTCTCCCATTCGGGCACGTAGCAAGAGTGTGTATCATAAATTGCTTAATATTACATGAAGCATCATATTGGACTTTTCAAGAGGATACGCTAAATGAGTTTAGGCCATGGGTTTAGTCTGGGTAGCTTGGGGTCCTTGAGGCAATGATGAGCCAATTAACAAGGCAAATATTGATCTTTTGCTGTTAGTTGCCTTAGGTTTTTTTTTTTAAAGGCTGTCCACATGGTGAGAGGGAGGCAGCGGTGTGCATTGTGTAAGCCTTTCACCAATGGCTTGTGAAATATTATACAGTTTATAAGGAATAAAATAAAGCTTCAAATATTAAATACTCTAAATCAGGGGTGCCCAAACCTTCTGACCGAAGATCTGCTTTTTGATCAACCAACCTCCTGCGATCGTCCCGTCACACATGCGCGCATACGCACACACTTACACATGCATGCCACGATGAGCAACAGCCATAACTGTCCCGATGGTGAACAAAACAGAAAAATAAAGTAGACACAAGAGTTTGTGGGTTTGTGAAAAGGAAATCACTGCCTACCTTTGTCGATACCTGACGCGGAGGCACGGGACGCACTTTTGCAGTGTGTTAACTATCGCAGCTCACGTGTACTGTTTTAAAATGCTTCTCTCGGCCCCCCAGATTCTTGTTCTTTGCCAGTGCCCTCGGTGATTTGTGCATGAAATAATCTCTGAATGAGAATGATAATAACAATAAAAGATATAGCGCAACAGCTCCGATCGCAAGCTGCAATTGCAGACTGCTGACCGCTAACAACTACTGGTGATGCAGGTCACGTGCCACCGGAGGTGAAAGGCGACCTGCTTTTTTTAAATACGTTTTGTGAAAGTGAGACTGATAGGATGCTTAGGGTGCAGTGTGAACTAACACACAAGTATGTCACGTAGGTAACACGCACACAGACACAAATGTTTTGGCTTCAAAAAAAAATCCCCTCTACACCACTCGCGATCGACTTGAGACCTGTCCGTGAGCTACCGTTCGATTGCGATCGACGTATTGGACACCACTGCTCTAAATCATTTTTTAAATGGTGAAAGAAGCTTTTTGTTTCAACAAAGAGGAGCATCAAAGCTCCTTCAATATACTTCTCATTTCGTCTGTTGTCTGTCTGTTGCTCACACTTTTCTTTGCGAATGTTGAATGTTGACATCAATCACTCAGTCCTTTACTTACTTACCATGCAGTGCGGGCACTGGGCCATGGAAACCTTTTAACCAATGTGGCTAAAAAGTATAAACAGTGAATACCGGTCGCCACATCCTCCTTTCCTTCATGTCGCTTTTTAACTGGTTCATCTTTCGAGGACACTCCACAGCCAATTACCGTGCCTCGCCTTGAGAAACAACCCATAATCTCTCAGCAACGACAGCGCAAGTGGAGTTGGGGCTGCACAGAGCTGTGATGACACTTGTTGCGCTCATGGCTCAAATAAACAACCAGGCTGTTGGCATCGCTCTGACTGCATGAAAATAAAATTGTAATACTTCAAATGAATCCCCATTTTTAAGGACTAGAACTGCAATCTGATTCCATGTTTTTTTCTGTATCAACGGAAAACAGTAAAACAGTGACAACAAACAGCATGAAGCATCTTTTTGAATATTTACTAATTCGATCTGAAATCCCCACCATATAGTGCTCATATCTCAAGTTTCAAAAAAATCGGCTGAACGACGGCTCGTATCTCGAAAAACTCACAAGTCGTGTCACTAATATCTCAAGGCCCTACTGTAAAACAAAGTTAATTAGGGTCGTAAATATTTGGTGCCCAGGTACCCATGTCCCTGACTGAGACTGTTCAGAATGTGCAGCGGTCAGACTAAACATTCATGCAATTTTTTGGGTCATTTTTGTTATCTGCCAGTCATGGTGCCGCAAACGAAAAAGCACACAAAACACAAGACCTCATAAACCTTCAATTGTTATCGACCGTCATGATGTGACCCAGCCTCTGTCCCATATGAATAATGTGGAGAACATGGCAGCCACACTGAGGATTTGTATCTGCAAAATGAAGCGCGTCATGTGCTGGAAAGGAACTAATTAAGCTTTCAAAGGGGCATTTTTCTCACAAAGTCTCTGAATCTGAAGTACTTCGCTTTTGCTGTTGCCTGAAAACTCACAAGCGGTAGTCTGCAGGATGACATGGAAAAACATGCGCATTTGGTTTCTGCCGCTGATAACCAGAAGGTCATCCGATCTTTGTGTACGATTTCTATTTCCTTTTTAAGTATGCTGTTTGGAAAAATACTGAGAGCCGACTTCTTGCTTCACCTTTGCTGCGCTTTGGTAATCACTCAACTCAAGGGAATAATGGCGGCTGGGTTCAAAAACGATATAGCCTTGCAGAGTAAGATGAACTCTGGAGGAGGTAGATTGTGTGATCAGCTGAAGGAAATGACAAACAACCCGCGGAGGCTGTCCACCTTCATAGAAACACAATTTCTTGACATTGCGTTAGTCCTCAACACCCTCATGCACTCACGCATTTCACTCTATAACTGTGGACATTTGAAGCAAGGTTTCCATCTCCACTAATGTCATGTTTGCAGAAACTTGTACTGCCTTTGGGGGTCAGGAGGTACCCTGTACTAGTTACTAGACAATATAACAGAGTCAATTTGATCAGTAGTGTAGGATGAATATGTTAAAATATGTATCTGCTGGTGATGAAATACGAGCGTGACAGTTATCTCCATTTTTTTTGTATTGATTCCAAATAAATGCGACCTTATTTTATTTTTTTTCAAAATATTGGGATGTGCTAAAATGCAGCTGACCCCTGAGATGTTGTTCTCTTCATCGCTTGGAAGACTTTGACGATGGTCCTTGATATGTTGCGTGTGTCTGTGTCTCCAAAAGTGAGAGGACATCTCGGTAAACATGCAATGTCCTTTGTTCAGCTGCGCTCGACAGAGAGAGAGAGAGAGAAACTGAATAACTGAGACACTTACTGCACTTCTTCATACAAAGGAGCTCTTATACTGCAGTAAAACCTGAAAGCAGCAACACTTGAGAAATACATGTTGCACCTCTGGTTTCTGACAGTTTGTGCAAAAAGTCTTAGGTTCTTGAAACCAGTTTTTGCAGCAGCTCTCGATGTGTCCTGTAACAGATGATCTTGAAGCTAAAGGTGCTGGATGTGGAGGTGCATGGCTCATTACACACGGCCAACAGTTCCTGATTGGATGTGCTGCCAAATTCACTGAAACACCTTTGGAGTCTATTTCTGCTTTCGCAATATCAAAGACTGTATGCGCCTCTGCTCCACGGTATTTGAAGGGAATGAGCGTAGCCGCTTGAATTGGTTAGGAGGTAAATCGGCTGTGTTCACACCCACAGTGGCGCAACTAGCCTACCGGTGCCCGTGTACAAAAATACAAATGAAAGAAAACTCCACCCATTGCACTATGCAATAGACTTGCACTGGGAATGACAATAAAACCCTAGGGGTGGACCCCACTTTAATGAAATAGTGGCAGACAATTATACTGATCATCGGGCGCCAATTTGAGAATCCCCCATATTCCAACCAAAGTCAACAAAGGCCTGATTATGAGATGCCTCTAAAATATTATTGTTTGATTATCCCGTGGTGTGGGGTGTGTCCAGAAGAATTCTTTGTCTCCTTTCACTTGGAAAAATGGATTGGTGTTCAGCAAAGGCCTTGCTCTTTCGTGTGTATTCTGCTTAAGTTTTGATGCATAAGAATTCCATCACTGAGAGACTTGCCAGCATGATAAGCACACTGAAAGTTTACCTAGTCTTTTTCAAACCAGCACCGGGCCTATTGCCGGACATAACATCACTTAAGGAAATGATGGAGCACAAACAGTCGTGACACAGTGTCATGGAGACACTTTATCTGCCTTTCCTCATTAAAAACCTGTTGCCCGGAAGCCGCACACCTCATCTTTTCGACTTTCTGCTTTCCCTGCAGGAATTTCTACTATATCACCATGCTACGAGACCCTGTGTCACGCTTCCTCAGTGAGTGGAAGCACGTACAGCGCGGCGCCACCTGGAAAACCGCCCTGCACATGTGTGACGGCCGCCCACCCACTCAGGACGAACTTCCAGCCTGCTACAGCGGCGAGGACTGGACCGGCGTGACCCTGGCAGACTTCATGAATTGTCCCTCCAACCTCGCCAACAACCGCCAGGTGCGCATGTTGGCTGACCTCAGCCTCGTAGGCTGCTACAACATGTCGTCTATGAGCGAGTTGGAACGAGGCCGCGTGCTGCTCGCCAGCGCCAAGGCCAACCTGCGTAACATGGCCTTCTACGGTCTGACCGAGTTCCAGCGAAAGACGCAACACTTATTTGAGCGGACTTTCAACCTGCGTTTCATTCGGCCCTTCACGCAAATCAATAGCACGCGCGCTGCCAGCGTGGGAATCAACAAGAAAGTGCAGTGGCGCATCGAGGGGCTGAACGCCCTCGACGTGGAGCTCTATGAGTACGCCAAGGAGCTTTTCCTGCAGCGCTACCAGTACAACCGCCAAAAGCAGCGTCAAGGGGAGCGGCTCCGGCGGCGGCAGGAGAAGCAGCGTCTCCACCGGACCTACCTGGCGCAGTTGCTGAGGTTAGGAGGAGCTGAGAAAGAGGAGGAGCAGGTGCTTGCCACGACGGAGGACTATAACAGCCAGGTGGTGCAATGGTGATGAGGAAACAGCAGAGACCAAGCTGACTGTCTGTCGTTCTCCTCCCCTTTGCTGTCAATCTGCCAAATTTTGTCCTCCCCTCGTCCTTTGTTGGCTGGCCAAAAGGTGTCTTAATATTTATGATGGATGCGTTTGTAACATTTTGTATGTGTTGTTTCTCATGGCTATTTTTGGCTCTGCAGTTGTAAAATGCATTTAACTTTCACGAGGAAAGCCAAATGTTTTAGACAAGTGTATGTCTGCAAACAAAAAAAAACAAAAAACGGTGCAGCAGTTTTAGAAAATTCGTAGAACCACAAATGGGCTTTCAGGATTTTCTGTGTAATGTTCTAGTGCTGTGTTCACCGTTAAAGTATTTTGCTTACTTTGTGGCTAGGTCAGAAAATCAAAGCACACACTTGGCTGTCGTCTCGCTTGCCTCCTACTCATTGACCTCCACAAATGAGACGTAATCAGGGTTGTTCCTTTGCGGAAATTCTGTTAATAAAAATATACAGCATCCTGTGGTATCAATTTGGACTTGAGCGTCTTTTTCCTGGCCCATGTGGTTTCTGTTATCCACGCACAAAAACACACGGCCAAGCATGGAAAATTGCTCCACAGCTGCAAGAAGATTGCGACTGCTTCATTAAAAGCACTACATTGGGAATACAAATCAAATTATGTTACGGTGAATGATGCATGCAGCTGCATGAGGCCACCGATAACACAATGATTATTTCAAAAGATATACTGTATATATTTTAGATTTTCTTTTTTTTTTTACTCCTCTCCCCCAAAAAATGCATCTTCAAAAACACTGAGATAGGTTTTCAACAAAGAACAGGGTGAAAACATTCTGGAAAAACAACGTGAGAAATCTAAAATATTAAAAAATATTGAAAAGAGAAAACGGACGGCCCGGTAGTCCAGTGGTTAGCACCGGTTCAGGGTGTCCCCCACCTACTGCCCCAAGACAGCTGGCGACCCTTGTGAGGATAAAGCGGTTCAGAAAATGGATGGATGGATGAATGGATTGACATACAGGGCAAACATAGTACCTCATAAAAAGAAACATTTTGAGTGAGTATGTTTTTGTGAAAAAAATATGAAGATTGAATTCTTGCTTTTAAATGTTGGTTTCTTGTTCAGCTGTTTTCTGCAGTCCTTGAATAGTAATTTTCATGCAAGAGTGCCTTTTGCAATGAAAAAAATTAGTTGATCATTCATACATGCATTGAAAAATGTATGATCAAAAATTAAATAGATTACAGAAGAGTGTGTGGTGCTATGTGGCCCACTCAGTAACACTGCTCAAAACTTGTGGCCCTCTCCAGCATTTAAGTTGCAGGTCCCTGCCAAACATCATCATCCCGATACTAAAACACTGTGGCTGCGACTCTCCATCATCTATCCCTCTGTTGTCGAGGACGCATTGTCATTATTCGGGCATTTATATCTTGGCCTGTGCCCATCAGCCTCCAACTTCGGTTTGTGACGACTGTAAATTGACCCTTATGACAAGGGGGTGGTTAGCGCATCCGCTTCACAGTAAAGGGTCCATGGGTTCAGATCTCGGTTCAGTTGCTACTGTGTGGGCATTTGCTTTGTCTCCCTGTTATGTTTTGTTTAGATTACATTTGGTTTTGTTCCCTCATGTACCCTTTTTGTCTCCACCTGTTCTCGTCATCCGTGTCCCTTGTGTTGAACCAATCAGCTCCCTCAACCCTTTGTGTCTTGCCCTGGTGTTTCTCGTTGTCTCGTCACTTTGCTTGTATTTAGTTCCCTGGGTTCTGGCAATCTTTGTTGGATCATTGTGTGCGTGTGTCTGCGTGCCCACGTCATTTTTTGTTTCTGTCATAGGATTTTGCCACTTTGGATTCTTGTGATTTCCAGGACTTTGTTCGAGTATTTGAGTTTTTTTCAGTGTACCCTGCAAGTGTTTTTCGTGAATACATTTTGTTCAGTACACCCTGCTCCTCCTTCAGGGGTCCTCCATGCACTACCTCGCAAAACGTGACACTCTCTGCGCTTTCATGTTTATTTTTTTTTTGGGTACTCGGGCTTCCTTTCGCAAAACATCCACGTTAAGCTCATTGAAGACATTAAATTGTCCAGGTGTGAATCTAAGTGCAAATGGTAGTGCATACTCTGGCAATCAGTCCAGTGTAACCGCCTCTTGCCTAAAATCAGTTAGAATAGGTTCCAGTTTACCTGCTAGACGAATGCAGAGCGGCACCATTCTTTTGGGGTCACATAACATTGCTGCCAAGTCTTCAAGGTGGATTGTCCCCTTGTTTGCAGCATCATCACCCTGTTGTACTTTTGAAGCAATTCTTGCATGCATACTGTACATGCTATCCAGATTTAACTGAATGTTTAGCTCATTAGCCACGCTGAGCTAAATCATTAGATAAAAAAAAAGTAAAATGATTGCAAATAGCTGGATGGGAACAAAATAGATACTGTATAAGTTATATCATCTGTGATTGGCTGGTAACCAGTTCATGGTGTACCCCTCCTACTGCCCAAAGTCAGCTGGGATAGGCTCTAGGATGCCCGTTACCCTGGTGAGGATAAAGCGGCTCCGATAGTGGATGGACAGACATAATAACACGATTCCCTCGTGAACTTAAACACAACAGTCAATGACAGGGTGACTCTCCTGCGATCTGCTGGACAGTCATTGAGCAACATCATGAACTATTGGTTAAAATCGTTTCTGGTGGATGAGTGAACAACGGAAACAAAAGATTTTCCATCACACAGCTATATCAATACAGAATATATAAAACAAAATTCGGACTTTATTCTTGTTATATTTCGGGTTCCGATTTATACACGCGTTTTAATTAGTTTTCTTGAAAGGTCAGTTACGCCTTAAGATTTGTGCCATAAGATTTACTACCGAATGTCACCACGCTGCTTTTTTATTTTTCTGTGGAAGGCTGCGCTTTTTATATATAAAATGAAGCATTTGAAAACACATTGGTTAACTTGCAAATGCTTGGAGAATGCATCTATATGTCGGTAACGAGACCAGTGGGATGTCTTCCCATTAATAACATTTCACAGAGGTTCGTCGCACATCCTTCCATTTACTGCTTCACTGGTCCATGCTTGTGAATGTTCTCAATCATGCAGGTCATTTCGTTCTCAGCTCACGAAATCAAACGCAACTGGACGGTTCGGGTTGTCTGAGTTTGGCCTTTCATCCAAGAAGGCTTCAACAGTTCATGCAACAAGGCTTGGTTCGGATTTGATTGCCCCAGCCTGAGTTGCTGTGGAGAACCCACCTGTTTAACTATTTAAATTCAAATGGTGTCAGCAACTGTGCCATTATTCTGTAAATATCATTTCATGCGTGCATGGCAATGAAATGTAACTCCTAAAAGGCGAAGCTTACCAAGAGCTTCAACTGCAGTAGGCTCCTTCGCTCTTTTAAGTCTAAATTGTCAGTATGTTGTCTCGGAGTTCACACAACCCCAAACAGTGTAAAAATGTTTATTTTACAAAATGCTGCAAACAGAGCTTGAGATAGAGTCATTTCCTTGGAGCTGAGGGGTTGATGATGAGTCTTTGAAGAGGGGGCCATGCCTATATGATGCAGATTCAAATCATCAGAGTAGAGTAAATTCGGTGTCTGAGGCCAGCTTGGCTTTCCGAATGTGAGCATAGAGAATGAGACAGCTCAGAGGAGCCGGCCGGGTTGAGAAGGCAAGTGGACATGGGAAGGATCCTGTAAACGGGAGGCGCCTCTGTTTACAGTTTGGGCATCCTGGCTGCATTAAGGCGCATGGACACGCAGGAAGCGCCGGCCGCGTAACGCATCTCCCTCAGCATGCCGCTCCACTGCTTCTTGTCGTTCTCATACCTAAAGCAGGAGCGTGAGATCTGTCACGTATCGGTCCAATCGTACTTCGTGCAACACGCTGCCAAAAATGAAGACTTACTGCCAGACGTCGGTGATCTCTGTGGGAGCCACCTCCTTGTTCTCCATTTCAATCATGGCGAAGCCACCCACAGCGTACAGGGAGCCACCGGTGCTCACTAAGTTGACAGAGCTCCTCTCCTGGGGGAATTCTGCAAAAGGCTCCCACCTGGTGAGAATCAACCAGAGGATAAGGTCAAGCAGAAAACAAATTACACACATGGTTCAACATAGCACCTACTTGCTTGTCGCAAAGTTGTAGGTTTCACAGGAGGCAGTGAGGCCTCCCTCATTCACTCCACCAGCCACGATGATCTTGCCATCATGGATGACGGTCCCAAACATTGCTCTGGGTGTCTTCATGGCTGCCAACTCCCTCCACTCCGACTGCTTGTGGTTGTACACAAACATCTTGCCGAGAGCTTTGCTGTAGAGAAGAAGGAAAAAGAAGGTAAGTCATATGGTTAATCATTTGTCAATTCACAGGGTTGGGCAAAAACTACATGACGGATTTCCAGGGTGCTTTGGGTAGAGGTAGAGAGGGTGCTGCGGAGAAATTCAAAATGGTTTGGTGAGGACCAAAACAAAAAAGTTGAGACGATAATGTCAAAATGTATACTTTTTGGAGTTACTGTCCACTTACATTGGGCTCAATTGGGCATTCGTTCTTATTATCAGTTTGACCCACAATACACTGTGAATGAAGGGCTTCATATATGGAGTCAATCACACAATTTCTGTCAGTCATAATTCAAATAAGAAATATGTCATGCTTTCTACCTTTTTTTAAATGCAATTTTGTGTTTTTATGCCTTTCTTTATGTTCGCAAACAGTTTCTCCCAGATGGACTATTTATATCTGGAAACAATTTGGGCTGATATTCACTCCAAAAAGTTTCTTTTTTCACTCTGGGACAGTAAGTAAATTCCACAAGGAGAGTTTTTGAGTAGATTTTACTTGCATATATATATATATATATAATCACTCAGGGTTGAGGAACAAAGCCCCGACCTCCTTCAGGTCAGACATTCTATCACCTGAGCCATGCCACTCCTAGTGTTAGTATAAAAGAAGATCCCAAAAACTGCTCTTGGAAATATGAGTATTTTGCCTGAAACCAGCGAGTAATTAACATAGGAGCAACAATGAGTCACTATTTTTTTAAAAAAACTTATACTATACAAGTCAACTCAGAAACTCCATTTGTAAAATTTACTTTGAATTTGTAAGTGAAAAAAACGTAACTATATTTTTAATCCAAGTAAATATCACCAATTGTTTTTTTCTGAGTACCGCGCATATGTCTTTTCAGCTGCTGGGTTTCTCTTTGCCTGAAGGACTTTATTGTGCGTGCATGAAGCTTCCTTGTCAAGCAAAATTTTCACTGACACATTGTGATGGCTGCTTCACACATACAGTGTGCATATATTTTTCCTCTGGGACTGACACCTGCTCATCACTTGCTGTACTCGACTGACAGCTGAATATGCATATACAGAGATAGCGTTTAATACGGAGGCTTGAGGTCTTCTTGTCCCCTCCCAAAAAAAGAAAAAAACCTTGTCTTGTGAGGCTCTGTTTATCAGATGCCTGTCACAAACTTTATTCACATTCCATGAGTACAAAACTATACATGTAGTATACTGATGCATGATGAGGATTAGGATGATATTTAATGAACAGCTCTGTCTCGTGACAGTGGATTTCTTTTTTTTGGGTTTTTATTTGCTCTCTCATTCTCTCTCTCTCTCTCTCTCTCTCTCTCTCTCTCTCTCTCACACACACACACACCAACCCCCCCCCGCCCCCCCCACACACACACACCCACACCCACACGCACCCACGCACCCAAGCACACACGCACCCACAAACACACACACCCACACCCACACGCACCCACGCACCCAAGCACACACGCACGCACAAACACACACACACTCGACTCACTTGTCATCTGTCTTGCCGCCAATGCAGTAGACCAGCCCCTTGTGGGACACCACAGCATGTCCGTGGATCTTGAGAGGAAGCTTCTTACTCTCACTCCACCTCATCTTCCTGGAAGAGGAATATAGGAGTCTTAATGCGAAATGCTCATACTTTGCTCCTTTATGAGGAAAGGTAAATTGAATAAATTACCACCATTGATAAGCTTCAGTACTTCAGTATACCGTATTTTCCGCACTTTTATTTTTTATTAGTCACTTGGGAGTACAAGGCGCACCTTCAAGGAATGGCTTATTTTAAAACGGTTTTCATAGATAAGGCGCACTGCATTTTAAGGTGCATAGAATAGAAGCTACGTTTGTGGCTGCGGTTGTGTTATGCATCCACTAGAGGGAGCTATGCTATGGAGACTACAATACAATACAGCTTTATTTATGTTGAACTTTCACAACCGCTGTAGCTGTAACAAAGCGCTTTACAAAACATTTAAAATACGACGGCCAAGAAATCAGAATATTGATCCATATATAAACCGCTTCGGATTATAAGGTGCACTGTCGGCGTTTGAGAAAATGGAATACTTTTAGGTGCGCCTTATAGGCCGGAAAATACGGGACCTTCAAAGGACTCTGGTTACAAAGATCAAAAGTGAGCAAACAACAATTCTACTTACTCGATGTCATAGCACATGACAGTGTCCAGTGACTCATTAGTTTGCAGGTCTTTTCCAGCTACAGCAAACAGCAAGTTGTCACTCTCGCCGATGCTGAAAAGGCTTCTCGGAGAGGGCATGGGTGGCAGGGCGACCCAGTCCGAGGTAAGAGGATCCAACTGAAAGAAAAGAGACATATCTTGGTGAACTTTGCGGAAACATACACTTTTGAGACATTTTGTGTGCTTACATGGCTTGATCTGCGTTAAGGCATGGAAAGAAAAGACACACAATTGAATTGATGTGAATGTCTCTCTGCATTCAAACCAACACAGTTCATTGGCTAACTTGACACACACATTCCATCTGCTAATCTACACACAGTGCGCAAACTTAAACTCTAAAAATAGCGCCTTCTGCTACTTAGAAAAAGATACTTACCATGTAGAAATAACATTGCAAAGGAACATCCTTGTTTTCCTCATCCACAAACAGCCCCCCGATGATGAAGAGCTGGTTCTTCTGTGACGTCAGGCTGACATGGTTGCGTGGCACCTGCTCTGACATGGCCGCCAGAAAGCACTCGTTCTCGTTCACGTTGTACGCCACTGTCGCAGAGTCGTTCACCATCAGGATGAAGTCCCGTGTGTACATACCATGTCTACGATCGTCGTTCAGAAAGCCAGGGAAAGGGCTCTCCTCCTCCTCGCTTCCTTCTTTCGTCGCCCCTTCCTTTTTCTTAGGCTTCTCAGGAAGTTTCCCCTGAAAGGCTTCTCTGATAACTTGAATTGTCTTCTGGAGTTCTGGGTCCGCCTTGATTATCTCATCAGTCTCCACTTTCTCTTTGAAGTACTTCTCGGGCAGCAGGCGGAAGCGGATGCAGTTGAAAGCGTCTTTCAGGACCTTGACACGCTTATCCTTGTCATGACGAACCCAGGCCATGACTGATTCAAATACCACCTCCTCCTTCTCCACATTCAGCGAATCTCCCCCAATGATGGCGAACAGCTCGTGGGCTGCGAGTCGGAGGAAGTCCTCGTCCTTATGTAGCAGCTCAAAGTGGTCGGCGATAAAGTTGCGAGCGGCGATGGCAAGCCGGGGACAGCTGAGCATGAGGCCCATCCTGAAGATTGCCATGCAGTTGCCCACGGAGATCTTCTTCTGCAGGTAGTTGACACAAACGGTGAAAACTGAAGGGATCTGGAATTTGTTTGCAATAGCGATGATATCCTGAACGTTGTCATCTGTGAGGTCAATCTCCGCAGAGTAGAGGTACTGAATGATCATGTCCAGGACTGAGGCATTGACATCCTCCAGGACCACCTCTTTGGTGTTCTCCACCTCCTTCCCGTCTTCTGTAAAGAAGATCTCCCTGAAGTAAGGGCTGCAGGCGGCCATGATCAGTCGATGGCAGGGGAGGCTGCGGTCGCCAACCTTCAAGGTGCAATCGACAAACTTTTTCTCATTCAGCAGCTCCTTCAGACCATCCTGGAGCAGAGTGCTCTGAAAAAGACGCAGCTCCTCCTTCATGGTATTGGGGTCCATGATGGTGGGGAAATGTTGAATGAGCAGAGGAGATTTGTCGAGAAAGGATGGCGACGTCGAGCGCGGGTCCTTTAGGTAGTCAGTCCTGTCTGGAAAGGGCAGCAGAGAGAAAAGGGTCGCAGTGTGAAGCCCCTGCAATTGAATCCAGCCACCCCTCTAAATATAGCTGCCCCTGCCTACCTCATCTCCCCAGGAATCCGCCAGCGCCAAATCACTGCACCGCACCAGCCTTGCGCTGGCCAGCAGCTGCTGTCCCAGACGGAAAGGAGCAACTGGTTGCTGAGGGTATGCCACCATGATTCAGCTCTTCGAGTGGCCAGATTAGAGTAAAGACAATCGTGTCAGAGCCCAAGAATGGCTTGGCTCGAGGATAGCTAAGGCTACTAAGGATATATTTATAGCTGCCGCTCTCACATCAAAAACAGGGATTGGAATCAAAGGTTAAACTCACTGTACGATATTTTGACGGCGACAATATCGAGAATAAGCAGTTCAGAAGTTGGGGGGGGAGGGGAACCAAACACATTTGTCCCTCTTTTTACAAGCTAATAAGTCCGATGGATATTTTTTCAGGGGCAAGAAAAATCTATTCAACATGGTTTTACAGGTGGCTTTGATATGAGGTGGTTGATAGCACATTAGAGAAATTATAATTTCACATTCTTCAACAGACAGCCTGAATATACAGCAAATGTTTGATAGCAACGTACTGACACTCAATTGCAGTTGACAGCATGGAGAGTTTTCGTCTTGCCCCGAATACAAAATGATGCTTCAGACTCATGTGTGATTCAATTACTCACCGATTGGTCTCTTTATTTCATCACATCTTTGTGAAGTGTCTTTCCATTAAAGCCAATGCCAATAATTGCTGTTTATTAATTTCAATGTTGATGCAAATACAACTCAATTTCTTTGAAACTTTGTGGGTTGGTGTGAAGAACCCCCTCAAAAGAATGTCTCATACTCTTTTTTTTAATTCTTCGAACCTGAGTATTCTTAGTGAGTAATGCATGGGTTATAATGACAAAAAAGAAAATCAGGTGTGTGTGAGATGGGTATCTACAGAAATCGGACATTCAAATTAGGACTCAAATGAAATCAAAATCTAACAATTGTCATCATGCAAGACCATGCCTTAATTATGATATTTAATGAGAACAAGAACAGGTCCTCATGTTTGAAAAACTACACACTGATAAACCTACAAAATGTGTTGTAACGACTGCTCATCACCATGGATCAATGTGACTATCAAAGTTCATGCAAAGGTTTCAACTGATGACTAACCATTATTTGGAGGAGACAGACGATAACAAAGCGTTCCAAAAATGGAGCAATGCAAGTGCGGTGCAGCAGCGATGAGCACTAAAAGGTGAACTACACAAGGTGCAAGATGCATTGGTCCTCTTTCACGGTGGTACAAATAAATTGTCCAACAAGCTGTTCACTTGCATCAACTAAGGCAATGAATGTGTTTTGAGTGAAACCAACTGCTAATTTGACTGGATCAATTGCATCCTGGGTTACCGTGTTCTTCCTTTAGCCCAACATGTGTGAGGAGTGTGTGGAGTGAGGTAATATTTCTCCAGTGGGCAGTCCTAAACATAGATGAGACTACGCCACTTGTCGAGGAGTACCTCACATGTAATTTAAGCAGAAGGAAAGAGTGGAGTCTATTGAAGAAGGCTGTGGCGCACGGACACAGTTGGAGTTCAAGAGGCCTGTGTATCAATCAATCCTGCAAGAATAGTTCCAATTTTCATGCAAATTCTTTAAAGTGTGTTTCTTAACTGAAACGAAGGCTCGGCGAGTAAATGTGTTCTATTTGCATTCCAGAAAACAATTGACTTTGAAGTCTGTATCGTGCTCATATTTAGTCTGTACTCTGCTCATATTTAGTTATGCTCTATAACCTTCCCATGCTTGCAGTGTAGCTTGGCGTCCTTGTAACAATCATCACCTAGAATTGGAATACTCCCTACTGAAGACGCACAAATGGAATGCGCTAAGCGGAGAATCGGTTTAGGAGAAACGAAAGTTATGATATCACATTTTGTGCGCCGGTACCGCCCTTCTGATGGTATAAAAATGATGTGAATCTCTTCCTGCTTCGCACTCGTGACGCGCAGCCATTGTCTGTAATTCGCGGGTGCCCGGAATATTCCGTTATTAAAAGCTTCGAAGGAAATGTTCATCGACTCCAGCCTTTATTTGGATAACCAACATTCTCCTCGTCCGAAATTCAACAAACACGCGGGGGAGAGGAGGCCGCTCTTCCCCCAACAACTTGTTTACTTACACACTGCGCTACACTGGGGCTAGTGGGTGCTAAAGCCATGTCAGAAATTTGTCAAGCAACCCACCCTGTCATGTGGTGACACCCCCCCATTCATTTACCAGTATGTATTTATTTTAGTCAAAAAAAAGCTCACAAGTAGCCGTTCTCTTCCAATACAATCCCTGTTCCTGTGTGTGTGCTGCAACTGAGCCCGTGTTTATGAAAGCAGGGGCGGGATTGTGAAAAGTCAAGCTACCGGCAGCCATCTTATGTTGCCACTCATTAAGCTCACACCTAACCTGAACACATTGATATTACATCAGAATCAGAATCATCTTTATTGGCCAAGTATGTAGAACACACAAGGAATTTGACTCCGGTATAACACGCTGCATTAGTATCATCGTAAACAAGGACATGACAAATAGTATGAAAAGGCATTTCGTAATGTAGTGAACCGTAGTGCAGACAAAGCATGACATTAGTCTGGAGGACATGAGAGAACATAGGCCAGTCCTCTGTGATGTGATGGGACGTTACTGTATAATAGCCCTCCGTGGCCCGCGAGGTCCATCTATCGCAAGTCAGAGCAACCCGTTTTGCTGAATGCAATGACTCTTTTACCTCGATGGCCACTTCTGCGTAGAGCAGGGGCACGGCAGATTCAGTGAAATGTTTCCTTGGTGCTATCACGTATTGTGGCTCCAACATGTGAACCATACGGCTAAAACGCTGATTTTCCACCACTGAATATGGCCGAAGGTCTTTAGCCCTGAAATGTGTGATAGACCTGGTGCAGTTTTTAGCTCTTGTTGAACCGCTGGGCAGGGTTTTCATGGCCTCCTTTGTGGCCTGTTGCTGTTGGCCTCCAGGAGCGGACGGTGGGTTTACCGGATTTAGAAAAAAATTTCCCTGGGTGGTGTCAAGTGAGTCGCTGCCTCAAGATTGGTCGTGTTGCCGCTGTATTTGAACAGTCTGCACACGGCGTGACTCACGTCTAGGTCTGTTTTTCCTAGAAAAGTGTTACACCTGAATAATTTCCTAATTTTTGATTTAAAATGTTTGGGTGGTGGTCATAAGACCCCAGCATTTTCACAGTCCACCCTTTTCTTGTTTGTTTTGCTCCAGCTGCATTGCTCAGGAACTGGCTCAGGCTCACTCAGATGACTTATGTGACTCTGCTGAATGCTTAAACTGGCTGACTCACCACAACAAATTGGCTCTCCGCTGCTATCTGTTGGAAGAAAGTGGTAGCTTCAAGTTTGAAGAAAATCGATTCAGAACTTTGACATTGATTTATTGAATCTTGGCATATAATAGTGATAGTTGAGTGAATTGAGCCCGCTCCCTTCGGCTGCAAGAGCAGACTGCCTGTCCAAGTTATTGTATACATCCGTAGCAGTGAGTCTCTCAGGTACTTTGATGTTAGGTTACAGTTAGTTCAAATGTGTTTGCAAACATGATTAAACGTATTTGCAAAGCATGTTCAAACGTATTGTTAAAATGGAAGCTAAGTGCTACAAACAACAGCATTTATTGTACTTGCGCATGCGCAGGTCGTTCCCCCGTGGCATTAAGGTGGAAAAAAATGCTGTTTTATTTAGCCTAAATTTTATCTATATGTCAAACAGAGTGGTGCAGAAAGTTATTAAATGATGACGGAAGTGATGCAACAGCGCACAGTATGGCGGAGGCAATGGTGAAGTCACATTGGGTCTCGGACATTACTGCGCAACAGACAAGCACCTGCTATCAATTCAACCTGTACAACTTTCACTCGACAAAACATAATATGAACAAGCATACTTTACAAATATGTTTGAAGAAGTATGCCCGTCATTAATGTTCTTCTCCACATTGGCAGTTACGTGCTTCGGGACGAATGATTGTGGTGTGAATCATACTTTTATTGCAAAACAAAAAACAACCAAACAAAGTTAGTAAAGTCAAGAAAATCTTTTTTTTCAACCCCCCCTCCCCCCATCGCCATATCGCTCAAGGACCCGCTTAGCCGCAGGAGAAAAAAATATTCTTGTGCATAGAGTTAATTTGGCTGTATCCAATTCACAATTCATTTGTTGTAGCAAGCAAGCTACGAGCAGCAAGTGCCGGTTCATTCAAGTAATTATTGCAGCCAAATGCATTGCATGATGTAAAGCGTGAAATTAATTCCGGAAAACAAAAGCTTGGTTTGAAAACTTTGAATGCAGACAACCACCGTTTTCTCTCCTAGAAGTGTGCCTGCGATAAATCAAAAGGAACTCCTGCATTACAAACTGTTAGAAATGCCACTGTCCAACAGCCCTTCAGCATGGAATGGCTTGCTTATTAAATTGAGTTCGTTTTTATTTAAAGCACCTTTGTTTGTTTTTTTTACCAGATAATGTGCATAGTGTACTGCAAAGCAGCCTGTCCAGACAATCTCGCGACTCTACTTAAACTAAGTTTTATTATCTCACTGATGCCCCCGCTCCCCATGACATTGTTGTAAATTGGCCAGTAGGAGGCAGAGAATGTATTTGCATGTGAGTGAGTGAGTGTGTGTGTGTGTGTGTGTGTGCGTGTGTCGTGATGTACAAAACGTCTTCCTTTAAAAAGATAGCTAAAATAATGTCTACAATATTTCATTTCCCCCACCTCAAATAAAGACACTTGTATGCAGAAACTAGTAAACATTCAAGAAAATGAATTTCCATTTTGCTTCAACCAGAGTGGTGAGGAGCTTCATTTCCGCAGCGTGTTGCCTCCTCAAGTTGTAGCAAATGTTGCAGCTTCACGCAGAGACTGTATGGAAAAATAAATCTGGTCCCATGGGGAGAGAAATACACGTCTTCTGTTCCTGAGTATGACCGATGAAGAACGGTAGACTCTGAAGCTAAATTAGAATCACTACAGAGTGTCTTCACTCAGCCTCCTAAAACAACAAAACATCAGAGAAAAGCAAAACAATCAGAACCAAAACAATGACTTCCAGATTTGTTTGGTTCTTTCATTGTACCATTAGAAGTGGTTAGCACACAAGTCTTCTTGCATTCCTCCTCTGTGTCAAAGCGGTTCCTGTTCCCGCTGCAGCCTCCAAACCAGAACTGCGCACATGCGTTGGCCTGCTTGTCATAGTACCAGCGGATGGTGTATTCGCGGCACAAGCCCTGATCCAGAGCCAAGGCACAGCGAGGGTCTAAGGGTACAGCCGCTGCATATAAAACATGATGGGAGAGGTCATGGAAAAAGTTGTTTGCCATCTGTTGTTGACCTTTCCAGCAAATTACACCTGAGAGAGAGATGAACTTCTCTCGGATGAGCATTCAATCACAACCCAGGAAACAACATCATGGAGACAGCGTAAAAAATTGATTGGCTTAACCTCGTTATCACACCTTGTAAGCCACAAAATGAATTACATTAGATTATGTCGACATAATAAGTGGGATGAAGACTGCAGAATACAAACCACTGTGCATGGCACACTGCATGACAATCAGCTCAGCAAACTGACCGCTACCCAACTTAGAGAGGTGAAATTGGAGGGACAACATGACAAGACTTTTGACGAGATGTATCGATTTGTAGCCCTATTTTGTTTTCTTCATCCAACCAAACATTTGGGAGGCGAATATTCTGGCTCACAGTCTCTGTACTTCATTAACTCATTCCGCAGGTGTTTTAATTCCTTGGTGGCGGTCAGGACCGACAAGTTCTTCCATACCAAACTCATTCAATCGTAGGGCTGTGCACGAATCGGTGGTTACTTGAATTGGTTTGCGAATTGGCAATTAAAAACGAACGCAAATTGAGTATTTCCAGATTCGAGTCAGATCACACACACGCACAAACAGCTGGCTATTGAGCATTAAATTCAACTGTTAAGCGGGCAATGGGTGGACGGTTGGAAGAAGACCCTAGGTTCTGCTGTTGGACAGAATACGACAGAGGGATCCTGGAGGTTAAAATAAAGGTTGATGTGGCGTTGATGTCAGCGCATATTTACACATGATCGATTTTCAAAAAAGTGAATTTGAGGCTTGGCAAAGGCTTTTGGACAACATATGGTGTGGATAAAGCACGATAAAAGTGCACCTCATTCACCATTGTGGTAAAATCATTTTTTGGGGGGACCATCTATGATGTGTTTTTCGGCAAAAGTGCAATTTGTAATCCTTTTGAAAGGATTCGGGATTCAATGGTTAATGAAAAGTGATAGTCTATTTGAGGTAGGGGTCCAGGCCCTATCCAATCAGCATTATTGTGAATCTGCATAGTTGTGGTTGTTATGGTAAAATATTTGATTGTTCGATTCAGCCATGGACTTTGCTTTGCGCATTTGGATCATAGTCATACTGGAACTGAAAAGGGCCTTTCCGAAACTGACAAATTGGTCAAGAGGCATGTTTTAATATTTGTCCCTCTTGTGTATGGCAACAGCGACTGATTACATAACAGCAATAATGTTGACCTGCTGAAAGCAACTGCCATTTTAGAACTCTTATTCATAGAGTCTACCTTTGGGAAGAGCTGGTCTTGGTGTTGGAATCGACTTCACAGAAACGCCTGACGATGACGATGTTAAATTTACGGTAGAAGAGTCCTCTCTGGAAGAAGGAATGCGTTGGAATGCTGTGCCACGGTTAAACGTGTCCCCACGTTCCGTTCCTCGGTGTGTCGTCTCTGCGTGCACTTGCTAAAGGAGAAATGACAAAAGTTCACTTCAATTGATCTTTTCTGCAATTGTCTATCCAATTTTACATTTGCAATGACTGCCCATACTTGTCCTGTGCTGGAACCTTTCTGGTCATACTGGAAGGTGGCCACGCTGTCCCCATGGTTCTGGTTGTTGGACTGACGGGTGTTCAGGAGTTCCCAGTCAGTGGCGGGCTGGTACCTATTGACGCCTTCGGCATACCTCCCATTGTTACCATTCCTGCTGTTGCTATGGCCATTGTTTCCATTTGTTAGTCTGTTATATATCAAGTCTCCATTCTCGTCCTCACAGAATTGGCTGACCAACTTGGATTCCAGAGCTGCGACAGAGCCACAAGATAAAAACCTGACATTATGGAGTGCCCTGTCTGGGAGATCTGTCACCCAAACCGAGCAACCCCACATTCCAAAGAATAATTATTTGGATTTACAGTCTTGCATAGAACTTCAACAAACAACGTGTGTCACTGAATTTCACTAATTTAAGATTCAGAATGATTTGTCATTTTAAAACAAATGACATGAAAGGGAATCTATTGTGTTTCCTCATAATATATCTGTCACATGATTACATCAAAATACCGCAATGGTCAAGAATGATGACATGTTTCACCGCCTTTTTTGGGCCTCACTGACATTAGCCTTTATTGAGGGGGCGGTCTACTCTGACCTAGTTTACTGTCAGTTTCCGTTACCATGATGACTCAGAGCGGTGATAAGGAATGACTCCTTGCTGAGCCCAGAGTCTCAAAAAAGCAAATGTTTGGATTGTATTTTCCTCCTATAGGCAGCATTTTTATTACCAGGCCTCCAAATTCCGTTCACAATTCATGTAGCAAAATCGGGAGAGGGTTGGGTGGGTGGACAGTGAGGGGTGATTAAACAGCAGGGTGTGTGTGTGTGTGCGTGGGAGGAGTGGTAATCTTTGAAGTAGTTGTTGAAATTCATCTGGAATAAATGCTACAGGGACCCATCGTCAAGAGGAAGACTATCTTAGCTGGACAATGAGAACATCTGAATAACATTGCTCCATATTTGAAAATGTGCTGGTTAGCAGAAGTTAACATTGATCACTGAACCACTGCTTAAAATTCAGTGGAATAAAAAATAAAAAAAATTCTCATTGTAAATTTGACTAAAAACAGCTAAATACAATAAGGGCACCCATATAAAAGCACTAATAATCGTTTACAAGTCAAATACAAATCGCTTATTAACGTCATCATCATAAACTCTGTAAATCAATAATGAGCACTTCAAATTGATGTGTAACTAGCTTCATTTTTTTCGCAAGTTCAATCTATTAACTGTCACTCTTCACTAGGCTTGATGAGATTAGGGTTTTTGATCAGCAATCAGTGATCAGGAGGTTTGAAAAAAAAAAAAGAACCCCAATCACTGATTCCATCAGAAAATTGAGCAATATATCTGTTTAAACAACTTGTATATTTACTCTACAGTCAATCCTCAACATTGTGAGAATGAATTGGAAAAAAATCATTTAAACCCCCCCAAACATGATTCAAAAAACATTGATAAACGTTAAATATAACATGTACCGTTGACATGTTTAAAACATCTCCTTCTCTGCCGAGTGTGTGACATTGTGTTGAAGTAGCACATTCTCAAAGCTGTGTGGCTTCGGTTTAGCTGCACAGACTCGCCCCTATCTACGCAAACTGTCCTCACTTGATATGTAATCTCGTCACAGTGTATCTCGTCTCTCAACAAGGGAGCTATTGCCGTGTTTTTTTTAAACCACACGGCGCTGTTAAGTATCAGAATCTAAGGTTCATGATGACGATAGAATTTTGACATTTCATAGAGGTGCTACCGCTCCATCAAAACGGCAAATATTTATGGTGGGCTCACTATTTGGCAAGGCGAGATCAAGTAGATCTCTCATTTTTTAGTTGCTCTGCTATTTTATTAAGTATTTATGAAGTAGTAATAAAGTGATACCCATTTTGGAATAAACCTTTGTAAGAGTAATCTCATCATAGTCGTAAATGGTCCCCAAAACTGTAACGCCCTCATACCTGTTTGGAATATTACTCTTCTCTTCAAATAAAAAGGTCAAATGTGTGTACAGTCAAACCTCGGTTTTCGAACGTCTCGGTTCTCGACCAATTCGGTTTTCGACCAAAAATTTAGAGTTTTTTATGCCTCAGATGATGAACAAATTTTGGTTCTCGAACAAACTGAGCGCACTTGAACGCACCATTTGACTCCTCTCGCCTTCCTTACACGAGGAAGTGATGCTTCCTCGGGTAGACGAGGAAGTGATGCTTCCTCGTGTTGCTTTCCATTGTGAGCAGACGTGTTCAATAAAGATTTTTATTTTAAAAAGAGCGTGGTTTCGGTTTTCGAACAGCCTTCTGGAACGGATTATGGATGAAAACCGAGGTTTCACTGTATTTATAAAAAAAAACTCAAGTGACAATCATGTCATGACTGCAATGTTTTTACCTGGCAAGGTGTTGAAGTCATCAATGAGGAACATGTGCTCAGGGTCAGGGTCAGATGCGATCAAGTTGAGCTCCCTAAGAAACTCTGCCTGCGTTGGGTCCGAGGTGTTGACAATACCAAGGGCAAACATTTCGATATTCGCAGCGTGTGCTTCTCGTACTGCAATATCAAGCTTCACCGGCTCCCGTTTGTCCGCCTGCCCATCAGTAATAACGATGGCAACTTTGCTGACTCCCAGGCGTGAACTGTGGAATGCTTCCTGGGTCGCTTTGCGGATGGCCGTGCCGGTGTAGGTCCCCTCTCCCATGTACTGAATGCTTCTAATGGCCTGTTTGATGTCTTGTTTGGTTGCATAGCGGGCCAGGTTGAACACCAGCCTGACTTCCAGGCTGTACAGTACCAGGCCGATCCTGGTGGCGTTGCGGCCCACCGTGACTCGGTCCACCAGTGCGTTGACAAAGTCTTTAATGATCTCAAAGTTCTCTGGCCCCACACTCTCGGAGCTGTCAATTACAAACACCAGCTCCATCGGCCTCTCCTTACACTTGATCCCGCATCCTGGAATGAGAAAATGAGAAGGAGAAAACTGAAAAAGAGATTGTGAGGAAGATGATTTTGGAATTTGATTTCAGCGGTGGCGTCCACTGACACCACAATAATATCAAACTGCAGGTATGTTATAAGAAAAGGCATCACCGTAATCCCCCAAAATAGAGATATGTGGCTTTTGGGTGAAAATGAACACTAATTTGACCTTATCTTAAAATGTCCAATTGTTCAATCTTTTAGTACTTTTTGCACGATCAAGGAGCTGGACCAATAACTTTCCAAGGATGCCTTTCTGTGACTCTTCCAGTCTCATTTTATCTCTCTTGCAACTTGCTAAAGACACTGACAATTGTTTCTGAACTCAGTGACCGCTTCCTTTTGAGAACACCCGGTTTTAATCTTCGCAATGACAAGGCACTGCGAATCATGCAATCATGATCGATCAGGCCCGCAGGATCATTTAACCCTGGAGAACCCATGGGGTCAAATTTGACCCCTATAAATTCTGCTACTCAAATGCTACCCTTAAATCCCAAAGCGTCAAATTTGGCCCTAATCCTAAATTAGGATCAAAGCATTAAATATTTGAAAAAACATATATTTTGGTGTTCAGTGAACATATGGCAGTCATTTAATGTAAAATTAATCATTTTCCAAAGAAGAAACGGGTTCTTGGGTTCTCCAGGGTTAAAAGTGAAAAAAATGCATAAAAGACACAGAATAAATATTTTGAATAAGGTGCAATTCGTGGAGTATCCGCTAGGGGACACACTGTTTTGATCAAAGTAGAATACAACATTGTTGTGATCAGAGAAGAAAATAGTCTCAATCTGTCACTGAGACAGACTAAACACAGCAGACGCTATCAAGGACATGTGAATACTTTATTCTTTACACATTTAATAGCACTCTCTTTAGTTTGTAAAGTGTAGGCAGGGATTAAATTTAGATTTTATTTGCACGTGTAAATGGTTGAAAAATTCCTTCCTTTATAAATCTCGTTTAGTCTTAAAATGCATTACTGTATTTTTCAACACCAATTACTTGTTAAAGTTTTGTGCCTTTGTACAATCAGTGATATCAGTTGCAATGCATATATGTGAATGATAAAAGTAAATTGCACATTTGTCTAAGGAAATCTAAGGTGCTTCATGAAATGTGTTGTAAAAGATATGTTCATTAAATTTCAACATTTTCCGAGTGGTCTTGTGCTTCTTTAGACCAAAACAAAGGAAAGACATATTATGTTGGTTATTTATAGCAGAGTACGGTATCATTTTAATGGTCCGACCCACTTGACATCTACCGAGGCCATATGTGGCCCACAATGTGAAATAAGTTTGACAGCCCTGGTGTAGAAAGTAAATGCCTTATCCCAACTTCGACAAACACCTTACCACATATTTCTTTGATCAATCTGATGATGTCCTCCCTCTGTAATCAATACAAAACTCATTTAGCACCTCCATAGATGAGATTAGAACCCAAAGAAGAACAGGATGAAAAAGGGAGACTCACCGTGAGGCCTGCTTCTCCTTTTACACCAGATCGACCCTGAGATGAAAAAAGACCTTTGATTACTGCCACTTCGACGGGTGTATTTATAATGAGCAGCTCGCACAGCGAATTGTACTGACGGGTTGCCCCGGGTTCCCTGGGTCACCCATATCTCCTTTGAAGCCCTTCAGGCCCCTCTCCCCTGCAGAACCACGGTCACCCTGTCACACAGGCCACAACCTCAGCAACGGAACACTTTCATGCGCAGCAAATTTGAAAAGTCCAAGATTGCAAGCACTTTAGCTCCAGGAAAGCCGTCTCCAGCGGGCCCCCTTGGTCCTGTCACACCCTGGACTCCCTGTTCACCCTAGAAAAATTACATGGATAAACAATGAAAAAACAAAATGGTTCTTTTTGGGGTTTGTTTTTGGTTTTACAGGCTTATTGAATGAGTGTGACAGAATCAATAGATAATAATCTACCTTTGGTCCTTGGACTCCAAATCCTGGTGGGCCCACTGGCCCGAGGGGTCCTGGTCGGCCGGGAAGACCCTGTAGCACAGAGTATCCAGGGTAGGATCACATGTTTCTTTTTCTATAGTGCTGTGCATGATTCCCTTTGACTGGATGTTTTATTTCAACCACTAAAGCAGTGGTTCTTAACCCTGTGAGAGGAACCCTAACCCAACAAGTTCATATGCGCATTCACTGAACCCTTACTGAAAAATAAAAATCATATTCAAGAAGTGTTCTTTCAGTTTTGCCAGTGCAAGACTAGAGTTGCTCAACTTGGTATGACAAATCATGCAGATAGGACGCTGGGTCCCATTGCGGTCTGTGATGCATGTTGTACATATTCGTCTGATCACTTTATTTTTTTGCTCGACATAGTTAGCATGTATTAAAACATTCTAAAAACAAATCACGCGACGTACGAGCAGGACCATCACACATTGACACACTGATTGGACAAGCAATGTAATGTGATCGTCTGCAGCCAGTGATGGCCAAGCGGACGTGTCATAACATTGACATGTTGAGTCAGGTGTATCTTAACCTCCATGCCAGAGGCTCCGTGGAACCCCTGAGACTGATTCACCAAACTCCTAGGGTTTGATCGAACCCAGGTTAAGAACTACTGCACTAAAGGAAACAACAGCAGGAATGTCTTTATTCTGCAATTCTGGTCTCCTTCCCTTTCTGCCAAGACTGTACGAACGGTCATCAATCCATCCATCCATTCTATGAAACATTGTACTTTCATTGCTATCGACCCTCTGCTGGTACAATCTGCAAAAATGCAGGTTCACACCCTGGGGGACTTCTGGATGGGATATTTGAAGGCATATGCGTGTTACATCTGTTAGCTTTCCGAAGCCAAGCATCAGACGCACAACCTAAATAACATAATAACTAACCTAAAAATATGCGTGGAATATGCATGGAATCCACTAGACCTAGAATTGTACTAATAGGCGTTAGATACACTGAGCCCATGTTGTACATTATTTTTCTCAATGTGTTTGACAAATGGTTGTTTTGAAAGTAAAAATGTACCTGAGGTCCTGGCAGTCCTTTGCCCGGAGGTCCCGGTAAACCAGGCAGCCCTCGGAAACCAATGTCTCCCTGAAGCAACAAAGGTCAAGAACAGATGAACAGTTGCAGCAAAGCAATTTCCAATTACCGGTAATTAATATTCATTTTTTGGGGCGTTTAGTTTGCCTTGTCCAGGTTGCTGTCTGCTGCCAGGTCAGTATTGCAAAAGAGAATCTGGCCTCAATTGCTTTACCATGATAAAAACAGACAAATTAATGTTAAATAAATAAAGATGTAATAGAACTCGATTTGAATCAGTTTTAACTGAAGCAAATCAAATCGTTACATTTTAAAATTTGCCCTCCTTGAATGTATCAAATTGTCTCTTACGAGCGATAAACACCAGGTATAAATCGGATTAAATTGGTTTGATGTTGCTAATGATTTGTTGCGGCATTCAATTGACTTCATTTGAATAGTTTAGGCAAGGCAACCAGTTCAGGGTGTCCCCCGCCTACTGTCCGAAAACAGCTGGAATAGACAGCATGCCCCGCGACCCTTGTGAGGAGAAGCGGACCAGAAAATGGACGGATGGATGGATAGTTTGGGCAAGGTAGAGCGTTTACATGTTGTTCCAGACTATATGTCAAATCCTAATTGCACTGAATAGAACTAATTTGATTCACTCCGCATGAAAATGTGCCGCTTTTGAATGGATTTGTACCCCACATATCGAATAAGCTTTTATTGAAGAGAGGCATATTTTCTAGAGAAAAAAAAGCATTCTGAAAGGAAGTGCCTCATTGTATTCATTGGTATTCATCTCCACATTCAAACATGACTTTGAAAGTAAACAAACAGAAATATGCCTTCATTGATCACAGGAAGAGGCTTCATAATTTTTTGATGCAACATTCACTTTTTTGAATTCCTAAATGTTTCTTTCTATTTTTCATCTTATATAGAGGCCCTCACCTTTGGACCAGGAAAGCCTATCCCATCAAGGCCAGTTTCTCCTGGAAGCCCAGGTAGACCAGGGGGGCCCTAAAAAATAAATAAATAAATAAATAAAAATATATATATACATGTATAGCATAAAAAGAAATACAGGTATATAACAAATAATGCAGTGAAAACATTCTGTCATACATTTTGTAGCGCCAGCATGGCAAATCATTTGAACTGCATTGGCCTTTGTTGTTCTTAGTGCATTTAATTTTCCATCCATCCATCCATTTTCTGAACCGCTTTATCCTCACTAGGGTCGCGGGGGGTGCCGGAGCCCATCCCAGCCGTCTTCGGGCAGTAGGCGGGGGACACCCTGAATTGGTTGCCAGCCAATCGCAGGGCACACAGAGACGAACAACCATCCACGCTCACACTCATACCTAGGGACAATTTAGAGTATTCAATCAGCCTGCCATGCATGTTTTTGGAACGTGGGAGGAAACCGGAGCACCCGGAGAAAACCCACGCAGGCCCGGGGAGAACATGCAAACTCCACACAGGGAGGCCGGAGCTGGATTTGAACCCGGTACCTCAGCACTGTGAAGCCGACGTGCTAACCACTGGACTACCGGGCCGCCCCATTTAATTTTCCATTTACCAAAATGACTAAGTGATGGGTGAATAGCTAAGGATGTGTTGGGAATAAGATTAATGGTGGAAGTGAACAGGTTTATGTGCAGACGGAGAAGTCCATGTGTAAATCACCATGGGGCCGGGATAGCCTTCTCCTTTTGGGCCAAATGGACCTGCAGGGCCTGGATCTCCATGGTCACCCTATGGCACATGGATATAGATATAAATAAAGCTGCCTTTTCCTACATTAATGTGTGTATAGAACCAGCTTGTTGTTGTAAATCATACAGTCGAAGCAAGTAGGGTTTCACCTTTGGACCGGGAAGCCCATAACCACTCTCCCCAATCGGACCAGGAGGGCCGCTTGGTCCAACATCACCCTAGAGTACAAGTTACAGCTCATGTTAGGGGGTGACGGCAACTCACTTGACATCGGTATCATCTTGTGTCTTTTCACAGCGTCAATAGTACTGTACACGAATAAGCATTCTGGCTTTAAAAACTGAACTTACCTTGGGTCCTATTACAAATCGTCCGGGTGGACCAGGTAAACCCACCCTGCCTTGTGACCCAGGTTCACCCTTGATAATTCAATGAAGACAGTAGAGGGTGTGTTATTTTTCATTCCTTTTGGATTCATGCAATTAGAGAGTTTCTCTGTGATTTGTATTCAAACTGTCCACCTGGAAGTGCATTCTGTTGACTGCTTAACAAATACTCACCTTGGGGCCTAACGGGCCACTAATGCCGGGTGGCCCGGTCAAGCCTCTTATTCCCCTTTGACCTTGGTCACCCTTCACGGTCAAATGGAAAATCCAGTCATTATTTACTTATGTACGGCTCAAAAATATCCAACAACAAAGTAAGGAAACTCTGTTTACCTTTTCACCTTGCGTTCCAGTTCCTGGTGACCCTTCTGTCCCCCTAAGGCCTGGAGCTCCTGGCTCACCCTAAAGTCACAGAGCACACAGGCGTGTTCTCCATGCTAAGTAAATTCTACGGTTTGGTACATGGGTATTGGGACAATGACAAAGTTTTGATAAATATGCATTGACATAACACAACAACGGAACAGTGAAAAAAGGTCAAGGGGGTTGACTAATTTCAGTGGTTTCACACAAAATATATCCAGACTTTGATCCATTTTCTGGACTGATAATCGTGTTCAGGGTGGCACAGTGCTGGAGCCTTATGCTGCTGACTACAGGCCAAAAGGTAAGCTCCACCCTGGACTTCTTGTCAGTCAATCACACACAAATCGACGGAGCTTTATAAGGGTCACAGCCACACTTTTTTGTGTGGTGGCAAGTGTGACAAAACAGCTCCATGAGACGCTTCTAAACGCCTCCGTAACCCAGAAGCCATTGTTTATCATACCATCCACAGTTGGGGCTTCATGAAATAAAATGTACAGTTGAACACCTAGAGAACTTTGCCCGACACACAAGTGGCAGTATATCAAGGGATTTAAGAATAGGATCTGCTGCATCCATTTTGAAATGGCAGAAAAGTAACAGGTATCAAAATCTTTCCATTGAAGTGGGCATAGCCAGAGAGTAGCCACTATGTCGCTCCATCCCTGGATTTTACTGTACAGTGTGTTCCCGTGTGTGACGTGTATTTTGGGTCTCTGAGTGACTAAAACAATGAAGAGCTCAAAGCTACCTTCTGCCCAGGAGCTCCGTCCTCCCCTGGTAAAGCCGGTAACCCCGATATTCCTGGATATCCTTGCTCACCCTGAGCACAAATGTCACATCCAGTTCTCATTTGAAATGTTATGCAATTGTGAGATTAAATAGAGTCAATGCTGAAATTTGACCCCCGCACACCTTATCTCCATGTTCTCCAATTCCTCTCTCTCCTGGGGAGCCAACTTCACCTGGCAAACCCTGGTCTCCCTGATTCAAACATAGTAAGAACATAGCGGACAGCCTTAAATATGTCAGAATAAAATATTGATCGATATTTATCTATTTGTCAGCCTAGGATTGGAAATGGCCATCAAAATTAAGGTGTGCATTTTAGTCTAAATTGCGATTTTTCTTATAGTTTGCAATTAGAATTTCCTGATTTGTTGTACAAACCTTGGGCCCAGGTAGACCTTCTCCCTGTGGACCTCGGAACCCTGGTGGCCCTCTGGGACCTTCAATGCCCTGAAATATTTTCACTTATAATATAATCCGAGGTTTACAAATTTGACTCAAATATACAACAGACTGCGTCAATGAAAAATGTTCAAACAGCACTCATTGTGTACTTGCCTTCTCACCCTGGATGCCCAGACCTGGTAGGCCGACGAGGCCTGCAGGACCAGGAGGGCCAAACTCTCCCTGTGAGAACACAGATTAGTCATGACACTGACATATATTTTGGTAGGTTGCATTACACTTTGGGCTCTGTTTTCATAGACTGCGCATCTGCTATGAAAAACAAATGCCAGCAGATCCTGATATTCTGATCAGGCGGAAGGCTTAATATTTGGTACCAAACTCGACGGGCAGGCGCAATAGAGGGAGTGGCTGGGAGATGTGGAAAATTACAATTTGGTGGCAGAAAGTCCATTTAAAGCTTTGGCCTGCTCAGACCACTCTAACACGGTGCAAGGTAGACAGCTGGTCTTATGTGAGATATGCATCCATTTTGAAATTCACTTATTCTCACGAGGGTCGCCGGTGTGCTGGAGCCTATCCCAGCTGTCTTCGGGCAGTTGGCGGGTGACACCCTGAAACGGTTGCCAGCCAATCACAGGGCACACAGAGACAAACAACCATCCGCGCTCACACTCATACCAAGGGACAATTTATTTTAGAGTGTTCAATCGGCCTGCCATGCATGCTTTTGGAATGTAGTACCCGGAGAAAACCAACACAGGCCTGGGGAGAACATGCAAACACCACACAGGAAGGCCGGAGCCGGGATCGAACCCATGACCTCTGCACTGTGAGGTCGACGTGGTAACCACTGGACCTCTCTCTCTCTCTCTCTCTCTCGCTCTCTCTCTCTCTCATATGTCACTAAAGCATGTCATTGTAAGACCAATGTCAAATGCACATTCATCAGTTTGAAACAGTGAAGCTTCTCCATTGTTGTCCAAACTTTGAGCTCCATTCATCACTTGCCCCTGTCTTACGCTTACATAGAATATGACCCCCTGGAAAATGCCCTCATTGGTGGATGCCAACCCTTGAATGTCTACACAGCTTTATCTTCATGCCTTTGGGAAACCTACACAACCAGACTTCTAATTTATGGCCTTTTTTCTTCTTTAATGTACCTTGTCTCCTTTAATTCCAAAACCCGATAGTCCTCTGGGCCCCCGTGGCCCCTCCAAGCCTCGCTCCCCCTATGAGCAGTGAAAAAGAAGTTACTCCATGGCAAATAGAATAAACATAGGTTAAGAACATGTGAGCATGAAGACAGTCTAAGCTTATCTCGTCAGAGGTGCCTGTGGTTGCTAAGATGTTGATTTCATTTCTTGTGATGAACCTCTGATATTATCCCACCACCTGAGGCACAAGTGTGTGGAAAGAAAGGTAATTTTGCTCAGAGCCGCTGTGACTCAGCAGCTTGTTCAGCCGTGTAAAGATTGCTTTAGAATGAAAACATCATCTGTGAGTCCACAGGCAAGTCTTCATTGAGAATAAATACCAGCAACATTTCGAACAATCTTGAGGGGATTTGCTATGGCACTGAACATCTCGATCAACTTTCTATAAAGCCTAGACTTTTTCTAAAAAAAGGTTTGCAAGAAAAAATTGTGTACATTATCTGTCTATGACTAATAAATATTCTACTATACACAGACGAAGCACCCGCTCTATCATGCGTCATACCATAATGTCTCAGGCTGTCTGTCAACAGTCATGGCATCATTTCAGGTGACTGCTGCTTGTTCACGCCATCCAATGAGCACAACCACGGGCCAGATCACATGTTGAGCCAATGACAGGCATGTTGCATTTACGAATGTAAATCACCAGAAGGGCTTTGTGTAATTCACACTTGAAAACTTATTTGTCATCAGTCTTCTGCTATAGCACCTTGCAATCTGGGTCTTGGCTGACAACAGTGGATGGAGTTGTCAGTTGAGTTGAAAATTAATGCATGACATCAATTATGGATCGACTAATGGGGGCCTGGATTATTCCGTAAAAAGGCAGACGACCTACCTTTGGGCCAGGGAGACCTTCTCCCAAAGGCCCTCTTTCTCCTTGGATACCCTGTGGCCCTTGTGGCCCCTGAACAAAAAGAAAGAAAAACAATTCATATACAAAGTTGAGGCGATACAGGTTTCCAATAGAACCTACATTTCCTCCAGAACATTAATGTACTATGACAAATATTAAAGCAAGAGTGCTGATTGTCAGAATTGAACATTTTAATTTGAAAAATAAGTTAGATTTTAATGTACTGCACCAAGCAAATTGACCGGATCCTACTTAAATTTTGTCCAAAAAGCCTCCAGATGTTATTTGATACCTAATATTGTGAATTTTTGGCGTTGGGTGTGGCCATTACCGTGTTGCAAATGGACTGATGATTCGCAGTGACAACAAAAGCTGCTATAAATTGACGCAAATGAACCTGTCTTCTCAAAACGTCACTAATTGATTGCGAGTCCAGGCTTGAAGACAGATCTGAAATTCTTTTTCATCATGGCGGTGACACCACCGACTGACAAAAGGAAATCTATGTTCTATTCTTTGATGTTTTTCTCTGAGCCAACGAATCAGATCTACAGCACCTTATATCTTCGTGAAAGAGTTTTTAGGACTTCATGATATTATGAACAATGCTGATTTTGAGGGTCTCAACATGCATGAAAATTCAAGGAAAAAAATCATAAAACACACATTCTTCCTGACATAAAGTTTAATATTTCAGAGCTTTCTTCTTGTGCAATTTTCAATAAATGGCTCGGCAGTACCCCTACTTTTTGCTTGTTTGTTTTTGGTTTTAAGCGAAGGATTCTCGGTTTTATGTTTCACCAAGATTTGTGAAAATCGGAAGCCAAATGTAACAGCAAAAACAAAAAAAAGTATTTTAGAGCCATATCTGACATCTAACAGGAAGTCCACCATTTGGATTTTACTTTCGAACTTGGTGCCATTTTTGGCCTTTTATCGAGGTCATATTTCATCTTCAAACTGGGTGTTTCATCTAAAGATGCTGAAGATGAAAAGATATTGAAAGCTTTTTATTTTGTTGTGCGCTGTTGCTGTGGCGGCACGTTGTTTGCAAAGAAAAAATAGGCCGCGTTTGAGTGTCTGACCCTGGGTGAAAACTAATGAAACTGTACATGCATCAGGTCTGAACGTTTCACCTAGATCTGCGAAAATTGGAAGGCATATGTAACAAAAGTCCTTTGAAGACATTTGCTAAACCTAACAGATAAAAAGTTTTTGAAATGTTTTTATGTCTTCGCAGGCTGTTGCCGTGGCGATGCATTGTTTGCAAAGCAAAATGAGGCTGATTTTGAGTCTCTAAACCTGTGTGAAACCTCATGAAACTTTGCACGCACATCAGGCCTGGCAAAAACTTTTAGGTCTACTGTAAATTTAGGCAAAAGTTCCTGACACCTAATTGAAAAGAAAGAAATAATTCAGGTGAAAACATAACCTTCTTGGTTGAGTGGCTGCGTAAACTGCCACTCTTTGCACTCTATGTCTGGGATGGTTTTGATGACTCACCGGTGGTCCAGGCTCACCAAGGCCCACTGGACCGACTGGCCCTGGTTGACCCTGGTGCCCAACATTTCCCTGTGGGGTTGAGCACAAAGAAATAATAGTAGACATTTCATTTTTAATTGACATTCTGGCCTAACAGTGAAAGATTTTGGGGACCGAAATTCCGCTCATGCCTTTTGTGTTAGGTTTGCTCATTGTTTAAAAGTTATGGGTACTCCGGTTTATTGTCACGTTTCACAAAATGCATGTTTGGATTAATTGAAGAGTCAAAATTGTACACAGGTTGGAATGTGAGTAAGAACAGATGTTTGTTTTGAGAGTACGGCGTTCCCAGTCCAGGGAGTTCCCCTCTGGCCCAAAGTCAGCTGGGATTAGCCCTATCAAACTTGTTCCTACAATCGTGCAACATGATCATTGGGCAATGATTAATGCTAATTAATGAATGGACTTAAAATATGAAACATTACAGGAAATCAATTTTTATTGCTCTCTGCCACTCTGTAAATATGAGTTGATGGAAATGAATTGGAATGCAGCATACTCCATAGGAATCAATGGAATAATTTACCTTTTGTCCTGGGAGCCCAATTCCTGTTTCCCCTTGGATTCCAGCTGGCCCAGGAAGTCCTCGTTCGCCCTATGAAAAGAGAGGCAGCCAAACACAAAGTGCAATGGATTTGTGAAATCACTCGGACATCATTGAACATTTGGAACGCTAAACTAACATTATTAACATCCATGGATTTGGTATGTTTTCATGTCACAAGTGCACAAGAGGACGACGCATGAGAGACATGAAGAGGGTGCAGGGCTGTCTGCAAATGAACTCTGACTGCAACTATTTTCTCTTTCCCCGACCCTTCCAGACAAGTTGGAACAACGCTAAATCCTACACATTAGTCTGTTATTCACGTGATACGGCATGACAGGCAGACAATCAACAGACACATTCTTCCAAAATAATTAAGTAGTGAACAGTGGAAGGATTGGAAGTACGGGCTTGTAGCACAATTGGCAGCTACAAAACACAACTGGGGGCTCAGAGGGTAGAGAACAGACAAATAGAATGACAAGGCAACAGCAGATGTGATTCTTAGGAGGGATTTCACTCTACAATATGTAATCAATTGATCAGTCAGGGGGTTTGCCTTTGGAGTTATAAATAGCAAATTCCTTCTATTTTCACTTCTATTAAGTGGAATGGGCAATATTTCCATCCATCCATCCATTTTCCGAACCGCTTCATCCTCACTAGGGTCGCGGGGGGTGCTGGAGCCTATCCCAGCAGTCTTCGGGCAGTAGGCGGGGGACACCCTCCCAATCGTCACCACGCTCACACTCATACCTAGTTTAGAGTGCCCAACGAGCCTGCCATGCAAATGTGGGAGGAAACCGGAGCACCCGGAGAAACCCACGCAAGCCCGGGGAGAACATGCATCCACACAGCCGGAGCTGGGATCGAACCCGGTACCTCTGCACTGTGAAGCCGACGTGCTAACCACTGGACTACCGGGCCGCCTGGCAATATTTCCAACACTTTGATATTTGATTATGTTCCCAAGTCACTGTTCTCAAAAACATGCTCGGTGGAGGAGCTGACATTTGCAGGCAAACAAGGGTAGTTGATGCCTTGCTCAACGGCACCTTGGCAGTGGGTAGTAAGCAAACATGGAACTCCCCAACCACGAGTTGCCATTTTTACATTTTGTCTGAAACAGGACTCGAGTCTTTACAGAGGAAGTAACTCAGTGCTATAGCGTCATTCTTGTCCACAATGATGGTTTCAGAATTTGTTTTACAATTTGGTAAATTATCTTTGGGGCCAAAAAGAGAAAGAACAGGGTTAGACAATTTGTCTATGCTAATGAGTTCACAGACACTGACCCAGTGACGCCATTGTGAAATAGAATCTACCGGTAATTGCAACCAGACAGGAATAGTTTATGCAGTCATCTCATATGGTTTTGAAACTGACGGTGACCTTTGATCAGTTGTCTTTGGGAGGAAACGGGAATATTAAGTTTGGCATGACGTGATTCACCATATGGATAAATACAAGCAGCAGAATTGTAGAATGGTGACTTACATCTTTTTTACTCTCCAACACTCACATTACTTGCTAAGCTCCGATACAATTTGATTGTTGACATGTGAATTTTTGTATATTTGGTTCGTTGAGGTTCAGGTCCAAACATCTCCTGTGCTTGCATTTTGATCTTCAGTGTGTATACAGGGTTGTATATTCCCAGTCAGTTGCCTGAAAACCATCATGAAATAGCTTACTTTTTTGCCAGTCACACCTTCAGGTCCGATATCACCAGGAGGACCAGGCAAACCCTGGACATGGAATAAATTCATGGTCATGGTTTGATAGTGGCATTTAAAACAGTTGGAGGGTTATTTGAAACACAACTGAATTTAAGACCACTAGATTTAATGGATGGTAAAACAGAAACAAAAGCACGCTTTTTGTGTTACTGATTAATACTTGATTAAGATCCTCCATTTGTTTAGTAAGAACTGGAAACAGATCTACTGGGTGAATGGATTAATGAATAAGAAATAAATCAGAAAATCTGCTTTATCGAATATGATTTCACCTGAAGTCCACGATTTCCCCTGGGGCCAATGGGCCCTTCAGGACCCTGTGAAAAACGAAACAAGCTTTAAAGTATTAATAGCAACAGCCGTTCAAAATCAATAAAGTGAATGAAAATACGGAGAATAATTCATGCAGTGTGAGGAAGAGAAATTTAATTATCCATATAGTTTGAAAAATACAGAAATAGGCCATAATATTATAAATACTTACATACTGTAAATTATAAGTAGTATTCGATATAAATGGTTCGTGATGAAATGGTTGACACAATCGGGGAAAAACATACTCTGTCTCCCTTGATTCCAGGAGTGCCACATTCTCCTCTCTCCCCCTGAAAGAGAATAAAAACCCAAAGTGTGGACATGAAATGGAATAGCAATCCACTGTTGTCCAAGCTGCATATTCTCACGAGGGTTGCAGGCATGTTGGGGCAAATCCCAGTTGTTTTCGGGCAGCAGGAGGGCTAAACCATGAACTGGTTGCCAGCCAATCGCAGGGAACACATGGACGAATAACCATTTACAGTCATGCCTGGGGGTAATTTAGATTATTCAATGAACCAACCATCGATGTTTTCGGAATGTGGGAGGAAACCGGAGTACCCGGAGAAAACCCACCCAGGCATGGGGAGAACATGCAAACTCAGCACAAGATGTCACAGTTCTCTTTAGTTCATTTTTCAGTTGCTACTGGAGTGGAGGGCGTTCCCTCCAGCGGCGCACCTGTCATGCCTTCTAATCAGCGGACTACTTAAGGACCACATGCTGTCGGATTATTCAGCCTTGCTCACGACTTGTACCAAGTGCTTGTTTATTGTCGACACTTCTTGATCTCACCTCGTAGTCTCTCATCACAAATTTTTTTCAAGTACTGTATTACACTTGCCCTGCGATTGGCTGGCAACCAATTCAGGGTGTCCCCCGCCTACTGCCCGAAGACTGCTGGGATAGGCTCCAGCACCCCCCGCGACCCTAGTGAGGATGAAGCGGTTCGGAAAATGAATGAATGAATGAATGTATTACACTTGTTTTGTATTATAAGCAAATTGGATTTCCTTGTCCTTTTGTGACAAGCAATTTACATTTTTAATTGTTCTTGCAAGCGTTTTTGGTTTGTCTTGTTTTGTCCTGGTTCTTTGTTCCCAGTGTCTTTTGTTGTACTTTGTCTGTCTTGCGGTTTTGTAAATAAACATTTTCTCCACTCTTATCTGTGTGTACATTTGTGGAATCTGATTCTGTTGTGGCGGCCCGGTAGTCCAGTGGTTAGCACGTCGGCTTCACAGTGCTGAGGTACCGGGTTCAAATCCAGCTCCGGCCTCCCTGTGTGGAGTTTGCATGTTCTCCCCGGGCTTGCGTGGGTTTTCTCCGGGTGCTCCGTTTCCTCCCACATTCCAAAAACATGGGCAGGCTGATTGTGCACTCTAAATTGTCCCTAGGTATGAGTGTGAGCGTGGATCGTTGATTGGCTGGCAACCAATTCAGGGTGTCCCCCGCCTACTGCCCGAAGACGGCTGGGATAGGCTCCGGCACCCCCCGCGACCCTAGTGAGGATGAAGCGGTTCGGAAAATGGATGGATGGATGATTCTGTTGTGGAATACTCCGTAACTCCTGACACAGGAAGGCCGGGGTCCGGAATCACAGCCTTTTCACTGTGAGGCGGACACACTAACCAGTCCACTAACGTCATATAAGCCATTTGGACGTCTGAGCCAGGAGTTAATGCAATCCGGAGCATGTTGGTCCAAGACGTGCAAGAAATATGCTATAACCAAAGAGGCGAGACGATAATAAAAAGGAAAAAATGTCATTGTAGGTGTTTGTACATTACCTGTTCTCCTTTGTATCCTGATCTGCCCTGTGTAAACCAAACAACCTTGATCAAAACCACCATATTTTCTTTGCTTTTTCCTCATGATTTCTTACATTGCAAACTTGAATAATAAATAATATTCATAGATAAGAGTTGGGACTAACCTCAGCTCCCTCTCGACCTGGCAGTCCGCTGAGCCCAGGCTCACCCTTAGAACAAAAAAGATTTGGAATTGGGATTACAGTGATCAAAGATTCTGTATGCACTGACAAAAACAGGAGGGAAGTTAACGGGTGGGCAGCACCTTGTGACCTTTTAGTCCTGGGATTCCATCCTCCCCAGGACGGCCCTTCTTGCCCTGTATAAAAAGTCAGCAGGAGACAATTAAACATATGCTGATTTAGAAATGAAGCATTTTTTAAAACAAAGAGGAGGTTTAAAACAAATTATAGTCAATTCTCAGTCTTAATGACCGTTCTCTCCAAAACATATCAGCATGATTTCATTGTGTAAGTCATCATGTGCACAACAGTCTTTTTAACTGTCAAAATTAGTCAAGAACATAATATCATGAACACCATATATGAATTTCAAAATGGAGCGACAACTAGCACATACTCCTTTCCTCAATCCAATTGATTCTTTTCCGCTTGGAGATCAAGAGTTGATGAACATCGGGCTCAGGGCCACTGTTCTATGCAATGGATGACGCATGCAAGAACAAACATGCTGGTCTGTCCTGTGTTTTTTTTCCCCATTGTATTCTGTCAGCTAAATCTCTGCCGTAGTTACAAAGCATCTAAGCATTTTAACTTGCGGTGCTTACGGATATATGCAAAAGGAATTTTGTTTTGTCACATGGCTTAGCTGTCTTGGGAGACATATCAGCTTTTGCAGGGAATCCATTGTGTTGTGCTGGAGCATTAGTGTTATTTTGGGCAAGTGAATGCAAATGGGCCAAAGTAATTGAGAAGGATCTTTGCAATTTTGGTGGTACCGACTCCTTGTGTGAGAATGGGGACAAGTTTGAACTATGTTGGAACAATTTTGGGAGGGATAGGAGCTTTTTCTAATGAGCTGTACCTTTGCACTGACTGTTTGGCCAAATGACCTTTTTGTTTGAAGAATATCATTTCTGTTGCCAGAAATTAGGCAAACCAATGGAGAAAAACCGTAAGTAATATAACGTCTGACTGTACAACTACTTGCCAAATGATTTCTGACCTTTTTGTTTGGAGTCAATCAAAGCAGAAATAGTTATTTGTTGTTGCACATCTCAGACCACCCAATTCAATTTCTCTTGAAGCTCTTGAAGTGCCAAAAAGGTCTGAAGCCAAAGAAGTTTTATCATGAATATCAAGTGTTTTTTGGTGCTGATTTGAGTGTTGTATCGAGATCGAGTCTCCATCCCTGCGTACGCATACAGCATTCCTCAGCGCAGACCCGCTGCCCTGACATGAAACAGCGTTTGCTCTCAGTATTGAGTTTAAAAGAAATAATTACTCCTTGAAGAATACATCAAGCAAGCATCAGTTTGCAGACAAGTCTCATGTAATCACTTTGGCAGACGAAGAAAGCCGAGAGGAAACAAATGCACATGCAGAACATGTGTACTGTTCCGCTGTGAATGGCCAGAACCATAATTTGCTGACGTATGTGCCCTTGTAAATATCTGTTTAGGCCTGTCTTCAATCAAGTCAACAAGGAATGGCGTTGTCACTGCTGCGGGTCGTCTCGCAAAACAAATTTCCACCCAGACCTTGTCATTATATCCCTCGGTGGCATCGGGATGTGTCTTTGTCTGCGGTATCTCGCCAAAAAGGAAACTGGATGATGTTGTATGTCGCAGTGTGTAAAGCAAATACTTACAGCGGGGCCGCTGGGCCCCCGCTCACCCTTCTCACATGCACACAGGCTCTGCGCAAGGGGACACTTTAAAGCACAGTGAGGACAGAGGCTGTTAGAAGGAGGCCATTCAGGGACGCAAATCAAGTCATGAGTGTTAGGGACTTACTCCTTCATCTGCCAGTGTTGTCTGCAAGGAGAAAAAAAAGACTTTAACATTGGAGCTAATACACCACGATTACTCAGGAGAGCAAAGGGACAAAGCATGCAGACGATACTTTCGAGACTGTCATTGGTTCCCAGGTAACGGAGTGATGCTGTCAACAATGCTGAGTGCAAGGATGAACGCCTTATGGGTCGACTAGGTCGGCCCCGACCATTGTGTGGTTTTATGCCATCTAAATCACCTTAAACCCTGATTGTACTGTCAACTATTTTCTCGAGTTATCTGAAGGATCTGGTGTGCATGTTCATTCTTGCTCAATTGCGTTCTTGCATCGACCAGATGTTGCATTGCAGTCATTGTACTGCAACTCATAATAAGCAACTTAGCATCTCAACTGATCCCAGAACAGTTTTTTTTCCTTACCGCTTTAGCCAACGATGCTCTCCAGTGAACAGAAATGCACTGCTGAAGGCATTTATCGAATACTTTGTCAATCAGAGGTTGGGCTAGACCTCTTAGTGGCCCCATGAATCCATTGTCATATCCAAGACTACGAATCCAGCCATCACTCCATTTGTTTTAAGCGCTCGTACTGTGAGCTGACCCAAGCTGACTTTTAGCAGACTACCCAAACTGAATTAAGGGTCGGTCAAAGCGCACACAGTGACAGACAACTATTCCAATTCACATTCACATCATCACCGATTGGGAATGGCACACACGCTGCCTGCATAGCAGTCAGTCAAATGAAGAATTGCAGCATCAGTGTCCGCACTAAAGACCATTTCCCACAACAGGCAAGTCTGGGATTCCAGTAATAGTTGGTGGGGGGGGGAATGCCCTTTTCTGATCTAACATTACAAGTGCCCGGGTGCACAAAGTTCAACTTGATACTTTGGACTTCATTCATGCACTGGTTAGATGTCCCAAAACTTGTATCCATGCCATAACTGCTTTCGGAAACACTGAAGGAATAACATGTGATTCATTTGGATTTGATCAGTACGTATGGACAGCGGCGTGTCTTCCGAAAGGCAAATCAACAGAGTTTCATTTTGACCATGGGATCTCCCGCGCGCAAACATTCCAGGACGTGTTTACTCACGATCTCTCGGACGACTTTTTCCACAATGCCTCCGTCCTGCAGGTTATGAAGGTAGCGTGAGGCTGGCGAGCTCGCAATTAGTCGCAGCTGGGCAATATTGGCTGACTCCTTGGCTTCAGGCGTAATTCCGACGGTAAAGAAGCGGACGCCCTGGTTCTTGGCATCAGCCACGGCTGACGCTATGTCAGGGTTCCTTGGGTGCGAGATTCCGTCAAAGAGCAGAATGGCCACCTTGATGCTGCTTGGAGCCGACTCTTCCAGATAGATGCGCGTGAGGTTGGTGATGGCGTAAGTGATGTAGGTGCCGTGGCCGATGTATGTCATGGGAGCTATGTGGGCCTTGAAACTGTCGGGACCCTGCCACTGGTTAAAGGTTTGCTCGATGATGACATGGCTACTGTACTGAAGCAGGGCCGAGCGGGTGACGAGGCTGCGGCCGCTCTGCACGTGGAGGCCCTGCAGTCGCTCGGTCACTTCTGTGGCAAACCGCTTTTCCTGTGCGTGATTGTCTTTGGCGCTCTCTGAGCTGTCAATCAAAAAGGCTAATTCCAGACTGCAGGCATCATCCGTAAGCGCTGAGAAAATAACGTAAGATGGAGTCATCGTGAACAGCTTGGTAGAATGTTTACAATAGGATAGTATATTTCGAATGATCCTAAAAAGTTTTGATATCGAGTTCCGCAAAGTGCTGCGGCAATTTCCTCGCTCTAAACATCAAAATCATCATTGAAATTTTAACCCTCGGCCAAGTTTTGAATGAATGAAATATAAATGACCAAGTATGGAACTTTGGTTTCTATAATGCGCTAATTTTGAAGTTTTTGTCTGAATTTGTTGTTGTGTTGTTGTTTTTTTTAACTGCTCCTGGTCACCAAAACACACCAAGAGTTTTTTTGTGCTAAAATTTTTGCCTTAAATTTTAATGGCATAAGTAACATAAGCATTGCTTCTTGTCAAGTATGTGCACAAACCACTAAAAGTAAATATAACAACGTATAATTTAAATGAAATAAAATGTGGATTGAAGCCTACATTCAAGAACCTTTTGGCAAAAAATGTTATTTTTGTTCCCCCGTTTTTGGCTCTAATAAGCATCACACAAAGCCAAAGAAAAGGCACAAAAACGCATGCAAGCCATTAACTAAAAAAAGGAAAGTTAATTTGCAAGTTTTAGCCTCTCTTTCTTTTTTCTGGAAAGGTTAGCCAAACACTCTTGCAAAGGGTTCATCGTTGGAATTAATTCACTTTTTTACGTACTCCTTCAGCGTGAACGGGAATAACCGAATACCGTTATTTGACAACATGATGCAAGCTGAAACAGCGTTCATTCAGACAGACTTACATTTGCCGTAATTTGCATATTGTCTGTTTTTCCTCTTAGTGGTCATCTCATCATCATTGCCTCTGTGGTCGTGTGGCCAAACACCCTGCATCCCCCAGAAAAGCAGAAGCCAGTGCACTGAGGGCATCAGCAACATGGTGTCCTTCCATGCAAAGTGATGACATTGAGACCATAAATAAAGTTAAACGGTCCTAAAACAAACTTGAACAAGCAGAACTCACCATGTGGATTCTTTATGTCTCCAAGGTGATCAACAGTTTAATGCTCCCCTGAAAGAAAAGACATTGGGTGCGGGGGAAAATGTGCCAATAAATTGAGGAGATTGTCTACATTTGTGGTTTGTTCGATCCCATGCCCCCAGCCTGGCGATCGGGCTGAATGGTGATGCTCATGTGTTGTGGCTCTCACGTTTGAGCCTTTCTCAAAAAGGTGAAGGAAGTGAAGGAAGGACCAGCCCCTTTTCTGAGCTCCCTCACTCCCATTTCTGGGAGGAGACCTGCGTGGGCACCTCAAGACATTCTCAAAAAGGGAAGTAAGCGCATTGGTCCTTTTCCATGTCATTCATTCATTCTCATCATTCAAAATCAAAAATTGCCGGCTATAATAGTGAGACATTGTCACTGGCTATACAAATAAAATAAAGAAAAATTATGTCATTGCCGGCATTACTAAGCAGTAGAAAATTGTACATGTCGTGGATGAGCTTGAGTCTATCGCAGCTGACATTGAGTGAGAAGCGGGATACACGCTCGACTGTTTGCCAGCCAATCACAGGAAATATACAGTATAACATACAAACAACCATTCCTATAAACAATTTAGGGTCTTCAGTTGAGCTTACATGCATGGTTTTGGAATGTGGGAGAAAGCCAAAGTACCAGTAAAACACACACACACACACACACACACACACATGAGCGTGGGGATAACATGAAACCTCCACCACATGAAGGCCAGAGAAAGGATTCGAACCCCAGAAATGTGAGGCAGGTCGACAAAGCAAAATTCCGACGCACTGCTTTGGTTCATTACTATGATAATAATGCTCAATGTTAACCGACGCTGCCAAGTGGAAATGAGACAAGAGGCCCTTATTACCAAGACAGCAAGTGCACTTTAACACTGAAAAGTGTTTTTAAATTATGCGAATAACAAAAATGCAGTGTGGGTACAAAGGCATCACTTATACTAAAATGATAATGTTGATGGCGTAATATTACACTTTGGAATGTGGGAGGAAACCAGAGTACCCGGGGAAAACCCACACAGGACCGGGGAGAACATGCAAACTCCACATAGGGAGGCCGGAGCTGGAATTGAACCCGGTACCTCTGCACTGTTAGGTCAACATGCTAACCACTGGACCACCGGGCCGCCCTCTTGTCAATTTCAAACAACCCAAAATGAAATAATATATGTAGAATTTTTTTTTTGTCCCCCCCCCCCCCCACACACCCCAAAAAAAACAGCTTGACCTCAGACCTGAAAACAACACTGAGATGTGGCAGTTAATTGCACAATTCCTTTGAGTAGTTCTTTTTTCTATTACAGGTATGTTTATTAGCTGCTCCTTCAGATGAAAACTGTCTCCACCAAAAATTTTGCGTAAGTCTTATTGCACGGGTAAATGACTTAGTGGATTCAAGCAAGACGAGAGCCCCAGAAGCTGCAACAAGCATCACATAACTCTGATGTCTCTGTGGTGACAGTGTGTGCACGTATTTTTATTGCCAAGTACTGTACCTTACTGAAAGCACAGAACGGTGGGTTGTCACTCAAGAATGCGTCTTAACATTGAAAATCCGACCTACTGATTATCCCTGCACACATAACATAACATTCATCTGTTCACAGCATCACTGTGGTAATTTAAGTATCATTTTTCATGGTTTGCAATAGGAAACATGACAATTTTCTTTTTAAATTGCCATTCCCACCGTAGTAAATATTCATCTTTCACACAGACAGCAGACTTTAACACCTTTGCAATAGCAGCATTACATGTGTGTTTTTTGGGCGTGCATGTCTGTGTGTTCTGCTATGTATGTGTCACATAATGGTAATTGCAGGGAAGCATGCAGTGCGATATATTTCTATACTGTAGCCCGATGGGCATTTACCCAACAACTAAACAACTGTTTTGGAGGATAATATTTTATTATATAGATTATGTAATACTATTATAGTAAATGGCAGAACAGAATAATACTTTTGTTGTTGGAAATCCTGTAACTACTAGATCCTAGCAGCGCTACAAATAAAAGGTTAATGAAGAGTGGCCAGCACAAATTAAGACATTGCCCTACACTGTATGTCAATGTTACATTTTACATAATTATACTGTGTCATTTACTGTATTTCCAATACAGTATTGTGTGTTTTAGGCCCTCTAAGGGCTTTTCTTCAGCTGTAGAAAAATCCGAGATGTTGAAGTTGGAAATCACGCTGGCATTGACGTGCATCTAATCAGGTGAAGGGAGCATGCTGAGTCTTGTGGCAGCTGGCCTCTAGTGAATTCATTCCTCCTTGTTGCTCCTCCACCCTTGATGTCGCTATGGTAACATCAAATTAAAGCAGCAACTTTTCCAAACACTCCCTAAGTTAAAGGTCCAGATGAGCTCAGAATCCACAGTGGAAGGTGTTTGATGTTCCACGTGTCCTTGCAATAACCCTGAAAGCACAACTTTTCAGTCATCACTCCTGAGACTTAACTTTGGGGCATGCCCAGAGTGCCGAAACCAAATATCTGTTGTCTTTTGTCATGCAGCTACAGACTGGTCGAGCGGTATTAATACAAGCGGGAAGAAGTTACGTTATCTCTGCTGAGCCTTTTGCAGTTCGGAAGGATAAAAGCCAAAGCATTAGCATGCTGTCAAACTGCTTGTTACTTGACTTGAAAACCATTGCAAATTGTGTCATTTGAAGTCAAATTGGGTTCTAACTCCATTGGTTACATTAAGTGTTTAAATTTAAATACAGAAATGTGGTGAGAACTCGATACTGCAATTCTTACTCCGAAATGACTTTTTATGTGTAATTGCTGTTACTGAGTCAACGTCGGACTTAAATGCAAATCTTCCTCAAAATGATGTAACAGCGATGCTAAGTAATGTTTGATATAACGTGACATCATTGCCACATCATTCTTTTCTGTTTGTAAGCTCATTTTACTTTGATCCTCTGGATGAGGGAGTCCATATAATAACTGACCTTTTGAAAAAAAGGCAATCCGCCCCTACTTTATTCTTTTTTATTCACTACAGCAATAGTGATGCTTTATCCATCCAATCGTATTTAATACCACTTAACCGGTTTAGGGTCAGGGGGAAACTGGAGCTTGTCCCAAATGACTCAATGTGAGGTGAGTTGACAGATCAATCATAGGATGCCAGACAACCATTTATAATAATAATAAATAATAATACATTTTATTTATAAGCGCCTTTCAAGACACCCAAGGACACTTTACAGTGACATTGACAGCTCTGGATAATGTAGTATTCACTAAATAAACAGGCAAGGTGTGTCAGAAATGTTTCAGGACTGGTAACATAAAATCTATATTGTAAACCTACAGACAACACCAAAGACAACACATTTTCCCCTTCGTTGTGGCGCAGACAAGCAACCAGCACGCCTCCAAAAAGATGGTTTGCTTCTTCCACTGGGCAAAAAGAGGCAATAGTTGTGGCAAAACACCTTCGGGTTACCCCACTAAGACAACACACCTGCATACAATGCTCTGAGCACCTGACGGAAGAGAAACCTTGCTGTCCCGGGGCAAGCTCTCTTCTCACCCGACTTGACTTTGTGTAATTTTGTTGCCTATTTTTCCAAGCTCAAGTGAGTCGTGAAGGCCCCTGTTTTCAAGATGTTGACAAGATAAAGACGTCTGTGACGACAGAGCCAGTGGTGTAGTGGGGATTTTTTAAGTGGGTGTACGCGATTCGGGGGAAAATTGAATGTGGCGTCGGGAGAAGTGGGTGGACGGCATACCACGCGTACCACGCCCACTACACCCCTGGACAGAGCTGCTGATGATCCTGTAGAAATCCTTTCAGGTGTCCATGAAAGCGTGGTAAAGAAGGCTCTACAGAAAGCTCAAGTGGGGAACTTCCGGTTTGGATTTGAAATAAATTTGGAAATATTTTGTTCTGTGACACCAGTCCTGGAACTTTTCTGACAAACTTCAAGTGAGAGGAAATATCGAAGGTGTTAATGCTTTTACTCTGAGTCAGCAGCCAGACAATCATATAATCTAAACTGAGAGAGAGAGAGAGAGAGAGAGAGAGAGAGAGAGAGAGAGAGAGAGAGAGAGAGAGAGAGAGAGAGACAGAGAGACAGAGACAGAGACAGAGACAGAGACAGAGAGACAGAGAGAGACAGAGAGAGAGAGATATGCCCAATAGTTTTAAAATAAATTCATACAACCTAATTTCCTGAAAGCTTTAGTCTTTTACGGGTGGCAAAACACTTGATTCGGGCCTTCTAAAATTAAATGCAATAAACATGGTCGGCAAACTTGTACAAATGTGTATGCAGATTGTGCGCTCATAATGGTTCTGCATTTTTGTGGTACATTGGCGCACTCTAGTGGAAAATAAACACTTAACGTCATTGTACTCGGCTATATCTCATCACCCACCAGGCATGCTGTCATCATCGCAATCATCTTTGTAACATGTAACTTTTATACGATTTTGATGGACGTCCCAGGGCATGGGGAGCTTGTGGGGGCCCACAAAATTATGTCTTTGATGATGTGATGATTATACCTGACTCTATCCATATCAAACACAACTAACTGATTGAAAGAGTTGAAAGTCACAATTTTCCGTACGATTTCGTTCATATATGTCTTGCTTTTAATAGTTAAAATATTTTAATCGCACACTTTTTTAGAGACCGAGCAAAGAGGAAAACGTCAGGCTCTGCAGATATGACATCATCAAACTGATTCTTTTGACCATTGGTGGACCTAAGGTAAGATTTTTATTTTTTACTGTATAGCGTTGCTTGTTCCTGACCAGTTATCATAGCAACTAACACAGCTAGCATATACGCTTGCACACACACAAAAAAAAAAGGATCGCGGGTTCGCTGAAGCCTATACCAGCAATCTTCAGGTCGTAGGCGAGGTACACCCTGATCTGGTCGCCAGCCTATGCCAGGGCACAGATTGACAAACAACCATTCACACTTAACGACAATTTAGAGTGCAGTCAACCTACCAAATGTATTTTTGGAATGTGGGAAGAAACTTGAGTACCCAGAGAAAATCCATGCAGAAACGAGGAAAATGCTATGCGAACTCCACACAGGAAGGGTGATGCCCAGCATCGAATTCACAACCTCAGAAACCTGAGTTGGACGTGCTTAACAATCACCCACCGTGCCCTGTAAATGATTTGATCAATTCGGTATTTTTTTTAAAAATATGTGTTGGCAGGTGACCAGTTCAGGGTGCCCCCTGCCTCTTGCGCTATGACAGCTGGGATTGGCTCCATGCGACCCTAGTGAGGTTAAGTGGTATGGATGGATGGATGGATGGATGGATGGATGGATGGATGGATGGATGGATGCCCCTTCAATCTTGCCCAAAAACAGGATCCTCCACGACCATAACCGGTGGAAGGGAGGTGCTGTGGTGGATGGATGTCCCGTTGGCCCCATTCTTTGCACGCTACTGGTGTAAATATAGTGTATGTAGTGACTCGTGGTGTATCGTTGTGCCACAGAAAGTAATGCACATTTACCTTATGTAAATGAGTTGTAGGTCACTTGGCAGAAACAATATGCATGACGGGAAGTTTTATAGAGGGCAGAATGTCAGAAGCATGGGTTTTACAATTGCGCATGCGCCCGAGTGATCGCAAGTCGTCAGGTGCGCACGCGCAAGAAACGCTGAACGTGTCACGCAAGCGCAGTTGACTTTAGTGCGTACTCACTATAAAGCCGAGAGTTCTTTTTTTGCTCGTTCCACCTTCAGCCATTTTGATCATGTTAGGAGCTGTCGGACGCTGCTGCACCGGGGCACTGCAGGCTATCAAGCCTGGGGTCCACCCCCTGAAGGCCCTTGTTGGATCACCTGCCGTCCTTTCGCGTAAGTCCCTCCAAGCTTGGTGATGTTGGGCGAAATCGCATGCTGAGAACATGCAATAAAGTGGCTTTCAAAGGGACGGCTAAAGCTAGGCTAACCTTAGCTGTTAGCCACACGCTGGCTGCCCTTCCGAGCGGCTTGACAGGCCTTGTGATTCATTTTTGTACAGTAAGAGATGAGGTACGACTCTCAAAAGTACACGTGGCGCAGAAGCGAATGCACATTTTTGTTCTTGGCAGATCGCATGTGTTGGACGATGTCTTGACACAGGTTTGGCTGTGTTAGCATAAATGACCTTTCTCTAATGACATGAGGTGGCTGCTAGATTAGCATTATAGGCTGGGCGTATTTGCTTTGTTTCTCGCCCGGAGTGCAACTTCTAAACGTTTCTCAATACGATACATCGAGTGATAGAAACTTATTTTGTTACGTGATTGAATAGAATGTAAACTAACGGGAGCTCTCTCACCATTTTGCCGAAATGATGGCTACGTTAGCGTCGGCTGGATATCATTCATCTGACAGCTTCAGCTAAAGTCAATCAGCTGCTTGGCTTTGTCGCATAATGCGTTTTAAAGTTGATCGAGTGTTAATTTGGGCAACACGCACTATATTTATAAAGGTTATTAGGTGGCACTGTGATCGACTGGTTAGCACGCCCGCCTCACGTACCACAGGTCTGGGATTCGATTCCGGGCTCTGGGCCTCCTTTGTGGAGCTTGCATGATCTCCCCGTGCTTGCGTGGGGTTTCTCCGCTGTCATGCCACATTCTCAAAACATGCATAGTAGGCTGATGGAACACTCTCAATCACAGGTGTCAAACCAAACTCCTGGGGCGCCAGATCCGGCCTGCCACATTGTTTTATATGGCCCGCGGAAGCTTATCATGTGTGTCAACTTGTATGATCCTTGCAAGAATCTGTACCGGAATGTCAAATTGTCATGTGTAATTAATACCGTTGTTATTTTGCAATAATTTTGTCACCCAGTTGACACTCACTTTGACAAACTCTTATAGCTGATTGGACTGATTTCAAAACTAGTAATCCATTCATTTGTTGTGTACAAGTAATAAAATGAGATGCTTAAACGTTTATTTGGTTTCACTGTCATAGCGAAAGACGTAACTAGATGGCCTGCGACAAAAATATGTTTGACACCCCTGCTCTAAATTGTTCCCAAGTGTGATTGTGAGTGTAAATAGTTGTTTATGTGTTCTGCGATAGCGCGCAACTGGTTGAAGGCGTACCGTGGAGGAAAAGCAGCACAGATGATGAGGGTATTTGGATCAAAGGACCGCAAATTAATTTTTACATTGGCCCCTAGTTTCCAGATATGCTGCATACCTGGTTTATCTGCCCACAGCATGCCGATGTGAATACAAGGTCATGACTGTAAATTGATCGGCCTGGGTGTTTCTCTCACAGGCAGAAACTATGTCGCGCCTGTGGCTGCCGCCAGTGTTGCCACTGGACGCATTGTGGCCGTCATCGGTGCTGTGGTGGATGTCCAGTTTGACGAGGGCCTCCCACCCATCCTGAATGCCCTGGAGGTTGCTGGACGAGAGTCCAGGCTAGTTCTGGAGGTGGCACAGCATCTTGGTGAGTGGCCGGATATATAACTCTTGTTTCTTACAAGGACATGGCAGGTCTGCTCTTGGGGGTTGGGATTAAACTTGAACCTTGTTTTGTGTAGGTGAGAACACTGTGCGTACCATTGCTATGGATGGTACTGAAGGTTTGGTCCGTGGACAGAAGGTTCTGGACACTGGGGCCCCCATTAGAATCCCAGTCGGCCCTGAAACCCTGGGCAGGATTATGAATGTCATTGGCGAGCCCATTGATGAGAGGGGCCCCATTTCCACAAAGCAGTAAGTTCATTTGGGAGATGACTTGTATAAATATAACAATTTATCATGCATGTGATACAAAGTTTGCTTCCCCAAATTGGTTTGTTACCTCGCTATTTCGATTCTCTTTGCAGGACTGCACCCATCCATGCTGAAGCACCCGAATTCACTGACATGAGTGTGGAGCAGGAGATTCTTGTTACCGGCATTAAAGTGGTCGACTTGTTGGCCCCCTATGCCAAGGGAGGAAAGATTGGTATGTGTATGATAAATGCATTTTAATTTGCTGAACGAAATTAGATTGTAAACCTTGGTCACTTTTTTCAGGATTGTTTGGCGGAGCTGGTGTAGGCAAGACTGTGCTGATCATGGAGCTGATCAACAATGTGGCCAAGGCCCATGGTGGTTACTCTGTGTTTGCCGGTGTGGGAGAGCGTACCCGTGAGGGAAACGACTTGTACCATGAAATGATTGAGTCCGGTGTCATCAACCTGAAGGACACCACCTCCAAGGTGAGCCAATGTGACAGTCCTCACCTTGATAGTTTTTTCTCTTTTTTTTTAAAAATGTCATGTTCTTCCATTCACATCGCCCCCTCCTAGGTGGCGCTGGTGTACGGACAGATGAACGAGCCCCCTGGCGCTCGTGCCAGAGTGGCTCTCACCGGGCTGACTGTGGCCGAGTACTTCCGTGACCAAGAGGGTCAGGACGTGCTGCTCTTCATCGACAACATTTTCCGCTTCACACAAGCTGGCTCTGAGGTCAGTACTGTCTTCACAGCTGTGATATGTGTCGAAGTTGGATTTGGTTTAACTTTTCGACTCGTCAGGTGTCTGCCCTGCTGGGTCGTATCCCTTCTGCTGTGGGTTACCAGCCAACTCTGGCCACAGACATGGGTACTATGCAGGAGAGGATCACCACCACCAAGAAAGGGTCTATCACGTCAGTTCAGGTATGTTCAACATTCATGTTTTATTTTAGGAATCATAACGTTGAAAAATAATTCCCCTCCTCTCCTTTTCAGGCCATCTATGTGCCTGCCGATGATTTGACTGATCCTGCCCCTGCCACCACCTTTGCTCACTTGGATGCCACCACTGTGTTGTCTCGTGCCATCGCTGAGCTGGGCATCTACCCTGCCGTGGACCCCCTGGACTCGACCTCCCGAATCATGGATCCCAACATTGTCGGAGCTGAGCACTACGATATTGCCCGCGGAGTGCAGAAAATCCTTCAGGTCTGACGTTTTAATATGAACCCAGCTAAATTGATTGTTGGTTTAATTTACCCCTAATCTAAACACCTGCAATTTATTTTTGTATTGAAGGACTACAAATCCCTTCAAGATATCATCGCCATCCTGGGTATGGATGAGTTGTCTGAGGAGGACAAGCTAACAGTGGCCCGTGCGCGCAAGATCCAGCGGTTCCTGTCGCAGCCCTTCCAAGTGGCTGAAGTTTTCACGGGCCACATGGGCAAGCTGGTACCCCTAAAGGAGACCATCAAGGGCTTTAAGAGCATTCTTGCAGGTGAGGGTGAAGGCTTATGCATGCCCCTTTCCCGAATGGACTTCTCAAAATTCTAATTGTTTTTATTTCTTTGTCCTCCTTAGGCGAGTACGACCCCCTGCCCGAGCAGGCCTTCTACATGGTTGGCCCCATCGAAGAAGTGGTCCAGAAGGCTGAGAAACTGGCTGAGGAGCACTCCTAAAGGCTTGAACAATTGTACTATTGTGGAACGAAGATCAAAACAAAGAAATAGGCAGGGGTCCAGCTGTTAGGAGCACTTGGTTTGTAATGTCCAAATCCAGATGCATCTGTCTTGTCATCATGAAGAGTTATATTTAATGTCTCAATTTGCAAAAAAAAAACCCGGATGGAATTAAAACAAATGTCTTTACACAATTCGTCAACTGTATTTCCTATTAGCGAGTCGTGTACCTATGCTTACCACCAGATGGCACTCGTGAGCCATGTCAAGCAGCCATCATTGTGAACGGCTGTGGCGTAAATAAAATGACAAACGAATAGCATGTGTCTTTGTTTTGTGTAGTGCAGCTGCAGTCTTAGCAAAACAACATTGCAATCCAATGAGGTTATCCTCAAATGTAGTTAACTTGGACAAGTATTTATTTTTTTTATCTGGAAGAGGGCACTTTGCAGGATGTTAAGAGGGGTAAATCTTTCCAGAAAAAGAGCCCTTACATCCTTGTTTTTGTACAAATCTACAAGGAAACGTGATTATGCTGCATGGAATGCTTTTTATTGACCTACTGAGTCATACATACCCCCAACCTTTAACACAGGCTTATCACCAAGGGGATGTACATTGGCCTGAACAAATGCTTCCTTCAGATAAGGCCTTCAATATGGCATAGTATAACCATGGGAGAGACGGGGGGTGTTTATCATTTCAGTAGGGGAAAAAAAAATAGGTACACATTTCTTGCAATTAGATTTTGGACACAGACTGCTATATCAAATGGTGTTTAAAATGTTCTTAACACCTTTTATTGCATTGACTTGGCAATTGGAATGGCTTCTCTGCTCAGAATGTAGCCGGAGACGCAGGTTGGCATGTAGGAGAGCGGCAGCCAGAACAATTTTGCATCCCATCCTGGCGAGTAGCGGGTACGAGGCCGAACGGCCGAGACCGCATGCTCCATACAGTTAACCACCTTCATCAGGTCTGCGTCTGACAGCTTTGCAACTTTGTCTGTTAAGAGTGCTAACGCTGTAAAGGGTGGAGAAAGACCGGTGAAACAACTTTTCAAAATGTAACGAGCACTTTAATAAGCCAAACTTACATTTCTGAAGGTACTCCTGTCCATAGTCGTCTCTGACCTCCTGCGGCATCTTGTCCCACACCGACTTCACGTTCTTACTCAGGATTGCAGCATCAGTCACGTTTGTTTTGAAGAAGCCCGGTTCAATGCAGAGGACCTTGACACCAAAGGGTGCCATATTTAGCCTAAGGGGCAAAAGCCAGTCTTCATCAGTGCTAGTTTGCAAACTCTCAAAAATGTTGTCCAATACCCACAGTATCACCTGAGGCTGTCGTTGAAAGCTTCCACGCCATATTTCGACACCGTGTACGGGCCCCCGGTGGGACTAATTCTCCCAAACACACTGGCCACATTGACCACCCTGCCCCTCGCCTTCTTGATGAGCGGCAGGACGCTGAGAGTCACCGCAATCACCCCGTTTAGGTTCACGTCGAGCATGGATTTGTAGTCATCAATGGTCAGCCAGTCACATGGGGCCGAGGGCACAGACACACCTGCATTGTTCACTATGGCCCACAGGCCTGAGAGGGCACAGGAGGACGTCAGTGTAGATTCAGTGCATGGCAGCCTTTAGAAAATGAATAGATTCATTTTGACCTGAAGCTGGCCCTGCATTATTAGGCCTCAATGAGTACGAGAGCTATTGAAAATGGATGGCTGTGGAGGAGTGTGGCATCTGTTTCTACAACATGGTGGGGAGGAGGTAAAACCCCATCCATCCACCATTTTCAACAGTACTTTTCCTTTTCAAGGCCACGGGGAGCTGCAATCTATGCCATTTGAATTTTGGACAAAAGATAGACGATGTCCTAAACTGGTCGCCAGCCAGTCCTGGGGCGTATACAGACAGACAGACCTCAATTCAGACTCCCATTCATGCCATTACTGGATGGGAACTGAACCTGCTCAGCCTAAAAGAAAGCCAGTCCTGAGCCAAGCTTGACACCATCAGTGATTGAGACAATTTGACAAGTCTTCAAATGAACAAAATTAAAGCAGTGCACCTTCCAGATATCGGTTTTCTGTTCTGCATGATGGATATTTTTGCTTATCTTTGATAGTGGCGATCGGTTAAACAAATGATTTATCAACCTCTCTGTAGTTGCATGTACTGTGTACCACAGATCAAGGATTTTCAAATATTTTGGGTCCAGGACCCCTTAAATGGGAGACATTTTGCCAAGGACCTTCCTCATAATCCAAATGATAAATAAAACTACCATCACCACCTCTTAATGCCATAGGAATGAAAAAGTTTCTTATTTTCCAGAAGAAAAAAGTTGTAAGGTAAAGTTGTATTTTTTCAAGTAAAAAAAAATGTAGTCTTTACAAGGACCAATATGTATTATGTTGCGATGAGAAGTTGGAATTACAAGAACAAAAAAAGTGGTATTTTGCCCATGATGATAAAAGCACTGTATGAGAGTATTTGATAAAAATCAGGGAAGGAAGTCATATTTCCTCTTAAAAAATATGTTTTCTTTGATAACATTTCACCTTTTATTCTGGAAAAGATAAGATTATTCTCTAAAAAAAATAGGGCTGCAACAACAAAAATGTCTTTTGGTTCTCAGTTGTCAGAAAAAAGGGACTTTATTTCTCTAATAAATGTAAATACTTAGGTGAAGTACAAATGCCTGACAAATTACAGAAACAAAGTATTTGTACTTGGTTATTTTCCAACGGTGCTGCACACTCACCACGCTGCCCCACTTTGTCCTTGATCATGGCTGCAACTTTGGTGACACTTTCATTCGATCGAACGTCCAGATGTGTTGTGGTTAAGTTTCCGGAGCACGACTTCCTCAGCTCTTCCTCGCCCTTCTCCGTGTAGCAGGAGGCGATGACTCGGAAGCCCAGTTTGTCCAGGTGACGGGCCAGGAGGTTTCCAAAGCCTGTGTCGCAGCCGGTGATGTACACATACTTGTCGCCCTTGTCAGAGATCCTGGGCAGCTCCCTGAGCCAGCGGTACACGTAGTAGAACACGACGAGTGCCAGGACGTACAGATACATGTCTGCAGAGAGCAGACATCCAGCTCTTTACTAGAGAGCAGCGTGTTATGCAACAAGTACCGCAATTTTGAACGGTTGGTATGCCTTCAATTGTCTCAGGTCATTAGGTGCGTTCTCATTTATCCTGAAGTTTTCCACGGAATCTAAATGCGATCCCCTTGTGCGTGGGCAATGTGAGGCAACATGATATTGTGCAATCACTGCGGTGAGGCCAGCCTCAACTCGCAGAATTGAAGTCAAACCAGACGCAGTTGAGATAGAAAATAAAGTCAATGTTAGCTCTACATCAATGATTAAAATTTCACGTGATTTAAAAAAAAAAAAGATCACACATAAAAAAAGAACTGTAGTTATCCCAGAACTAGACCAGGTCAAGGGAACACGAGGCCACCCCAGGTGTCCCAACCACAGTACTGTACTTCCAATCAGATCTGATGTTGCTTGATCTCCAAGCTTTTGAGAAAATAGTGAATCATGAAAAAGACAACATTCATTATATTCAAGGGGTAAATTCAGGGTTGGCTTTAGTATAAAACCCGCGTGTGTTAAGAATAAGAATGAGTTATACGTTCACATGCAAAATCAGATTTTAATCAGGAATTTTGTATTCGTGCAATACGTCACAGGAAAAAAAGAGAATGGTTGAATGACAATTTTAACCGTTATTTACTGTAGTCAAATTATGACAACCAATAATTTCCATGGAACTGTATATTCAAAGACAACAACAGATCTATTATACACAAGTATGTCCTCCAGGACTAGACTGGCTGTAAGATAAACAAGGTTCAATGGTTGAAATTGCCGATTTCAGCAGGGTTTTTAATTTTTTAATTTTTTATGTAAAACCAAATCTGAATGAAAGGTCAAAAGTGCTGATTTTAGAAGTCTTTTATTCTGAAATGCAACATCAGATCATAATGAAAGTATTGTGGTTGGTTACCTGGGGTGGCCTAGTGTTCCCTAGACCTGGTCTGGTTGCGGGTTAACTCAAATTACATTTTTATTGATTATATTTTTTTTAAATCAAGTGAAATTTTTGTCTTTGATGTTGAGTTAACATTGACTTCATTTTCTAGAATGCTTCTTGGTGCTACGCTGAGACAGTTTTCACTCTTCCTGAGTGAACTCGTCGTTGCCTGAGCGCTAAGAAATTATTTTATTGCATTATTTTAAATCCAGCCCACTGATGTGCGTGCATCAGCGGACAATTTTTATTTTGAAGGTGGCCAACCTCGCTCGTTGGCAGCAGATTCCCGTAATGCAAAGTATTAACAATCACTGTGGCGGCTTGCTTGACTTCAACTTTCCGAGCGGAGGCTGGCCTGACCGCAGTGACGTGGCAGAATCAGTGACGTGCATTCAGGGGCGGCAGGTGAGGCTATGCCTCCCCTGTCATCATGAGAGGAAAAAAGAAACAAAATAATAAAATAACAGAAGTATTAATATTTGTCCTCTGGACTATGATTTTGGCGTGGTTCTTAATGTATTTTGACCATTTTCATAGTAAAGATCATAGAAAAGTCTGTATTTCCCGCTCGAATAAACGGAGTCTCCTTCAAAGACGAAAGGAGTGGCATGGACAGCCGATATGACATAAATCCACAGATGAGGTGCTTGCCTTGGGGCAGGCAGTACCTCTGCCTCAAGGAAGGCGGTGATAGTGAGCTGCCTGACAGCCTGCCACCAGCCAGGTCATGTAAACTCTTACCCTTGTGCAAAAAGTAAACAAGAAGTGTGCTGTGCGACGTTACAAGCTGTCATTTCTCACCCTGAAAATTAAGGATTTCATTTCCAAACTAAGAAAATTTTCAAAGATGGACTTTCAAACAAAGCAGGAAATCATAAATACTGGGAGACCGACGCCAGAACTACCAGGTTTGCTTCAAACAACAGGAGTCGGGAAAAGATGGTAAACTACTCGTTCTGTTCAAACGCAATGGTATACACGTAAAGAATGGCTTTGTGTCTTGAATGCCAACTTTAACCGTTATTTACTGTCGTCAAATTATGACAACCAATAATTTCCATGGAACTGTATTTTCAAATACAACAACCTGGTCCGGTTGCGGGTATACCTAAAATTCCATTTTTAATTACTTTTTTTGAAATTTTATTTTAATGAGGTTAAAGGGTCGAAATGTCAGATTTCAGGCCTTTTATTTTGAAATGCAACATTAGATCTGAATGAAAGTACTGTGGTTGGTTGGATACCTGGGCTGCCTGAGTGTCTGCGGTGAAATCGTTCGTCTTGTATTTGTTGACGAAATTGTCAATCAATTTAGTTATCGTATCGACGTGTGACGACGTGTGACGAAAAGAATGACGAACATTTTTATTCAAGGAAATTAACACTGGATCAAATGGTATTTTTTTTACTTAGAGATCTCCCCCAAAACCAGCAAACTTGGTCTTATATTAAATATTTAGCTCTTGTTGCTACCCCGTTGTTGAACAGTGTTAAATCAATTGAAACTATTTAAGCTTTGAAAAGCAACTTTCAAAAATTCAATTTTGACCTTATTTGAGACGTGTTTTACTGTAGCGCATAATTGTAATAAGGTAAATTTTTTTCGGCTTCCTATTTTTCGACCCCACTCTGGGCAAGTAGTGCCTCGCCAGTCGCGAATCTCACTGCACGTCATTGGGTAAATGTACTTTACCCCCCGAGCGCACGCATTATCTTGAACGGCATCTAACTTGACTTCACATGGGGAATGAATTTCTGACTTTGCCACTCAGATAGTTCACCATTGGATTAATTTAGATTTGACGTTCGAGAAACTAAATTGATTGCCGTGGGCTTTCATCACATTTCCATTCAGTCACCTTCCATGTAGGCCTACTATTACATCTGAAATTAGGATACGATTTGCAAAATTATTTCTCAAAGCAGTATTCAACGAGTATTATCAATATTTTTAATGAACACATGGTGTCAAAACCGGAGTAGGTGCCCACTGTACAAATTGTATACATGTGCAGGTTTTTTCCCCCAAATTGTTGCAAAGAATCCTTTCTTAGCAAGTGGACAAGAAGCAGAAAGACAAGCACAATATCTTACCGGTTAGCAGGAGGTGGCCCAGAACACTGTGAAGCGCTTGAGTGTGGAGATGTCCTCTGCTCTATTAATGTATAATCTCTGTTTATAACTTTTGAAACACCCCTTTCATTCTTCAACACACTTGCAGAATGGCGCCCCTAGCTGTCAAAATAGCTACACTGCAAGAGAGAGAGACATAATCGTCAACTTTACTTAGTTTACATGATTCTTATTTCATGGATGGAAGATATGGCAATGTAACACAAATACTTTGATTTAAAAGTAATAATCATACATAGGCGTGGCCACAAACCATCGTCAAGCAACAACAATTTCCTAAACCTGCTGCCTTGTAAACAACGGTAAATGGACTGCTTTTTTTCTACATCACGTGATGCAACTGGCCTGAGAGGCTGCAGGCACTTGGATTTGTTTATGTTTGTATTTCCTCTGTCTACTTGTTACATCCTTAGGCGAGCATACACTCCAGTTTGTGATGCTTGGCAAGGCTTTCACCACAGGCTATGTATGCATGTTGTTTGGTTTGGGATGATCCTCTTTTCCTTCACACTACATTTGGGAGTCTGGAGATTGACCTGGCCGGTCTCAAATGTTCCACGCCTTGCACCTGATGATCCCAATTGCTGTTTTGGGTCTAATCTTCCCATTTGATAAAGGATTTCCGAAACAGTTTCATTGTAGCTTTCTTTAAATTAGCAGGTAAAATGTTTCTGAAGACTTTTGAGATCATTTTGCTGCTGTCATCACGTCTTACATTCAAGATGATAAGTAAACCCATACAAGCTCAACTTTTTCTCTCACAAAGTTTTATCATTTACATCAATTAATGATTCATCTTTGTCTCATAAGTCAATAGAACATTGTTTTAGAACTTTTGGGGGTTGTCTGTGTAAATTATCTGCAAATTCTAACCTGGCCTTCACATTCTTCCTGGTAGTGTTTTCTTCTCGTGGAGCATCTGTACATCTTGTTCATGTCCTGCGCTCTCAATTTGTTTCTGTCATCAACGTTTATAATCTTCCTTGATCTGCAGTGTCTGTTACTTAGTAACATTGTGCTTTCTTTCTTCTTTGGGACATTGCAAATGGTTGGAAAATATATTTTAAAAACGTATTATTTATTTATTTAATTTAATGGCTCAGTCTGATTTTCTACATTCTTACAACTTTGCAATTGCTTGTTCTTCACCCATAGAGAACTTGCTAGTTTTTGCATTGGTTCCATCTAGCTAATATTAATGTGGTCTTCACAGGCAAAACCTAAATCTCAACATGACCAAGGTTGGGAAAGATTTTGTACTCAAGGACCATGTTTGAGTTTTTATATATATATATATATATATATCCATCCATCCATCCATTTTCCGAACCGCTTTATCCTCACTAGGGTCGCGGGGGGTGCCGGAGCCTATCCCAGCTGTCTTCGGGCAGTAGGCGGGGGACACCCTGAATTGGTTGCCAGCCAATCGCAGGGCACACAGAGACAAACAACCATCCACGCACACACTCATACCTAGGGACAATTTAGAGTGCACAATCAGCCTGCCATGCATGTTTTTGGAACGTGGGAGGAAACCGGAGCACCCGGAGAAAACCCACGCAGGCCCGGGGAGAACATGCAAACTCCACACAGGGAGGCCGGAGCTGGATTTGAACCCGGTACCTCAGCACTGTGAAGCCGACGTGCTAACCACTGGACTACCGGGCCGCCTATATATATATATACTGTGTATGTATATATATATACTGTGTATGTATATATATACAGTATACACAGAGAGAGAGAGAGAGAGAGAGAGAGAGAGTCTAAGTCTAACCCTAACCCCTTAAAAGTTTTTAAAAATGATTTAATACCAACACATATATGTAAATTACATTATTTTAGTTGTATAAATAATAAATCGGTCTCATTTTTTATTTTAATTATTCAGTTATAATGAATTCCAATTATTTATCCAAACAGATAAGAAATTGTTACATTTTCGTAAAACAGCTTAGTTTACTGATTGCTTGCATTTTATTATACACAATCAACGTATTAATCAATTAGAAAAGGGCATAAATGACAACAAATAAAAAAAACCTCAAATGAACATGCATGTACAGGGCATGGGGCCAATGGAACCTAACACTTGTATAGAGCTACCACATACGACATCAGCTCTCCCAAAACCATGTGGTAAATTAAATGTATTACACACACAGTATACAGTATTCCGGATGGGTGCAAGGCTAAACCTTTTGGTCAATAACAGTTCAGCAACGTGTTGAAGCACGTTTTTTCTTCGGCTGGAACTTTAGTTCAGGTGGAGTTCAGGTCGTTTCCATTTTTACCGTTGGGTGGCAGTAGTGTACTTTAAATATTTGCCGTTGTCTGACATGGCCTGTGGTGCCTTCAAGTAACCTCGCAGAGCCCTGCTTCCATGACAACTTTGCAGCATGATTTCACAAAGTGTGCATTATTTTGCTTTACCGTCCTTTTAAATATTCCCTGACTTTTGAACCGTCATTACATTTACGAAACAATGTCAGAATATACATGGAAAATCAAGCGTCTTGTGTTTTTAAGAAACTGCGTGATGGTTCCAGTTCAGATTCATGTTCTTGTGGGAACTTTCATGTGATTTCTGGATTCTGGTTTTTGACGTCGAGATGGCATTGAAGGTAGCGGGACTCCATGAAGCGAATGACCTCCAGAACATTGCCTCCTGCATATGCAGTCCGTTAGATGTTTGAAGAGAAAATGCAGGCACTTCTGTGAAAAGGGCATTGCCAGAACTATGGACTGGAATACAATTAAATGTGTCGCTAATTAGGGTACTCAGAACTGGACATGGTGTATTTTGCCTGGTAGAAGTAGAAGCTTATGTGCAAGGTTGCCCGCAGCTGGGGATTTCATTTTTTGTAAATTGAAAATATTATTTTTAGGGGATCTAAAATTGTACCTTTAGTTAGGTCGATAAGTGCGCTACGGAAGAGGATTAGGGCCACTGAAGAAAAAAAAAAACAAGGTTGGCAAGATTCTCACTTTTATCTCAGAATTCTGACTTTAATCTCAAAATTCTGACTTTAATCTCAGAATTCTGACTTTAAAGTGAGAATTCTGACGCCACTGAAGAAAAAAAAAAACAAGGTTGGCATGATTCTCACTTTTATCTCAGAATTCTGACTTTAATCTCAGAATTCTGACTTTTGAATTCCGCCACTGAACAAGGTTGGCATGATTCTCACTTTTATCTCAGAATTCTGACTTTAATCTCAGAATTCTGAGATAAAAGTGAGAATCATGCCAACCTTGTTTTTTTTTTTTCTTCAGTGGCGTCAGAATTCTCACTTTAAAGTCAGAATTCTGAGATTAAAGTCAGAATTCTGAGATAAAAGTGAGAATCTTGCCAACCTTGTTTTTTTTTTCTTCAGTGGCGTCAGAATTCTCACTTTAAAGTCAGAATTCTGAGATTAAAGTCAGAATTCTGAGATTAAAGTCAGAATTCTGAGATAAAAGTGAGAATCTTGCCAACCTTGTTTTTTTTTTTCTTCAGTGGCCCTAATCCTCTTCCGTAAAGTGCTGATTAATTTAGCAGATTTTATTTTCATATTAAACACCACAACAATGGATCTTGATTGGAGTCAAACACTTACAATTTCACAAAAATGTTTCACATTACATTAACTCATTTAAGGGACTTCAAAGTAAGTGGATGATTGATCCCCAGGAGGCAAGTTGGTCAGGTGGATCCATCCATTTCAAGCAGATAAAGTCTGGAGTTGACATCTGGCAACTGATTTAGTGGACCGATCAGTGTGAAGTCCAGCTGATCAACAAAACGCTGGCAATATTTAAGTACAGAAACTCAGCAACAGCTCATGAAGCACACCACATCATATCATACACATGTCATGACGACTTAAGGAAAATTATCTATCTATCTATCTATCTATCTATCTATCTATCTATCTATCTATCTATCTATCTATCTATCTATCTATCTATCTATCTATCTATCTATCTATCTATCTATCGTAGCTACAGTGGTACCTCAGTTGCTCTACTGTGAAAAAATAATGAAATATAAAAATAAATATTTTGACAAGAACAAGTTATCTTTTGAATTAAACACAATCAAGTTTATACAGTAGTCTTTGATATCAGATACGACAAACACCAAGTCAAAATCACTCTTATAAATTTTGCCAACCTATGTTGGAAATCCCCCAGAATCATATCTCCAATTCATTAGGTTTCCTTAACAAAACCAAGTATCTCTTGGATAAGAAATCATTATACACATTATAATGCCCATTATGACTGCCATACCTGACTTTGCATGTGGAGATATGTGGTAATACATATCAAAGAAATACTGTACTTACATATTGACTCGAAGCGACAAATAACTAGCCACATGAACTATTAACCGTTCACATTATGTAGAAGAGGGCGGCCCGGTAGTCCAGTGGTTAGCATGTCGGCTTCACAGTGCAGAGGTACCGGGTTCGATTCCAGCTCTGGCCTCCCTGTGTGGGGTTTGCATGTTCTCCCCGGGCCTGCGTGGGTTTTCTCCGGGTGCTCCGGTTTCCTCCCACATTCCAAAAATATGCATGGCAGGCTGATTGAACACTCTAAATTGTCCCTTGGTCTGAGTGTGGGTGTGGATGGTTGTTCGTCTCTGTGTGCCCTGCGATTGGCTGGCAACCGATTCAGGGTGTCCCGAAGGCAGCTGGGATAGGCTCCAGCACCCCCGCGACCCTAGTCAGGATCAAGCGGTTCGGAAAATGGATTATATAGAAGCAAACAATCCATTGATGACATCCAGCACACACGTCGAATTCCTTTGCTTGCGCCTAGATCAAATATACCCAAATCGCGTTCGCCCACCTTCCAAATAAACTTGCTTTTGAGAAGTCTAAAATTTGGTCTACTTTTGGTCATGAAATTGATCGTTGCACCGTGGACATGCAATACAATACGCATGGTCTGCTAAAATCCCAAACACGCTGAACTTGGACCTGCGCCACAACGAAAATTGTAATGCACCCTGGCAGTCGCCTGTCCACCAAAATTCAAGTATTTTTGACACCGATTTGACCTCCCCCCCAGCACATTAGGTTTTTGAAATATTTAAATTTTAGTGGGCAAACATTTGAGATACAAACTCTTAGACGTGACAGAGCAAACTTCACATCAAGCAGGAGTTTGGCAGCTCGTGAACGATTCTTCAAAGAAGAGGCCATGTGCGTTCTTCAAACTGGTGAAATTAAAATTAGAGTTTACGGTCAAACTAAACATACAACAAAGAGAATTGTTTCTGTATTTAACTTATTTTTTCCGTATGAAAATTATGCAAGTTTAATACTAACAAATAATGGGAAACACCATGAACGGCCTAATAATAAGACTCCTTGATGCTTACCCAAATTTATGTTGGTGTTCTATGGGGCTCGGAACAGATTTATAGCAGCTCCATTCATTTCATACCAGAAAGATGATTTGAAGTTAGTAGCTTGCTCACAAAACAAATTCAATGTATAATTCAAGCCAGTGCTGCGGCTTTATTTCTTCTTCAACAGCCAAGTGGTTGGCCAATTGTCTTACCCATTCTTTTTCACTTACTGAAGCCAAAAGTGAAGGCCAGAAAACAACCAGCGATTGAAACCCCGGTAAAGCATCGCCAGGAAGAAACTTGACTCCGTAGTTATGTCACTTTGTACAAATATTTTTGAGCCCCCACCTTTGTGAATGTGAGCTCCTACAAGCATTACTAACATGATACTCTCAGTAGGATAATAATAATCCTCCATAAAGCTTACAAGTTATAGTATTGATTTATTTGCCCTCGGCAAGCAAACCATTTGACCGAGTGTTTGCGCATTTTTGGCCTTACCCCAAATGTTTCTACTGTGCAGTAAAACATTTACACTGTCGACAGGAATGAAATAATATATTTGCAAAAAAGGTGACACGGTATCATTTATGTTCCTACAAAGGAGACCAGACAAAACTAGTAATGATAAGCGTGAGGACCTCCGCAGGTGGAATGTTTCCACGTGTGGTCATTGACCTAAACGGTGACGGGACACAAACCGACCGGACACTTACCCTCAAACAAAACACCATGACCCCCCCCCCCCCCCCCAATAAGCCCAACCCTCCTCAATATCAGGACGTGACTCCCTTTCAAGGTACAGGAGTGTGTCCTCCTCCTATATACAAGCGGCATGCAGCCACAACTGGCTCTATAGTATTGGGGGGACATATAGACTGCATGTTCCAATAGCGGACTTAAGAACCAGAGTTTCTGAAGGAACGTTTGACCTGACGGCTGTTCTGGGGACCCATGATAAGTTCTGAAAAGGACCAGAAACGTTTGCTTGTAAAAGGACACATGTTGGTAAATTTTTCTTCTTCTTCAGCACTTTATAGTCACATATGATTTGTTTCATCATTAGAAATCTGGTTTTGGAGATTCTGAACTTTTATTTTGCTCTTTCGAGATGAGCCAACATGCCATCCGGATCAGTGAAATTGCAAAGTATTAAAAAGCTTGGACAGGAGAATCGTAGCTATGAGATTACGGACGAAGGTAAATCAAATCCAGTCATCAAAAAAGGATAGCCAGCCAGCTCTCAATCAAAGTGTAACACGATTTTCTACATTTTGCAGAACCGGCTGGCTCTTACATGTACGTATTATGCCTGATTGTGTGGGTTTTTTTTTTGGTATGGGCCACTCTTTGGGTACATTTTGCTGCTGCTTTAAATGCAATTTTATTTGAACATGCACTGTATGTACATCGCAAGCCACAAAAATCCTGGACAAATTAACGCAATCCGATGGTGTGCCGAGTTGCCAACATTTTGCCCCTCTTATGTAGCTGACAACAGACCACTTACTCTAATGCATTGTTGTTATACTTTGCTGCCAATTACACATTCCCTACACGTTATATATCTCTCTGGTAGTGTCAATCTTAGTAAATCTTCCGTTTTGTTGGTACGGCAATTGGATTGCTTCTCATGTGAGTTTCCCGAATGGCTTGCTAATGCAAAAGACTACGTAGTGCATAACATTGTGTACAATGTGAATGTGTTTGCTGCAATGACATATTGTAAAGTTCACTCATGTCTTTTAGACAACTTGCTTTAGATTGTATAGAATTGCTGAAGTAGTTGTTGCTGATCATATTATTTGCTGTGCACGTGTTTTATTTCCACGCAGGACCATGTCAACTTCCAAGGAGAGGGAGAAGTGAGTAGAGCAGTTGAAGTCACAGGCTCTGATATTTCATCTCAAATAACATACTTGTATTTTCTTCCAAACAGAGGACAGGACACCAAGGAGCAACCTGCAATTAGAGTTGGCTTCTTTCAGCTGGTAAAAACACAATATCATATTCATATTTCAGCTCTTCGGTGTCAGTGTCACTCATGCAAGCAACCTCTTGAATTCGCATACGCAGTTCCGCTTTGCCACATGCAACGAAGTGCTGATGATGGTGGTGGGGAGCATATGCGCCGTGCTGCACGGCTCCGCCCAGCCCCTTATGCTGCTGGTGTTCGGCCTGCTTACCGACACGTTCATCGAGTACGACATTGAGCTGAATGAGCTGAGTGATGAGCGGAAGGAGTGCGTGAACAACACCATCCAGTGGACGAAGAACTACACTGACACATTCGCAGGCTTGAACCAGTCACACTGGAGCTCTGTCAACTATTCAGAGTGGGAAACCTTCGCGCCGTTGATGAACAGGTCGTGCGGGTAAGTTGGTGATGGGAATCGCAAGGTTGTCTTTCGGTCAGTCACTTGCGCATGATACATTTCATGCCTGCATGCTGATTTTCAGGATACTTGACATCGAATATGAAATGACCAAATTTGCCTTCTATTATGTCGGGATTGGAGCAGCCGTCTTCATTTTGGGATACTTTCAGGTTTGTAACCTAACCTTATGTCAAGTACCATCTTGGAGCACTTTCTCACCAGCAGAAAGTGGTTTATTATATTCAACTCTAGGGGCTCTGTTGTCATGACCAGCATATGTTCGATGCGTGGGGGGCGAGTAAATCGGTGAAGAGATGGGTAAAACAGGGAGTTGATAGTTTTTCAAACGGAGGGAGGTGAACACAGCAACACAGTGAGCACAGCAGACTTCAGTCATGCCCCATCAAAGTGCTTCTTTTCATCCCTTTTAAATGAAGTGAAGTCACGCTCTAAGCATGGTGGAGTGGAGACAGCCCAATTTTTCCCAAGAAGAAAATGATTTGCTCGTCAAGGAGGTTGAAGCGTGCCAACTATTTATATGGGACTGCAGGAAGACCTAGTCTAAATTGGCTTGGGAGTAAATAACAAATCTGTGCCGTAATGTGGGCAGCTGGAGACCCCCCCAAGCCCTTGACGCATAGTAATCAAAAGAAATCTTCCTGCACCTTGATCAAATTAATCAAAATCATGTTAGACCAGTTGTGCCAGTATCCAGACATGGTCCGAGCAAGCCTAAATTTAGACTGACTTTCTGTCACCAAATTGTCACTTCGCCAGGGCAGTCTCCAAGGACACACACCTGACTAGTTTGCCAAAAAAGGCAAGCATGAACAGTCAACACTTACGCTTGAACAAAAATCAGGATACGCCAGCTTTGGTGACCTCCAGCAAACATGCCATCGACGAAAACAGAGCACTCCAGGTGCATTGTTGTGATTCATTTTGATGCACTTGGTTTTGTATGTGTGTGTGTGTGAAAAGAAACTGAAACAACCGGTAAATGAACCGGTAAGTTGCCAAACACAGAAGAAAAAAAAAAATGAATTGGAAGTATGAAAGCATCCTTGTATCACATTGGTCAGGGTTAAAGTCTTTTTTTGCACTCTGGCTTTCTTTTGCGCTCTCTCCTGTCTTATATTCTACAGCCTTATGTATGACAGATTTCGCTGTGGGTGAATTCCGCCGCCAAGCAGATCCAGCTCATCAGGAAAATCTATTTCAGCAAAGTGATGAGAATGGAGATCGGCTGGTTTGACTGCACCTCGGTGGGAGAGCTCAATACGCGCATGTCTGAGTAAGCTGGTCGCAGCGGAAGGGTCGTTATCTCCATGCTGGAGAAAAGTAGTATGCTCACGACATCATGTCCTGTCTGCGACAACACAGTGACATCAACAAGATCAATGACGCCATCGCGGACCAAGTCGCCATTTTTATGCAGCGTTTCACCACCTTTGTGTGCGGCTTCTGCATCGGCTTTGTGAAAGGATGGAAGTTAACGCTTGTGATTGTGGCAGCAAGTCCACTAATTGGCATTGGAGCTGGCCTCATGGCTCTGGTGAGACTCTCCGCCTTAACATGCTTTGACTTCCTGATGAATGAATATGCTTGTTGGTTTGTATGCCCATGAACAAAAGTTGTAAGGGTACCACTGTGATACATTTTCATCACAGTACCGTAGCAGTTTTTGATATCCTTATATTTGGATTTCGATTTGGAACAACAGTGATCATTGAATCTTGGGCAAAGAATCCTCACCTGACAGAATAGGAGTGGGAAGTGTAAAACACAAAACAATCCATCTGAAAAAGATTATAGGTAAAGACTTGTTTCTTCTTAATCTACCGTGCAGTTGTAGTGTGCCTGGTTTCTCCTTGAGGAATGAATCACACTGCTATTGTGTCAAACTATTCCCACTGCTGTTGCTGTTAACACCATTTTGCATGCACACTGCAATGGGAACACAAAGGTCTGAATTTACCTTTCCCAGCTGTACTGTATTGAACTGAAATGTGGATTCTTGAGAAAGGCTTGACTCAACATCACTTGACTTCTTTGCTTATATTTTGGATCCAGTTTGTGGCTAAGCTGACAGGCATGGAGCTTCAGGCCTATGCTAAAGCTGGAGCCATTGCAGACGAAGTCCTCTCCTCGATTAGGACGGTGGCTGCTTTTGGCGGAGAGAAAAAAGAAGTGCAACGGTATGCAATCATATGCTGAACAAAAATATAATTTTTTTTAGGTCATATTTTTGATGATTACATGTACAGTACCGGGACATAAAAGGTCAATTATTATCTGTCTTCCATCCATCCATCCAGCCATTGTCTACTCCGCTTATCCTCTCAAGGGTTATGGACCTGCTGGAGCCCATCCCAGCTGTCTTCGGGCAGTAGGCGGGGTAAACCTTGAACTGGTTGCCAGCCAATTGCAGGCCACACATAGACGAACAGCCATTCACACTCACAATCACACCTAGGGACAATTTAGAGTGTTCCATTAACCTGCCATGCATGTTTATGGAATGTGGGAGGAAACCGGAGTATCCGGAGAGAACCCACACAGGCATGGGGAGAACATACAAACTCCACACAGGAAGGCCAGAGCCTCTGCACTGTGAGGCGGACGTGCTAACCTGTCGCTCACCGCACCGCCCATCATAATCAGCATCAAAATAATACATTTAATTTAATTTCCCACTGGTATGGTGGGGCAAGCTTATGAATGACCTCCAGGGTGAAAAGGAGCAGTGCCAGTCTGGCAGCTGGTGAAGTTGCTGCTGGACAGGGGTGCGACTTTTGTCATGAGACGTGCAGGAGAGTTGAGTGAAGAGCGGAGTCGGTTGATGTCCCGCAGGTGAAAGTAAGCTGGTTATGTTACCGAGATGCGAATGGAATGATAGTGTGCTGTTGAGATGGACACCCAGACTGTCAACCTGGGGAGTGATCAACTGAAATGGAGAAATTGTCAACGATGGTTAATGTAGCTTTAGTACCAAAAAGGACAACTTGTGTTTGATCACTCTTTACCTTTCATGAAATAAAAGCTTTATTTCTGATATGCAGGAGCACTGGTGATTGTAGCTGTTTTATCTGAAGTTTCAAGGGGTTGGCAGGTGTTTTAATTGGAAGGCCGCAGGTTATAACCCTCCCACATGCACACAAATGCAAACATCCTTTCTCACATGCACACACACACACACACACACACACGCACACGCACACGCACACGCACACGCACACACACACACACACACACACACACACACACACACACACACACACACACACACACACATTTGTAATTCAGGTTTCATTTTCTGCATTACTTGGCAAGTTTTATGTCCGTCACGTGAAATTTGAACATTAACCCAGTCTGTGTTGGCTATAAAATAAATATTCTCAAGTAATTATTTTATCTTGTCGACTAGTCACAGATAGTAGTTGCAATTAGTTGACTAATCAGATCATCTAAATTGCAGCATATCGCTCCAGCTGATCTATTAGGGGTGTTAACGTATTGCTGTGTCTGCCCCGCGAAGGAGCTACATCGATAGACACTGGACTGGTGCACATCGATGCCAGCATCGACACCTCATTTTTATTATTTATTGTTATCGATTGATAGGATCAATATAATGAACAAAATCACTCTTTACTCAAATTCCCAATGCCCTTTTATCTTTTTATTCAGGTGCGAATGTTATTTTTAGTCATTGATGGTGTAGTGGTGCACTCACCTGACATGTTTGTGGGCAGCATGGGATCAGTTCCCACTTTGTGACGATGTGAGTGTGAATGATTGTCTCTGTGTGTTCCCTGTCACTGTCTGGCGACCATTTCAGGGTGTAGCCTACATTTCGCTTGTAGTGAGCTGGGATAGGCTCTAGCCACATTGTTCAGGATATGTTTCGAAAATGACATTACATGACATTAGTTTTAATAAACCTATATTTGTTTTTCAGTCATGCATCTCTGATCTGAGCCGAAAGACGAGAACAATTGAGCACTGTAACAATACAGTGTATTGTAACGTACTTTGTCATGGATGTTTTATTGTTATTTGTTGTCGTGGGGTGGAGGACGGTGTGACGTTATGATGAGTTGGGGAGGGAGTAAAATCTAAACACATTTTTTTATACACACTATGGAGACATTACAAGGAACAATCATAATACAATTTTGAATTTAGCATTGATAGATTCATTGCCAATGGTAGGGGTGGCAACTGGGGTGGGTCAAGGCATTTCCTAAAGATGACAGCTGCCACCCCCCGCCACCCTGTAAAACCACCTTTGTAGAGGAAATGAGGGAGGAGGTAGGAGATTAAATGTTGGCTTTGGAGGAGCCATCGAACTGGGTGTCATGTGTGCAGCAATAAAAGAGGATATTACATTTATGGAAAACGTTAGAGGGGAATGAGGTAGATGATGAAAAGCAGGTGCCCCGGGACAGAGCCCTGAAGTGACTGGGTGGAGGTCAGATGAAAAGGACTTTAGCTGGATAAATGGCGTGTGAGGGGGTTGGGAAGCTGGAGAGGCAATAGCGACGTCAGAAATCTGTGTAGCCCCAGGAGAGCCCCTTCGGCATTTTATTTGATATTCAAAAATATTTATATATTATTTTCTAACCCCCCAATGTATCAGGAAAGCCCCCACCCCGCCCCTCCAGGGAGTGAAAAAAATATTGTGCCGTCCCTGGGGCCATGCATTATCATGATACAACATCAGATGATAGTCGTGGCTGAATGGCATAGCGATGAGCCTCAATATCTCATCACAGCCTCTCTTTGCATTCAAAATACAACTCATAAAATGCACTTCGCCTGCCCATATCATTATCCCACCACCACCAGGGGCCATCCATCCATCCGTTTTCTGCTTGACTTTACATGCCAAAGCCTATCCCAGCTGTCTTCAGTCAGTAGGCGGGGTACACCCTGAACTGGTTGCCAGCAGGGCACACAGAGACAAATAACCATCCGTGCTCACAATCACACGTAGGGACAATTTAGAGTGTTCCACCAGGGACCACTCGATCCAAAATTTCGATCCAAATCAGCAAACCGCCCGGTGCTTACCCACAAATGCCTTTCGGATTGTTACAGCAGCTGTTCAGGTGGTTGGTCCCAGATGATCTTGGAGGTGTATTCAGGATTTGGAGGTCCTGGGCTGGTGTGGTTCTGAGGCTGATTAGGTGAACTGCCAAATTGCCCGAAACACATTTGGAGACAATCCATGGTAAATCAATTCAGTTCTGGGGCAAGCGTGTGGTTGCATTTTCCGGTAGTCAGCATGTCAATTGCATGCTCCCTCAAAACTCTGTGGTATTGTGCTGTTTGATAAATAGTACATTTTAAGTGGCCTTTCATTGTGGGTAGCCTTAGGCACAACGAAACAATACATCTTTATTTATATAGCGCTTTCACAACAGCTGCAGCTGTAACAAAGTGCTTTCTAGACCATTTAACACAAAATAGCAATAATACAAGGGAACACATAACATAAGGCACAGACAATAATACAATTATATCTAGCAATATATATGCCTTGTTGTTAAAAGCGGTTATAGATGAAAGAGGAGAGACTCAAAGTTTCCTTTCATCAGTGCTTCAGAGACATCATGATCACAAGACGCATGACGCACACACCTGTGAGGTGGGTGGATTATCTCAGCAAAGGATACGTGTTCATGCATGGGCACAGATGTAAACATATTTGTGAACAATGTTTGAAAGTCCATTTGTGGACAGGACTTTGAAAAGTCGTAGACCTTTGAGTTCAGCTCATGAAAATAAGAACGAAAATAAAAGTTTTTTTTGTTTTCATTCAGTTCACATACATATTTAAGAATGTTGAGTTAACATGGCAGCATGGGAGTTTCTTATTCAGCAAGTCTGGTTAAAGGATCTAAAGTTTGAGGTTTGCATCGTACCTCTGGTCTACCTGTGTGGAGTTTTCATGTTCTCCTTGTGCTTGCGTCCGTTCTCTCTGGCAACTCTACATTCCAAAAGATGTGTCCAAAAATGTTAGGTCCATTGAAGACTTTAAATTGTCCACAGGTGTCAGTATGAATGGTTGTCTAGACATGCCCTGAAGGTTACCTTTGGAATTTTCATTGTAGTTATTTTTCATTCATTTCATTGCTTTCATTAAACATTGATTTTTATTTTATTTAGTTTAGAAAAACCTTTTTTTGTTGTTTTATAATTGTTGTTATTTCCTTTTCATTACCCATAATAACCGTGCCCCCTGTGATTGGTTGGCAACCAGTCCAGGGCGTCCGCCATTTTTCACCGTGGTCAGCAGGGAAACTTCTCCAGCTCACCGACATATGTCCTCCTGTTTTTTTTTTAGAAACTTCATGGCTGGATGTTATGTGTTAAGTTGTCGAGTAAACTACTCTTGTTCCCTCCAGGTATGACAAGAACCTAGTGTCAGCTCAGCGCTGGGGCATCAGAAAGGGTTTGATCATGGGATTTTTCACTGGATACATGTGGCTGATTATTTCCTGTGCTACGGCCTGGCTTTCTGGTATGGCTCCAGTCTTGTAGTGGACACGGAGGAATACTCACCGGGGACACTTCTGCAGGTAACACCTCCCCATGTCAACCTATGAGAATATGCAGCTTGTGGACATGTTTCATCGTCACCTTTGCCCTCAAGTACTCTGAAATGACAATTCTTGGCTGAAGCCAAAATGAGGAATCAGAGACTCTAAAAACAAAACAAAGGGGAAAAAACCAAAACTAAATATCGGTTGAGTCGTTTTCTACAAATTTGTTTAAGTCCGAGGTTCCTGGTCCCATCTGAGCGATGGCCACAACGATGCCTAGCATGACTGCACAGGAACATTCGGAATACAGTATGTAAATTATTCTGGAAAATTTGCATTTCATCCAAACAACAATCATATGACTCCATCAATATTTTCATGAATATTTTCCTTATGTTAGTTTGGCTGCAAAGCTGCCAAACTAGTTTAATACATTGTGGGGGAAGGTGCAATGACATCAATACAAAGTTTTGAGGGGTCCAAATCTTATGTCAGCCAATCACAAGCCGCGAAATCAATCGACTGCGCATGTCATCTCGTCCTCTCCGGAATATTGTCAACTTCCCCGGAATAGCGGAACACATGGCATCACTGCAGTCGCTGGAAATTCAGTCTTTAGTGGGCAGGCAACCTTCTCACGTCTGGCCAACGGCTGCTGAGGCGATGGAAAACTTTTGCAGCTGTTATCCGAGCGTCCTATTTCAGCTTCAGGAATTTAGTGATAAGTATTTCGGTCGGAAACCGAAATTGCACTTTTGGCCCACTTTTGTGAAAACTTTGGGTGACTGAATTTTGGATGCACCCCTACTCCCAAACTAACGGGTCAGACACAGGCAAAAAAAAAAAAGAAAGAATGAAGCTGATTTTCCCATTAGAGCTAGTGTGAAGTTGCCTGGTGTTGCAATTTACCGCTAATGTTTTTTTTAGATGAGTCGACACAACGATACCATGCACAAAGACAAATTGATCTGCTGTAACTGCAAACAGCTTGCAAGGACATTAATGTTGACACAAAACAATATAACAATAACGTATCCCCATAGTCCTCTCTACTAGAGTTAGTGACACCTTATTTGAAGAATATGATGAGTCATATAAAATTAATTAAATAACTTGTAGTATGTTCATTCAAGTTACCGGTAATTCATGGATTGAACCATTATGGACTTGTAAAGCAAGTCAATGTGATGCATGCATTTCCAGTCGTAACTATTAACCGTTTTTAACTTATATTTTTGCTGCGCGGCTCATTAAAAAAAAAACTCCCCTATTACTGGTACTTGAGGGAAATGGATAAAACATTGAGCCACAAAAGTTGCCCATCCCTGTAATGGGTCATTACATTTTCCCTAAGGTCTTGTTAAATTTTAATATCCGCTACAGTACAGTGATGAGGTTTGCTTTTTACTTGGTAAAACTGTAGCTGTGATATATACTCTTAAAGTCTTTATCTTACTCAGACGTTTTCGGCAATTGGTATAGGGCACACTATTTCCCAAATGCAATTGAGCATTATTTTCACTTTGCATATATTGTACGATGCTACTCCTATTACAATTCCTTGCCGGACCTTTTCGCATTGCCAGGTTTTCTTTGGTGTTCTGATAGCAGCCATGAATTTGGGCCAAGCATCACCATGTCTGGAGGCATTCGCCGCAGGCCGTGGAGCTGCCACTATCATCTTTGAAACCATTGAACGAGTAGGAAATGTTCTCATATTGACATCCATCAAAGTTGATCTCTCACGGCTTGAACAAGTGTTTATTTTTTATTTTTTTTAACTTTATTAGGAGCCTGAGATAGACTGTTTATCTGAGGCAGGATATAAACTCGATAAAGTCAAAGGTGACATTGAATTTCACAACGTGACATTCCATTACCCTTCCCGGCCGGAAGTGAAGGTATTTGACTGACTCTGTTGTTGTCTCTTTCCTTGTAATTACAATGAAGTGATGAAGTTACACTGCTGACTGTGCTGCTGCGGCTTCCTTTGTTCAGATCTTAGACCGGCTCAGTGTGATAGTGAAGTCAGGCGAGACCACAGCCTTTGTTGGGGCGAGCGGCGCCGGGAAAAGCACAGCTGTCCAACTCATTCAGCGCTTCTATGACCCCAAAGATGGCATGGTAGGATCAAGACGACAACCTGCTATTGATGCATGCAGGGACTGAACATTGCTTTTCTCTTCAACCTTTGTTCATGTCATTTAAAAAAGTAACCATCTCCCGAGGATTTTAAACTACCAGTTGGTCCAAATAGCCTCATTTTTTTCCTTTTCTCTGCATTTGGGCATCTCACTTTTATAAAGCACCCAGCTTCTGCAGAGGGAAGTAGCCTCCTGTTGTCCCGATCCATCATATTTGTGTGTGTGTGTGTGTGTGTGTGTGTGTGTGTGTGTGTGTGTGTGTGTGTGTGTGTGTGTGTGTGTGTGTGTGCAGAAGCAATGTACTTTCGCCCCATCATCCAGCAATTTTAGCTCGACTCGCTGCTGTCTTCTCAGGTGACCCTGGACGGTCATGACATTCGCGGGCTGAACATCCAATGGCTGCGCTCGCTCATGGGCATCGTGGAGCAGGAGCCTGTGCTTATTCGCCACCACCATTGCTGAGAATATACGTTATGGTCGACCTGGCGTCTCAATGGATGACATCATCACTGCCACCAAAGAAGCCAATGCATACAACTTCATAATGGACCTGCCACAGGTGGAGATCAAATAAACGCTTGGAGGACCTGCGTGATGTTAACCTTATTTCCCGTGATTTCACAGAAATTTGACACCTTAGTAGGGGAAGGTGGTGGACAGATGAGTGGCGGTCAAAAGCAACGTATTGCAATTGCCAGGGCACTTGTCAGGAACCCTCGCATCCTGCTGCTTGACATGGCCACCTCTGCATTGGACAACGAAAGTGAGGCTGTGGTACAAGAGGCCTTAGATAAAGTATGTCTGTGCTTTCTTTACTGTGTGATTTTATGTAGCATTGGTTTACAACAATCGTAGTCTGCTATATTTGCATAAAAAAGAACCAGCAGTGCGTGGAAGTGGTCATTAAGTACGCGCCAGCAGCAGCGTTGTGGATTCAGTCTCAACTAGCTTGGGTCCAAAGAATGGAAACGTGACATCAGCTGTAGGAAGCGCAGCTACGTCTGCGCAAATATCACCAACCAATTCCTTCAGAAAGCATTATTCCGCTCAATGCATCAAAACAGGAGTTCAGAACATTCAGAGAAGGAGTCCATGAATCAATTTATGGATAGCTCATTTTTCCCCATCATCGCTTGAGAAACTCTGGTCCATTGTCCATCTGCGATAGTGATTAGAAGAAAACAAAGAGAGTCAATCGTAATTTGACATTACTCTCAGTAAGAGTGTAAGCTTCTATTTGCAGTACGACTTCTATATTGTGACACATAAAAATGATCAAGCCATGGGTCTGGTTGGGTGCCTTTCAGTTTACTTTGTGAGGAAAGTGCTTTTTCTAGGTTTGATGAGGAGAAGTTGCATTATTAACAAAGAAATACAGTACAGTGAACTCATGAATTGCTGTTCACAGTCAACAAAGTACTGATAAATAATGCAATCATGTGTAACAATTTTAGGTTGTGTTTCTGGTATTTCACCACCCCAGCTTTTTTTTCCCCCCTAAAATGCATTTTTGACCGTTGACGCCGAAGGTACGCATGGGACGGACCACCATCTCCATCGCCCATCGGCTGTCCACTATAAAGAACGCTGACGTGATTGTGGGCTTTGAGCATGGCCAGGCAGTTGAGAGGGGCAAGCACAGCGAGCTATTGGACAGGAAAGGCGTCTACTTCACTCTTGTCACCTTACAGAGCCAAGGGGACAAGGCCCTTAATGAAAAGGCTCGGCAAAGTGGGTTCTACAATCAGTAATTCCCGCAAACATGTTTTACTTGTACTCAACAATCCTTATCGATCTCAGTGGCTGAAAATGAAGACACACCAGAGAAGCTCAGCCTGTCCAGAGCTGGCAGTTACCGGGCCAGCATGAGGTACCACAACACAACCGCTGTTCCAATTTTGATACAAATTAGCTTGTTCTGGTATACAAGGAAGCAGGATTCGATCCAAACCTACTTCGGATGCGAAATGAGATACACCCTCGATCAATCACAGGACTGACACATAGACCATCATTCATAATCGGATGTTTGAACATGGTCCTAACTAACCACTGTGTCTTATCCAACTTCACAATCCTGACTGTGCATCTAAATCAGATAATTCCCCCTCTGACCGCGAAAAGTCAGAGTTGTTAGTATAGTGCTTCTCAGGTATTTTCTGTTACGCTCCATCAATGAAGAGTAAAACATTTCACGCCCCCAACTCCTCCCTGCTACTCTAATTTGTATCATTTGTCTATAAAATTGTTGCGAGTATACTTCTGCACAATACTCTATCCTTATTAACGTTAAAGAAATAAGAAACATAGATCGAATGACTACAATGAACAATTGGTAACATCTGTAACAGAAAAAAATCAGTACATCAATTTTCCTCAAATTAAAAAGAAAGAAAATAAATGAGTCCCACTGCCACCTACTGCAGTGGATGTGCAATTACACTTTAGTGCAGTACAAGAAAAAAAAAGAAAAAAAGATTTGCAGGGAGCTTCGTGGAATGGTGGCACATGTGCATGTGAGAAGCCATTAAAAGTGTGGTGCTGATGAGGAAAATTGTTTTTTGTTGTTTGCCTTTGCCCCAGAATGCAAGTACCTGTAATTGTCAGCGAATATTAAGGTTTTTGATCATTCTTGACCAACCAGTAAGTGGCCCATGAATTCACAAAATATGGCGCTGCAAGCTTATTTGTACTTTTATTTGGGGAGTCTTTCAGCAGGCTAGCTGACTGTGTTTTATGAGAGGATTTGCTGTTGACTTTTGAGTTAAGTGGCTGTCAACAGCAAAGAGATCCCTGTCTATTTGTTTGGCTGTGGATTGTGCAAAGTGCTGCACACCACAATGGGGCTGGACAACCAAACACAAATGCACCTCTATACATTCATCTCCCGAACCGCTTCATCCTCACTAGGGTCGCGGGGGGTGCTGGAGCCTATCCCAGCTGTCTTCGGGCAGTAGGCGGGGGACACCCCGAATCGGTTGCCAGCCATTGTGCAAAGAGACAAACAACCATGCTGCACACCACAAGGGACAATTTAGAGTGGTCAATCAGGACATGTTTTTGGAATGTGGGAGGAAACCGGAACCCGGAGAAAACCCACGCAAGCCCGGGGAGAACATGCACCCACACAGGGAGGCCGGAGCTGGAATTGAACCCGGTACCTCTGCACATGCTAACCACTGGACTACCGGGCCGCCCACCTCTATACATTTCAACCTTTTATTTACATTTCAACCTCACCTGGAGTCAGCAGAAAGCCTCTTTGATTAAATTCCTCATAAAAAACACAAAACAGCACAGGAAGTTCAATAAAATGTCGCCATTAACACTTTTGGGCTGATACACTCTTGTTTGACAGAGCCTCAATCCGCCAGAGATCTCGATCCCAGCTATCCAACCTGATTCCAGAATCTTCTGTTTCCATTGCCGGAGAGCTATGCCCCAGAGCATACTCTGTGTCTCAAGTAGACACATCCAAGGTGGGTGCATATTTAATCAGCTATCACAGAGCCACTGATTAAATATGGGGGTGAATGGCCATTGCTTGCATTCTCTTTTCCCAACAACTATCAGCTTTGTCGCATTTCTTCACATTGTGATGCTGAATATTTAGAATGCCATTCAAGAGGAGGAGGAGGAGGACCTAGTGGAGCCAGCGCCGGTTACCAGGATCTTGAAGTACAACGTGCCAGAGTGGCCTTACATGCTTTTTGGATCTTTGGGGGCAGCTGTGAATGGAGGAGTCAACCCTGTCTACTCACTTTTATTCAGTCAAATATTAGCGGTGAGGTTACACTACGTTTTAAACTGTTAAGAAAATATTGTCCTTTCCAGCGCTGTTAGAATGATGGAACAATTTCTAGAGGGCAAAAAGGCAAGTGGTCAGTTGATTTTTCATTTATGTGTGTGCAGACTTTCTCAGTTACAGATCCTGTTGCGCAAAGAAAGGAGATTGATAGCATCTGCCTGTTCTTCGTCATGATCGGCGTTGTCTCTTTCTTCACCCAAATGCTGCAGGTAAAGTAACATTTGGCTTTGGCAAACACTGCTTTGAGTGCCCCTTTGTATTTCAAGCCTGACAAAAGTCATAAAAGACCAAAAGTAACAGCCATGACCCCGCATTTCCCTACAGATGGAGGTTCCAGTCCATGTGTTTATTTTTTAAATTCAGAATGAATACTTCTTATTGAAAATAGCCAGAAATCTAATAAATTAGGACTTGGAGTAGGCCCATCTGTTCCCCATGAGTCTTTTTTTTATCTCACAATGAATTGCTTCCATATTTGTGGGAACAGTTTGGTGAAGACTGTTCAGTTCCAGTATGACTTGCCCGATGCACAAAGCAAGGTCCATGCGGTACGGAAGAACCAAACGGATTAAGCCAGGCCCTCCCTCCCAACTTAAATTTGGATTATATGCTGATTCCACAAATATTCTCTGTAATGAATGGACAAAAATTGCCACGGACACACTCCAAAATCTATTCCAAACTCCAATTGTCATGTGTAGAGCCCAAGGTATACATATATACATACATAAAGATGTATGTATATATGTATGCATGTACTGTATATGTACATGTATATGTGTGTGTGTGTGTGTGTGAATGTGTGTGTGTGTGTGTGTGTGTGTGTGTGTGTGTGTGTGTGTGTGTGTGTGTGTGTGTGTGTGTGTGTGTGTGTGTGTGCATCTTTAGGGCTATGCCTTTTCCAAGTCTGGAGAGCTGCTGACCCGCAGGTTACGTCGCCTGGGCTTTCACGCCATGCTTGGCCAGGAGATTGGCTGGTTTGATGATCACAAAAACAGCCCCGGAGCTCTGACCACACGACTGGCGACCGACGCCTCGCAAGTTCAAGGGGTGAGGCAACAAACAAAGACAAACAAAGACCTGGAAATAAAAGATGACATTTCGATCTATCTCCATCCATCCATTTTCCGAACCGCTTGATCCTCATAGGGTTGATATCCCAGCCGTCTTCGGGCAGTTCAGTTGCCAGCCAATGCCAACCCCATCCAAATCATAGGGACAATTTAGAGTGGCAATCAGGCTACTTCAAAAATAAATGAATGAAGCTCTTTCGATGTTGTTGGTGCCAATATTTTTACTTAAAAAATAAATGAATTAAGAATATTTTTGGAGTACTGTACAGTGTATTGTCAAGTCTAGGTTAAGCTGCAAGGCAAACTCAAACAATAAGAACTGATTCATCCTTCCTTCCTCAAAGGCCACCGGCTCCCAGATCGGCATGATAGTCAACTCTTTGACCAACATTGGGGTGGCCATCCTCATGTCCTTCTACTTCAGCTGGAAGCTCACGCTGCTCATCCTGTGCTTCCTGCCCTTCATCGCTCTGTCAGGTGGTTTCCAGGCCAAGATGCTCACTGGATTTGCCAAACAAGACAAACAGGCAATGGAGAAGGCAGGACAGGTCAGCATCCAGCTTGATTAATATGACAAATGAGGAATGACCTCCGAGTGAAAAGTCACAATTTGCCACAAGTGACCATAGCTGAGTTTCCTCCTGAGTTTCAGTATTCCTCCATAACTGCTTTGCACATGTGGCGATGTGCTGGAGTCACTGTGTGGAACAGGCTCACGACCAGATTGCTCACTTCCTTTACATATTCAGTGTACTTGTAAATATGAAAGTTAAGCAAATTGTTCTGAAAGCCAAATATACAACAATATCTGCATGTGGTATTTTCACTCCACATCACGTGTTCACCCCTTTTATGCATTTTGCAGATTTCAGGTGAAGCGCTCAATAACATTCGCACCATCGCTGGTCTTGGCAAGGAGAGGAATTTTGTGGACAGATATATTGCGCAGCTGGATGCTCCATACCAGGCAGCCCTGAAGAAGGCTAACGTCTACGGGGCTTGTTACGGTTTCGCCCAGTGTGTTATCTTCCTTACCAACTCTGCATCCTATCGGTTCGGGGGCTACTTGGTACGCCAAGAGGGACTCCATTTCAGCTTGGTGTTCAGGTACGTGACATAACCGGCCCTATTTTTGTGTCGAGTGCAAGTCCAGCACAAAGCGCAGTCTAACTATGCACATCGTTGAGGTTTTCATTTGATATTTTGTGATACTTTGCACAGGTAGAATTGGGTGTAATGAGGCGTTGGTGCCTTTGTGCACCGTGGTGGGATGGAAGTAGTCTTTTCCTACTGTTGGCCTCCCACTTTTGCATCAAAATCAGAGAGATTGGTAGGCGCGGTATGCCTAAGAATGCCATGCTTGACATTGCAAAAGCAGAAATAATTGCTTGGGTGTGTGCATGACATTGGCAGATAAACTGCAAGATCTCCCCTTGCGGATGATGTCTTCGGCCGTGCATGTGACGTGGGCAATTGGAGACCGCCTTGCACTACCGATCGTGCGTACTGGTGTGACCCCTCACCTCTCAACTCAATAGTGAAGGGGATGCCATTAAACTATTTTTAAAATGACTATGATTAGAATTCGCTCAATGAATTAATTGCTTGAATGGTTCAGAGGGATTGTCACCATCCTGGTGTCAAATTTATTAATGAAATCCGGTGACATCCACCATGCACGCTCATGAAGCGCTGAATTCGTCTGCCTGTGCCTCGGTTAAATACACTCAAATTGTTCCATGAGTTAGATCTGATTTTTGCAAGTCTAAAATGTAGCTGAGTTTTTGTAGTAGATGTGCGCGGCCAAAACGCCCAGGGAAACGTAGAGCATCTCTCAAATTCACAAACAGGAACTAGACCATTGCCCCGGTACGAAAATGATGATGCGCCCGGTTTCACGCCGAGCACAGACTACTTTTTGTTAACAAATTGTCGAATGAGTCAGGGCTGAGTCAGGCCTTGCGACACAGTGTCTAGAGAGGCGCAACATGGCCCCAAAACACAGTAGACTGGACTTGTGACTGCATAAAAATGAAGAGACCCCATCCGTCCATTTTCACACTGAGTGCACGGGTATCACTCTGCCAAAATAGAGCCCAATGGAAAGCCCTTTGGAAAACCAAAAAAAAAAGACTGATAAACCATCCCAGTGTGAGCTGTGTGTCAACTGAGGAGCAGCACAGGATTTCAGGGCAGGCGCAGTAGCTAAAAACCCCAAAACATACCACTGCCAAAACATACATCTGTCCCAACTTGCAAAACTAACTTCACGTTCATTGAATTCATCCATTTTGAATTGTCACAATATGAGGAGACAAAGGAGGTCTCAACCGTTTTATGTTCTCTGATAGGAGACTAACTGTCCTACACTGAAAAGCCCTGAATTCTTCTTTTCTTTGTGGAAAATGAACACTTGTTTCATCTTGTGCAGGGTCATTTCTGCCATCGTTACAAGCGGCACAGCCCTGGGCAGAGCCTCCTCCTACACCCCTGACTATGCCAAAGCCAAGATTTCAGCTGCACGCTTCTTCCAGCTGCTGGACCGAGTGCCCAAGATTAACGTCTACAGTGACAAAGGACATAAATGGGTATGTTTACACAGACTGAGATGTGTGCTACGATGCCACACTGCTTGTAGTGGGTGAGGGGAAAAAAAACCCCCCAAACCTATCTATAGTTTTAGCTTGACTTGAAGGATAGCTGCAAAAACGTATACTTAGTCACAATGCAATGACTTTAGCTGTCCAATATAATTTTCGGTTTTGATTGACATTGTCAGAGAGATGCTCATTTCACAATGTCTAATGAGGTTTTTGATAGTGTGGAAGTTCACTGCAGCTTGCTTTCCTGTATTAAGATACATGATGAGTGACACCTCTTATAATGCAGAGCAGCTCTCCAGTGTTACGGGCTGTCAGTACATACACAGCCTTTTCCCAGGAGCACCATTAAATCCATCATCATCATTGACAGAGCAGCCCTCAATCACAGTGGCAGGCTTAAATACGGTGCATTCAAATTTGTAGTACTAAAGTAGTGCTGCGAACAAACTGCAATGAAAGTAATACCCTGCCCTATATTGTTTTCACCCACGGCAGAGGTAAATACTCCGAAATGATCCTCTTGCAGACAATGCCAATCATATTTGTATCAAACCCGTGCAGTATAGCGGAGAACACTATAGTCCCAAAACAAAACCTTTGCACCCCCTTTGTTTGCCCCACCCCCACCCTTCTCTACCAGGATAACTTCCAAGGGAACATTGAGTTCATTGACTGCAAGTTCACTTACCCGACCCGACCAGACATCCAGGTCCTCAATGGGTTGAACGTGGCAGTGAAGCCCGGCCAGACGTTGGCCTTTGTGGGGACCAGCGGCTGTGGAAAGAGCACCAGCGTGCAGCTGCTGGAAAGATTTTATGACCCCGACAAGGGCAGAGTGGTGAGGCGGCCGCCGAAAAATGCTGTGCATGATCACTGCTACCATAGGACTCAACTGTACACTTTTCTACATTCCAGTCTACAAAACTAAAGAAAATGTTTTGGTTTTGGTTTTTACCATCAAATTCATCATCCAATGCGACGCCTGTGTTCCCACATATAAATACGGTCCAGAAATAAGTCAACCAAAATGTGCGTTTTGCCAGTTCATGTTGTTGTAAATGCAACAGCTCGCTATGCCAAAGTTCAGCATATATTTTACCGATTTAAAAAAATCAATGTTGCTGTTTTTTTCACTTTTTGTTGATCAATCGTTGTTACATTGTGTGCATATCAAGCATTTGTTAATGTCTTTGTAGTTTACCCGACTTAACTGAGGTTGAAATTTATGACAGTCAGCATGAAATAGTTGAGGCAGGTGACGATGATGATGATGATGATGACCTTTTCGAACATGTCAAACATGACTCTTTTGGAACACATTTCAAGATGTGACTGAAAACGTGTCAAACCACGACAGCTGAACATTCAACATCTCGCGCGTTGAAGGTATTTCTTGGATGTCCGATTGGTGCTCAGCTTTAAGTGAGACAGTTTTGCTATGTCTGTCACGGGGGCACTTATCTAGATTGGAGGTGGACTCGTGCCAGAGAGAAATTACTGCCAAGATGTACAAGGTCTTAATGGAGCTGGAAGTGCCCTGGGAACTCATAGTCCTGATTCTGTGAGATTTAGAAGAGAAATCACACAGTTAGAAGGGACATTACGTTAAAGCTCATTAAGTAGATTGTGTGTCTACTCTTTGATTAGAACACTGCCTGCTACTAATGGTAAAATCGATTGCCTCTTGCAGCTGATTGACGGTCGCGAGTCGACTCTCGTCAACGTGCCTTTCCTGAGATCCAAAATTGGCATCGTGTCGCAGGAGCCAATCTTGTTTGACTGCAGCATCTTGGAAAACATCAAGTACGGTGACAACTCACGGAACATCAGCGTGGACGAGGTCATATCAGCTGCCAAAAAATCGCAGCTCCATGACTTTGTCATGTCTCTACCCGAGGTACGTTCATGTTTGCAGAAGGGGAGCTGTGGATTGGAGCAGAGTGTATAGGGGTTAAAAACAGGGATTCGTTTTGTTTGAATGTTAATGATTTCCAACATATTTTTCTCGTAATAAATTAGGTAAATAATCGAGATGATTTACATCACGGAGTTTGAGATGCTTTGCGACGCAGATGTAAACAATTATGATTCAATCATCAATATAATATCTATGCTGACAAAGAGAAAAAAGTTTTCTGTGTAAGGTCAGTGCCTTTTCACCCACGTCCACAATATATATACATTTTGTTTTTACACACTGCAACCATTTAATGTCACTGTATTGATGGTATTTTGAGTGCATACGTCGATGCACTCTCATGTCCGCACAAACTATCAAGCTGCAACATGTCCGAGAGGAGAGTCGCCACACGTCAGACTCTGATGGTGATGTTTCGGTGTCAGAGAGGGAGCACCATCTAGCTAAATCTGGGTCTCTCAACTCCTTGGGTTCCGTCACATATTGAAATACATAAATGACATGCTGGTGCCTTGAACGTTTCAGGGCAATGTGGACAAAATAGAATGGACGTGAGATAACATGTGGGGATAGGCAACTATGACAGGCTGTGATTTCCGTGGATGCCTGGCCACATTCTTAAACGGAATCAAAAACAGCGTGAACGCACTGCAATGTGAAATGATGGAACAAAATAGAAGGCAATCTGTAGCGTGACTGGCATCTTCCTGACCGACTCTTTTCAGCATTCGGTGCAACTTCTCATGTCAAGTCAGGGTGTATGGTCATGGTTTTGTCATAATCAATCATGATGCTCGTGGCGCCGGGGAGCGGCTATAAAGCCAGGGGAGCTTTCTTTGAGTCTGCCATGGCCACAACCGTGTTTCAGAGCTGCCCAGCATCTACGTTTCTTCTGTAGAAAGCCTTGGCAGAGCAGGAAAAATGTGTCAAGACATTGATCAGAATGCAAGAAACTGAAGAGGTGACACATATAAAAGCCTTGGCTATGCAGTGCTCTTGTTTATTGGAACAGCTTTAAGCGAATAATGAATACCATGCATTGCATGTTGATCTCACTGTATGATTTTCCTGCTCAGAAATATGCCACAAACGTGGGCGCCCAGGGTTCTCAATTATCTCGTGGTCAGAAGCAGCGCATTGCCATTGCCAGGGCAATCATACGCGATCCCAAGATCCTGCTCCTGGATGAAGCCACCTCAGCTCTGGACACAGAGAGTGAGAAGGCGAGTTGCAAAATGAAAACAAAATGAATCTGCATTCTGCGTAGCTGCTTGATATTCTCTGGTTGCAGGCAGTAAGAAGAGCTGTTCATTATTGACATCATTAACGTCATTATTCTTCCTCACGGCTGATAGCGACCTTGTATACATTTATGCATGTTGTGTATCTGCCAGTGTAGGCGCTGAAGGCGTGGGCTCTCAGTAATCATGTTGCGATTGTGAAATTGCCACTCTTATGCCGCTCGCATGCCGCCCATTTCCCTCCCCTGTGTGACTCTGTGTACTCGCCTCACCCGCCACAGACGGTGCAAGAGGCTCTGGACAAAGCTCGAGAGGGCAGGACCTGCATCGTAATCGCCCACCGCCTGTCCACCATTCAGAACTCCGACATCATCGCTGTCATGTCCCGAGGCTACGTGATTGAGAAGGGAACACATGACCATCTCATGGCCCTGAAGGGCGCTTATTACAAGCTGGTCACCACTGGAGCACCAATCAGCTAATGGCTACAAGAGGGTAAACAACTGGAAACATGTGAGAGGAGCAGAGTTATTGTCTGAGGTGACGAGGCCAGGTCTGACTAAACAGCAAAATGTAACTTGAATCTTTTCACTTTTACCATATTTATTTGTGTGGAAATACCCTGTTACGCTGAGAGGGTTTAATGAGCTCTTTTGACACTACAGTACTGCTAGCTTACGTTTGTTTTGTCTTGTGTTCCCACAATGTAACAAGGGGGTTGATCACAAGGGAAACATCCAAGCACACAACACTACAAAGGTGTATAGTAGAAGGACTTTATGCCAATGAAAGCAAAACATCTGGGTTTTTTTCCATTTTTTTAAGCAATTATCCCATTCGGGAGGTTGGGGTCTATTTCTAATTCCAGGTGAGAGGTAGGAACACCTAGGACTGATCAAATGTGGCGATTGTGCATGGGAAATCGAAGTTAGCTCTGTGAACCACTCCGCTACTAATGGCCCAAACGCAACGTAATTCATTCACCAAAGCAATTGTTTGGAAACTAATATAATCCTCCATTTAGTGAGTTACTAGTTTGAGAAACAGACATTTCAACATGTTTTCACAACACGTTATGAACTCAAAATCAAAGACCTCAAATGCCGTGTGTCACAACATAGGGTAATAGCGCCGAAAAGCCATGAAAATAAAAGTGCAACAAAGTACATTGTCAGAAATGTAAAGCTCAAATGTTTAATAGAATTGCTAAAAATGAATGCTTTATATCAAACCGAGGACTTTTCAGGGATAAGACACATTGCATCAAATATATGCCTTTATAGAGCTTTATCATAAGAGATGTACTCATTTTACGTGTGTAAAATTGTGCTGTATCACACTGAAAGCTGTTTGTTTTTGCTGCATATGAATAGGAAATCAAATATTCATGTCAAATTAACCTATTTTTAAATGAATACCTCCCTCAAAACACAACTTGTAAGTGAGAATTATTGTTGTAGTATTTTGGAATTTTTTATCACGCATGTGTTCACTGTCAATAAAGTGGAAGTGTACTTCATGTTAGCCAATGGCTGCATTAAAAACAAACACGCGTCTAAATTATTCATTTGAGAAAATACAAATCAATGTTTTAGCTGTTCAGATACCTGCCAGTCAAAATTAAGTGTTAAATGTGATACAGTGAGCTGTGGCAGATCAAAGGTAACATTGAGAGCTTTCCCATTAAAGAAAGCTCCGATATTCTCTTTGACATATTTCAACGAAAGCACAAATAAGCAGGCGGATGATGTAGCAGGGCTCAGATATTTAACCCGGTCGGTAAATACGTGACCTTCCAATTCTCGACTGCATACTTAGCTGTTTGATACTGTCTGGAGTGCAGATGTCAGAAACACTCTATCAGTTAGTGGTAAGATGTGATCGCGCCACACTGACCTCTGGGAAATTGAGTCTTTAATCGTGACATCTGCGGACCTGGACTCTGGGGTGGATTAGCATGCGTCAGATGCAATCTCATCTTGCCACTTCTCTTCCAAATTGATTCAGCGATAGGACACTCTTTGACTTTGTGCCGTGTGACGCCAGAGGCTGGGTGACACATCTCTGATGGCTGCTAGGGTGAGAGGTGCCTCGGCATATTTTAGAGAGATAAATAGAAACAGAATTTTCAATTGAGTCAGAAACTGTGTGCGAATACTGTGCTACACTGTTGCTCTACTAGCGCAAATGTTACATTCTGAAATGAGGCGTGGACTCCAGGCTCTCCCGGGGCTAAGTGAGGGCTAGTATGTATGTACTGCGGGAAAAAAAAAAAAGAAAATCCATGACTTCATTTACTTGAGAGGTTCTATCGCTTTTACTCTAAAAGTATTATATACACCTCAAACATACTGTACCGACAGAAGCGTGGAGTAAACATTTTGACACATTTATTTGCAGTGTATTTATTGATAAAATGTAGGCTAAATGCTAAAAACAGCATTTTTCCCATAATGCCACGGGGTATTGACTTATGCTTTTGCAAGTAAAAAATAAAAAAAACAAGCCAAAACAGTATTTAGCAATTGGCCTCCATCATAACAATACATTGTTATGGTTTTTATTATTTCTGCAGTACTATATACGATTTCAGTTTGGCATTTTTTACTCCAAAATGCCACGGCGTATTGATTTGCGCCTATGTTCTTACAATTTAGCATTTATTTTGTCAATACCTTTGAACATACTTTGCAAAGGGTACGAACTATTACCTAACGTGCAAGAACCTGACGAAGATTCACCCGGTCTCTCGCTGTCCTCACAAAAACACACATGGTGAGGCCACAGCACAAACACAAGAACATGAATTGTATTGGAACAGAATGGCTACTAGTGAATGTTTTAATGTCTTTAAACATAAATACATTGTTGCGAGGCTGAACGCGGGCAAGACAGATTCCTGAAGGGGCTTTCTAGCCCCGATGTAGTGCTGTGTGTGGAGGACTCCGACGCTGCTTTAACACACCGAGCATCTCAAAGCAGTCACCACAGACCACTTGATTTTGACGTCAGATCAATCGAGCTGGACCGTGAGCATCCTTTGTACCCATGATGTCACATTTGAGCTTCTTGCAGAATAGTAGGCAGTTAATGGCACCACAAGAACTTTCAACCTCTCCATAATGAGGCACGTTTGGTTCTTAACCCCAGTTTGAATCCATTTGACACATTCTGTTATTTAGCAGAAACATATTTGTTCCACAGATTCATAAAGCAAGATTCTCTTTTTCTGGTCTTGTGTACACGAAATTTGACGTCTGCTTTTGACCCGTCACAGCGAATGCATACTGGAGCAATTTAGGGTATCGGTGCCTTGCTCAAGGACGTGCCGCGTGTCCGGAGGGAATGGTCTTGAACTGAGTTCCCCCTGGTGGCAGGTAACAATGTTATCGACGTGGCCACAGAAAACAGGCATCGAAGCATCCTTAGATATGTTTGGGGTTGAGCAGGTGGATTCTTCACATCAAGTCTTGACTTGAAACTTGCATCTAGGATAATTGCTTGTGCTGTCTAACACTGGACGGCAACCAGTTCAGGGTGTACCCCGCCTACTGCCCTAACAAAGCTGGGATAGCCACAAATATACCAGCGACCCTCGTGAGGATAAGCGGATTAGAATATGGATGGATGGATATTAAGAATACATTCTATTTCTAATGGACTTTACATCCGCAACAAAGCTTCACATGCTACAGGATAAACAACAAATGAAACAAATAAAATGCAAGTTCGCAGGAACACATAAAACAACCATATAAGTTATAAGCTCACTTAACAAGAAATGTTTTTAATTAGTTTTAAAACTTTCAACGCTCTGTGGAGCCCTGAGGTAGTCCAGGAGGGCGTTCCACACACGTGGCACAGCAGAACAGAAGGTCTTAGTACTCGGTTGAAGGAGATGGTCAGTGTTGGAGGAGCAGAGAGATGGTGCTGAAGTCAAGTCAAGTCAAATACAATTTTATTGTCAAATGTGCAGCACAGATGAAACCTGTTCCCTCTCAAGACAACATGCAACAAGAGGAGCCGTTGTGGGTGTCCGCGCTGCCATCAAAAGAAAAGTTAACATAAAATGACAAAATAATACAAGACGACACATACGACACAGACAATCGTGCAATCTTTCCACTTTCTGTACACTTTGTTGTTTGAAGCAGTTATAGATGAAAGAGGAGCAAATCAAAATGTGTGGCGTAAGGAGCTCTGATAGGGGTGGGTGGGGTGGGGTGGAGAGCCATTGCCGTGTATACAATTGTGGGTGAGGAGAGAGACCTTATATTCAATCTTGACAGTGATGGAGAGCCAATGTAGTCAATGTTGGATGGGGATGATGTGCTCACGTTTCCGCACTCTGATCAGGATCCTGGCAGCACTGTTCGGGAGGAATTGCAGCTTCTGGGTGGTTTTGCTGGCGATCCCGATGAGCAGTGTGTTGCAGGCGCTCAGTCTGGAGGACACAAGAGTTGAGGACAAGTTTCTCTGCATCAGGAAGTGTGAGAGAAGGTCAGAACTTGGAAATGGCAGTTTTGAAGAGGTGCTTGATGTGGGCCTCGAAGCTAAGATTAGAGTCAAACCTGAAGCCTAAGTCGGTGACAAGCGGAAAGAGAGTAACGTCCTGGCCAGTCAGTGATGGTGGTGAAAGTGAATCATTAGATTTAGTGTGGGTTGCCAATTAAGACTGCTTCTGTTTTTGAGCTGTAGAAAGTTACTATGTAATTCTTCCACACCTCTATCTCCTCCACACAGGTGGTGAGTGCAGAGAGGGAAGACAAAGGTGAGGATGAGGATGGTGAGGGGTGTGTGTGTCTGTTTTAATGTAGAGTAGTTTGTTATCAGCGTAGCAATGGCAGGCGATGCCAAATTGACTGATGACTTGGCCAAGGACGAGCAGGTACGTGATGAACAATGTGGGTCCCGGCACATACCCCTGGGGGACCCCACAGATGAATGTGCGAGGAGTTATCACAATTTGTAAAATCATCTCTCTCCTCACAGAGATGTTTAGCAAATATTCCCTAAGGCAGGAGTCACCAAGATGGTTCCCGCGGGTACCAGGTAGCCCCCAAGGACCACATGAGTCCCCCTCGGTGGGAAAATTAGATAATCAATGATGGGACATTGTGAATGTTGGAGAAGTGATCATTTGAAAACACTAGCAGAGATTTATAGAAATAAAGTGTTGTATATTGATATTGATCTATTTCGGAAATGTCAGTCGTTTATAATATTAATCAGTGTCTTCACATACATAAAGAAATATCTATTAGTGATGATAATAATTAACATAAGAAAAGATAATTACATATTTGTTATTTCAGAAGTGTGTATCAAACTGGGTGTATTTTAATCCGTAACCAAGAAGTACTTTTCGGTTACAAAAAGGTCGGTGATGCCTGCTCTCAGCTCTCATTACTCCTAAAGAAGATGGACGAGAGGCTTTTGGTTGCCTGGGGGATGGCGCATCACCCTGTCGTCTGTTCAGCACTCATGTCACTTTAGTGATGTAATGCAGCCTGAGAGAGCTTTGGATGACTTCCCTCAAGATCTCTGCTTCCCACATTGTTAATGGTCACACTAGTGCAAGAAATAAGTTAACGCTGTTAAAAAAAGAAGAAAAAAAAGAAAATGAGCTTTCTCAACTTTTAACTTTGATGATGGGTGACAGGTGTGGATGGACAAGAGAAAAGTAGGATTACAGATGTGAAGTTAAGTAACCTGTTTGTCTTAATTTCCCATACCACAGGAAGTTTGAATCGAATTCTATGGTTGTCACATAGTGGAAGTTTTGCGACATATCCAGAGGTCTTCTATGACATCCATGGCAAAGGTTCCACCTCTGGAATTTTGAGGAAGTTTATTGGGCGAAATTCCAAATTGTACAAATTCAGGGAATGTCGACTTGGCGGTTCTACTGTCCATATGATCTTATGAGACCTGCACATTTTCATGAGGATTTCAATCACGACAGGATCCTTGCGGCCACGACAAAGGAAATTTGAAAAGCAGGTGAGATGTCATTCATCCATCCTTCGAGGTGACACTCGCCACAAAGGTAAAATGACAGCGGCCATTTAAAAATGAATCCATAATTAAAGATGCATCATTAACCAGAGGGGAAGTGAGAAGGCTCTCCTTTAGAACATTAAGTATTATCCCATTAAATCTTTTCATTAGCGTCGTCATTATTAGAGCATCAATAACATCACAACTGTGGCCACAGGGAGCGCAAGGGCCACATTTAGACAATGTTAGAAGAATTCGTTTTTATTAATTCACATGCGAGCAAATAAAAAGGCAATTTCGTTTTATCTTCAACCATTAGCTTATGCTTGCAATGTGCTGGAGTGTGACCACTCGTCATGAATTCTGAGAAACCGATGGGAAGCTATTAAAGGTGCGGCGCTCTGTTATCTTGAGGAACAGGCTTGAAGCACAGTGTGTGAAAAGCCTTCAATGGTCACAAAGCTTATTATGATAATACAAAACTGGCGAGCAGATCATGTTCCCTCCTCAAAGAGGGTCAGGGTGACCTTTAATATGTACATGAACATGCAGAGTCCTACAAAAAGCCCACAGGGCTGAAACACAGCGGTAACAGTCACGCTCAATTATTATAAGACGGAAGAATAAAGACAAAGACAGCTGCCGCACGTTAAATAAGTGAATAAAGGGCGCTGTTCAAAGCAGTCATTCCAAATGAGATACTTCTCATCATGATCTGTGTTTTGTTTCATGTAATGTCTTTTCTTCTTGCGGTGCATGTCTTTCTTGTTAGGTTTTTTTGTTTTCCACGAGTCGTCAACCTGGTCCCCTGTGTCAACCAATCAGCATCCACAGCCACCCGTGTCTTGTCCAGGTGTTTCACGTTGCCTCATTAGTTTGCGTGTATTTCGTCCCTGTCCACACGAAAACACGTTTTAAGTGAAAATTCCGGTTTCTGAAGCATTCGGAATAACCGGTTTATGTGTGTGAGTGGGCAGAGTTACTCCCATCTACGTGGCAATGATGAATATTCCGATAAAAATGGTGAAGTATGGGTCACGTTATGAGGCAAAAGTGACTTATTTCCGCTTGTCATTTTCTACCATCAATAAAACACATTACATTCAAGTCCCACACCACATGGAGAAAGTAGTCAGTTTCCTCCTCGCTCCAAAAGTGTGCTGCTGTGCTGCATCTGAGTTTTGCTCCATTTGTTTACCTCTGCATGTGTATTTCCGGGGAGTTGCATGAAACATGAAAACGTCACGGAGAAATGTCTTGAATGCCACGGAAGTTCCAGAGGTGTGTACGAAGGAGAAGCTCTTTGTCCAATGGGGACACACTTCTAAGATCACATGCCAGCCTTGGGAGCTTCTGCCAGTCATTCGTCTGGCGATCATCCTCAGGCCAACAGCCCGGCAGAACGTCAAGAGCTGGAGGCTGCGTTTGCCATTGCCGCCCTTTGTCTTGGTCGTCCAACTTACCTTAGGTAGAGTATGCTCACCACATCCTCGTTTCCTCTGCCAGAGGTTGGTCTGCGTTTATGATTGCTTGCGGATACGAACCCCCTTTGTTCTTTTGGTAGAAGTGAGAGCTTCTCATTCCATTAGTGCAGGTGCATCATGGAGTGTGGCGAGATACTACGATAGTTCTGTCCGGCAGCGCAGATCGCAACTGGCAGCTCTCCAATGAACGACGTCTCCCAGTGGTGTCTTACTGTTCCGGTCAGAAAGTGTGGCTTTCAATGTGTGACTTGCCGGAGGATCGAAAATGCTGACCTAGATGTATTGGTCCTTTTGAGATTGATTCAGTGGTCAATCGTGCCCACGAAACTCAGGTTTCCTCCTCTAAATATTCATCCGGTGTTCCACATCTCCCTGCTCAAAGCAGTTGCCTCCGGTGCTCTGAGTCCTCAGTCCTCCGACGGTACCTCTTCCTTCTCCACAGCTGATTGATGGCGAGCGGCAAAATTTTCGATTGCAGGCGCAGGTTCAGGGTTGTGCGGTATCTGTTCGACTGTGTGGATTACGATCCGAAAGAGCATTCATGGATCCCCTACTCCTGAATTCTTAATCCATCTGTTCTGCGTGACTTCCACTCACTCCACCCGTTGAAAAGAGATAGGCCGCCAAGGGGCGTCCATTGACGTGGTGGTGGGGGGTGGGAGTACTATCATGTCTGTGCTCTCAGGCGGTTTTTGTTTTTCTCCTCAGTACCAGAGTGCGTGTTGCTGGGTGGTTCCTCTTGCGACGCACCTGTCACTTGTTGTAATCAGCGGGTTTTTGCGGCAGCTGAGGCCGCTCAGGATGTGTCTTTGCGGTTTTGCTACTACTCTGGTTTGTTCGATCCATTTTTGGATCTTTGCCATTCTGTTCGTGTGTGGACATTCTGCCCTTGCGTTTCTTTGCAAGCACTTTTTTTTTTTGTTCTTTGTTACTCCTTGTATTTTTGATTTCTTGTAATTCTTGGATTATTTAAGTTTCGTGTAATTGAAATTTGTCATTTCTTGTTTTGTTTTTTGGGGGTAAAAAAATTCCTTGCCATTTGCAAGCATTTAAAAAAAACATTCAAATAGGTTTTTCCTGGTTTTGTGTCACCGCTGCTTTCTGTTTATAATTTGTCAGTCCTTTGTTTTTTCCAAACATATTTTTTGTTTTTCCGAACATATTTTTTGTAACGTCTTGAGTCTACATTTTTGGGATCCGCTTACCATTTGGTCCATTTACACATCGTGGCAGCTAGTTGATCCTTTTTGTCTTTTGTTCATTGTTCTCTTGTATTTTGAAAGCGCTTTTTGTTTCACTTTTTGTGCAGTCTTTATTAATATATCACTTTATCTGAGTCTACGTTTCTGGATCCCCTTTTATGGTTTAACCAAACACTATGCTTGTAACATAAGAGACACAGAGGCATTGCAGCATTGAAGTGATGGGGCTCCAAACTCTTGAGTGCACCCCAGGTTCTTTCATCTTGTGGATGAATTAAAATCGTGTGTATTCTGGTTTAAGAGGAAATAAATCAGCCTCACTCATGTAGCATTGACTATTTAAGCGTCAAATTTGCATGCACTGCCTGTGTTAATCACTCATAAAGATGTTTGTAGCAAGCTTTTGACGTGTACCACAGAAAAAAACCGAAATGGAAAAAAACAGTGATTGGAGTGATTGTTCTTTTTCAAGATAATGTGATGTCACACATCAAAGCAAATAAAGTTCAGTCCGATGTTAAAGATCCTCCTTGTATTATAATTAGGAATGTGCCTCCCGCAAAACTTCACTGTTTGAAATACTGTCATGTATAAGTCATGGAAGACGTCAGCTGGTGGTTGCTTTTGCATTTGCTTAGTTTTTTTTTTTAGCATGATAACAAGTAAAGCATTCCAGGAAACGTTCGTTTATTTGTCGGTCCGTCGAGCCACAAGCAATTTACTCTGAGCGGCTAATCGGATACATTCCACTCTATCTTCCACGGATCTAGCTACAGTATCTACACACATAGGTAGTGAGGTCCCTCTTGGCCAATCGGACGCCAGGATGATGCTCGGTAAGCCAATGGCAGAGCAGCTATGAGTATGTTGCATTCAGGAAAGTCGGAGCTGTGTAAACCAGTGTGGTGGTTGCTTTGACCGTTTCCGAACGAAGTAGTAGAGGTCGCTGTTGGATTAAACTTCGTTGTAGTGAATCTCTCGCGAGGCAAGAGCAGAGAAAAAGATTTCGTATAACGCAACGGGGGTTTTTTCATTGTATGGGGGGCAGGAGAATGGGAATGGTGTTAATGCATGAAGATTTTTTCACATTAGGGGGTATTTTCACCCATGTAGGTTTCGTTCTAGAGGAGTTTCACTGTACTGTATGTGACACTTAGGTTTGCGTGTCCTGTGCGTTGCCTTGTTTGTATCGGCTCCTTTGTCTCTTTATTCCAGATTGGCTCATGTATTTCACCTTGTGTGCCATTCTGTTTTATCACCAATTTCTTGCACCTGTTCATCATGCTCCAGCATTCCTCGCCGCAGACTCCAAGTCTGCTTAGACCAGGGGTGCCCATTACGTCGATCGCGATCGACCGGTAGATCGTGGACACAAGGGGTGTAGAGGAGGAAAAAAAAATAAAACCATTTGTGTGTCTTTGTGCATGTTAGTAATATATTTTTGGTGTGTTAATGTACACTGCACCCTAATCATCCTATCAGTCTCATTTTCACAAAAAGTAGTAAAAAAATAAAATAAAATAAAGCAGGTAAATCTTTAACTTACGGTGTCGCGTGACCTGCGTCACCGGGAATTGTTAGCGCTCAGCAGTCTGCAATTGCAGCTTGTGATCAGAGCTCTTGCGCTATGTCTTTTGTAGTTATCATTATTCTAATTTTGAGTTTGTTTCCTGTACAAGTCACCGAGGGCACGGGCAAAGAATAACAAACTAGAGGGCCGAGGGAAGCACTTTAAAACGGTACGTGTGAGCTGCGATAGTTAACAGGCTGCAAAAGTGCGTCGCATACCTTCGTGTCAGGCTGTTGCTCATCATGGCATGCGTGTGTACGTGCGTGCGTGCTTATGCGGGCGTGTGCGGTAATGGGTCGATCGCGGGGGGTTGGTTGATCGAAAAGTCGATCTTCGGTTCTAAATGTTTGGTCACCCCTGGCTTAGAGAATGATTCCGGACGTTGCCTTTTTCCTTACATTTTGGATACCATTGCCTATACTGACTGACTTATACCAAACCTATACTGTTATTAAAGATTGCATTTTCTGAACTGTCATTTGCCTGCAATCTTGCGTCTGGGTCATATGTCTCCAAATGTTTGTGAAGAATAAAAAAAATAATAATAATGAATTGCGACATCTGTAACATTAATCACCTTTGCAGTGCACATTCACGATTCATTATTTAGGGGTGTTGCTGCTATTTCTATTTCACGATTTAGTATTTACCTTTCCTCAAACTCCTCGCTCACCTCATTTTATGATGCCATCTAATTATCAGTGCTCGTAAAAAAACTACATATGCCCACCAAGAAATTGTTCAACTGAGCACTGTGACAGTGGTTAATATATCGCAGCATGCTATAGTGATGTCCTGCTATTACTCAGGTGTATTTGGATGGGAGAACGTAACTGCTAACTTGTCCTGTTTGTTCTTTGATAAAGTTAAACATGAGAGACAACACTGATATTAAGGTGACTAAAACTAATAGAAGAATCCTAATAAAGCACCGTCAGTCAGTAGTCCTACCGTGAGTGTGTTGAGTTATGTGAAGACACATATTGTATCAGTGGCACTCAAGTATTTCAACAGAACACTGAATACTAATAAAGTGTCATAAAAGCACCATCAGGTTCAAAACTTAAAAATGAATTCCGGACGAGACTCCAGCAAATGGCCACGTATTGAAGAGCGTTGCCACTGAGCGATGACATCCATCACGCCACCCACAATGCACAGCGACTGTGAAACCAAAAGCCTGCCAGATTAAAGTCGTTTCTTGGAGAACTTTGCTTCGTTGCAATCTTCACACCATGAAGCTCAAAGAGCATAATGAGATGAGGCAAGCTTCACGTGGGAAAGTAAAACCCGAATGCGAGATTCAGTGATTCTTTCCTCATCATAGCTGACTCTGTTGTTAGAAATCCCGGAGGTGAGATCACCAATCGAGAGAGGGTGTTTTATCATGATTATGCGTGTGTGCTGGTGGGTGCGTGTGGGTGTGAGAGAAGAGTATAAGTATTGGCCCACAAGGAAGACTTGGCTTTGACACTTACATTATTCAGCCCATGTGCTGCATGATGAGTGTGAGATCACCTGCGCTATTTACAAAGGTAAATAGCCAAAACCATAGGGATCCTCTACAAAACCAAGGATGTACTGAATAAGAGCTCTTTCTACACATTTTACTCTTCATTATTATTACCAAGGGCGGCCCGGTAGTCCAGTGGTTAGCACGTCGGCTTCACAGTGCTGAGGTACCGGGTTCAAATCCAGCTCCGGCCTCCCTGTGTGGAGTTTGCATGTTCTCCCCGGGCCTGCGTGGGTTTTCTCCGGGTGCTCCGGTTTCCTCCCACGTTCCAAAAACATGCATGGCAGGCTGATTGTGCACTCTAAATTGTCCCTAGGTATGAGTGTGAGCGTGGATGGTTGTTCGTCTCTGTGTGCCCTGCGATTGGCTGGCGACCAATTCAGGGTGTCCCCCGCCTACTGCCCGAAGACAGCTGGGATGGGCTCCGGCACCCCCCGCGACCCTAGTGGGGATAAAGCGGTTCGGAAAATGGATGGATGGATATTATTACCAAATATGACTTACTGTGTGGAAATATGGGGAAATGCCTGTAAAACAAAACACACTCCCTGTTCTAAAACTCCCAAAAAAAGCAATCCGAATTATTAATAGATCAAAATATACGGAACCCACAAATCCACTATTTATCAAATTAAACACGATGAAATTTTATGACCTGGTTGACTTTAAAATCGCCCAATTAATGTACAAAGCTCACGATAACCTGCTCTGCCAAAACAGTCAGAAATGTTTCGAAATTCGAGAAAGCTGCTATGATTTAAGAGGTACCAACCTATACAAAAAATCCAAAACAAGAACAAACATCAAGCAAAGAAGTGTATCTGTCATAGGTGTTAATCTGTGGAATACTTTCGAAACGGACCTGAAAATGAGTAAATCGCTTCCTGAGTTCAAAAACAAATTCAAGAAAATAGTACAAACAACCTGAGATAAGTTTTTTACTTCTTCCTACTCCTTTGAACATAATAATTGTGTTGCATGATGACTGATTTCTCTTTCCTTTTACAATTTAACTTACCTTACTTTCTGTCAATTTATTACTGTATACAATAAACAAACAAACAAAACATCAATCAGTTTTAAATATGTTCAATATACAAACCAAAGTAGTTAAAAATATCACGGTTAAGGGTTGAGCCTTCCTATGGCGACTTCTCTCCTTCTTTCTTTCTTTCTTTCTTTTCTGATTGACATCTTTAAACACATAACTTGGGGTAGGACCAGATAAGTTTTTTACTTCTTCCTACTCCTTTGAACATAATAATTGTGTTGCACTGATTTCTCTTTCCTTTTAAACAAACAAACAAAACAAAAAGTGTGTGAGTGTGTGTGTGTGCGCGCGTGAGTCATCTTGTCCAAACAAAATGTTTGTGCCGATGGTTTTGACTTATGTTGTGGCAAGTGAAAAGGGAAGGCTTATTATGACCATAAAGAAGCTGAGAATGAGTCTCTGGGTAGCACTCGTGGCATCCCGTCATTACCTTCCATCAGCTCCATAATGTCACATCCAGCCATTAAATGCGATTGTCGATTATCACATGGAGCCCAGTGGAAAAGGCACTGAGCGAAGATTTAAAGTGTGATTCTTCCTGACCTCGCTTAACTAACAGCATCGTCGAAATGCGACTGGGCTGAGGATGAACCGTTCCATTGGCAAGAATGAACTTTTTGGCCGCTCAAGGTTTTGTCTGAATTTTCTCTCAAACACACCATCTGAGGTCCAATACATTCAGTCACTCTGTGCATGTCTGCAATCTGATTGGCTCAAGATGTACGGCACACTTAAAAAAAAATGGACCGGTCCAGCCAGCGAGCTGCTGTTGAGAAGTAACTCCCGCTTAAAATGTATATTATTCTTTTACAGTACAGTATCCACAATTTTGTGACATTTCCAGACCATTCCGCTTATGCTGTGTTCGACACAATTGAATTTTCCCCATCTGCTGTTCTCAAAAAGCAGCTTTTGTTCATTTGTTTGCAAAAATAATGTCAAACAAACACAACAAAATAGGACCACTCTGTCAAACAATAACAAAACAAAACAAAACAAAAAAATCCCGCATTTGAGCAAGTTCTTCCTGAAATCGTGTCTGCAATCAAAGTGTTATCTGTTGACAGCGTGGCGCCAGACAACCTCTCAGAAGAATCGGCTGAGGAGTTCTCAGACGCGTGCGGTTGAAGATTTCTTAGGCCCCGTGGTATGAATAGAAGCGAAGAGGAGGAGGAAATTGCTGCAGGTACAGATAGTTAAACTCAACTCGGTTCTGAAGCTCGTTCATGGGAGTGATGATGAGAGAGAGAAAAATCATCCGCTAGCTCCACTTAACTTGTTTGGTACAACTCCTTTTCCTGCTGTCTCTCATTTTCTCCACTATTCTCCGTGTCTCCTCTGTGAGCTCTTACAGCAGCTTCTGCAGTCAGCGACGACTAAGTGACAATTAGTCATTGATAGTCATGCGCGGGGCTCATTCAAGTGAACATGAGAACGGCTCCACATGACCACTTCTGACGGTTGGTGTTTGAGCTCCCAGTTTTGCCATCCAATGTGTAATAACGAGGCGTGAAATATTAATTTTGACACGAAAACAGCAATGCGAAACCGTTTCTTTTTTGCATTGTATTGGGTAAATAACGTTTTCTTTGATTGCTGATTTTGTTATGACTGCTTTGGGGTCCATGTTTTGGTGCATTTTTGCCAATTATAATAGTCTTAAATGGCTTTATGGTATAAGATGCAAATTGGGCACATTTCAATTCGGGATGGCTCAGTACCACTTTTTCATCTGTGTTGTTACCGATACCAATATTGCAGCCTTGAGGATTGACCTGTCCCGATCCGATTCTTCGTGTCACTCTAAAACGTTTTAATAATAATACGCCTGACGACGCTTTGGCGCCTCATCGATGAAATGTGGCGTAACACACACACGCACGCACGCACGCACACACACACACACACACACACACACACACGCAAACACACACACACACACACACACGTGTTCCGACGCAGGACGGCAGCCAAAACATGAGAGAATACACAACATACGTACGTGAAAAAGATCAAGCATGTTAGACACTTGACTCATTGTCTCTTGAGACGGAAACTGACTAAAAGTGAGCGCTTCTTCCTGCTTCGAAAGCCCTCTGCAAAACCCTCTCCTCTCCCCCTTTTCTCCCCTCTGCTCCTCAATACAGTAGTAATAAGAGTAAGAGTGGGCGGGAGCAGACGCCAGTTCTTATGTGCATGCGTGTCAAAGGCATAAAGGAAAAGTAGTTTGTATGTAGAAAAAAAGATAAATATATTGAAAAAATAGAGATAAAGAAAATATAATATTTTGCAACAGTCGAAACTTTTGCTTGAAGACCATTCTTAAAATTGAGCACTCTGGATCGAAATACAGTATTGATATTTTGGTATTGATCCGCCCATCCCCATTGGACACCCTGTTTGAGCTCTGTGTGCTCTTTTACGGCCATCAAACCTTCGTTTCCGCTCACATAATCCTGTATGACCCCTCAAAGACGTTCGATTCGACGTTTGAGTGGCTCCCATCAGTTCGCAGGCTGTGATGTCCACATTGTACACACAAAAAAACAAAACAAAACAAAAAACAAAAACAATGGCGTGATAATTTTACTCATTCTCATGTGGTTGCACAACATAAGATCATCTGGTTCCAGATACATGACTTAAAAATTGTATTTGGATCCAGATGATTTCACTTCATGCAACCACTTGAAGAAATAAAATGGAGTACATTCAACAAAAACTTTTTTTCCAGTGTAGAAAGAACCCTTTTGTCCACACACCCCAGAGCAGTCAAACTCTTGAAAAATGCCCCCACCTGTTTTTCATTGAGTTGAATATCAAAACATTCTCATCTCATTGGGCTGTAAGGCACATTCATTTTGAGAAGCATGTATGTCAAATAGTTTATTGTAATTGTACATTTTTTTTTTAGATTTTGCCCAACTGTGCTGAATTCAGACCAGACGCGAAATGTCTTTGTTTACCATGCGACTCCGTGGCAGTTGCTTCGAGCAGACTGGTTCGAATCAAAACAATCCAATACCTATCCAGGCATTTTGGCCTGTTTGTCGATTGATACCGATATAGGGGATTATATCGAACGGTGCATAATTTCAACCTTGTTATACACAATCCATTCATCTTCTATACAATATATCCTGTTGATGTTAACTAACCGGTGAACTGGCTGACCGGCTGACTGACACCCTGTACATGTTGTCGGTCAATCGCATAGCCAGGCAACCATCCACTCTTATATTCAGATCCATGGACAAATCGTAATTTCCAATGAACCAAACTTAAGTTATAGAAGTGTGAGAGGAAGGCAGAGTACCTGGCGAAAACCCTCGCAAGCACTGGATTTGATCGTGAAACCTCAGATTGTGAAACAAACATGTTTAGTCACGTGCGCAACCATGCCGCCGTTACATACACAGAAAATATCGGGAATTAAAGGGTACCCAAAAAGGTGGCCAGAACTCGATGTGTTTTATATGTGCAGTCACCTCTCATGCATGAGGATGAAAAGGCTCCTTCTTAGCCTGGAGCTGTGCTTTGTGCTGTATGGGGACAAAAAAAAAAAAAAAGAAAACAGATCGTGGCCCTCACATCTAGCAATGAAATCTCCCATCACTCTCGGCTATGATATCAGACTGCTTTTCCAGGCTGAAGACAGGGTGACAGCATTAAGATGACAAGTCCAAACGGGTTTGAAAATGTGAAAAGTCTAATCCTTTTGTGCCCTAAAACAAAAGGTTGCCAACGATTTGGTGAAAGAATGTGAACAAAAGCATATCACAATCTGGGCTCCGACAGTGGGCTTTCCAGGAGATGAAGGAAGATTATGCAGGATTAAAAATGGCCTGCAGTCTTTGCAGAGTCTAATTAGGGTACAATGTGAAACAAGGTCTAGCCTATGCCTAAAGCATGCGGTGTTTCAAATCCAAGGCCTTGTTTGGGAAAGGGAAGTGCTCCCAGTTGTCCATCACTCTGCTTTGCTCATTCTGGGGTGCTTTTTACAGAAAGCCCATGAATATTCACTTGCTTTTCATTTGATGGGAATAATAAACCTCTAAACGCTCTCTAATTTGGGCACCTTCTTTCTGTTACTCCCCATACACCAAGAACTCATCAGAGGAAGGGGTGATCAGACGAATGCAAAAATAGCAGGAAAAAGACTGGAAGAAAATAAAGCACATTCATTAATGGCATTCTTGAGCTCCCACCCAACACGTTCCTAAGAAACAAATGGACCATAAACAGAACAAAATTATTATGAGTCATTGTAAATAGATTCTGGATTTGAAAGTGCAAGCAAACCCCTCCCACCCCACACAAAACGAAGTAGACAAGAACAGTGTTATGATGAAGCAATGTCAACATAATGTCCCACCAACAAACTTCCATAAGAAAGACTGGGAAAACTGTGATTTTTGGCCTGTTTATCACTCAGTGTAAGGAACACAAGAACGGTTTGGGATGTCACGAAAACCTTGGAGATTTGCAATAGAAAGGCAAGGTCACAACAGCTTTATCAACACTGTTTCTGTGCAGCGAAATTATTAGGGGTGTGAACGATACTTCCTCTTAGATCGACGTATCCATGTATGTGATTAGCTAAATAATTTTATATTCAAAATTCCGTTTCGCCCATTTATTTTTTATTCAATTAAGTTTTAATTGAATTTTTTTTTTCAACTTGTATTTATTTTTTGCTGCGCTACAGCCATCGCTGGTCGGCGTCGCATCTTTACAGTTGTTTACATCAAGCACACAACGTAGATTATAATAGATCCATATAGCCGGCGAGGAAGGAGAAGATCTTTTAAGGAGAAGCAATGCCTTCATTTTGGGCAATGCATTGGATGCAAAAAAAAATGAGATGTATCACGGGGACGGCCTGGTGTTCCACTGATTAGCACGCCGGCCTCATAGTGCACAGGTGCAGTATGTGTGGAGTTTGCATGTTCTCCCCGTGCCTGCGTGGGTTTTCTCCGGGTACTCTGGTTTCCTCCCACATTCCAAAAACATGCAAGGCAGGCTAGGCTAATTGAACACTCTAATAGAGTCTAAATTGTCCCTAGGTGTGAGTGTGAGCGCGGATGGTTGTCCGTCTTTATGTGCCATGCAATTGGCTGGCAACCGGTTCAGGGTGCCCCCCGCCTCCTGCCCGAAGACAGCTCGGACAGACTCCAGCACGCCCGCGACCTTTGTGAGGATAAGTGGGTAAGAAAATGGATGGATGGATGGACGAATGGAGATGTTTAGCCTTTTACAAACGGGGGACACATCTATTTGTCAATGAGCCTCGGCCATCTCCATGGCATCACATAACACCAACAAACAGGAATGAATGACTCACCGGCGTCTACCGTACAAGGTAGTGCAACAGACCAAAAAGGTGTTGCTGCCCTATTTATTCTAAAACTTGCTCATAAATCTCTCCCCGTTCAGAGAATGACTTATTATTGCGGAGCGCGCAGAGAATTGTCTTACTGCCAGACAACCGTGGAAAAAGGATGCACGGCCTTTGGCAAAATTGTTTACTGTGACATTCAGTTGTCCTTCAAATGGAACAATCACGGCAGCAGGTTAATTTAATGTGAAAATATACCAAGTTTAATCAGAGAATGTTGAATTGGTTCAGATTTATGACACACTTTATCAAAAGGGTTTGTTTACATTGATGTTTTAATGCATAGAAAGAACCCTCTTATTCTGATAATAAGGTCATTTAGTGTATGCAGCTAGAATATTAAGAGAGCAAGCTTGCTTTTTTTTTTCTTTACAGAAAAACCACTGTTACTGTATCGAAATATCATTTTAAAATCACTTTAATCGTTTTGAATTGTTCGTTATTATATCGAATTGTGATGTCTCACACCAAGACGTATCGTATCAATCAAAAAACCTCTTGCTCCATCCCTAGAAATTATGTGTTAGTGCTAAAGACACTTCCGGTGGAGTCGGATATAAATAATAATTATCCTCAATAATTAGTCATCCCACATTACTGACAGCAGTGTTTCCAGAGCTACAAATATTCCTGCAGCATCTCACCTTCTTCGGCCTTGCGTCATTCTGAGGATCAGAACATTGCATATACTTTTTGCATGAAATCTAACAAATGCAAATGTCAAATCTTATAAAACGGTTTTATTGAATCTAATCGCACACTTCCTAAGTACACACTTTTGTTGACTTTCATTCACATTCAAGTAATGGAACATAACCACAAGTCCTTTGCCCTGCCTGAGACAAATAGCTGCACAGTACACATGAAAAAGAAACACAATTCACTACTAATGCAAGCAGCAGATTCTCTTCTCCTTGACACGCAATAAAAAGATAGGTTGGATCTGTTGTAGGAAAATATGCTTCCGTAATTTTACAGCATACGTAGGCAAATGGGTTGTTGATGCATCCTTTTCCCCTGTCGGACACATTTAGTCGTTTCACCATTAAGTCATTATGGTACGTAAAACAAGGCCTGCTGCTGCACAGCCAAAGCCCTGTTTCCACCAAGCAGTGTTTTTTTTGGTTTAGGTCAACGTCACAAAAGTTGCGATACATATAAAAAGAAATAATCATTATAGTTTTACTTCATGGCAGCTTTTTGTAAGGTTGCCAACTTCACTGATATGCTTCCAAGAGGTTGTGCTGCCATCTGTGAACTGGTTGACATGTAAAAATAGCCTGCCGTGAACTGATGGAACCTGGTGGAAACTTGGCTTTCGTACAGCAGAAGATACAACCAGTACAACTTGAGATAACCCAAATGTGTTGGTATTGATCTAATCACTGGTCATTGATCACAGATAATACTTTTGGTGATTAAAAAGAAGGCTGCGTGCCCACTACCTTCTGACGTACAAGCCAGTGTGCAAGGTTGGTTGCACTTGACAACACTTGAAATGACAGAGGATAAAGAGAGGCATGTTTGGCCTTGTGCTAGGAAAAAACCCAAAAACCTAAAAACTCCTGGCCAAGCAATCAGCATTTGGACAAAGCCCCGAATGGTTGGTCAATACTCTCCTTTCAGCGCAATGCTTTGTGCTGTACAGTGTTTGCCGATGTTGGAAAAGCAGTTGATAGAAAGTCAATCAACAGCTCCTTTACTCACAGAGCGAGGCCGGTGGGAGTCCTGCTAACATTTAAGGTGTTTCTTGCTGGTCATGTCGTTCCAGATCCGGTGCATCTCCTCGGGGGAGATCTGGTGGACGGTCACCACTCTGCGGTAGCGGCAGAGGCTGTAAGCCATTTTCCAGTGATTGAAACCGCTGTTTTGGAAGGGGTGGATGCCCAGCTTGCGCAGACACACCCCCACATACACGTCCTCCAGATGTAGGAGCCTGGTGTGCAGTGAGGTTTGGTAGATGAGCTCCGCTACATCTGCCGAGAACACGTAGCCAGTGCCGGAGCAGAACGGCGGGTACTTGCTATCTGGGTACAAGTCTCTCGGCATGTACCACTTGCTGCGCATGTCTCTGATTGGCCCGCCGTTGATGACATAACCGGTGAAATATCTCTTCCTGGGCTTGGTGCTGGGCTTCAGGAGGTTGTAGATGAGGTTCTCCATATTGACAAAGATGTCACTGTCTGTTTTGAGAACATATTGGGCTTTGGAGCAATAGGTGGCCACCCAGCGCATGCCCATCAGCGTCTTGAGCGTCAGGTTGTGGTAAGAATCAATAAAGTCCTCGACGACAATGTCGTGAAAGATCTGGCTCTCCTGCTCCACCATGTGGTTAAGGACGGCGTCCGTGCTGCGACCTAACAAGAAGAGCGTGATCACGCGCACGTCAGGAAATGTGCTTTCATCGCCCCACGTCTCTCTTATGGCCTGCCGTGCATCAAATTCCTTGTGAGTGGTGCTTATCAGGATGACAAGAAAAGGGGTCTCCGCCTCACACTTCTTGGCATCGTTGATGAGGTAGCCGAAGTCGTGCGGATTCAGAGATCGGGTGCGGTAGTTACCGAAAGTGGCGTTCTTGTTCAGCTTGGACGACTTGCGAATCGGGATGTTCAGCTGGCCCACATAGGAAGTGGATGGGCGGGACACGCTCAGATACCATAGAGCACTGGCCCAGCAAACCACTGTCAGCAAGTACAAACAGGAGACCTTTGAAGGCATCGCTGTTTACTTTGTTGGCAGCATTGGAAAATCCAAGACCAGGCTTACATGGGGACTCTTAGATTGGACGGTACAGCTTGAGGCCGCCTCCACCGCATGGGACATCAGTCCTCAATAACAGGCTTCTTTACGATCTAGTGTGATTGAAAAGCACACCTGCAGCTATTTCTCGTCATGGTCAACATATTATTGTGTCCCATTGCCTTTTTTTTGGGCTTGTCTCCGACGGGATCTGAAATTGGATGACAAGAAAAGACTGATCAGTGGACATCAAATTCCGAACTACGTGAGGGGAAAAAGATGAGCATCAACATTGAACTGCCATATGATAATCTTGATGAAGATAAGTCAAATTATTCGTTTAAATCCGAAAAATAAAAATTGCAGTGAGTGCAAAACTGGTCATTCACTAGTTACCTGTCCTGGCACATCGCCGGTGAACTTTAATATGACTTATCAAAGAAAATAATTTGAAAATATTCACCACAGACACCACAGAGGCAAACAAGTTTTTGCTCCCGCTCCAACAAGTAAAAAAGTGCATTGCTGCACCAAAAAAAAAAAAAAAAAAAAAGCAAAGAAAGCAAATAATAATGTGTTGTTTCCACCATACACAGACAATAAAAAAACAGAAGTGAAAATCATTTCTTTTGCACTTCCATCCATTTTCCGATCCGCTTATCCTCACAAGGGTCACGGGGGAGGGGTTGGGGGGGGGGGGGTGCTGGAGTCTATCCAAGCCGTCTTAGGCCAGTAGGCAGCGGACACCCTGAACCGGTTGCCAGCCAATCGCAGTATTTTGCACTTGAAAATCACAAGTTGTATTGGATTTGCGAAGCTTATTTTTCCAGAATTTTCTGATTTCTAATCTTATGCTAAAGTTGAAACTTTATTGAACACTTTTCAACCATTCCATATTGTTCTGTTGGATCGTCATTAGATTTTATGCTACATTGCGGGAGTGTTTTTCCACAAGGGCTGTTACTGAAGAGCAATAAGCCCGAGCCAGTAGAAAAGAGTGCATAAAATACAGAGAATGCCCCAAGTTTGGGATGATTTCACACATAATAACGTAAGAGCAGTCTGTACCATGACAGCACGTCTGTGATTTCCAGTGTAAAATAATGCATCACTGTTACCTAATTTAATACAGACTACCATTGCTAGTTAGACCCAAGTGCTCAGGGATAGGCACAGCCATTGTGGCTTTACTGAACAAATGATTAAAAAAAAAACCCAACAAAAACATGGAATAAACACATTTGTACCCAAACACAAATACAGCTGGCTTAGGTTACACAACTGCAGGTCTATGGTGAAGTAAACATCATTCGCTAATTTCATTTGGTACCAGCGCTTGTTAAAATGAATCAAAGTCCCTTGACCTGCCGGTGCACTTTCATTCGCTTTTTTGAGCTCAAGGTTTCATTCACAGGACCTGGCATTTACCACGAGCGGTGCCGAGTCACTCAATACAGAGTGGCTAAATGATTAAGCCAGTGAACAGTCAGCCAGCTATACACACAGTCCCAGTTGACTCAACAGGCCAGGCCCCGCCTCTCAAAGCCAGACACATTCAGCCAAAGATACCTCAAGACTGTAAAATGTGATGCGGGCGACCCCATCCATCCATCCATCCATCCATCCATTTTCTAATCCGCTTATCCTCACAAGGTGTACTGGAGCCTATCCCAGCTGTCCTCACGCGGTAGGCAGGGGACATCCTCAACCTGCTCACAGGGCACACACAGACAAACAATCATCCATGCTCACAATCACAGCTAAGGACAGAGCAGCAATTTATAAGGTGCATTTACCTCTGAGCTTGTGGTTCACTTTCAGGACATTTTGGTCTGCTGATCAAAGCGGACTGGCTGAAGTGTAAGAGTGGAGCATGGCTGTCATGTGAGGAGATGCAACACCATGTAAAGATTTAAAGTGTAAAGTGATTTAAAAGTGGAAAAACAATCATGTTGGCTACAGGCGCTACACCTCCAACGAATATGTCATATTGACAGATACAATGCCAATCTGAAACAGAGTGTCCACATTCAGCAAGTAAACCGACACCCGCTACTTATGGGAATCACACAAAATGTGCTACAATATAAGTTGTGCATCAGATCCAGATGCAAGTACTTATTTTCCTTTTGGCTAGTCCCATAAGGCGCTCCCACAGCATGTCACAATTCTCCAAGTACTGTACGCCTCTCTTCTGCATCCTGCTCTCAGCTGCCAACTGCTGTCATGTCTTTCCTCACTACATGTGCCATCTTTCTCTGAGGTCTTCCTCTCAAGTCTCTTTCCTGGCCTTTCCTTCTAAATGGGCCCAGTGAAGTTGAAATAAAATCTGAAATATTGATCTCTTGTCTTATATAGTAATTTTCTTTTGAGGTAACACACAAGTCTACAAACAAAAAAACAAACGGGGAAGTCTAATTGAGACCCAAAGTTAAGCCAATGCTGCTTCATGAAAATCATAAATCAGGATCCAAACTCTTTGTAGGGGACACAGCAGAAAACTACATTTGCTGACTCGCAGCAAAACACGACAAAGATCCAACGAATTAGCGAGAGTAGATTTGTAAAGTGTGCTACGATGATGCTAGCATGCTGTTGGAAGGTGGCACTGGTGTTATAAAATTAGCTCGTCCTTTTATCAGGCAAATGAATGTGACTTGTCTTGTGGCGGGTTCCAGCTTCTTTTCTTGAGGACCTTTCTGCTATTCTACCCCCATTTCCGTTATCTCCCCGGCCCCATTCTCCATCTCTCCTTCTCCCTCTGAAGCTAGTCATCAATCTCTCTGCCCAGCAGAATCCATCTCATCATGGCTGTTTTTTCACACCTCGCCCTCATCTTTGCAATCTCTCACTTTTTCTCCACGCCAATAGTTCTTTGATCTGTGATCTACAAGTATGTTTCACTGCATGTCACTCCAGCTGTATTGATGTCAATCTCTCACATGCACTAGAGTTTTGCCAGTTTGGCAGCCCATTTCTCATATTGTTGCTCGTGTCATTCATATGTTTGTTTTTCACGTGACGGCAGTCCCTTACTGTCATCAAGTAAGCGGATTCATCGAATCAATGAGTGGATGGACCGGAATTGGCTCCAGCCCAATCCAGAAAAGACGGACCCAAAAATCAAAGGTCCAAGATCAGCAATCGCTTTAACTCTTATGTCATTGAAAGCAACAAATCAATCTTGATGTAATTATTTACTCAAATGTCAATTTTAACAACCACTAGTACTAAATTCACCTGTTACCACAAAACATAGCTGAATGAAGGGTTTTCTGTCCCAACAAGACACACACAAACTTTTTTATTGGCTTTTATAAAGGTGTCTTTATAGCAGAGGTGTTCAACCCCGGTTCTCGAGGGCCACTGCCCTCCATTTTTTTTAATATGTCTGCCTACTCCAAAACACCTGATTCAAATGATCAGGATCATTATCATGCGTCTTCAGAGCCTGCTGATGAGCTAATCATTTGAATCAATCAAATGTTGGAATCGGAAGACATATAAAACTTGAGGAGTAGACATGCCTGCTTTACTGGTATTAAAAAATAAAATAAAAAATTAATCAGGGGGCTGCAGCTGATCCAACCAAAATGCTGCCGCCATAGACGTTACAAACCAGGAAACTGGTCCACATAACACTTGTCCTCAAATCACTACACTGGTTTCTTGTGAGTCAAATAATTCAATCCAAAAATAATAATAATAATAATCTCTTTCAAATCTTGCTGGTGGTCTCCAAATCTCGACAAGTTAGATGTACTAATACCCTACGAAGCATCCAGAGTCCAGACCCTTCAGATGGTCTGGGACAGGTCTATTTTGTGTTCCCAGAACCAGTACCAAACAAAGTGAAGTGGTATTTAGTTACTATGCTCCTTACCCACGCAACAAATTCCCTGAATATCTGAGGTCTGCTTCAACTGTCATTTCATTTAAAATCCGGGCTGAAAACATGATTGTTCACTGCAGCATTCCCATGAACCTATCCTTTCTTCTCTTATCTTAATCCTATTTTTTTCATTTATCTAGGCTGATGCTTGTTTTTAATCATTTTAATTTAATTATTTTAGATGATACTGTTTAGATTTTTTTGCACTGTCCTAAAATTTTCTTTCTTTTTGTGTAATAATTTTAATGTTTTCTGTCAAGCACTTGTCCTGTACATGAACTATGCTATACAGATAGAATGGGCTTGCCTTTCCAAAAGAGGGAATAATTTCCCTCTTTTGAGTGAACTCTCACTTATTGACAATATCTACTGTAATCAGTCACCGAAGGCAATCACAATCTACACTTGCTGCAATTCATCTCCCGCTTCTCTGACCCTAATGTTCATGTAAATCAGCTTTCCTCCTCATCTTTCATAGCTTCCGTTCCCCAAAACAAATATGCACGAAGCCATTGAACGATGGCTGCAATGCATCATGCTGTCAAGTCATCTTAAATAAAGTCTCTGAATGACAGGAGAAACACATTTCCAGAAGGGCATGGAAACATGGTATCACTTTTTTGTTTTTGTTTTTTTTATTTTGGGGGGGGGGCACAGGCAGTCTCAGCACACACATTGAACGAGGTGAATGATTAATCCACCAGTTCTGAAGAGAAAAAAAAATGCTAGCACACAAGCAAATCTGACTCGTTTCCTTGAAAACAAAACAACAACAAATGACTCCACCGTAACCTTGTCTTTGTCCCTGAAGTGTGTGCAGTGATAAGGTTTGGTTAAATCTCTTTGGGGTAAAAAGAGCAGAGACTTGTGTTGATATTGTTTGACGAACGAGCGCATAGCAACATTTAACTTTGAGCAGCATGAGAAACTGATGGTTGACTTCAAACCATCTTAGTCTTTATATCCGGTACAAGACCTGCAAAGATCATAACAGTGCGATTCCAGTGCACATTGTTTATCATCTGTTCACCGAAGACGGTTGACATGCCAGCAAAGTGACAAGGCAAAGCAAAAACAGAAGATGATGAGAACTGCGGCACCAGTGTTTTGAATGCATCGCGTCTCCATGCTGAGCGCCAGCCTGTCAGTTTAGCAGTCTCCCACTGAGCTCTGCTACGGTGGCAGCTGCTCCAATAAGCCTCACGTTGAAGTACGATTCCACACTGTGATCACTCCAGCGTGTCGTACTCTTGTGCCTGATTGTCCACTCCAAGCACACTAAAAATAAAAGTCAGCATCCTTTGATTGACAGAGAAACATATCGAGATGAGAGACCGTGAATGACTCTTGTACTTAAAATGTAAGTTTTTTTTTGTTTTCTTGACAGCCCGAGGGTTGGCTTTGTTTGACTACGTCAGATGTTTCAGTAACCCAGCAGCCCGCTGTGGAAGCTTCCTGACATCACATCTTTGTGAGAGGCATAGAACAACAAAACAGTGGAAATGTATACGTCAGAGAGCCACAACAAAAGCTTTGTGGGAATTTATTGACTATATAACCACGCGATCCATTTTCGATGGAATGCAAACGCGGGAATAGTTCCGTTCAAATTTAACATCCACAGTTGTTCTGCTTTTAACGATTTCAATTACGGCTTTTGTCAGAGTGTAGTCCTGATGATGCCTTGAGGGTCAATCACCACTCTTATAATATCACCAAGCTCTGTTGTTTGTGATGCACCACCCGGTCAGGCCTTTCCTCATGGCAAGGCGCCATAAAATGTTCGTCGATACATATAATGTCTGCGAAAAATGTTGATACCAACAGCGAGTTTACTGTACATGCCATTGCAGAGTAACTTCACATTTGATTTGTGTCGCTGTGGTAAAACAAGCATGAGTATCTTTAGGAGTACAAATTATGCACAATTTGCACATGCAGGCATACGTGCATACAAATACCAATCTAAAGACAAATTGTGGCGGGTGTTATGGCGAATGTCACACGCTCAAATTGGAAAACAGGTTGGCAGACTTGCTGTGCACGCACCGATTACGATGACAACTACAGGCTAATGACACGATGCTTCGAACCCCACCTTCTTAGAATATGGTCATCTCTTGAATACGTATTGTGTCAAACAAAAAGAGTGTGGACATTGACTATTGATCCAGGTGCTTTGTCCCAGTCTCCTGCTACAGGGTTCCACCAATGACCTCAAAGGAAGGACGCAGGTGCTTCATCTTGTTTAGCCGGATGTGGGCGTTGTTTGTGTATATCCCCTCCAGAATTATTTGTATGTCATTTTTGAGTATCATTCCATGCGTCTGCCGCAAAGAGCTTTTGAATGAAAAGTGCAGGCCGCTGGCTACAACCTTTACTTTCCTAAGAAGAAGCAGCATACCTCTTTGATGATATAGAAAAGCCTAAATGGGCATTCCTGGGCGATGCGGTTATTTCCCATCATTGTTCTCTGAGGGCACTGCGATGGCATGGGTATTATTACATTTGCAAGTTCGGGAAAGATTGGTTTGCCCTGACTTTGAGAACGGAAACTTGTTACTATATCCAAGAATTTTGAGGAAAAAATCATGTCAATGCTTTTTGTCTGACGAACAAAATTCAAAATGTACACATCTTCACGATTACTCAAAGTTAAATCAAAAGTGTAGATGGGTCAGAGACACAATTTTAGTTGAACATTTTCAACCCTGACTTTGGACACTGGGATCAAATCCCAGTCAGGGCAAATGGGAGCATCCACTTGTGTCTCTCTCAGCAAGACCCTTGATGCTATTTGCCATCTCCCAAACACTGTCATAAGTGAGTTACGTCAGAAACTGTGCCAAACACATCATGCGACTAACTTGCTGTGGCCACCCCTGAGCCGGACTAAGCTGAAAGTCAAACAACAACTGATTAATATCATGTCCATCCACTTTGTATACTATGAGCAAGCTGCCGTTTATCCCATGTGACTTTGGTGTGAGAGGTGAGGTATAAAAATAAGCATTCACATTCACACCATTAGACATTTTCAGTTTTGAATCAAGTTGCCGTGCATGTTTTATTTTTTTTTCAAATTTAAAGGGGAATCAGAGCAACCAGAAAACCCCAAGCATGCACAGAAATAACATGCAAACGAGCCCAACACTTCTGAACTGTGAGGCATCGACCGTGCTGCCTAACGATGATGTCTTGAATAGAAATGAAACACACCTGCAGGTGAAAAATTACAACTTGCAGTGACGCATTATAGAAATCAGTTCTAGATTTAGTCATCACGCTGTTTTGTTCTATTGTCGCTGCCATCCAGTGACCTCAATAAGGCAGTGAAAAGCTTGGAGGCTACAAATGTGGGAGGTTTTTGTCTCATGTTGTCCCACATAATTGATTGCCATCATTAGCGCTGCATGGAGTGACCTTGCTCAGAGGGCCAATGGCAGTGCATACGCATGGAAGAGAGAGAGAGAGAGAAATGTTTTCATAGACCGTAATGTCTGTGCCGTTGGGTGAACTTTCTGAACGAGCATGGAGGACAGCCACACTGCCTGGTTCAATAGTTGCTGATTTAATGACTGGCAGGGATGACGAAACTTCCATCAATGGCAGTTTCCGTGGCCGCTGATTTAATAGAAATTGTTGTGCAGGAAACGGTCCACTCAGATGCATGAATCCAGCATGGCTTACAATTATGATTTAAGAAACAAACAAAAAAATGGTTACGATATTATCGTTTAGACAACAATAAACAGTCTACTGTATGTCATGCGAAGCCTCGGTATACTTTATTGTGAGATTTCAGGGTACCTCCAATGAGCTCAGTTCAGCAAGCATCAAAGAATTGACTGCTTTCTTAAAAGAAGAACGCCAGATGAAAGAACAAATAGACATGAGGCACATGCATACAGTGCATGCGGTCCATGCACAATGAACCCCCCCCCCCCGCGTGCATTAGCCTCCACAAGAAAACCACGAAACCCAGTGCATAGTAAACAGCGAGTTCAAAGCCGGCAGACCTCGTCTTCATACGTTCATACCGTGATCTCATAATCAATACCAAAGATTTCATACACATTTGTAAAAGCAGACAATAATTTACTGCCCCCTTGCTTCTACTTCCATTCATTATCTCAGCCCCCCGCTGTTAAATTCGTCATATGCTCAACAGGAGGTTGTGCGGGAATACTTTCCTCTGATGCGTTGCTTTTGATCCTCTTAACTCCAATCTTCTGCCAAGTTTGAAAACCATTGTGCTGCCTTCTGAGCATTCCGAGGAAGAATTAGTGTGTGAGGATTTGAACAGCCACGGCCAAATGGGTGAGCATCCCTCCTCATGTGACTGAGCGAGGAACAATTTGGGCAGCATGCAATTTGACACTGGGCAAGACATTTGTTTCTTGAATGGTGACGCCACGGTGATTTGGGAGGATCAACGGTGCCAGTCCAATAGACAGCATTACGGGCCACGGGCTGGACACAGTGAGCTTAGTGCAAAGCCTCCAAATTCAAAGTAGATTAGGGCTGACAGAGGAAATTGGATATCAATAGCGGCCAAAGGATTTGGCAGCTGTACAGAGGCCCGATGCTCCAGCCCCACTTCAGTGCCCATCTGAGCCCAAACCCGGCTGGTGCAAATCTGTCTGCAGCCAAGCAGTGTTTCCAGAACGTTTTGCTCACAAAAAAACACCAATGTCACCTCTAAGGGCACCATCATCTGAAAGTTTCAAAAGAGGTTTGTTTTGTTCTTTAACTTGACGCACACACCTACCCATCCGGCGCTCCGTTCCTAAGCTGAAAATGGGATGCTAAGATGAGAAAAGACAGGTTCTGCAGGAGCAAACACCTTCAGCCACCACCCCACGCGGCGTAGCCCTGCACTTTGAATACCAAGCAGCTTCATAAATTGGAAATGACAAGGTGATACATGTGGGTAATACGTTTTTCTGTCCTACTGGCTGACATTGATGTTACACAATAATCAAGCTCAGCGCTACGTCAGGGGAAGTGGAGACGGGGTGCCAAGTTGTCACTAGAATTCCGGTAACGCCAATGGAACAAGAGCAGAGTGAATGTGATTACGATCCTTATGTGGTGCTATTTGTTGAGAAGAAGCAAAGTACGGCAGCGCATTTCTGCTAAAGCGCAACTAAAGGGTAGAAAGCGTATTAAAGAGTAGGGGAGAACAGCGTGGTAATAACCTCCATTGATCTGGATGTAGAAGGTGATGAAACCGTGCAGCTCAAGGAGGCTACGGCAAAGTGCTGTACTGTTGAATATAAATAAGCCTTGACACCACATCTGCAGTGGTCCAATTCACTGCCTTCAGGAAGAGCACAGGGAGCATTTGATCAGAATATCTTCTCTGAGATGATCGGCACCGGTGAGAATGTGCCCGGTGAGTTCACAACTAAACTATGAAGGGAAATCAACTCAACTGACCTCAAGGGATTAAATGATCCTGTCATCATTTACATCGTCTTCTATTTGCCCTGCATATATTCGTCCTTCGACATAAAGACATTGACGTGCACGCCAGTGAAATCCTCTGGAATATAAGTACATGACAGCATTGAAAAAAGAAAAAGATTAAAAAAAAGATTTAAAAAAAGATCAATATTGATCCTGATTTGGATCAATAAACACTGAACAAAAAACAAAAAACACTTCTGGTCATATCTAACACATAATGTAAAGCTGCCATTGGGACGAAACCTTTTTCAAAATTTAATATTTTTCCAGAAATCTATACTAGTGGTCATTCCAAATGTGTGTGTGTGTGTGTGCGTGTGTGTGTGTGTGTGTGTGATCTTTAGTGACCAATCTAAAGTGCTGAAAAATGGCTTGCTCTCTTTGACGATGCAATGTTGAACAAACATTTTTGGGGGTCTCCTGAAAAGTGATTATTTTGGAGGTACAGTCAAACCTCGGTTTTCAAACGTCTCGGTTCTCGACCAATTTGGTTTTCGACCAAAAATGTCAATTTTTTTATGCCTCGGATGACGAACAAATTTCGGTTCTCAAACAAACTGAGCGCACTTAAATGCATCATTTGAATCCTCTTGCCTTCCTTACACAAGGAAGTGACGCTTCCTCGGGTAGACGAGGAAGTGACGCTTCCTCGTGTTGCTTTTCATTGTGAGCAGACGTGTTCAATAAACATTTTTATTTTAAAAAGAGCGTGATTTCGGTTTTCGAACAATTCGGTTTTCGAACAGCCGTCTGGAATGGATTATGGACGAAAACCGAGGTTTGACTGTACAAGGATTCTGCCTGACGCGGGCAGTCTTCTAAAATTGCATTACCTGACATTACAGTGCATCTTTATGAATGTAGCGTTTTCACAAGAGCTGCAGCTGTAATGAAGCACTTTACAGAGCATTTAACATAAAACATTGACAATAATACAATTGTAACAACCATTCCCACGTACGCCTTGTTGTTTGAAGTGGTTACAGTATTATTTTTTGGGGAAAAAAAATCATCTCTCCCTACTTTTATTTGTAATTATTATTTTAAAAGTTGTCATGCTGTGGCAGGACGAGCTTAACAGAGACTGTTATGGCATAAGTCAAACGTGTGTCAGTCACAAGCACATGCACACCCACGCAGCATCTTTGTGCTGGTAGTTTTAGCAGGTCAAGTATTTCAGCAAAAAAAAAAAGAAAAAACAGTAAGAAGCAATTGGGCAGTTCTTGAAACAAGTAAATGTATCACCTCTCTCGTTCCAGCACGGCCACAACCCTCATGAGGGTATGTGATTCAGAAAATGGATGGACGGTTGAATAAGGATTCATTGACTCACGATGCATCTACAGTGAAACTCCTCTACAACGAAATTATGTTTGCAGCCAGAAATTTTTCACTACAGGGGACTTTTCACAATTGCAAATTTGATCTCAGACGTAAACACTACAAAAAACACAAACAAAAAACGGATATGTGTACATTTTTATTCCAATAGCGCATAAGTATGAGCATACACTTATTTGACACTTCATATAGCCAGCGTAGAAAGAAAAAAAAGGAAGACATTTACGATCAGCGTTCACTTTCACTTACATCAATTTCTTGCAAAATGTCTTTTACTTTGCTTCCTCCATCTTTCATCTTTATTACTTTTATCCTGTTTTCAAGCATTAAAGCTTTTCTTTTCTTAATTCCTTGTGAAGAGCCTTGGTCTGCAAAGGTCCATTTTGTAGCCATTTATACCAACCAATGCAGCGTTCGTGCTGTGTCTGACACTACGAGTGACATTTCTAACCACGTGCTAACAATAACAAATACTTCCCTGTACTACTGCGCATGTGTCAACCAGTGTGGTGGTTGCTGTTGCCGTTTCCGAGCTAAGCGGTAGGAGTCGCTGTGGCAGGCTGAGGTTGGATTAGACTTTTGCGGAAGGCTTGTTTTCATTGTAGTGAACCTCAGTGGGAGGCAAGGGTGGAGAAAAGGATTTCGCATTACGCAACAGGGGGACTTTTCATTGTAGGGGTTAGCAGAAAGGAGGGAATGGCTTTCATGCATGACGATTTTTTCACACTAGGGGGTATTTTCACACATGTAGGTTTCGTTGTAGAATAGTTTCACTGTACCCATTTTTCATGTGAGCATAAGTATTGTAACATGTGATCCAGCGGTGTGCAACCGACATGAGAAGTCAGAGCTGTTTTTGAGTGAAAAACAAACAGTGGTCGAGCTGAGACAAGTTGCAAAATAAATCAGAACAAGAAATACATCAGTCACTCGGTTGATTTTCTTTGAGAGAGTTTTTATGCTGGATGCTCCTCCCTGATTTTTTCCTGATCTTATTTCTGGGTTTTGGATTGGCATGGTCGGGAATCGAACCTAAGGCATCTCCACAAAAGCAGAATGAATCGCTCTACACTGGCAGTGCGTGAAAGCGAAAGAAGTAAGCCGGCAGAACCAAACAGCTGTGAAATCATCCCAAAAGAAGAGCACAAATGTTTGATGATGTAAATGAGTCAGACGCTTGATGCACTCATTGCAAGTATTTGCAACTATTAGGCCTTACTCCTTCCATCTATTTTAGGTTTAACTGTTCCAATGTGTTTGCTTCCCTAAAATGTGTTGCATCACACACAGTCCTCCAGCAGAAGCAGAGCCAGATGTAAATACCTGGAAATAAAAGCCGAATCGATGGCATATCGTCGACCCGAATCAGTCAAAAACAAAAGTAATTGGCCTCAATGTTTCAGCTCCGTTTGATGAGGAGTCTGAAGTTTGGGATTGGAACTCTTCTGGTGGATTGCGGTTGGTGATTCTAAACCATCCATCCATCCATCCATTTTCCGAACCGCTTTATCCTCACTAGGGTCGCGGGGGGTGCTGGAGCCTATCCCAGCTGTCTTCGGGCAGTAGGCGGGGGACACCCTGAATTGGTTGCCAGCCAATCGCAGGGCACACAGAGACGAACAACCATCCACGCTCACACTCATACCTAGGGACAATTTAGAGTGCACAATCAGCCTGCCATGCATGTTTTTTTTGGAACGTGGGAGGAAACCGGTGCACCCGGAGAAAACCCACGCAGGCCCGGGGAGAACATGCAAACTCCACACAGGGAGGCCGGAGCTGGAATCGAACCCCGTACCTCATCACTGTGAAGCCGACGTGCTAACCACTGGGCTACCGGGCCGCCTGATTCTAAACCTTCCCTTTGAATTTGACATTTCACCAAATGTGCATAAGGGAGGCTGCTACCACTGGCTGCACTGCAGTTTAGCTTTCGGGGATTAAGCAGATATCAGGGACACCATCTTGGTGCAGGTAGGCAGGCCTGACATGAACAGGCTGAACACATCCTCTTATGTAGTGGAGCACTGACAACTACGCCTGAGCAGATAACATAAAACCTTAGGCAGTGGTACTGTAATCACAATCCAAATGCGCTCACAGGCCCGCTTCTCCTTTTCGGCTGATATGATCACGCGGGTGCTGGCGCGCACGCACACAAACACACGCAAGGTTGAAAACCTCGACACGGTTTGTTCAAAGCGACTTTAGTACTTTGCCTCACTTGTACAATGTACTGTGGTATTTGTTCTCTGCAATAAATAGGCCTACTACCCGCCCGGGGAACATATCCACATCTTGTGTAAGCAAAACACATCTTGAAAACATACACACTTTGTAGGTGCAGATATTCTCTCTACTCCACGCAGAAAGTTGCTGCAAAGTAAAGAAATAAACCTTCATGCTACGCACACCACTTTTCTACCACGCCGGTTGTGTCAAGCTATTGCTAGTTACTCTTTTCATCATGAACAGGTGCTTGTCTCTCACAGTCACACGCTTCCAAACACAGATGCAAATTTGTGCTCCTGCGGCTGGCAGCCTCGGCACCTACAGAATACTCAGACATGAGGGGTACATCGGAGACGTTCAGACAAAACATGCTCTCACACACTATGCAGACACTGAGCTGAACAAGGTCGGGTCTAACGAAAAATGAATGGTTGTCGTTGACACAAACTAGACATTGGCCAAGAATTGATGTCCATGCTTTGTAATAACGGTTTTGCTCTTTTCATATTGTATATGAAGGAACATTGAATTGAAAAAAAAAATACAAATAGGTCTCTGTGCAGGCTGCCCACCCATAAAGTTAGAAATTCAACAACTAAGTACTAGTAATAATCTTTTATTCCCGCCTATTTTTGAAAATGTGTCTACGAACGAGCAGTTTTGTACTTGCACTCCCCAAAACAAGGGGGTTCATTAATGTAATCCGTACTACACATAGCATGTCTTGGCAGCTAGGTTGGTCGAAGTTGCAGGGCAAATGAACAACTCTGGCAGGACTAGAGAAGTAATGGTCAACATCGAAAGAAAATCAGAAGAAGCGCGGGTTTGTGGGGGCGAACAATGCTCACAACATTAGCTTCTGATAATACAAGTGATAAAATGATACGGCTAAATTGTCGACATGTGGGAGGACATGTGCCATGCTGCAACGCATATTGGCGAATGTATTTTCTGGGGTTTGGGAGTGAATCGCTGGCTTCACAAAGGATCGTTGAAATGGATTTGGACGCTTGATTGTGTATGTGGGGGTGGCGATATGGTTCAATTAGCCAGCGGTGGCTTTTCACATCATAACCAGAGTTGCATTGAGTTTTCCGGATTCAACAGGGTAATTCAAGATTACCGTGTTAGCCTCACACGTGGACATCATTGTTGTTGGTACCCCTCTGTTATGAAAGCCACCCCCACAACGATCACTGAAATAACCTGACAATGGCACGACTAATAACAAATGACATTTTCTTGAAAAACAACCAGTGGAAATCATGATCTGTTTTATTTTTGCGGTCAACAGAATTATCTTTAAAACCAAACGTCAATGAAAATGGCCAAAATGATAAAAACGATGGTCAACCTTCAGATTTTATTGTACAACTTTTTGGAGCTATCGCTGCGATTGCTGTCACTCTCAATGATACTTTTGGCATGTCTCGACAGGTATTTCGGTCCACTATTTCGGCATAACATCGTGGGCGTCTCCCATCCCCAAAGTTGTGAGTTCGTTAATCAACCCCGGTGACCAAATGTCCTTGAGCACGACATTGGACCCCAATTTGCTCCCAGTGGACATGGCAGCGCCATGCCTGAGTGCAGCCTCCCGGTAGTGCGTGAAAGGATGAATATGGGCACCATTTGGTGTGACTAAAGCACAATACACGTGCCCTCGATTTACCATTCACTATCAAAGACTACTTTAACGTGCGTTTATGTGAGCTTTGAACGGTGCCCTCTCTGGACTGTCTGTTTCAGGTTCTTTCATAGATGTCTTACAGTATTCATATCGATTTCAGATTATTTTTTTGGGATTTGCAAAGATTTTTGGAAACCTATTTTTACGTTTCATTTTCATTTGAGTGATTATTGAGGATTGCCTTTCATGAACAAAAGGGTACCTGAAATTTTGTGCGTGTGGATGATATCTAAATTAAGTTGCTGGCAGGGCGGAAGACGAGGCATGTCTGCATTCGGTAATATGTCCATGCGCCACAAAAATGCTTTCACTGTCTTGGTAAAGGGTTCTCCGGAACTTTGTTCCACTCATAGAAGCATCGTAAGAACGAAGACAGCTCCTGCAATATCCTACCCTGAACACCTGCAGGTATGCACCAGTAAGATCCACGGCACTGGTTGTCAACATAAACTGGGCTCACCATTGGCCCAACAGTATGGGGGACAAGATGATGGCTGATATTCTTTCAGCTGAACATTACTTTATGTTTTTTTTTTGTTTGTTTCTGCTGTATCGCTTCAATGCATGCACTAACCATAATGTGTTGGATCTTTGAGAGATCTGTTTTGTGTCTTTTCTTATCCACAGAATAGTTCTGTTGGGAGTATACATACCCAATCCGCACCATAGTGAAACTCTAGATCTTCTAGTATTAGACAGACAATAATCTGATTTATTAATGCGTTTTGTTTCAAATACATTTAAACTTCCTTCCTTCCTTCGAACAATATATTAATTTCCTTGCTCTCTCTGATTCATGTTCCTGGTATATGTCTTAAATTACCGAATTGCGATAAGTCTGCTTGATATTTAACAAAAGGTTAGCTCAATATACTGTACTTCAGAGGGAGGGATTTAAATCTCCTTTGTGACCGATAAAAAAACAACAACAAAACAAAAAACCCTAAACATGAATAGATTAACTTCCGAATCTGGTGGCCAGAAAGAGGGATGAGTGTTTCTGTCGTCAGCACGTTATCTCTCTCTATGCGCACTCACTCTGCAGTCACCAAGTGCACATCAGACAGCCTGGTGGCGTGATAACCTCCGTGGGCTGGCTGTCCCCAGCTGCCACCGGCACTCGCAGGTGAAGCTGCAATCTCCATGCAGCAGGTGGTGCGGTCAGAGGCCACGCTGCTCAGTACGAGCCTGGTAAATAAATTATTCCACCCATCGGGCTCGCTCAGCTTCAAGTTCGGGTATATAGCCTTTCCTTGAGTCAGAAATTGTCAAGTGGGTATAGATTTGGAGGGGATTAACACTCACCAAGGACAGTACTCACAATAGACTAGTCGTGCTGCGCTTTGCTCACCTGACACAAGCCCAATACATTTGGCGATTTTTGATAATCACAGCTTTGAACAAATGAAATTAACACTGCGGCGTTGACTAGTATTGATGTGAACGCTACAGCCTGAATGCTTAAAAAGCAGTGTGAATGCAGGCCAGTAGACATGAGAGAGAGGGAGGGAGGTCAAGCATGGTTTGAATGACCTTGCGTGAAAAAAAACAGGATTTATTTTCAAACAAAGTAACACAAAATGCTCTTCGGTGTTTTGCCGTAATTTTCTGATTTTTTCACACGCTTTGAAACCTGCATCTTAAGGGTCGTGTTAAGGGGGGGTTAATATACAACAACCCTTTAGTGTAAATGCAGTATCTTCTAATCTTAAAACATGGCTGGATAACTGTGGCATACAGACAAGTGAGGCCGAGATCTTAGCAAACTGTGCTTCTTTCTTAAATTCGGTGGTTGAGGGACTTATCGGAGCGGCACGTCTCAGTGGGACAGTGGTCATTTCCCAACCTGGAGGTTGCTGGTTCAATCCCTGGTTCAATCCCTGACCATTGCGACCATGTCAAATTGACCTTGAGCAAGATAGTGAACCCCCCAGTTGCCAGGTGAATGAGGTAACAGTGTGAAGCGCTTTGACTGCCCATACATTACAGTACTTTGCACCCTGTGTTTCGTTACTCTTCTTTTATGATGTAATGTTATGAACATAGTGGGTGGGAACGATCAACATCCTGCCAACACACCCTCCAATGGAAACAAAAAGCCAGATCAGGAGTTACCATTCCAAATAAAACTGTGGTGCGAAAATGGCTTTAATCATTCGGCACACTGAGTTTGGTTCAGTAATTATTTCAATTTCGCCCCCCTAGCAAACTAGTCAACATAGAGCATTTAGAGATGAGGTAATGATGTTAACCTAAGATTCACCCTGCATTATCAGGGGATTTAAAATGGATCAAACACGCACTTGGGAGTGCTTCTTTGGGAATGCGTTTTCATCAATGCGCCAAATGTACATAGTGACGCCATTGGTTCGTCACGTCATACATCATGTATGAGGGATTGTGTGGCCATGATGTAAAAAAAAAAAAAAAGAAAAAAACCTCATGAGAGCGTTGCTATGGTGACAAAGAACTTATAAGGTTAAAAATGTAAATCATATGTACATGTTGGACGAGAACCTAATGATGTGCTTCCTATGCTGCGGTTGCAAGGGGACTCAAATGAATACTTAGGCCCACGAAGGACTTTGGTGCTGGAATGCAGATAAGGATAACGCGTATGAGTCATGGTAAAAAAAGTAAAAAATAAATACATTTTTAAATGCTTAAACATTTTTTTTTCCCAGGCGTGCAGAGAGTATTGCGTATGTGTCAGGAGGGGGCTTGATGTGCTCCAATCACATGGTTTTTGACATTTTGATGGCTCTCCTCTGCTGTCCGATGAAACATAATATTGGATTGAGTCAGTGAGATGACCCCTCAAGTCAAATACAGTCAATGTCGATAAGTGCACGAGAGCTTAATTGTTGATGACAAGCACACTGCTATTTGAGTGGTAAAAATCTGGTCGCATATCAGCTGCAAATAAGCGCCCGGGAAAACAGCAGGATGTTTCCCTACCCTGAAAAATCGCTTTTGTCTCTTGATGCAGTGCAAAAAGGGCCTTCATTTGGGGAACAAAACTTTTATGTTGGTTTTCATAAATTATGGAATCTGGGTGAATTTGTAGCCATGTGTGGAAAGCCTTTAAAGTTGCTGGAGGAAAAAAAAACATGGGCTTACGGTGCAGGAAGTGGACTTAATGTTTCCCGAATCTCCATCTCGCATCCTTTATAAAATCAGTCTAGTTAAGGCCACACTGTATACAGGTGATATATGAATTGGAGGCGCAATTTGGGTCTGGTCGTCAGTGGTAAGCAGAGGAGCTTTTCACTGCTTTCCTACAGAAAAAGTTGAATTCTGATCTGTCTCTGCCAACGGTCAGTCTTGGAATATGATTTGAGACGCAGTAGTATGCAAATTTCACTGTTCAGTTTCATCACGGTATGAATCCGATGAGACGATAATTATTGCAATATCGTGGGAAAGCTTGTGATATTCCTGTAGGACGAACAGCATTACACTAATGACCTATGCCAGCTATCTTCGGATACACACTGAACTGGTTGACTCTCGTACCAAGTTCCTGAATGCTTGAGACGTTCTTGACCTCGCTACATCGTCCCTTTGCCATGTTCTCTTTTTGTTATAGTATTTTTGTATTGCCGCTATTCTCTGTCTTATTCTGTCTTGTCATTGGATTTCTCGTGTCCTTTTGAGGCAAACAATTTATGTTTTCCTTCTTGCCTTTTGCAAGCACTTCTTGGTTTATTGCATTTGTACTTTCATAGATTTTTGTCAGACAATCGATCTTGGCCGACATTTGTGAGATCCGCTTTGGTTCTGGACTTTCGGAACCCATGTCAGACATCCCACGAAATATACTGCAAATCCCAGCTATGCAAGGGCACGGGCGAGTGCACTAGTGCGATTGTTAAAATCTTAAAATGTACGGTGGAAAAGTATCGATTGCAGGAAGTCATGAGGCAAAACACAAAAATGATTTGAAGCCATAATCTCCCATGTGGTCCAGTGGTTAGCGTGTCGATCTCACAGCGCAGAGGTACCGGGTTCAATTCCAGCCTCCCTGTGTGGAGTTTGCATGTTCTCTCTGTGCTTGCTTGGGTTTTCTCCGGGTACTCCAGTTTCCTCCCACATTCCAAGAACATGCATGGCAGGCTGATTGAACGCTCAAGATTGTCCCTAGGTGGGAGTGTGAGCGTGGATGCTTGTTCGTCTCTGTGTGCCCTGCGATTGGCTGGCAACTGGTTCAGGTGTCCCCCGCCTACTGCCCGGAGACGGCTGGGATTAGGCTTCAGCACCCCCCGCGACCCTTGTGAGGATAAGCAGATCGGAAAATGGATGGATGGATGGATGGATGGCTCTTCCATGTACTTAAGTCAGAAAAAGCGCACAGCCAAGAAATTTTCTGGCTGCGCAGATTCTCCCATGCACAGAACTCCATTAATTATACACCTTTTTGCCAGCAACAGTATGCACGATGGGTGGAGCAATCATAAAACATGCCCGTCAACCCGTGACTTCCCGTGCACGCTCCTGTAAACTTTTGCACTTTGCCTCTTATGTAGGATGGAGGCTAGTAATTTCAGCACCCCGTGAAGGTGAAATTTGGATTCAAATACAACACGTCGCCACATGTAAGAAATATCTTGAAAGCTATCAAATGTATATCAAGACAAGACAAATCTCTTGTCAAAGACCTTCCAGGAAATGGCTATTTAGAGTGTTTTTCTTAGCAAAGGATATCAGTGGTAGCTGACTTTTTTTTCACCGACAATTGTAAAGAGCAATTCCTCTCCTAACATGATGCCGGTGGCCAACAATAAAAGACAAGCTGTTGGAGTTTTTGGAAAGTGCAATAGTCCCACAATACTGTACAGTCATTGTAATAACACAATGGTGACTTCTTACATGGTAGATTCAGTCATCCACCAGGTCTATGACACGAGAAAAGTTGGGAACCATTGAGCAAAAGAACAGTCCGTACATCACCCCAATATATTATTTTTTTTAATTGACGTTGTAACATGCATTCAGTCATAAGTAAAATATTCTGATGCAATCTCTTTTGTTGGATTTATTTCATACAAACTAAAAAACATGCCCTCCATTAAAGGTGTGTGTGTTTTAGATGGAGCGGTGTGCAGGTATTGAAGTCATTTTCTAATTTAAAATATGTTTGATGGATTTCAATGGATGAATGGACTTCATGGAGGTCATAGTGTGCAAGCCCAGACGCATAAAAAAAGGACTCGCTCATAAACGAGAAAACACAGCCCATAGCTCTCCAGCCCCTCAGTAAAGCTCGTCACTAAATATCAACAACGAAAGCTCAATGTAATTTCTACCCCAACCATGCAGACAATTACAGTGGCGGCTTTATTTGAAAACAGTCAACAAGAAATGTCTCTCATTAAACACCTAATTAAAATTCCCATACAGTCAATGTTAAGAGGTAACAGAGAGTCTTGTCTATCGGCTTAATGAGGCTAATTGGTATTTGCTCAAGTGCTCATTGTATTGACATCTCATTGGGCAAACAAATAATAGATGTAACGTGAAAGAAAAAACCATGAAGGTTTGGAGTTCATGGGACTTGATTAAAGTGAGAGCAGATGCTCTCTAGAAATTTTGAAAAAATGCAAAGTACTGAAAAAAATTGCTTACTCTACTAGTAGTATACTGTATATTGTATGTGGAGCTTCAACCACCCCCCCTCTGTTCAATTTTTATGAAAACATACATTTATTCCATTTTGGGATGATGCTGTAACTTCACAAGATGTGGAAAAAGTGAATCGCTATACAAACTTTCCAGATGCACTGTATTTTCAGTGTACATCGAATGGGCGTAGGTCGTAGGACATTCACCTCGGCCTGTCACAAAAACACACTTTTTAAAATGATATTTTTTCATTATTACATAAACGTGATAAGAGCAAAACAATGAAACCAACATAATATCAAATATAAAACCTCCAAAATTTATGAATACAATACACAGTAAATACAGCGATGAATCCAAGAGGCTAAAAGCAACTTTGGTGTTCTTCAACATCAATTTGTAAAGAGTTTTTTTTAAAAGCAGAAGCAATCTTAACCCTTTCATGCACCCTGTCACCTGATAACATGATACGCTGTCCACTGTTGTACCCGCTGTCCCTGAAAGGGTTATAATGGCAAAAAAACAGAAGTAAAGAAATGCTCAACCAAAACAAAACAGCTGGATAATGACATCCATCTATCCACGGAATTACAAAACAATATCCATTTCCATGATCTGAATCAAATTATTTTGATCCTGTCAGCGAACCATCAAACCAAGCGGTAATGGAATATATATATATATATATATATATATGGCCTTTCTATCACACACTGCAAAGTAATGTTATTTATTAATAGCACAATACACACTCACACACCAACATGCATTCTTTGAGGCAGAAGCTTAAATTGGCACATAAACATGCATAAATCAGTGGGATAAAATACATTAGGAGCCAATAAACACTTTTTTGGGTTGGGTTGTATAATAGAGGCAATGCGAGGAAAACACATTATCGTGTGGCCACAGTAGTAATTGTGGTTGTTAATGTGGGACCAATTAGCAAGACCCATCAACTGGCGTGTTCTAAATGGACAATTAGATTCGATCAGATTAATGGCTCACTGCCAGAGCCGAAGAAAAGAAAAGACAATTTACACAATCATTGGCCACTTTTTGAGTCTACTTGTACACTCTAATAAGAGCCAGTATTATGTTGCTCCTGATACATGTCTTCATTTCCGAGGGCTAAGGAAACCTCCAATTTGATGCAGTCTTGTGCAAGAAAATAAAAAACACCAAATGTCATCCTAATGAGAAAAGCGAAAATGTTTGTTATTGTACAAAATGCTATAATGAACTACATAATACATCCAATTCATATTCCATATCAGCTCGCGAAATGAGATTGTGTTTGGTTGACCCACTATCTTCTGGAGGCGTACTGGTAGTACTGCATTCAGCAAGAAAAATGGACCTTATTAATGCACTGAATAATAACATTCTATTTTGCTCAATGGATGAAAACAGGTAAATATGTGAAGTAAGCATTTACTTGAAATACCGTCATGGAGAAAGTCATCATACCACCCAAATGAAGTTAGCAAATAAAGAGAAAAATGTTTGTCGCAACCCCCTAATGCACTTTAAGCATTAATATAAAAGTTATACACATACATATAATGCCAGAAATTGCATCCTCATGGGCATATGAGAGGATGGACAAGGATGCAGCTCAGAGAGAAATGCTCTGCTAGCCAAGTAGAAATTTAGAAGTTTGCGAATAAACAAAATTTAACACACTAATATTGCATTGTCAGGTAAGTTAGTACATAAAAACCGAACCGGTTTGTTCTGTTGCGCTTTGTTAATAATTTAATAATAGGAGAACTAGCTTGTTCTGATATCTTTTTTATTTATTTTTTTACATTTTGGAATCAGTCAAGCTGAGTTGGTTTTAAAATAATGAAATGATAATGAAAAAAACCTCATATTTTATGTGTACTTTCCTTTCATTAGTCCAGGTTTATTTACAAGAAAACCCGTTGTTACTATGTAATAATATCATAGTGAACTATTGTATCAAAATCGACTTTATCGTATTGATTTACAGTATATCATTAAAAAAGCGACATGTCGCTTTGTGTGGCATCATTAGGCCTTACATTTGATTGTTTCGGTCCAAAAAAAATGTGTCTTTACGTCCCATTACTGGTACGGACATTTGTCACAGATCCGGTTCAAACGTTCTGTCAGCCATGCATGACATGATCGGAATGGCAACAAGAGGGCACACGTTACTAGTATCCATGGCTGGTACTGGCAGCCTTCGGAACGCTCAATATTCCTATTCCTTTTCCACTTTTGATCTTTAACCCTGGAGAACCCAAGAACCTTTTTCTTCTTTGAAAAATGAAGAATTATACATTAAATGACTGCTATATGTTCACTGAACACCAAAATATATGTTTTTCCAAATACTCAATGCTTTAATCCTAATTTAGGATTAGGGCCAAATTTGACCCTTGGGATTTAAAGGCGGCGGCCGGTAGCCATTTGCACGTCGGCAGAATTTATAGCTCCGGGGCATGTTCTCCCCGGGCTTGCGTGGGTTTTCTCCGGGTGCTCGGTTTCCTCCCAATTTCGACCTAAATTGTCCCTAGGTATGAGGTGAGCGTCTCCAGGGTTAGGGTGTCCCCCGCCTACTGCCCGAAGAAATCCAGCACCCCCCGCGACCCTATGAGGATCAAGCGGTGGAAAATGGATGGATGGATGGATGGATTTAAAGGCAGCATGGTTTTCCCCCGTGGGGTCTCCAGGGTTAAGAAATGATCATGTTCATGGTTTTCCAACAATATCCTCAAGTTCAAAAGGAAAGAAAAACAATTGGGCCATCTACCATTTTTTGAAACTCTTATTTATTTTAATTATTTTTGCTCCATTATTAAACCTTTCACCAAATAATAATAACCTAAATCAGGATTTTTTTTTTTCCTCAAGTGATTTTATTAGTCTTTAGGCATGAAGTGGATGGTACCAAACATCAGGGTTTATTGTAGAGGTTGATGCACAACTGTGACATTAAGATTAATTAATATAAGAGCAAACAACATGTGAATAGCTGTCCACGCTAGTAACAGCTGTCCCTGAAAGGGTTACATATCAGGAGAGGAGGAGTTGCCTGCTGCAGGGGAGCCTAATGGCTTGTCACTTGCCTGCTGCATAGTAATGACTGCATATGTGGCTTTGTAAATCAGAACACACACACACACACACACACACACACACACACACACACACACACACACACACACACAAAGAGAGGTAATTCTGACGGACAAACAAGAACGGACGACAGGCATAATTCAAGACACTCTTTTACTCCAGATACACTGCTAGCTAATTACTTCTAATCTTTCTCAAAGGTTTACAGCTAGCTCGCGCTTTACTTGATAACACACAGCAGGCTATGTACTTTGACCTATGCTGCTTTTTGATAGCATGACGATTCTCAAGTGGTCACTGGGAGCTTGATTTTTGAAAATCGCTCGAGTCACTGCAATAACCACACACACAAAGCAAGCGAACTGACCTGTTGATTTTTCTGTATCCCCCGTAACAATATATATCAAACATAAATTGTTGTTATGCTATATAGTTGCATTTCCGATACCTTTCTTTCAGTTGCAGATGAATGCGACTGTACTTCAATGTTCGCTATCCATACTGATGCTCCAGAATTTGGCTTTTGATTGAGGACCTCTGTTGCATGGCATACTTCTCTTTAAAAATCAATACCAATACAGTCTGTTGATATGAAGCGTCACATGAAATGTAACTTGAGAATAAAACTGAGGGGGAGATTTGCTCCAAAGAGAACAAAAGAGGAAATCCAAAAGTAGAAATGCATGTTTGTAGTTTACCCAAATCTGTCTGACTCATTAGCAGCTCAGGATGTCGGAACATGTGGCTGCCTTGGGGCTTGGACTCAACTTGACATATTGGTGACATCAAAGTGAATATGCAAAAGCCTTCACGGGTGCTGCGCTGCTTACTTTTGACAGACGCTTCAATATACAGTACGACCACCTGAATCTATGCATTTGTCAGACAGATGCATTGTTATGTCATTGGGCATATCAATCAGTCACAGAGTTACATGAACCAGAATATTTGCTGCAAATCAGTCAAAACTTTGAACTGAATATACTGCTTGATTATACAGCAGTAAAAATTCAAAGTGATGTCACATTGAAGGCACTAAAAAAAATGACCCAAATCATTGTTTGATGCATTCAGAAAAAAATAAACAAAGATCAACCAATAGAAATTCTTTGTGCTGTCACAGGGGAACGTCTTCGGTGGAGCAAGCGTTTTGTTTCGTGGCTAGGCAGGCAACCTCCTTCTTCCCAGTTGTCACCATTGTCTGCTTACTCACATATGAGAAACGTCAACACTTTAGAGTAGAAGAGGGAACTTTCCATTTTGGTTTGAGTGATGCCTGCACTCTTCAACTCACCGTCAGAGTCTCTGTACCACACACAAAATGCAATCTTGTGTGTCTTTCAATCTCAAAAGGCAAATATTTCTTCCATCTGATGAATGATGTCTAGTGTTTAAAGCAACCGTATGCAGTTATATTCAGAGGTGGACATTCCTTAAGTAGTACTCCGAGCATGGCAGGCTCACTGTCCAGCGTGGATGGTTGTTCGTCTTTGTGTGCCCTGCGATTGGCTGGCAACCAATTCAGACTGCCCGAAGACAGCTGGCTCCGGCACCCCCCGCGACCCTAGTGAGGATAAAGCGGTTCGGAAAATGGATGGATGGATGGACATTCCTTAAGTAATGAGGGCAGGTCTGCCAGCCAGTCACTGATGGCCACCCGCTTTCCTGACGACTTACAGAAACATGCCCTGCCTGTCTTATTTGTTTGTTTACAGGGATAGATACAGCAGGGTTGCTTGAGAGGAAACGCTTTGCACTTCCTCTCCATTAGGTGGCGGTATGCACAAAAGAGCTGTAATCTGCTAATAAACTAAGAGAGGAAGAAGGAGGATACCATGGTGAAGAAGTATTGATCGTCATGGCAACTAGTTTTCGGTTTCCACAAGGATATATGAAGCGCAATAATCCATTGTCACAGAATGGAAATATGGAATGCCAAAGACCTGCCTGATTGTAATGTTCCTGCACTTACCAGGCGACAAAAATGTGCTGCTTGAAAACCAGATCTTTGGTTAAAAAAGGTTTGGCACCCCAGAGGAAATCATATGAGAGTTTCGTCTCTAGTATAAATGAGCTTTTATGTTCCATTAACATTTTTTTATGATATATTCAACCAAAGCAACAGACTTGTTCCAACCAATTTGGCAAAACTTCAGCAGCTCTAATCGGTGGCGGTGATGTATTGGTTCTACAAGATTAATTATCTCAAGATGATTCAGCAGCTCTAAGCTACATATAGTACAAAGCTGACACCCTTCTTTTCCTTGTACCTCTGTCATACACTCAGACTCGGTGGTGACATTTACTTAACATGAAGGGGAAAAAACATTTGCTACCAATGGCATTTCTTCTCTAACTCCCTGTTTGATGTAAGAAACTTTCTGGCCAAACTAGAATAGGTTGGCTTGTTTCAAGGGCAATTGTTGTGTCAAGAGTTGTGGTTTTAACACCCACGAGGCTGGTAAAATACTGCACAGTTGACTTTTAAAGCAACACTTACAGTTAAAAGCCAACATGAGTTGTAGTAAGATCACTGTCCCTCAGCAATCAATAGGACTAATAGGATTAATTTCACATTCATGGACTAATAATTAATCATCTTATTTCGCCCCACCCCCAAATTTTGACTTGACTTTAAGGACAAAAGCTTGGGCCACATCACAGGGCATATTGTGCATAACACAACCTCCCCCCGAAATAATTTTTTAGAAAGGCCATAATGCCTCTAATGTTATATTAAAATATTACGTAGAAGGCCACCTGTTTCAAGTATTGTAATGGTTCATAAAGTCCAATTTCAGTGGTGTGTCATCACTTATCTTTTTATTTTGTTTTCAATTTGGAACTAAGTTCATGCAAACGTATGACTGTCCGAATGTTGCCATCCTGACTTCATTCACTTCACGTATCAGTCTGCAGTGTAGGTCTACTGCAGGGGCCACCAATGTGGTGCCAGCAGGCATAAGACAGCCCCCGAGGACCCCATGAGTGACCCGCGGGCCTGTTCTAAATATAGATCACCAGTGATGGGACAATGTGATTTTCGAAGAATGTTTTAGGAGTGATCATTTGAAAACATGAACACTGGCAAGGATTTATTAAAAAAAGAATACTAATTAATAAAGTGTTGCATATTGATATGCATCTGTTCCCTAATTGTGAGAAATAACATTATCAGTGTCTTGACATAAGGCTCTTTGGAATGACCTCCTGCTTAACGTGAGGCAAGACCCCTCTGGATTTTGACTCAAAATGAGACCTGGCATTGTTTTGGTGTTTCATGGTGTCATGATGACAAAAGACATATATTTGGATTTTGGATGGAAGAAAGGTGCACATTTCTTTCCATCCAAAACTGTTGTACCTGATGCAGTTTGTAGAACACTAATTATTTCAGATGGGGTAATTGCAACCACCTGGGAATGGCCAATTGTTGCTTGGACCTGATTGGCCAGAAGCTCAAGTGAACTCCCTTTATAAGAGGAATGAGGAAGTCACTGCCTGCTGGACAACTTGGAGAGAAGTGCTACATGTGGTCTGCTAAGAACTGGTCAACTGTTACGCCTGTAAACTAAAAAGCAAACTGGAAAATCCTCTTCCTGGTTCCTGGCTGAATTGCCTTTTTATTCTTTCTTCTCCTGGCCTGCTGTTTCGCCGCATAACACACGGCGTTTACTGTTTTTATATTATTAATTTGTTTTAACTGTCTTTGCTATTGTATGACAACATTTTACTCCATGGACAGCGCTGTGTGTGAAGCAATTGTTGTTTTTCAGTGTTTTTAAGCGAGCAAATGTGTTATTTCAGAAGTGTGTATCAAACTGGTCGCCCTTAACATTAATCAGTACCCAAGATTTAGCTCTCAGTTTCAAAAAGGTTGATTACCTCTGGTCTATCGCAACAGCTATAACCAACTTCATTCATTATGGTGGTCTTATTTTGTGTGCTATCTCCAGGTTTCCCCCCAATGTTCAAGGGCACAAGTGATTCATTACAGTGACAATGGCCACACACACGAATATATTGGACAACGATTTGATGCCACTTTCTGGGAAGTGATAAATTCTTATTCATGTGATTATCAAAGAGACAGACTCATATTTTAGCCTTGTGCACGGTGTATGATAGTACAATTATGTTGCCATTAAGATGATTCATTAATCGACAAAAAATAATTAAAGGGATACAAATTTGCTTCGTAAAAAAAAAATCACTCCGGATACAAACTTCATCAAAAAATCATCAGGAGGTTCTTTTCCTCATGTTTCCATTCTAATTGCACATCAAGGTGAGAACATTTGGCCCTCCCTGCATCACTACCCCACGAGAGGGCAGCTGCCTCCTCTCTCGCTGTGATTCCTCAGCCCTGCCTGGCAGCCTGGACTCCAGAGTCCTTTTTGTCATTTCCACTTCAATTACAGCCGCCCTCGCAAAGAGAGCTCCCACTGCACTGCGCATTTTCAGGTGTCCCTTGAAAGACAAACCCTCCTTGGCCAACGGGAGCCTTGCACATTTCATTTGAAGATGTGCGGGTCATCCCAAGTCATCTGACAATGGAGCGCCCCGATAATCACTTTTTTCCCATCTGATTTCCCTCAAAACACCATTGCCCATGACAAAGTAATGACAGCAGGTTCTGACCCAACGTGTATAATCCTTTCATACAGCCCTTCATTGGAGGGCAAGGGGTCACGTACAAACAAAACGGCAAACGGCAGCATTATATCAGAGAAAGGCAGTGAGGAGATGAGAAAATCAAATCAATTGGTCTTGCTCTGACACAGGAGTGGGGGTTAGGTTGCTGATGACAGACAGGGTCACAGAGTGCTGCGATGTGACTGCCACAGACACTTATTATGCTGCGGGTGTGATTGGAGGGGCGGGAGAGGAAGGGAGGTGGCTGTGCTGAATGGCAGAGCTGCCTCAAAATTATGTAGCGTGTGATGATAAGGAGTCCCTTTGGGCAAGAAGGGACTGAGAACCAACACCCCATTGCAGATGGATCCTTGTGTGTTTTGGCACGAGAATGTATTCGTGTGTGGCTGTCTTTCTGTGCCATCTTAGAGTTGGACAGCTTGTAGGCATTTCTCTCTACTTGCGTTTTGGTGCTAAAGTCGCAACAAGGTCAGCGCGGATGCCGCTGCTCATTGTCAGTCTGGAAGAAGGAGAATGTGGGAGTGAAAATGGGTGTTATCGCTGTCTTTGTGGGAGTGGCCCAAAGTATGGCTCACTGGCTGAGCCTGTGCTAAACCACCCATCCATTTTTTGGAGGGGAGGTGGGCCTCTTACATAACTTATGTCAGCTGTTCATGAGAGATTATCTCGATCAGGGGTGTCCAAACCTGGACCTCAAGGGTCACTGTCCCGCATTTTGTACATGTCTCCCCCATCCAACACACCTGATTCAAATTGTCAGGATCCGTATAAAGCTCCTTCAAATCTTGCTGATGAGCTGATCAAAAGTGTGTTGGATGAGGGAGACATGTAAAACAGGCAGGACAGCAGCCCTCGATTAGGGGAGCTGGACATACCTGTACTAGATTTTACAAATTATCTTTAAAGTTCTGAACAAAAAGAGTAAATAAGTCTCAACAGTGCCGACATTCAAACGATTGGCGTAGTACACCAAATCATAAGATCAGAAAACTTGAATTTGTCCCACAGTGGAGAAATTTGCATCACTGAGAGGTCTAAAAGGCTGCAAAATGAATCAGAAAATTATTTCAGCTTGGAATCAAGATCAAGAATAAGAAATGACGCTTCTGAGTCAAAAGTTCATATGAAGGCTCATGTGGCTAGGTAGCCCAGAGTCGAAATTAGACAGTCATGAGAAGAGGGCTGCACAGTGTACCGGTACTAAAATAGTACCATGATACCTCATCCTCACCAACAGTACAATCCTACCTACAAGCAACTCTCCAAACAAGAGGCAAAATAGGCTTGCTTCACATTGCTTATTTGTCACCCCAAGTTGACCTTAACTGTGAAGTTGACGCGTAAGACAAAGAGAATTAAACAACAAATATTTGCAGCCTTGATGCAAAATGCTATATATGGGCTAACAAAACTTAACATTGATGCTACTTCAACGTTCAAACAGCCCCACGTGTTATTCAGTTAGGTACCTTCAGTACCTTTGGATACTGTATTAATGAAGACATGGAAAACAATTGTACATCTGCATGCATCCCTCCTGAACACGTGGCGTGGTAAAGTGCTGGTCGTGAAAGATTCGGATGTTTAAGCGAGCTCTATGAAGTGAACGATGAGAGCTGGCTCCTGGTTGAGAGCAGATTTGTTGTTCTATATCTTTTTTATATTACTACTGCATGTGATTGGTCACAAAATGTGGATAGTAGAGTCTTTGAGGGCAGGGTGCAGACTTTGCAAAATTAAAATTTAATATCAGGCAGGCTCCACAAACAATCTGCATTACTTCTGTGAATGGAGAAAAGACAAGCAAGGGAACCTGCTGTGAATGAACGTGCAATGTGTCTCCTGCAGGAAAGGGCAAGTGATGGCCCGTGGACCACACTGCTTTTTGGGAGGGTGGGGATTATAAACATGCTTCTTCAACTACAATGGACCCTTGAATAATCATGACTCGGCACCATTCGTGGGTTTCTCTGGAATATTTTAAAAATTAAGACGAAAGGAGAAGAAGACTGATCTTTTTGTTTTGTTTTATTGATTTTTTTGGGGGGGTGTGGGAGCAAATCCACATTTTTGTGTAATATGTGTAGTGTGAGTTTATCAGTGTTTTTGCAGAAGATTTTGGTTTTACATAACAATTCCACCCCCCAAGCCCCCCACCCAGCCACCCCCGTGGCATTGCAATGGAGGTCCATTACACGCAGATTTTTGCTATTCATGGGACAGCCTGGTCTCTATCATCCAAGAATAGCAGGGTTCCACTGGATGGTTTCAAGTTGTAATATCACCATTCACCACTAGATGGAAAACATGGCAGAATTGTGCTTGCTCTTATGTGTGAGTAGGCCTAATTTTTTGTGGATTTAGAATGTGATATGGATGCCCATGTTTTGCCTTCTATGATTCTCCTGCTATCTTTCAAGATTGGGCCATAGTTGGCAGCCACTTGCAAGAACTCTTCAAGAGCTCTGCTTTTTTGTTGTTTTTGTCTTTTATTTTGTCAAATGGTGTTTGTTGTCCTTCGTGTGGACCCGTTGTGCACTGTTTTCAGCGTTTGGGCCACGACAATTGTCGAAGGAGAAGAATCTCGTCACTTTCAAACTTCGTGCCTCTTGTGAACGCCTTTTAAGGTACTAAAGAGGTGAAAGTGTCAAGGGGCAAAGTCTGGGCTGTAAAGGGGATGAAGGAGCAGTTCTCAGCCCAGCTCATTGATGGTCTCCACTGTTTGGGCTGCTGTGTGAGACCTTGCGTTGTCATGATGCAAGATGACTCCTTCTGACTGATGACCCCTGCATTTGTTCTTTGTCTTTCTTGACCTGCCTTAGCAGTACACAGTAGTTGGCACAAAGTTTGAAAGTGAAGATGAAGTCAAAAGTGTTGTGAGCAACTGGCTGATACATCAGTCCAAAGATTTTTACGCTGAGGGAATATGGAAGCTTTTGCACAGATGGGAAAAGTGTGTGACAGTGCTGGGAGACTACATTGAATGTGGGAGTTAATCAGCATAAAGTGTAGGTGCTTAGTTGCATGTTCTTGTGCGTGCATACTTCCTATGTTTGGTGGACTTGCCTTGTAGAATGTCAGTGTCGGTTTGTAGTGATCTAATCTTGCTGCACATAAATGTAATGCAACTATCTGTTGTTCCCCTTGAGATAGATGCATGTGGACAACTTTTAGCAAAAAATTAATAGAGTTAATGTTTTGTTCTCATTAAAGGTTTAAGAGTTGGATAAAGCTCACAATAATGTATAACTACAGGGAGCACTAGGCCAGTGACAAGTTTGGCAACAAACCAGATGGAGTGTGGATCCCACAAACGGAGACTCAGACAAACTATGATACAAGAAGGTTTATTTACAGAAAGACAAAGGACCAACAAAGTGTAATTAGAAATGGCTGCCGACAAAGAACCAGGAAAATCCAATATGGACAAAAGGCGTTTTTAAAAGGCAAGGTAAATTCCAAAAACACAAAACAGAAAATGTCCAAACACGCAAAACTTAAATTAGATGAGGTTAATGACCGAGCCAAAATACTTACCATATTTTCCACACTAAAAGGTGCACTGGATTAGGAGGCGCATCTTCAATGAATGGCTTATTTTGTCATTTTTTTCATATATTGTACGCACCACATTATAAGACGCAATCTACAATGCATCCACTAGATCAGGGGTGGGCAATCCCAGTCCTGGAGGGCCGCTCTCCTGCATATTTTCCAAATCTCCCTGTTGCTACACACCTGATTTGAATGATCAGATTATCAGTAAGCTCTGACGAGGCCTGATATTGAACCTGTTCATTGGAATCAGGTGTGTTGCAACAGGGAGACTTGGAAAACATGCAGGACAGCGGCCCTCCAGGAGTGGGATTGCCCACCCCTGCACTAGATGGAGCTACGCTCAAGGAAATGCCAACAGAACACTACACTCTGATTTATCTAGCGACGATCAGATGTCAGTAAAACCTATTTAATAAAGCAGTGACACAGTTCACTTCACCAACAGCAAGTTATAACATTGACTCGTTAACGTTGAACTCTCTTGCCGCTGCTCTATTTCCGTGTTCAACTGCGAAACCGATCGCCTTAAGTTTTCTAAGAATGTCTCTAGCAAGGAGCCATTTTTGGGTTGACATATTACCATAATGACCACACACAAGGCGCATCAGATTTTAAGGTGTGCTGTGAGCTTTTAAGAAAATGGAAGGCTTTTAGGTGCACCTTTTCGTACGGTACAAAACAAGAATCTATCGAAACGGGAGTTACTATGAACATGACTTCTTGACAATATCTTTTGAAAATAACTGCAAGCAAGGTCAGTAATCCTACAGCGACAAAGCATATTGACAGTCCTGAAATAGTTGACAAAGACTTGATTGGGAACAAGACACAGGTGCACCGCTGAAGACGCACATCCTCCACTCCGGCTGGTGCTGAAAAAGAAGTGCCTCTTGTTCAGGGTGTGACACGTGGTAATGACGGGAACTTGGTAGGGTGGAATTAGGAAGGAGCTCAATAGCACAATTATATGGACGATGAGGCGGTAACGATTGAGCGAGGTCTTTGCTAAAATCTTACTTAAATCATGATACTCTGGAGGTACTTAATCTAAAGAAATGTTTGCCGTGGGAATAACAGCAGCTGATCTTAAGCAGTGGGGTGGCAGAACAGACTCCAATTCTGGATACGTTTAATGTCATCTTTAGCCAAGGTACAATCGGAGGGACGTGAGACGGCATGACAAAAAACCTCTGTGATTCAACATGATTCCCTAAGGACATGGACTGGAGATAAGATCCATTGGGAATGGAAGAACGGGAAGCTATTTTTACTGTGGTTATGAGCCTAGCGTTATTCTTAACAATTCTATGCTGTTCCGTGCTGCAAATTGCGCACGATGGGTTTACCTACTCGGTCCATGCATTCCTGCTAGCACTTAGAGCACACTTTATAGTGTGTTGGTGTCCTACATATTCATTGCTGAGGTAGTTTTGTTGCGTTGTCGGCCACTTCACACATTATATCAGCAGCACTGTTAGTTGCATACCATTAAAGATGATTCCATCCAGGCACTCATATAGTTTTAAATATGTTTGTACAGGATTACATCCATATACATGTATAATACTTTGAGTCATTGAGTTTTTATAAACAGCCAGAGTTATCAATTGATTATCACACCTACCTTTTTGGGGAATCCAGTTGAGGAAACAGAGTCTTCAAAGTACTTGAAACATGAACGCTCGTTGACACCGGCGTGAAATTCATCCGCATTGCGAGAACAAAACTGTGTCATTCCAATTTTCTGGTCCATTTATGTGCCCTATTCATTTTGCCACTCAACTGTTTGCCTGAATATGAACAGTGCATCGCCGCACAGCACCGAGGCATTTCACCGAATAACTTGATAAGAATGGCAAAGAGCGGTTAACAGAACAATCAACAATGCAGTACAATAGTTGGGTGGCACTCTGCGTTCTGAAAATGACGTCACTCGCCGGAGATTGCTCAACAAAAGCTTCAACTACATAAGGATCAATAACACATTCATCTACCCGGAATCAATAAGAGCCCTTCCGGATATAGACACTTCTCCGGCTAACTCAAATTGAACCAGAATCATTACTCTGAGTTAATTCAGTACCAGCAGAAGGTCTAGGGTTGGTCGACTCGCGGTGACCAAGAAGAGTCGATCTACAGGTTGATTGAGAGGGTTGAACAAGAGTCTCTGGAACCTGGATTGGATTGAGTCATTGCAATGTCGTTCGGTGGGATGGGCTGGAAGGCCTCAGAGTGCGCCCGCGTTGGTTTGAACCCGCGTTCTTGGCGTCTCTCCCTCATGCCATTGTCCAACCGATTTGCTATGGCAATGAGTCCCTCCAGGTTACTCGGTTCCTTCCATATGGCCAGCTCGTCTTTCAAAGTGGAACTAAGTCTGTGTTACAAAATATGTTGTGCACCATCCTTGAATCCGCTATCAACAGCCAAAATACGAAAATCCATGGACGTGTCAGCTACCGATTGTCTCCCCTGAATACGATCTAAAAACCTACCTCCGGCGTCTCTTCCCCAAACAGGATGGTGGAACACCCAATGTAACTCGGTTTGGGGAAGGAAGACCGGAGCACGGGTTGTGCATTGCTCACTGCTAGTGCCCAGGATGCAGCTTGACCCGTCAAAAGTCTCAACCTTGGAACTATCGTTTACATAGGTTGAGGGTTGCTGATAAAAAATTAATAAGCACAGGTGAATGAATTCCTCGCATAGTCTGAGCTCACCACCACGGCATGACGGATGGGGCAAATTTGGTTCTCGAAAAGATGTTGGGACTGGAGGCTCGAGCATCCGAGGGGGGCGTCCCTCGGGTGCCCAGCTACTCGACACATGAGCCTAATTCCTGACACCGGCGGGCCAGCAGAGCAACCGCGCCATGGAGTTCTGTTTAAGTGGTCTCCTGCTGTCCCAACAGTCCCCCTTGGCTGACCAAAGCATTTCTTAGTTTATCTAGATCTACGGGATCCATGGTCAGATTATTCTAACAAGGTTTCGCAACAAACCAGATGGAATGTGGATCCCATAAACGTAGACTCAAACAAATTGAGATATAAGGTTTACTTACAGAAAAACGATGGAACGACAATGTGTCAACAGAAATCTCTGGCAACAAAGAACTAGGAAAATTCAATATGAAATTGCAAAAGGAAAGGTAAATTTGAATTATGAAAATGCACAACACGAAATGACATGAATCCAAATATGGGAAACTTAAATCAGATGAGGTTAATGATAGAACCAAATTACTAAGAAAACGGGAGCAACTGGGAACATGAACGTGAGATCTAGAAAATATCTCTTGAGCATAACAGCAAGCAAGGTCAATAATCCGACACACATGCGAGACAATTTGACAGTCCTGAAATACTTGACTAAGACTTGATTGGGAACAAGACAATCGGTGCACCGCTGAAGAGGCACGCCCTCCACTCCAGCTGGTGCTGAAAAACAAAACAAAGACAGAGCCAAAATATGACAGCCAGATTTTTCTTCATTCCTTTTTTCATTTGTGTGTCTTGATATTTATTTTCATACGTTTTCATTTCGATGCATATGGAAAGTTGTAATCTCTTCCCAATGTTCTAAAATATGTAGTTTTGTATTATTCATTGAGCTATTCGAAACATATTTTACACTATAGAAATAGATGGAGGATGGATGGATGGATGAATGAATGAAACAAAGCAGGCTTATTAACGCAGTTAATTTTTGGAATAAAAAAATATAAACTATAAACTTGAAAATGCTCCACCGCGTTGCAACCCAATTCCTCTCTCTCTCTCGCTCTCTCGTACATATTTTAGAGTCCTCGTTCAGCCATTGTGCTGTCAAAATGAGCATAATTACTGGACTTCTGTCGGACGGAAATATGTATGTAGTAAAGCTGATGTACCGCATGTTGTTGTCACCCAGAGATTGAAAATGTGAGGCAACATAGTAAACAGACCAATGTTGATGTATTTGGGACATCTCAGCAATTCAGTTTTGCTGATATTCGACCGATGAATATGACAGCATTTCCCCCCCAAATAACAGTTTGACAGTTATCTTCCCGATAGTTATCGATCATCCCTGCTATTTACTGTATTAAAAAAATTATATCTATACCTGTGATTGGCTGGTAACCAGTTCAGGACACTTGCCCGAAGTCAGCACCTGCAAGTCTGGTGAGGAAAAGTGAGACAGAGAATGGATGGATGATGATCAATGCAGTTGGTCATTTTGCACAATTGCACACACAACTCTAAGGGAGAGACTGTCTTAAAAAAATAAAACATTTCTTGTCTGTAATTTGAAGAAGACACACACACACACACACACACACTGCTTCTGTTTGACTCTGAGCATTGTTTTCCCATAACTGAATTCAATGCACTGACTTGTATGACGCAAGCAAGCATAAGCTCCTATTCTTTTTTCAAAGTTGTAGTTGTCTGATACAAAAAGTGGTGTTTTGAGCCACACAGTCTTCAGAATACCATGAGTAGTTTGGAACCATTAAGTACAATATAAGTTCTTTTTAGCGTACCCCGTTTACTATGTTTCCACCCCTATAATGTTCACATTTCAAAGTCCCGATTTCACATAATTCATTTTCCATTGTATTTCTCTTCTGATGTGGAGATGCAACAGGAATAATTGCAGACAGCAGTAGAGCTTGAATATCCAATGGCAGCGTCAGCAATGTCTATGTATCAGTCCTATGATTGACAGATGATCGAAGGTGTACCTACCTCTCACCCTAAGCCACGTCAGATAGACTCCGTCTTTCCCTGTGACAGAAAGGGATAAAGGTTATCAAAATGTGCCTAATTATTAGGCCCGCAACAATGAATCGATAAAATCCATAATTATGACTTATTCAAGTGAACGTCTTCCCTGTGTCTCTCCCCATTCACTGTTCGGCGCCAAAAATCTTGGCACCGTATTATTTTCTTCGGCATCGTACAAATTAGATGTAACTTTGTCTGCATGACCCCAAGTAGCTCAAAATTACTAGAGACATGTCGATATATAACAGCAACCTAGATTTCAACACTTTTTGGGTGGTCAAAGTGAAATTATACTGCCGTGCCTGCGAGAAACAAAGGAAAACGAGGCGACAGACGGGGATTCCACCGAACGTCATCTATCAAAATGCAGAAAACACACTTTTATCCGAACAGAGCACATTTTCCTGAGAGGAGCACATAAAGACCTGCGTGACGTGATCACATGAAAATGGCTGGTGATTGCATTACCATTGTTAAGCGTGAAGGGAAACACCATGTAATCTGCATGTAGAATGTTGCACATCACTGCCGTCATCCCCAAACCAATTTTCAGGAGACCCCAAAACAGCTCGTTTGTTGTGCCATGAACATTGCATTGCCAAGGACAGCGAGCGACTTTCAGTACTTTTGAATGAGTATATTTGTGTAAATAAAGCATGTGGTGACTGAAAATTTGTATTATTTGTTTAAATAAAAAAAAAAAAAATAATAATTTGCATGTTGACCAAATCTGGACATCAGTGGTTTTGGCAATGGACTTTGATATATTTGTGTTTGAATAAAACCACTGCGATGATCACGTGCTTGTTTCAAAGTGTGTGGGTTTTTTTTTACCATTACTTTCCCAGAAAAAGTTAAACAGAAGTAGTATTAATACAAATGATCGTTTTTATCGTGGTGTGAAGAAATTGTCTGTTGATTTTACTCACTTTTGATGAGTAAGCAGTTGTGGAATGTGATATAATTCATTCATACCCAGTTGAAGTGGGATGCAAATTGTTACTCTAGATTTATTGGGAACATTCTTGAGGTTGTTTTTGACAGTGCAGTGAAGTCATCACTCTTGGGGGGCAGTTTTGCTGACGCTGCTCTGATGCAGGAACATCACTCAAATATCAACCCGGTTTGACAAAAATCCTCATTTGCATTTGCATCTGTCTGATCTTCAGCCATGTCGATCACAATAATGACTGGAGATCAGCTGACAGAATGTGGCAGTTAAGTCTTAGAGATAGGCTGAAGTGATTCAGATGTCATCTGAGACAAATCATTGCGTGCTTAATTTTATCACCATTTAATTCTACAGCGCACTGAGATGCCCTTGTGCAAGCCATAAATCAACAAGCACTTAGTCCACAAAAGGCTTAAAAGAGCATTGCCTGTCCTCAGTCTTCTTCTAACAATTTAGTTTTAATCAGGAGCATCCTGCTGGTTACCATTTTAAACCCCAAAGAGCTTCATCTGACCAATCATTTTTGAATATGAAGATAAGCCTCTTTCTTTTGAAATAAGTCGGGGCTTTGGATGAGCAAGCTTGAAGCGTTTCTATTTTGTAGTGTGGAAAACAAACGTGGGATGCAAACTGCTCACAGGCTCACAGCGTTCCCCACTCATCAGTGCTTCACCTCCCACTGCACTACAAAGAATGTCCCACTGAGGCCACTTGCCGAGGTTTATGCTCTTAATGGCCCACTTCAATTCGGCTGTGATTCAGCGGCAAAAATCGACTCGGGGCCCGCAATTTCCATGAGGAACCAAACATTTCTTCTTCACTGCGGACAGACTTCCCAACACCCCGAAATGAAGCAGATAAAGTGAGGCCGATATGTCACTGCTATTGGCTACTCATCACCCGCAACTCACAGGAAAATGGAGCTTGACAACTTAAGAGCAGTCTTTGAATTTTAGTCTGGATGACTGCTCCATTCGATAACATAATGGCACGTGGCTGTATGAATGAGTATGATGTATGAGTTCACTGCGGAATGTATTCATAGAGAAAATGAATTTGGCCGCTGGACACGATAAAGCAGCATTTGAAATGTCTTTGATAAATGACTATGGCGCGCTCCCTATGATAATAGATCAAACGGCTGTACCTATAGCATATACGCTGCAATTGCCCCGTCACTGCAATCTGAGAAAGCTCACATCAGCAAGTGTGACCTCCAAATTGCCTTTATCCGGCAAATTTCCTTCTACAGATATAATATAGATACCTTGAGATCACTGATTAAATATATGCCTGTGTGGTTTATAAATTGTTCTTTAGATGGGCAGTCTTTGAAAAATAAAGAGAAAATATAACCCGATAACATAACTTTTCATGCCTCGACTGAAAACATCTCATTCTAAACCCATCAAAAGTTCAAGCAACAAAGATACATGTTTTGACAATATATGTTCCGACTGCGAAATATTCATTCCACAATCAATCAATATGTTGGAGAGGACAGCAGGAAGCAGCAGATCAAACATAGATGCAACGTGACTGAAGGATCTGTCAACGAAACAAACTGGACTGGATTTCAAATTGACAAAGAACAGCCCTAACGAAACAATTTTAGTCTACCCACACATGTTTTTTTTTTCTCCTCTTATGACTTTTCTGTCTGAGACTACAATAAGGCAATTCAAAAGTGATCATGGCGGTGAGCTCCTTTTGAAAGTGTTTGTAAATGGAAACAGACAGGCAAAGCAGCCAAGAGCAACATCCACTATTAATAGCCCAGCGCAAAACAACCCGGAGCAACAGGAGCTGCAACAACTATGCTAGAAAGTGTTTTATTCACATATTTCACACAAAAGAATAACTCTGAAAAAGGCATGAAGCACAACCACATTTAACTCAAAGAACGATTAAAAAAAATAAATCTTTATATATTTGTATTATTGTTTCAAATGTTATGTTCACATCTTTGTTTTATGTTGTATACTTTTAAGTACAGAGGACCACAGTGGAAATCGGTTCTCGGACTTCATTGTGTTTTTATCCTTGATGATGATACGCGACTGGATGTCGGGGAAATTTGAAAAAAAAAAAATTTTTCAATGAATGAATGAATGAATCAATCAGTCATTTCAAAGAATGCAGCGCAAATGACGAAAAGTGCTGCTGAGCCACTAGATAAAAGAAAAATAAACTATAAGACTGGGTAGGGACATCAAATCTCTAGTTCTTTCCCCCAAATTTCCAATTTGTAATTTTAATCAGTCATATCGTATTTTTTTTCTTTCATCCATCATCCATTTTCTACTCTTCTGCACAAGGGTCATGGGCATGCTGGAGCCCAGACTTGAACGTTCTGCTCCTGGTCTATAAATCACTGAATGGAATGAGCTACTGTACCAACAGATGAAAAGTCAGCCAAGTGTACGTTTTTTTTTTAAACAATCTTAATACATTATACAAAGTGATGCAATAAAATGTTTGAATGAAAAACTTGGGGCTATGTGCCTGAAAGGTGCCCCTTCCAAACAAAATGAATATTTGTTCACAACAATCTAAATAAAATCCTACACATAGCACTCCAGATAGGTTGCCTCGTTTTTATAATATAATTCTAGGCAAGGAAAATAAGCCTGTCTACAACATAAGGCATTAGACATGTTACAATTGTCAGCCCTGCAGTGAAAACCCACTCTGATCGGCCACTTAGCAATCGAGAGGTACAATGTCTGAAGAATTTCCCAACCCTTTAGTTGTGAAGTCTCACAGCCTAACGGGAGCAGTCGGTACAAGAGTGATACACTGTGACTTAATGGGAATAAAATCCAGTCAAGTGTGTAATGCATGTAAATAAACTATTGAATGTGTTTTATCGAAACAGTTGCTACCACCATTGCAGTGGATCAGTCTTTGATGCATGAATGGGCACCAGCCAAAGGATGAAATCGCTTACGAGAGTTCCAACAAAGTACATCGCAGTAGTCATACAATTAAGAAACATTTCAAGAACATGAACAGTATCTGTGCTTTCTTCAGCTTTTACATAATCTCACATATACTCCGGATTGATGTGTATGGAATAAAGGTGAGAAAGCCTTTACCTCAGGGGTGTCCAAAGTCGGTCCTGGAGGGCCGCTGTCCTGCCTGTTTTCCAGCTCTCCCAGGTGTAACACACCTGATTCAAAGGATCAGCTCATCAACCAGCTCTGGACCAGCATTAGAACAATCCTGATGATGTGAATCAGGTGTGTTGCTCCTGGAAAACAGGTAGGACAGTGGCCCTCCAGGACCGACTTTGGACACCCCTGCTTTACCTTATTAAACATTAATATTTTAGCCGAGAACCTAAGAGGCTACCATTTTTATTTCAAATTTCTCTCAACATTGCTGACGATGAAGGGCCATTCAAAAAAGGAATAGGCTTCATCCCTGACTGAGCAGCAATTTGACAGGAAGCTGGAGTTGGTCCAGCATATCGCACCTGACACAGCTGGCTCTCTTCCAGCACAATAATCATGCCAACTCTTTTTCCCTAAAAAAAAAAAAAAAGGCATGTCAGAGGAGCCCATCGAAGACGAATATCAAAGCCTAATGGTGGGGAATAGCAGCGAGTGAGTTTTCAAAACAGTTCCACCATTTGATCAAAACATTTCATTCATATTTACATAGAAGAGGAAAGAGGTGAAGAAGAAACATAATAGCAAACCAAAAGAGAAGAAAGCATTTTCTTAATTTTCTGTTGTCCAATCTTATGTTCTTGTGATATCATGAAATGTCATCATTCGTGACCCAAGTCCTGTTCCAATTGATAATACACATCAACTAAGAATCAATGTGTAACGTATATAGCTTGGGCATATTTGACATAAATATGCTCTTTGCGAGATGTTTTATACTGTGAAGGCACTGATTCTAACGCAAGGTCAAAGCTACTCGCAGTACAAGGCGAGTAGTACATTCAGTTAATTCCTTTAAAATGGTAAAAGGTTAGTTTTGAAAATATATAATCTTTTTTAAGTGATAGTAGATAGATACTGTATTTGGGAAATGTGAGTGTTGGCCACATTATTGCAATCAAGTGTATTTACTAAAAGTTAAAATGTTATAATTTGATTCCATTGAACTGCGAATGGGGAAAATACTTCCGGCAACAATACTATTTTATTTTCCAGTTTGACGATAAGCCTGTTCTTTTTGATGCAAGAAACTCTTTTGAAGCTCAATTTCTCCTCCAAGGAGGACAAGAAAGACCCTTGAAGATCCCATCAGTCTACAAGGAGGACCAGAGATCCATTGATGGCGAGCCTTCCACATAGAACTGTGAAAGCCCACCACAGTCCTTAAACCTGTGTCACTGTGGTACTGCTTCAACTCTTAGCTCCTTATGAATCTTGCAGTGATACGTAAAAACTCTGAAATGGGTTACATGCGGAATACAGGAATGTTGTTCTTGCCTGCTAGCTGAAACATAGTACAGTATGCATCAGTCATACATATCATATTTTCATTGGATAATCTACCCTTATCGCTGAATAAATTGCATTCCTAGTCACACAGTTGAGTATACGAGCAAATGCTCACAATGTCCGTTTTCTTCACTGTGTTGTGAATCTCCACCCTTTCTCAAAACAAAGTAAAAGTGCCAAGGTGGCAATTGGAGATACTTGTTAATAATAAATGTCATATGTCGTTTAGGCATGGTCATGCTAAAAATGCATTTGGGACAATCAAATCATGTTGAACAGCCAACATTGTGGCTGTGCTTTGTGTGTGGATGCACATGAACAAAAACTGCAATGAAAGTCTGAGGTTGCTTGATATATGGATATAAGAAGGGATGTTTTTGTACGTTACCAGCTCAAGCTCATCAATATGCCGTCGGCACTGTTATCTTGGGAAACAAGCGAGATCAAGAAGGAAGACGTTTCTATTGATGAATGCGCTTTCATGAGAACTTATCACTTATGCCTTGAAAAGGTCAGCTCTAATTCTCTCATGTCAAATTGAGTTTCTCACTCCATTAAAAGGCTTCAAACGCTGAGACTATGTTTTAACTCACTTTTTGGTATGAATTCCGAGGACTTCAGATGCTAAATCATCAAGTCACATTCAGACATTCAGCGTCGATTCTTTCAATTACAGAACTTTGCTCATCACTCACTTCACTGCTACTGAGGTGAGACTAAGTGGGCCATCACTTTATTTTTCGTGTGAGTGATACATGAATTAACGTGAGACTTGATGGGGAAAATAAATACACCGATGATCTGTAATTGAATTGAATCATCACCCAATGAATGGCAATAGACTGCGGGGTAGCTAGAGAATGTATTAGTTCTCCCTGCGGTACTGGACTATCTTGTCGGGGAGGGGACATTTGATACTTGAATCAAGTCCATCATCATTGTTATTGTGGCTCTGAGTAAGCCGGTAACCACATCTCATATGTGTGTGTGTGTGTGTGTGTGTGTGTGTGAGAGAGAGAGAGAGAGAGAGAGAGAGAATTAGTGTTGCAAAGGGGTGAAGCATTTCATGTTTTCCGTAAATTTTCGTGGTGGGGCAGCTCGACCTCACATTCATCAGCAACCTTGGGGATGACTTGGAATGGAGATTGTCGACCAGGCCTGCTCATCTAACATCAGTGGCTTCTGACCTCACAAATGCCATTCTAGATGAAAGGGGGGGGGGGGGGGCAGTCGAACATTTCCCACAGGGGGTTCTGCATTTTTCTTCCCATCGCTCTTTCTATAGGTATAATGGTGTGAGAAATAATTCGCCCTCTGCAGTGGAGCTGAGATGGACTTTTGTCCGCATCCCCAACAGCTCCAGTGATAATGTTCAGAGAAAGTGAGGAAACAAGATCAAGTCAGACTGGAGTCCTGTGACTTTCCCGCTAATAGGCAGAGAGCAGCACCCTCTGGATAATTGGAAAGACCTTCCTGCCCTCCAGCTTGAGTGGCATGTGTCAGCCCCGTTGAGTCAGTCACCTGATCGGTGCTCAGACGCATCAAGATGTCGGCTCAAATTCAGAGTAATCACACGCTTCCATTAACAAGCTACTCACACACCAGAATGTGTTCTCACAGAGGCTCGTGGCACGTCCGGCTCACGCAGCCGCACAAAGACGCGTAAGCTTGTGAGCCGACACATTGACGCTCGAAGGAGGCAGCTGATGAGCAGTCACCTGGCAAATTAGCTTATTTGACAGCTGCAAAGACATACCCATTGGTCTATTACAAACAAGCTACGGAAGCATTGCAACTACTCTGCCTGTGGATGCTAATTCCGACCACAGACACTTGCCTTGTTGTGGAATCATGCATGCTCGTGTTCTCAATTAAAGTCATTTTCTCTGCTGCTGGAAAAAAATAACACCCACTTGTCAGTATGCCAATGATCAGAATGTGAATAATCAACAGTGTGGTTACGACAGATCTTATCATTTCATTTCAATAAGTGCAGTACTAATAAATATTATTGTGGGAAAGCTACCGGAGTTTGCATGTTCTCTCCATGCCTGCGTGGGTTTTCTCCGGGCACTCCGGTATCCGCCCACATTCCAAAAATATGCATACTGGGTTAATTGAAGGCTCGATTTAGGCGTGATTGTGAGCGTGAATGGTTGCGCGTCTTTGTGTGTCCTGCGATTGGCTAGAAACCAGTTCAGGGTATACCCCACCCCTCCTCCTCGTAGACAACTGGGATAAGCTCCAGCATTCCCATGACCCTCGTGAGGATAAGCGGATAATGGATGGATGGAAAGCTATACTGTACTGGGATAATTACTGTATTGACATATCGTTCACTGAATGCGATTGCCATAGCATTATATTCGATGAATGGTCATTTACTTGCGTGCATCCATACATCATCAACAATCATTCACACTGCTTCTTTCCCCCTCCAGTCACACATGTAGTGTCGTCACAAGCATGCTTACACGCTAGGGCTCGAACTGCTGTTTGTTTCGGTTTGACAGTTTCAGTTCAGTTTGCATGTGTCCCGTCAATTCGTAAGCATGCACAACTTGTTTTTTCCTCAAGCAGAAATGGAGGCTTAATGTTAGCTAAGTAGCACTAATGCCAGCCGACATAACCATGTGCATCGGCTAACAGCTATCCTCTTCGGGGCTCTGTTTGTACGATTTCATTGCTTGCTTGTTCTTCTGCGAACATTTGCCACGCCAGCTTACCCAGTCTGTTTCTCTCCAATGCGAGATCAAACTCAACAATAATAATGATAAGAATAATTCTGTGATGCTATGTGCTATGATCAGTCGTTCGATTTTACCCTAATTGCGGACTTTTGAAAACATTGATTTCCCAAACAGCCATTTGGACAGCCTTGTCCAACCAGGTGACAGAGGACATTCTGAAGGACATAAAAGTCATCTCATTTTAATTTGGCACTAGATAGTATGTGGTTGTATGCGGAGATGGGCATTCCGTCCCAAGGAGAGAATGGTCTGGTCTGTACCTCCGCTCATATTTAGGACAGAGGACGAGAAGTTTTTGAAAAAGGATGGACTAAGCAAATAGTTCTGGTTGAAAAGCGTTATATACCTAATTGACAGGGATGACCACACAGTTCCTCGATCACCGTAGCCTATTCGGGATCGGATAGATTTTGCAGTTTTGTTGGTCTTGTGAAATCACTCTAGTATTGAAGTTTTCCCAAATACCCAGAGTCATTTGACAATCCCTTCAAGCCGACATTTCTATTGCCCGGTCATTTATCCAGTACAGTACAGTCAAACCTCGGTTTTCGTCCATAATCCGTTCCAGAAGTCTGTTCGAAAACCGAAATTGTTTTTAAAATTAAAACGCTCTTTTTAAAATAAAAATGTTTACTGAACACGTCTGCTCCCAATGGAAAGCAACACGAGGAAGCGTCACTTCCTCGTGTAAGGAAGGCGAGAGGAGAAAAATGGTGCATTTAAGTGCGCTCAGTTTGTTCGAGAACCGAAATTTGTTCGTCATCCGAGGCATAAAAAGCACGAAATTTTGGGTCGAAAACCGAATTGGTCTAGAACCGAGACGTTCGAAAATCGAGGTTTGACTGTATTTGGAAATATATGACAGGCACAATTGAGGGATGCGCTGTTTCATCGCCAGCAGCTGCACTCAAGACAACTAAATAGTTTGGATCGTCTCAGTGACCTCTAAGCTCGCATGATCATGTTTTAATAAGTGAGACGCTCTCAAGGCATTCTTCAGCAGCCAACTGGCATCTACATTGTGCTGCAGGCAACGCGCTCAGCAGCACACGCCTTACTGCTGCCGAGGGACAGGATGATTACCTATGTTTCAGTCTGGGCAGGAAAATGAAGACTAATTATACTTTCAGCTCAGGCCAATTACTGTAATTGTGAAAATCATTTGACACCGTGCCTGTGACACATGCAAGAAAACTAATAATGTGACCATCCAACTGGTCACAATTCCAAGTGTGAATCAGTGTAGAAAGAATTTGCTAATAAAGTGTTGACGCCCTTGTTCAGCTTTCACCGAATTCCGTTTCCGAGCAGTCTGGTTGACCAGGCAACATCAAAGGTGCACTACCACAGACATGATGATGAAAAATGTTAGATAATCAATTTAAAATGTTTTGACCTGAAGGCCACAAACGTTCTAAGAGTCAATTGAAAATAAAAGAACAGGGAGAATACTGCGCAGGCATCCAACGATCAATAGGAATATATCGAGGTGGAGTCACAAGTAAATAGACTCCCCTTTCTTTGCTTTTGTTATAACTGTCTGCCATGTCATTGATTTTTTTTTTCCCCGAAGTACCCTTTCCCACCCACGTAAGCCTGTCAAAGCATGACAGAGTACACCTTTGATCCCATTGAGGCATCTCTGCTCCATTGTCTGCCATCCAGCCGACATCCCTCCCCCACTCTGCTGTGGTAATTGGGGGAAAAGTTTGGCGCTCCCTTAGTCTACTCATTCCAAAAAAAAAAAAAAGCTAGTTTTGCAGAATGTCTTGTTCTTGCGTCCTAGCAGGTAAACGAACGGCAACCCAAAGCCGAGCCTCAATACGAAGGCACCACCTGCCGCCCTTGGGACCCCTTTTAATCAGTGCTGAATTTTCCTTCTACTTAAAGTGATGCAATTAGTCTGCACTTGGGCCTCATCCCTCACTGTGAACAGCTAATAGTTGCAATTGTGAAACCGAGAGGTACAAATTGTAGCACAATCAGAAGCGACAAATTATACTGTTGCGTTGATGAGGTTAAGACATTAAATGGGCAAAGAAAAAAAAAGGACTCCTCTTGATTTTTTCTCTCCTCTTGTGTTTCGGTTGTCAGCTGCCAGGACCAAAGTGATCAATCGAATTCTGTCTGGAGTATGCATTGAAGAGTGAGGAATATGTTCAAATTCACTTGTATAGTACTAGATATAAAATGCTAATAACATTTTGTATCATGATTGTCATGCCCAAAATTATGACGGTTGTGATTGTTATTGCTAAAATAAATACAAACAAAGATGTCGGGGTGAAAGAATTGCAGCAAGTTTTATTTGGAATATAAATGGTCACTGTGCTTACACTTGATTTGCAATTTTCTATCTTCAAGGTACTCAAAGAGCCTTAATGCCGTCACCTCATTCACTTACTGATGACGCAGAATCAGGAAAAACTTGGGGGTTCAGTATGTTGCTCAAGGACACTTGGTTCACAAGGCTCAGGCTCAAACCCACAACCTTTGTACCAGGTGACGACCACTGTGCCACCTAAGGCCTACGATGCGTCTTTGCCTTCTTGCAATCATATACCCCTTGATGGCAAGCACCACAATTGTGCAGGTTGTTGCTTTCCTTGCACCACATTGTCTCCAAGGGGAAAGAGACAATGGGGGTTGGTGAGCTGTGCGAGTTGATTGGCTCCCTGGTTGCCACGGGCAAACTGTTGGAGGTTAATGTTGCAAGCAAGGACAGTATGTTCTGTAACATCCTCCAGTGAATTGCTGCCACAGGTCAGAAAGTGCAGATTAGAGAAGGAGACGTTCCAGAAGAATGCTTGGGGTAAAACATCCATTCGCAAAGTGTCAATCCAGTCAGATTGTGTAATTGCACCATGTCTTTTTTTTTCTTCTTTTTTTTTATCCTGCAGCACAATTTGAAAGATTGTCTTGACTGCAGTTCCAGCAAGTGTTTTAGAACATTCAACTGAATCAAGAGTGTTGGGCTGAACCTAGGATCTTCTGGGCTTCAATTTAATCATGCATGTTTATGCTTCTGTCATAAGTGTGTGTAATGCTACCATCTGAGTGATTGCAGTAGTTCTATGGTGCCGAATTTTAAGCATTTATCCATCGTGTATGCTATTAAAAGGTGTGCGGCCTTTTCAAAAGCTACACTGCACAGGGAATTTCTTCATGCATAATAAGGGCTGGAATTCGCTAGAACATAACAAGTGAGGTTAATTTCCAGCTGGTTCCCTTGACTAAGTTCGCTGCTTACTTCTCAGGGAAGCAGTAAATGCAGAGAAACAATTTTGTTGCACAATGCACATGTAACAATACCATTTACTGGAAACTACGTACGAACACAGAAAAACATTTGCTGTGTTTTCGGAGCTTCAAAGAGCACCATACACACTGAAATAACAAAAGCTACAGGAAAACGCTTCACTAGCTGTGTTCTGCCTCCATGTTCAAACACATTAGCATCTATGAGACGACCATCACTTGTTGTTGTTGCTTGTATGCGCTTCTTTTTTTCCCCCCCAGAAGACCCAGTGGGCCTCGTCACTAACCGTGCGCGCACACAAATGGGAAAAAAAACCCCAACACAAATATATGTGATATTTTGCCCAAGATCACGAAAAGGAGACTTGGCATCACTTTTCCCTTCATTCCGTTCGAGTGCTTGCATGTGCTGTATGTACGCTATGTATGTATCGTGCGCGAGAGCATGCTGTCAGCATTTGGTAGTGGATCCAAAAGTTTTGACACATCGATTATCTCAAATTTACAATCGGAAAAGTGTCATGGGGTTCAAAGCCACACACGCCGCCACTTGCATGGCCTGGCTTCCATATTTTCATGAATTTGATTAATTGTGAATGCCTCTTTGATTCGCTCTATTTATTCCCTACTTGAATTTTAACAACGTGTGCAGTGTTTGTTCATAATGTCTATTTCCAAGGAGGTTTGGTGTGCTGTTTTTTCTCATTTAACTTTGCGATTATGCCTAGTGAAAATAATAAACGTCATCATAATATGTTGGCAGATACTAAGTGTAGTAAGCTCTACAACGTTGCTACTTTTGATATTTAGAGGGTTGTCAATTTGGTGTTGACAATTTACTGCTTCCATTGTCACGCAAAAACGTGGTTGCTGAAGGAACTCCACACCAGCGAGAGAGTGAAGGTGTGCTTATTTCAAAGTGTTCATCCCTCTTCCAGCAAATCCAATCAGAAAGCTGGCAAATCAATATCTTCGAAACAGAACAACACCTTTGGTTGTGACACAAATAGGAATAACATCAGAGCAAATCAATGTGACTCGGACCCTGATTGATGAATGGTTGATAAAGTTGCTGATGATAAATGAGTGTCGACTTTGAATAATGTTCCAGAGCAAGAGTTACAGAAACCTGAAAGACTATTTTAATGAAACAATCAGATTTTGTCCTTTATGGATGACGATCACAATGTCGGCGAGATAATCAATCAACGGCCTGAAAGAGGACAATCTGAGTCTCATTTGATCTGGGTCGTCCGTTGGAAAAAAAAAAGTCAAGGCATGTGCTTGATTCGGTTCTGTGAAAAATGGATTAAGTGACAATAATTTTCACTAATCCTGCTGCTTCCTGTGTCACGCTTTCTCGTACTCCCTTAAAATGTCGTCTCTTCAAATTGCTGATAGCTTCACTGCAGAGAGAGCAGAGGCCTTTCACAGCGCCTCCTCATCCTCATCTTCATTATCATCATGGCCATCGTTGTCAAAGAATAGCGCTTCGACAATGCCTTGGATCCAGAGCCCAAGATGGCCGTTTCTGAATCATTGTCCTTATCTTTAGTGATACCTTAAACATGGATGCGTCGGCGGGGACAGGGGAAACAACAGATGTTTCCGATATCATACGGCAGTCAGAGAGAGAGGTGAGGATGCGTTTTAACGCAGGAACAAGTGTGTGAACAAAACAGGAGCAGAGCCAGCACGATCCATGACACAGGGTGAGAAAATAAGAGGCTGAGTGGGAAGCAAGGGTTCAGTGTTGGGCTGACTCTTTCAGCAATGCTGATCACACACTGGTTCTTTTTGTGCCCTGTGTCGGTCCACAATACTAAGGTCACATTGAAAATTCCATGCAGTCCTCTGCCGGAGAAATACATTAATGAATGTATGACTGAGTTAGACCTCCAGTAGCAAAAAAAAAAAAAAAAAACACTCACAAATTGAGATGAATGCCAAGAATTTGAAAGGCTGCAAATACTTCAGTGCACTGTGCTGCTCAAAAGCAATGTCATATGGCTTAACCTCACGTGACAGGATTTAGTGGGATCAATTGTCTGGATCACTTGGACTTCAGCAGTATTTGACCTCTGAAATAAAAGGCCTTCCATAGAAAGAGATATTTTTTTTTTCAATGTCTTGTTCAGGCTCGCCATTTTGTACAAACAGTCAATATGGGACAGCCCAAGGCAGAGAAGCAAAACCTTCCTGCGTTCTTCTTCTTCTGCCAGGAAAGAGGAGGGAGGAGGCGGCGGCATGAACAAAACAATGGAGAACTGCAGTCAGAGGTCACGCTGGACTCTTCAATTCCATCATGAATGATTTTTCAGCGCGATGCTTCCAACGTTCTGGCAACAGTTTGGGAGGGGTCATTTTCTGTTCCCCATTCCGCAGAGCCCTTATCCCACTAAGGGGAGGACAGGTGCGGTTGTTGGCTAGGGTAGAAAAACATTTGAGTTTGTCGGGGTTTGTTCAAGCTTGCAAATGTTCGCAAAATGTTCGCCAGACAATCGCGAATAGTTTTTGTGATTTTGCTTGTTGCACTGAAATTTTGAGCATGTTCAAAATTCAGGAAAAGTACAGGCGAACGTCTGGCGACTGTTTGGGTGACATTTGCGACCTTGACCGAACCCCGATGGGAACGCATCATTCGCTGCCTTTGTAAAAAACTCACAATTGTTTGCCACTCATTGGGATAGGGGCTGAATACAACATCAAAAGTCGGAGCCTGCAGGCAGGCTAGCTGGTTATGTGTTCATGGTATACAGTCTATTGCATGGTGAGGGAACTCTGGTTCCTCGAGAGCCATTGCTTGCCTGTTTTAGATCCCACCCTACTCGAACACACCTGATTCAAATCATCAGCTCATCTGCAAGCCCTGTAGAGGCCTGAAACAATCATGAACAGTTGAATCAGGTGTGTTGGAGTAGAGAGGGATCTAAAAAAGGCAGGATATGGCCCTCGGGGAACCGGAGTTCCCTACCCCTGCCTGGTCGATTGTGTTCCTCCAGTGCCTGCCGGCACAAAGTGTTGTTAAAGAAGAAAAAAAAAATCAGTTTCACTCTACAGCTAGTCAATAGGAGCTCATTTTCGGAAATTGAGATTGATTTTGACCCAAAGGGTGCCACAAGCTGTGGGAAAACAGAGGTGCTATGCTGAGGAAAATGAAAGGCAAGCTGACTGACTTTGTACTTCATGTAATGTTCTGATATTAAAAAGTACTTCTTCATTTTAAATAAATGGTCACAAATCATCACACCATCAGACCAACATCATTATGACCATTGAGACAATCTAATGAGAACCAATACAAGCAGTCATCAAAACTGAAAAAAAAGCAATAACATTACAGGATTCAAATACAAAAATTGCTATGTGTGTTCTACAGCACACACACACGCACGCACAAATCTCTGCAACAGTAAGAATAACTGAATCCAATGTTTCTCCTAAGTACCCCCAAGAGGATACAGTAATTGTTTCAAATACAATTATTTTCGATCACATCCCCCTTTTTCACAATTTGCTGCTAGAAACGTTCGTTATCAGTCTGGCATATCGTGAAAGATCTCAAGTCAAGCACAATGTGTTTTGCCAAAGCCAGCATGCACTCTGAATTAATAACCACCACACACATTTTGGGTACGAAGAACACAAGTCACAGTCTTATTTGGAACCTTCTAAAAATGTCTATTTTTAACAGTAATTGCGATCAAAATTTGGGACAGAGTTATTTGTTTTTATTCAATTTTAGGTGTTGCTTCCAGTACGTGTGACATTTTTTGGGTCCAATCAAATGTTAGCCGCAATGTGCTGCTTTGTCAATTTTATCTGCCCAGGGCTTCCATATCAGTAGTACTGGCTGATATAATTTAAACTATAAAAGCGACGGATGTGGCTTTTCAACTATAAAGGTTACACATTTGATGAGGTCAGCCATTTTAACGTCCCCTGACTGCTTGGTCAGAGTAAAATGTGTTAGAGCCAGCTTCGCCAACAATTTGCACACAGTGATAGATTTAATAATCAGCCTCTATGGTGAATATGATCTATTTTAACATTTTGTTGTTGTTGTTGTTGTCACATTAGTGGCTAAATATTGATTCTTAACTGCTCCAGGTTATGTACAGTCGTGTGCTCTTATATTGTGATTTTGTAAGCTGTTAATGATTTTTTTTTTGTATTATTATTATTGCGACGGGATAGAATATCACTGCCTGATGAAACAACACAACCACACGATCTGAAAATAACCAAGACCCAATAGTGAGAGCATTTGGATCCCTCCTACTCCTTGGTTGTGCCAACTTTGCCAGCAGATGTACAGGGCCAAATGACCCGCGTCAGAGAATTCGGTACCCCTTACTCTTGGAGCACCTCCCACAAGAGATCCTCTCCCTGTAAATGGAATGCACGCTCTCGCGTTTTACAAAGTAAGAACAGGGACCAGACTCTGCTTTTGATACTGTACCAGACCCACAAAATCAGGATTTCAGGTCAGCAGCACCCCAATTGCATACAGTGTTGATGGTGAATCTCCTACCCCTCCTGTGTCTGGAAGTTACGCAGGCCTCAACAAACTCCTCCAACAATCATCTTCACCTCGTCGCATTCCGCAAGGTCCGCCAATACCCATCAGTAGCCTCTGGGTTCCCTCAACAGACTAGAATCCACCGACATGACAGTCACTGACCACCTTTGGGGCATAACTCTGGTTGGCCATATAATCAACAGTGGCACAGAACCCGCAGTGGTGGGTGTTTGAAGTGGGATGGATGGATGGTTTGACACTCCATGAAGCTTGCACGCAGTCTCTCTCATGCCAGATCTGTTTTCTTTGATAAGTCACAAAGATATGCAAACACAATGCTTCACAAGAGACTATTTGTAAGTTTTCTTTTTTTGTAGGTCGTTACAGATTACATTTCAAGTCGATAAGCGGTAGCTTAGTTTATCACCTCCATGGGGAACACCCGTACCACTCATTCGAAAATGACACATCGAATGCGGCCGCACTGGCTGGAGCACCGGCCCCCTACCTGGAGCTCCCATCCGTCCATCCATCTATCCATCCATTTTCCTGCACCACATATCCACACAAGGACCAAGGGGAAGTGTGCTGGAATTTCAGTCCAACTTTGAAATTTTGCAAAGGCGACCTTTGAGGCTTGACGTAATCCAACATACTGCTTGAACCGCGACACCAAGCTGCATCTCAAGCCGGAGAGTGAATTGGTACCAGGATTTCTTTCCTGGACACTAACAGAACGCCTGTCGGTGAGTGTTTTTTTTTTTTTTTTAAATCATGGTAAATTTGTTACAGTAAATAAACAAAATGGATTGCAGAATAAAAAAAATTAGTGAATGGAGTTTGATCGATCTGATTAGTAGTGAGTTGATGTACATTCTCAAAAAAAATTGGCTGTAGCCGATGCAACGCTGCTAAAAATGAATTGCATTCTATACAGTTAAAATGGGCTAAAGAGCAAACTTTTCATTTCAAACGCATCGCTGGCCACACAACCATGACTGACCACGTGAACTTCAGTGACGACATATGGAAATTTGATGCCAGGAACACTGAGCACACGTTTGGTCTGCACGTAGCATAAGAGGGTGAACGTGACACGAGTTCTTTGGCTGTCTGGACGGCAGGCATCCACAACACGGAGCCTCATGTCTGGCCGGTAAAAATCTGATTTCGTCCTGCTAACCCTCGTTTGATTCAGAGGCGGAACGCTAATTGCTACCTCGACAGTTGCAGTGGTTGGTGTTAGCCATGAGAGCGAGTCTGAGCTTAGCTGTCACCGTGCCTGCCAATGGAGTCAAACAAAACTTGAGCATCATTAGATGTCTGAGAACGGTGACCAATTGCCACCAAAAATCATATGCACATTCCTACCCTTGTCCATTTTAATATGTGAAACTATAAAATTGATCATTACATTATTTTTTATTTTGTTGAGGTGATAATGTATAATGAAGCCAGGAATCAATATTACACTGCTTGTCTCCCTCACCTCACTGACATAGCCAGTCTGATGTATCAATTAAGTAGTCTTCTCTGATATGGGGCATTACAACTGCTAACATTCAGTGCAAAAAAAAAAAAAAAAATCACAGCAGAGTTTATCAGAGGTGTGAATTTTTGTGCATCATTTTTACATACAGAGATTTGTAAGTGGGGACGTTCAGCCCAATCAAGCGTCCCTTTAATCACTATTTGTCCCTCCCTCCATTCTCTGCACTGCTAATCCTCATCATGTCCCTCATAGGGTTGCGTTTTGTGCTGGGGCCTGTCTCAGCTGAAGTCGGTAATAATTAGTTGCCTAAATCAGCCTCTTGTCCTGCAAGACACATGGGGCGAAAGTGAGTGACAGACATGAAAGGAGATTTTGAAAATTATTATCACAAGACAGAACTGCATTTGCATCAACAGAATACTTGCTGCTGAAGATAAATCCAGATTGACATTCATCAATAGGCGTAAAAGGAAATTTCATGGGAGGCGAAAAGCGATTATGTTGAACCCATCAGCTGCAAACAGAGCATCAAAATGCCACCCAGGCATCTGCCCCTCCAGGTGGTTGACGCATCACCGTTATGAAAACTGAGCTCGTGCTCATGAACCTGATGACTAACGAGGTACAGTACTGTGGGAATGGGCGGTAGGCGGGCACGCACACACAGAACACATCAAACATTATCCCAATGTAAAATCAGCGACACGTGAATGAATTTGTGTGAAGATGACTCACCACTAACCGCTTCTGTTACTACTATAAAATTAAGAACTATATTTTATATATATATCACCTCACAGTGCAGGTGTCATTGGTTCTCAAATCCGAGCCCTGGTTTTTTTGTTTGTTTGTTTTTTCAATATCATTGGTATTTGGTATTTTTATGCAAAGGGCAAAAAAAATCAAAAAAGATATTGATATAAAATCTGAGATATTAGTTGAACGATATTTCACATGGGAATAAAAGCTGCTCATCTATAATTCTGAACGCAACTGCACATTTAAATGTTTGGCAGAGAGTACAACAGACGACCCTCTGCCTAACAAAACTTGTGTCACAGAATGTTGTCTGCTTCGTGCAGGCACTTTCAAATTGGTGAATAATCAGAGTTTGTGGTAACGAAAAAAAAAACCACCTCATGATGCTGGTCTCTTGTAACAAGGACTTTGGCAACGGTCAGACTGAACTCTGGCTTTATATTGTCACTGCAAAGATTTCATTGTAAAGACCTCTATACCACAGATTAGACAAATAATATCTTCTGACAAGCATGAGGTCATTTATTATGAAAGGCTTAAACTATAAACCAAGGGTTCCCCGAGGTCAGGCCGTCTCACTATGAGGATAGACCAGCGTCTGAAGCTCTTAGTCAAATGGACTGCTCATACTTTGAATCCGGAGAGCCAAACAATCTTTCCATCATTGTCTACTATTTATCTCACAACAGACTCTCCTTCAGTTCTCTGTTTGTTGTGATATTTTTGGAGTCAAGTCACAAAAAGATACTTGCTGCGGAACAATTGCAGTTTGACACCTTATCATTTCTAATGGAATGTGAAAAGTGTGATGAAGATTAAGATAAAAGGGCTTCAAGCAAAATGTCTGTGCAAAAATGGCTGAAAAGATGTGAAATGTGAATACACTTTCTGCATTGCTTCTAATGAAAGTGCACCACACTGAATCACACAGGAATGTTTCAAATATTTTATCACGATTTATATGCTAATGGTTGGTGAAGGACAGCAACGGTTTACATTGAGTTGATTGGTTTGTCTTGAGGTGGCCGCCACAAAGCCACGTCACTGAGCCAGACTACTAGTGTTCTTGCATATCTGGCCTTCTATTCATACCTGTGCAAGAAGAAATGGAAATCGACAAGGAGTCGTTGCTGCAATAAACGATTTGTCTTTTTTTTTTTTTGTACTGGGTGGGACCCACCATCGCAGTGCTAAACTGGAGATAGCACAGACAACAATCCCAGTTAAGCAAGCAGTGTCAGCACTTGGTTCTCAACAAGATGGCCCAGTTCCAAACCAAAATGAGTCAATCCGCAAGTGACAAATGAACAAACACACTGACGAAAGGGATTGCCAAGCAATTTTCTTGGTAGAAGTCAAATAAAAAGAAAAAGAAAAATGTTGGTGATTTAAAAAGATACTGATTCAAATTGCGGCGGCCCGGTAGTCCAGTGGTTAGCACGTCGGCGTCACAGTGCTGAGGTACCGGGTTCAAATCCAGCTCCGGCCTCCCTGTGTGGAGTTTGCATGTTCTCCCCGGGCCTGCGTGGGTTTTCTCCGGGTGCTCCGGTTTCCTCCCACGTTCCAAAAACATGCATGGCGGGCTGATTGTGCACTCTAAATTGTCCCTAGGTATGAGTGTGAGCGTGGATGGTTGTTCGTCTCTGTGTGCCCTGCGATTGGCTGGCAACCAATTCAGGGTGTCCCCCGCCTACTGCCCGAAGACGGCTGGGATAGGCTCCGGCACCCCCCGCGACCCTAGTGTGGATAAAGCGGTTCGGAAAATGGATGGATGGATACTGATTCAAATTGCATCATCCGACCCAAAGTGTCATGCAGAAGCACTGATTGAAAACAACTCAGCAGCCTCCTGACACTGACAAGCAGGCGAAAGTTGATTTATTGGAGAAAGCTGAATGTCTTGCTGTGAGTGGGCTTCACTGATGAAAATAAACCTCATGCTGTTGTTTAACCTCTTTGTGTGTGTTCATTCGGCCATTTACTTAGCAACTGAAAAATATTGAACCTCATGTTAAATATGGACTACAGTAAACATTCCCATTCCCGGAATTCTATGAAAAGGAATATCCTTCACCCGTAATAAAAACCTATGCATTAACATTTTGACTACGATATTACATGTTACCGGAACTACGTAAGCGGAAATTCCACTATCCGTAACCCGGATGGAGACGTCATGCGGCGGGAGTTTAAATACACGCAACGCTCCACCCGATACGCGGAAACACACCAACGGAGAACCTTTTCACTTCGCATTTTTTGATAATCAGATTCGAAACGACGACGTGTAAGTGAGTTTTTATTGGCGTGCGTTTTACTGTAATTGCGAACGATTTCTAACTTTATTCACTTACGTCCTGTTGATCGCGGCACGAGCTTATAAAGCAACGCCCACTCAACACAACTGGAGAAGATGGAAGAAACGTGTTTGCTTCGCCGTTTATGTCATCGAATTCGAAACGACTATGTGTCAGTGACTTTTTATTGGCGTGCGTTTTACTGTAATTGCGAACGATTTTAACTTTATTTACTTCGTCCTGTAGATCATGGCATAGAAAACGAGGAAGAACCCAACAAAACAAAACAACCCAAAATAGACTCATTTTTTCCCAAGACTGAAAAAAATCAACATTAAAATACTGTACATACTATACTGTGTTGTGGTTTTTTAAATCTACACCTGTACTGTATACTGTACTGCTGTTTTTGTTATATAAACAGTTTTTGGACAGTATATTTTTGCATTTTATTGCTTGTGTTGTTACACATGCAGTTTTCAACATACTTGCAGGTTCATAAAGGACATGTACCATGCTCATTTCCCAAAAGAGGAATTTCTGTTATAAGGACAGATTGGACAGCGCAAACATGAGTCCGTACTAGAGAATATTTACTGTATTTATTGTTGTTTTTGTTTTGAAATTGTGTTTCTTTTTAGGGAGACCTACACTACAAGAAGTGCATTAGGAAGAAGTGCACACGGAGGCTTCAATGTTCTGGCTCTGGTAACATTCTCTCGCTAAAATTTCTTCAAAAGACCACATTTAGCTCATTGACCAATAATTAACCATGTCAATGTTTCCACATATATTCCTTTGTATATATATATATATATATATATATATATATATATATATATTTTTTTTTTTATATTTTATTTTTATTTATTTTTTTTTGGGGTGGGGGGGATATAGCAGATAAGGGAAAGCAAATGTGAATGCGCAAAAGCATTTTGGCAGAAAAAAGTATTTGACCCAGTTGGGCATGCAGCATATGCATGTATGAATGGTCAGAATGGCATCATGCCTGCTTCGATCTGAGCCAAATAAAAACCCTGAAGAGTAACAGTTAATTAAATCTTGTTAATGCAATTATGTTTTTACACATCTTTATTCGGGAATCTTGCCCATATCATTTGCTCTGATAACAAGACCAAACTTAAACTCGCTTGTCCACAAAGGTGCATGTTATTGTCATGAAACCACCATTGATTTATTTGTGAATAATGACAACCAACCTCAAAAATAGGTTTACCTTGCAAAGATGTTTTTATTTGCTTTAAAGGCTCTAGGATAAAAATGTCTCCGCATTTGAACAAATGGTTCAATGATTTCAATTCTTAGCATGTTTAGGCACTGCTATGTTTCATGTGTTTTCCTAGATTGGTTGAATTATTGTATGCATGGAGTGGGTGTTACCAAACTCGTTTCCTCAAGTGAAGATACCACAGCCTTTCTTTGCCCCCAAGATGCACATCGCTGTCACCTACAACTCAAATTCAAAGAACGAATTACTGGCATTCAAATTAAAGGAAGAGACTACTTCCTGAGATCCGTGTGACCTACAAATGCAAACATTTGCACACTGTCATCCGCTAGTCCGGACAGCTTGTTTGTCTCTCAGGCAAAAAGCGATACATGACAGACAGCGGGGATCACTTCCCTTGCGAATGTGCCTGAAGGCTTCCTCGCGGTTGGCAAATACTTGCTCGTCTTTTATTACAGAGTCCTGCTCGCTCTCATCAGCATTCACTCCGGGGAGCGCAGGATGCTAAGGTGGATGCTCAGCGAGTTATTGGAAAGCTAATCTCTTCCTGGGAGGCCTTTTCAGCCCGGTGGACAGCTGAGAGTGGAAAAGGCAATAAGCCATGTAGGACAGCAGATGATGATAAACCTGTGTGGGGAGGCGAGAGTGGCAGAGGCAGGGAGGCGGGCCTGCCACTTTGCCAGACATTTCAGTCACAAATATTCCATATATTTCGCTGAGTTTAGGAAGAATTGTTGTGATACGGATGACAGCAGGTTTTCATTCTTATAGCCTTGCTTTTTATTTGAAGGTGGCTTTGGCCCTCCGTCAAGGTAATGGGCCAGGGAGGAGGGCTTTAGAGGTAAACTACCTGGCTGCTGGTGAATTCAGACTTTTATTGCTCGTACAGTTACCAATACCGAATCGTGATGTTTACACAGCAAAAATACTTTGGCATCATCATTTTTACGTCTCAGTATTTGAAATTATTAAGACGTTTTTTTTGTGTTTTTTTTAATGCAGTGAAAGCACTCAAATTCTGTGTCAGAAGGGCCACTATGGGACCGTGTCGTGCCACCACACACCAAAACTGATCTTGGACCAGTCCAAACGTATCCATTTAAATCAATAAAGCCATTTTACTGTATTCTCTACAAGTCAGGTTAAAGTCTTTGGGGATTTCATCATCTACGGTCCATCAAAAGATCAGAGAATCTGGAGGAATCGCTGCATATAAGCAGCAAGGCCATGCCCGTGACATTCAAAACCCTCAGAAACCGGCACTGAATTAAAAACATTTTGTCAAAACATCATTTTGACACGGGCGGCCCGGTAGTCCAGTGGTTAGCACGTCGGCTTCACAGTGCTGAGGTACCGGGTTCAAATCCAGCTCCGGCCTCCCTGTGTGGAGTTTGCATGTTCTCCCCGGGCCTGCGTGGGTTTTCTCCGGGTGCTCCGGTTTCCTCCCACGTTCCAAAAACATGCATGGCAGGCTGATTGTGCACTCTAAATTGTCCCTAGGTATGAGTGTGAGCGTGGATGGTTGTTCGTCTCTGTGTGCCCTGCGATTGGCTGGCAACCAATTCAGGGTGTCCCCCGCCTACTGCCCGAAGACAGCTGGGATAGGCTCCGGCACCCCCCGCGACCCTAGTGAGGATGAAGCGGTTCGGAAAATGGATGGATGGATCATTTTGACACGTAGGCTTGGGAACACTTCCGAAAACCATTCAGTTCAAACGGTTCGTCAATACATCCGTAAGTGATTCTTAAAACTCGACCATGCTTGCGCGTGTTATAGCGTGGCTTTGTCGTATAAGAGTACAAGTCTTAGATTGGCCTTGCAGCAGTCCAGACCTGTTTCCCACTGAAAATGTGTGGCGCAAAAGACAACAATGGACTGGTGAGCAAGAATGGGGGGGGGGGGATAATCGACCTATAAAGCATAATCAATCAGATAGTATCCTTAGTCCTCAAAAGATTATTGAGTGTTGTTAAAAGGCATAAAGTAATGTCACGCAATGGTAATCTTGCCCCTGTCCCAGCTTTTTTCACACATTGCAGGGATGGAATTCCAAACGAGTGAATATTTGTAAAAAGAATAATGTTGATCACTTTGAACTTAAAAATTATTTTGTTGTAGTGTATACGATGGAAATCTTTGTAGTCTGTTTTTATCTACATTTTACACACCATCCAAACTTTATTGGATTTTGGGTTTGTGTGGTCATAGCAAAAGAATCACTCTAATGGCATCATAAAAGACACCATTATACAGTATTTAATTACTGCTAAAACAAACAGAAAAAAAACAACTAGTAAATGCATGTATGCCATGTAGATATGCTGAATATTAATGGCCACTGGTGCGCATGTAAAACCCACAATGCCTAAAGCTGATAAAATATGAAAACCCATCCAGACGATGTAATCAACCACATCCTAAAAAATGCATGCACTTTACATATTGAAGAAGACACGTGGCGCATTTCACCAGAACAAACCTTGCACAATCCAGTACACTCAGATAGACAATTCTGAAGTAACTGGAGCACCATGAGATTTTTTCCGAGACCTTGAGACACATCACTTCTCCTTGTTAGACCGCAGTGTTTGCTGAAAAAGTCTAACTCTGTTTCTTGACAGCTCTTTCAGTGCAAGGGTCAGGGTTCAAATCAATGCACAAAATATTCACAAACTGCTCTGCAAAGAAAGTTGATTGCTGGCGGGTCATCTGGATTACAGGAATGAGGAAAAAATGCTCGAGAACAATCACATTCCACGAAACGATGCGACCAATCAAACTTCCGCTGTGTTTTGGTTCAATCAAACGGCCATTTTGAGGGCTCAAGGGGAAGACAAGAGTTGTTGTGTTTTATTTTGCCGCCTTTTGCGGCCATTTTTCATGTACTTGTCTGGTATTGACTGAGCCAAAACAAACACACTTTCATCCGTTGACATACAGAAATATGTGAAAATGAAAAATGGCTGTGCAATTGCACTCCTCCAGTGGCAAGACAACTGATAAAAAAAGAAAAAGACCTCAAGTAGGAAAGAACTGAATGTTTACGTCCGATTCTTGTCATAAAAGGACCAAAGATACGCACCAGAATCCCGTATCCCGAGACATGAAGGTGGTTGAGATGAAACCTGCAACTTTTCATCTGTGACTTTTTCAGGTGTCCACTCAGGCGAAGAGGATTGCCAACTTGCGCACACGTAACCAACAATTATTGAGACCACAACACAAAGAAATTCCATCATCCCTCATCACTGAGCTTTTTTACTTTTCAATCTGCCTGATAGAGGTGAAGGAAGCCCAATCGATGAGCACAACATACAAAAAGCACCGACGCATCAGTCAGTCATCATTTTTGCTGTGATGCAAAGAGAGTACAGGCACAGCAAACAACTCTAGACAGTAGCAAGTGAGAAAGCCAACCCAAGTCCTTGGGACAGTCTACAAAAGTCTGGACTGGTCCACCAATATTTTGAGATAACCTAAAACCAGAGCATGATTTAGAGTCATACAACTGTGACATTTTCCTTCTTTTTTTCCGGAAATCTAAAACCCGTGGCAAAGTGACCACAAATAATAACATTGTTAAGCATAAAGTAGTAGTAATAATAAATATGATAATAACACATGTCTGATCGTGGTTGAAGCTGTGTGGCAGCCTCTAATTCTAAAGCACAAGTGGAGGCGGCAGAGATCAAGATCAACAAACAGCTCGGCTGTTTGATCTGTCCAGAATGAACAGAACGGCCTGTGATAAAATGGGGTTCATAAATTCTAATATAGTGCAACCTGCCTGCGCTGAAAATCAATTCGAGTCACTTTGGGAGACATAAAGCTGAGGAGCAAATGCCAAACTTACGTGGGGTAACAATGCCTGAACATGCAACAAGAGTATCAAACCGCTGTAGTCTAAAATCGCCGGTGTTCCATCTTGTTAGGCTAGGATTAATGGTGCTCTGAATGGTGTTTGTGCACGCATAATAATGTGTGCGCTATAATTAGGCCGAGAAGTCAAACGCATGAACTCTGAAATGGGTCCGCAGAGGGGTGCGTACTTGTTGAGAGCAAATTCTGATTGAAAGCAGCCGCACAGTCACCGAGATTACATCCAATCGTTCGCATTGTACAATGAGAGAAAGTACTTTCTGTCTGGCGTCAAACTGCAATCTGTATTTTATGATTGGAACAGAATAAGCAGAAACGGCATGACGAGAGGAAGGACGCCTCATATAATTTACCTTGAACCTGGCTGCCCCTAAGTCCCTTTCAGTATACGACCAGGAATTCTGTTCAACGTGTCTTTCAAAAGTTCATGAGCAGATGTTATTTTTCATTCTTCATGGTTCTACATGACGAAAGAGTCCTGCTACTTCTTTTTGGGGAAGGAATCATTGTGTACACAAGAGTAACATATTTAGATTGAAAAGTCTAAAAGAAATAAATATGGCAGCTAAAAGTATCAATCATATTAAAATCATTTTTAATTGATGTGAGAATAATAATGGCCTTCTCGCAGTACAGTATAAATAGTTTGCCTACAAAAGGTTCAACGAGACATATTTGCAACTAGGGCTCGACCGACATGATTTTTTTTCTTTGGCTGATTTTTGATAATATTTGCGTGGGTTTTCTCCGGGTCCTCCGGTTTCCTCCCATCCAAAAATGCATCAGCTGATTGATCAGTGTGGGCGTGGATTTGTTCGTCTCTGTGTGCCTGCGATTGGCTGGCGACTGATTCAGGGTGTCTCCCGCCTACTGCCCCAAGTGAGGATCAAGCGGTTCGGAAAATGAATGAATGAATGAATGAATGATTTTTGATAACCGATCAATCAGCAGATCAATTTAAAAAGCCCCATCATTCTAAGTCATCGAGTCACATAGTTTTTGGTCCCATATCTTTTGCATTAAAGCCAGAACATATGGGGGTCTTACAATACTTTGTCCTCAAGTGCTTCTTAAACTTTACAACGGGGAGCAACAATCGGCCCATTTTTTGAGGGTGTGGGGGGGAGGTTGAATGTCAATATAGTTTAAAATGTCATAAACTGTAATGTCAGAAAAATGAAATCATCAAATATTGGCAAAAAAATCTTGGTTGTTTTCCGTGATGTGTGGCACTAGCAAACATTGACAAACATTTTTTTTTTTTTGGCGGGGGCAGGGGGATTAGGGTTGAATGTTTGAATGACATTTGCTGTCGTGGAAAAAAATCATCCAACTTTGCTCACTGCGAATACGCTAATAGTGGCTGATTAAATCAGCAGGCCATTTCATCGTTCTGGCCCTATTTATAAGACTGCAAATGAAAATTGGGATCACCTCATGGCATCCAAGCAGGATACAGAAGCGGATTTGAGCTACTGCTGTTGTGTAGCCTGAGAGAATTTTGTTTGCACACTGCAAAGATAAATCCCCGAGCCAGTAAACAACAATTAGTCTTCATTGTCATTGTTTTCCCCAGTACGGTGTCATGAATATTTGACCTCTCTTCCACCGAGCTGCTCAACCGCTTGACAAAAGGAAATCTCAGCCCAAATTCAAGAACAGAGGCAAAGGGAGCCTTCGTCACAGTCTTGGCACGCCAAGCAGGCAGCTCAGTAGGCTTTGCTGGGAGCCTTGGGTATGAATTGCGAAGGTGACAGCAGCCAACATCCAAACACAGCTGCGAGAGTTGAAGATGCCAGCCTGCGTGGGAGCTGTGAGCAGCCAATGAGAGACCACATTATGACATGACCGCTGGATGGTGCAGCATCACGACTCCCATGATAATCTGAGCTCCGGCAACAACAATAGCAGCTTTGACACCAAACATATGCTCACAAAATTTCAACAATCTCTGTTGAAAATAAAAGCCCAAGCGAGCACAGAGTCAGGCCATAAAGGACTGGGCACGGTGTTCTGCAAACAGCGCCGTTATTTTTTTCACATTGTCACAATCAAGAAGAGTCCATTGTTCGTAATTGTCGACCACAGCAACAACAAAATCTGAATTGGACGTAAAATAAGACCTTCACCGGTGGTTCCACTACACACATTGTCTGTTGAAGCATGAACAAGAAATTGTAAAAACATAGGATTACGAATGACAACATGCTATTTAGGCCCTCGCAGTCCTACTGCTCTGCTGAGGACTACTGTGGCGTTCATGCGTGCATGCATGTGTGTGTGTGTGTGTGTGTGTGTGTGTGTGTGTGTCAAATAAAGTAAATGCCCTGAAAAATATTGCATACAAGCAGCAGGGCAGAAAATTATTCATGTGCCATGTTGTGGCGATAAAGACTGGTGGCTATACATCAGCATGGTCTCGTTGGATGTCAGTCTGTCCACTCAGCATGCGATTTAAATCAGTTGGGGAGACACAATAAGTCAGTGGTATTGAACATTTATTCGGACTATTTTCGGGTTTTTGTTGTTGTGTAGTGTGGCACGGTGCAAATGTAGTTTGCACATTTGCCTCAAAGAACTGAGGTGGGGGCTTCCAATCAGGACTCCGGTCTGCCTGTGTGAAGTTTGCAGGCTCTTCTCATGCTTGCCTGGGTGTTCTCTGGTCACACTAGCTTCCTCCCACATGACAAAAACATGTTTCTCATATTAACCAAATACTATAAATGGTGTTTAGTGGTGAATACAAGAGAGGATTGGATGGCGTCCATCAAATTTGATGCAATGCGTTCCTTATGTGTACGCATATTCTGGCAATATTGTGGATCATACTGATAATCCTAATACTGTGTGATCTCAAATGCGCTCAGAAAATATGTCAATTATTGAGTTTCTTATTGTGATTATTAGGACTGCTTCCAAAATATATTGTAGCGGTTGATCCATAGTTACCATGCACAACCCCTGATGTAATGAAAGGCAGGGAGCAGTTCCCATCATTTAAATCTGGGGAGATTAATTAAGTGGATGCCATCAGATTATCTCTATTTGATCCGTTTACAGCAAACAATATCAACAGTTTGCCAATAACCCTACCGTGAAATGAGGGTTGAATAACTTGCATTGGTAACTTGAGCCTTAAATATGCAAATCTAGCGCAGATTTCATCAATGTAAAATCCCCTCAGAGGACAAAATGAACACAGTGGTGCCTGCCTCCCGACCTTATAAGAGATGACACCACGGTAAAGAGCGCGTCCAGTAATAACAGTAAAAAGCAGGCCTGCGTGCATACGAATGCACTGCTGATTGTAGTTCATTATTCAATGAGAAGGTCAAGCAAGAAATAGCATGCCATGACCCCTCCCTGAGGTCAGCTGTTCAAGTTCCAGCGTCTCCCACAATATAACCTTTGCTCCGTGGAGCCATATTGCCGCAGTAAAGGCCTCCTTTCAAAATATTGAACGATCGTTTCCACATAATAGCGCCTCAAAGACCGGTGACCTCGGGCTAATACTAACCGCAACAGAAAACATTCACAAGCAGTATCTAAGATGAGTGGCAAAACAAACCTCTTGAGCAGACAGACGTATTGTGTATTTTTTTTTTTTGTTGCCGGGTGTTTTAATAACCACTTCTCTACACGCTTTCATCAAAATAACCCTCGGATCAACAATTAAAGTACCGTTTACACACCCTATTTCTTGCCTTCCTGAAATCAGATGTCAGTCAGGCAAGGAATTTCCATTCATTCATTTGAATTGAATTGTTGAGACGATTATTCTCTATTTTATCCATACATCCATTTATCGATCCGCTTTATCCTCACAAGGGTCGCGGGGTCTCTATTTTATTTATGTATGTATTTATTTATTTGTTTATTTTGCGGCTCCCTGATGGCCTGCAATGCTTTCCCTAACATCATGGCAAAGAACAAATGGGCTCATTTCCAAAAGCTCGGTGTTGCATATCTAGCAATTTGGTTGCTGCATTCAGCAACTTTTCCGACCCGATTAGCGGCGTTTATTTTTTTCTTTAAAAAAGTCACAAGTTTTATTCCCCCTAAGAGTATCAGACAACATGAGAGCAATCAAAAGTGTGACATGACTCTTCAACAACAAACACGTGGACCAGCCGAGCCATGCAATTGTGTTGAATTTTTCAAAGCTTGTGTTCCCATAGGGTACATGTTTTGACAAAAGGAACACAGGTATTTCTGTTATTTCTCAAAGTTGATACAATTTAATGCTCTGGAAGAAAATGGCTGGACACAACAGAATGTTTTAAAGCATGTTTGGGTTCAACAAAGCCCAGAAGGGTGGGGAAAAAGGGTGTTTTGAATAATTATTTCAATCATTTGCTTCTTCAATAATCAAATGGGGAAACAACTCTTGGAATCGAAAATTGGATTTTGCTCAAGCAATACATAAATAAATGAATACAGTAATATAAGAAATAATCCCCCCCATTTGCTCTTGGGTGAGTGCGGCTTTGCTTATGGTGACGGGTGGAGCTTCAGCTTTGCAACAACAGAGGCTTTGCTAACTTAATCGTATTCTCTTACCGGCAAGCGGATGCGTAACAATGGACTCGATCGCATGAGCAGGTGCAAGCAAGCTTCCACGTTGCTCTGCGAGCTGGCGCTATCCTCTATGCAACAAGTGTGGGCTGCGCCTGGCTGCTTGCTACTACGAGTAGAATCAGGGCCGAGATTGTTGGAAAAAAGCAAGCAGGACATAACTACTGCGTTCTGAGAGGGAAAATCTAATGGAGCATTATTCATATTCTAGCGGAATAATGAAACTGTCATGTGATGGTGTAGAGGTCCACTCACCTGACTTGTGTGCGGGCAACGTGGGGTCGGTTCCCGCTCAGTGGCTGTGTGGATGTGCGCGTGAATGGTAGTTCGTCTTTATGTGTGCCCTGTGAGTGACTGGCGACCAGTCCAAGGTGTAGTGCGACTTTCGCCCGAAATCAGCTGGGATTGGCTCCAGTAACTCCCCGCGACCCTGTTCGGGATACGCTGCTTGGATAATATATGGATGGATAATGAAATGCACACTCTGAGGTTGCAGTGCTCAATTCCAATTTAGTCTGTATAGCTGACATTTTGACTGTCTCCTTCCACGTATAACAAACTGGAATGTGTAGGGGGAAATGACACTAAAGGCCATCATAAAATGTAGCTTCCCCGGGAGACTCACAAAAAGCAACACTGACATTTGTGAAGCTCCCGGAAGGCACTGCCAGCGTAACAACCAACAAACGGACTGATTTTCCCTTTGAACAATGTTGACAAGAGAAGACGCATCAAAAGCAAAAATGTGCGTCAGCATTGTGAATCGCAATTCAATCCGCTGGTTTGAAATACTATATCCCAGGGTGCACTTAACAAGCGCCATTCATCAATGTCAGGGGCATTTTATTGCACCCGAGAGCGCCGCCTTGCACCGGTCAATTGAATTCCAAACAATTCCTGTATGAAAACTCCTTGTTTATGTGTATTAATTAAGAAATTGCGTTTGCGCTTAAGGTCTTTTTGCAGATCCAAAACTAAAATAATTCCACTGTTCGCCCTTGAACTAGAAGTCACTTGAGAAAAATAATCGGGTATATTCTCTGTGTCATGTTTGCCCAATAAATCTTGACTGACTTCACATGTCAGCCCCACATGAGGGTAAATTAGTTCACATCCAACACATTCGGTGAAGAGCTAAGGGAGTGCACAGGCGATTTTATCGAGGTGTTACAGCAGAGTGTAATTTAATGGGCAATACTGTAATCAGTCATAAACTGGAATGAGAGCATTTCTTGCAGCATGAGTGACCTTTTTCTTAGCAAAACAAAAGAATCATCTCCTCGACTGGTCTTTGGTGAACCCGATTCCCCTCACTGTCACACCAAGTCCTTCACGTGCGCCAGGTAGCTGCCTAATTGAGATGAAACCACTGCGCGTCATGTCCCTGAAGATGAATGGAAGGGCTGTGGGATATCCCTGAAATTCAAAGAGACAACCTCCATCCCACCTCACCGTTCGAGACAGCCTCAGTTTTCTGGTCATGTGCCAGCACATTGGCCCAAATGAGAGAATTTGGAAGGTGTGTAGTATTGAACAGACGGAAAGCCCCTGTGATGGGCCTGTCATTCTCTAGGCAGTATTACAATCTCAAGCATGTGGAGCATACTGATTTATTGACTTCACACAGCAGCATGACTCCAGAAGAGTTGATGTGTCTTGATCTTTTAATGCGAGTCAAAGAAACTGTCAAAGTGCAGGTCTCCAACATGGTATGGCAGGATGATGTGAGAGGAGATTGCGGTCGTCTTGAATAGTCAAACGACTTCTTGGCTACAAGCCCATGGTGTCACACGGTTAACAACAACAGCAACTTGTTTTCTTCCCATTTCCAAGCGCAAAAAGGTAACAACCAAAACAATATGGGAGAACACACCACTCTTGTAGCATTTGTGTTTATGATGATTCGCCAGCCAAGTTTTATAGCACGTTTTTAGTTTTTATATACACATCACGTAAATGCCATGAGATGGATTTGTTCAAAAACCGAACCATCGCTTCAATATGCCTTGGCCACCGCCTCCTCACCCCTTTGCCCTTTTGTGATTCTACATTTTTATTGGAAAAAAGATGGATTTTTATGAGGATGAAAGGTATTTAGGACTGTTTTCTGCTGCAGATGCAGAATAATATATTTATTTAGCATTTTATAAGCGCAAGACAAGGGGGCCTGCTCCTGTTGTCAGTTGAGGAACACTATTTCCAGTCCATCATTTCGGGACGTCATTTATAGCGCGTTCGTCAATTGGTGCAATATATATAGTGTACAGCAAGCTTTTACGGTAGTTGATTGGGTTAATCAGAAATGTAACATCTCTTCTTGTAGTGGCTTGGATGACAGTGACTTTTTGTTGTTGTTGTGAAACCTGCCCTCAGGGTAACTGAAAATGTTTTACAAAACATAGTTTTTCAGCGATTGTGTGTCAATGAAAATTCTCCATTATTCAAGTTTAAATGTTTGTTTTGTTGCCTTTATTTTTAAGCAGGATGTTCAGGAATAACTCCACTATCAGTCTACACTTCTCCAATGTTGTCAATGTGCCATTCCATGAAATTACTTTTTAAGGGTTCGGATTGGAATTAAGAGAGATGTTAAATGGCCCTGCAGCTGGGGGTCACAGCGCCACCTGTGGTGTTCCCATTGGTGGCCTGGCAACCTGAACTAAGGATTTCCACGTGGGCTTTTTGATGGAATGTGTGCTCGTAGTGATATTTCCAATTATTGTATACATCGACTGAGTATCTGAGCACATTCATATATATATATATATATATATATATATGTATATATATATATGAATGTGCTCAGATACTCAGTCGATGTATACAATAATTCTCTCTCTCTCTCTCTCTCTCTCTCGTATATATATATATATATATATATATATATATATATATATATATATATATATATATATATATATATATATGAATGTGCTCAGATACTGTGATGTTTTAGTTGAAAATTATATATATATATTTAAAAAAATTCAACTAAAACACGCATGACGGATTTGACTAACAACATGGATTAGCAGCCAGATGCAGTCTTGTTATTAGGCTATGACGAGTTGGGTTTTATGAGATGCACAATGCACTAATCTGGACGTACTCCATCTCTGCAATGCTCCCATTCACTCACACATCCAGGCGCCAGTAGCGGAGGCTTCGTGCCACTAGATGATGGCATGCTCTTAAAACGATAAACGCTTCACTCTTATTACAGTTCAACACATTATCTGTGCACGCACCACTGGCTCAGGAACTAATGAAAAGTAAAAATCCAACTGTTATGAAGCCACAATAATAACATACAAACATGTGCTCTCTCTTTCGAACAGAGACTGCAAAAAGAAACAATAAACCTCACTTCTCGAAACAACAGCATCCGTCCGGTGGCATGAGCGCACCTTGCAGCGTGAAAAGGAGTGCTTTACAACACACGCACACGGGAACACACGCGCACAACAAACACGCGGCGCTCGTGAGAGAATTTCCGTGCACGTACCGGTGCTCTTCTGCTCCGTTGTCCAGCTTGTGGAGGAATCGCGCTTCGGTCAGGTCTACAGCAGTTTTGATGCGGAGCGTTCGGTGCCTCGCGCCGCACGCTCTTGGAGGGCAGGCGCTGCAAACGGCGGGAGGAGAGCAGGCGCCCAACGAGAGGACCGCTAGTCGAGCGAGAGTAGCCAATCAGCAGTCGGCCTCGGGAGCGAGGGAGGACGAGCGCTGAGGCCGCCTTTGAAGCAATTGAGCGAGCGGAAATGACTGGTTCTGATGATGGCATCTGGGCAAAAAGCAACAACATTCAAACAGCTGTGTATCCCCCGTGCACCCGCTTCAGCCGATGACGTCAACTTCACTCAACGCAGAGATAATTCGTCTCCACGTGCGCCGATAGGGGTGTTATGGTTTATAATGGCCTAAGCAATGTAATACTTGGATAAGATTGTTTTATGATGTTTAAACTAGACTGTCTTTTCATTTTCGATAACACTCAGCCTTTATTCGACCTCACTAAGCAGAATTTAATTTGGGGGACCACAATCCACCACTATTTGCCTACACAATTACAGTATATGGATGTTGGCGTGTGTGTGTGTGTGTGTGTGTGTGTGTGTGTGTGTGTGTGTGTGTGTGTGTGTGTGTGTGTGTGTGTGTGTGTGTGTGTGTGTCCAAACATACAGACAGAAAGACAAATAGACAGGTTGCTGATTGTTTTTTCTTAACCAAGAAGTGCCAGGTTCAACTCCGAGTGTAAGATCAAATGGTCTACTATCCTTCAAGAATGATGGAAGCTGGATCAACTCAACTCAACTCAACTGTATTTCTAGAGCACTTTCAAACAGCCATCGCTGCATACAGAGTGCTGTACATGGAACAACTAACATATACAACAGTAAAGCAACAAATCGGTAACAAAGATGGTAGAAAGCACCGAAACAGCAAAACCAAGAACACATCTGAGTCATGCTGAGTCAAATGCCAAAGACTACAAGTGAGTTTTGAGGCGGGTTTTAAAGATGGGCAGCGAGGAGGCTTGCCGAATGTTCAGTGGGAGGTCATTCCAGAAAGAGGGACCAGCAACAGAAAAGGCTCGATCCCCTCTGAGCCTCAGTTTAGTTCTTGGTACTCCTAATAAGGTGTGTAGGTGCGGATGTGCTCAGAGAGGTAAGGTGGCGCGAGGTCATTTCGAGATTTGAACACAAATATCAACGTGTCATGTCCTATTAAAAGTAAAATCCATTGCTTAGTCATCTGCTCTTTGGTTGATGGTACAGAGAGAGCAAGGGAGAGGCCTTGATAGACAATATGCCAGAGACTTTGTACGTCTGTTAGGCCTTTAGCCAAATGTGGCTCATGACAGTGGCCTCAAAGTGATAATTGTTATTGTCACACTTGATGATGTGCATTCCCTTGTATGTTTTGCAAGTTTTGTTCAGCCACAAAGTGATGCATTCAATCTTTCAACACTATTTTAGAAATAGTAACGCATTCACTTACCAGTCAATCAAAACGTGCGGATGTTAGTTACGCATTGATGGCATCACTGAAGATGCTCATATCCAATATCCTTCATGTTAACATACAAGCTTATCATATATACAATGTGTATAAGTAAATGATATAAATGCATATAACTTTTGTCCATCAAGAAAATTAAAGTTTAACAAGTTCAAATCATAATCTCATCAGCCAATAATAATGCTGATCAGGGCAGTATACACAGCCAGTCCGTTAAGCTGTTTTCTGACTTTGGTCACGTGAGATGTAATGTTCCGCATAAAGGCGGTACATGTATTCGACTTGAAGTAGAGTCACAACCTTTTTACATATTATCAGTCATCAGTCACGAAAAAAACATTTCACAAATTCATTTGCAATTGCATTCTGTCGTGGTGGGAGCAGCCATGGCGGGGACGGCATGGGTCCCCGGGCAGCAGCACGGCCGCAGCAGGTAAACAAGCAGTGTCTGCTATAACATGCCGCGATCGTAATGTGAGATTTGAGACTAGGGTTGTCACAAGAACCGACACCACCGGTAATGTGAATGTGACCGAACCTGAATGCGCTCCAGCTGCTTGGTGTGGCCACAGTCACAGTTGAAGCCCATCTCGTCTCTCAAACTTGGCATTACTTTCCATTGAGCCCTGACTGAGAGGGTGAACTTTAACGATTTTGTTGAGACATTTGCTCGGATGAAGAAAAGAAAAACGAAAACTTTTAGGCTGAATCAAATCGTGCCAGAAATGCAAAGTTCGGAAGTCATTTATTTGTTTTGTTTTTGTTTTTGTTTTCAATCGCCTTGAATCGTGCTGTCTTGCAGCCGCACTTTTTTGTTTAACAATGTTTACTGAAGTTATTCTTAGATTTCTATGCCTGGTGGTGCATTGGCACCTTGAGTTGTTTATTGGAGTTGTTTTATTTTGTGTACTGTATTGGGGAAGGGTTGATATGCCCGTCATTGAAGTGTAATGGGACCTTATTATTTTATTTTGTGTATTGATATGAATCTGGATGGTCTTGGGAAATGTTATTTACATATTGTTATTCATGTTATGGTGGTCATGTATGTTATTTATTTATTCATTTATTTTGTTTGTATACGGTCTGGGGAAAGGGTGGGAATGGTTGGCAACAAAATGAGGCAGCTATTGCAGTTCTAATCACTGTTATGGTCTATTCCTGGCTTACTTATTTCTTAGTTTTTGGGCTTTTTCTGTCCTCTATTCACATGTGCGCCTCAAAGCCCATGTGGAATACAACCCAGCTACGCCATTGTCTTGAACATCCACGCGGCTCCTCAGACCTCAGCCATCCGACGCCTTCTACATTCTGCGACTGTCAGTGTCTCGGTACGAGGGCTCCGGACTTCACGGTTTTGCTGTGGTCGACGAGGCTCCCGCAGAGGACTCAGGTCACCACTGACTGTGCAGGTGCAGAAACGCTTCATGTCGCTCGGGGTCCAAAAACTGCGACCGATCATCACCCAGATAAGGCCAGATTCATATGCACAGGCCTACTCATGACCACTACATCCTGTGAAAATGTAAGAGTGATCACCCCCATACAGCTTTTATGCACACAGAAGGCGGGTAACTTCTAAAGTGAATGTTCTGATTCTGAGAAAACCGTTCAAACTCTCAAACGCTCTACTTCAAAAAAGATCCGGCTATCACTCTGAAATGGGCATAATTCTTGCCGATACTGTGGGCAAGTACGTGTCTTAGTCTTCCTGCACTCTGTGACTTAAGTTTCAGGAAAAAGAGGAGAAATAATGTTGTGCTAAAACTTTTGACCCGCAATCAGCGTTTACTTTACAGTCTAAGTGGAAGGCATAAGAATCAAATGATGAATAATGAATGAAATACAGTAAGCCGTTCCTATCAATTGTCAGTCCAGATGTTGCTTGAAAGAACAGCGCAATTAAAAAGGATGATGAATTATTGAACCAGTAACAGCAGTTGCCTGACATCCATAAAGGAGCTGTCAGCAGAATATAAAACCCATAGAATCTGTTTTCCGAAACCAGTTGTTTTTGCTTTGGCAATATACGTAGGACGAATACATGGAATAGGAAGACATGACAATAAAAGGAGTGGCCAAGTCCCTGCTGTTTTATGCACACGAATTTTATTTTTAATATCATAAGCTTTTTTTGTTAGTTTTTTTTCATATTGGGAGCTTTTATGCAGTAGTATAAGCATTTTTTTTTTTATATAACGCCAACCTCCCCACAATATCCTGATGGTTATCGTATCATGTGGTTCATATCGTGTTAATATCGTTTATGGCAGGGGTGTCAAACTCGTTTTTGTCGTGGGCCACATTTTAATTACGGTTTCCCTTGGAGGGCCGTTATGACTGAACCCATATAAAAAAGTCAATGGTAACGGTTTATTCAACTATTGTTTTAGTCACTGTAATGAGGGGTTTGGTAACAAAAGAATACTGACAATATGTCTCTTATTTATTACATTAGAGAATTTTAAATGTTGGTTCGAGATTTTAGCAAGCATCATGGAAGTTGACATGCTTGATTTGCTTTTGCGGGCCACAAAAGATGATGTGGCGGGCCACATCTGGCCCGCCTTGAGTTTGACACCTGTGTTGTATGGGAACGTTTCATCCTTAACATGTAATATCATAACTTCGTTTCTGTTGGAAGAAGTGGTAACTAAACAGGGAGAGGCCATACCAAATGAAAAAAATAAAAGTAATACAGTCATTCTGTATCAGTAAAAATCAATATAGCTGTCTCCAAAGGGATCCCTTCTTGCCCGTTCTGCGTGTGTGTGGTATTTCAAACGCCCCAGCGCCACTGCTGCTCTCATTTCCCTCTGCATTTACTCATTAAAAAGTCATAAACTGGTGAGTTCATGAAGCTTTATTTCACCCAAAACTGCACAGCCGATACATGAAAAAAAAAAAAGGGAAAAACCTGTCCAAATGTATTTATGTGAAATGTGTTATCGCAAATACAAATGCAGCAGGTCATCTGAGAATTCTGTGCAACATACAGGAGCAAATATTCATGTTACGGTGCACACCAGGTGCAACTCATCTGTGCTAAAACTGCAGAAAGCTAGGTGCATTAAACGAGAGTGGTTCATCTCTCCATGGACGCGCACGTAAAAACTGAGTGTGGGGGGCTATGCTGTCGGATTCTGATTTTACACTGCAATGCTTGGTATTTAATAGTCGTCACTGTCATCATCATCATAATATCGGTTCCTCTTGATCTGCTCCTCTGCTGTCAGAGATTCGTCACGACTCCACAGAGAGGTGTCGCAGCCGCTCCCATCCTTTCTCCTCTCGCCTTCTGCTTGGTCTGCTCTTCTCCTCTGCTCTGGCCTCAAAGCCAAATGGTCATCCAGCGCTGTCAGCGGAGGCCCCTCCTCAGCGGATTTCTCAAAGATGTCAAATTGGAAATCGGAGAGCAGAGTGGAGCCGCTGGTACTGAGACCGGCAAAAATGTCCTCCAGGAAGCTTGTCGAGCTAATCTTTGGCTCAGCCGCGGTCTTCTCGAAAGATAACGTTCCCTTGCCTTTGTCTTCTGGAAAATGTGTGAAAACGTCTGGATCCGATTCTGTGGCCTGAGCACATTTGGCACCAGCTGGCACAAAGGCATCATCCCTCTGTGCCAGCTGTAGCACTTCAGGTGGCATCCAGTTTGAGTCATCACTGTAGTTAGCTTGGCAAACATCTCCAGTCCTACTTGCGTCTGTCAAAAGGTTGGACTGAAATCCCTTCCCCTCATCCTCAGTCCACCCTTGCAACAAGACGTGATGGTCACGCAGCATGCTATTCTTGTTATTATTGTTGAAGTTTGAATTTTGGGCCTCCTCATCTGAACAGCTCATCCGTAACTCCTCCTGAGTTTTCCCAGGAGCTACATCTTGACCTGTTGCGTAATCTGTCTGTCTGTCTCTTGCTGTTACTTCCTCCACCATCTGCTCTTCTTGCTTCTCCATCACACTTTTCACAAATCCATCCACAATCTCTTCATATTGCTCCTGGACTTCAGATTCCACATCAGAGTCAAGTGGAGGCAAAGCATCTGAGGCACTGTTGTTCACCTCCTGGTTGACACTCTGATCCGCTGCTTCCTGTGAGCCAATGTCAGGACATTTTGAAGCCTCGACGGCAGTCTCCTCTTTTGTGGTCATATGTGAGATTAAACACATGCTCCCTTGCTCATCCTCCTGGTGTTGATTTTGTGCTTCAGCAGGGGGAATGCCACCCATTTTCACAGAAGGCTTTATCAGCGGGTGACTTCTTTTTCTTGTACGGCAGCCTCTGCTGGAGGCCATAACGGCTTCATCAACTTCAGCTCCTCCTCAATCGTGAAGGATCTCTTAGGAGAATCAGTCTGAGGAGGCCACACGACAGATATCTTACTTGTGGATTTAATGTTTCCACTCTCAGCTGAGCTCATGCCGCAATCCTGATAAATAAATTTGCCCTGAGCGCTGGGATAGTTGGAATTTTTTTGGAACTCTTTCTTTTCGGGCAAAGATGATTTGACTCCAGTCTTTTCAACTGGAGCTTTTTGGTTGTTATTCCATCGTTCTTTGAGTGGTTTCTGTCCAAATCCTTCGTCATAATTTCCTTTGGATTTGAAGAGTTGCTTGTAGTGTGGTGTGCAATACATTCGTCCATGGAGAGATGCGTAGTTGCCAAGACTATGAAAGAAAGAGCAGATCAACTCTCAGAAATGAGGCATCATAAAAATATTTGCAATATCGGGTCACTTCACCTGAGTTTGCCTCTACAGTGGTCGCAGCGAAAACAGCTTTTATGGAAGTTTTGCTTGTCTGCAATCAGAGCTTCCATAGGATACACCCTCTTCTGACACACCCTGCACAGTTCGGAATCTGGAACTTGAATCCTCTGCACAAAGAGGAAATGACGGTTTAACATTCACGAATGTACATTAACAACAACATGCAGCACAACAAGTGGCAATGGCATGCAATACAAGAGCGTGTCAAAAATCCAAACGACAAGAATGCTAGTAACGTCTAGACCAGGCGTGTCAAACTCATTTCACATTGTGGGCCACATACGGCCTTGGTAGATGTCAAGTGGGCCGCACCATTACCATTTTACCATACTCTGCTATAAATAACCAACATATCATGTCTTTCCTTTGTTTTGGTATAAAGAAGCATTGGCGCATTGATGCTGTTTGATGTGTTGGGTCTGTCTCAGTGACAGACTGAGACTTCTGTTTTCTTCTCTGATCAAAACAGTGTGCCGCCTAGTGGATGATCCATGAATTGCATCGTATGAGAAATATTCATTCCGTGTCTTTAAAGCATTTTTTTTCACTTTTAAATTATCCTGCGGGCCTGATCGAACCTCCTTGGGGACCGGTTCCGGCCCGCGGGCCGTATGTTTGACACCGATGGCCGAGACTGTCCGCAGCTGTGGTTATATTGTGGTAAGAAATGTTTGCCATCATACAGCCTCATGTCAGTGAGTGTGCTCACTGAGAACCCATTCCCCTTCAGTGGTCATTGTGGTCATGGTTTACAAGGGTGTAATATAACTGCCTCATATTGTGACAGGTGAACAAAGTAGAATTCTCATTGTGATACTTTACAGTTCTATTTGACTGCAAACTACAACCACAATTAAAAAACAAAACAAAACATTGATCAGATGGACCTTTTCAATGCAGGTCCTGGTTGTAGCCTGGATGTGTTATTTTAACCCTTTCAGGGACAGCGGTTACTACAGTGGACAGCTTATAGTGTTGTCAGGTTACAGGGTGCATCAATGGGTTAAGTACGATCGGCAAAACCACAGACTATTCAAATGTATTAAAAGCATGTGATATGAGCATTTTCTCTCTTCTGTTTTGTTGGTTGGAGCAAGCCAAGTAGACTCATAAATGAAGTCCATAGCGATCTGCACACCCACGTACATTTAATAATCGGCATCTCAGACAAGTATGATATATCTTATTTAAAAAGTACTTTTTTTTTACGTTTGTCATGTTAGAAGATAATTCTCAACTGATCCAGATGTTGTACGTGGCACAGTTGTGGTGTGTTACATTGTGCTTTTGAATAGAATCGATGTGTCCTGTTTTACAAAAAAAAGTTTCAGACAATGTTGCCTGGGTTCACAAATTATGTTTCAGTTCTCAAATAGACACAGGATCTATCTGGTAAGCTGAATAGTGCCTTCCTTAACACAGCAGAAACAGAATTTCCTCGGTGAGTCATGTATTTCAAATGTACTTGTTTTTTTTCTCTCAATTAGCCCTCAGTGAGACTCAGAAGAAAATGAAATGCGCAGGTGATTGCGCTTTTTGGAACCCCTGGAAAGCCTTGTAGTTCCGGCAGCTTTTGGCGAGCCCTCACTCGCGGGGCTGTGTTTTAATTTATTTTTTCTTCTGGAGAACTATAATTGCTCTTCTCTGTAGTACACGATGACGGTGTTCCATTTCTATCTGTACAGATAGGCAGTGTGCATCAGTCACTGCTGGTGCATAAAAGCATCACAGATAGCAAAAGAATGTTAATATTGTGCACGGTTCATATAATTGCATTGTGATAGGGGCCGTATTAAAAGATGGATAAAATGTGGACCTCCTTACCAATCCGCCATTGATCAAAACACATTGCTTGCTTGCTCCCCATCGGCGACAATGAAAACACCACAGAACCAAGTGTGAGTAATATTAATTCAATATGTTAGTGCCAGGGTGGGACGGTGGGCAACTGGTTGATTTGATTCAGCATCCTGGCCTTCCAGTGTGGAGTTTGCGTGTTCTCCCTTTGCCTGAGTGTGATTTCTCTGGGTACAGCACATTACATCAAAAGTGCATGCAGGTAAGTTAAATGGAAACTCTATATTGTCCTTAGGTGTGATTGTGAGTCTGAATGGTTGTTTGTCTTTGTGTGCCTTGCGATTGGCTGGCCACCAGTTCAGTGTGTATTCTGCCTTCTGCCCGGAATCAGCTGGGGCAGCATCCAGCACGCCCGTGACCCTTGTGAGGATAACACGGCCAAAATAATGGATAGACAGATGCTTTGCTTTTGCTAGAATCACGCCTAAGTGGCATGACCAATCAGGAAAATACTGTATGTGAGCTGTGAATATTAGGTGTGAAACTGCTGGAATCACTGCACCTGTAAACGGCTCAAAACAACAAAATGCACATGACAAAAATCAGACAGCAGGGTTAGCCAAATGTTTCCTTTTGCATGATGAATGAAAATGATACAAACCAAAACACACCATCATGCCTGTTTAGTGTCCTCATGCCGCAATGCTCGCATTACCCATCACAACAGTCTCTTGCTGATGTGTGACAATCTGTGAACTCCTCTGCTCTGTGACGCTGAAGCCCACATTCTGGAAGCTTCCTTGGCTCTCAGCCCAAGACTGCTGGAGGTTTCTCAGTATCTCCTCGGTGGAGGCATCAGAGGACACAGCAACTGGTGCAATTCTGCCTCTCACCACGTCAGCATAGGATGGAGGGTTGCCACGGGTCACAGAACTTCCAGAGCTCTCAGAATGCACCTCGCTCCTCATCATGTTCCCAAAGTCATCAATGCTACAGAACCGCTCAGTGAGTGAGGACATTTCAGACTTTTCCGCTGGCTTAGAATGGGAAAAGTCTGCTTCTCTTTTTTCAATTTGTTCTCGTAGGTCTCGAGCTGCTTGAGAACTGTGCTCGCCGCTTTCAAAGACATTCTTGATGGCTTTAACATTGAATGTCGACACCTCCTCTGTTCGCGGGGTGTGTGGGTCGGCTTCTGTTTCCTCAGCGTCACCCCCCAGCCTCTCTGTAATCACAATTGGCTCTTTCCTGGAGTAGACTGTTGCTTTTGGAGACTCAAATTTATTGACCAGCTTTGTCATGTCCACTCTTGGGAGGTCCTCTTTCAGGATGTCTGCAGTCAAAAGCTGAGCATTCCCCTCAGTATCAGCTTCAAGGCGCTCAGGGATATCGATTGGATCCTTCCGAAGATATGCCTTGTTTACTTCTGCTTTCCGGGCCTCCTCAAAGAAACACTTTTTGTCTTTGACTGTTATGATGGAGTCGCCCAGTTCCGGCACATTCACCAATACCTGGTCATTTCTCACGGTGGGAGTGGCCTGTCTGAGACACGGAGATGATTGTTCTCCACAATCCACAAACACCTCGGACGCCGCCACATGAGGTGGAGGGGTGGGGTTGCAAGAAAGCTTCGAGGTAGCGTCTTTCACTTTCATTAGCTTCTCAGAGCGACTCATAGTGGGAGATGGCGTGGCCCGGAAGGTGGATGTGGTGGTGTACTGCTTACGTGCCGGAGGCGGAGGAGTCCCCACAGACTTGTAAGGCGGTGGTGACGGGGTGCCTCTAAGCGGTGACTCTATCCTTCTCGATTCAATGCTAATGAAGGTGGGAGATGGGGTGCGAATGCTTGCCAATGGAGAGTGGACTCTCTGATCTGCTGCCTCACTCAGCTCATGTTGCACTTTGCTCTCGTGCAGTGACTTTTTTTCTTCAGCAGAGCCCTTCTTTTCACTTTTAGATGAACCGATACTGATTTTTGATAGCTTTGTAGTGACACCGCTGAAGACCTTCTGATCTGGTTTCGGGGCCACTGGGGGCGGCGGGGGAGGGAACTCTTGCTCTTTCATTTGCATAGCCGTCAGTTTTTCCTCCAGATTTGCGTGCTTAACTTGAATAATATTCTTCAAATAATCCACCATCTCTTTCAACTTTTTCTTATTTGACTGTTTAGCGAGTCTACTTAAATTCTTTCTCTCATCCGAGCCAGCCAGCCAGTCAGGGAGCTCACTTATAATCATGCTGACACTGGCGGGGTCGATCTTGCTTGGTGTGCTCTCAAACTCTTTCATTTGAGTGAGCAGCTTCTGCATGACGAGACATTTCTCTAATTGTGGCATTTCCTCCAAACGGGCCTGGTCCATACGAGTCATTTTTACTGATGTGTCACTTGTTGACTTTCCCGATGTCTGCATTTTGCTTATGTCTGCAGCTTCTTGCTTTATTTGCTTTTGGTGCATATGAGCAGTTTCTTGCCTCTGAGAGCTATGCTGGACCACCTTCTCGGTCACGACAATTTCCTGTTGTCTTTGGACCTGCTGTGTCCTCGTGCTCTGCTGAACCTGGGACACATTTGTTACCATGGCCTTCTTGGGCATTACAACAGTGACTGCTGGGGCCTGGGTTTCTTTGGCTTTCTCCGCCTGTACAAGTTTCCCGGACTTTGTGTAAGTTTCTTCCTTAATAGGCACGGATTTTTTGGTCTCTGATGCTTGAACTTCTGTCATTGATGATGTCACAAGGCTGCTTCCTTGGGTCAATTTCTTTTCATTCTTCTGTGACACATTGCTTGCCTGCTGCATTTCACTTTTTGTTGCCTCTATTTGTGCAGACGCACTGCTTGTCTCATCTTTTTTCTCAGCCGACATTTTAAAGGTTCTCACCTTGAAACTTGGCATTACCTTGGGGATTTTTGTGGGTTGAGAAAGGGGCATTTTTCCTTCTTTTGTTGCTACCTCATTGACATCTTCGACTCTCACCATGGCGGGAGCCTGCCGAGATAGACCATCGCGTGTACTGACTCTGGACTCCTTAAAAAACTGCTGCTGCTCAGTGACTGAAGAGGTGACAACAGCAGCACTTGATTGGGCATTGACATTTGAGGTTCCTTGTTCAGACTGCGATACAGAAAATTGTTGCAACTTGAACGCGGGCGCTGGTTGATTGGTTAGGTTGAGTTTTGAGGAGAGTACATTTCCTGAGGAGATCTTACCTGGGATTTGCTCCTTTTCTAAAGAATTATTGGAATATCCCGGGGCTGCTTTTTTATTTGCCACAGAGATCAATGGCTTGCTCAGAGGAATCTGAGATGGAATTTTTTGGGTCGTTGTATGGTGCACTGAAGTTTTTTCTTTGGAAACTTGTACATTTGCTTTTGAAGATTCTGTCGTGTCTACTTTTTCAGTCCCGTGTAATGTGGAATGCTGCAGATTGTCGACATTGGTGGGGGCTTGTACATTTACTGGAGGAGAGGTGGGAGTTGTGACTGTACATGTGCCTGTTTCTTCATTTTCCATTCTCTGTTGACGGAATTTTTCTTCTGCAAGCATGAGGGGGGTTTTAAATTTGCTAGCATACGGCCTCGGTTTTGGCACGGGAGCCGGTTCAGGGGGCAGAGGCAACTTCATTGGTGGAGGAAATTTTTTTGGGTGGCTGTGGGCCTGCCTTTTGCATCACTTTATCCGAAGGGAGGTTTGGCATTTTTTTGTGCACTTGACTCATTTTGTGTGCTTCCTGCTGGCTTGCTTCTGTTACACCTTCCTGAACTTTGACCTCACTGGTGGGTGCTGTTGTTGTTTTTTCTTGGTTAAGATGAAGCTGAGTGGGACATTGCAATGGATTCTGCACATTTCTTTGCCATTTTGGTTTAACAGCTACAGGCCTTTGTGCTTCTGGTTGTTTGGGCACTTTAAACAAAGGCTTACCTATGGGCTTCCCTGGATTTGTAGCAGGAGGCAGAGGCATTGATTTAAGTTCTTCTTGTGAAGGTGGGGGAGGAAGGAAATCGTGTCCAGAGTAAGAGGTGGGAGGAGGAGGTGGAAAAAATTCTGGCTCTGATTTTCCACTTTCTACCGGAGGCGGCGGCGGTGGTGGTGGAAGGTCACTTTCCTGCGTCGCAGTGGCGGCTCGGGACAAGCAGAATGCAGGACTTTCCAGCACTGGAGATGGTGGTGGAGGGAGAGAAAGCTCAGACTCAGAGGGAGGCGGTGGTGATGACGGAGGTGGAGGGAAGTAAATTTCCGGCTTAACCTTTTTGGTCCAGCCGCCCGTCACCATGTCAAGATTCTGAGAGTCACTCTTCATGTTTTTGAAGGTTTTCTTTTGTGCAAAAGCCTGATTCTCTGTTTGCTTTTTAACTGTTTGCTCAGTTATTGTGACATTTTGTTTACGGGAGATACTTTCCTGGACGACTCTTGTCTGTACCTGTTGAACTGTCTTTGTTTGGCTCATTTGCTTGTTTGAAACATTTGTCTGCAGTGAGTTGTGCACCTCTTTAATTGTATTCATGTCAGCTGTTTTAGCTTTTGCTTGCTCATAATTAGATGTTTGTTTAGTCTTTTCCATAATGGGCTTCGGGGATTGTGTTTTCTGAGGGGGCAGCACTTTGGGCTTTTCTTCTTTTATGTTCTTTTGTTGAAAGGCCCCAGCAGTATTGTCTGTTTTGGATACAGTCACAGAGGCCTCATTGGTAATTACCTGTGTTTTCACCAGCTTGCTGTCACTGTGCTTTTGCGACTCATGGTGTTGACAGAGGTTTTTCACAGCAGTCACTGAACCGCCGGTCATATTTTTCCGATTTTCTTCAAGTAAGCGCTCATGTGCCGCTTGATTTACAGTTAGTGGATTTTTCTGCGGAGTCTTTCCTTTTGAATGCGTGCGCTTTGGCTTTGAGTACTGTTTTTTTTGCATCAGGCACTTTATGGCTCCTTGAACATCCCCTTTTACTACTTCCTCTTTTTCCACAAATGTTGTTTCCTGTCCTTCATTGAGTGATTTTATGGACGTTTTGATATCTCCTTCGATGCTCCCCCGGCGCTGCATTCTTGGGCTGATTGGCTCTAGGAGGAGCTGAATGGTTCCTTTAACATCCCCTTGTTCACTCACTTGATGCTGATATGTCTTTTTCTCACTGGAAGCCTCATTTAAATGTTGCATGGCAATGTGAATGTCTCCTTTGACAATCTCCTCTCTTTCAACTTCCTTGACCACACGTTTGGCCTCCTCTAGGGACTTGAGGGTTCCTTTGATATCACCTGCCACTAAATCTTCAACGGTGGCCTCTATTTTTGTAGTTGCCGACTTCTCAAGTGACTCACGCGCACCTCTAATGTCTCCTGGGATTATTTCTGTTTTTTCCGTCTCTTTGAGCTGATGCTGAGCCTTCTCCAGAGATCTCAGAGTCGTGGGTATGTCTCCTTTCACCACCTCTTCTTTCTCTATCGCCGCTTTTTGATTGATGGCTTGGCTCAGTGAATCCAAGGCTGCACTCAGGTCACCTTTCACAATGTCCTGTTTCTCCAGGTTTCTGTAAGTCACGGTGGGCTGCGTCATGAAGACTTGAACAATGCTGCATACATCACCAGGAACTATATCATCTTTTTTCACCGTGCGGCCAATCTGCTGCTGATTCTTCCTGAGCAAGAGTTTGGTTTCCTCAACATCCCCACCAATGATGCATTCCTTTTCTACTGCTTGCACAGTTTCACCTGTTTCGTACTGAAGCTGCTTCAAGTAGTCTAAGGCACCAGATTCTATGCACGTTGTGTAAAAGCTGACATTACCCCTTTCTATGTCACCGACCCTTATCTTTTTAGAGTCCTCTGCCCCCGAGTTGGAGAGGAGGCGGTGAAGGGTTTTGGTGACGTTCCCTTGGATTATATCTTCTTTCTCGATACTTGCCCTCTCCTTTTTATTCAACAAGGAATATATGGTCATCCTCACGTCTCCCTTTTCATCCTCTTGAATCAGAATGCCACATTTGGAAGAACTCTCATTCTTAAGCAAATTGTTTATGGCCTCCTGAACGTCCCCACGGAGGATTTCCTCTTTCTCAACAGTGCTGCCTTTCTCTTGGTTGAACAGTTGCTCTACTGTGATGTTGATATTGCCCCGCTCTTCATTGTCAATCGTTATCCCCCTCTCAATGGTCTCGCTGCGATTCAGGAGGTTCAACATTATGTTGTTCAGGTCCCCGCGGATAATCTCTTCTCTTTGGATTTCGGGGGTCTCCTGGTTCATCAGTTTGTACTTTGCCATGCGGACATCGCCAATTTCATCGGCCTCAATAAGGATGCCTTGTGAGTCAACCATTTTCTGAGAGTAAAGTTCCTCAAGGGTCTCTTTCACGCTTTTCCCCACAATGTCTGTTTTTTCTACAGCCTTCTCATTGAATTCATGGAAAGGCGTTGTTTCAAAGAGCCACGTAGTTGTCTTTACATCACCCTGTGGGATTTCTTCCCTTTCAGTCACAAGCTCCGCGTCATCCGTCTTTTTGATGCTGTTGAGCGGCTGCTTCTCAAAGAGCCACACAGACTGTTTGACATCCCCTTTCATCACCTCCTCCTTTGTCACTTTCTCCATACCATCATATTCTGCTCCTTCGTCGCCAATCTCATCAATCGCACGGGTTTCAAACATCCACGTGGCCGATCTGACGTCCCCCTTTTGTATTTCACTCACACTGACCGTTCGAATGTATTTTTGAGACATCACATCTGTCTCAAATCGTTGCTTGTTTGTCCTCACATCACCGCCCTGGATGTCTTCAACTGTTTTGGAAATCACTTTTATTTCCTCTGTAATTTCATCTAACGGTTGTGTTTCAAACCTCCACCTGGCAGAGCTAACATCTCCTTTGTTGATACCCTCTTCGGTAACAGCTTTTATAACATACACCTCCTCTGAGTCTCTAATCGAATCTAGAGGTTTGGTCTCAAACAACCATCGGGCACCTACCACGTCTCCTCTCATGATCTCTTCTTTGGTGACTGTAGTGACTTCATGGTATTGGCCTTCTTTGTCCCGGATAGCATACAGAGGTTGGGTTTCGAACATCATGGTGTAGTTTTTGACGTCCCCCTTCTCCAAATCATTTCTATATATACTTGTGAGTTTTGAAATATCAGCCTCATTGGACTCGTCTTTGATTTGATCCAGGGAGTACGTCTCAAATATGAAACGGCCTTTGTTAACATCACCCCCTTGAACATCGGTGACTGTTTGAATATCTCTGTCCTCTTTGGATTCATCATGGATTGTATCGATTGGGTGGTTCTCAAACATCCAGGTGCAGTTGACGACATTGCCCCTCTGGATGTCCTCAGCCTGCTGCATCTTTAACAGCTGCATTGTCTCCTCAGAGGTCGAGCTCATTATGTCAGACGAGCGATTCTCAAAAATGTACTTCATCCTGGAAACGTCACCTGACTGGATGTCAATTTCTGTGACCCTTCTGAAAGAATCACTGTCCGCACCAGTTAGGTTTTCAAGATTCTCTGTCTCAAAAAGAAAGCGGGCCAGCCGCACGTCTTTTCCTTGGATGTCGTCCTGTTTTACAGTGCTGGTTTTCAAAATTGTCTCAGACTCTGTATGGTCTCGTATGTTGTCAAGACTCTGGGTTTCAAAGAGCCAGGTGCATGTTTTGACATCACCTCTCTGCACTTCCTGGGCATTTGTCTCGCTATTTCCAACCTTCTCATAAAGGAGATCCATTGGTTGCGTTTCAAACAACCATCTGCAAGTTTTAACATCCCCTCTTTCAATTTCAGTCTCTTCTTTCGTCTCCTTTTCTTCACTATCGAGATGTTTGATGGCATCAAGCGGCTGCGTTTCAAACAGCCACTTGGCTGTCTTAACATCCCCTGAGCCAATCTCCTGTTTCGATATACCTTTTATGATCTGAAAGTTTTTGAGGCTTTCGTCAAACTCATCAATAGGCCGTGTTTCGAACATCCATCGACAGCTATGCACGTCTCCCTTAACAATTTCCTCTCGCCTTACAGTCTTCACTTCATGGTAATGGCCAGAGGAGTCTTGCATCGCATACAAAGGTGTGGATTCAAAAAGAACTCTGTTGGATTCCACAGATCCACTTGTAACACCCTCAACTTGAATTTTCTGTTTGCCTTCACATTTACTTAAATCCATACGTTCAAACCTTTCCTTGCAGTTTGTTACATCGCCTTTATCTAGAGCTTCAATGTTCACAGTTCTCATCATTTCTTTCTTCTCTTCTCTTATATTCTCCAAAGGTTGGCTTTCAAAAACCCATTTTTGATGCCGCACGTCGCCCTTTTCTTCTTCAGTTGCTGCCATTTTTTTAAGTTTGCCCACATCGGTTAATTCCTTGAGATTTTCCATGGGCACTGTCTCGAACAGATGCTTTGCTGATTGCACATCACCTCCAACAATCTCCTCAGAGGGTAAAGCTCGCGCATTGGCGTTATCTTTCAGGGTATCCATAGGCTGAGTCTCAAAAACCAGGCAGTGTTTCTTTACATCAGCTCCAATGATTTCTTCCTTTTTATTCCTAGTGGATTCCCATTCCTCATCCTTGATGGTATCCAAAGTCTTTGTCTCAAAAAGCCATCTACCTTTGTTGACCCCCCCTTGAATGTTGTCCTCCATGGAAATACCACATATCAGCTTTGCATTAGCAAGGTCTCTGTTGATAGTGTCAAGGGGTTGGGTTTCAAACATCCAGCGTGATGTCTTTACGTCGCCTTTCTCAGTCTCTTCCCTGCGAATAGTTGTGATCTCCAGCATCTCACCCGACTCCCCTCGGATGACACACATGGGCAGAGTCTCAAACATGCGAGTAGTTGTCTTCACATCCCCTTTCACCTCCTCCAACTCAGACTTCAGACTCAAAAAATGGCTCTCCTCAATGGTTTCTGTTTTGCTGAGGGAATCAAGATGCTGTGTCTCAAAGAGATACCTGGCAGTTTTCACATCTCCACCAGTGATGTCTTTTGTGGTAACAGTGTCCTGTTCATCTTCTTGGTAGATCTTGTTCAGATAGTCCAGCGGTTGCGTTTCAAAGAGCCAAGTGGCAGTGCGGACATCACCTCTTGCAAGATCAGTTCCCTTTTTTACCTGCTCCGAGGAAGCCAGTGTCTCACTCCCCAGAGCATCCATGGGCTGAGTTTCAAACATCCACGCTGTGTATCTCACGTCCTTACCAGCAATGATTTCCTGCTGTGCAATATTCCTAACATCATTCTCATCTGGGGTGTCATCTTTTATCGTGTCCAATGGCTGGTTTTCAAAAATCCAACGCCGAGATTCCACTTCTCCTCTGAGGATCTCATCCCACTCCAAAGATTCTCGATCAGGACTTGTACTCCCACTTGAGCCCTCATTTTCAAACATAAAGCATGTCTGCTGGACTTCCCCAACCATTTCTTGAGTCTGTTCTGACTCGGTAAGGTGACTTAGATAGTCTTCTTCCAGGTTCTTGCGGACCTCTGGGTGAATATGTTTGTAGAGGCGCTTTAGTTCAGCCATGCTCTTGTGTTTAAAGTATTGCTCTTGTTACCATTGCCTTTATATTGGGGTGCCTGCCTGTCAGGCTGGGCACTGCTCTCGTGGGATTCCTGTCTTATTTCCCGGAGATTCATGGGAGGAGGAGGAGGAGGAGGAGGAGGAGGAAGGAAAATATTCTGTTGATTCATGTGTTGCCGAGGACACTGCAGATGAGGCAGTGGCCTTCACAGAGGAGGAGCTTTGGTGGCTTGTCTTAGTTGAAGCTTTGGACAACTGGCTTACTGGCATCCATTGAAACTGGTTAAAATCCACATCAACCTAAGAAGTTCATAAATGGGCATGGCAAGAGGAACAGTTAAAGTAAGGTGACATTGTCAATCCAAAAGCCAGCTATGTCAACAAAACAATCTATTCATAATGGGATTACATGTCAAGTCTCTTTTCAGTTTGCTCTTGATGAGGTTGGAATTCACAACGTATCATCTCACGTGAGCTCATTCTCTACTTATATGCCGTCAAACTACTGCCGATTTTGATAGACTCCATCATTACCTTTATTTCACTGGCTGGTGTGGCTTCCTCTATGTTTTTTTCATATTGCTGCTTCAAAGACTGTGTGGAAACCTTTGGTAGGTCCTCTCCTCCGGCAAGCTTAACTGAATTAGACACAAAAAGATGGTTGCCTCATTATGCCCTTTACAGTGGAATAGAAAATTAAATAAATCATTTCATTTAAAACCCAGGTACTTCTCCTTTTCTGGAACCATGCAGCTGCAATTATTCAGTTTCTTACTTCTAATATTTTACCATCCGTACATTGCCTCTTTGATTTATTTTTTGCTATGCATTGAACAGACAATCATCTGAATGGCTAGTCGATGTTATTATTTCTATACAGGGTATGAAACATACATATAATGTAGAAGGCACATGAACAAGTAACCTGTTTCATTGTCATTTCCGTGACTGGCGGCCACATTGTTATGGTACACTCTCTCATCATGGATCACCTGAAAGGCAAATCATTCATTAGTATGCGCTATAGTCACAAATTTGTTCTCCATGCCATTGGAAATGCTTAGTACGGTTGTATTATTCAGGACATGTCATGGAGCAGAAAGTCCAGGACCTTTTGGGTGTGACATGCGGCATAAGTACCTCTTGCTGATTTTGAAAGATGCTTGTGGACGGGCCGGCTTCTCTGACACTGCTTCTCACATTCACCTCGGAGGAAGAGGACACCTCCTTCAAATCAAGAAAAATACACTGAATCCCTCTTGCCCTCATTTAGTGGACACTTGATTTCGTACAATTGAGTGACATCCAGTAAAAGAGATGTGTGCATGTAGCATGCATTCAGATTTTTGCAGTGATATGATAGCTGAGTAACACTTGTTTACACTTATTTGTTATTGTGCTTGTAGCTTGCACTGAGGTCGAATTAAAGTGTGCCATACTGACACATCAGTCTTTTATTTTCTCTTGGGATGCAATTACAATTTTCGAACACTGCAAACCATAACAACTGTACTGTGTTGTATCATCCTAATCTTTTCATTTTGATGAAATTCACTCCTATAAACCTAAGTCATATCATACATAGATAGTTGCGATAAACTGAAATAGCCCGAAAGTAATTTTGCTAACGCTTAATATAAGCCCCTCATGGTCTCTAGATATATTTTTATTGCTGCACAGCACAGTTTGAATTACACTTAGTGATTTTCTATTTGAAATGTACAGAAAATGCATTTGCCAATCCTTTCAAATGAAAGGCATGTGAGCAAGTGGTAGCGCATTTGGGTATGTCTCCTTTGCAGTTAACACGAAAGAAGCAGCTCCTGAAACCACTTATGTCAGGATTACATCTTTTTGAATGTTCAACAAGCTTTAAACATGGCATAGATCCTCGATAAAACATCTGTGAAGGGAATCTGACTGGAAAGTGCGTTCTGTTGAGGCGTGAGAGCATTGAGGCGATGAAACAGACCCACACATTTCTTGCACACACCTCACTGTAAAATTTAGCACTCAGCAAGGTCTTTTACGCTCAGTGCATCCACTCGGCTTTCCGTCTCAATGAACAGATGGGGAGAGTGAATGGAGGGCCAGATTTGACCTTTCTTTGCTGGGGTCGGGCAGAAGCAGATGTAACATGCTCTGGCATTTGCTGTATGCATTGGAGTTAAGAATTAATGATCCAGGTTGATGATGACCTATTTGATTGACAAATTAAAATAGCATTGTGCCACATACATGCCTGCAGGCAAACTTTTTTTTTTATCAGGGACATGCCACTTTCACTACCTGTACTTACAAATGTAATAAGGCCTAAACAAATTAATAGGGAAAAGCGTGAAGTTAAGTGTAAGGAATCCAAACGTAGATGATGGCGGTCGAGCAGCCACACATGTTCCACTGAAGTGCGCAGTATTGTTAATTCCATTCACTGAAACAAATATCTGGTAAATAGGGCTTTGCTCCAAAAGTGGTGACGGATTTAACAGAGTGGTAGATGAAATGTGGGAATCAGACAAGACCAGGAAAACACCCAGACTGAGAGGAGAACTAGGGAACCATCTTGCTAACCAGGGCCAACAACTGAACGATCTTTCCACTTGTCTTCCTGGATAATGTTCACCGACTTGACAAGAATATGAAGATGCTGCTACTGCTGGAGACGTTTCTGTCAGAAGCATTTATCATTGTTGATTAAATTGCCTCAAGTGCTAATGCCAGCGAATGTACACTCGAGAACAAGTGCCTTGGGTTTTCACATACAGGTTATTTTAATCATATAAAACTGACTGCCTCTGCCAGTGTGTTTTTAAATGGTATGTTGCTATGGAGACAAAATGAAGAACAATACAATCAACTGCTAATATACATGGGTGCCCATTATGTTGATCGCGATCGACCGGTAGATCGCGGACTGGTCCCAAGTCGATCACAACAAGCAATTTTAGGTTTTCCATTTTGCTCCTACCCTGTATCGAAAATTTATCGAAGCAAGGTACATATCGAACCGGGATTTTTGCGTATTGTTAAACCGCAACTCTAAAGCTGTATAGCTTGTTTTACAAGTCAGTCTGAATACAGAGAAATATGAAAAGAGTAGACTGCACGCTCTTGGGTTCAGCAACAATGGCAATGACAACAACGCAATTGTGTTGTCATTCTCACCTGCACAGATCTCTGCTGAAAATGGAACTGGCTGCTGCTGGACTGGGAAGATGATGAGGCAAACTCCTGGTTTTCAAACTGTTTCTTCACACTGGCCAGGCCACCAGGCAGTGAGCAGGCTTCAGACTCCTCCATCACCTGGTAAAACAAAATCTGTTCATCAATGGAATGAAGAGAGAAATCAAATGCAAAAGTTCACGCTATTTACAAAGCCAAATTCTAATTGGACGTTGTGTGAAATTGACAATTTATTTTTTTTTCAGTTTGAATTTGACGTCTCCAACACGTTCCAAAAAAGCTGTTATAGGGTCATGTTTACCACTTTGTTACCTCACCTTTCCTTTTAGCAAGACTCAATAAGCATTTGGGAACTCAGGACACTAATTGTTGAAGCTTTGGAGGTGGAATTCTTTGCCATTCTTGCTTGATGTACAACTTCAGTAGCTCAGTAGTTTGTATTCTCCATTGTTATATCTTGCGTTAGTTCATTTTTCCGGCACACATTATCTTTTAATCAGTGGCCAATTTGATCTTTCTAAAAGGGCCCTGAGACAACTTCTGTCATGATTTGGCGCGCTATAAATAAAATTTAATTGATTTGGGTTGTTCTATAAAAGCTGGGGCAGGAGGATGTTTACCATGTCACGTTACTTCCTTTTGACAGGATTCAAAAGGTGTTTGGGTATATGTTGCTCCAAATTCTGTATGTGGCTTTCAGCGTTGTCGGTGCCTTTACAGATGTGCACATGAGCCATGCCACGCTAGTGGACTAAGGGCTGAAGACAACCTGGGATAGTCCTTTTCGTCTTTGGCCCCAGATCCATGATTTCCCAAAACAATTGGAAATATGGCCTTGTCAGACCACAGTACACTTTTTCACTTTGTGTCAGTCCATCTTAGATGAGCTCGGGCCCAGAGAAGCTGGCGGCCTTTCTGGGTGCTGTTGACGGATGGCTTTCGCTTTTAACCTGGTAGAGTTTTAACTTGCATTTTTACATGTAGCAAAGCACTATAAACTGACAGTGGTGTTCTAAACTGGAGCATACATAGCAATGTCTCTTACACAATGATACCAGTTTGGAATGCGGTGCAGCCTGAGAATTTGAAGATCATTGGCATTCAATGTTGGTGTTTGATTTTTCCTCCTTACATGCAGACATTTCTCCAGACATTGTAAATCTTTTGACGATATTATGGACCGTAGATGATGAAATCCTCACATTACTTGCAATTGTACATTGAGAAACCTTGTTCTTAAACCGCTGGTCTATTTGCTCACAAAGTTGTTCCAAAATTAATTCCTCAACTTTCCCAGTCATTTGTTGCCCTTGTCCCAACATGTTACAGGGGTCGAATTCCAAAATGAGAACATTTTGAAAAACCAAACCAAACAATAATGCTCATTAGGTTGAACACGAATGATCTTTTCTTTGAGTGTATTGAATTGATTTTTGGTGGAAAAGGATTTGCAAGTCATTTTATGCTGTTTTTATTTGTTTTACACAACATGGCAACTTAAATGGAATTGGAGTTGGCAATACATAATAGCAATGACTCTTTGATAGCGTTATGCAAATGACTTTGCATGCATCAATCAGCAAGGTTGACTGTAACATTGGAGACAAAGTGGTTCCTTTGGAGGGCTTGAAGGGATGTAATGCACTGTGGGTGTTTTAAGTACCTACCTTAAGGCAGAGTATAGTTCAAATACAACAAAAGGGGGATGTATGAAAGGAATATAAAATTCCAGTTAGGCAGTTGGGTGAATTAAGCATGGTCCTTGCAGCTATTCCAACAGCTATTCATTTTTACCATATTAAACATTCCAAAAAGTTGGCCATGCGACTACACAGAAGGACAGGTACATAAGGTAAGGAAATTCATATTACAACATCAAAGCTTGTCAGTGATTTGTAGCAGGCTTTGAAAGACTGTGTTTGTCGAGGATTCAGAACAAGGAAGCCTGATTCATTTGCGAAGTAGTGACGACAAACTGGATGAGAAGTACTTTCCAAATAAGACATTAGATGCGTCTAGCTCTGGTGAAATAGCAAAATGTAATAACTTTTTCTTAGCTGAGGCTCTTGTTGTGTCTGCATAGACGTGTGAGTGTTGCTGCTTTATACACAAAGAGTCCAATGTAATTTGCAAGTGAAAGCAAAAATCAATAAATAAAAAAATAACACTTATCAATCATTGACCACAAGGAATAATTTCTATTACACAAAAGCAACAGTTTAACATCGATAAGCTTTGATAGTTGCTTGTATTTCCTTTGGGATTATTTTAGCTAGCATATTGTCACTGTCTAATGATAACCACTTGTGGCACATTTTATTTCCAGGAAAAATAAAAACAACTTACATTGTTAAAAAAGAAACATACATTCATCTTTTCACATCCACCACTGTTGTTCAACTGTAAATGTTGAAGTGGACTGACAGGTCTTAATGGAATAAGGCCTTCTTTTGATGAACAGATAGTTGCAATCCTACTGCTCGTGTTGCTCCCAGCTTGGACGAATGTGATTAAAGCATTGCAATTACCTCAATACAGTATCATACACTGAACTCAATATACTACACCAGTGGTGTGAACCAGACGGCCCGCGGGCCGGAACCGGCTCCCAAGGAGGTTTGATCAGGCTCGCAGGATAATTTAAAAATGAGAAAATGCATAAAAGACACGGAATTAATATTTTGAATAAGGTGCAATTCATGGAGTATCTGCTCGGGGACACACAGAGTAGAAGACAACCTTGTTTTGATCAGAGAAAAAGACAACGGCAGTCTCAATGTGTCACTGAGACAGACCCAACACAGCAGATGCTATCAAGGACATGTGAACACTTTATTCTTTACACATTTAATAGCGCTCTCCTTAGTTTGTAAGGTGTAAGCAGAGATTAAATTTTATATGCACATGTGTAAATGGTTGAAAAATTCCTTTCTTTATAAATCTCGTTTAATCTTAAAGTGCATTACTATATTTTTCAATAACAATTACTTGTTTAAGTTATGTGCCTTTCTACAACAGTGGGGTCAGTTGCAATGCATATATGTGAATGATAAAAGTAAATTGCACATTTGTCTAAGGAAATCTATGGTGCTTCATGAAATGTTTTGTAAAAGATACGTTCATTAAATGTCAACATTTTACTCATGGTCTTGTGCTTCTTTAGACCAAAACAAAGGAAAGACATATTATGTTGGTTATTTATAGCAGAGTATGGTATAATTTAAATGGTCCGGCCCACTTGACATCTACCGAAGCCGTATGTGGCCCACAATGTGAAATGAATTTTACTCCCCCTGTACTACACTGTTTACTAGTTTTAGCCATCAGAGTTTTACCTGCGTGGTTTCCAACAAAAGGTTTGTTTTGAAAAAAAAAAAGACGAAAGTGCAAACATCTCTTTCCTGCGTTGCGAGTCTTGGCTCAGTGCAAAGAGAACGGGGGCGGCATAGTGTCAAGTGGAAGTACAGTGTATTGAAGTACTGTTGTAGTGGCTAATGGAGATACTCGTTGGAAGAAAGCATTGTGTTATGAAACATCATTTATTCGTTACCCAGCTATGTACATTTACATGCTTAATGCTGCTTGTTGGCAAGCACACAGTACGTTGCAATGTATCCCAGATTGGCTAATCATGCTGTATTTGGTTGTATGATAGATGGGGCACACTGCAGTTCGTGAGTCACTTTGTCACATTTGTGTGGATATGATGGCGACAGCTGCCTAAGGCGGGCGGGAAAGGGGGGGGGAAAAGAAAAGCCCATGCAGATTTTGTATGGCAGCTAGGACCTGGCTCTCAGCTGTCACTGCTGCCACAAGGGGCCTGACACTGAGCATTAAGTGAGGTCAGGGAGGTTGTGGCGCCGCAACGCTGGCTATTATAGCCATGAAGTGCACAAAAATGATTCAGCGCATCTTGCTTGAAACTGTGCTTGCCGTGCTTTCATACTACTATTATGTGACGCAGGGAGAGACAACATGGCACAATTTTGGAACCCTGCACAGAAAAAGGATGGCTGGATCGATCTTTGCAAAATGTGTTCCCTGCAATTTGAAATGGACGAGAAAGGCGCTAAAAGCACATCCTTTCTGAAGATAAATGGAGATAAAATTGAGCTCTTAAAAGGCTCCCCGCGAAGACCTCTCACCAAGCAATTGCTATAAGAGCACAGTGAATGCTTTGTAACAGTTCTGTTTGTAAAAAGTACTGTGAATAGAAATGTTCAATAAAAATACTGTTTTTGGTCATTGTTGTTTTTACATCACATTAGGTGGCATGTACATCCCCCAATTCCAATGAAATTGGAACGATGGTAAAAAAAAATTTTTTTTTAAAAACAGAACACATTGATCTACAAATCCCTTTCAACCTATATTCGATGTAAATACTACAAGACATTTAATTTTCACACTGGTGATATTATTGTTTTTTATTTTGTCATTTTAAATTTGATGCCAAGAGCCAGTTCCAAAAAAAAAAATGTGACAGGGGCATGTCTACCTCATTGTTACATCACCTCGCCTTTTAATAACACTCAATCAGCGTTTGGTAACTGAGGACACTAATTGTTGAAGGTACATCGGAGGAATTCTTTGCCATATTAGTTGCATAACAGTCCAGGGTCTCTGCTGTCATATTTTGCGTTTAATAATGGAACACAGATTTTCAATATTAATCAGTCTGGACTGCTGGCAGGCCAGTCTAGTACTCGCACTATTTTACTAAGTAGCCACGGTGTTTTAAGACTGTAGCTTGACGTCGTCATGCGTAAATTAGCAGAGGTGTGTGTTTGGAAACGACCTTGCTTGGATAGCAACATATGTTGCTCCAAAACCTGTTTTTACCTCTCAGGATTAGTGGCGCCTTTACAGATGTGCCTGTTACAATTACCACAGGCACAAACACACCCCCATGCTATCACACAGGCTGGCTTTGAAACTTGGGGCTGATGACAAGACCTTTTCCACTTTGGCTCAGAAAAAAAGTCCATGACATCCATGATTTTAAAAAAAAATGAAATGTGGACATTTTTTAAAAAATGTGCATCAGTCCATCTCACATGAGCTGAGAAGCCGGCAGCGTTTCAGGGTGTCGTCAAGGTACAGTATGGCTTTCGCTTTGCATGGTAGACTTTTAACCTGCAGTTTTAGACGTACAGTAATGACAAACTGCGTTAACCAACAGAGATTTTGTGAAGTGTTCCTGAGTCTATGTCGCAGTATTCTTAAGATAATTATTCTTGGGTGATATTTTTAGTACAGTGCCCGCGTGAGGGATTGACGGTCATGTCTCCTTATTCTCAGAGCATAAATGATGAAATCCCGAAATTTCTTGCCATCGTACGTTGAGGAGCATTGTCTTTAAACTGTTTGACGTTTTTGTCACGCACTTGTTCACAAACCTCGCCCCATCCTTGCTTGTGAATAACAGGGCCTTTCGGAATGCACCTTTTTTTACAGTTGGTTTTTTTTAGCATTCCTCAACCTTCCCAGTCTTTTGTCACCCCTGTTCCAGCTTTTTTTGGAATGTACTGCAGGCATCAAATTCAAAAGGAGAGAATATTTGCAATTAAAAAAAATAAAATAAATAAAACTATTATCAGTTTTAACCTTAACTACCTTGTCTTTTTAGTATATTTGATGGAATAAATAGGTTGATGTGGATTTGCAAATCATTGTATTGTTTCCATTTCCAACTTCCCTTGGAGTTAGTTTTTGTCCGTGTATGCATCATTCAAGGAGATTCCATATAAGAGTTGTGGTGAGACATTAAATGTCTTGTCTCACTGGTGTACTTTATACAAAGTCGTTTAATAAAACAATCAAAAGTGTCTCTCAGTATGTTGCAATGCAAGACTGCAAAATGTAACCGCAATAAATAAAAAATATCTTATAAAATAACTACAGCTGAACTACTTTCACACTCAATTGAACATGATTATTGTGGATACCAAACAAAATGACCAGTCAAAATGCTCATTTGAGATTTACATTTTTTTGGGGTGAATTCTTTTTTTCAATACCACGATCTTGGTTAATGTAAAATCTCTTCACTGTTTTTATTTTTGTTTCCTATTGACATCCCAAACCTAAATTGTTGGTATTCATCCATTAAAGAGAGGAAAAAAACACAGTGCTCACTGAAATAACTGACAAATGTAATGAAGAAAAGAAATGTGAAAACTCGGCATAGACCCGTACTTTTTTTGTCGCTGTTCTTGGGTGATTGAACTGTGTGTTTCAATCTCCGATGAGGGACCTGCAGCTGAGACTGTGGTAAGCATCCTAATTCATTCTTTAAAACTTCCTTCTTCATTCCTTGAGCAGCTCAAGCACATGAGAGTCTCCTCTCTGTACAGTTCTGCTTGCAAAAAAATAAATAAATGAAAACTACAGCAACCGTGGTTATTGAAATAACTGATGATTGGAATTTCTCAAAATGCATCCTGATATAATTAAGCAAACGCTCATCTCCTTTGAACAGATGAGACAAAGCTGGAGCTTTTTGACATGTCCACTTAGCTCTATCAGACGCAACAAAGAAGCATGCAGAAAGGACATTGTAAATACTGTGAAACTAGCAGGAGGCTTGGTTTTATTCTGGGGATGATTTGCTATGGGGCGTGTCTTGGATCCTTCACCTTGGGGTATTTTTTCGATAGACATGTCAGCCGTGAGCCGTGTGGCCAGTTAGTGGGAGGTGTCTCGTCTTTTCATGTTTGCACTTGCTTCATGGCTGTAAGACCATGTTGCTGTGTGTTGTTCATTAACTAACTAACCCACTTTTCATGAATTGTTTTGCCTCAAGGATAAGGCCCCCTTTAAAAAAATTTTTTTTTTTTTTAATCAAGAGCTGTGCTCCATGTGCCACTTGAAGGGAGGTGATTATTTGTTAGCCCAGCATCAACAAGAGAATCTACAATACTCTAATTGAGCCTGATGCTACAAATGTATGATGTAAGCAGTGTTAGTCAGCTTCTACACATCTCTGGCTATCAGCACAGCATGCCCTCTCCTAAATATTGCATGCAGTGTGTGGTCTTACCGCTGCAGAGGAGGAGCAGGTACTTTCTTTGTGAGACACTGCAGCTTGATACATGGCCAGACGATCTTTTAGTGACACAGACTCGGCGGTTTCACGGTCATCAGCGTCTGGAGCCTGACTCCCCTGGATGGCCTGTTCCTCTGCAGCTACATACATACACAAACAAGAAGATATCAGAATCCGAATCATCTTTATCGGCCAAGAATGTAGGACACACAAGGAATTTGTTTCCGGTCGTACAGACCACACTTGTATCATCAATAACAAGCAACTACGATAAACAAGGACATGACAAATAGGTGTTGAAAGACATTCCGTAATGTAAGGGTACCGTTGTGTGGTAGTACCACCCAATGACAGCTGTGAGACAAGCGCAAAGTATCGAGTAAAGCTAAAGTGATCAGTGGTAGGATACAATACTATAACAGTTGTGCAGTTGGTGCAGAAAATCATTGCACCATTTTAAAGTGACCAGTAGCAGTATTTGTAGGAAAATATTTAAGTGTGCAGTTGTACAGTGAGCACTTTAAAGTGTCTGGTGCTGTGGAATAGAGATCAGTGACAATGGTTCAAGTAAGTGCAGAGCTGGAGCTACAATGATTTTGCGGTAATGCTGTTCCACAGGGGTGTGCAAAATTGCAAAGAGCCACTATACCGGTAGATTTGGGTTACTGTTTCGGGAGTTAACGTCTCGAGCAGTGGTTCTTAACCATGTGAGAGGTACCAAACCCAACCAGTTCACATGCACATCACTGAACCCTTCATTAGTGAAAAATAAAAAACATGATTTTTTTTTTACAATTTCAAGACATCAAAAAACACATCTATTAAAACTGGAAAAACGTAAATAAAATTTCAAGACCTAAGTAGTTTGTTTTATTTAATTGTATGGCAGAGGCTCCGTCGAAGCCCTGAGACCGATTCGCCGAACCCCAAGGGTTCGATCGAACCTAGGTTGAGAACCACTGGTCTACTGGGAAGAAGCTGTTTGAACGTTTGTATGACCTTCTCAGATGTGAATAAATGTTATCATTGTTGGGCTCTAACGGAAGAAAATATTGAAGTTATTCAGCATTCTTTCCTTCTTATTGACGCTGGATATTTATACACAGATCTGTAACAAATCCATCAATAATCACGCCCTACTTTATGATTCCTCATTTTGCTCAATGCACCCGCATGGACTGCCAATTAGAGAAGACCATTGATTCTGCATTTGACTTTTCTGCGCTACAAAGCATCATTAAGCAACAGAGAACGCTGTGTCTCCGCGCACACCCACACTGGACCTTTTAGCACTTTACGCGTTCAGTCTCTCGCGGCAACAATGTGGTGGGATGAAAGAAAAACCTACATGAAAATGATTTTCTCTCATTATCGGCACAGGCTGCAACCTTTGGACATGCTGAATTCCTACGCCTTGTTCTCTTGTCATCAGATGCTCACACGGAGTATTTGCTGCACATGCACTGGATGCGCACTAATGGCAAAAGTCATTAGAAGTTTTTGTGGAGAGTTGCAGCACCTGATTCTTTAAAACCTATTGCAGCATAATAAAGATCCTGTCGATGCTACGATATTTGCTGGCTTTTAATGCTCGCTGTTTCAGCTTGGCTGTGTAGCTTCTCTAAACATTTCAAGTGAAGTAGCGCAATATGTACAGGATATACTGGACGGTGTGTGCAGTGTGCTCTAAAAACAACAATAAGGCTTTGAGCTCAGTATGCGTCATGAATACACACTCAATCACATCTTCTTTCCTTCCTTACTCCCTTTATTCATTCAATTAATCTGAATTTGAATGGCCACAACACTGAATTATTCTTTGGAGGAAACAGACACCAAGAGTCAGAGGTCACTAGAGTCTACAGAGCGCAATCAAGTTAGGAGCGCATGTCTAAGAACTGTCAACTTTTGAAGGGAATGTACAGTAGTATGCACAAGTAGAATACACGCCAAGATGTAAAGATCACATCCAGATCGGATCCACTCCCACACACGATCTTTTTTTTTCCTGCTCAGCCTCATTCACCTCATGAGGAAATGTGTTCCTATGTGTTTATATGCACTTTTCAAAAGGAAGTTTGCACAAAATAATTGTTTGTTGTGTTCCTTAATTCAAGGTATAGCGAGGCCAATGAAAAATCTTCAGCCACTCACCCCCGTGTTGGTAAATGTATGTCCTTGGAAAGTGCAATGGCTTGAGAGCTGGATCTAATTTGTAACGCTTCGTGTCTCGTTCTCAGAATTTCCTACCAAGGTGTTGACCCATGGAAAAAGTGTGGGTTGCATCAGGTGTAAAAGCTGTGCCAAATGTATCATGTGAGTGACTGGCTGTGGTGACCCCTGACAGGGTGAAGTTATTCTTACTGAAGATTGGGAGTAAAATTACCATTATTTTAACCACAGATGTAACGATATCCCATTTTCTCATCAGAATAGGTAGTTTATAGCTCCTGCTGGAGCAAAATTAAAAAAGACTTGACCCAACATTCTGGGCTAAATCCTCAACCAAATGGGCTGGGGATAATTAACCCAGTGTCTGGGTTAATTATCAACTATTATCAATTCACAATTAACAATTTTCAACTCTGTCCCTTTCGGACCCTGCACTGGGTTAATTATTTCACCCAATTAGGGTGATTTTCGACCCACTGGTTTTAAGGCAAGTTAAGGCAAGGCAGCTTTATTTATATTGCACATTTCATGCACAAGCTGAACTCCATGTGCTTCACACACGTAAAGAAACAACACATAAAAGCATTTATGCCAGAAGAGTGAGCGACAAAGTATGGGAAATAAAACATACATTGACAACATTTAATCACAGTAACAGAAAACTTTCAAAATATTTAAAACAATTTAAAAGTAAAGAAAAAATATGTTTCTAAAACTACTAAAAGGGGTCCAAGGACTGACCCTTGACGTACCCCCACGTCATAGTCTAATCGCATTCCAAACTTCCAATGATCACAAAGTAACTCCTGTGCTCCAAGTATGACCTGAACCATTTTCGGACTGTTCCATTTAATCCCACCCAAGTGTTCAACAGTATATTATGATCAAATGCTGCACTGAGATCCAATAAAAGACAAGAACCGACAGCTTCCTTGCGACAATGCTCAACCCTATATCATTTAGCACCGTAATAAGAGTTGTCTCTGTTCTGTGATGAGGTTGGAAGCCCGATTGGAATTTATCAAAAAGTCTGATTGAGTGAATTTGCTGAGTTGATTAAAAACAACAATATTGGGTAAAAAGGGAAGGTTTGAGATGGATCTGGAGCATACAAGGAGACATCCAGCATTCTCTCTTTGAGAAGTGGCTTTACAGAGGCTAATTCTCGGGGTTTTGGATGCTCGCCTGACTAAAGTGAGCAGTTGATTATTTGCTGACATTTTCAACAGAGGGCGGCCCGGTAGTCCAGTGGTTAGCATGTCGGCTTCACAGTGCAGAGGTACCGGGTTCGATTCCAGCTCCGGCCTCCCTGTGTGGAGTTTGCATGTTCTCCCCGGGCCTGCGTGGGTTTTCTCTGGTTTCCTCCCACGTTCCAAAAACATGCATGGCAGGCTGATTGTGCACTCTAAATTGTCCCTAGGTATGAGTGTGAGCGTGGATGGTTGTTCGTTTCTGTGTACCCTGCGATTGGCTGGCAACCGATTCAGGGTGTCCCCCGCCTACTGCCCGGAGACGGCTGGGCTAGGCTCCCGCACCCCCCGCGACCCTAGTGAGGATCAAGTGGTTCGGAAAATGGATGGATGGATGGATTTTCAACAGATCACAATTGTTTGGAAAAAGTCAGACAATATTGAGTCAAAACATCTAGTTGATGGCTTCAACTGCTGAACCAAATCTGTTTTTTTTAATGCATTGTATCAAATTATCAATTATTCCTGGGTGATTTTGTTCAATCAATCAAACAAACTTTATTTATATCGCACTTTTCATACATAAAAATGTGACTCAAAGACCCCGCCTCAGTCTTACATACACAGATATATATCCCCACAAACATGCCTATTCCCGCGCGCGCACACACGCACACACACACACACACACACACACACACACACAACATGCATATGTACCCTGATGACCCTGTTATTAAAAAAGACATGGCAAGGCACAGAGAAACCACATGAGAAAAAAAAGCACCCAAGGGGGAGCTAATCCACGCTGAGTGACAGCCGTCACATCTTTCAGCGTGGAGGCCCCCCCAAGAGGAAACCACTGATGCAGAAAAATTATATATATATATATATATATATATATATATGGAGGCGGCCCGGTAGCCCAGTGGTTAGCACGTCGGCTTCACAGTGCAGAGGTACCGGGTTCGATCCCAGCTCCGGCCTCCCTGTGTGGAGTTTGCATGTTCTCCCCGGGCTTGCGTGGGTTTTCTCCGGGTGCTCCGGTTTCCTCCCACATTCCAAAAACATGCATGGCAGGCTCGTTGGGCACTCTAAATTGTCCCTAGGTGTGAGTGTGAGCGTGGATGGTTGTTCGTCTCTGTGTGCCCTGCGATTGGCTGGCAACCAATTCAGGGTGTCCCCCGCCTACTGCCCGAAGACTGCTGGGATAGGCTCCAGCACCCCCCGCGACCCTAGTGAGGATGAAGCGGTTCGGAAAATGAATGAATGAATGAATATATATATGGGCGGCCCGGTAGTCCAGTGGTTAGCACGTCGGCTTCACAGTGCAGAGGTACCGGGTTCGATCCCAGCTCCGGCCTCCCTGTGTGGAGTTTGCATGTTCTCCCCGGGCTTGCGTGGGTTTTCTCCGGGTGCTCCGGTTTCCTCCCACATTCCAAAAACATGCATGGCAGGCTGATTGATCACTCTACATTGTCCCTAGGTATGAGTGTGAGCGTGGATGGTTGTTCGTCTCTGTGTGCCCTGCGATTGGCTGGCAACCAATTCATGGTGTCCCCCGCCTACTGCCCGAAGACTGCTGGGATAGGCTCCAGCACCCCCCCGCGACCCTAGTGAGGATGAAGCGGTACGGAAAATGGATGGATGGATGGATATATATATATGTAGGGCGGCCCGGTAGTCCAGTGGTTAGCACGTCGGCTTCACAGTGCTGAGGTACCGGGTTCAAATCCAGCTCCGGCCTCCCTGTGTGGAGTTTGCATGTTCTCCCCGGGCCTGCGTGGGTTTTCTCTGGTTTCCTCCCACGTTCCAAAAACATGCATGGCAGGCTGATTGTGCACTCTAAATTGTCCCTAGGTATGAGTGTGAGCGTGGATGGTTGTTCGTTTCTGTGTGCCCTGCGATTGGCTGGCAACCAATTCAGGGTGTCCCCCACCTACTGCCCGAAGACAGCTGGGATAGGCTCCGGCACCCCCCGCGACCCTAGTGAAGATAAAGCGGTACGGAAAATGGATGGATGGATGGATATATATATATATATATATATATATAAAACAAAGGCTTGAATTAACATTATTTTTAAAAAGTACATAAATAAGTTATTCAAAATCCAAGCTCCAAAGATGTGCCTTAAGCCTCTTCTTAAAAACATCTCTGCAGACCTGATGTCCTGTGCCAGTCTATTCCATACCTGAAGACCAAAATGGCCAATGCAGAATGCAGCCTCACGGATGTGTTCTGGTCCTCACCCTAGGAATAATTAAAAAGCCAGTGTTGCATAATTTTTGTGATTTAGCTGTTTTGTGACAATGTGATGCATTGTAGTTTTTTACTAAAATATCTTTTCATTTATCTGTTGAGAAGAGTTCTGCGTGATTTGATTGTGGGGGCGATTTGAGTTTGTCGAGTGTGTTCATTCGTACTCTTGAGTTCAGAAAAGTGTTGTAGTCTTTTCATAACTCTTTCAGAGAAATTGTCTGTACAGGTCAAAATGAACTTTTCTGCACTTTTATTTCACAGTCATTATGCTTGTACAATGCACCTACAAGGTATTTTAGGTTGGCATGTAATAATCTTTAAATAGGAGTAACAGCATCCAGAACTTTTGAGATTGAGGTACCAGTAAATTTATTCATCAACATCCTTTGCATTCAGAGTTGTTGACACAGCAATAATTTCCATAAATGTATTGTTTGTGTTCTTGTTTGTATACATTTTGTTTTGGGGTTTTTTTTAATAGAGACATAGGTCGTCTGAACATTTTGAGATTATTTGCACAAGCAAAAATTAAGAGGGCAGCTTCCCCATGACCTTGTTTGAGATTCAAAGATGGATCCAGTTTCCTTCCACCATCCAAAAACAAACAAAAAATTGCATGCCAAGATCACTCAGTAAGTTTACATATACAGTACAATTAATTGGGTAAAAGATATAGTGTACACTATTAATATACTGTCCAAGATTTTTCATCACGGTCATGAGAGCTATAATAATAATAATAATAATACATTTTATTTATAAGCGCCTTTCAGAACACTCAAGGACACTGTACAATCAAAAGCAATAAAACCACATATAAAATTATAAATAATAAATAATAAAAGATAATAAAACGATGACTTGTTTGTTTCGTGTGTTTGTTTGTCTTTTTAACCCTTTCATGCACCCTGTAACCTGATCACATGATAAACTGTCCACTGTAGTAACCACTGTCCCTGAAAGGGTTAAGTGTTTTTTTGTTTTGTTTTGGGGTTTTGTGACATTGACCTTCAAGATGAATGTATTTCCTTGCCGACCCATCGCACTCCCTACACAGCTTTCTTTCTCTTATGAATTAAAGTACCGTAAGTAAGTCACAGAGGCTGTAGCATATGCCAGCGAAGTGCAGTCAGGGCAGGCAGGGGAAAATTAGAGCCTCCCCTCCCCTGCACGTGAAGAGTAAAAATAAATAAATAAACATCAAAAACTGATTATGCATCAGTACCCAGGATTGAATGTGTGGCGCCTGAAAAGACATATAAATATGTCGTTGATCGAATGAGTTATCTGCTCTGCGCTTTTATTGATTTTCTTTTTCAGTCCAAAAATGTCCTCATTAAAATAGCTGAAAGTACTTATTTCCTGTTCAAACAAATGGGCAAACAGGGATGTGTGCCTCAAGGTAATGCGGACACATTACTTGACTCACACAGTTGTTGCACTGTACTCACAAAAAAGATACTGCTGTTTCCCTTTCTATTGCCAAAACACGTTTTATCACAAATAAATTTAATGAATGTGTGTAATATCTAGTCTTTCTGGACTGCCATGAATTTGAGTGAAAATGCCGTGTAGCTTTGACAGGTGGCAGCGCTGAGCTGCATTGGCAATGCATAGAAGAAGGGTCTTCCACTCTGCTTTTTTTTTTTTAATTAATATTCCCTCTGGCATATTGAGATTTTTTTTTACCATGAAAAGTACGTAGAAAAGTATTTCATGTACAAATAAAGGTAAGACCAATGCTGTTTAGATTAAAAAAAAAAAAAAAAAAAAAAAAGCAACAAACAACAACAATGTATTTGACCTTAGATAAAATATTTTGTTTTGTTTTTCCTTGCTATCACATTGTTGAACATTGTGAAAATGATTGAAGCATGATTAAAAGTTTTGAAAATAAATGCTACATCCATCCATTATCGGAGCAACATATTTTATTTTATGTTTACTGTTTGGTCAAGCGCCTTGTGACAGCTTGTATTGTATTGTATTGTATTGTATAAACACAATTATTTTGTGCGGTCTTTGGAGGACCAACACAGAAATAACTCCCGACAGGGAACAGGTTCCTCATCGTATTTAGAGCGTGACTTTGAGTGGTATTAATGACTACGGTACAACACCACATGATTAAAAACATGCTGTCCTCATGACACCAGTTTCAGCTTTCTGTTATGTGTGGCATGTTAGTGTATGGTGCGTAATAGGCGGCCAGTGGGATCTGAAAATAAACAGGTTTTTACTGAGTCCATCTGATAAATATAATTCAGGAAACCTACACCTGAGGCCCTCTTGAAACCTCACACCGGCATGATGACAGAAGCATAAGCATATAGCGGTTTCATTTGTCACCACAGATGAATGTTCACGTCATGGTCTGGAGCCGTCACAGAGCCAGAGTCCTGCTGGTTGATGCGTGACGGCAGTGACAACAGCCTCTTTCAAAGGTATGTTGTCTGCAAAATTGCCATAGCTCAAAGGTGAGCAAACCAGGCTCAGGCTAAGAAAATAAACCAGGCCTTTTTATATACCGCCTGTTACCGCAGCATCATGTTCTCCTGCGCCTAGAAAGATTTAGGAAAGGAAGGGGAGGAGTACTTACAGGCCCGCGCTGTGTGAAGGTGACATAAAAGGACTATCACCCTATCTCAATTATTATGAGCATTCACTAATGTATGTGCTCTCGGTGCCCGGAATATCTACATCTGCATTGTTTGAAGGTGCCATATTTACATCTGCTAATGTGGTATCTTTTCATCACTTTCATTTTACTGCCAGTGTTACACGACAACTGTGTACATTTATGTCCAACTCTGGATAAAATGCAGAAAGTCAGTGGCCTCTCTGACTCCCTGAAATGAGACTGAGACAAACGAGTCATTTCAGTGATACATGGCAAAGCAGAGAATACTGCCTGGGTTAAACACGGCCGTGTCATAGCTTCCTCTCGGCCCGCTCCTGACACCACATGCCTTAAGCGACCCAATCTTGTATTATGCACCAAAGTCTTTGGTTGGCGAGGGTTGACAGGAGCGCCCTAAATGAGCGAGACTAATTGAAATGTCAGCCACAGAGGCTGATTTTCTCCTCACAGATGAAAGCAAAACAGGCGCAATAATTGAGTTGTCAAATCTATCAGAGTAAGTTCTTTACATGTGGACCGGATTGCCCTGAAGTGCTTCCTTGTGCTCGGCTTAGCACTTTGTTTCTCATTCGCCACACTCTCAGAATACTCCCGATGAGCATGTCGCAAGCGATGGTCGCTGAGAGAAAACAGAAAGTCTTTCCTTGCGGAGTCACAGAAATACCACATTGTGGTCCTTTTGGAGCTCACAGCACAGCAACGTCATTTCACAATCTCTGCTCCTCAGCCCCCAGCCATTAAAACAATTCATTAGAAGCACAAATGCTGCCTCTCATTTCCATTATTTTCTCTCTACTTGTGGTTTGGCTGCTTGAACGTACATGCATTTGTTGAACGAGGCTCGCCCTTTGAACGCCCCTAATTGACAATGACTGCTTACCTTCTGCCTAGGAAACACGAAACAAATGATGTCAATAGAATCCCTCTGAAGAGAAAAAGGCCTGGCAACTCCAGAAAGGAATACTTAGGCGAACAAGAAGTTGAGTCCGGGATAGAGACCTGCAGTAAAGCTTGGAGTCCAGCTCCAGCAGCGTGCTCCTCAGCAGTGAGGCCCTGGCATGCAGTGACAGCTGATTTTATTTTAGAATCCCCCTTCGTAAAAAATAGGATGGACTTACAGGAGAGGATTGGTGCAATCGCCTCGGCCTTTTTTTAGATTCGAGTATCGAGGTACGCGGCATGCCCTTTAACTTATGTCACAGCAGTGTTATGGAAGCCGACGTTACAGTAGGTAAAGGAAAATACGATAATAATAATTGGACTGTATCTTCACCATATGCAGCATGAGGTTCCTTGTTCTCAGTCTAATGAGCTCCAGCACTTTGTGACCAGTACTCATTATAATGGCTTGCTTTGATTTAAAAACAAACTGCCTTCTTCGCAAGCTTTTTTTTTTAATGGGGTAATACATTCAACTATTACATATTTTGACTTTGGGGTCTCCACAGCAGATATGCTGGTATTCATTCAATAAATGGGGTTTTAATTTTCATTTTCATTTTACAACATGTCTTACTACCATAAATAAATCACATTGCAGATTTCAATTAAAATAGGTGGTGCAGAGGGGTACAATTTATGTTCTTTCAACATTTTCATGTGAAAAGTGCCCTTCATGAGGCCAAGGATAAAATCTGGGAACAAATCCTCCTCAATTCTAAATTAATTCAGGTAATCATCAAAACTCATCATCATAATAGTTGTGGTCAAAAGAAATGCCTTAAGATTTTAAAAATGTTCCTGAAAGTAGGAAATTCATTTGCAGTACCCACACATATAAAAACATTCCATTCTGGCATTCATTTCCAGAGTTTTTGAGCCATTGTAGTTACCCTTGGAGGGCCCTTATAACTGTGAATTTTGTGCAACCAGATAAATGTTGAACCACCTCCACATATCACATACATAACGAGCAACAAATAGATGGATACGGTAACTAGTTTTGACATCAGAAGTCAAGAATAATGGATTGTTTAAACACTGTAATTATTACATTATAATTGAAAATTTGACATTTTGGTTCAGACTTTAGCAAGCATCATAGAAGTTGACATGCTTGAATTGCTTACGCGGGCCACATAAAATGATGTGGTGGGCCAGATCTGGTCCCTGGGCCTTTGACACCTGTAGAATAAAAAGTTGTATTTCTTAAATTCACATTGTGTCTACCAGCAAACTTAATTTTCTTGTCTAGAAGAAAAGCTAAATTGAGTAATATTCAAAGTAAAAACTCAAGACTCCATTGTGAAAACTTACTGATAAATGATCAATATTTCATGCTATGTATCAACATACTTTTAATATTATATTTATATATTATATATATATATATATATATATATATATATATATATATGTACAGAGAGAGAGAGATAGATAGATAGACAGACAGACAGACAGACAGACAGACAGACAGACAGACAGACAGACAGACAGACAGACAGACAGACAGACAGACAGACAGACAGACAGACAGACAGACAGATAGATAGATAGATAGATAGATAGATAGATAGATAGATAGATAGATAGACAGATAGATAGATAGATAGATAGATAGATAGACAGACAGACAGACAGACAGACCGACCGACCGACCAATGTGCTGAGAAGCAGCGCGACGTAAGCAGAGTTCTTCCTTTATTCCTGCTGTGAACAAACACTGGCCTACAGCATAAGCGAGGATCCTTTCATAAACCACTGACCACAACCCAAAGCCTTTCGTTCATTCTTCCTGGCATTGCAACCTTCCCGCAAAACAAGATTGAATCCATTTCACATGAATTATTCATGATTGTTTTCTCTATTATTAGCCATGATCACGGGTGTTTACTGACTTGAGCCCACCCCGTGAGCTGTTGTTGGCAGCCCATTGACCACAGAAAAATGTGCTTATTGGCCCTGAGGAGAGGCTGTTCTCGGTTGATAATCCCACTGAAATTGCACATGGATTTCCTGTTGCTAAAGTGGAAAATAAACAAACTCCCATAGAATACCTAATGGAAGTCGACTGTATACTACCCAAAGTGAAAATAAAGAATAGCTTCTTTTTTTCTTTTTTGCTACACAGAGGACCCATTTGTGTTTTTTGAGTGACAAACAAGTTACAAGTTAAAAAAATGAATGATCCCTCAAAATTGAAGCCCCACCACTACATACCAACAAGGATTGTACAATTTAGAAACCTCACAAAAGTTTCCAGCAATAAAGTTAGATATTTCAGATTTCACTCCAAAGGTTACACGACTGCAGGTTTTCGCTTTTTTTTTGGCTTTTCCGACACCACTTTCACAACAGGTTGCAGACTTGGGATCATAGCTGCAGCATTTTAATTGATTTAACAGTCGACATTATCCATCCATCCAATCACTTTCTATGCCCCTTATCCTCATGAGTGTCATGTATGAGGTCGTGCCTTAGCTCAGTTGACTTGCGTGATAGGTGGGGAACACCCTGGGCTGGTATATTTTGTTAGTGATTAATTTCTATTTTGACATGACACTGTTAATTAAAATATGCGATCACAGTTTATTACACCATCCACCCTTGTGTGTTTTATTTTTTTAAAGGCTGTAAACTCCGAACAGTAAGTAGGGTGGGGGTCAATTAAAAAAAAAATCAAATTAATTACAGGCTCTGTAATTAATCTAGATTAATCACATAACATTATTTGTCCTCAAAGGCAAACATGTGGACAACTGAATAAAATAATAACTGAACGGATCAAAAGTTAAAATGCTATTTAAGGGCATTCTCCTGTCCCTCAGGACATTTTGGCCTTTAAATGTTTGCTGAATGGCAGTTGGAAAATTGGATGTCATTATCTGTAGCACATGTTCTATTCTTTTATTTCCTACCACTATTGGTCGACAGGCCTGAGCAATTCACTTGGCAAGTGAATGTGTCCAATGTTGATGTGCTAGTCATTGGATCGAGTTTGGCTTGCTTCACACTCTTACTCAGACTGCTCGTGCTAACGGCTCCAGCGGTTTCTGGGCCTGCCGCCGCTTTGTCTATGTTTAGATGGTGTCGGCTGCAGAGCCACCTATTCAGCATGCCTACATAGTGGCAACATTGGTAGCAGCAATATTCGCATCAAAAGTAACGCATTTACATTGACAATTAGTCGCAAGTTGCTGAGAGGTTTACTTTTTTTTCTAATGTTGCAGCATCGGCTATTAAAGAACATTTGAAAAAACGAGATGAAAATGTTCATCTGTGAAAGGCTATTTACAGGTCTCTCATTGTGACTGTAAGGTGTTGTGTATTCAACACAAAGTGCAGGCCTCCTGAGGTTTTCATGACATCCACACGCATGATATATGCTGACACTTGAATAAATGACAACTAGGCATTACCAAGTATTATAGTATTATACAGTGCGAGTTGTTTACAGCCTCTGAGAGCCGTGTGGTTGTAAAGTCTGCCTGCCTCTTCTCTTGATCCCGTGTTGGTCTCGTGAGGTTTTCTAAGGTCTTGCAAGACGCCATACATGGTAGCGGTTTGAACTCGAAAGTTTTGTGCAACTTGTGGTGTATTTTTCCCAAACCTTCGGTGATATTCCCAACTGTTACGACCTCGAGGGCATTCAACTTTTGAGCAGACTCTGAAAACTGAGTTGTGAATTAACTGGGCCAACACACACACACACACACACAACTCTAAGCACTGTGAAAGTTAGGTGTACGCACCACTATCACAATCAGCTGAGAACAAACTAGGGGCGACTTCTTCAGTGTTGCTATCGCAGTCTAAAAGCAAAGAATCTAAAAGACACAGTTATCTTCCAAGAGCCAAGGTTTCTTATTAAAAATGTTCCAGGCAGACAGTCTTATCTGGCAAGAATAATCGAGTACTTCCAAGCTGCCGTTTTCAATGTTCGACAGCTGTATTTGTCATTTGAAAGAGCCAGGGAAGGACATCGGGCCTCCTATTGCACATCCACATTACATTTTCATTGCAAGTACTCACAGAAACTGTCATCCGGACAAAAGGCCATTGGCTTATCTCGGGGTTGATCGGGCAGCACAACACATCTGGATGTCACTCGTTTGGATGGTGATGCATGGACGCTTGTCACTTCCTGGTTGCAGAAGGAACAAAAAGGGGAAGAGCTGTTACATAATACCCGTGGGGGGTTTTTTTTGGTTTCCTTTTGGGTTTTTTACTGTGGCAAAGGAAAGGTGGCAACTCAGGTCATGGAGTACCCATGTATCAAAAGCAGGGGCGTAGCCAGACATTTTTCAGTGGGGTGGCCAGGATGGCATAACACCTTAATGAGGGGGGAGCAGGGGTAGCCATGCATGTTTCTGTCATTCTTTATCACATCATCCACGATCAAGTTTCCATGAAATAAAATTCACACCTATCCATAACAATGCCCATCCCACTCATCATCAAGCGTGAAAAAAATCAAAGCACAAAAACATCTTTCTGATCTTGTTTTTTTTAGATTATGCCATTTTTGGAGGGGAGTGGCTTTGCTTTTGGGGACTAGCTCATAGTCTACTTTAATCTCATGCACTGATTCGCCAGCGAACAACCAGTCAGTGATCAGTTGTCGCAGATGGCCGACATCATTTTGCATATTACAATCAATGGCTCATTCATTCAAATTATAGCTAAAACGTACAATGACCCAATTGTCTCTCATTTCTTCATAATTATCGCTTTTTACAAAGGTTTGTTCCTGCTTTTATTATGAGAGTGTGTGCAAGAAATATGTGTGGTGTGCGTGTGTGAGTGTGTGTGTGCGTGTGTGAGTGTGTGTGTGTGTGTGTGTGTGCGTGGGTGTGTGTGTGTGTGTGTGTGTGGGTGTGTGTGTGTGTGTGCGTGTGTGTGTAGAATGAAATGTACCCATTTAAAGAACAACTCATCTTGAGAAATCATGATGTGGTGCTGCTCATTTGGAATTCTTAGACATAGACAGACAGACAAAAAGTAGATACTAGATAAATAAATAACAGTGCTATAATAGTAATTATCATTATTAATCATGGGCGGCCCGGTAGTCCAGTGGTTAGCACGTCGGCTTCACAGTGCAGAGGTACCGGGTTCGATCCCAGCTCCGGCCTCCCTGTGTGGAGTTTGCATGTTCTCCCCGGGCTTGCGTGGGTTTTCTCCGGGTGCTCCGGTTTCCTCCCACATTCCAAAAACATGCATGGCAGGCTCGTTGGGCACTCTAAATTGTCCCTAGGTATGAGTGTGAGCGTGGATGATTGTTCGTCTCTGTGTGCCCTGCGATTGGTTGGCAACCAATTCGGGGTGTCCCCCGCCTACTGCCCGAAGACTGCTGGGATAGGCTCCAGCACCCCCCGCGACCCTAGTGAGGATGAAGCGGTTCGGAAAATGGATGGATGGATTATTAATCATTGTTATGTTTAGTCAACAATATGAAAGTCATAATCTGACACCATCACACTCCTTCCCTCTAATCACGCAGTTGATCTGACACACAGTAAAACATAACCTCAGCTAAAACAGTGCTGACTGTGCCCACAAGCTCAATCAAAAGATTCTCCAAGATTCCAAAATTGTGAAGAAAATGATTTTGGGAACAACAAAGGCAGAGGTACTGCTGAAAGCTGTCCTGGTTCCAAAGGCAGTGGGTGATGTTCTTAAAACCTTAAAATCATCCCTCCCATTCTCCACAAAGACAGATGCCTCGAATAAAGGGAACTGGAAGATGTTTCCCCTTGCTGTCCAAAACTTCAGTCCAGAGTGTGGCATCACCATCATATATCCTCAAATTCAGGCTATTAAATTATTGTTAAAAGTGTTAAAGTAGAATTTTTTGTTTAATTTATAGCCCTTTTTAATGGCCTTTTTAATGGCTGTGCTCAGGTTCAGGCTCCCTCAGTCAATAAAAAATATCAATGTTCATTGCTAAAAAGCACTTGAAACTTTCAGTGCCTCTCAATTCTTTCTTGACTTCTCCTTCCTTACTGACCACCAAGAGACCCCAGGGCCAGAGGACAATACACCAGACTTAAACAAACATTAAAATTTTACTGCAACAGCTCAAGTTAGTTGACAAAACTACTGTAAGATTTGTTGCTTCCAAAACCGCACAATATGGGTATGTGACAGTAAATAATTTTTTTGCAGAAGCCAGATGGAGGGATGAAACCCATTATTTTTTCCAATATCGGTGCAGCTCTACACCATCATGTCGCGTTATATAGTTTGATCCATGGGGAAAGCGCATGTTCAAATGACAGTCTGACACAGAAAAAGTAGGACAAACTCTTGGGACAAAAACTTTGAAACCAGGTTTACAATGACAGCTGGCTGGCATCTACAAACATACAATTACAGATACAAACAGCGCTGCCCATCTGGTCTACACATAATGCACAAGGAAATATGGATGAGCCGCACGGAACACATTGACTGGAAGTGCACTTGGTTGAACTTGAAGAGATTCTGTTCTGCAGTATGTAATTAATTCTACTTGTTTAAAAAAAAAAAAAAAAAGCTTCAACAAGGACACGTCCTTGGTGGAATGTTTTTCTTCTGCAAGCATTTTGTCACAACTTAGAAGTCAGCAGACACGACATGTTTTTCCATTTTCAAATCCAGTGTGTGCGTGTGTGCGTGTGTGTGTGTGTGTGTGTGTGTGTGTGTGTGTGTGTGTGTTTGCAAATGTATGGGTGTTTGTTTTATGCAAATTAGTTTTACCCGTAGCAGTCTTTGAATTGCATCCGGCAGGGCATCCTCACGGAGCCACTACAGTCACGCATTGCACACGGCGCCCCTGGCAAAATTATACAATTATTGGGTGTCAACAGTACTTGAAAAATTGCTGAATAAGAAAAAATGTTGTCTTTGTAACTGCAAATCTCTAAAACCCATGTTTTCATTTGCATCCTCTCTCACGGTATCACAGTATCACACACACTCACTCCGTAATCTTTCCCTTTCTGTCACTGTCATTCTCCCTTTCTTTCTCGGGTGACGCTCACCTCGAATGAAGCTCAATTCACTGAGCTGCACGGAGCACTGTCACATGCTCTCAACTGGCTCCCCAGTGTTCCAATGTTTCACAAAATGTGTATTTGACTTCACAACAGAAGGAACCACAAATGTCACTCACTGAGAACAAGTATTTTAGAAATGGCAAGGGTTACAAATGTATGGCAAACAACTCTGTTATAGTGGTGGCAGTGGAATCTACCGTTTCAAATTTAGGGTGTTCAGCCGCAATCAGAAAATTAATTATACAGCACTTTGCACATGTTATATGTTTAAAACAAATGCACTAACACAAACGTTGGAAGGTGTGCCCACTTCTCAGTGGTCTGTGATCTCCAATTTAAAATCATTCTTCCACGGAAGTCTGCTTGCAGTTCTTTACAAATGTACAGGTACTTCTTTTTAGAAATGTCTTTGGGCGCTACGATCTGCTGCACGGATCTAGCAAGCAACGGTGCAAACCGCCATTTCCAACTGTGCACGTCTTTGAAAATAACGAAAGCAAGGACATTCCATCGATGCGCACATTTAGTTCGCACTATACGCCAGACATGCGCTGGTCATGAAAATAGAGCCTTAAGTGTAGCAGAACATCTCTGTGAGCTTCAGTCAGGAGACATCCAACAATCTTTAGACGTTCATAAAAAATTGAATCAGACAATCTTGACTACATACAATCCCACTTGTGTTCAAGTGTTAATACACATTTGCATCTACAGTACTTATTTGGTCCCTATGCGGAGGGAGAACAAGGGAAAGGATGAAGGGGTCTCACCCATGCCTTGTTCATGTGAATTGGTTATGGTCTCCTGCAGATTTACAGTAGGAATAATAATAATAAAAATACATGTCATTGATAAGCGCCTTTCAAAACACTCAAGGACACTTTACAATCAAAACAAGAACAATAAAACAACAGATTAAATTATAAATAATGATCATTAATTGTGGAAATGTGTCTGAACAGTGCCAGGCCTTCACAATGGAGAATCAATTCACGGGGGTAAAAATTGGATCCACGTAAAAAAAATTCAGCTCATGACATCATCTGGGACCATTTCCTGTGTCATACACCAGTGAGAGTGAAACCATGGTAACGGTGATGTGTGCATCATATTGCCTGGAGAGATGACACTGTCCCATCTTTCAAAGAATCCTCATATTGCTGTTTGCCTATGAGAGGAACAGGTAATTGGTCAACAGTCACACAGAGAAAGTTCTCATTTTTGTCTCATGCCAACTACTGACATTTTCTTTGCTCCTATTTGGTTTGTTTAATGACATGCCCTTGTGCATTTATGGTCTCTGAAGAGTGCTCATTGACCTTTCTCTCCATAATGTGATTCATTTGTCCTCTTTCTATCTTTTCAAATTGACAATTACCCAAGGCTCGGAAATAGTTTGATGCGGAATGCACTTGTTTGCAGTTGAATGTAAGCAATTCCTGGGCACAAGTGTGCTGAAACCTGAAAGTAATTGAATAAAAAATTGCCATCCATCCTCAATTCATTGCCACCGGTAAATTAGAATCCCTCTTCAAATGAATTTACTTCAAGAACATCTGCAGCATTAAATCCACAGCTGTGTTTTGATTTTTCTGCAGCGTTTTTGTTAATTCATTCAGTTATTGTGAAGCTAACACAGACGACGGGTCCCATGATTTCAGATCTGAAAATAAGGGACACTGCTCTCAGCGTCGCGGCAAAACGACGAGGCCGAAAGAAATTTCTCACACGTTTTGCTTTTGTTAAAGGATTTGCAAAAAAAGGTACTGTGATAATCAGTGAATAACTAGCTGTTTATGAAAACATTCAATTCAAAATATTAATACGTGTACATGGATGGAATCCTGGATCAAATGATCAGATCATCAGCAAGCTCTGCGGAAGCCTGACATTGAACCTGTTCATTTGAATCAGGTGGTTTGCAACAGGGAGACTTGGAAAACATGCAGGACAGATCGGCCCTCCAGGACCTGAGTTTGACACCTATGATTTAGAGCGTTCAATTAACCTACCATGCACTCACACTCACACCTAGGGGCAATTTAGAGTGTTCAATCAACCAGTCATGCATGTATTTTTTGGAATGTGGGAGGAAACCGGAGTACCCGGAGAAAACCCACACAGGCACGGAGAGAACATGCAAACTCCACACAGGAAGCCCGGAGCCAGGATCGAACCCACGACCTCTGCACTGCGAGATCTGTAGTGGAAATTTTATGTCCAACAGTGTCAACTTGTATTTTGTAATTAACTGTATCACACATCCTTCTATCTCTAAGAGTGGCTGCAATTTCGTTGTGTGCAAGATTGTGGTTTTCCTGTGCTTGAGACATGTCGATGCAAAACAGGATGAGCTGCAGACAGGTGTTCAGAGAGGGGCACTCTTCTCTTTCTCTTGTCTCTTTTCTCTGTTTTTCATTATCGAATACGTATAAGCAACGGCAATAAACTATTGTTTAACATCACTATATTAGTAACATGTTTAGGTTTCGTTTTACTCTTCAATCCCTCCCTAGAAGAAAAAAAACGGCTCGCCTCCATGACAGATCTGTCAATGGTGTTCCTCCATCAACAGTCGCTGAAATAAATTCCATCATTGAGCAAAGACTTCTGTTGTCTTGGTTTCCCTGGACAAGACAGGTCGACGTGCTAACCACTCAACACCGGGCCGCCCATGCTTGTCGTTATTGTTCTTGTTTTCACAAGATCAAATTTGTTGCCCCATAGAACATGACAATAAAAGCTAGCTATTCTATTTTGTGGTCATTTTTGTGCCTTCTAAACAGTTGGGTTGAGCGTGTCGAAATAATCCATGCCAAGATTATCTTAACACAGACTTGCATGTACTTTGATACAGCAAATGGCGCATTTAATAATAATAATAAGAAGAAGAACAAGAAGACATTTTATTTGAAAGCACTTTTCACAGTACTCCAAGACACTTTAAAACAAGAATTAAGAGATACAGGATACCCACATACAGTTTGAACAAAAAATATCCCCAAATTTCGAAACACAAACATCAAGAAAAGAAAAAAGAGCAAGAAATGAGTAACAAAGATGAAAAGATGTTAAAAACATTGCGGAACAGGTGAGTTTTGAGAAATGATTTGAAGTATGGGAGGTCAGTACAGTTGCAAATGTGTTTCGGTAGAGAGTTCCAGAGGGTGGGGGCGGTGACAGAGAAGGCTCTGTCCCCCCAGGGTTTGTGCTTGGTCATGGGGATGGCGAGGACGTTTGCATTTGAGGAGTGGAGGGTGCGGGACGGAGTGACTGGGTGAAGAAGGTTGGAGAGGTAGGAGGAGGCCTGATTGTGAAGGGCTTTTATCGGTGAGTAGGAGGAGTTTAAATTGAATGGGGAGCCAGTGGTCTTTTTTAAGGACGGGGATGATGGGATCATGGGAGTGGGTGTGGGTGAGAAGGCGGGTGGTGGCGTTCTGAATGTATTGTTGATTGGGAATTTCTCCATTGTGAGACAATATAAGGTTTTCTGATCTTATCTTATCTTATCTTATCTTATCTTATCTTGTCTTGTCTTCTCTTGTCTTGTCTTCCATCCATCCATCCATTTTCTGAACCGCTTAATCCTCACTAGGGTCGCGGGGGGTGCCGGAGCCTATCCCAGCTGTCTTCGGGCAGTAGGCGGGGGACACCCTGAATTGGTTGCCAGCCAATCGCAGGGCACACAAAGACGAACAACCATCCACGCTCACACTCACACCTAGGGACAATTTAGAGTGTTCAATCAGCCTGCCATGCATGTTTTTGGAACGTGGGAGGAAACCGGAGCACCCGGAGAAAACCCACGCAGGCCCGGGGAGAACATGCAAACTCCACACAGGGAGGCCGGAGCTGGATTCGAACCCGGTACCTCTGCACTGTGAAGCCGACGTGCTAACCACTGGACTACCGGGCCGCCTTGTCTTGTCTTGTCTTGTCTTATTTTTATTGAGAGGTTTGGAGATTGTACAGTTGAGGATGCTCTTACAGTAGTCAACGTGGGAGGTGATGAGAGATGGGGCTGTGACTTATTCACCGGCATTTGGAATTGCTGGAGCAAGTAATAAGGTAATATGGCATTTATGGTAAGTTGACTTCATATCAGCAGACTGCAAGTATATTTTAAAGACTTTGATGCTATCGCTATATGTGAGTCTCAGGACCGGAAGTTAGCACGCCGACGTACTCATCCATCCATCCATCTATCTGTCCGTTTTCTAATCTTCTTAACCTCACGACAAGGCGCCTACCCCAGCTGTCTTCGGGTAGTAGGCAGGGGACACCCTGAACCGGTTCCCAGCCAATCACAGGGCACACTGAGGCGAACAACGATCCGCGCTCACACGCACACTCACACTCACACCTAGGGGCAATTTTGAGTGTTCAATTAGCCTGCCATACATGTTTTGAGAATGGGGGAGGAAACCAGAGCACCCAGAGAAAACCCACGCCGGCACAGGGAAAACATACAAACTCCACACAGGAAGGCCTGAGCCGGAATCGAACCCTGCATCTCCGTACCCCAAATGCCGAAATGATGCATGCTTAGAGTCCATTTTGACATTGAAATCATGGATATTTTTGGACTCGGAATGCAAATCAACAGACAGCCGAGACCAGAAAACTAGAATGAAAATTAATTGTATTGTCATTTCCCTTACCATACACTCCTGCGATAAAATCAGGTGAAACAAAACCTCCAGCGTTCATTGGTAAATGAATCTGATATAAATAATGTAATAATCACTCTCTAATCAAAACACAAAGCACATGCATCAAAGTTGCCGTCCCTCCATCCTGTTGGAGATGTCTTTTCAATTGCATGTTTGATTTCTAAATAATCCTTCATCCAAATGCTTGTTCACAATCCATGTCATTTTGCCATTTTGCAGAGGAAATGATTAATGCGATGCCGGGGAGATGATACTTTTTCATGATAATGTCTGTAAAGTAATGCAGGCTCTAGTGGCCAGTAAGTGACTCAAGGGAGCCTGCCAAGAAAATAAGTCACTCACAATTTGGGAAAATCATTTCAAATTATTTTGTACCTTTTACCTGTTAACGCATGCAGCATACATCGCTCAAAACCACTGTGACAGTTCTTTGGCCAATTGCCTCTCGCTGTATAAAAAAAATGCTTTATGGTTTTTCTGGCCCAGCATATACTGTTAGTGACAACGCTCAAAAATAAACCACACTGAACTGCACCAGGCAAACCTTTTTCTTTCTTGTCAATTCTGGTCATACTCAGACAGTAACAAAATACATGTTGTGTGATCAGGATATAAAAAAAATGTAACAGTGTTCTGTTTCTTTTAACCTCCCTTTCCCCCCCAAAAAGTAATAAGATTATAGGTACGTTTTTTTTAATTGGTATTATTTCACACGATTACAATTTTATGAGGGGTGAGGCATCAGAGGTTCATATTCACGGACGTCTGCTCAGAATTTGACAACATATAATAAGCACGACATGGTGGAATTTTTAATGAATTCCGAATTGAAATTAGGGAATTTCAATTCTTCAAAGAATTTGAATACTTTGATGACGTTTCTGTGGTCTGCTCGTTCAGTGACAATTGAGGACGCACAGATAGTGACAGATTCATTCGTACAATATGTAGGCATGTACACGTGACAGTGATGTGAAGTGGTTTATGGTTATTTTGGACATGAGTCAATTTATTAACAGTGGTCATGGGAAACCCGATCCCTCATCATTTGTGCATCTGAGGAAGTTCTAAATTTGTTCGCAGAATAGGCACAAATTCAAGTACAAAGATATAAAAGAATCACAGATTTGACCATACACGCGTTTCAGGAATGAGGCTCGTGAGCAAACCAGGTGATCATTACTGCCATTTGGGCCATGGGAGCTAGTGTTCACGTTGTGTTGGGTTTTCCAAAGGCGAACAGTTTAAAAGCGCCATGGAGGGGAAGGAACAGGTGATGGTTGTTTGGACCATATTCACTGAAGCAATTAGTCCATTTAAATTACATTTCCAAAACAAAAATTAAAAAGTTTTCAAAGTCATCTGGACTGGTGGTGATTTATGGCTTTATAAGGGAGAGCAGCGAGTTAGCCCGCAATTTGTAAACTACCATAATCTGCGGTAATAATGGATTGCTGGTTCCGGAGTAATACAGCGTGTGTTCTTGAGCCAGGGAAAATACAACAACGCTAACTGCGAAGCTTCATTTGTCCTCTTTTCTTCCATTTCACTCAACAAACAAAACTGGTTCCCGTGGAAAGGTTTTAAAAACTTTGTTAGGAAGATAGCAAACCTAATTTCCCAGGATGAATAAAGTACCCATCTATCTATCTATCTATCTATCTAGCACCATGAAGAAGTGGTTAGGATGACGGCCTTCTGACATTTTACACCCAGCTTCATCAAAAGTATTTCAAAGTAATCAAAACACATTACTTTTAACTTTACAGCACGTGGATTAGATTGGCCTGTGGAATGTCTGCGTGGGTTTTCTCCTAGGCCTCCAGTTTTCTCCCATATTTCAAAAACATGCATTTAGGCTAATGGGACACTCTAAATTGTCCCTAGGTGTGATTGTGAGCATGAATGGTTGTTTGTCTATGTGTGCCCTGCAATTAGCTGGCAACCAGCTCAGCGTGTCCCCTGCCGACTGCTCGAAGACAGCTGGGATAGGCTCCAGCACGCCCCGCAATCCTCGTGATGATAAATGGATTAGAAAATGGATGGAAGGATGGATGGATGGAAAGCGTATTTCCAGAAAGCTTGTTCCACTCCTCTTTGCAAATATCAAATTATTGACGCAGCTTTTAGATTTTGCAGATGTACCTAATGCTGTGGCAAGTGATCAAAAAGGCACTGGATGAACACAATGCTTTATGAATTGACAACTTCTTGTTTCACCGGGGTTGGGAGATTTTCAGTGACTATTTACTTGTTAAAAAATGTAGTTAGTAACGTAATCCAAGTACAGTATCATATTATTAACCCTCTCAGGGACAGCGCTTACTAGAGTGGACAGTTTATCATGTTATCAGGTTACAGGGTGCATGAAAGGGTTATAGTAATATAAGTTAATTACTTTTAATTACCTTGGATTAATGCAATGCCAAATATGCTGATGATAGATAGAGACAGAGTCACTTGGGCATCTCCACCTCCATCCACCAGTGGGTTAAAAATTTCCTCACGGGCCGCCCACAGTCCGTCACACTGGGGCCCCACTTCTCCTCCGCCATCACACTCAGCACCGGTTCTCCTCAAGGATGTGTACTGAGCCCCCTGTTGTTCACTCCCTTTGACTGCTCTCCGACCCATCCCCCCATAATCAAGTTTGCGGATGATACGACTGTGTCGGACTCATCTCAGTGAGTCTGATTACAGCGACGAGGTCAACCGACTGACTGTGGTGCTCAGCAAACAACCTGCCACTCTGATTGGACTTCAGGAAGGGACACCGTGTGGTGCTCATTAGTGGGTGTGCAAGAAAACACCACGGCGGTGCTTCCTGAGGGTGCTCAAAACAACCTACAGAAGTAATCGAGAGCACCCTGGTGTACTGCATTACGGCGTGGTACGCGAGGTGCTTACAGAGGGTGATAAATCTGGCCCAGAAGGTCACTGGCTGCCAGCCTGGAGGACATTGCCACACGCTACCTCAGCAGAGCTGCTCATCAAGCTCCCACCCCAGCAACCACCTGTTTGTCATGTTACCCTCGGCCCGGCGTTATAGATCACACAAAACCCGGACAAGCAGATTCAGAGACAGTGAGCCATACTGCAATAAATAATCACAGCAAAGCTACTGCATTTTATATTGAAACCTAAACTCACTACCTCACTCGTGCAATCATGAGCTATATCTGAGCCGTTTCATTCCATGTGCAATATGAGTCACATAAGCTTCAATCCACACTACCACTACTGCTGCTGTTGTGTGTTGTGTTTTGTAGTTATTTTATTCTATTTTAATCTATTGAAATGCACTAAGGAGTGGCAGCCAAATGAAGCTTATACAATGAGGTGATTCTGATTCTGATTCAGAGAGATAGAAAGGGGGTGTCCCATCAAGCTCGACGAAATAAGACTATTATTCATTTATCCCCTTGTCGCTCTCCAATGAACAAACGTGCTGATGACCTCTCTGTCTGTATCGTAATTGTAATGTAATGTGAAATAAACCCAAATTTTGATCAATGTACCTGTAATCAGATAGTGTGCTTTTTTCTGGCACCAAAACAGAAGAATTACTTCTCTTTTTTTTTTGGGATCCTGAATACGTAGCGCCGGAACAGTACATGTATTCCACAAGCATTTTAATGCTGGCTCCCTGACGTCAAAGCTAATTACTTGCCCTTCTTTCTCTACTATCACATGCCTTCACTTGATATTATGCAATAGTGAGCGTCCTTCTTTTGAAGGTCATCCAGGCTTTCATGCAATCCCTCTTGCCCTCCCCCAGAGTTTGTGGACTGTTCAGAAGCTGCTTACTCTCTTTGCAGGCACCGTGTGGTGCTCAGTGGAAGAAATGCTTCCTTAAAAATACAGAAGTAAATAAATACAGTTTTTTTTCTCATGCAACAGCACAAATCTGCTTGCCATAATTGTGGATAAACACAGCTATTGCAAGACAATCCTTTGCAAACACGCACAGGAGACAAAATTGAGTAGGAGTGATGAGTCGAGGGAAAGGCTGAGGAAATGGAGTGAAAAAGATGAAGGAATTATACAAACTTGAGCCTTCAAGTTTGTATAATTCAAGAAGTACCGGTATATCGAACAGACCAATATGTGGTAGAGGAAACCAAAAACTCCCATAAAGAGAGCCAACGATTCCAATTCAAGCAAAGCAGACAAATGAAGGGATCGCGCTGCCAGATGGGGGATTTTCATACCGATTTCTGCATGAGCAAAATCAACACTTGTCAGTTCCACTCTTTGTTGGCATTGTCAACAATGAATGCTTGTCTTGTCTGGATCGCCTTTGCGCTGCCTTTGTGGCTAACTACATAGTCTCAACACTATCAGCACATTTTACACTATACAGACGACACAAAAATATTGAGTAAAGTAAAATTATTATATATATATATACACACACACACACACACACACACACACACACACACACACATACTATACATCCATTATCTGATCCACTTATCCTCACAAGGATTGCGGACATACTGGAGCCTATCCTCCCAGCTGTCTCCGGGCAGTAGCTGGTGCCAGGCAATCGCAGGGGCACACAGACTAACAACCATTTGCACTCATAATCAACAATTTAGAGCGTTCAATCAATATACAATGCATGTTTTTGGAATGTGAGAGGAAACTGGCGTACCCAGAGAAAACCCACGCAGTCACGGACAGAACATGTAAGCTCTACACAGGAAGCCCGGGGCTTGGAATCGAACCCCTGATATAGATAGATAGATGGATGGATGGATGGATGGATAGATAGATAGATAGATAGATAGATAGATAGATAGATAGATAGATAGATAGATAGATAGATAGATAGATAGATAGATAGATAGATAGATAGATAGATAGATAGATAGATAGATAGATAGATGTCGTACAGCGTTTCAAGAAGAGACAGGCTCTTGATAACATGTATGCCAGTTTGGACAGTAAAGAGGAAGTGAAAGATCTACAATATAAAGCTACACAGAGCGTTAGAGATGGAAAGGATGTGCAGCAGGTTAGGATGATTCAGGAAAGAGATGGAAATGTATTGCGTGGCAACAGTTGTGTCTTGAATAGCAAAAAGTATTTTGAGGAGTTGATGAAGGAGGAAAATTGGAGAGAAGTGAGAGTAGAACAGGCAATTATGGTGGACAAGGAATTAGTACTGAAAGGGGAAGTTGGAGAGGCTCTCAAGAGGATGAAAATTGGAGAAGCAGTTGGTCCCGATATCATGAAAGGATACCTCATGGGTGGGAACATGTCAAAAAGCTTTAACTCAACAAATTTAATTTGAAGATCAAACACTTGGCGGTGAAGTAAGTAAGGTGAGTTTTCGAGGCTTATTGCAGAGAATAAAAAGAAGGTAGATGTAGCGGCAACAGTCAAACGGCAATTAATACAGGGCACCAATGTCACGGCTCACCTGTTTTCTGGGTTTGAGGTTCATAATACAAGCTCGCAGACGATTTTAGTTACATTAGGTGGCGGTGCTGCATAAAATGTCGCCCTCCTGATATGGCCAAAAGCGGGTGGATTAATCTAATTAATTCTTATTCTACAAACACAATATTAATCAGAATACACTGTTTAGACAAGTGGGGACACAATAGAGTATATTATTGCAAATACATTGTTTTATTTGAGTTCCCTTTTTTAAAATACACCTCGAAGCGGTCTCCGTGGATTTGTGGCTCATGAACAATATTAAACTCTTGAAGTTCCTGCCATGCCATTAGTATACAATGAACCCATTCTGTTTTTGCTGTTAAATATGCAAAGCCAAGGGTTTCTTTTTTCGCAATGACAAATACCTTTTTACCGAAATGTGGTCGATTTTTCGTTTAATCCCGAAGGGAAAACCTCTGAGTTACTTCTTGGTAGTCTGCTCGGTCGGCACTTCTAAATATGGGCAATCTTGCACCGGCCGCTATCGCCTCTGAGGTTTGCACTGCGGCGAACACCAACAAAAATAAATGCAATGTGAAAAGACCTTAAACGCCTGAAATGCCTTTTAACAGTGCACTTAGCATGACACAGCACGCCATCAACCAACCCATTCCTTGTGTCTGCGGCGAGTTTGCTAAGACAGGACCTCCACTTCATGCTACAGCACACAAGATGGGCATTTGCTACAAGGAGATGCAATCTAGAATTGAAAATTAATTTGAGAGTGGTGTTGTGTTGATGGGCGGCCCGGTAGTCCAGTGGTTAGCACGTCGGCTTCACAGTGCAGAGGTACCGGGTTCGATCCCAGCTCCGGCCTCCCTGTGTGGAGTTTGCATGTTCTCCCCGGGCTTGCGTGGGTTTTCTCCGGGTGCTCCGGTTCCTCCCACATTCCAAAAACATGCATGGCAGGCTCATTGGGCACTCTAAATTGTCCCTAGGTATGAGTGTGAGCGTGAATTCAGGGTGTCTAAAGACAACAATAGTGACGAACAGAAGGCACATCAGGGAGGGCAGAATGAAGAATGCTAACAACAATAGACTAACGAACGGGGGGGAAAAATCCTGTAACTTCCTGCTAAATTGCGTGATGCCCTGTGGCGAACACCAAGACACCCAAGTGCAATGTGAAAAGGCCTTAATACATGACATTTTTCTTTATTTTATTCACATTCCAAACTTCTTTTTGCCTCTATTTGCAAACAGCCCCATACTAGCTGTTGGGTTAGATATACTCCCGTTATGACGTTCCAGAGGCCACCCACTACACCCCCAAATGACAACTGCTGCCAGAGTCATGGGGCCTCTCAGAAGTGATGACTCATTCTGATTCCATTTTTAACAGTAGCACATTGCAAAGCAGCACAAAAACAGGGGGCTTCTGATCAATGAGTTCAATGTCATTCCAAAGGTTACCATGCTAAATGAACCCTGTTTGTGTGCGTGTGTAAACAGCTTCATCTTTCTTTTCCAGAGTCTTCAATCCAGTCCAGCAGTCTGGGCTTTAAAAGGTGCTTTGGCTCCATCCTTTCAGAATATAAATCATATTTCACTCTCTTTCATCATGCCTGATGCTATCTTAATGTTCAGTGAGCGTCAGTGACCACATCAGCACACACTACTATTTATACATGACGTTTTACAATGTGGCTGTGGGACATGTCTGTTTTTAGCTTCTCCGAAAACTGTATCCAGCTGCCCAAGGACCTAACATTGGCCTACCACTGAACCAATGGACGCTTGCTTGATGTTCTCCAACTTCTTGTTGAAGTACTTAATTTTCGGTTGCACATAATTAAAATGTGGTTAAAATGTTTTTACCTCTTTTCCTCCATTTTTTGTACCTATTTTCCTCCATTTTAGTTTCGGTGGTGGCTGGTGGAGTTTTCACCAGGAGGCCAGGAGGGTTGCTATAAAAATATATGTTTATAACTATACAATGTGTAGGATGATTAGATTTAGATGTTAACATTTACCTCTAGTCAACTACGATTGTATGACTATTTTAATTATTGTCTGATTCATTTATGTACAGCACTTTCTTACAGCTGTGGTTGTTGAACAGGGCTGTATGAATAAAGTTGAGTTTTAACCAAATTATTGTAAGGCATTCAAAATAAATACACCAAGATAATCATACACTTAGTCCAGCTGGGGATCGAAGTCATGCCAGAAAAATCCTCACTCTTCAATGATGAAGCCATTATCTCAATCCGCCACACCATCAGCATACATAACAAGGCCACCGCCTTTCTTAACAGCCTAAGAGAGTAGTTGCACTATAATTTTGTTGAGAAACCGATGATTAAGTCCAGAAATCCATCATACATGAGTTGAAAATGAAGACAAAGCTAGATCCACAGTGGGACAGTCTGTCTCAGCCACATCCAATACGGCTACCCTGTGGCAGTCGAAAGGAGCACACACGATCGATTGTAAACACGTCTTTATTCCACGACTGCCAACAAGTGGATCTGAACAAATACAAATTTGTGCCAAATACATTTACATAAACACGCCCCCTACTGTATGCCTACTGGGTGAGAAGCATGGTCCTAGTGTCCGCCACACAGCCCCCCCCCCCCAAAACACCCAGAAGGACAATCAAAAGGACAACTTCACAGGGGGTTTTATTAGCCTGCCACAACGACTACGCAGACTGTCTCTTGGTGGCGCAGGCGAAACTAGTCGGGCAGGAGGCAGAGGTGAGACACGAGTGGGAGAACGACACTCAACACCGACACGCTGAAGTGAGGCTGGGGGCTTCGGAGGACGACCACGGCGAGGGACCTGGCACAGCACATCACCCGCAACCAAATGAGCTGGTTTTTCTAACGAAACACACTCCCTTCGCCCACCCATATCAAGCTCAAAACTCTTATCACCGTGTTCGAGCACCCTAAATGGGCCGTCATACGGTGGCTGGAGGGGCGAGCGGTGGGCGTCATGGCGCACAAAGACAAAACGGGCCGACATAAGCGCAGACGGTACGAACACTTTGGGAACAAAATGGTGAACCGGTGTCGGAGTCAGGGGTCCCTCCGACAAAAAGGGGAAGGAAGGCGCAGCGGAACCTTCTGGCAGAAATTCCCGGGAACACGAAGTGGCTGACCGAGCACCAACTCAGCAGGGGCGGCATTAAGGTCTTCTTTCGGAGCTGAACGTAACCCAAGCAAAACCCACGGAAGGCGGTCGACCCAGTTACCGTCCGAAAGCGCAGCCCACAGCGCAGCTTTTAGCTTCGTTTAACCTATTTTAATCACGCAAACGTTAAGTAAATTAAATTAAGTCAATTCAAAGGATTTTTGGAGGGTTGGGGGCAGGGGGACTTCAATTGACCTACTGGCCTTTGCGACAAGCTGTGGAGATACCCAAATTACTGTGGATGCATTTCTTTACTTGTTCCACTGTGTGTACGTGCCTGTGTGTGTGTGTGTGTGTGTGTGTGTGTGTGTGTGTGTGTGTGTGTGTGTGTGCGTGTGCGTGTGTGTGCGAGCGTGTGTACGAGCATGCATCACAGTCTATGGATTCCCGGTATCATGCAGAGCACGGAGGGTGGCATACAAGGTCTTTGCATGGCTGTCGCTCCTCAGTCTTGTCAAACCTCTTGTTCAATGTGGATCTAAGCTCTGCTTCTCAGTCAGCTTTTCTCATCATGAGCTCCAATAAGATAAGCAGCTAAACATTTTCATTGTAAATCTTGACATGGAGACAGATACTCTTTATGCGTGATGACGGGCAGAGATGAGAGATGGCAAGGAGCCTCCACAGTGACAAAAGAAGTGTGTCTGCAATACAAACTGTACATGATAAGCCCCTGCCTTCTATCTCAAACTAACTTTTAATGCAAAAGGGTGGTGACACTTTACAGTCTTTGTTGCAAAATTATGAGCAGACTTACATAAATGTAGCTCACCCCTGGACTGGTCACTAGCCTATCACAGGGCACATACAGTACAGACGAATACCTGTTCACACCAGGGAGCTTGTTACAGTCTTCATTTAACCTAACATTGAGGTACTTTAATGCAGACAGAAGCTCAACTACCTGGAAAACAAATAAACAAGCACATGGAAAACACGTACACTCCACACTTGAGACTTGCTAAATAATTTTTTTGAGTTAAAAGTTCAATGATTGCTACCGTAACCCGAGAGTGACTTATGCACATTTCCAATATTTTCAGCAGGAGAAAATATTCCAATCCAAACAAATCACAAGTAGCATAGTTTGATTTTGCCATTCCAACCCTAAGTGTTCAACTCTATGGCAAAAATCCAGCATGGCGCGTGGTCTAAATCTGCACAAGAGTGGGTTAGACTGGGTGGTGCTTTTGCAGATACACATAAGCCCTCCCCTCCTCCTTACAAAAGGAGGTATGCACCCTTGTGGGTGTGAACACAGCCAACTCATTGACCAACATTTAAAGTGGCTACTCTCATTGCCTTTAAATATGGTACATTCACATCTCGTATGGTGACTCGCATGGAGCTCTCTGTGCAGAAAAGGGCACAGCGTGCATAACTGAAACATTGTAACTGTGCTAGGCCGACGGACAACAAACGTAAGTGGATACTTGAATTAAATGAGCTAGTGATAACTGCTGGCAACTTAAATAAATCCATGGCCCTCATGTATCCCCACCACCGATTGCTCATTTGCCCCTTAGTATCTTTGTGCCGGCCAGTGGGATGATTTTATTATTATTATTGTTATTATTATTATTATTAATAATAATAATAATGTTATTATTAGTAATAATAATAATTATAATAACAATGATAATTATTAATAATAATATTTAATTTATAACAATTATAATAATAATTATTAATAATAATTATAATAATAATTGTACAGTACAGAGGTACAGAGTTCGTTTCCGGCTCCAGCCTTCCAGTGTGGAGCTTGCATGTTCTCCCTCATGCCTGTGTGGGTTTCCCCCAGGTACTCCGGTTTCCTCCCACATTCCAAAAACAGGCATAGCAGGTTAATGGAACACTCTAAATTGTCCCGAGGTGTGATTGTGAGCATGAATGGTTCATCTATGTGTGCCCTGCGATTGACTGGCAACCAGTTCAGGGTGTCTCCCGCCTACAACCCGATTACAGCTGGGATAGGCTCCAGTGCGTCCCGTGGCCTTTGTGAGGATAAAGCAGATCAGAAACTGGGTTGATGGATAATAATAATTGATTAATTCAGAGTTGGTGTCCGCTATTGTTATATTTCTGAATGAAATACGATGACATGCACACACATGTCTGTGAAGCTCAGAATCTCTGTGAGGCCCCACTGGATTTTACCAAAATCACATTTGACCAGCATTCTTCCTACTGCGCTGGATTTAGATGTGGTCCCAGCAGGCTTATAGTTTGGACAACCTTCTGACATCAAATTGTCAGACCACATATGTAATGACACACCCTTGCTGTGCCCACCTTGGTGCATAATGGTCTGCCAAATTCCCAAAAAAAACACAGCGAGGCTTACGCCTGCACGAAAATCAGAATACAGTAAATATTCTCTAGTACGGACTCATGTTTGCGCTGTCCAATCTGTCCTTATAACAGAAATTCCTCTTTTGGGAAATGAGCATGGTACATGTCCTTTATGAACCTGCAAGTATGTTGAAAACTGCATGTGTAACAACACAAGCAATAAAATGCAAAAATATACTGTCCAAAAACTGTTTATATAACAAAAACTGCAGTACAGTATACAGTACAGGTGTAGATTTAAAAAACCACAACACAGTATAGTATGTACAGTATTTTAATGTTGATTTTTTTCAGTCTTGGGAAAAAATGAGTCTATTTTGGGTTGTTTTGTTTTGTTGGGTTCTTCCTCGTTTTCTATGCCATGATCTACAGGACGAAAGTAAATAAAGTTAAAATCGTTCGCAATTACAGTAAAACGCACGCCAATAAAAAGTCACTGACACATAGTCGTTTCGAATTCGATGACATAAACGGCGAAGCAAACACGTTTCTTCCATCTTCTCCAGTTGTGTTGAGTGGGCGTTGCTTTTTAAGCTAGTGCCGCGATCAACAGGACGTAAGTGAATAACGTTAGAAATCGTTCGCAATTACAGTAAAACGCACGCCAATAAAAACTCACTTACACGTCGTCGTTTCGAATCTGATTATCAAAAAATGAGAAGTGAAAAGGTGTCTCCGTTGGTGTCTTTCCGCGTATCGGGTGGAGCGTTGCGTGTATTTAAGCTCCCGCTGCATGACGTCTCCATCCGGGTTACGGCTAGTGGAATTTCCGCTTACGTAGTTCCGGTAACATGTAATATCGTAGTCAAAATGTTAATGCATAGGTTTTTATTACGGGTGAAGGATATTCCTTTTCATAGAATTCCGGGGATGGGAATGTTTACTGTACACCAACATTTCCGCATGGGCCATAGAAAAGAGAGCCCTATATGCTCAAGGAGACCGAGCCTGCCCTTGACCGATATTTCTGACAGAGCACACTTACAGACAGACAGGCCAAGTGAAGGCCAGTGTCATATTAAAAAGACTGCAGTGCCACATTTGACAGACTCACAGCAACCATTGACAGAGCCTAAGCAGACAGAAGCAACAAGTCATCATCACACCGCACATTTCCAACGGGCACACACTGGGCTCCGCTGCCAGCTCCATTAAAAGATTTGAATCAGAGAAAGCGAGGCGCTCGAGATGCCTGGTAAAAGTTAATGGCATTTTTACAAGCTCAATAGATGTGATGGAGACGCCAGTGTCCTCATCAAGGCCGTAACCATTTCTCACAGACACATTGAGCCTTTCGGTTTACCTAACATTTAACTGAGTCCAATCAATGTGTCTTGTCCAAAAATGTGTTTAGTCCATTTACTGTCGTAATTGAACAAATAAATGAGGCAGTCAGATCGCTGAGAACAAACAGGAATATGAAAAAGGAAACTAAATATCCGTTAGTTTTGGTGAGGACTAGTTCAGTTATGAAATATACTGATAGAATATTCCAGACCACCAGCTGTGCCTGGGCTCTCTAAATACATTCCTTATGATGTCATGTTACCCTTAATGATTTTCTCGATGATATCTGGTGTAACTACATCTCCCTAAAACAGTTACACCACGTGATATTTTTTGGTTTTAACGATACCAAGAAGGCAAAAAGGAGGCACTTTTCATACAAGTCGTAATAATATGACAGACTAATGCATATATTCATACAAGTTATGAACTTAAACCCCTCGCGGTGACAATAACCGAGATAATAAGGTCTCAGTCATTCCAGCCTATCAATGCCACACTACCACCCGCTGGCCAATAGCCGCCAATACATCAATGCAAAAGGTCACGGGCATTTTGTCGCACAGTAAGTAGGGTCCAAGTAAATGGTACAATACCAGTGTTGTTTGGATTATGTAACTATGTAATACACAAATATTTCCAGTGACACCCTGAATGAGCAGTATTAATTGTGGTGGCAGCATTTACAGACATTTGATATGAGGCCTTTGTTCAAATGGACAAGGCACCCTTTTAGAACAGAAGTCACTATTTGAGGGTACTGTATATGGTTAACAGGTATCACCAGTATCAAACATGAAAGCACGAGAATGTAAGGTAACGTTTTGATTGCCATGTTTGCAGTGCGGGATTGTGCAGGAACAACATAACTGATATCCATGAGTAGAATGCAACAAGCAAGTATCCATTAAGTTCTCTTTGAAAACACTAGACTTGGGGCACACCACATCTAGCAGGTCCCTGCACCAACAGGTCTCGGGTGCAACAGTCGAGCCTTTCGCATCATGAGTTTCAATTAAACAAGTCAGATTGCCAATTTGTAGGGCTGAAGAAGAGGTCTGCACTTCATTGAGTGCTCTTCCATGTATACAGTACTTGCATTGGTTGTCATTATATTGTGCACATGCAGTACATTTAAGCTGTGGTGTATGGGCGTGACATGATAAAAGATGACAATGTCTGTATCATGCATGTGAATCTGCATGTGCGCATTCTTCCTTGTGTGCACAGTAATGACCAGCAGGTCAGATGCATGCCATGCTGCAAACACAAACTTGTGTCCACAGAAGCTCATCCTGCACTGAAAACACGCTCTTTGCACTGCAGATAAATCTCCGCATCACCTTACCCTCGCGCTTAATGGAAACAGACTGTACTCCCACAGTGGGGACTTAAGCTTCATGACTGCTTGGGAGTGTGTCAATCTGCCCAGCCAAAGACATGACATCATTTGAATAATTGAAATGGGGCACAGCAAGATAAAATGTGGAGAGAGGAGAGGAAAGAAAAAAAAATGTCATCAAATATTAAGCTTTGCCTTGCGAACGAGTTAGAGCCAAGGTCGTTTTTTATAAGCGTTAGTCTCTTGCAGGAAACCTGGGAAACTGTCCATATATGTGCCGACAAAGCTTTACATGGGCTTTGCATCTAAAAACCATAAGCACTCTTGATATAGCCTATAGTGCCACCCTAGGTAGAGACATGAGATATACAGGTACAGTACCTTTAGGCACAGGGGCGTGTTAATCATTGGGAAATGTGGGACCACTCCCGAACAGCCAATCCATTCCAGGCCATAAGGGCTCAACGATGTATTTGATTTCCTTTAATAGACCTTAATGTCTGTGTCTTTAAGCAGTGAAAGGATATTATCTGATAGGTGAACAAATGTGCTGGATTACTTTGACCTAGGAAAGCCAGGTGTGTTTGTGTGATTTATGCCTGGCCGTTCTTACATGGCTTTGTGTATTAAGAATGTAAAAACGAATCCATTGTGATTATTAGCAGAAGCAATATGAGTGATGAGGTCACTATCAGGGATTATTGAAGGACGGGGTGACCACAATTAGGGCGGTGCCGGTTCGGGGTGGTGCTGATCTTGATGGAGGTGGAAGAAGATGTGGTGGTCTTATTGGAGAAGGAAGAGAATGGAGCAGCAAGCAGCAATAACTAGACCAGTAGAGATGTGTGTCAGGCTGCTGTACTGTAGACAGTTGCACTGTGCATATGACTTTTTATGTCACAAAACTGATGAGACCTAAAATCATTGTCACTGCTCATTGGTTAATATTCGGGCCTTCGCCACGTGGCAGCAGGAACAAAAAACGTTTGGCCTTGAGTTGAGCACCAGGAGTCTCTCCATCTCAAACTCTTGGGCCAAATTTCAGGCCCTGTACATCCTTGTATAGGCCTACATTAAAATGATAAGCAAAACAAGAGCTGTATCAACATTTGTCCCGTTACAACATTTTCATCAATCAACCTGAGAGGCATTAGTTACATATATACATACACAATATATTTTGACTTTGTAGATTTACTTTGCTCCGGACCCCTCGGCCACAGTCAGCTGTGGTCAGCTCCAGCTGGACCCAAATGAGAGCAAGCAGTAAAATAAATGGATGGACGGAGGGTGTACCTAATGATGTGACTGGTGAATGTAGTTGTAATCGATGAGGAAAAAAAAGTCATTTCAACAGATTGAACATTGAAACACAATGATGATGATTTTAATAGAAAAGAAATATCTTCAAACAGCATGCTACTGTGTCTGGAAAAAATGTGACAGTGACGAGTGAGCTGAGGCACAGGCATTTGCAGAACAATTGGTTGAACCTCTGAAGCGAGTATTAACTCCAATGCTTGATGTCACATTCTGGCATGCGCAGCCAAAAATATCTTGATGCTTCCCATTAATATGGTTTCTTTTGGCAGAAAGGTTTAAATGACAAAACGTTTAAAGCAGGGTCAGTCTAAACCAGAGGTCACCAACCTTTTTTGAAAAGGAGAGCTACTTCTTGTCTACAGATGAGCACAAAGGGCCAAAAATTGAGGTGTCAAAATTAATCAAATACTCGACAGTTAATCCATCATCAAATTAACTGACAACTATTTAGATCATTGATTAATCATTTCGAGACATTTTTGAGAGACATTGTAAAATTGTCAATTTCCTCTAATTTCAGGCTCACAAAAATAAATACGCTCTGATTTCTGAAGTCCTCCATGAAAGCAGATGGATTATCTTTTAGGGGTTGGGGGTGGTCAGAATAAGACATTTGGAAACATCTGCTATTACTTTGGAAAACAATGGTCAACATGTTTCCCTGTGATCTGACATATTACGGACCAAACAAGGAAAAGCAGTCATTATCAATTTATGAAAACATTGGCTCCAGCACGCCCCACAAACCTTGTGAGGATAAAGTGCATCAGAAAATTAATGGATTATATATATATATACTGTATATATATTAGTGCTGTCGGTTTAGCGCGTTATTGTAATATTGTGTGAGAGATTATGTGTAAATAACTGCTCCAAGTGAAATATGTTCATGTAAAATTGAAAATCGAAACTGTTGTTTCAGTAAATATTTGCATTTTGCACAAAGAAAACTGATCCATGATTCCATGTTGATGAGAGCATTAAAACGGGAAAAAATATAAAAGGAAATTTAGGAAATTTGATTAATTATGAGTTAATTATGACAGTTGCGTTTTTAATCACGATTAAATATTTTAATCGTTTGACAGCACTAATATATATATTAATATATATATATATATATAAAATAAATGATTTCTCACAATTATTAGGAAACAGGTAAATGTCAATATGCAACACTTAATTTCTATGCATCTCTGCCAGTGCAGAAATGATTGTTTAGCTAACATTCCAAGAAAATCTCAATATCCCATCACTGATGTGCTATTTTTGGAACTGGCTCGTTGGGCACCACTTGGTCACCCAAAGAAAATATCAGCTAAATTGAGAAGAACAAAGACTGCCATTGTGTCTCTTTTTTGTTGTCGATGCAGATCATTAGCGACAGTCATCTCTGTGGAATATTTATACCTCGTTTGCCAGATGTGACATCAAGGGATCCTTGCTCACTGTCTTTTTTGAGATGTTTGATGTGAATCCAGCTCTAGCCGTCATAGCAATTACCGGGTTATTTTGGAATCCTCCTTAATCATACGTCTGTCTCAAATAACAGGGTGTGGAATGGCACTGTCCAGTGGCACTGAATGTGTCTGTGTCACTGACTGGCACTGCATGACTACATTCCCCATAATGCACTGGCTCTGGATTGTGTTGTGGCATCGGGAAGAGGATTTGGATGATGGTGAAGTTTTTCCATTCACCATCATCCCAAAACCCGCTGCAATAAATTTCACAACCACAGCGGGTTAAAACAGTAGGGCGTCTGGGCTCCTCAAAGTCATAATTTGATATTTGGAAAATGTGAGTGAGACTTTCCTCTCAGATTGCCAGCTGAGATGGAAAAACAAAGCAGGAGAGATGTGCTCTCTCACTTTACGTCCCCCCCCCCACTCGATTCAACCAAAGAATACAATTACTCCAAATAATGTTATCAGCTCTTTAGTTACCAATGCTTTAAAGTGTGTCACCACTTGCCACACAAGATTTATACATTATTCGCTTAGAAAAATGCTGCAGTGTTTTCAGGGTTTCCTGGAGGGCTGTGTATTTTTTAGGAAATTAATTAATAATGCACTTTTTGCCCAATAACAAATAACCCCCCAAAAGAGCAATAAAAAGAAAAATTGTGTTTGTGTGTGTCTGTGTGTGTGTCTGTGTGCGTGTGCGTGTGCGTGTGCGTGTGTGTGTGTGTGTGTGTGTGTGTGTGTGTGTGTGTGTGTGTGCGTGTTGATAAATTTCCTAGCGTGTTATTTCCCCACAGTGATCTGTCTACCAGATGCTTGGCCTGCTACTTGTGGCTTCTGCATGCATTTTTCACATTTCTTTTCAGCTTCCTTGTTGAAACGCTAGTCTCATGAAACCTATCCAATGAGGCGACATATTTAACTGGCAGTGCAAGGCATATGACAAATGACGGACTCTGGTAACATGCAAAAAAACTGGAAAGTGAACAAAGAAGTAGAAGGAATGTAACAGAGTTTCTATACTCACGTTTGACTTCTCAAACATCCTCTTAAGACTGTCAAGCGGGATGTCAAACTTTTCAATCCTCTTAGCAGCTTGCAGGTCCTCTTTGAGTACCGGCTCTTCTAATGTCTCTACCTGCAGCCCGTGGTGGCCTTGGGAGTGGATGTCTGAGGACACCGGACTCGCCACCGCCTCTCTAGTTCCTGATTGAGTTTCCATTGTCCTCAGGAAACCGTATCCCCCACCTTCCCTTTCCCTTCAGAAGAGAAAGTGTATCGTGTGGGTGAGAAGATGAAGCACCGAGAGAAGGTGAATGAAAGATTGTTGCAGGGTTCCTCTTTGTGCGAGGAGCTCCACACGTTAAGCAGGCTGGAAGGAGGAGGAGAAAGGGAAAGTATGCCAATGTTTTTTTTTCCTTCATATTCCCTGTAATTACACACACAGAGGGAAAAAGAGTGAGGCTGCCAGAGCAAAGAATGGAGCAGAGAAGCCGTTCTGATTCAATACGATTAACCTTAAAAAGACCCTTTCTTGCAGGAGGCCGTCACGACTACTTTTTTCATGCGTTTGGCTCTCAGACAAATATCCCAGGCCTTTTCTCAGAAACTAAAAAGGTCAAGACACATGTTTGGTACATGCCAGCTGTTGTGATGCTTATATCAACATGCTTGCCCTATGCGGCATGAGTGTAGAGTTGTGGCGCACAGGCCAAAGATAAGTCCGTGAAATTGTACCTTGCCTAACAAACAAGCAGATGGACAAAAATACGTACAGCACTCCACTTTTTTTCTCTTTTACCTCGATGGAGGTCTGTACTCTAGCTCACACTCCATTTATATTTTGTTCAAAAAATAAAGGGAACATACACCAACCAGTTTCACTTCCTGTTACGCAAAAGGAAAAGACAACAAGTAGGAGGGCAGGCAAACAGAAAGACAACCTCAAGAAAATGCTTTGCAGGTGGCGGCCACTGACAATTTCTCTCTCCTCATCCTTTTTGGATAAGTCCTTGCAACTACTGTTCAAGGCTCAGACAAGATGCACTGGTAGTGCAACATCTTCAGTGTGGCACATCCAAACATGGCCTGACCAGAAGATTTGCTGCACAGCACAGTCTGGGAAGGTGTCAAGAGAACAGGCAAGTACACCAGGAGAGAGAAACACATGTCAAAGAGTTTTTACTTTGTACATGACAGGTGAAACCATACTGCTGTTTGTAACATCCTCCAGTATGACTAATTTGGCAGTGGCTCAGTGATGTCTTGAGCCGACATATCCTGACAGGTCTTATATGGATAGAATGTGTCAAGAGTTCCTGGGTGAAAAAACGTATCATTTTCTATGCCGCTTACCCTGTCGAAGGTCGCGGAGAACTGGAACCTAATCCGGCTGATTTCTGACGAAAGGCGAACCGGAATCACAGGCTCATACATATATGGACAGTATATTAACCCTTTTCACACCGTCAAACTGAACCAACCCCGCTTGCGGCAAAGTCAGGCAAATGTACCACTACACCTTCAGTGACTTGATTGGCCATTCCCCAGACCTGAATCCAATCGAGGGCTATCAAGTTATCATGTATCCACCACCACATAGACTGGACAGCGATCACCCATAAATCTGGCATCACGTTGTTGGCAGTATATAGAGGTATGCAGAGGCCACACACACACAAATAAGCCACATGACTCGCTGTGCTGAAGAAATTTGCAATCTGTGTCATCATTTTTTTCCATTTTGATTTGGAGCGTTAACAACATCCAAAGAAAAGAAACATTTTTAATCAGAATCTGAGACCTGACCTGACCAGAAGGGAACTGGCTGGCTTCCCAGGAACAGATGAATAGATTTTGACCTCAACAGCCATCCTGTCTTACACAACTTCCTTTTGTTAATAAAAAGAAAGATGGTACACTTGCCTGAGCTGCACCCATGATGGCGGATGCACCCGTACTGTACTTCCTGTAGGGGTTTCTGACAACCTGTATCTATTAACTTATTATTTATGTCCTGCACACTGCCATGTTTCAAACTTGATTCAATTACTATGATTCCCCCCATTTCTCCTCACAGACACTGGAAGTGTAGGGAGCAAGTTATATGATGATGAGGAGGAGGAGAAGGAGCAGGAGGAGGTACGTAAGTGAGCTGACTGAGGGTGTCATGAGATCGTGGCGTCTTAGTTACAATAATCAGTGATCACGCATTTTCAAAGTCAAACGGAGCTGTGAATGAAAGGAAAAGAGAAAGAAGTCAAGAGGTAATCCAGATAATTCCCTAATCGTAATGAATGATCAGTCATGAATTGCGATATAATGTGTGCATCTGCACTGTGAGGATAATGAAAACTCCCTTTTTACTTGGGACACATACATTATTCAAAGAGAGTCAAAGCGCTATTCAGTGGCTCACGTTAAAGCAAAGTGCTCTTTTAGGTCATTCCTGGATGTTGGTTTTGTCCCCAGAGTGAGTGAGAATCTGAATATTTTCTGAAAATAAATCAAATGTCTACGGTGAAAAGCTTTTATTCTATATTGAGATATTCCTTGTTGGATTCATATATAATAATATTTTTGTTTTGTTTTGTTTTTTTGCGGCGACCTTCATCCTGGGCGGATTGAGCCGACTTCTTTGGCTCGCATGACGTCCCTGATCATGGCGGCCCAAGCGCGGCGATCCTGTGCCAGGTCAACCGACAACCTCATCCTTGTTCCACCGGCTCACACCCACCACCCGGGGCTGGAAATGTATGCGAGGTCTTCTTTCATCGTGACGGCCCAGGTCTTGACTTGTCCACCACGCCGCTTGCGCCAGGTTGGCAAAGGAGCAGGAAGGAGAACATCCCTGAAGGCAATTGTCGAAGACTTCCAGCTTGTGCTGGTCGACCATTCTCAAAGGCCAAGTCTCACAGCCACGATCGCTTGACTTCACAGTGCAGAGGTACCGGGTCCAATTCCAGCTCTGGCCTTCCTGTGTGAAGTTTGCATGTTCTCCCCATGCTTGCGTGGGTTTTCTCCGGGTCCTCCGGTTTCCTCCGACATTTCAATAACATGCATGGCAGGCTGATTGAACACTCAAAATTGTCCCTTGTGAGTGTGGACGTGAATGGTTGTTTGTTTCTGTGTGCCCTGTGATTGGCTGGCAACCGATTCAGAGTGTCCCCCGCCTACTGCCCGAAGACAGCTGGGATAGTTTCCAGCACCCCCCGCGACCCTAGTAAGGATCAAGTGGTTCGTAAAATGAATATATATATAAAATGCATGCAAAATATATTTAATTTACCTTTAATTACCTTTTTGGAACATACCTTTTTGGGAACATACACTCCTTTTTTCTCAAAGCAACTATTCAATTTCAATGAGAAATTTGCCATTTAATGACAAAAAGTAAATACAAAAGTAACCTTATAAATGTCACTGTCTCGAAATCAGTGGCAGAACCGATTATCCATCCATCCATCTTCTAAGCCGCTTATCCTCACAAGGGTCACGGGTGTGCTCGAGTCTATCCCAGCTGTCTTTGGGCAGTTGGGTGCACCCTGAACTGGTTGCCAGCCAATCACAGGGCACGCATAGACAAACAACCATCCATGCTCACAATCACACCGAGGGACGAGTGTACCACTACACCATTCGCAACTTATTATTATTATTATTATTATTATTATTATTATCCATCCAACCATCCATTTTCCGATGCACTTATCCTCACAAGGCCCCATTTGATTTGAGGGGCCAATTATTCACAGGCCAATGCTGCCCTCTGCTGCTTATAGCTCAATATAATTACAGTACTGTAAATTGTACAGTCTTCTAATGTTCAAACGTTCAGCTGTAGTACTATATTTATATGAGGTGAAATAGAAGACGCGCGTTCGATTTGAAATATGGATTGTGAAATGTGAATTGCATCACAATTTCCTGTCAAACTTTGAATCTGAGTTAGTATGCCGGGAGAAGAATCACGACTAGTATGTTATTCAATTGTGAATTCGGTTTCATGACTTTTATTCATTCAAATTGATAAAAATAAATTACTTTAAGTGTTTTTTAATTTGTGAAAGACAAAACAATCCGCTCGCTATTTACTGGGAATGCACCTTATTCGTTGCATCTTTACACCTTCTCCGCTGGGCGACGGTACAACATCAAAAAAGGAAGCACGCATGGAGGCTTTGGCAAATATTGAAGGCCACATCGGCACCGTAAAGCAGTTTAAAATGTCGTAAACATTAAAAACACGTATGTAATTTTGACGCTCAACTGCCAATTGTTGTCATCGTATATTAAATACATTACACAATTAACAAACTTACTAAGGCGAGACAACACAAAATCATAACACTGCCAGTGTAAATTTACAAATACACTAATTACTCTCCGTAATTAATTTCCGGGTTGTTAACAAAGTAAGAGGGTATTGTATATACACGAATACACGAAGGCGTTTTTAGAGAGAGAGAGAGAGAGAGAGAGAGAGAGAGAGAGAGAGAGAGAGAGAGAGAGAGAGAGAGATTACAACAGTATCCATAACAATGATCTTCAAATGGGTGACTGCACACCTTAAATGTTGCCCTTTTTGTGATTAAATTCCATCGAAACCACTCTCTTGTTCTGAAAAAATTGGAACGTCACCGTCGAACAGAAGGCTCCACTCCGTTCCACTCATCGCGTCGTTTTTGCCAACTTGACGTGATCTGCTCCGGCAAAGAGAGTGGTTTTCGCTACCCAGGTGTCTCCGTATACTCTTCGGCGAAACCAAAACAAACAGGTACAGCCATTCTCGGTCGTTGTGGTTTGACAGGTTCGGGAAGACGAGCAGTTTCTGTCACATGACGGGGAATGTTAACAGCTGGAAATGGGCGTTTTGACAGCTAGCTTGATGTTAGCTTGAGCAGGTAATGCCGTCTAATGTCTTACTTTTTGCCCGAAAATGTCTGAAGGTGTTACGTAGCTGTTACAACAGGGCTGTTGAGGTCGGTTGTAACTTGCTTATGGAGCACACACGAGAAATAGACATGTTTCATGTGTGCGTGTTGACCGAGTACAGTAGTCAGACTGTTTCTGCTTGGATATAGTAGGGCAGCTCAAAGTGCATCGAGAGTGACAAAATTCGTTGCGTTTATTTGTACGGTAACTATTGAATAAATCTGCGGTATTCTATGACAGGGTCATCATTGTTCTGGATACTGTCTCCTCCTTCTCCAGAGAAGACGAAGGATTTTTAATCCCCAGCAGCCATCAGCAATTCCTTCTTGGACGCTTTTCCGTGGATTTCTCTGGTTTTCTATGATGTAATGCCAGCGTGGGACGATCATGAAGATGCTGCCCAGCAACCGAGGTTGAGGTCTTGACTTGACGACAATGAAGCTCCCACGGAAGTGACCTCTGTGGAGCTTTGCAGCCCAACGGGCACTCAGTGGCGTCATGGCATCTAGCGAGAGACTGTACGAGGTTTGGATGCTTTACTGCACCAAGGTGAGATGCGATCCCATCGCTTCGTTCTTACACTTGTGTCTGACGTATTTGCCAGCTCAATAGTGTGTGTTTGCAATGAACCGGGCTGTGTAAATAGCGCCAACAATACTTGCAACAATGACATAAGCATGTCATTTGTGTGTGTGTGTGTGTGTGTGTGTGTGTGTGTGTGTGTGTGTGTGTGTGTGTGTGTGTGTGTGTGTGTGTGTGTGTGTGTGTGTCACAATAGAAGGTCATGTCAGTTTGTCTGATAATTGCTCATCATCTTATGGGCATTGTGTGCAATTTGCACTGTGGAGATGAATGATCAGACTCTCAAACTGAGCCAGCACGCTTGAGTCAGCTGTTGGCCAAATTTAATTCACCTGCCTATAAAGCCTGAGCATTTCCAGGCGTCCAATCAAAACAGCCTGCCTGAGCTGCTCCTCGTGTGAGTCCGGCTGCAACAGCACACTGCCCACACTAATCCCTGACAATAACGCACACAGTCCGGCAACCTCCTCCCTTGAGAGTATTTTCTCCATGAAAATAACAGTGTGTGTGGAAGTAAAGCTTGTTTGATCACATGATCTTGCATGCATGTCATCTCAGCCAGTGGTGTGGTTGCACAGTCAGTCAAGTATAAACTTTGCTCAAGAGTGTGTGGTGGCATTGAATTAGCATCATACTGTCTGGAAGGATGTCAGTTTTTATATGGTTTGGTTCTGGCCCTGAGCCAGAATGACTCTTGGCAGATTCTCCTTGCATTAGGAAAATTAGATCAGGAGTTGAAGGGGGTGAGGGGGGGGGGGGGGCTCCGGTTTCCTCCCACATTCCAAAAACATGCATGGCAGGTAAATGGATCACTCTAAATTATCCCTAGGTGTGAGTGTGAGTGCGGATGGTTGTTCGTTTGTGTGTGCCCTGCGATTGGCTGGCAACCGGTTCCGGGTGTCAGGGTGTCCCCTGCCTACTGTCCGAAGATGGCTGGGATAGGCTCCAGCAACCCCCGCGACCCTAGTGAGGATAAAGCGGATCGGAAAATGAATGGAAATGTGTGTGTGTGTGTGTGTGTGTGTGTGTGTGCGTGTGTGGTATAATATATATATATCCATATATATATATATATATATATATATATATATATATATATATATATATATATATATATATATATATATATATATATATATATATATATATATATATTATATATATTATATAATATATATTATTTGCTTTTTCACATTGTCCATTCAAGGAATATTTGAGTTGAGTTATCAAGGATTCAAGGAAGTTGACCTTCCTCATAAACCAAGGATACAAAGATTCAAGGAATTTTTTTGTAGGACCAACATACTTTTCCACATGACATGGCAATAAAATACAATCCCCGAGGTCCCAGGTTAGTCCAGTAACTCCCAAGACTTGAAAATAACATAAGATACAAGAAATATGACATTAGGGTAATGCTTATTATGGATGGGAATCAATAAGATTTTATCAATATTACTATTACAATCCCAAATGAAACATTTTATGTCACAAGTAAAGTAATTAAACAAAATACATTCAATAAAGTATGAAAAAATTATTTCAATTTTGTAAATTGGACAAAGTAACTGTTTTACCGACATGACATCCTGGCGAGCGACAAACCCAGAAGTGTGACATGATTTCAAGGATAACAATGGCAGGGCTCATAATAGAAAGTGTACAAAGCCAGTCAGAAATCGATTTGGAAAGCAATGTTTGAAACCTATCTGAGGAAATTCAGTTGTTGAAGAGTTAGAGCAGTGGTTCTTAACCTCATTAGAGGTACCGAACCCAACCAGTTCATATGCACATTCACCGAACCCTTTATTAGTGAAAAATGAAAATATTATTATTTTATTTTTTTTTTTACAAATTCAAGACATAAAACACACACAAAAAACCAAAATCTAATTTTAAGACATAAGTAGAAGTTTTTTTTAATGGTGTGCAAAATGAACTAGCCAGTGATGGCCAAGCAGGCGTGTCAAAACTAATTGACATGTTGAGGTGGGTGTACCTTAACCTCCATGGCAGAAGCTCTGTCGAACCTCTGAGACCGAATCACCGAACCCCTAGGTTTCGATCGAACGCAGGCTAAGAAGCACTGAGTTAGAGGAAGAGAAGTTTGTTGGTAAGATGTATGTTGGACCATACATGTACGAGCCAGATGCGGAAATTGTTGTGCCCGAACGGCCAGACATGGAATGGAGATGAGTTAGCGCAACCAAAATAACTTGATCATTAAGTTTTTCCTTTGGAGCAGGGGTTACGTTGAAAATTTTAAGCTTACACTGAAATGTATCACAAGCTGATTGTCAAGTATCATCGAATGCTAGCTAATGTATACTCTTTTTGGAAGTTGCCTGCGAAAAAATATCTGCGCGGTGAGCCTTTAGACGCCGCTTGAGATTCATGGTATTCTTTCCAGCTAGTTTGTGGCAACATTTACCATTACCGCCGTCCACAATGCATTGTGTTGTTCTTTCTGCTGGGTTGCACAGAAAATATGTCCGCATATTGTTTGCGACTACCAAGCCCCTTTGTTGACACTGCCACCATGGTCCATCAATGTAAAGTGTGTCTGTGTGTGTGACTATTGACTGCCGACGTGTTGTGTTGTGCCACTATGTGTGTATGCCATGCGTGCCGGCCAGGTGGTGGGCATGACCAAAAAAAAGGATCGGTTCCAGCAGCATTGCTGATATTTTCTGATAGATTACATGCACAATAGGAAGAAATGTCATGCATTTTGAAAGTCTGACAGACCACGCACTAACAATTTCGTCCCGTCTCGTCTCATCACTGAAAACTCACACACGTCACATACGTCACGTCATGTTTTAGTCATCACTGGGCCACATTTAGCTTGTCAACCGCTCGTTATTGTCATGAAAAAAAGGGGCATTCACAAAATAATTGTCATCGTCTTCGTTGACAAAAACAACACTTGTTAAAGAATCAACTGTTCAATGTTTATGTACTCAATTAATAATTGTTTCATTACTCGCGATTTCAATCCCCATCAAAATAACTGATTATTATCTGTTCCAAAAGTGTTCAGTCCTACGCAATACCTTATAAATATTTCTAATATCACAGGTAAACGTCAGTTGGATCTAGTGTCACAGCTTATTGATGTCATCTCGTCGATGTGTGTTATATGCTGCAGCGGTCTTCTCAAAGCACTGGAGTGCTGAGCGGACACAGTCGACAGTCCATTATATAATAAGCGATGCTCCTGCCTGTGTGTTGTCACTACAATCAAGCATCTGCCGCTTTCCACTCTTATCCAGTACTGCCGTCATTGCAGTGTTTTTGCCCCATGTTATGCACCCATCTTGGGTTAGGTACATAACATAAGAGGTCCACCATGAGTGCAATACAAAAACAACAATCATCAATTTACCAATAATCACCTTCACAAAAAATAGCCCAAAGTAAAAAATGTATTAACAACAAATGCCATGTACAATGTATTTTACAAAAATTGGTCATAAGTGAACGTCAGCAAAAGCTGACACGCAAACTAAGGATTTACCCTAAAATTAACTACCGGTAATACAAAAACGAATAACTAGCTACTAACTATGGTGGCACAAAAACTAAGGAAGCACAATTTATTCATCAAGAGTAACTGATGAACAAAATGTGCTCTACACCATCCAGAAAGGCCGGCAAGTTGTTCCGTTCTTATGAAGATGCTACCGCCGGATAAATTTTGTGATACATATGAAAATTGACAACTCCAAACAGCAGTTGCTTAATGTTAAAGCTTAGCTTCAACAAAGGGTTCAGAACAAACACACATGTATGGACTAAGCTACTTTCTTTTTCTCCACTGATTATCATGTGCCTCTTGTTTCTCATTTCCTTCTATGCTTTGGAGACTCTTGTAATCACACTTTTTGGGGAGTATGCCCCGCTCACCCGCCTCTATAAATGCCTCCTTGCCCTCTGATGTCACGGACCACATCCTTCTTTGAAATCCACAGTGAAGAAGTTTTATTTTTATTTTTATTTTTTATAACCTTGTGGTTTGAGTGACTCCAGCCATGTCACCTCCACCAAAATTGGCTATCCACACAAGCATGGCAACTGGCCGACCACGCCTGTCTGGAAGGATTGGAGCGCTTGCTGAGCCTCAGCAATATAACTCCAGTTCTAAAATCAGGATATGATGTCATATAGCCTGATCTGCTCTACCCGATCAGAACATTCTTGCTGTCGCAATGAATGCACACTGTCATCAACTGTTCTCTGCATTTTATTGTCACAGGTGGAATGTCCTATCACAGTGACAGTTTGTAGTTCTTGACCATCTCCCTGGAGCACCGAGTGCATGTTGGTGACCTTGGTAGCTTTCCATTGATCTCATCTTAAACCGATATTTCACAGTGTGATGAAATGACTGTGCTAAAGGACTAAATGTAGTGACAGAAAGTATGCTTGTTTGATAATATTTGGAGCAATTGTGATGTGACTACTATTATAACATTGTGACTTCTATTTGTTTGTATTTACGCCTGTTTGTATTGAACAACTTGAAAAATGTGTAAGAGTATGTTTGTGGGTCTGTGTGAATGAGTCTGAGACTGTCACTCTGACAGTGAGTTTCTGCTTGTCTGTCTACTCTGTGCCTAAGACCCCCCCCTCCCCCCGCACGCACACACACACACACACACACACACACACACACACACACGCACGCGCACCGTCTGGAGAAGAAGGCCAAGGGTAAAAGGGAGCCACACAGTGCAGGGTGTGTCCATGTGTGCCACAGTCCAAACCCTCAATGGACGTCTGTGCTCCTAAACTGCTGCCTAAATGATGACACTGTAACCCACGAACACACACACACACACACACACACACACACACACACACACACACACACACACACACACACACACACACACACACACACACACACACATTCACACACACTGTAGTCAGTTGTCTTTCACTTGAGGACTAATCCTCTCACTTGCCACGTGCTGGAAAAGATTGAACACTTATCCAATAATTTCAGTGGCACCTCAGAGAGTATGCACTCATTTCCTTGATTAAGCCACATGCAACCTTTTTTTTTGCCAACAGAAGGTTATGTTGTCATCAGTGTGGTTAGTTTATTTATGTATTTGTCTTTCTGCTAATCCACCCTTATGGTTTTTTTATACATCATCCTATTTTCTATGATGTTTTGTTCCAAGCATGCTCCAAAAGAAAGTTTTTAGGAATCCACTTTTTGAAGTCATCATACATGATTATATGAGAATCGAAATTTAACATGACTGTTGACATAGTTCACTCTCTATTTTAATAGGTTGTAATTATGGAAGATATGAATTAGTTCAACTGAAGTAAAATAGAACCCGTGCAAATATTCCCATTCTTACTACGTGGCCGGGCTGATGTTTCTGCAGTCACAGGCTTGTGTTGATGACTTTATGAGAAAAGCAGCGAGTGTGCTTCCTAGTCCAGTTGGCTGATATCCTCCCTGGCAGGCTGACAGACACAAGCAGTTAGCCTTTATGTGACAAGCTGTCAGTGAGCTGAGCATGTAATACTACATTCATATGTTTAAATAAGTGGTGCATCTTCTCTCCTTTCCTTTGATAACTCCAGATGCATGCCAAAAAATATGAATATTGAGGGAAAGTCCGTTTATTTTATTAATTTGCTTCAAAAAGTGAAACTTGTTTGTTATATGAGATCATGACAGACAAGGTGAGATGTTTTAAGCCTTGACTTGCTTCAGTCCCTCATCTTCCACTTGACAATTCCCCATGCATTTTCCTTGGGGTTCATGTCAGGCGGGTTTGCTGGCCAATCAAGTACTGTAATCCCATGGTTATTAAAACAGGTGTTGACTTTGTGGGCAGGTGCCGATTCTTCCTGAAAAATTAAATCAATGTGTCCAAAAACCTTGTCGGCAGTGGGAAACATTAAGTGCTCTAAAATTTCTTGGTAGACAGCTGCATTGACTGTGAACTCCATGAAAGACAATAGACACACACTAGAAAATGACGTGGCTCCCCAAACCATGACTGACTGAACTTTAAGCAGTTGGACTTTTTCAGGCTTCATCAGGCTCGGAGAACTTGATTTCCAAATAAACTGCAACATTGACGTTCATCTGAAAAGAGGACTTGTGCCCACTGGGGAACAGACCTGGACTTTTTCCTCCTTGTATGAGGCTATGTTGGTGTCAATGGCATGGTTAACTTACACATCTGTGAAGGCACCTTTAATGCTGTAAGGTACATACAGGTTTTGGAGAAACATATGCTGCCATCCAAACAATGTCTTTTTTCCTGGATGCCGCTGCTTATTTCAATAAGACAATGCCAAACCACTTTGCTGCAGCAGATGTTTCCAAACCATCTGTTGTCTTGGCTTTGTTCCAGGAATTTAAGATATGTCGATCAGCCGGCTGCTTACGGATCTCCAGACCCCCCCCCCCCCACACACACACACATCCTATTCCACCACCACTTCCTCACCCCTCAGAATGCAGTCCGACTTGTTTTCTACTTCTGCAGGTGCATACTGTTTCCCAGGTCTAAGAAGGGAAAAAAACCACATCCAACAGAGACATGTTTTGCTCTCACGTGCTTGATGTGCAGCAGTTACATCAAATTCTAATGTGACAACATTAGTACAGTATTTGAGAATAATGAAAATTTATAACAATGTAATAATAATATTGCTTGTCATAGGACTACAAAACACATTTTATGCCTGTTTATTTGTTTGAAATTAATAGTTTTTTTTTAGTAATTAATCGTTTTTTTTAATACATAATAGTTCCAGAAAGTTCATAAATTGTCGCCATTTTTTGTCGTCTGTTTTTTCAGAGAGACCCAGACTACTTGAAGCTATGGCTAGAGAGTTTCATCAGCTCCTATGAGAGATGTCTGGATGTGGACTTTGAAAAGCCACCATTAAGGTAAAGAAAAGCTGACTCTAATCAGAGGTTTTTATGCTTCCTTTGTTATCCTCCCTCCTTTAAAGCCTAAATGGAGTAAATGGCAACCCCATTGCATGATGTGATCACTGTTGTTGCACATCAGCAATACTCGTTTTTACATGGAGATGTTTTGTTTTGCAACTCTGATGGAAATTATTCTGAATGAAGATCTCTGGGCAACTGTTCACATGTGACGTGATCTATTACGATTTGCCGTTTACATGCTCCACTATGTTAATCAGATCAGCCGTGTGACCCAAGGAGATCGACGTAAACATTGTTCAAGATCGAGTTCATTCATCTGTTTAGGACAGTAGTTGTGATAGTTTTTAAACTTTTATCAAAACAACATCTTAAAAATAAGTTACAAGTACCGGTACTTTAAAACAAGTTCTCCCATCGCAAATGAGCTCTGCTAAGATGTTGCCATTTAAAAGTACGTATTCGACAATGCCAATACACGTTTAGGTCAAGACCAAGCATGCGCTCATCGGACACAGCTTGGTTAGCTTACATTCTACATGATGCTACGGTCGGATTGGCAAAAGTGATTTAACACGCCTTTGAATCAAAATGGAAAAAAAAATTAAATCCGGATTTGGCCTTTACAGTATATGCCGATTGAGGTGTTTATATCGGACATTTTCATACCGTGTAGTTATTTGGATTCATTCTAATCGGAATACACGTCTTCATGTATACCCAGCTAATGAAAGAAAAGATGAAATGTTGGCTTTTTCAACCATATTGCATTTAGTTGGGGAAACACAAAAAGTTCATGTTGGATTATAATAAAAAATGTTTGTACAGGCTGGAGGAGCCCCCGCCAGTACTGAGTCTTCTGCCAGACAACATCTTACAGGTTTTGCGTCACCAGCTTCTGCAATGCGTCCAAAAAGCCTCTGATGGTCTGGAGCCTGAGCAGCAAAACTTGGCATTACTTCTGCTCAAGTTCCTCATCATTGTCTGCAGGTCAGGACAACAAACATATCTATGGCACACACGATAATGTCATTTGAAAGGTCATTGATATCCTTCTTTCTTTGTTTACTTTGCACTGGTGCTTTTGTGTGTTTGCAATTGCGTGTTGCTCATAAGGAACCTATCCAATGTGGAGGAGATAGGCACCTGCTCCTACATCAACCACATCATTGCCATGACAACACTTTACATCCAGCAGGTCAAGCTCATCTCCCTTATTATGCGCTCTCTCTCTCTCTCTTTCTTTCTTTCGAGTTTTTTGGGCCACAAAAAGTAGTTAATTTAATGGCCAAACAGCTTTGGAGAGGTGTATGTGTGCGTGTGTGTGGTTTATTTATTTATTTATTTATACACAGTGTATAAATAATAATATATTATAAATCTCAAATATCCACTCTCTTTTATTATGATAAAGCTACAGCCACCAGGGTAATTAAAAAAAATAAAGGATATTTTCTTGGCAGTCATGCCTTGCAGTTTGTGGTGAAATGAAAAAGTATGGTAGTATATGTGGTGCATATCATAATACTGTAACCTATTTTTTTTTTCATTGCGTGTCAGTCCCCGATATAATTTTTTGCAGTTGTCCTGTTCAATCACTTTTAGGTCGCGTTGTTTAGGGTTAGAGAACTAAATGAAAAGATTCTCTGAAGTTTATCTCTATGTGGTCTTCCAGCTGAAGAGCAATACCAAAGAGAAAGAGTTGGCGGACCAAAGCCAGGCGGAGGAGTTTGTACGTCACGCACTGGCATTCTGCGAGAGCCTCTATGACCCTTATTGCAATTGGAGGCATCGAACCTGCGGGTAATATCACTCAGCAGATACGACCGATAAGTATAGCATTGCAGTTAGCGCTCAGTATTGATTTGCAGTTAGCCAATAGTATCATGTATAATTTTCATACTTGTGTCCAACCTCTTTTTTTTTTTCTCTAGGAAGCAGCTGGGCACAGTCGAGAGAAGCAGGCAGAAGCACAAAGCAGCTCCACTTACTGTGGAATTTGTCCCCTTCTTTTACCGTACGTTTCTAACCTCCACGCCTTCTGTCATTCACATTTGTTTCTGTTCCTGAAAAGTAGGGAAAATTGTTCAAGACTTTTCTGTAAGCTCTCTTACAACTTAACTGTAGTCCTTGTTGTGTTTGCCAGCCATGCAGATGAGATGATAAACGGTCTCTGCCCTCAGCCATTTTGAACAAATACTGTACTCAAATATTTGTCGATGTTGTAGTTGATGGCAAACATAATGGCAGGTAATGGCTTCAGTCCTTCATGGTACAGTAGTTCCCAAACGTGCATCCGCAAAGTTATCCTTGAAATCTCTTCATGAACAATACCAAGATGTCACACGTGTCGTACCTACCCAACAAGATGTGTTGACAGTTGAGTTCGTTTATGACGTGGGAAAACCATGGCCCAGAGTCACTGTCTCATGCATGTCTGTTTTGTGCACATTCTGTGCTGACAAGCATCTTGTTTTTTTTCTGCTTTACAGACTCATTAGACCTTGGCCAATGTAGGTTCCAGTAATGCATCAGTCTGTCTGTATGTGTCCTCTCTTTCTAGAGTGCTTCCAAGAAAGTGAACACCTTAAGGAAAGCTTAAAATGCTGTCTGCTGCACCTATTTGGTGCCATAGTAGCTGGTGACCAGGTAAGACACCTGGTGAGCAGTTCATAAGAACAACCCCTCTAATACTGTAAATGTTTGGATTATGGTGTTTATTTACTTGAAATGTGTCTTCTGGACCGCAGATTCTCGACCAATCACACAAGATAAGGCTCAAGATAATAAGTTACTGATGTTGAAATAGTTTAGGATTTCTTGAGAAGTACATGAAATGTAAAAATATCAATTACATGGAAAACACGTGTTATTTGGAACAGCACTGATACATAGTTTTCAAACGTTTAGGCAAATAGAAATGTTAAAAACGTGGTGTGCATTTTTATTAAGCCTTACAGAGCTACCTTTTTCTGCAATTACAGCTGTTTTGAAAGTATTTTTTTGCCGGCATTGCACATCTTGATACAGTAATTTAAAAGGGGAAATATCACCTTGGGAAGGAGTGTGCATTCAAGACAGTTTAGCAACCTAGGGTGGAAGTTAAGGATTTTGGGCCTGATTTCTTGGTTCCATATTTTTGTTTCGCTCTGTGCGTTTAGGTGAACGGCCATTTCTTGGTACATTTGCAGCTGTGTTTTTCTTCCAGTTTTAAATGATGGATTGAACTGTGCTCTCTGAGATGTTGAAATTTTTTGACTTTTTTTTTTTAATGTAGCCATGTGCTTGATTGTATTTAGGGATATCTGAGTACAGAGGGTTGACTCCAAATGCACACCACACTTTTCAGATTTATATTCACTTAAAATTAATTTTCAATCCACTGATACAGTCAAAACTTGGTTTTCAAACGTCTCTGTTCTCGACCAAATCGGTTTTTGACCAAAAATTTCGAGTTTTTATGCCTCGGATTACGACCGAAAATCGGTTCTCGACCAAACTGAGCGCACTTGAATGCGCCACTTGACTCCTCTCGCCTTCCATACACGGGGAAGTGTCACTTCCTCGTGTATGGAAGGCATTCCATTGTGAGCAGACGTGTTCAATAAAGATGTTTTTTTAAAGAGCGTGATTTTGGTTTTCGAACAAATCGGTTTTCAAACAGCCTTCTGGAACGGATTATTAGGGGCGAAAACCGAGGTATGACTGTACTTTGTTTTGGTCTATCACCTAAAATCTCAACAATATACACTCAAGTTTGTGAATGTAATGTCACAAAATGTGAACAAGTTCAAGATGTTTGATTACTTTTTTTAGGCACTCATATGTTCAGCTTCAGTTTGGGGTTTTACCAGTTGAGATTGCATTTAGGAGTTTGAGATGCCACCAAATGGAAAAAACAGAAAGCTGTCTACAGGTGAAATATAAGAAGTGGAAGGTTTTTGAATGACTGAATCAATTTCCTGACTTAAACCCTACAGATCAAGCATTTCATCTTCTAAAGCGGAGACTGAAAGAGTTAAAGATCAACAAATGAAAGAGGCTATTGTCAAAAGCTTGGAGAAGCATGCAAACTAGGAACGCAAAAGCTTGGTCAATGGGCCGCAGGCTTGATGCACTTATTGCAAGTCGTGGATTTGCATCGAAATATTAAGTCTTATTCACTGTCTTCTGTTCCTTCTATTTTTTCACATGAAAATGTGGTGCCTTATCACACCACAAGTGATGTTCTAAATGAATCAGATGCAAGTACTTGCCCATAAAAGCCCAACTATTGAGCTCTTATTTCATACTCATATTTGGTGTAAAACCCAAATTTGTATTCACAACATAATGCTATAAACATGGGAAAAAAACTAAATTTAACATCTTTAACTTCCCTTCCCCTTATCCCTCCGACAGAAGAACGCACTGCTTGCTGTCTCTCCGGCCACCATGGAGGTTTTGATTCGGGTGCTGGTGGACTGCTCCATGGGTAGCTGTTCCTCAGACGAAGGAGAGGACTGGGACAGTGAGGCCCCTGATCGGAAGGCATGTCTTACTTTGGGATGTTTGAGGGTGGTGGTGCATTGTCTCCTGGCCGCCAGCTCGGACCAACGACAAGTAGAAATTGCCTCTGTGCTCGAAAACTACTTCAAGCTGCTCAACTCGGACCCAGCAGCTGTGGTTGCCGCTCGACAGCAGCAGCAGCAGCAGCAGCAGCAGCAGCAGCAAGCCAAAGGTCGAGTGCCAACACTAGGCAGGCACTGGGAAAGCCGCTTTGTGGCACTGCAAGTGCACATGCTAGGTATGGCAAACAAAAATATGGATGTGATCCTTCCTACAACCATTCAGTTTTGCAGAATATTCGTAGAGTGCTTTCATACTTTATGTCTGTGTCTCCTCCCCACCTCCTTCTCACTCATTGTCACACAGACACAATGAGGGACATGTTCCTTTGTTCAGACAGGCCAGTTCTACAAGCCATCTTTCTCAACAGTAACTGCTTTGAGCATCTGATACGACTGCTCCAGAATAGCAAGGTAACTTCCTGGTTGATTTGAGCCTGTAAAATGATGGGTCATTATTAAAACTCAGAAACAGGAGCTATGCAAATAGTTTCTCTATTTTTTAAATAGAAAATTTAAAAGGTCAAGAAAGAAAATATCGGGGTGTTCACACGGCAACTTTTACTCTGGTGTAGCTGCCCCCCGTAGAGCGTTCACACGCACAAAGTTAATACCGGTGTAGCCCCTGAAAACAGCTTAAACCGGAGCAAATGTAACCATGCTCAGGAGGTGGTTTAAAAATTTACTCCAGAGTAAATGCTAGTTTACGGCAGCACCAATATAAAATGGGACATGTGAACGCTACAGGAGTAGACTCGCTACGCGTGAGAAGAGTTGATTACATACGGGTGGAATGCGTTGCTTTGTTGTACTTCCGTCATCTTTCCTTTCTCTCTCTCATCCTTTTACGGTGTCTGATAGACCACAGCGTTGATTTGTCTGGAGAAGTTTAAACCATAGTTTTTCGATATGTCACAAACAAGGCGGGGAAAAGGAAGCACACTTTACGCATGCGCATGTTTTATATCGTATAAAACATGCCGTTTGAACGCAAGTGGGGCTGCACCGGTGTTAACACGCTTCTCTTTAGTAAGCAGCTTTTTACGTCTGAACGCTCCACAAAATGTACATGTAAGTTATATGTAAGTTATATCGCAACAAAATACATCGGTGCAGCACCGATGCAAATGTGTGCCGTGTGAACACCCCTTATTTCTCCATTCAGCAGGAATGTTTGAAAAATGCTGTGAATGAAAGTATGTGAATGTAACACTTCAGGGTTTTTGGACCTACAGACTCTATCGCACTGCACTGTTTGCCATGCTTAGTTCATTTGACGCTTTTAGTTTAAAAAATTGTCGGCAGCATGTTTGGTAACTCTTTACAGCTCGGCTGGATCACCATCACTCTGCCACAGTGCCCCCGCCCCCCCCCCTCTCAACCCCTACTCAGGGTCAGGTCTTCTCACCTCTCACCTGCCGCTCTAATCACTTCCTCCTCCTTCCTCCTCCTGCCACCCACCTTTGTCCCTTCCTCTCTCGTGCTCTCTCAACTCCCCCACGCGCTATGCTGACATCTTGCCTGTTGTGTGTGTCAGCTGGTTAACGCTAGGTGCACGGCGGCAGACAAGGACCAGAAAGATATAACCAACAACAGGTTACTGTCAGGAGAGAGAGACACTCAGGTACAACAGAGAAAGTTCCACCTCAACCTACCCTCCCCAACCCCATTCACTATCCATCTCGCCCCTTACCTGACCAGAGACACTGGCCACTCCACAGCAAGACCTTCACCAGACCCTGCCCAGAATATTACATTTTGTAAGGTTTAGGCATATAAATTTTCTAAACATATGGACAAATATATGCTGTAACTCTTCGGCACTCTCAAATAAAAGTATTACTCATTATTTTTGCTTTTGCAGGAATATCTTAGAAAAGATCTCTTCTGTTTTCCACTATTTTCATCCAGCTCTTTGTACTGGCATTGCTCACAGAGGTGCCGTTTAGGTTAGTTGAGTTTGAAGCCCTCCATTGATCAAAGTACTCTGAAAGAAAGGTAGATAGCCCTGCACTCATCAGATACATCAAGTGCCCTTGTTTTAACTAACCCGAAACCTAATCAAGAGGCAGATGATACAGCCTGATGTTTTTTTTTTCTTTACAAGTTTATCTTTTGAATTCCAACATAAAGTAACATACACAGAACCTGAGCAACGCTAGAGCCATTTGCAAGATCGATAAAATAGATAGCTGAACAAAACAAGACAAATTCTGTGAATCTGTATTTTGAATTAACTGATGAATAGTATGACAGCAAATCTCTGCAGTCTTGCTGAGGAGTGACCTCTATGCCTCCCTCACAGCTTTGCAAGCCAGCTTCCTTTAATTGGATTGCATTTTTCTTTTCTTTTTTATCCTCCCCTGTGTGTTGTCTTGTTTTTCCTCACTTTTTGGGGGGTCCATTTGAATGCTGTCACATTGGAGCAGTGTTTGTCCTCCCAGAGTTCAAGGGTATGAGTGAGGGGATTTGGGCTCATTGACATTTTCAACACAATCCAACTCCAGCTGGTCCAAAATTCAAACTCTTTTCAGCTGCATGTTTTATTTTCTTGAAACATCAGGCGAGGAACACTGTACCTGTTGGCCAGAAGCAGGACAGAGCTGGATGGAGATGTGTTTGTTTTCATGGTTTGGCTTCTGGTGTGTGGGTTGCATTCTGTGTCTGTGTGATAAAAAAAATACTTGGTGCGTGTAACTATGCATGTTTGTGCTTGTGTGCGTAAATGAGTGTTTACGTTGTCATTTCGTGGTGACCAAGATGTTACTTCTTTTCAAGGTAACACGTAGTAAAAACTGTGATCCCTGCAGCTCCTACAGTTAGACTTGTAACCATTGCTGATGATTTTACTCATGTTTTGCCTCTTACCGAGATCAAAACCAAACACCTCCATCTTTTGATTTTCTTCAGTAAATAAAGTTTACCTGTTATGTGTGTGGATATAAATTATCTGCATGTGTTTACACGGTAAAAATGTTTTCAAACAAAATGCTAATGCAGGGTTTTTTTCAGGTGATACAAGGACGGTTAGACTCCCTTGCTGTAGCAACTATTAAAGCCCTAACCACAGTGATGCATAGATCACCAGCTGCAAAGGTAAAGAGTCGTATTATCAACTCAGGTCTACATTTGTGTCAAATTTGCCAAGCTAGGTGGACAAAACTTGCTGTATCAATTTCTGCTACTAATAGCAATTCCATAATAAAAGATTTCTTCTAACGCCTCACAGGAGGTGTTCAAAGAAAGAATTGGTTATAATCACTTGTACGAAGTCCTCGTTTCACTTGGCCAGCCATCCCGACACCTCCTTAAAGAGATGATGAACATGGTGAGGCTACTTATTGTTTTGTTGCTCCTGTGGGTTGTGTTTTAATTGGTTGTGTGTCTTTGGGTGAATGCTTAGGCAGTGGAAGGTGACCACACATCAGTGGGAATCTTGGGAATCAGCAATGTGGAGCCTTTACTCCTGCTCATCCAGTGGCTTCCAGATTTGGATTCATCAGAGTTACAGATTTTTGCTGCCGATTGGCTCTGTCGCCTCATCTGCCTCAATCGGCAAACACGCACCACCTGTGTCAATGCTGCCATGGTCTTGAGAGCGCTGGCTGTCCTTGAGTGCCACCGGCGGTTACACCGGGTTTGTGCAGAGAGCCTTTTGCGATTGGTGGGATCCCTTGGCTCCCTGTCCCTGAGTGCCAGGGATCTCCTTAGGCTTCTGCACCTGCTTAGACCTCCAGAACCCAACCAAGCTCATCCCTATGTGGGACCTGCTCTGAAAGCTCTCCTTGTCATGGTACGTAAACAGGGTCTGGAGAGCGCAATGCAGTACTTTGATCTGTCGCCCAGTATGGCTGGCATTGTAGTTCCAACAGTGCAGCGCTGGCCAGGCTCTGCCTTCAGCTTCCTAGCCTGGTTGTCCCTGGACCAGGATCAATTGGGTCCAGTCAGCAAGGACAAGAGAAAGCAGCTCTACAGGTTAGTTCAAAAGAACAGTTGGTGGGGTGGGGGGGCAGAGAGAGAACACCATTTTCAACATCATAAAATGTGTAGTTTTTATTCTGCTTATGCTACAACTGCATTTTGAGCCTGAAAGAAATATTTGAAAACTATTGTCATGAATCGTGTAAGACAAAAAGAATTCGAATTGGAAAATCTGTTTTGATTTCCAAAATGTTAATGAGTGCATGGAGAAGAACCCAATCAAGTCCATCCATCCATCCATTTTCCGAACCGCTTTATCCTCACAAGGGTCGCGGGGGGTGCTGGAGCCTATCCCAGCTGTCTTCGGGCAGTAGGCGGGGGACACCATGAATTGGTTGCCAGCCAATCGCAGGGCACACAGAGACGAACAACCAACCACGCTCACACTCATACCTAGGGACAATTTAGAGTGCACAATCAGCCTGCCATGCATGTTTTTGGAACGTGGGAGGAAACCGGAGCACCCGGAGAAAACCCACGCAGGCCCGGGGAGAACATGCAAACTCCACACAGGGAGGCCGAGCTGGATTTGAACCCGGTACCTCAGCACTGTGAAGCCGTCGTGCTAACCACTGGACTACCGGGCCGCCCCCCAATCAAATCATCTATACATATTGATTTGTCTTTGATGGAATATATATCCTTGAAAGAAATGCTACATATGCAGTACTGACAAGTTCATTCATAATTATATATTTAAAAGGAAAGCAGTTGTATCATACCCTCTGGAACTGAGCTGTACCATATGGTAATGAGATGCATATCAAATTGTCTTTTATGATGAAATATACAGTATATAGTATAGTGGTAACTTGAAATATATAGTATAAATATGTAGTATAATGAACTATAGCATTTTGACTTATATTCGCCTTTGTACTGGATGTGTCAATATTGTATGTATGAGAGAACAATTCAGAAAGCACATACATTAGCTTAAAGAGGAGGACATTGCTAACAAATGAGAACGTGTTTAACGCAGAACATTTTTTCCCCCTTTTTCAAACCGTGCAGCTTTTTTACCTCGGGTGGCACGGGGTTTGAGGCCTTTATTAGCTCTGCGGGTGTACTCGTGGTGGCTGTTTGCACAAAAAAGGAGTACGTCACAGTCATGCTGCCCGACAACTGCTTCTGTGACTCCCTCTGGGTGAGTGACATGCTGTTACTGTATACTCTTTACAGCAAAAAGCTGTCATAAATAATGATTTCTGACTGAACAATTTGTAAAGTTAGGGCAATTTATTGCCAAACACTGTCTGCCTTGTCAATAATATTTTGTGTTTAAGGCATAGCACACATCAACACAAGCAGGATAAGTATGGTTTGCATGTTATTCTTGTCAACAGCACAGCATCGGTGTAGTGCATGTACCTGGAAAGAGGCCATTTGGACAGAGCCTCGTCTACATTTATGTGGACGGACAGCAGAAGCTATCTGCCCCCCTCAAGTACCCCACCATGACTGAGGTGAAACTGTCACTCGTGATACTTAGAATCAGACATTTTTTAAAGCATAATGTCTAGTTAATGCACAATTATTCATTGTGAAATAGTAAGTGAATGCTTACTCTGAATGATATCTCCCCCTCCCGCAGCCATTTACCTCCTGTTGCATTGGCTCAGCGGGCCACCGGACCACAACTCCGCCACCCTCCCAGATCCCTGACCCCCCCATTTCCTCAGCCACCTCACCCAGCACACGTTCCTCATTGGGTAGCATCCTTTCGCCGCACACCTGGGGCGGACTTCTGAGCGGAAAGCCTGAGTCTGTGACAAAGCTAATTTCAGCAGGGACCCAGGACAGTGAGTGGGGAAGCCCCACATCTTTGCAGGGTCAGCTGGCGGGTGTCATGGTGTTCCACGAAGCCCTGCAACCCAACCACATTAAAATCCTCTATAGTGCTGGTAAACGGATGGAGACGATGTACAGATGAAGGACTAAAAAGAAATTGTAAATCACGTGGAATGACATGTTGTTTCTACACAGGTCCAAACTGTGTGTCTCCTTTAAAAGCCCAGGAGTCAGAACTTGGTGACCTTTCAAGTAAACTGTTGCTGCATTACTCGCCAAAGGTAATTTCTTGGTTTTAAAAATAACCCACGCTATGTACCTAATCTCACATAAATTTAAACCAACAGGCATGTCAAAACCCAATCTGCCTCGATCTTTCCCCCAACAAACTACATGGACGCCTGACTGGCAAGAAAGTTGTTAACTGGGACGTCAAGGTCGGACATCCCTAAAATCTTCTCACATTATCATACTGCGCACAAAACAATAGTTATTTTTATTGTATTCTGTATCTTTGACAGGATATGATCAACTGCGTAGGCGGGCTGCAAGTGCTGTTTCCTATACTAGAGCAGCTGGCTCTAATGACCCCTGATCAACAGAATTGTGATGCGTCCACTGGGTCAGACTTCATCACCCCAGATGTTACCACTCCCGCTGATGGAGAATGGGTCATTCTCCCATCAAATAGGGCTTCAGGTCTGTTGTCGGCATCACTCTGTAAATTTACAGTATTTACCAGCCCAACGTGTTCACGAGCAGCAGATGAAATGTTCATTTTTAATGTCCTGTATCAGAAGCACGCCTGGAGAAGAATCTGGTGGCTACTTTACTGTTGGTGCTGAAGCATTTTCTACAGAGGCATGCTATAAACCAGGAGAATCTGCTCCACTCGCATGGTGTTGCTACTCTAGGAGCCCTACTGCAGAAGGTGTGTCTTTGAGGCTAATTTTTTACATTCACAGTTGTGTCTGGTGGGCCCAGCAAGGAATGTTGGCGCTGTGTGCAAAGTTCACTAGCCCAGTGTGTGATCAAAAGGTCACTAGCGTCCACTTGAATTTCTCTGTGAGTGAAGCACTTGTGGCCACTTGAATTCCACAAAGTCTTTTACAATCAATCACTAACTAACCCACTTGTATGTCATCACACTCACACACTAGAGTGGGTTATATTTTGAGACAGGAGGAATGAATAAATTAAATGATCACAAATTGAGTAATGGGTACAAAAATGCAAAACTGGTTTTAGGCGTTGCGGCTTCCTGCCATGTGACAAATTCATTTCTTCGGTCCTTTACAGAAACAAAGGGGCATCTGAGGGGAATACAGGAGCATATCAGGCGTATATCAGAATCACTATTTCGACCATGACAAAATAAATGCCTCAATGGAGATGTGGGTTAAACATGCGGGAAATGGTTTCACTTGGCAAAGCCACCACACCCTCTTAATAGTACATCTGCAGCTAAACAACACATGTTTTTCTCTGTATTCCAATGAGGTCTGGTGTTTTGGTTAGGGTCATTTGTGAATTCATATACAGTACACTACACAGTATATTATGCTTGTGTGTTTTCAGCTTCCAGCCGGACACATTGATGTCAATGTGCTCGTAGCTATGCAGCTGCTGATAGAGCAGGTGACGTACGAGAAGAACCACGGCCTGCTGCAGCAACTTCACACACATCTACTCTTCAACTTCAACATCTGGAACAAAGGGGACTTCCCTTTACGTATAGGTCAGATCTTGATATCTGAAAGAAAAGAATACACATTTAAAATACTAAATTGGGGACACAACATTACTTTCAGTAGTTCTGAGTTTTCCTGTATTGTTTTCTTTTGAAGGTCATATACAGTATATGACCACTGTCATCAAAGACAACAGGAAGCAGTTCCGTAAAAAATATGGAGTCCGATTCCTTTTGGACAACATACGCCTCTATAATGGGTGAGTTTCTATTCTCTAACTTTTCTGGCTCATGCTAATAAAGTCTTACCTGACAGAGAATCAAACTCGATTTTTCACTTTAGGAAAAACAGTAATAAAGAGAGTGACCTGACTGAGGATGACATTCTGAACATCCGTATGTCGCTCTACGACCTCATCAAATACTACATCAGCAAGGGCATGTCACAGGAGGAGATGCACAGCATTATTGGATACATTGCTGCCATTGGGGATGAAGATCAGGTGAGGAACTCTAAATTGCACCCGATTAACTGTCACCAAATTGCCTTCATCCATCCATTTCCTATAGCACTAGTCATCATTCAGGCCACGGGTTAGACTCTATGCTTTCTAGGTTAGTCATATGTTATAAAACTGGTATTGGAATGAAGCTAAACACAATCTTCCATCAACAGTTTAGCTTCATAGATGTCCCACTCCTGCATTATGCCTGCCAATAAGATTCATGTTTTGTTTCCAAGAAACTGAAATATTAAAAAATTTGGGGAAAATAATGTCACAAACGGCTCCTTTTCCAGAACCACCAGCATTTGGTGGTTTGTCCATTACCCACCTCACACAGTTTCAAAAACACCTAATAATAATACTAAACATCATACTAACAATAAGAATAAGAAAATTTGTCTTTCGTTACATTAGAGACTCCAGTGGGAATTACTGCAGTTGTGCTTCCCCAGGAAATTACTGGCTCATTTCATGTCAGGAATCCTTTTTCTCTTTCCTCGTTTAATATTTTGAGATATTTTTGTGTTTGTTATCATACAATTGGAACAGCTAGTAAAATTGACTATTCATGGTGCCTGGCTATACTTTATGTCTGTGTCAGATTGTAACGCATTACATACATTGAGACAGTACACAGCCACCCTTCAGGTATTTACATCAATAAACGCATTTCACAAATACCACTAAGAGATTCACAATCATACGTTTAGGAACTGGATCACACTGAACTCCACCTATTCGCGGTTCTGCACTCGCAGATTTACATACTTGCAATTTTTTGATTGTTTTTTTGTGGATGTTGCTGTGTCCGCCTCCACCCTCAAAAAATGCACAATGAATGTTTATCAGCATTTTTTTTTTTAGATTGGGGAGAGAACACATTTTCCCTTTTTTCTCCCCTATTGTATTTCAAGTATATACATTTTTGTGCTTTTCGTGGGCTAACGTACCGGACCCTATTCCCCACAGATCACAGCAGTCAACTGAATTGTAGAAGTATGTCCAAGGATGAAACATAGCAGACATATTCTCTCATCAATCACTTATATTAAGATATTTTTGTGTGTTGAAGATTTGTGGGCTACTAGAGATGTTACTCAGCCTCCTTCAGAGCAGTCCATCCAGGGACCAGCTCTTTCTGCTCCTCTTTGAGCCTGGAGCAGCTGACTCTTGCTATGCGCTTCTGCTCAACAATAAATACTCAGATCGCCTTCGAGAACTTGTCTTCAAGGTGAGTTACAGCCAATTACACCTGAAAAACAAAATTGCCCCCATTCCTCTCTGAACTTGTAGGATTTACTGAATTTTCATCCCTAATCTGCACAGCTGTTTGAGCGCATGTTACGATGTGACCGCATCTATGAGAAAAACAAGCAGCGTTTGAGGCTGAGGGAGGCGGGTTACAACGGTCTGTCACTGCTCTTCTCCGATCTTCACATCACACCGAATCTCATTCGTTGTCTCCTCAATCAGGTCCTGCACACAGGTCGGCTTTTCTTTTCACAATAATAATTATTGATGGGTCAGCGGAAGAGAACCAAGCGTAATCTTCATGTGTGTGCTTTTCAGATCAAGTGGTCAACTACAAGGATCTGATGGCACTAGTTCAGCTCACTCATCAAACTGGACCCAGCATTCGGCTCATTGTCTGCAAGAGAGTGAGAAAGCACAAACAACTTTCTCTGAACCTTCATTCTTCTTTTTTTCTTTTTTAAATAGCAAGACATGGTGGATTATTATCTCCTACTACTTACTTTGTACTAAGGCCTGGTCCACATAAAGAAAGATTTATCACATCTTAACCAACTCTTTAAATGTCAGATACTTTCTTTTTTACTCACACGTAAAATCTCCCCAAATCACTCTCAAATCTGAAACATCTACCCAGAAGAGTAAAATCTCACCTCATGTTTCACAGGCAATTTAATATCCCTCTTTATGTTTAGGTGTACCAGCTCCTCCAGTCCCAACAAGATGCTGCTTGCCAGATTTCGAGGCAGCAGTGTTGGCAGGATACCCTTGCACGACTGTACATGCGAGGTGAAGGCTCATTGCCATCGCGAAGTGCAGACACAGTCAGCACCTGCAGCCTGGACTTGAACCAACCCAGTGGAGCCAATAGTAACCGCCTGGAACTGCCGCTACACCGTAGAACGAGGGCAAGCAGTGCTGGCCGCTTGGATCGCTTGGAGAATGACTGGCAAAGCATGGGCGACACTCGCTCAGTGGACAGCATGGAGAACAGCGATGTCATCTCACTACTGGACACGCCGTCATCTTCCGCTTCGGCTGAGCCACAACCACAAGTCAAGCCTTGGCTCGTGGGAAAATCTGGTGGCTTGACGCTTGACCTGTCTCACCTCCAGACCTACGAGGGCTTAGAGAGTGGTAGACAGACACCTGGCAGTATGCCGAGCACACCCTCTCCACTAGAAGGACCAAAGCCCTTTCCAGGCAACTCTGGAAGTATAGATCACACCGCCCCATTGACTGAAGACACCTTCCTCTTCAACGACAACATCTCCCTGGGGGAGTCCTTTAATAATACTGAGGTGAATGAAAGTTTGCTTGAAAGCTTACATTGTCTTGAAGAACTGAAAACTATTCCTATTTATGTATTTTACTTTATCTGTCATGACCTTCTAGCGGGCTGAGGAAGAACTGTGCAGTATGTTGCTGGAGATTCTCCTGTGTGTGATGTGGCGTGGAGTTGAAGGTTCTGATGACTCAGCGTGGCTGGAGCGAGGCCAGGTTTTTTCAGCACTCACCAAATTGGGAACAGCCAATGAGCTGCTACTTCCTGTTGACCAAATCAAACTCAGGTTTGTCCTCTACCAGAGTGATGCCATGACTGCAATTGCTACAGGAGCAGGTTAAATGTTTCCACATACAGCTTAGCCAAATGTTTACTCTCCCTCTGTGCCCACTCTTTCTAGTCTCATGGAACGTATGTTGGAATTGGCCGTGATTGACAACCGTGAGGCATCTGCTGCCACATTGCCTCAACACACTGAGAACGCGGTCCGTCTACTTCACGTGGTACAAGATTTCTTGCAAGCAGAGGGCCTGGTCAACCCGGCACTGTGGACAGAGAAGGTGCTGGAGGAGACTGTGACACTGATGGACTGTCTCATGGTGTGGTATTCTGCTGGCACCCAGTGGTTCGAGCTTTCCCAAGTTGGACTGAGATTGTTGCTCGGCTTCATGGCGCAAGAGGAACCTGAGGTGAAACATTGTCCTTATTTTGTTTTTGTCAATAATTGCAAAAAAGAACTTCTGTCATAACGTGTTGTTTTTCTCACATCACAGGTGTGTGCAGTAGCCACTGCTAAACTGAATTTTATTCTGCAAATGAAGGAAGTGTCCAGTCAGGATGAGGCCTGCTACTTGTTGGGCAAGGTTGAGTGCATCCTGCGGCGCTCGGTCCAGGAGAAGACAGAGGAAACATACTCATTCCTGGTTCCTCTGTTACGAACACTCCTCTCCAAAGTTCACCGCCTCCTCTATATGGAGCTGCATTTGCCCCAACTGCCTGATACCAACGGCAGCCCATCTTTTTTCGAGGATTTTCAAGAATACTGCAACTCACCCGAATGGCGTGTCTATCTGGACAAATATGTAGGAGTCTGAAATGTACTCTGTGACATGTTTGAGATGATGAGATGACAGCATTAGTGAAGTTTCTCCAATTCATTTTCAGATCATTCCATACATGAAGCAGTATGAACTTGAGACCTTCAGTCAGGGCCATGAGAGTATGGCACTTTACTGGAAGGAGTGCTATGAGGCCTTCATGGTCAGCCTGCATAGGAGAGAGCGAGATAGGGGGGAGCGCAAGATGTGCTTCCAGGTTAATTAGAACCCTTCAGTTGGATTCAAATGAAACCCAGAAATTGCCCTGTACTAACATGTCACCCATTCCCTTTTTACTTCAGGAACAATTTGTTGAGCCATTCTCTCGCCAAAGTCGTCAGGAGAACCTGAGGTACAACAGCATGTTAAAGCAACAACATAGCCAGAACAGTGCCTCTCTCAGGCAGTGGAAGGCTGCTCGGCGGAGCCTTGTGTGTGAGAGGGGGCCCTGGGCTGAAAGGTAATGATAGTAGTTTGCATTTCTTTTTTTTTTATGTATGGCGGACCACAATCTCGAGTCTGACGTCATCCATAAAAGCACTCTTCCTTTTGAATATGATTGGTAAAATAGCTCAAGAAAAACCAAAACACACCTTCACAACTAATCCTTTGATATTTGCTCAACTTATGTCTCTAGGCTTACAGCTCACGTGAATGATATCATGCATGGCTGTTGAAACACATCTCTTGAAAATATTGGGCTAACTCAATGTTACAACTTCAGAAGTTCAACTGTATAAGCACTTTTCTACCTCTAAGGTGCTCAAAGAACATAATTGATGATGATGATGATGATATGGCAGATGTGACCACTGAAGGAAAGTTGAATGGTCACACTTAAGATGTAGCATCTTGTTGAAGAAAACTTTCACCTTGATGTAACAGGCAGCCAAAGAAGATGCACTGGAAGCTGTCCAGCGCCGAGAACTTTTCCCGCATGAGACTGAAGTTGATCCGGAATTTCAACTTTGACCCTTATAGGGAGGCCAGTGCCCTGCGAGACAACCTTGGTATAACCCCCCCACCCCTGATATAATTGGACATTTTTCTCTCTCTCTCTCTCTCTCTCTACACATATATATATAGATATAATTTTTTATTAATATCTTAACTTCCGGGACTTTACTCAGGTGTTCATCAGCAGTTTGTCAAACCGGAATCTCTGCTGCTGGAGGCTGTGAAGCAGGTGAAAGTCACCAACCTGGAAGATGACATCTTGGAGCTGCCAGAGGATGACCTGGCAGCAGCAAATATCCAGTAAGTAATTTACCCAAGAAATTACTGATAGTGTAGTGGCACACTAACCTGAATTGTGTGCGGCCAGTGTGGGATTGGTTCCCACTCCGTAACGGTGTAGATGTGGGTGTGAATGGTTGTTCGTCTCTATATGTGCCTTCACTGACGGCCAGATCAGGGTATAGTCTGCCTTTCACCCGTAGTCAGCTGGGATAGGCTCCAGCACCCCCCGCAACACTGTAAAAGATGAGCGGATGGATGCATAATTTACCCAAGCGATTGTCCCACAGTTGTCTTCGCTGAAGAATAGTTGATCGTCATCAGCCTAAAGTTATTTTACAGGTTCCATAATGTTTTCCATCTAGGATTGAAGCAGAGGAGGCAGGTCAAAAGGAGAAACTGATTCTGTCGGAAGAATGTCAGTTGGTGACGGTGGTTGATGTGGTACCTGGCCGCCTGGAACTCACTACCCAGCACATCTATTTCTACGACAGCAGCCAAGAGAAAGATGAAGGTGCGTCTCTTTGTGTTGTTGTTACAATTTTAGCTAGTAAAACTCTGAATAAACCTCTAAAAAAGGCTGAACAATCCTAATTTGAATCGAAACCAAATTGTTCAAATGCCTATAATATTTAATTCATATAAATGCATAATCCATAGAGAGGTTTAGGATCATTAAAAAAATGGCCATTAAAATTTCCATAAAGTTATTACAAAAACAAATCCTAGATTCACACCTATAGGCGGCCCGGTGGGCCAGTGGTTAGCGCATCGACCTCACAGTGCGGAGGTCATGGGTTCGATCCTGGCTCCGGCCTCCCTGTGTGGGGTTTGCATGTTCTCGCCATGCCCGCTTAGGTTTTCGCCCGGTACTCTGGTTCCCTTCCTCATTCCAAAATCATGCCCTGCGACCGTTGTAAGGGTAAACGGATCAGAAAATGGATGGATGGGCGGAGCTTGAGGGTTCTTGCACAGTATCCTTGCTGTTCCCAGCACTGTGCTTTTCTGGACTGAGATGTCCGATGTTGTTCCCGGGATCTGTTGCAACCACTCATCTAGGTTGGGGATCACTGCCCCGAGTGCTCCGACCACCACAGGCACTACTGTCACCTTTACCTTCCAGGCTCTCTTCAGCTCCTCTCTGAGCCCTTAGTATTTATCCAGTTTCTCGTGTTCCTTATTTCTGATGTTTCCATCACTTGGAACCGCTACATCCACTACGACGGCTTTATCTATGATCACGATATCTGGTTGGTTCGCCATTACCATCTTGTCAATCTGTATCTGGAAGTTCCACAGGATCTTCGCTCGGTCATTTTCCACCACCTTTGGAGATTTTTCCCATTTTGACCTTGGGGTTTCCAGTCCATACTCCGCACAGATGTTTCGGTAGACTATGCCAGCCACGTGGTTATGTCGTTCCATGTAGGCTTTCCCTGCCAGCATCTTACACCCTGCAGTTATGTGTTGGATCGTCTCAGGTGCCTCTTTGCACAACCTACACCTTGGGTCTTGTCTGGTGTGGTATATCTAGGCCTCAATGGCTCTGGTGCTCAGGCCCTGCTCCTGAGCAGCCAGGATGAGTGCCGCTGTGCTGTCCTCCAGTCCAGCCCTCTCTAGCCTTCTTGGACTTCTTGAGATCAGCCACTTCAGTTATGGTCCGGTGTTACATCCCGTGTAGGGGCTTGTCCTCCCATGATGGTCCCTCTTCCAGCACCTCATCCTCTGTTCCCCATTGTCTGAGAGATTCTCTCAGTACGTCATCCGTTGGAGCATTCTCCTTGATGTATTCTGGAGCTTGGATGTTTCATCCTGGACAGTGGCTCTCACACTCACTAGTCCCCGGCCTCCTTCCTTTGGGCTTGTGTACAGTCTCAGGGTGCTGGATTTGGGATGGAACCCTCCATGCATGGTTAGGAGCTTTTGGGTCTTAATATCCGTGGTCTGAATCTCTCTTTGGCCACCTTATTATTCCTGCAGGGTATCTGATCACTGGCAGGGCATAGCTGTTTATTGCCCGGGTCTTATTCTTGCCATTGAGCTGAATATATATATATACAGTCAAACCTCGGTTTTCGTACTTAATCCGTTCCAGAAGACTGTTCGGAAACCGAAACCATTTTTCCCATTGAAATCAATGTAAAATGTTTTAATCCGTTCCAAGTCAAGAAAACAACTTTTTTAAACCACTTATTTTTACAATTTCACACCATAAACTGTACAAATGTAATGGGAGATTACCAATTTTAACATTAACATAGTAACATAAAAATTGAAGGAACATCTCTCTCTCTATCTGTCGTGGGGCGTGCGCCTCTCCCAGCTGTCAGCAGGCAGTAGGCGGGCCATTTCGGCATCCCGAACTCCTTCGCCAACACAGACACACGCACACCTGACTCATATTTTGCGATTAAATCTTTCTTAAATTCTATAGTTTTGCACACTATTTTCCTCTTTTCTTCACCAGGTTCACCACTTCCACTTGCTTTCTTTGGTGTCATGATTAGGGGCTGATACACGATGCAAAAATAACAGTCCAATATTACGTAGTTCTCACCAAACACGTCTGCTTTTAAAAAAAGAAAATTCTTAATCGAACAATACAAACTCGTCTGCTCACAAGCTGTTTCTGTACGATTATTTTCATAATAATGAGACACCGGACACCAGAGTGTTCATTATGTGCTGCATTGAAAAATGCCGGCCGTGAAAAAAAAGAAAGTCCCCCCCTCCCCTCCCCCCGTGCTGCCAGGGCAAACCATTATGAAAAGAGGGGGATTTCACTCGCGCTAACAGAAGCGTCTCACCAAACACGTCTGCTTTTTTTTATTGAACAGTACAAAAACGTCTGCTCACAATGGTCGCTTCCTGTGTAGCGACGCGACACGAGGGAGTGCGGCGACAGGAGGGAGCGTCACTTCACTCCTCTTGGCTTTGCTACCTCCTCTCGGCTTCGCTACCTCGCGAAGCTACACGAGGTAGCGTTGCTACACGAGGTAGCGAAGCCGAGAGGAGTGAAGTGACGCATTCAAGTGCGCTCAGTTAGTTCGAGAACCGAAATTTGTTCGTCATCCGAGGCATAAAAAATTCTAAATTTTAGTTTGAAAACCGAATTGTACGAGAACCGAGGTTTGACTGTATATATATATATAACACACACACACACACACATATATTCCGTATAATGTTCTTTAGCTGACTTTTTTATGTATAGACCTTCATAGATATACTGTATATAATAATAATAATACATTTTATTTGAGAGCGCTTTTCATCATACTCAAAGACGCTTTACATGAGCTTAAAACACAGGATAAAAATGTGCATTAAAAACAAGCATACATAATTTACAAAAACACATTTAGATGAACAAATGGCAAAAAATGGGAAAAAGAGATTAAAAGGTGTTAAAAGCATTGCGGAACAGGTGAGTTTTAAGAGATGATTTGAAGGATTGGAGGTCAGTACAGTTGCGGATGTGTTGTGGTAGCGCGTTCCAGAGGGTGGGGGCGGCAACAGAGAAGGCTCGGTCCCCCCAGGTTTTGAGCGTGGTCACGGGGATGGCGAGGAGGTTTGTGTTTGAGGAGCGGAGGTTGCGGGAAGGAGTGTATTGGTAAAGAAGATCGGAAAGGTAGGTGGGGGCCTGCTTGTGAAGGGCTTTATAAGTGAGTAGGAGGAGTTTAAATTGAATACGCTGGGGAACGGGGAGCCAGTGGAGGTTTTTAAGGACGGGGGTGATGTGATCACGAGTGCGGGTGTGGGTGAGTAGGCGGGCGGCAGCATTCTAGATGTACTGTAGTTTATTGAGGAGTTTGGAGGTTGTACCGTAGAGGATGCTATTGCAGTAGTCAAGGCGGGAGGTGATGAAGGCATGGATGAGGGTTTGAGCAGCGTTGAAAGAAAGAGAGGGGCGGAGACGAGAAATGATTTTGAGGTGGAAGAAAGCAGTTTTGGTGATTTGGGTGATGTGTTGGTCGAAAGAGATTATTATTAAAAAGGACACCAAGGTTGCGACAGTGAGAGGAGGGGAACAGGGTGCAGTTGTCAATAGTGAGGTTAAAGTTGGAGGCTGTTTGGGTGAGGGACCGAGGACCGATTATTAGCAGTTGAGATTTAGTGCAGTTAAGAGTGAGAAAGTTTGTTTGCATCCAGGATTTGATGTCTGAAAGACAGTTAGACAGGGTGGAGTGGGTTGTTGGGGTAAATGATTTGGTGGATATGTACAATTGGAGACCATGATGGCGAATGATTTGGCCGATGGGTAGAAGGTAGAGAATGAAGAGAAGAGGACCAAGCACCGAACCCTGGGGGACACCTTGGGACAGTGGGGCAGTGTAGGAAGAGCAGTTGTTGATGTGTATGAATTGTTTCCTGTCTGTGAGATATGAGTGAAGCCAGGTGAGGACTTTATCAGTGATGTTTAGGGATTGCAGGCGAGAGAGTAGGATGGAGTGGTTGATGGTGTCGAAGGCAGCTGTAAGGTCAAGAAGGATGAGGATGGCAGAGTAGGCCGGAGTCAGAGGCAAGGATGAGGTCATTGGTGATTTTGAGGAGGGCTGTTTCAGTGCTGTGTTGTGTGCGGAATCCAGATTAAAATTATATATATATAAATATGGATGTTGATGTAAAAATTAACTGCATGTGGCCATAATTAAAATGTTGCATCAGACTCACTTGTTCTTGTATCCTATTAAAATAAAAAGATGTAAGTGTGGGGGGGGGGGTCCTGCCATCCTTAGTTACTACAACCTGAAATTGAAATGATAAGGGGAAACAGATTTGTGATATTAAAATAATAATAATCATAATCATAAAATTAATGGAAGGGCCACTCCTATGTGTGGGTGCGGTCCATAGCAACAACATTTCTGTGTTTCTGCACGGACATTTGCAGCTGCAGACTGCTGGATGCACATTGCACTCTTCCGGCAACAGAATTCTACATTGACATTTTATGTCCCAACTGTTTTGGAATTAGGGTTTGAACATTATTTAACACCAATCATGCTGAATTTGCTTTCATGTTTACTGAAGGTGTGGGCCATGACTTTAAATGGCCCTTGAGTCAGATTCGTGAGGTCCATCTCCGGCGATATAATCTGCGACGCTCCGCTCTGGAGATCTTCCTTATTGACCAAACCAACTACTTTCTCAACTTCAAGAAAGAGGTGATCTCTATTCTTCCTTAAACCTATGTGACTTTCACTTTTTGATAAGTAGCAATGCAGTAGCTTCGGTGCTTTCCAATTTACAGGCAAGAAATAAGGTGTATGACCGCATGTTGCTACTGCGATCCCTCAGTCTGTTTGGAACACGTTCTCCACAAGAGCTCCTTAAAGCCTCCGGATTAACGCAGGTCAGGAATTTTATTGTACAGTATCAACAACTTCATCAAGCATACTGAAATGCTGAATATTTCATCTGCCTTTTGGGTCAAATTGTCCACAGAAATGGGTCAACCGAGAGATTTCCAACTTTGACTACCTGATGCAACTCAACACAATTGCTGGCAGAACATACAACGACCTGGCGCAGTATCCAGTGGTATGTTCACTGACTGAATATACGACCAGTGAAGGATCTGCCAAATGGTTTTACCACCCTTATACCTTTGTTCATAGTTTCCCTGGGTTCTGGCAGACTACACCTCCAAAGATTTGGACCTTTCAGACCCCATGGTATTCAGGGATTTGTCAAAGCCGGTGGCAGTACAGAACAACGACAATGCTAAAGCTGTTCGAGAAAAGTATGTGTATTAAGTACTGTGTATATTATCTATGGAGAGGGATCTACAGTATATTATGCAGTTGCAAGAAACATTCTGGAATTACGTAGCTGTCTATGAAGTATGGTTGAGGGGTGGCCATCATTGTTTGGGACTGCTTTAATGCCTCAGTGCCTGGACGCATTGGTACCATTGACGTAAAAATGAATTCCCTAGATTATCAACACATTTTGTTGGCGAACTTGAGACTGTTTGTCTGCCAATTGAAATGTAAGAGAGTATGGTTGATGCAACCTGAAACCTCAAAGGACAAAATTGATTCAAAAACAGAATACCGTCAAGAAAAGAAAATATGCATTCTTAAAATGGCCTTGCCAGAGTCCTGACCTCAACCAGAATGGCCTCTTGAGAGTGATGGACACCAAGAATCCCAAGAATGTTGCAAAAGTGAAATAGTTTTGTGACCAAAGGAGTCTCGACTGGTTCATAATTAAATCCAAAGGCTCACATATTTTTTTTCATGCTGCTTGATGTTCATATATTGTGTTCAGTAAAACAAAAACTAAAAAGTGGAAACGTGATTGTGTGGTGTTAGAATTAAGCAGACTGTGTGTATCTATTGATGTGAAAATACAATCACATTTTAGGACCAATTTATACACAAGTATCGATAATTGCAGAGGGTTAACATACAGTAGTTTTTCTTGCAAATGTATATTGAAGCTCACTGAACCAGTAACGTAATTTGTTTGATTCTGAATTTTTTTTTTTCATGTCTGTCAGGTATGAAAGTTTTGAGGACCCAACAGGAACTGTCGACAAGTTTCATTATGGTACCCACTATTCGAGTGCAGCTGGTGTGATGCACTATCTGATCAGAGTTGAGCCCTTCACCTCCCTACACATCCAGTTGCAGAGTGGAAGGTCAGTAGGTTCTCTCATTCCTCAGCATGGTACCAGGATCATAATCTCCACTTTTTGTATGATATGTTGCTTCCAGTGTACATCATCTTGTTTCCAATTGTCTTCAGGTTTGACTGTGCCGACCGCCAGTTCCACTCCATTCCGGCAACCTGGCTGACTCTCATGGACAATCCCAATGACGTCAAGGAGCTCATACCTGAGTTCTTCTACTTTCCAGAGTTTCTTGAGAACCACAATGGTGAGGCTCTCTATGGACTCACTCAAAGTTGTGATGTGCAGGGTTACAGCAAGACAATGTTACTTACAATGTTACCTTTGTGCCCTGCTGTCACCCAGACTTTGACCTTGGTCGCCGGCAGATAACCAAAGAAAAAGTAAATGATGTGATTCTGCCCAAATGGGCCAAGTCCCCTGAGGACTTTATCTATAAACACCGCAAAGCCCTGGTGAGCTTTTCTTCTAGTTCATGTGCTCCTTGACTGAGCTTCATTATGCTGTTGAGTGCATTTTGTCTTACAAAGTACAAGTATGAAAAATGGAACTGAATCCTGTGCTTTTTTTTCAAGGCTTTCTGATTGTGTGTCTGTATCACTGTGACAGGAGTCTGAATATGTGTCCGCACACCTTAATGAGTGGATCGATCTGATCTTCGGTTACAAACAGAGGGGTCCCGCCGCAGTGGAAGCCCTCAATGTTTTCTACTACTGCACATATGAGGGTAAAGCACTCTGAGCGGTCATCACACTCTGAGTGGCCATCACAGTTTCATTCTCTCAAGCACTATCTTTCCCCACACCTTTCTTATTTCTGGTATCATGTACAGTAAGCAGATCACAATAAAAAAATATCTTTGCACTCTCCGTATTTTATGCCACCTTGACTTTATAGGAGCAGTAGACCTTGATGCCATCACTGATGAAAAGGAACGCAAGGCCCTGGAAGGCATGATCAGTAACTTTGGGCAGACACCCTGCCAGCTACTCAAGGTGCAGGAAGGCCCTTAATCAGTGATTCCCAACCAGTGAGCTGTGGCAGCTTCCAGTAGTGTGCCATGAGGTATCATCAGGCGTACCGCAGGAACTTCATCTAATTTCATTCAATTTGTCAGAAAACGCTTACTTATGAATTACAACTACAGTATATCTTCGTTCAAATGCCCTTCCATTCGATGGCAGAAGGCACAATAAATCTGTGTAGCTACATATGCAACAGAATCGGTCATGTCCTACAGCTTTTTGTTGAGCTAAACAAGCCCAGATTTAACACAGAATAAGTCATTTGAGACCAGATCATCGTTATTTCAGTATTTTTGCTTAGAGCTATGCCCTGACGGTTTCATTATGTAAAAGGGGTGCCTTGGCTCAATAAAGGTTGGGAAACACTGCCAAAGATGCATGATATGTTTTCTGGAATCAAGAGCAAGCATATGAGAGTTCAATTTTAACTGCATCTGTTTACGTGTGTTTGCGGGTGTGTGGGTGAATAGGAGCCACATCCAATTCGTCTTTCTCAGGAGGAAGTGGAGAAGAGGAAGGCTCTCCTGGACTCGTGTCCTCTGATCATGTTTGAACACCTCAGCACCCTTAAGTCCTTCTTTGTGGAGGTTTGACCTCTCTCCCATCTTCTTCACATACTATTGAGCATTACACGCCACATCACACATTGATATTCTCCCCATGTTGCAGGGCATCAGTGACAACGTACCACTGATTAAAGCTATTGTTCCAAAGAATCAGTCCCACTCCTTCATCAGTCAAGGGAGTCCAGACACAATGGTTGGTATTCTCTAATGTGCTCCAATGTGCTAACATCGGCGAATGATTCTTGTTTGACGAAATTATATCAGAATTGTTTTCAATGAATGCACTGCAGACAATGACATTTGTCCTGTGCCTGTTTTTTGTCTAGGTGACAGTAAGTCAAAACTGTCTGTTTGGGATGCATGGGTGGCTGCCTTACAACAAGAATATCTCCAACTACTTCACCTTCATTAAGGACCCCACAGTGTCCCATACCAAGTGAGAATACTGCACCTGCCACAAACGCGTATGCAGCCAGTCTATTTGACGCTGGAGAAAAAGACTTCTTTCACCAAGCACATGTATAAATCATTGCCCACAGGACCCAGCGTTTTCTGCCGGGACCCTTCGCTCCCGGTGTGGAGGTAACAGCGAGGCTGTTTGTGGTCTCTCACGATGGAAAGTTGCTCTTCAGTGGAGGCCACTGGGACAACAGCCTCCGAGTCACCTCACTTGTCAAGGGCAAGACTGTCGGGCAGCACATCCGGCACATGGGTACTTTAAATAGTAGAGACGGATGCGATTGGAAAAAAATATGGACTGCAATTTCTACTTTCCCTGGAAAGCCTTTCCACAAGATTCTGAATCAATGAATATTGTATTGGCTATTTATCTGCTGGTGTTTTTTAACAAGTCTTTTATTAGATGATACCAACCTGTGTGCATTTCTCCTCGCATCTTATATCTCCTCCAGATATTGTAACCTGCTTGTCAACAGACCATTGCGGCATCCACCTGATCTCCGGTTCCAGAGACACCACCTGCATGGTGTGGCAGGTTCTACAGCAGGTTCGAGCATCATTGGTCCTACCTTGTCACCGCATAGAACCAGCTAGTGTAACATATTTATTGCTGCAGCTTGTTTGACTGTGAAAATGATCATCAGCATATTGAAGGGGATTGATCAAACATAACATGTAGAAAGAGTAACTCCTACAATGGATTTGACTCTTCTCTCTTCCTGTAGGGTGGTGCTCCAGTAGGTCTGCATCCTAAACCTGTTCAGGTCCTATATGGTCACACAGATGAGGTGGTCAGTGTTTGCATCAGCACAGAGCTGGACATGGCTGTGTCTGGAGCACGGGTGAGGGCTAAGACACAAGCTGTCATGTCACAAGTTTCATTGTGGCAAATATCATCTGAGTCAGTTAAATCAATAGTTTGCATGATGCATAATAATGTTTGACAACTGAAATGAAACTGGTTCAACACAACGGCTTAGATTATTTTTGACAGTCACATCACATATTCGCGCGGCCACTTTGCTCGGCAGAAATTGCGGTGCAAAAAAATGTACATGCTAGTGATATGCCCGCTGAGCTGTTTGAATGGCTATCGCGGCCCCCAAGGAGGTTCCGTCAGGCCCGCGGGATCATTTAAAAGTGAAAAAATGCATAAAAGAGACAAAATAATTTTTAATAAGGTGCAATTCATTGAGTATCCGCTAGTTTTGATCAGAGTAGAAGACAATATTGTTTTGATCAGAGAAGAAGACAACAGCCGCTTCATCTCTCACAATGCCAATTACCTGTTACAAAGTTTTGTGCCTTTGTACAATCAGTGGGATCAGTTGCAATGCATATATGTGAATGATAAAAGTAAATTGCACTTTTGTCTAAGGAAATCTAAGGTGCTTCATGAAATGTTATGCAAAAGATATGTTCATTAAATTTCAACATTTTCCTAGTGGTCTTGTGCTTCTTTAGACCAAAACAAAGGAAAGACATATTATTTTGGTTATTTATAGCAGAGTATGGTATAATTTCAATTGTCCAGCCCACTTGACATCTACCGAGGCCGTATGTGGCCCACCATGTGAAATGAGTTTGACACCCCTGATCCAGAGGCTGATGGTTTGTGCCCTGGCCTACCTATCTCCCTTAATCATCTGAGAGAAAAGTGAGACGTATTGGGGGGGAAACAGCACCCTCTGGCGTTGACCATTTCCCTACTACTGCAGAGGTTGACTTAGCAAATCAAATCCACATATTGCTGGCGTTGGGTGGAGCCCTCTTATATTCAAATGTTGTCATTTTCATATTTTTTCACAAATTGATACAATTGGTCGAGCTCTACATGGGTTGTTATTTTAACAAGTTACCGAACAATATAAAGTGACAAAGCAATGTTAATGGCTCAACAACCAACAAGCAAGTTTCCACCCGACACCAGCATTACATAGCATGTTGTTCTTGTAGTTTTCCTGCCAATTCCATCACAAAGGACAAATGTTTTAAGCCTTGTTGGAGGTCTGTGTTTGTAACGCTCCTGACTCTTTCATCTTTGTATGCATCAGGATGGGGTAGTGATCATCCATACTGTGCGCAGAGGTCAGTATGTGCGTTGCTTGCGACCGCCATGCGACAGCTCCTTGCCCCTGTCTGTCCTCCATTTGGCTGTGTCCTGGGAGGGTCATCTGCTGGTCCACACCTGCTTGGAGGGCAAAGCAACACTAAAAGTGTGTATATTGGAATGTAGTTTTATCTAATGTTTCAACATCTTCGAAATGGATTGAGGTATTCTTTTGTTGTCACAGGATAAAAACGCCCTCCACCTTTACTCTGTCAATGGGAAGCACCTTTGCAGTGAACCTCTGAAGGAGCAGATGACCGACATGTGCGTTTCCAGGGAGTTTGTTGTTACTGGCAGTGAGCAAGGCTACTTGTCCATTCGAGACCTCTACAGGTAAACCCAAGCCTGAAATCGATCACATTACTAGTACAGATGAGTTTTGAGCCACTGACTCGCCTGAAGATTTGATTCTCAAACATTTTTTTTAACCATTATGAAGTAATGATCATCGTAGTCTGTTCCCCTGTCAATCTATAGCCATCATATTGGTTTATGGCAATGTTTTAGTTCCATGATTAAGTGTCATCATCGAGTACATTGAACCAGAAATTAAGATTTAATGCAAAGGTAGCTTGCAGAAGAGAAAAACATCATGCATCCCATTTTTAACATTTATACATTCCACAAGTGTGAAAAGAGGTTTATCTCTGTAAAACCTTCAAACCATTCAACACGCTCTCTTAGCTTTGATATCTAGTAACAGAATGGATGATATCATTGGACACAATTTTGAGAAACCGCTATAATTGTACTGCTATTTGCCTTTGCTTACTTTATGTAATTTTGGTTGCTGAAGCGTTGCTATCGACATGCAGAAGTTCACATCCATAACCATTTGTCTGAATTTCCATAGTTTTTGCATTTTGTCAAGAGCATTGCTGCTGTACAGTTTTTGCACATAAGATCAAAAGAATTCGGAATATTGTTCATAGGCGCAACATAATCATCTATAACCATAATCAATGATAAATGTAGTTACCGTATTTTCCGCACTAAAAGGCGCACCTAAAAGCCTTCCATTTTCTTAAAAGCTCACAGCGCGCCTTAAAATCCGATGCACCTTGTGTGTGGTTATTACAGTAATATGTCGACCCCAAAATGGGTCCTTGCTAGAGATATCCTGACAACGCAGAGTTGAAATTTAAGGCGATCAGGGTACACGGTTGAACATGGAAATAGAGCAGCGGCAAGAGAGTTCAATGTTAATGAGTCAATGTTATCACTTGCTGTTGGTTAAGTGAACTGTGTCGCTACTTTATTAAATATGTTTTACTGACATCTGATCGTTCTGTAGCAACGCCACTCAACAGCTAAGCTATCTTAGCGGTTGTCGTTTGTTCAAAGCTTCTTTGATCGGTGTCGTGGGTTGCGTGCGTACGTGCTCGCGCTCACGCGCGCACAGCAGAGAGCAGCGGCCTATGGACTGCTGAGGCGCGCCTCACTCGAGCGGCGTTGCTACAGTTCTGTTGCCATTTCCTTGAGCGTAGCTCCATTTAGTGGATGCATTGTAGATTGCATCCTATGGTGCGGTACGTCCAATATATGAAAAAAATTACAAAATAGGCCATTCGTTGAAGGTGCGCCTCATAATCCAGTGCACCTTTTAGTGTGGAAAATACGGTAATGTAGCTTCAAATTTTTTGGCCTGGAATGAATATGTTCACTGCATCAACCTCGCATTTGCAGCCTGAATCAATCAGAGTATATTATGAGATTTCAACGTGCCATCGTCAAAAATATCTCATTGTATTTTGACTGCATTGACTTGCTCTCATTGTGCGATCAAGTAAACAGTCTTGCGGTTGTCTGCAGTCTGTCGCTATGTGCGGAGCCCATGGCCATGCGTGTGCCTGTGCGCTGTGTATCCGTCACCAAGGAGCAGAGTCACATCCTGGTGGGCCTCCACGATGGCAAGCTGATCATCGTGGGCGTGGGCAAACCAGCCGAGGTAAAAAACTCGCTGAGGAACTACATCGCTCAGAGCCTGGAGGGATCGCCGCTCATGGCCTCCCCCTTGCTGGCCTCGCTTAGAGCTCGCTCGCCCACTCGCCTACTGCACCAGCGAGACCAGCTCGTGTTCAGCCCCGCCTCTGTCACCGACAGACCATAGCAGCCCTAGTCCAGTTCCCGACTGGCCCTATTTCAAGTGTTGATTGGATGTTGATTACCAGAAGAGTCATTTCTTTAGAATGCCGGAAACCAATCTTGCGCAACACTAATCGCTGCTTCTACTAGCCGTATTCCTGCATAATGTAAGCTGATAATCTTGCACTGAGCTTGAGTTTTGTTTTGTTGTCGAAGTCAAATTTATATGTTGCCAGACAGTAAATGACAAAATATCCTCACTGAATCTTATATTCTACATAGCAAAATAGCAGAAATTGGTCTAGACAGGAAATCATTACACACCTTTCCCTTTTTTCCTTTTCACAACAAAAGGAATCAACATTTGATGTTTATTTATTGCTTGACTAACAATCAAATGTGAATAACTAATCACACATAAATCATATCCCCTTCTCTCTTGTTTCTTTTGGCTTTATACTTATTTTCCCCCCTCCTCCTCCATCCTAATTACCCCCCCCCCCCCCCTCCCCACTCCACTTCCTCTACCTCGGTCCCTCGCAGCTGCGTTCAGGCCACATCACAAGGAAGCTGTGGGGCTCCACCAAGAGGCTGACCAGGATCTCCTCAGGGGAATCGGACGTCATCATCTAGCATGAGCACCATCCCTGCCCTTCCTTTGCTCAATCCCTAAACCCACCCCCGCTGCTTCCCCCCACATCCCACGGTCACCCTCCGTTCGTGTCACACGCCGCACCTCCATTCATGTCAGCTTGCCTCATTCTGTCACATCCAAGTGAAATGTGCTCAATTTTCTTTCCTGTGGTTTGACCAAATGGCGCTGGCGCTGCGGTTCAGATCCAGAGGCAGCTTAAGCTTTCAGTGTCAGCCCACCACCTCTTCATATTGTTTTTGTTTGTGTCTTTATATTTTCAAGTGACCTTTACATCCCCTCCCTTTAGTTTTCCTTTGGTGCAGAGAGGCCGGATGTTGCCTCAAAACTGCCACTCAGCAGTCCTATGTTGCGAGACAGCTCACATAGAAGATCAAAATTCTCTGCCTTTCGATTTGTCGTATCGTCTGTTTCGTTGAGCTTCTTGTTTTCCAGCAAATGCACGTATGCACCCTGTAGCTTGGCATTAGAAATGACGTTTTGGATTGTGACTTGTCACATAGCCATTGAATCATAGCGTAGCGCTGTAATGGCAGCAGATGAGACTTGTAGAGATAACACAAGCAGTCTGTTTGGTGACTGTTTTTGAGTTACTAAGATATATTTTATTTATAGGAAAAGTAGCATTTTGTAAGCTCTCTTTGTTGTTTCTGACACAGTTTAGGAATTCTCCAAGGGCTCCACCAGATGGTAATAGCAATACTGTGTTGGGTTCTTTTGTCTTGTTTGCCGCCTTGCATCATTTCAACTGCATACTCCTTTTGTCTTCCTGCAGGCCACTTTCTTACCCCGACGGTTAGCCGTCATTGTTGCTTCCAAAAAAAAAAAATTTTTGTTTTCATGACACTACACATTTGTCCTGTTAACAGGGTACATTTTACACCAAGTCTTTTTGTCGCTTTGAACACTAAAAGCCACAGTGTGAAGATCCTGCGGGGACTGTGATCTGCATTGTGTGCGAGTTAAGAAGAGTGTGTAAGGGCATGTCAGGGGTGACAGCTGTTAGTGTTACTAAGCCAAAGTGTCCCTCCGGCACGTTGAAACAGTCTTTTGATTCTCTGATTTGTTTCGTTTTCTTTGTTGTTGTTGTTGTTCATTTGCATCTGACATTAAGTTGTAAGACTTCCAAAAAACGGAGTGCCTTTATCAGAAGGGGGTTCTCATGGTTTTGGTATTCCTGAGAGGAAGTGACTTAAGACGAATGACAGCCTCTGTTGTATCTGCATCATTCTCCATGACTGTCACCAAATTGATATGTGTATATCTGTGATTATTTATGAATACAATATAAATAAGTAATGTACAGCATGATTTTTATTTTTTCTATGTTTATCAAATGTACTTTTGCACTTTCCAGGTACTCCTATTGTAAGAAATTGTTTTAAATTGGCTCCCTAATCTGTACATGCAGAACTTGCTTTGCCAACACACAAACTGAACATGATCATTAAAGTGTTGTCTGGATTTAGACGTAAAGTGTATGTAACGTGTGGTGTTTTCTGTCTGAAGCCTTAAGAAGAGTGAAGACAGGGACCCAGGTTTAGGATGCGTTTATGGTTTTAATGAGTATTCGAATGTGCTGCCGTTTTGGAGAAAGATGTCAGCTTGTATTTTTATGCAGCTATTTGGTATGAGCAGATGGATGCTCTCTTCAGATCGCAATCAGCGGCTGTCCACCAGCTTTCATCTGAAAGACAGTGTTGGGACATGTGAGCCAAATTGTTTTGTCACCATGAAGTTGTTCTTTGCACCACAGTGTAAAGACTGACTTTGCACTGTATCAATCGATGGCAAACATTTTCTGTTATCTGAGTCTGTCCAATTAACCTCCGATCAATAGTGCAGATGAAAGTGTGAGATAATCAAAACTGCCTCAAAGACTTATGCAATAAGAGCAATTAATTTTTAGTATTGAGGAGGAGGGGTTGCTGTGCACTGTAGTTACATTTTAAATAATGTCTTTTGTTTTTTTGTTATGCTCTCTCTGCTTAACTGTAATGGTTAAAATTCTCCCGTTTTTAACTTCAGTGTCTTTAGGTGCTTAAAAATGACATTTCACGATTGCATGCCAGTTTGCTTGTTTGACAAAAAAAAAATGTAGGATCATGAATCTGGATGCAAAACTGCTCTTAACACCATTTTCAGCTGTTATTGCAGAAATTTACAGTACGGTTATTGCATAACAGCTCTTAGAATGTAATCACTGAAAATATAGGCATGTTTATATTTGTCATACAGCAGTGGGACATGAACTCGAATTTGACCTTGGTAAAGAAAGATGGATGATGCCTGTGTAGAGTATTTGTAGTGCCTCACCTATTTTGAACATCTCCACGCAGACAGGCTTGTCCGTGTGAATGTTGGGATGACCCGGCATCCAGTCACTGTAATTCATCTCTGAGCCATCGAGCCAGGAGGCCTGCTGGTTCTGCAGCATTCGAAATATTTGTACCTTGTGTGACAATTCAGTCTACAACCGATATCATGTAAAATATTTAGAGGCAGTATTAGTTGTGGTATGGTTTTCAATGATAACGACCTCAACTGTCTGACATCAACGCAGCAAGAAACATTTACTTAGAGGTCCAACGGTCAATGTTTGAACCAAGGTAAGAATAACACTGTTCTGGAGATAACATATCTGACGAGACGATCCTTGCCCTTCATTCATGGTCACAGTGCCCCATTAATAAAAACTGACAGGAGACACTTTATATCCCATTAATTGAGGCCCTTTTGCTTAGTTCAGTGTATCAGTACGTTTTCAGTGTTGGGTGGATGAAAGGGACTTGCCTTAACCGTGGCGCCCAGCCACGTCAACTGTGGGCTGCGTTCACCGCCGTTGGTAACCAAGGAAACTAGGCGGGAATGAAGGTCGCCACTTGTTACAGATGCCAGCTCAGCGTGTGGGTTATGAGCTTTACATAAATCCTGCAGACACACCGTGCATCATCATATCATTTGTACACAATAAACCACATCACCGAAGAAGAGTGGATGTAAAAAATTGAATCACCTGTGCTTCTGTAAAGCCCAAAGGTGTTGGGTTGAACTCATAGCACTTTCCATCAATGACTTCCCCTTGACATGTCTGTGTTGGGAACCAGGAGGTGGAACGGTCCTGTCCCTTTGGGGTTTGAACTAGCGGTCCTGTTCCCTGCCTGAAGTCCTCTGCCATGTGAAGAGATGGTTCTGTTCCCTGTCTAAACCCACTGGGGATATCGTTAGCCGGCTCAGTTCCCTGCCTGAAAGTACCAGGGTTGGAAGCTAAGGGCTCAGCTTCCCATCCTGAGCTACGAATGATAGAGTCTGAAGGTTGAGTTCCTTGTCTGAAACCATCTGGGATCCCCATGATGGGTTCAGTTCCCTGTCTGAAACCATCTGGAATCGTCAAGAAGGGTTCGGTTCCCTGTCTGAAACCATCTGGGATAACCATGGAACGTTCTGTTCCCTGTCTGAAACCATCTGGAATCGTCAAGAAGGGTTCGGTTCCCTGTCTGAAACCATCGGGGATCGACATGAAACGTTCGGTTCCCTGTCTGAAACCATCTGGGATCGACATGAAGGGTTCCGTTCCCTGTCTGAAACCATCGGGGATCGACATGAAACGTTCGGTTCCCTGTCTGAAACCATCTGGGATCGACATGAAGGGTTCCGTTCCCTGTCTGAAACCATCGGGGATCGACATGAAACGTTCGGTTCCCTGCCTGAAACCATCTGGGATCGACATGAAGGGTTCCGTTCCCTGTCTGAAACCATCGGGGATCGACATGAAACGTTCGGTTCCCTGCCTGAAACCATCTGGGATCGACATGAAGGGTTCCGTTCCCTGTCTGAAACCATCGGGGATCGACATGAAACGTTCGGTTCCCTGTCTGAAACCATCTGGGATCGACATGAAGGGTTCCGTTCCCTGTCTGAAACCTTCTGGAAGGTGAGATGAAGACGATTCCTCAACTCGAACCCAACCACCTCCGTTCCTCTGAGCAGGCACATCAATAGGGACTGAAAGACATTTTGGAGACTCCAATATGTCAATATAGTTGGATACTTGAGATGTTTGTGAATAAATATGTTTTACTTCACTTTTTGTTAATTGTCACTGGTTTGCAAATTACCTTCATCTGCCAGCCAGTGTTTTCTCTCCACCCGTCCTGATTTCTCTTCAATGAGGTTGTGGACGAGAGCTATACATGATCATTGAGTAAAAGCCCATGTTATTTAAGTTGTACAATATGTAAACCAAACTATTGAGACAGACCTCTGAATTTTGTTAACAAATCAACCTGGGGTGAGTTTTAGAACACTTAATTAGTCATCATTCCAACCATGACATTTATGCTTCCAATTTTGTGGGAACAGTTTGGGGAAGTTCCAAATACTTTTGTCCACTTGGTTTTTGCTGCTATGTACCTGTCCTCCTGGTCATCTCATTGATGTGGTCCTGCACCCGGCCGTTGTCGAAGAATCCCTTGGATGGCTCAGTGCCTTGGTGAAAGCCATCAGGAATATGTCCAAGGATGTCATTCTGCTGAGAGTCATCAGAGAGCCCAAAGGGAGATGACAGTTTGGGCAATCCTCTCAGAGGTGCGATGGGAGCAGCTCGCAGTCCTGTGGAGGAATTTAGTTATATCATGTTGCGACTGAGAAACTTCTGTCAGCAATAGAAAACATAATAGGTATAAAAATGACAACCGCACCTCTTTCCAGTTGATTAAATAATGTTTCTAGATGATAAATAGCTTGAAATTAATGGCTGCCAGTTGTGCTACTCTGATAAGTGGGCCATAACTGTATTGCATAGTGCTATAAATCATTACGTAGTCTCAATCTAATCTCAGCACAGTTGTTCAGGAGGTCAATTGCTGTGGTTACATGACCATACTACACATTGAGCTCAACTATTGGGATGCCAAAGAATCAATTATGTAATAGTGTTCCATCAATGTGCTTATTTTTTTGGAGCTGGGGCAATATGGTACACAATCCATCCATAAAGCGCTAGCCCTTATATGGGCTGTGGGTGATCTTGAGCTTAGTCCGACTGAAGTTATGCAATAGGCGGGGTACACCCTGGACCAGGGGTCGGCAACCCAAAATGTTGAAAGAGCCATATTGGACCAAAACCCCCCCCCCAAAATAACTATGTCTGTAGCCGCAAAAAATTAAAAGCCTTATATAAGCCTTACAATTAATGCAACACATGCTCTATGTATAATATTAGCCTCCTATCAAAAGGACTACGTTGGCTCCAAATACACAATAAGCCTTCATGATAAATTTTTTCCCCCGCAGTGCATCATGTAGAGCAGGGGGATCCAAACTTTTTTGACGAAAGATCTACTTTTCGATCAACCAACCTCCCGCGATCGACCCGTTACCGCACACACGCCTGCCATAATGAGCAACAGCCACAACTGCCGCGAAGATGAACGAGGCACTTTTGCAGCGTGTTAACGATCGTAGCTCACGTGTACCATTTAAAAATGCTTCTCTTGGCCCTCTGGGTTACCATTCTTTGCCAGTACTCTTGGTGAATTGTACATGAAATGCTGTTTAAAAAAAAAAAAAATGTTTACAACAGCCATCTACCTGGCATCCCGTCCCATAATAGAAACGTGTGTCGCAAGCTATAACGCAAATACTCGTCAGAAATGTTGAAACGTAATATTTATTCGATACATTTTTACAGGATTGGAAACCGTTAAGAATATTTGTGTCATGTTTGTCCTCCTGCAGAAACCATATTAAAACAAAAATATATATTTCCCTCCTCCATCTTTTTCCATTTTCAAACATTTTTGAAAAAGCTCCAGGGAGCCACTAGGACGGTGCTAAAGAGCCGCGGGTTGCTGACCCCCGCCCTAGACTGATTGCCAGAAAATCGCAGGGCATTTACAGACAAAACTCCTCACACTCATATTCACACCTATGAACAGTTTAGAATTTTCAAAGACAGTCATTTGTTATTTAACAAAACAACTGAAAACGTAAGCCAGTGCTCCCATTTGCATATTGTGCATTCTTACCTGACAATGTCAGGAGCAGGAGCAGTGGCACTGACTTGGACATCCTGTAAAAAAAACACAAGTAAACAAGTTTTTCCTCACACAAAGTACCTGTAATGCAATCCTTTCGTGTAGACGGTGTTCTAAAAGCATGTTTCTCACCTGAGGTGGCGCTGATGAACAGTGAGCGGCGCCCAACTGCAAGAGGCAAAGCATAAATAGACTGTCGCCTGGATCGTAAAAGCCAAAGCCGCCAATAAGAAGTCAGAATTTTGATGAGGTTATTGGTTATCTTCCATATTACTTGCACTTTGCCCTCTCAGGTCAATGCTGATGCAGCGGCAGCTAATAACAGCGGTCTCCCTGTCACATCAAAGTCACTACAGTCTGCTTCTTTTGTTTGGATTAGATCTAATCTGCCAGGGCATTTTATTAAGTGTATAGACAGTGTGTGTGTGTGTGTGTGTGTGTGTGTGTGTGTGTGTGTGTGTGTGTGTGTGTGTGTGTGTGCGTGCGTGCGTGCGTGCGTGCGTGCGTGCGTGTGTGTGTTTTGTTATCACAGTTGGATATGAATGAGGTATGATGTGCCTCATCTGCAGTATCAAGATGCTACAGCAAGGGGGGCCCAGGACACAAGGCCATTGGAGGGGTGGTTTTACCTTCACCCACAAACATCAAAAATGGGTGCAAGGCCCACAAACAGAACAGCAATTGATCTGAGAGAAGATCATTCAGGCCTGGAGAAACTCAACAACTTCCTGCTTGCCAAGGCTAAAGAAATAAGTGGCATTGGGATCCCCACTGAAGGATGTCAACAAAACACTGATCTAGTCAGCAGAATCAGTTACCCGAGAGATCCTGAGCTATGAGATGAAAACCAGATTGAACATGAGCCACCTCCATGGAAGAGAAGGCTAGAGGCAAACGTAAGGGTGACCCAAAGAGAAATTACAGTCCTAAGAAAGCAAAACAAAGATGTGTACCTTTAAAAAAAAAAATAACTGCAGGATATCCGTTGATGAGGTACTTGAGACTGTGTCTCATAGAAACTGCAGCATTTTTGTGTGGAAATAACAAATAATAAACACAGGCATTATTCTACGGTCACGAGCTATGGGTCGTGACCGAAAGAACGAGATCCCGGATACAAGCGGCCGAAATGAGTTTTCTCCGCAGGGTGTCGGGGCTCTCCCTTAGAGATAAGCTGAGAAGCTCGGTCATCCGGGAGGGGCTCAGAGTCGAGCCGCTTCTCCTCCACATCGAGAGGAGCCAGATGAGGTGGCTTGGCCATCTGATTCGGATGCCTCCTGAACGCCACCCTGGTGAGGTTTTCCGGGCATGTCCCGCCAGGAGGAGACCCCGAGGACGACCCAGGACACGCTGGAGAGACTATGTCACCCAGCTGGCCTGGGAACGCCTTGGGATCCCCCGAGGAGAGCTGGAAGAAGTACCTAGGGAGAGGGAAGTCTGGGCTTCCCTGCTAAAACTGCTGCCCCCGCGACCCGGCCCCGGATAAGCAATAGAAGATGGATGGATGGATGGATGGAGGCATTATTCAGTGGTCTCACACTGTTTATCAATCAGCATGAATCAAAAGTCCCTGCGTGTAATAAGCTCTGAGGGCTTCAGTTTAGTGTGTCAAGAGTTCCAGTCTGTAGATAATGTGAATAAAATTAAGACCAGAGCGGACAATGACACCCAGGCGCATTACATATTGTGAGGGATTAAAACTACAGTACAGTATATAGTTTTGGTAAAAGTGTCTCTCTTTTACCGACAGGACCAATGACTAAAACCTTGTTATGTCATGGTTGAGGTGCAGGAAATTGACTGACATTCAAGATTTTATATGAAAAAAAACCCCCTGCATTTTAGAAGGGCATCAATTGGCCCAGTGCCATCAGGAGACACCGCTTTGTATATTTGAGTGTAGCATTGTCTGTATAACCGTGGACGTTGATTCACAACAACTGATCACGTTCTCAAGGGAAAGAATATATAGATTGAAATGTAAAGGATGTAAAATCGACCCTTGGCCTTGGGGCACCCTGCACTTTAATTCATAAATTACACTATTACTGGTAGGCAAAAGCAAACACTGCTCTACAGAAATGTGGGTAATTATGCTTCAAAATCGAGTCAACTGTAATACTGTACTTGTCAAGTGTCGACCAAAGTGTATGTATGAAGATATGCCCATTACTCATTGTGATTTTATTATAGAAGTCCTCTGATGTATACATTTAGGGACTAATGAATGAGAGGCACTTTGCGTCCCGAAATAAGGGATAGTACGACGTTTATTCTGAAACGTTGACCAGAAGTAAACAACTTCCGCTCTTCGCCTTAACAGGAAATGTAGGAGCTAAACAAACACCTATAAAGGGAAACGCTTGTGCGTCATCTGTAGTAGCAAGTTTGTTTTTCTTTTAACGTTTTCCCCCCTCCTTTTTCTTCATCCCATGTCCCTGTTCACTCCGCGGTTACTCTCGGTGTGTCCACGCAGTCAACACGCACTGCAGGAAGTAGTTGGTTACGCAATGCGCGTGACACTGACTGATTGACTCCCGGTAGCGTTTAAGTAACGTGCTAGCTTGCAACAGTGCGCAAGGTGAGAGACAGCTCGTGTTGTGTCGCGTCGAGCTGTTAAAGTACCTTCAAGTGTGTTCGTGGACATATTCCTCGTGTTCTAAATGGCGTCACTGCTGACGGCGTTCGGAAGAATAGCCCACGCTGGAGTACGTGAATATGCGTGGAGGACGGCAGCGAGTTGTCCGGCTTCGGGACTGATTGGCAGGAGTTTTGTCACCCGCACGCAGCCCCTGAGGTAGGTCGTTGGACCCGCAGTGTCGGCAGCGTAAACACCCCAAATTTGTGTGGCACAAGAATCAGGGTCGAAGACATTTTCTCCAGCCAATAACTCTTGTTCATACACACTTACTCACGTCTAGCTAGCACTTGAGGTGCCGGCTAAAACAACTGTAGTGTCCATTTGTCTCCCATCCTCACCCCCCGGCGAGAAAAAAACCCGAATCGCCGCTCCTGGAGGTTGGTCATTTAAATATTTAATTTCGGAGCTTAAAGGCAAAGTTACGAATGTTCACCAAAATGCCACCGTTCTGGCTTTAAGAAAAAAGAAAGAAGTCCAATTGTTGTTCTCTTACATTTTTTGTTAGCAAGTAGAAGGAAAATATTTTGGAATCATTGAATTCAGAAGGGGAAAAAAAAGTGGAAACATCTCAACTCAACTGTATTTATAGAGCACTTTCAAACAGCCATCGCTGCATACAAAGTGCTGTACATGGAACAACTAACATATACTGTACCACATCTGGAATCAGTTTCCGTTCTAAAAGAAACGCTCACATCCAATTGAATCTGCTTATCAGTCTGCAGTTTAATCAGAGCGTTCACACCTTGAAGACATGAAGCACCAAGTGGACTGACAATGAATCATGGCTCCACCACGACATGGAAGTAAAAAGAGTTATTCAACTTCTTCAAGTAGGTAAAACATCACTGAATGTTGGTTGTTCCCAGTCAGTGGTGTCTAAAATCTTAACCAAGTACTGTGAAAACAAAATGGGAAGGTTGTGAAGGACGCTCGCGTCCTGGTAGACCAGGGGTGGCCAAAGTCGGTCCTCAAGGGCCACTGTCCTGCCTGTTTTCCAGCGCTCCCATGAGCAACACACCTGATTCAAATAATGAGGAACGTTCTAATGCTGCTTCAGTGCTGGCTGATGAGCGTACCATCTGAAGCAGGTGTGTTGCAGCCGGGAGAGCTGGAAAGCAGGCAGGACAGTGGCCCTCCAGGCCTGGAACTGGACATGCCTGTGGTAGACCAAGGAAGACCTCACAGCATCGAGACATGTTTTGCTTCATTTTCCATCTTATATAACATGCACTACAAACCAAATGAGGTTCAAATGGGAAAGAAATTGGAGTCACCATCTGTGTCTGAACTTAAAGGTTCCCTAAAGATAATGGGATCCACATACAGAAAATCTAAATAAAAGGGAAAAGAACAAGGCTACAGTGGACTTAAAACAAAACAAAACAAAAAGCAATCATGGGCATGAAAATGAATCTGAAAATGTGCAAATTTCTAGTCATCGATGATATGGGGTTGAAAGTCAGGTGAAGGCACAGGGAAGCTGTCAGTCACACCTTCACATCACACTGGTTAAGTCAATACTAGAAACTGCAAGCTGTTAGAAAGCCAGAGGTGATGAAACAAATAGTCGGTAGTGTTTTCTCCTTTTTATGATTTTTTTTTACCTCAGAATTGAGCAATTATTTTCCTCTCGATTTTCTCTAAAAAAGACTTCTCACCTTTTTTTAGTGTTGCTAAAAGCCAGAAGGCTATCATTTTGAATACAAATGGTTTGTGTAATATCTGTGATTGCCTTTATTCTCCAAAATTAAAACTTTAAAAGTATACCTATGATGATCAGAATTGAACATTTTTCACCAAGCATGTTTTTGTTATACTGCTTGTATTGAAGGTAGCGGGACCTTTCTGTTCAAGACGCCATGACAGCGAACACATGCACACATACTTGTTCCTTCTTGGTTCCTGGGAGCGCAGCTGTGACGAAGCACCATTGAAAGGCGAGCCTGGATGGCTGTTGGCTGCCGCAGACTAAGCGGATGGATTTAAAATTGGTCTGAAAGGATAAGCGTTTCAGAAAATGGATGGATGGATGGATTGCTGGAAGAACACCTTGTGTTCAGCAAAATTACAATTAGTAATCCATTTGAATGGATTTGGGATTCTGTGGTGAAATGGTTAATGAACAGCGATCGTGGATTTGAGGTACAAGTCCAGCCCCGATGCGCTCTCTATGACAAGATGTATGATAACGACGACGATATGGTCTATCACTTAATAGCAACCGGTGGGTGCAAGGGAAGGTGTGGGCTGGCGTAGGTGCCCTTTAAATCAGGATTGACAAACTCATTTTTGTCGCCAGCAACTTTCCTCGAAGGGCTGTTATGACAGCGAAACCACAAAAATGTTGAATCGTCTCTACACATTGGTACTCGTACGCAACAAATTAAAGCAGTACTAGTTTTGACATCAGTCAACGATAATAGTTTGTTAAATTATTGTTCAAGTGAGTGTAAACAAAGTCACAAAAGAATTACAAAATCTCAATGTTATTTATAACACATGAAAATGTGACATTTTGGAACACATTTTAGCAAGCATCGTGCAACTTGACACACACGATTTGCTTTCGCGGGCCCCACATAACATGATGTGGCAGGCCGGACATGGCCCCCGGGCCTTGAGTTTGACACCTGTGCTTTAAATGATCATCCTCCAGGAGCGGTGATTCCATCATCTTTGCCAGGTGTTGTACTACGATAGTGGTTCTTGAAATGTTTCCACCAAGTAGTACCACTTTAAAGCATGCTAAACTCTCCAACTATTAGCATAGTGGCCAACATTAAAATCCATTTGAGTACCAGTGGTAGGATTCATCACAAACAAGGCAGGGGTTTTACAGTATTCCTAAAATGTACTTTCTATAAGCCACTGTAGCGTTTTGCGCAGTCATGCACTTAAGATATATAGAAAATAACTTTACTTAGACTGATTCATATTCATATTTTTCGCACTTAAAAATATTTGAAAACAAATGCTCTTGTTTTTCCCTTATGTGCAGTACTTAAAAAAGTTGGAAAAAAAGTGCACAGGGTAACTAAATGTACTTAAGTTCAACTTCTTTTTAAGCAACTGTAACAGTATGACAACAAGGGAGGGTGATGTACTTGGTACAATGTCAAGTCTGTTTGACTCTGAGCATATTCCATCACACAAAATGCCCCTAGAAAAACCACAACATTAATTAAGCTCAAGTTTAACACTAAACTTGGTTAGACTTTTAGATTTTTCCACATCTCGTTAAAATTTGCCATTTGCCATTGTTGGGCTACGAAATGATGACAAATTGTGTTGGAACACCGTGTACTTTTGTTCTGCGAGTACAAGCTTGTCTTGGCATGGTAGTTGGTAGAAAGTTGTTTTTCCCGCATCTCATCTCAGTGGTAAAGAGAGTTTTGAAAGACAACTGAGTGCATAGTTGAACGTGTTCTACTTGGGAGGTTGGTAGAACCTTGAATTTGGGCTTGCTTTGCCAACTTGGTCATGTGCGCTCAAGGCTGCGCCGTCCCTCTGAGGTGTTTTTTTTTTTTTTTTTTTTTTTTTGGGAGGCAGCTACAAGGCTATCAAATAGCTTGTTTCTTATCTTTTTTTTTCTCCCACAGAGCGATTAAGCGTTTGTGGGGTTTATTTGCTAATCCTTGCATGCTTTCCCTTAAAAGGTCAAATGGTGCAGGAGAGAGTCAGACTCTGGCTGATTACAAGCATTTAATCACATTGTGCAAGGTTTCGCCGTCATGGTTAATAAAAGGTCATCGAGTTGAATGCACATGGGGGGTGGGGGGATTTTAAAAAAATGAATATGATTGTGTGACTTTGGCGGGATGTGCTCAGTGGTTTACTTCCCGCGCAGGTCAGACAATCGGGTGACGGTCCACTTCATCAACAGAGATGGTGAGAAGATAACGGTCGAGGGCTCTCCTGGAGACTCGCTGCTCGACGTTGTCATTAATGAAGATCTCGATTTTGATGGCTTTGGTTTGTAAACTTAGCGGCCGCGCGCATGAGAAGGGCATGTCCGGTCGACTCATCAAGTGTGTGTTTGGCCTCAGGAGCATGCGAGGGGACGCTGGCGTGCTCTACCTGTCATCTCATCTTTGACGAAGACGTCTACAAAAAACTGGGCCCCGTCACGGATGAGGAAATGGACATGTTGGACTTGGCGTACGGCCTGACTGACACGTAAGACCTCTCAGAGTGGTTTATTGAAAACAGTTTTGCAACCCAAAAAAATCTTCTTGTCATCAGTGAGTATTCATACAACTTTCAAGCCAATTGACAGGACTTGCTATCCAAGCACGAAACAAGTCTAGGAATCACCAGCAACAGTCGGAAGTGTCAAGCATTTTATACACTACTCTCAAAAAGCGCCGGATGTTTGGCCTTCAGGTGACATTTCTGGATGAATCCATCAAATTCACGCTAACTTGAGCAGTTTCATGGAAATGTAGAACAAAAAAAAATGACTCGGGTGAAAAAATATGAAGAACAATGATTCAGCCTCTGTTTTAATTTAAAAATATGCTCTTCAAAAAATAAATCATGAACATTAATACTAACCACATTCTCTAGCCACAGTGACACAATAAATTAGATGTCTTTTATCTCCTTGTCCAAGGCTGTCACGGCCTTGTCAAACAAACTACACGACTATTTTGTCGTTCAAGACGGTCACACTGTCAGACTACCAGATAAATATCATTCTGGGACCCGGCGAGATGTCACATTAAAATTAATTGCCGACCAGAGCCTGCCCAATTGCTGCGTGCTTTCGTCAAGATTCAGTCCATCGCTGCATGTCCGTCAAGGAGGCGGGATAAGCAGCTGTCGTCATAACGTTCTCTGCTCAGAAAAGGCAAAAAAGTTAAAAAAAGAGAGTGTGGACCGGTTCCTGCGTGGTGGGAAGAGGGAAGTATGGACTATCTATTCTCCCCAAAACAAACTTGTTTAATGACGCCATATTTGCTAATCGGCTACAAGCGTTGCAATGAACATGACGTATGCTTTCCAATCTCTCTCCTTTTGCCCAAGTCACTTTTCCAACACTTCTTGTTTGTGCGCACCATATCCAGTCTCTCATCATAAGTAGGAGGGCACTCTCTTCCTATTGGTCAATGCCAAAGGGTGACGTAGAACATGTCGCACTATGCGGCAAGACGAACGAAAATTCCGACATGCCTTACTTTCGTCGGCGCAAAGCATCGCTATGTCACACTACACAGGCTACGACGCATCAAGACAACTCCAAATCGGCTACGAGACACAACATCAGTCTGCGACACATCTGATTCATCCATACTGCCATGCTCGTCTGCAGTTAAAAGTGAAAGAATGATCATGGGAAGAATGTTCACCATGATCATCATCATCATCTCATCATCATTATTATTGTTGCTTGTGTATTATTTTCAAATATATTAGAGGCGTCTCCCTTTCTATACTGTATATGGCAGCAGTGTATAGCGTCAGGCAGAAAAATCAACTGTTGCCACAGCATCAGGCATCAGCCCTGCAAGTAGATCAGATTAGTGTTGAATTTAACTGTCAGGTATACCAGCAAGACCAGCACCAAAGCACTGCAAAATCAGCATCTCTGAGCACCTCGTATCGGGCCAATATATTCAGCAAGGTTATTTGAACAAGATCATTATTTCAGTAGTCATATATTATTGATTTATTTTGTATGATTGGGTACCTGCAAACTTTTGTAAAATAGCTACCTTTGCCTCAACAAAGGTTGTTTTCTCAACTCATTTAATCAGCACATCACGTGTTTGTATAAACATGTTTTCCAAGCGAGCTGTAATCTCTCTCAAAGACCTTGCATTGGTGAGGGACAAATTATGTACGCTCGTGGTGCCGGTTGTCAGTCTCCTCGAGTTTCTGGCTGGCGTCGCGAATGCTCGCACAACCCAAAGTGCATATACAAGCAATGAAATGTACAAAAAGAGCACTGTTGAAACTAGCTGTTAACCGTATGCTGTTTTTTTCCTCATTTGATTTGGTGACAATCTCCATTTCAAAAATTCACAAGTAATTTACAAGGCAAGTAAATGCATGGCTGTGTCTCCTTTCCCCCATAGATCGCGTCTGGGTTGCCAGATCTGCCTGAGCAGGTCCCTTGAGGGCATGGTGGCCCGTGTTCCGGAGAGCGTAGCAGACATCCGACAAAGCCAAGATGGCTCCTCTCAGTGACTTTTTGTTGGTGATGATCACTGTCGCCAGATGGGCTGCCAAAACCGCCATTTATAGTCTGCAGTGGACTTAAAACGAACGTAACTGTGTGGCACATCTGAGGACTGATCAGATGAATCTGGCAAACAGAATGTGACCGACAAAGCCCACACAGCAAGTATATTTTTATTGTAATTCTATCGTGTGTCAACATCTTCACAGTTTGATATCTGATATGTAACCATTGAATTTTATCATGTGATTGTACATAGCTAGGATGCATCTGTGCATAGAGAAAGAAGATAATAATAATAATAAAGGTAACCTTTCTAAATAGCATCAAGTGCATTTTGTGCAGTGAGGGAAGGGACCATGAGAACATTTGGAAGGCTCTACTCAGTCCATGTTGTGAGTCGACTTTCAGGACCCCCAGATTTGTGTTTATGTTTGTGACATTCAATCTTGGACGGAAGAGGTTGGTGGGCAGTGGTGGAACCCGACCCGCACTACTAGCCAGTGACTGATGATGTCAGTATTTTAATTTTTTCTTTTTAATTTGCAGCAATGTTCATGGACAGTGACCAAAGTGTCCCCTCACTTTCCCGCACCTTTGCAGCCATTCGAACAATGAAATTGCTTTTTAACTTATCACATTTTTCTGAACACAAAAAGAACACTGTGCAGATGATCAAAAACTCAAACAGCAGTTGAGATAACAAAAGTGTGAAAGTGCTTTATGGTGGTATGTCCACTAGGTGATGTAGTCTTGCTTTTACTTTATGGAAGACCTAATTTTTTCTGTCGACATATACTACTTATATTCAAACAATCAACCTTTCATTACATCTCAATGGCTATTATTAACAGTACTTTTTTTTTTCCTTTCCTAAAATAGCTGTATGTTAACTCGAACGATATTATAAAATTGGTCGACGGAGATGCTCAAGCTCCAAGAGCTTTTAAACCTGCCAAAGATGCTGCTGCTAATATTCATCACTGGTGGGTGTATTTGTATGTGCGCTGGAGGAAGAGTTCTTCTCCAAGCTCTCCTGTTGAGTTAAGGACAGTCTGCGGCCTTTCCTCAGCCAAGAGTTGGGGTGGAGGCTCCTGCAGCTTTTCAAATTACCCCATTGAAGATGCTCTCTGGCTGGACACGCTTTGCGACTTGTCCCTGGCGGCTCATTTCTGTCGAAAGCCAGTGCGTAGCTGGTGGTGATGGATGTGGAAGGAGTGCATGCATTGGTCTGCGTTGGTGCAGGGGAGGTGGGGTTTGAGGACAGGCTGGAGGAGCTGGTTTCCATGACCGCGAGGGACCTTCTGTACCTCTGCTGAAGGCTCAACTTTGAAGCACGTTCGCCTTTGTTGTCTTCATCATCCTCTTCCTCCTCCTCCTCGCCGGTGAGACCGTCTGCGCTCTCGTAGAAGCGCAGCTGTATCTTTGCTACGTGCATCAATGCCGGCTCGGAGCACCGGCGCTCTCTGTGTATGCTGTGCAGAGATGAGGGGTCCACAGTGGGGGCATCTTGGATCTGCCTGCTTCCCCTCAACACCTGCCAGTTAGCGTGCTGAACATCTGGCTCGTTGTCCTGCTCGTAATCGCTAAAGGTGAGGACCGAGTCCAGACTGCCTGGTTTGGATCGAAGACGTCTGCCGCAAAAGCTTGGTGAGCCACCGCTACTGGTATCCAATTCATTCTCTAGACTGTCATAGGATGAGTCTGTCAAAGGGTACGTCCACTTGTCTGAGGGCCAGGGAAATGTGACAAGACCGTGTGAGTAACCATTAATATAGACACCAAATGTTTTCCATGTAAAGGCTTTCCGGATACAAGATCACAAGTACCATAGAGTCCCGTCTCCTGCGTGCTGCGTCTCCGCGGTGAACCTCCAAACAGAAAGGAGGTCTCCTCTTCCATCACCTGCTGGCAGTGTTCTATCATGAATTTCACCAAGTCACAAACCTGCAGCAAAGCACACAGACACTTCATTGACTTTTGAAGAAACGTTTTTGCTTAGGCGATGCATTTAAAACAGATCATGTTATGATGCCTCATACCCGTAGTACCACTCAAGTTTCGTGCTTGCTTAATTTAGTTAATAGCTGCCTTAGTGGTTTGATTTGGTGTAAAAGTCACTAGGGCAACAATTGGCATTCTAGCTAGTCATCTTTTGTTTTCAGAATAAGGGCAACTACTTTTACAGTCACTTCACCTGTTTTTATTCCTACTCTTATGTAACTATGTATTGTACTAATTAAAGCAGTTTCTGAAGTATTTCTTCCTCAGTGTACTTAGGATACTATTTGAGTTTTGACAAATTGAGTGAGCCATTTGCTTCTCTCACTGTATGATACCACAGTTGATGATATTCCTGAAGAGCAATTTTGGGATGGCTGCCATCTAGTGGTAAAAGGCACCATCACCAATAACAGGCTGTAAATGAAACATGATGGATAATTTTTAAAATACTGATAAAGTTGGTGTATAAAAGCACACTGACTAAAATTGCATAGTTTGAAGATTTACAGTCAGTGTTCAAGGAAACAACATTTTAGAACAGGAGTTGCAAAGAGTAAAAGTCGGTGGTTGTTTCTGTCACTGTATGGTAAAGTTGCACATGAAGTGTAGTGTGAATCTGTCCTGGTAGTTAGTGTTAGTGATGTGGTGAGCGGTCAAGGTGGCTGAGTTAGCAAATGTGACTTGACTTCCCACCGCCGCTCACTTACTTTCCTGGTTCCTTCGTTCTCTGCCTCGGGGCTGCACAGTGCCCCCGGAGGCCAAAGCATGCTGGGAGCGATGCACACCGCCAGGTTGAAGCCGGTCATCTGGTTCTCGCGGGCGTTGCTTCGGATAGCGTGCAGCACGGCCAGCACGTAGCGGAGCAACAGGGCGTTGTCTTTGGGTAGCCGAGTCATCATCCTACAGGACGACAACCAACTATTTCTACTTGCCGCTGCAATTACTTCACATTGCTTGTTGGGCAAAGAGAATCGGAATGAGGCCTATACTGCTCAACACCTAACTATGGGGAGGGGTTTGTCTCAAAAGTATTCGGACAAATATAATGGTGGTTTTCACATGTTTTTTTTAAGATCCATTAATGTGTGGGCGAGAAGAAGAATGCGTAGAGGAAAACAAATTACGGTCGTATTTTGTTGCCAAACAAGCGTTGAATAAACGCCAATTAAAAGACATGATAAAGACTTGTTTTGCAAGTTCCAATTAAAAAAACACAGGCGAGAGCTCGTTCCCGTTCTATGGCGAAAGCAACCCTGCCATCTAGCGGACGGAGACGGGATAGCGTTTCCACGCGTGACCGTGAACGGCTGTGTGAAGATGAAGAAATACGCTTGAAACTGCCTGATCCTTGTCTCAAAAATAAATGCTCGTGCCTGCTGATCTACAAACGCACATTCACTTCACACTTCACAAGCAGAAGAATTTACAAATAAGCCATTATAAATGCACACACGCAACAAAAGAAAGAACATATTTGTAGAGCTGCAAAACATTTGTGGATCCAAAAAACCAATGTGAAACGCATGGCTGTATTTGTGTGAATAATTTTGAGAAAAATCTCTCCCACATGTATCCCCCAACTGATTAACGGGAAAAGCTTCCGATTCACTAGTTTTTATGGAATACTATACAACCGTACCAGTGTACAATTTTCTCCATGTACAGATGCATCTGGAGGTTTCTACTCTTCCAATTTATTCTCCATTCTTTTAACAACAGACTGCTACGACGGGGATGATTGACTGAATGAGGTTGATCAGTGGTTTATCACACCGTTGTATCTCTTGCACCCGCTCCTCCTCCCCCTCTTCGTCGGCCAGCGCGTCCATCCATTCTTCATGCAGCTCACAACACAATAGGCTGCCGGGGATGTTGCGCAGGAAGTCCTAGTAAATAATCGAGTGGCCAAAAGTAAGGAAAAGATGGTGTTTAGATTACAAGGAGAAGAAGGTCAAATTGACATTTCGGGCCGTGATCGGGTCAAAGTAGTGCAAAGACTTGGAGCGCTTGTCCGTTAGCAATAACAAGGATTATCTTGCAGATTAAGGACCCTATGAACACGTTGTCCTGCTAATGTGGATGTGCCGGAGGAGATTAAAGGCCAGGTGAGAGATGTGGGTCATCATGACCGCCTACTTTGAAGACGCCGGCGACGATGAAGATGTGGTCCCGTGTGAGCGGAGGAAGGAACTCGCCAGCATCCAGTGAATCTCGCAGCTCCCTGACGGCCCGAGCGCCCGCCGGCCGCCGAAAGATGCCCCGCGTCCACGGGCCCTCGTGATACAAGAGCGCCAGCATGTCCTGGCGAGGGGAGAGCGGCCGTGAGCTGGTGTAATGGCAAAATCCATGTGAACTACGATTGCAAAGGGGTGGATTTTTTCTGGCAAATGTCCAGAAACTTCATGGTAACAATGAAGCTGGGAACTTTCCGAGGGAACGATTTGAGAATCGAGGCTCATTTAATGGAAAGGTGTCATATTCATGCATAAATATAAACCTTTGATTTTGTCATGAGCAGACATTCACGCAAAATAGCAGGCTGGCCGTGCCCCTTTTCACTTCAACCCGATTGTGAACACCCACCATCACGGCTTTTGGCAGAGCGTTTTCGACACACACGGCACCGAGGGGGCGCCCGAACAAGCAGCCCTGAGAAGCGGTGCCTGTGGATGACGCCAACTGAGGGGAGGAACCTCGCAGAAAGGCCCAAGTGATGAGGGAGCGCCTCCTTTTTAAGGGCTTCAGGGGGAACTCTGACAGGCACAGTGGCGGCTCGTCAATACAGGACATGAGGTGAACAGACACATTGTGCAAATAGGCTGCTAACTACGACTAGTAAAAAGATATAAGTTCACCTGTCGCCACATGCGGTTGAAGCGTTTCCTGAGGGCGGGCTTTCAGAATGAACTGGCAGCGTTTGTGCACCTGAAGCTGCTCCGCCTGGATGGCCCAGTCACGGTCCTCCGGCGTCGCGGCGCTGTGGGCCAACGTTTGTCGCACGTGACTCATGTGGATACTGAAGGGGAACTCGTGACCTGAGACAGAGGAGAAGCGGGAGTCGCTAGTTTGTCATCTTTTTCAAGTGGAAATAACGACACAGTGGGCCTCAGACATTCAAGATTCGCTTAACCGATTGTCCAATCCAGAGCCACGGCTACAAATGAGCATTTTGTGAGAGTGTCATACCTGCTTTGTGGCCACAACTAAGCACTTGGTGTGCACGTCATATCTAAATGGCGTGGCCGAAATTGAAATTCATCATGCATAGAAGACTACAACTGATTGTAAAGAAGAAGAAAATGGTGGATGACCACAGAATTGTTTTGTGACCCTCGAAAAGTGGAAGACACTTTCTATCGGTCCTGCTTGCCCAGTACAATTTGAAAAGGCTGACAGACCACAAAAAAAAAAAAAAATCACAACAAATAGGAGGTTGAACAAATTGTGTTATGTTGTTTTTGCATTTCTCCGGCTAACAAACAAACAATTGGGAACTTTCAAGCACATTTAACATCCATTTATCAGTTTCGAGGTTCAAGAAACAGCAAAGAGAAGCCCTGCATCAAGCTAAACTAAGCAATGGAGATGAACCAACGTTAGTGACTAACCAATGAGCGGATAAGGAGAATTGTCCCTCTTGGAGAGGACCCACAGCTGGTAGTCCTTCACGTTACCCTGAACGCAAGAACATCGTCACACAGCCACAATGACCGTATTTATTTATGTATGTATTTTTATTATTATGTATTTATGGAAGATCCGCAACTCGCGATGTGACTCACAATGATGCTAAACTGCTGCAGAGCCAGTCGGATCACCTCAGTGGTGGAATCCGAGTTGCTGACGGGCAAAGTCTTGGTCTAATTGGTGGGAGAGGACGACACCCACTTGTCACGAGTGGGAAGCAAAAGGAAAAAGATGGCAAACGTCGGGACAAAATTGTTTTTTTCGACGTCGGCTTACAACGGCGTAAGTGTTGAGCCCCTTGCCGTACACTCTGAGAGGGATGGTTTTCGGTTCTTCCTTCTCTTTTTCCTCTTTAATGCGACTGCGGAGGAAATGAAAGCAAGTTTCGTTGCCTTTGACACGCAAACACACATTCATGCACGGCACTCCAGACAAACTCACTTCTTCAGGTGTGAGAGCCAGTTTTCTTTTTGTTCCACGGAGCTGGCGGCAGGGACGAACGAGTCAAACAAAACGTGAGCAGTTTTTCACGGACTTCTTACAAACACACGGCGCGTATTGTTCGTTCACCTGAATGTAGCAACGGAGTTACAGGTGGGCCACCCGACGACAAAGCTCTTCTCGGGGCAGGTGCTTCCCTCGCACACCTCATCCAAGCAACTTGCTGTCCACGTTTCACATAAACGGGCCTGGGCCTTCTGCTTGAATTGGTTGGCCGACCTGGCGCAACGTGAATGCAACATGAACGTCTTTTGCTTTCCGATTCGGGCGCGGGAAGCCGGCGACGCTTACTTGGCTTTGGCGATCACCAGGATGTCCGTGAAGAGGAAGAGGTGTCTGTCCTGAGTCTGCATGCCGGTTTTCAACTGAGTGCGCCCATCGAGGAGTAACAACCTGCCGGGCGCTCTCAGGAAGGACCGCACCAATGAGCACGTCTCCGGGAACGCGGGAACCGGGAGGCTCTCTCTGGAAGAGCCCAACACTGTTACTCGGGGTCCGTACAAGTGTCGTCGGGTCTTAGGTGACCGCAATTAGGGTTGGGCATTGAGTCTGCGGAATCCTTTGGAAATGGAACGATTGTTCCCGCGGAATTGTTTGCACTTTTCATTTCCGACCCCCCGTTACGGTGCCTCGTCCGCCGACCGGAGGAAGAACTTGCCGAGACCGATGGAGAAAGTGCGCACGCGCAACGATCACAAATGTGGCTGCTAGTGGCAGAACTTGGTCAAGATCGGCTCCCGTTTCAAGAAACCTTCCATGGAAAGTGTAACGAAGGGGTGACCAAAGACGAGAGCAACTTCTTGGGTACCAATTGATGCGACGGGCTATCTGTCGGATACACACTTTTGAAGTAACACACGAAACCTCTCGGAACGCTGTTAATATAAAGTATGTTGTTTCACAAAGAATGAGATTCATTCATATGAAGAGACTGATCATGTTCATGATTTCTCACAGGAATGCCATTTTATTTCTGGAAAGCTCTGCCGCTGCTTCCGTTTTCATATGTTCACTTTCTACAATTTTGCTCGAAAATCACAGTGTCTCTCATCACTGGTGAGTTATTTTTGCAACAAGCCTGCCAACGACTCGTACGTCCAGGTTGCCGGTCCTTTGGCCTACATTGGATTTGTGCCGCAATAGTTTTCCAAAGCTGTGGAAAAGTTCATTTCTCAAAACTACCTCTTGATGAAGGACGACGAATCAATGGCCAAAAACTGTCGTCATGTTCAGCAAAACTGAAGAAAGACATCAGAGTGCCGAGATCTCAAGTAAACTTGCAGGGGCAGCGCGCTGAAATTGTAGTTAGCGTGTCTTTGTGCTTCGATTCTTGGCTGCGGGCGTCCTATGTGGAGTTTACATATTTATCCCGCGCCTTTTTATTTCTGTGTACTCCGGCTTCCATCTGACCAATACAGGCCATCGGTTGCGTGTGGCGAGTATTTTACCTGGAAAGTGTCTTGGACCTGGCGAGAGCTTTTCTGAAGACGAGAGAGGGCGCGGACTGACAGCGAAGACTTTGGGACTTCACCCGCTAAAAGAGACACAAATGAAAGTGACGTCACAACCATGTCAAGGTCACTTCCACGTTGGCAAAAACCACTTTCAGACCCACTGCGCCGATGAGGGTGAGTACGCTATACCTGCTGGACCTTTGCTCAACGGAGCTTTGCTGGAAATATGCCACAAATGCACCTGCCTCCCTATGCTGGGTTACTCTTGTCAATCACAATTATGCTCCAGTCGGCCTCTGTTATCCCAGCTCTGAATTAATAGGCCACACATTTGGGTCATTGTAATACTTTGTAATACTGTTGATACAGCCGAGTCACGGGGGGACAAACATTCCTGACACAGCGCACGGAAATTTGGTGCGCATTTTAGAGCTACACCACATTAGAATCCCTTCCAACATCCAATTTGTTCACTCCTTTGAAGCACTTGACCACCAAAATCAGGGACTCGTGAATGACTCGGAGCATCGGGAAAAAAAATATTGACATCGGGACAAATGTTTGGACAGAATCCACAGCACTGTTGATGTGCCCTTGAGCAAGTGCTGAGCCCCGAGCAACTGTGATGTCACTTTCAAAGTGGTCGCGCCTTGAGGTGGATAAAAATGGGCGCACTTTGCCGCTTCAATCATATTCCACAAACGTGATCTTCATCACAATGCCGTGTTTGGGCTACTGTGGGTTCATAGAACATAATGTGGGAAGAGGACATTTTTGGGCTGAGTTCTCCTTTAAACTGCACAACGCTATCGCGAGAACGATGCGCCTTGGTCACAGTTCTATGAATTGCACTTGCATGCTGCTTCTATAGGGCTTTCGAATAACAGCCAATCCTCGCCCACATGAGCTCGCATTTTAACAAGAAGCGTCAAAATAAACTTCAGTTGAATGTTCAACTTTAGAGTAAGTTTAACGGGGGGGTTTTCCCCCCAGGATGAAAAATTAAATAATGGACTTTAGTGTGTGATGATCTGCTCCTACACAGTCATCCAATACATAAAAAAAAAAGGAAAGCAGACTTGTGCATGGGACAAAAAATTCAGAGGAAGAAGGCAAGAAGGACAACGGGTGGGCGTGTCATGTCACAGGCATTGCATACACTGAACATTTGGAGAGTGTTAAAATCTGTCTCGGAGCATTGTTGGAATCTTTATAAATCTTTTACATTTGATTTCATTTTCCAAGTCTATGTGATTCTTCTCATATGATTTTTAAAAAAACGTTTGTTGGACCACCATCCATTCATTCTTTCATTTTCGATACGACAATCGCAGGATTGGTTGGAACGCCTGGACTACTAAATATGAGCAATATTTGGAAGCCAAAATAATTTGGGCATTTAACAAAAGATGGTTCATGCTTTTTCATTGAACAGCAACAAGGCAGATTGTGAACAATATCAACAATAGCTACCCGTCCGTTGTCGCTTTGTCCAGCACTCTGGCTCAGTCTGTCCTGATGATGTTGTGGAGACATGTTATCCATCCAGCCTCCGGACGTCTGCAGATCAGTGTCCACCTGTATTCACGCTTTCTAATCCCATTAATCAGATCCAGAAGGACAAAAGCATCTCAGTGCGCTGGAATTTTCAAGAAACTTTCAGCCGGTCGATTTAGTGACACACACACACACACACACACACACACACACACAGATGCAGAGAGATAATAATACAATTGTAAATAGTCAAAGCACCCTCGGTGAGAAACGCTGCAAGAGCCACAAGCCCACGCGCTTCTTGTCTTTGTGGATTAGCCCCTTCTTAATGCTTCGACACTCATTGCAGAGGCGGCGCCTGAACGCGGGCAAGAAAAAGTTGGCTCTATTTTTAGAAGTTGCTCTCACTTTGTTCAAGCAACACAGAGTATTCCAAACCCTTCACTACCGGCGTGTCCCTTTACATCCTGACAGATGAACCCCAAGTGATTTAAGGTCGAGAATGGAAAGTAAACACACTGAATTTCGCTGTGCTGCCGAACTACGCACATGGCCAGTGGTGGCAAGTCACAAATATTTCATTATTATTATATTTATTACTGCAGGCAACTTAAGTCGATTTTTCAGGTAGCTGTACTTTGCTCGAGTATTTATTTTTGATTGGTCGAGATTAGTGAGGAGAAAATTAAGCTTCAAATTTGTTTCATGAACCTGTTGTTGTATTTTTTTGACTCCTCTACGTGGCACTCACACAACTTTGTTCAACGTTGGACTGAGAGCACGCTGACTTGCTGTTTCTCAAAGGCCTTCATCCAAACCCATCTCGAGGAGTCAAAAAAAAATAATACAACAAATGGTTCATGAACCGAATTTGAAGCTTCATTTTCTCATCATTTGTTAAAATGGTGCTACACTACATTCACTGTTAGCCCTCCCAGTTAACATGCATCTTTGTTTTATATGGCTGCCATGGGTAATGAATGAGGTTTTTCTTTTCTATGATCCTGACATTCTTTAGTTTTTTTGTAACAAGGGACAGAGGCATGTGTACAGTTACCTTTAGGACAATAAATTCCATTTCTGCTCTGTGGTCTTCAGCACATTTTGTATTTATTTTTTTGCCATCACTGCTTCCTTTGTGTTTCTCTGACAGTACACACACACACACACACACACACACACACACACACACACACACACACACACGCACAAAATAATAATAATCCATTGTTATTTTAATCCTTCTGGTCACTGATCTCAAATCTTGTGACATGTTGCCTGCGATATAAAACACGGTCACAGTGCACGGTCCAACTTTTGACACATTTGACAATAAAGTTGTATTCAATTCAAAAAATTTTAAGGTTTAGAAGCATTTCACTATTAAGGTTCTGTGGCATTTCATCAAAACTTTGAAAGCACTTGAATCCAGTTTATCGATTGTGCGTTTGGAGAAAGAGAAGTGGGCCATAAACTGGGCTAAAGCCAAATGAGGCCAGCAAGTGCTCCTTCCCCAGATTGGCCACCATCAGCCCCGTTTAAATTGGATCACTACAATGATGACTTTCCCTGATGTTGATAATGAGCAGCCTTGGGCGCGTCAAAGAAAAGCACATACGTTTCATTCAGTAGTGAGAAAAGTATTGATTTATTCCATATTTCAAACATGTCTGGGTGGAACCCGAACCAATATTTCCAACCCTCTAATGGTTTGGTGATATTGCATGTGTTACCAACTAACATCAAAACTCGCAGGCGTGCATGCAGCACAATCTTTCGAGCAGGAGCTCAACCTTCCCCCCCAAAGGCCACCCCACCCATCGCCAAATGTTTTGGAAATTATTCTTATGTATAAATGGACTTTTTTTTTTTTTTAAATCACAAATTTGTGTCAGGAATTGCATGCGGCTTTAAACGTTGCCAAACAATTCTGAATGTTCATCTTAAGAATTCCATTTGAGATCGGTCACCGCCCGTGTTAACAACTGCCATCCGCGCCATTAACCTTCAGGGCGCCGATGGAAATTCAGCTACTGTGGGTTGAAGACAAAGGAGAGGTGGAAAGCGGGTTCACTGGCAGGAAGAGAACCAGAAAGCACAGGGCCTGGACCTGAATGTGGAGACTTTGAATGTTGGGACTTTTGACAGGGAAAGTTAGGGACAACTCCCTAACTTTGACATGATTATTCAGAGACAGGTACAGAAGTAGATATCTTGTGTGTCCAGAAGATCAGGTGGATAGGAAGTAAGCCTAGACAGAAAGGAGAGTGCCGGTACCTGCAATGTCTTCAGGTAGGAATGGGGAACAAGAGGCTGTGTGGTGGAAGGTTGAACCACAAAGAGCAGGAATGCATACAAAGAAAGAGGCTAGCTAAGAGGAAGAGGGACGCTGAGAGGACTGAGGAGACCGTGAGGTGTCATCGGGGCCACAGGGTGTGCATACCTGTGCAACAACATTAGCTCAGCTGTTTATTTTTACATACCATTTTGAAAATATATTTTTTGAATCAATTGGGTCAAGCAGGGCAGGTTACAGGTTATAATCATTGAAGGAAAGGTTTTGAAATGACTTATCTTGGTCACGTTTCCACCAACTCCAGTCCTTGGGTTGCCTCTTCTGCATGTTTTGTTTCCCTCCTCCAAGACACCTTATTCATCATGATTATTTGATTCACGTGTATTAAAGGAAGGAGACATCCAAGACATGCAGGATAGGGGGCCTCAAGGTCAGGAGTTGGTGACCCTTGGCTGTTATTTATGTATTTGGTCTAATCTTAATGAGTAAAGGTGATTTTCTCCGACACGTAAGTCACCAGTTTGGGCCAGAAAGCTGTAGTTGTAGGATACATGTATTTGACCACTGTAGCGTAAACTACAAATACACTGCATACTCACAACTTCGCTTTCACCCCTAAGTGGCAGCGCAACTCACCCACTATGATGAGATTTTTCAGTTCAAGCACGTGTTCAAAAAAGTGCTTGATCAGTACCGACTGACCTCTACTGGTCAAAGATAAGCAAAACAAGTACGCCCAACATTAGCTTCGAGTCTTTGTAATTGACTACCGGTAGTTTGGATTTGAAAATGAAAACCATCGTTCAATTCCCATTTTATTACATTTTCAGGGGGTTTTTTTAATATCAAAAAACACATTTTGTAAAAAAAAACAACAAAAAAACAAAAAGATGTACAGTATCTGAATGAAGCATGAACAATTGATTTCTAGCATTTTTGCAGTGCGTAACACTGCGCATGTAAGTTTCATAGTAAAAACATATGTGCATGTCCAAAGTCCAAAAGCTTTATTTGAATCACAAATCACTGACTGAAACACCGTGGGAAAAAATAGGAGCGATCAAGAAGTGGATCAACACACACCCACCTCGGTAGTCGGTAGGTAAGGAGGTCACTGTGAAAGCAATTTGAGGTCAATAGCGGGGGCGTTTGCTATTGGGCCCATCAAACACTCCATCGACAGGACTCCCGCTTCCATACATAGTGGACGGACCACCAGGAGGGCCCTGTGTTGGCGCCTGCTGTGGTTGCTGCTGCGGTTGCTGCTGCTGCTGCTGCTGCTGCTTCGGTGACTCCGCCTCCGCTCGTCCTGCCAGCAAGCCACTCAGTGGATATCTGTCACCTCGCTATGGTATCACAGTAGGATTGGATATGTTGGTATGGCAGCATGTGTTTTTGTGAGAAGCAAATGCAGTATCCCGCAAAAGGCCAATCCGGTATTATTGGTACGTGTCAGGAGTCGTTTTGATCCAAGTCATCCACCGAAATCACAGATTGGGGCGGTTGATGGAACAGTTGAAGTCAGAGAGAAAAACTCTTAATTTGTTCTATTGTTCTCGCTTTTTTTCAACATTTTCAATTATCAATTGATCAATATCAGCGTAGTCTATTTGCCATTATCAAAATGCTGCTACTTGCATTGAGTCCACCCCCCCAGAAAAAAACAAGCCCACCCAATAAGGGCAATCTTCATGCTGGTTGAAGCACGGTCGTGGCCAAATACGTTACCATGTTGCCATTCTCAGCCATCAGCAGTGGACTCATGTTTGCAGTTCCCTCCGGGATGATGGCGTTGCCCCTTCCGCCCATGCTCATCATTTGACCTTGGTTAGCGCCGGTCCCAGCAGGGGCCTGGTTTAAGCCATCTACGCATAAAACAAAGCAGCATGCATCGGTCATCAGCTGTCAAGTCATGTTCCATACGAGACACATTTAGCCGGCAACCATTTGACCAACTCGCACGTTTTATCTGTTACTTGACGACAAACTGAAGCACTCATGTTTCTCTTGCGGAAGTCATCGAAAGATTGTCATTCAATTCACTTTGAAGAAGCAGCACATGCACCAACAATGCAAAACTAAACGGCTTTGCATCTGGATGTAAGATTCTTGCTCTGAGACTCGCAAAAGTGCATGAAAGCATTGCAGGCAGGGGTCAGAGTGCTCGTGGGCCGAAGGTAGCCCCGAAGGACGACACCAGTCGATAGGCTATGAGCGAGTTCTAAAGACAACCTACTGGGGATTGGATCTTGTGATTTCTTATATGAATGTAGCAGAAGTGATTTCAAAATGTAAATTCTTGCAGAAGCTTTAAAAATAGTGTTGCAGACTGTCATTTATCTGTTTCCGACCTTGTTAAATCATAGCTAATAATTAATGCGAGACTGCTCCTATACTTTTTGTTAACTAACAAGTGTGACCATGTCAAAGTGTGCTTGAGCGAGATGCTGAACCCCCAGTTGCTGCTGATGTAAATGAGGTAGCTGTGCTAAGCGCTTAGAGCACCAAAGGAAGAAAAGGAGGATACAAGTGAAAGTCCACTTCACCTATTCACTGTCACAGAGTTGCACTTATGGGACAAGTTAGCATTCAATGAATTGAACCGAACTGTGCTGCAGTTAAATGTCACAAAACTAGGAAGACACATTCGAAATGGGCATAACAAATGACTTTGAAAAAAAAAACAGCATTGGTTTCTAATTGCTGCACACTAATATTTGATACTAGACAAGGAGGAATAGGACAGAGATGTAATTGGCAAAACTAAAATTAATTTTTAATTACAAAGCTATAAAATAGTGTGTCAAAAACAGCACTATTCTGCTAATTAGGATGCTGAAAGTGGTATTTCCTGTTTGAATGGCAACTGAAACAATTTGCTAAACTGCCCATTGTCTGTGTACAACAGCATTTTGCCATGTATGGGTTTATAGACAGAATAGCGGTTGCGAGGAATGCCGTTTTGACACTCAACATATTTCTCTTGCACTTTTTTGTAGAAAAACAGAAAAAAAATGTCAAACCCCTGATTGTCAGCCTTTTGACGTTACAGTTTGGCGCCGTCTCTCTCAGTGGCTACAATAAATGGTCACTAAATTCAGTACACCTCAAAATTTCAAGTGAATTTCTGTCTTTGAATGCGAAAAAGGGAAGACTATGAACGAAAAGCACATTTTGTTCTGATATAATCTGTTGTGATTCCTTAAATTACACTCAGGTGATTTATGTGTCAAATCCCTGCAGATGGAGTACATGCAAACATGAAATTTGTCACCCAGCTGTGGGGAGACTGACACAAACAAGTCCTTAGCCTCTCATCCAGCATTTACAAAGTTACGACTAGATTTTTTATTTTGCCTCAGTCCAAATTTGAAAAATGATACCCTCATATTCAAGACAAAATACTGTACCCCATAATGAAAATGAACTGACGTTTTTGCAAATGGATTGCTAAAATAAAATATATTTTTTTTAAACTAAGAGATTGCATTTGCATGAGTATTCCCAACCTTGGCTCAGTTCTTAATTGATACACTTTTGGCACCACCTTAGTGTTTTTGAAAACGATGCCAAAGGACAGCAGTATGAGCCATGTTACTTCAATAAAGTCATCTTCCACGTGTTCTTGCCTCAACTGCTGTTGACACAATCATGCCCATACCTGCCATATTAACGGCTCCACGGGGGCCCGGATCAGCCGCTCTCATTTCCTGTTCTCTCTGAAAAAAGTGAAGAAGAACTTTCACATGGGCAGCCCTGCTTTGGTGGAAATTTGACCTGGATAGCCAATGACACAACAGTCATGAAAGACATTGGACACCTACCACACTGGAACCTTTTCTAGTTTTCTCATGAATTAGAAATCATATGTGATATGGGAGAATTTAGCTTTTGCGTGCATTCAGACACGCAAAACAAGCTTGTTACTTTATCTTGTACACACACTCACCCAACTGCTGTACCTGTATATACTGTAATAACAGACTGGTTGAAAATTAAAGTCATCGCAAAAGCAGCCTGAAGCATGAATCATCATCTGCAGTGAAACATTGCTAAGAAAGTATATGATACGATACTTTTAACCTCATCGATTCATCTCTTGGCTGACAAATATGATGATGTACTAATTCATTTCCTGTCCAATGTTGCGGGTCGCTGTTCAAAATTGGTGACTCTCTGCTATAAAGCGGTTTCAGCCAGACCACAGTATGTGACATATGCCAGTGCTCGCTGGGAGCTGGAGCAGCGCAAAAGCGTTAGATATCAATTATATTTTAAATGTTTTTGTTGCTGCACATCTGGAGGCAAAATGACACATCTATGATGAAGTCTTCACTCCATACAAACATCACCCTAGAAATCATGATGCAAGATTATAATAACAATAACATTTTATTTATAAGCGCCTTTCAAAACACACAAGGACACTTTATAATCAGGAACAAGAACAATAAAACCACAGTAGGGGTGAGCAGCGGCAGCGAGACGCGCCATAATGTCAAAATTGAGGGCACGGTATCTAAAATACTGTTTTTTTAAAATAAGATAATCGTATGTTGTCATATGATAAACAGGTATAAATCTAATCCATTTTGTCTTTTGACTAAACATTTTATTTTTATTCAGTTTTGTGCCAAAATATCAAAGTGTCGGTTTCTGTGTGTTTGACGGCATAACTGTGTGCACTTACATTGTCCTGGTAGGCAGGTTTAAAGGTATCTGCTTGACGCCTCAGCTCTTCCTGCTCTCGGTGTGCTCTCATCATTTCTTCCTCTCGTCGCCGTCTCTCCTCCTCATGCCTGCAGAGACGCACGCACATGTTAAGGAAAGGGCATCTTGAGCGCTGTGTAAAGAGTGACATCATAGCAACATGACACAATGGAACCTGCAAATACATCCAACAAAGACCAGGAAGGTAACACGGTTAACAAAAGCTCCTTTTCTATTGTGCAGGTTCTACTTGGAAACGGCATGGCTCCGCCCTCTGTGGTTGCTTTTCCATGAGAAATTTTTCAGGGCCGCGCAGTTATAATGGAATCGTTCGTGCGGCCGTGCAATACGATAATGGTAGTAATAATACGGAAATAAAACATGCGCATGCATAAAGTGTACTTCCTTTTCCCCGCCTTGTTTGTGGCATATCGAAAAACCATGGTTTATACTTGTCAAGACAAACCAACGCTGTGGTCTATCAGACACCGTAAAAGGATGAGAGAGAGAAAGGAAAGATGACGAAAGTACCACAGAGCACGAAAGCAACACATTCAATATGTAATCAACTCTTCTCACGCGTCGTAGCGCGAGATTTTGGTCTCTTTATAACCACATTAGCTAAACCCCGGTGGAACAAAAAAAGACACCATGGACAAGACGGCTATTGTCGTAGAAAAAAATATACCGTATATTTGGACAGAAAAAAAGGAAAAAACACAGATTACCAATGAGAGCGTGTCCGTCCGCCCTCGAGCGTTGTGTCGTCAGTACTAACTGTTGTCTCAGCTAGGCTACTTTAGCTGGTGTCATAGATCAAAGCTCTTTGATGTGTACCGTCCGTTGCGTCGGCGCTGATTGGTTGAGGCCAAAAGATGCGCGCGTGCGTACATGTTCGCGCTGATGCACGCACAGCAGAGAGCAGCGGACTATTGGCTGCTGATTCGCGCTTCGCTCGAGTGGCGTCGCTACAAGTCTACCCCTGTAGTGTTCAAGCGTCCAATTTTATATCGGTGCTCCCCCGCAAACTAGCATTTACTCTGAAGTAAATTTTTAAACCACCTCCTGAGCAGGGTTAAATTTGCTCCGGTTTAAGCTGTTTTCAGGGGCTACACCGGTATAATCTTGTACGCGTGAACGATCTACGGGGGCAGCCTCGGTGCGACACCGGAGTAAAAGTTGCCGTGTGAACACCCCTTATGATGTGGCCCACGACCAAATTTAGTTAGAAAAACCCAAACTAGAGTATTGGCTCTTGCTGACATCATTATGTAAGCAAGGAAAATATACCTCAACTCTATCTGTTTTCGTCTGTGAAGCTCCTGGTTGCGAAGCTCCTCCAGTCGCCTCAGCTCCTCTTGACGTCTCATTAGATCTGTAAAGTATGGTCATGTTAAGGAGCAGCAGCAAGTGAGACCATTCTAATAACTGAAGGGACTAGAAAGATTGCACTTGCAGTAATTACCATAATTTCCAGACTACGAAACACACCTGATTAAAAGCCACAACAGATCAAATTAGCCATAAAAACACAGTTGTACTTTTACTGGCTATTTGGTCTTCAAAGTTGCCGGTCTCCACGTTATAACAAGGGATATTTGCAAAGATAGGGGTCACACAGATGGATTTTTTTTCTGAACTTCTATCCACCCTAAGCAGCGGTGAACACAACACACCCCTAAACAATGCTGAACGCAGCTAGCCAAGACCTCTCCTGTTGTCACACGAAGCCAATTCGCTGACAATCTTTATCAGGCAGCATGCACACAAGTCCGCGGCAGTGTAGCCTTTGGAAAGCCATTTGTTATGTGTTTGCGATGTTGCAGGGGATGTCGCTCCATGGCCAGAAAGGCTGTCTTCTGGGGCTAGCCAGTTGCCAACAATGGTAGGCCAAACAAACAACAAAGAGACGGGTGTCGCAGTGCAGAGATGGCTGTATTTATGGCAATAAGCTGCTTATTTTTGTTCTACTATATACTAGATCCATTATCTTTGCTTCTATACAGCCGCGCACACACACTTGCGCAACCCACCCGCCACACGCGTGTGCACTCCACCCCCAAATAGCTGATGAGTATGAGGGTGGACTCAGACAATTTCGTTGGTCCACTGTGACGTCTTCGATAATTTCATTGGTCAAATTTAACGAGACGTTGGGTAAATCAATTGAGGGCTTGTAGCTCGTCATTGAGAATTCATAAATAAGTCACTTCACATTAAAAGCTGCATGGTTTATAGCATGGCAGAAAAGAGTCAAATAAAAAGTCCGGAAAATACTGAAGCAGTCCAAATAGATCCTACCATGCCTCATCAGCATGAGCTGATGTTCATGTTTCGCCGACTCCAATTCAGCCTCCAGCTTCTCTTTGGCATCTTTAATACTCTTGTTCACCTGCTCTCGCTGCTGTTTCACCAATTCGTCAAGAGCTTTCCAGCGAGACGAGTATTCAAATTCAAAAGTCCCCGGCTGGGCGAAATGCGGTGTTTGCGCCCGTTCCCTAATGAATGACAAGATAATGCTTCAGTGTTTTGAGTCACTAAAAACACAATTAATCATTAATCATCCTTTGACTTACTTGAGGTACTTTGGAGTTATCGATAACATATTTTCAGGCAATCCTTCCTCATCATCAAAATGCTCTGTGGGCTCTACAATGGCTGGGCAAGGTGTGCTAGGGAGAGGGGCATAAACATGTTCGATCTTCTGTCCTACACCGTACAATGAAAACAGAGATTCTAATTCCGTTTGTATTGCATGCACCCGAACACAAATGGGCTGCTTCGTTTTGGCAACTTTGAATAGCTTGTCATGCAGCGTCAGAATAATCACTGCAGAAAAAACATACGCCGTTAGCAGCAACGCGCCCTCCGTGCAGCTTTCCAGGGCTTTACGTGCGGCCGCTTTGCTTGCAAACTCCACAACGCCTCTGCCAGTGGGCCGCCCACGGTCATCTGTCACAACGATACACCGTTCCACTGGGCCAAACTGTGAAAAGGCCTGGAAGTACAAGGTGAGTCACACATCCTCGTCACTACTGCACCAAAAGAGAAAAAAATAGCTATACTAACTATTCTCTGCATTACCTGTTCCAAAAGGTCATTCGTGACAACAGGCAAAAGGTTCCGCACAGTGAGTGCGGCGCCATGAGCGGCAAAGCGGATCCTGATTTGTCGATTATTCAATACTGTCCCATCTAGCTCAGCTTTTGCTATCTCCGCTAGTGTACGGCTCTCCTAGAAGACAGAAACGAAAAGGTGAACAGACTCCTAACATCTCGGGAAACATTTTCATCATCGGTGTATACTGTATGAAAATTAAACCCTGGTATGTATTATGTTGATCTTCAATTTTAAATTCTAACTGAATCTCCATTCACAATTTACACCAAAACAATGGACTCTAAAGTTGATATTCACTTAACAGAAAACTAATACACACCAGCCAAAAAGGTACACATTTGGATAATCGCACTAATTTTAATCCCTTATGGTGAAACTGAATGAACACTGATGAGCTGTACTGTATATGTTTCTTAAATTATCACATATAAACAACAAATTAATGAATATTTAGAAGCTAGTTATAAAAGTATGTTGCAGTTGTTTTAAGAGGGCAACTTGTAACAAACATGCTTCCAATATCTCAATGTTATCAAAAGTAAAGATAATTTGCAATGTTGGTGTATTAGCAAGAACCATGAAGTCGACGAAGAAGATTTGTCTCGCGGGCTACATCAGATACGGCGGAGGGCCGAATCTGATCCCCTTGGGTTTTGACACACGTGCTGTGAGTCATTTAACGAAAACAAACTACAGCGCTGCAAAAGTTGTGTTTTGCAGCAAAACACACGTGAACTAGCCGAATAGATGAGCTAATCGTGATTGTGGATTCATTCATGAACGTCATACATACCAAACGAATAAACCCAAATCCTCGCTCTCTATTAATAAATACTTCGGCTGTATTCCCATATTTAGCGAACAAACTGATGAATTCCTCCTCGGGTATATCCAGCGGCAGATTTGCAACAAAAAGACGGGAGCGTTGCGTGAATGTTTTTTCGCCTGGTTTACGAAAATTTGAAATATTAAGCGTCATTTGTACTGGAGCCTGGCCGCTTTCCAACGCGGCTCCTTCGGCCGCAGATGACTGCTCAGCCGGCGCCGCTGGACTGTCTTTGTTGGCCGGCGTTTGCTCATCGGCGGCGGCGGCGGCGGCGGTGGCAGGGGAGTTTGCGCCGCTATTGGGTGGTGGCGGTGAACTGCCACTTTGCGGGTTTGGTAACTGTACATCTTGGTCAGCCATAGTTTAGAAATTATATCCTTAATCCAGTCTAAATATAAATTGTATGAGGTGAAGAAAAGCTTGAAGCGATGGAGGACTTGGTTTCAATATGGCGACAGATGCGCGCGCGTTTTGATGCCGGAAGTAAACACCAATGCTGCATTCGAACAAGTAGGGAAATCGGAGTTATCCTACTCGGACCGTCCCAGTTCTGACCTCAAAGCGTTCGAGCCGAATACAAACAAGAAAGATTGCTGATTCCGATCAATGTTTTTTTTTCTTCTTCTAATTCCTCATAAAACATTTTGGCCTCCAGCAAACCTTCTCAATTTCCGTCGATTACATCCATCCATTCATCCATTGTCTGAACCGTTTGTCCTCACAAGGGTTGCAGGCTGGCCTGCTGGAGTCTATCCCACGTTGATTCTACATGAATAATCAGTGAATAAAATGTATTGTGCGGGTTTGATAATCTCGAAGTACAGTCAGTATTGGTGTACAGTATATACAAATACACCCGCAGCGGCTCCTCTTGTTTTATGTTGAGAGGGATGAAATGTGTATGTTACACATACAGCACATTTGACAATAAAGTTGTATCCAATCCAATATAGTTTTAGTTTGAGGCAAGGAGTTGCAATGGAATTTTTTAAGTGTATACAACTAAAGGATTTGCTGTTTTCAACAGCATCCAAATACAAATAGTGCTCTTACTCATTGAAGACTTGCAGCTAAAATTGGCTGTATGCTGATAAAGCATCTATTAATTATTTCCGTTTTTGGGCGTTTAGGATATCATTTACATATTTATAACACGCAGATGACTGTTGGACACAGCACGTTCATTTGCACATGTGCGTCTCTTTTTCCTTGACATGTACTGTGCATTACTATACTGTACAGTACTTGGGTACCTTACTACTTATCAGAGACAAATAGGTCGGTGCGTCAGCAACTGCCATGTGTCGACTTGAAACAAACTTTAATCTAGTTCACTCAAATATTCTCAGAAATACAGTGAATGACCCAAAAACCCACCAATTCCCCATATTGTCTCCATGAATTTCATCTGTGCTGTATGTTATACATACGTACAGCACATTTGACAATAAAGTTGTATTCAATTCAATTCAATTCAATGAAGCTGGAAGAGCAGTTAGCATTATCCACATGTGTTAGTAAGGTGCACCTCTAAGATTCGTGGGAAATAATGTATGTCTGGCCTCCACAGTGACACCTCATTGTTGAGTATCTACGTGCTTCCCATGTCAAGATGCCGCAGATAACTGAGTGTAATCGCTGTGCACCGGATGTATACTATCCAAAATGTATCTTTACTACACATTATTAAAAGAATTGATAGCTCTCCAGACCAGAACTTGTACATCAGTAGATATTCATTCTAGATCCACTCTGAGAGCGTGAGCACAATTGTGATAACATGTGTCCTCCAGATACCGGATACTGTTTTGCTGCCCACATGATGGATCACCATGGAGACAGCGTGGCTGTGACCAAGTGTTGTGTAACTGCGGAGGACTGCCTGTTAAGGCTATGCTGAAATCACTGATAATCGCTATCGGATATATGGATAATTAAAGTTTTCACCCTAATAACTAACAAAAAATAAGAATTATTGGGTGTGCTCATCCTGCTGCGAAGGGAATATTTGCAACTCTTTGGTTCCCCGAAATGAGAGTGCTGCAGCTTTCTCCTCAGCTTCCCCTCTGGTGAGCTCAGACAGAGGGCGTCATGCTCTGACATTGATCGACATCATCATCATCCTCATCAGCAGCAGGCTCACTATTGGATGTATATGAGGCACAAATGGTGTTCATGTCAGTTGACATACACTGAAGGCAAACAACAACATGATTACAACTGAATCCTCAGCTTTATCATATTGTGAAATACTGTCTTTATTAGTTTTTTAAGTTGTTTATGTGTGGTTAGATACAATTTGTAACAATTTCCATCGTTGTCAGTAGTCTTATTCATGTGGCTGCAAGTTCAGTTAGACTGCGTGTATTGCTTTTGTATATACAGGTAGTGCTGTATCGCAGCACAACTAGTTTGATGAAATCTTTGGACGCAGCCCTATTGCAATATCCATCCGTCCATTGCATCCATTTGTTCCATATTGCCATATGCCAGTGCTTTTTCTGATGGCAGCACGATTGTGATTGAGAAAACAAGCCTGTGTCTCCACTGCCTTAATTTGCATGTATGAAGTGCAGTGGGAAAGATGGAACGTTTATTTGTGACCTTTGGTAAGATCAGACAATCCATACTCAAAGAATGAATGAAAGTTCATATCCACTAACCCATTAATAATCTTATACACTACAATCAAATCAAACACAATATGACAATGAGTTTGGGATTGAAGATTAAGTTTGGCTAAATGTTTGCTATATAAGTACGCAGAGAATCCTGGCAGTCTACGAGTCGATCAGTGTTGCACTCTTATTCTATGTCTAATTTTAAAAAGGGTACGGTACAATACAATACATCCCGATTTACAATAACAGCTGCAGCTGTAACAAAGCGCTTTACCATACCTCAGTTTCTTACGCTAATCCTGGTCTAACAAAAACTTTATATAATTTCAGCCCCCCCCCCCCAAAAAAAACAATGTTATGGTTGTGGAAATGAGCTGAAATAAGATTAACCTTTAGGATGACCCCCCACCCCCCTACAATTATCGAACAATGGTGAGAAAACTTGACACTTTCAGGGAATTCTAACACCAAGTCACAAACTACATTATTTATTACCTGTGTCCCATTTTTGGTTGGCATAGCCTTAATGCGCTAATAAGCATTTTTCTAACCCTAACCCTATTTCCAACTCCCACTGATAAACTGCATCCAACTCAGACTTTATTCAGTCACTTACATCAGGAAATGACTAAAATAACCGAAGAAATTGGCATCACCCGCAGGGAATATATCACAAAGAAACTGCAGCACTAAATCTAAATCATTAATAAACGTAAAACACTTATAGCCAAGAAGGGACCCTTGAGGCACACTAATTTTGAATTTCCAACTGCCACCACCTTTTTCCGCCCAAAAGCCAAACCCTGTACCTCAAACTAACCCAAATCTATTCCAAGTTTGCCAGCAATGCCACATGATGCAAATGTATGCAGGAGTTGAACATGAGACACACTATCAAACACTTTACGAAAGTCTACACGAGTTAAATGTATCAACACATGTGGCGCCACCACCAAGAGCATTGCATTGGTCCAATTATTCGTCGTATCGAAAACCTGGGAAACAGTTGACTTCTGTAGATTTGCGAAATTGGTACCGACCATTTCCTAATAGCTAAGTAGTCTAAAAAAAGGGTTCAAGGGAATCAACATCAATAGATTCCAGAATTTGACTTGCTGCACAAAATAAGCTCACCAGATGTTAATTCTCAATATTTGACGGAAGCTCTTCTTGCAATCATATCTGTAAACTTATTTGCGACATTCACTCGATTTGTCCTTCCCTCCCATAGATTGCACTGGATTATCGTTCCGAATGGGATCGCGATCTGATGACGTCGACTGGGTGGAAGTGGAGCAGGCTGTGCAGGTGAACCTAACGATTTAGCAGGCGATAATTTTATCAGCAGTTACTGCAGTGTACCTCTACAATTTAAGTACCTGTACTAACTAAATACAGTACTTTGCGTATGTGCGCGCGCGAACACGAAATGGTGGGTGACGTCACGTGACAAACGTGTCGCGTTCAGACGCAACACGTCCATCGTCAAGGTGGAACGCGTCAAATTACACAGATGTAGTGTTTTACTTGCTTTCTTGACGAGGCGGTGACATGGTTTTTTCTTTCAAAAGATTTCACCTTGAAAGGGCTCATTAAACAGGAGGCGTTGCTTCTCAAATCTTTTCCTTGAAAACAAAAATGAGTAGCAGCCTGAGGGATCGGTCTACTCACTCCAACAACGATGACGTGAGTAATTCACACACATGCGCGTGAACCCTTATGGATTTTTTTGACCCCCATTATAATTTTACTTACATTTCAACTTATGCTTAAACATAAGCAAAACTTCATTTCTAAAGCAACAGATTAGTTCACAGTTGCATTTAAAGCATGACGAAATTGGACTCGTGGTCGTGAGGTAACCTGCAGGTTGCAGCACATGATTCACGTGCACAATTGATGACACCCAAAACAGTATCAACATGTCTGTCTTGTTAGGGGGATTATGTGCACTTTTATTGGTGCAGTGCTGTTTTACACCACTGAAAAACCAACAACCATGATAAACCTATAAAGTAGTTGAACGGGTGTCATGTAAAACAGTATTATCTTTTTGATGGCAGATATTTTTTCTCTCCGTCTCCAATGTGGATGATGATTATTTTTTCATTTATTTTTTGGGTGTTATTGTTTGTTAGTCCAGTGTTTGATTCGTGTAATTATTTTGTTTCTCTTGTTGTCAGTCCCCAATTGAACCCAAATATCTGCGGTGCAGCAACTTGAACATGCCCCTGCTCGCCACTGAATTCTTCAAAAGTGAATTACAGTTGTACCTTGATGGCTTAACATCCGAGTAAGTAAGACAAAACAAACGAGTCAAGTCATTCATCGGATGGAAAGACGATCATTTTGGGCTAACACCTGCTAATTCCTACTTGCAGAACGTGGGACTTAATAGAATATGGTCATTTTGATCGCAATGCTTTCATGGTGCTATTGAAAATGTGGCAAAGCATCCTTTACAAAATCTCCCAAGAGGTGCTGAGTGTTGTGTTGCCTCAGGTGGAAGAGCATACCCAGATCCTAGTGTAAGTCCAATGCCTCTACGCACACCCAGTACAAACGAATGTGGAGAGAAGCAATCAAATGTGTGCAATTCTGTCTCCTCCCCTTCATAGGAATGGTTGTGACTCTCCACAACAGGCGCTCAACTACTCCTGCGTGACCGTGGATGATATCCACGCATGCATTTGGGACTCACTTCTGTTGGCTCTCAAAGACACAATCAACGCCGGAGAGATTAGGTCTCCATGCGGCGATCACCTGTTGGAGTTGGTCGCAGCCAAAGTGTCCAAGACTGTGAACACCGCACTGTCCGAAATGTCATTGCAGCTCGACTCGGCTCCACACCTCGACGTGCCTCATCAGGTGTCTGAAATTGGCGAAATAGCTTTGCAATCAATCTCAGTACTCAGGGATTGCCTGGAAAACATGAGGATGGCGGGTCGATATGGAATCGAAGAGGACTGCGCAGGCAGCGAGTCATCGGAAGACGCAGCGAACGTCTTGGTGGCTCCTCTTCCCACTCCTGTACAAACGTGCGAGAAGGCGGCAACGCACATTCACGCTCAGACTCCCACTGAGGTTCACGCAAAGACAGGAAACACGTGCCTTCACCCGCCAGCAGAAACATGGACAAAGAAAGAAAACATATTTTGTACTGTGTTCTTGTGGAAGCTGATGGACCATATTGCCGCCTCGAATGCCAAGTCGGTGCTGGAGATGGACATTGACTGGATGCTAGCACAGCTAAAGAGCACCGTGGTGGAAACACGCCCCAACCACCCGCAGAACATTGGCGACTTCCACATTGACATTTACAAGGACCTCTGTCAGGAATTTGGTTCGAAGGAGCGCCTGTATTTTTCTATGGTGTGCTGCCAACTTGTGTTTGTAGAAGCCCTTGCACGGGCTTTGAAAAACCATCTCCAGGCACCCAAAAAGAAGGACTTTTTTACGGTAGTTAAGGGTTTTTTTAGGAAAAGGACTGCAAAAGTCTCTCTGGCCTGTGAGCATGGACGGGCGAGGTTGCTGGCTTCTACCAATAGCAGGAAACTCTGACAAAAGACCAAGACTGAAGGATTCTAAATTGTGCTTCCTGTGAGAAAACCAAAGAACAGAAATGTTTATCAGTGTAGGCTGGGGTCACTTTATTGCTTCAGCAGCTAAATCCATAAATACTTTGTCAGATCAGACTTTGAAAACTGCTAAAGATTAGAGTTGTCTCTAACCTTGAGGACTGACACCCTGCCTGCTAAAATCTCCTGGTGATGCCTCCTAAAAGGCCAACTGTCAGAGTGCAGGTGCAAGGATGCAGTGTAGGGCGGTTGCAGGGCCAGCACAGGGTTGCTCAGGATCAGTCTCGCCCGCTTGCTCGGTAGCAGTGTGGTAGACGCACTTTACATAGACAAATAAAAACCACACACGCTCTTCTTAATCAAGAATTTTCACAACATTGGATGGACTTGGAGCACCAAGAAAACTATTCAGCCTCATCATCCAGTCCATGTGAGAGTCCTTGTAGTCGCGTGATGGCACCGCTGTGGGTCGGCGCGTTGGTGAAAACCGTCCCCACAAACTGAGGCGTTCCTCTCAGAATGTGTCGGATAACCGTGCATGAGCCCGACATCTCGATGCGGAAGCCAGAATGCCGTGGCTCGTCTCCTGTTTGACCTGAACTTGAACGAAGCGGGGATGCAAAGAACTGCGGGGAAAACACAAAGACAGCAATTACCAATTACTCTCAATAAAAACGAGTAGGTTAAGAAATTGATCCCCGTACCATGATGCTATTCACTGCCAGTGCATGTGAACAACAATTAGGTAAGAACAGTATTTAGCCCTCATAATGCTAAATATACTTATCAGCCATAATAAGAAGTCGAACAATTCAGTCTTTACAAAGATACGCAGTTGTGATGCACTCATTCACAGGTATCTCTTAAACAATACAGTGGCCTGGAACAGCACTGCATCATATTGATATGTTGATCCTCCCAGGCATCTTGATTAGATAATAAAAATGATTTGTCAGTTTTTGGAAATTCAGATTTAGACATTTCCTTAGCTTGCGCAAGTGTACCAGATGAAGTGTCAATATAGTTGCAAAACTGAATGCGGCGAAAGAACTCACAGCTTCTCCTGTTGTCGGATCGATAAAGTCAGCCCAGTAGCCTGCGGTCCACAGTGCAAAACACATCTCCTTGGCACCGCTCACAAACTGCAGTGAGGAAGAAGCACAGTGGAAATCGCCTCAATACGTCTCACAGATACAAACATTGACATCAAATACATAACACAGTGGAACCTCTAAGTTTGAACGCAACTTGCTCCAGAATGTGTTGATCCTATTTGGAAATGATTTCTCCCCCTCAAAAAAATAAAAGGGAATAATCTTCCTAGGGTGAAGCTCACCATCATAGATGCTAGATAGATGCAGACGGTGATGATGTGTGCGGTAATGCTAGAAAGCATGAAATCGGGCAAGATGGCAATTTTAAACGGGTTAAGTCGTATGACCGTCTGCCTCAGAATTCAAGAGTTTAGGGCTCGAAGCTCCATGTCAGCTTCCTCCCAGATCCCCAAAACCAGAGTCCTACACTAAGCCTTTTGGGTTGTGGCCAGGTCGGGCCACCGTGAGACATGTTCTGGTGGCTTTGCTAGAACCAGCGCTGGCACTCTATTTTCATGATATGATACAATACGTTTCAAAGATTATTTTGTATTATGCCAGCCTGTCAGTAAATATGACTTAATTTTTTTTTTTACATGTTTTGTTCTTTTTTGCTGTAAAAAGTCGAACTGAACATTTGACATTTGATGGCTTTTACATCGCGTTCAAGCCCTTCCTGATCGAATTATTTTACCTGATGTGTGCAGCTCGGTAGAAAGACCAATGATGCTTGACGAATTCAATTATACAAACCTCAAAATACTGAATATCAAATATGTAAAAAGCAAAAATGTTTGGATTTCTTCGTATTAACTTGTGAAATGTGTACTGGCCCGCTCAGTCCAGCATCAGTGAACTTCGGTGGCCCGTCACAGTCACGTAGTGACACCGAAAACAATGTTAATGTCAAACTCGACCCAAAAAATGCATGTTAGCTTGACTGAGGACCAAATTATCCATCGGTGTGAATGTGAATGCTAGTTTGTCGATAAGTGGATGGCAACCTGTCCAGGGTTTACCACGCCCCTTGCCCAAAGTCAGCTAGGAAAGGCACCAACTAAGCCATGACCCGAATGAGGACCACAGGCTCAGCTTTTGAGGTTCCACTTCACACTTAAGACTCACTTTGCTGAGTAACTGCTCTTTGTCTAGCTCCGCCCCCTTGCAGCGACCGCTCCTCTGTGAGACCGTCACAACTGTGATGGAAGTATTGGGCACTGTCGGGAACAAAAGCTCCAAATCTGACAACACAAATATTCTATAGTTAGCTTTATGTACCAGCACTTCATGTTAACTATTTTGGGAAAACGTAAATCAAAAGAGCACTCACCTTTCCTTAACAGCTCAGGACAGGAACTTATGAGCAATCAGTCTCTGTTTGATTGAAGTACTGCTCAGCTTTGTGGACGCGCTTGGATATGGGGCCCAGTTTCCCCTGATGAGCAGCACAAGCAGATCATAGTTTAAATGTGAGTGCTGATTTAATTAAACAAAACTGTTTCAGAACTTGTGAGGAATAATGACCTCTCATTCACTAGATACGCCCGGCAATTCTTAGGGGACTCGTCGGGTTCTGCCATGCGAGCAATTTACACACCCCAAAAAAGGTTTACTGTACGCTTGTTGTAACGAGCAAATGCAAACCGTAAATATGCAGTTCACTGTATTACCATTTGGGCGAGGAGGCAAAATGTGCCCAAATGTTGATCAATTTTTGGATAATTAAAAAAAATAAAAATGTTGGCAATATTTTATATGACATATTTCATAGACCCTTCCCCTTATTCCCTGTACAAAGAAATGCATAGTGGTGGTTACACCCGTTGCATTATTTGAAAAATCAAAATGCTAATTACAAATTCATCTTAAAAAAATCCAAGGAAAACATGCCAATGTTGTTTATTGGGTCTGTGATGTTTTCAAACGTTTGAATGACAGATTTAAGAACTGTGTCTATGTTTAAGGGGAATTTTGGAAAATGGAATTTACTGTGACTGGATTAAGAGTTCCCATTTCTCACCCATGGTTGAGTGTAATAGGATGCAGCTCAGTCATGATACCAATTGGGAGAAGCGCCATAGAAAATGGATGGACCGATAATTTAATTTAAGGTTGACTCAGGATGCACGAACATTGGGATAATTGCTGTAAAATCAAAATGTTAGAACTTGCTTAACTCTTATTAAACACCAGGACAACTCTCATTATACAACAGGACTGACGTTAATGATTCCAACCTGAAATTCATTGACAAACTGGGCTAGGATGAACTGTTGTCTCTCTGAGCTGCACGGGGCTGTTAGTACATCAGGCACAGTCCTGTCGACTGGAGATTTCTTCTCTTCCAAGCCGTCCAGATGGCTGTCAAATCCGGCATTGCCTGGTAACTGGAAGCGTGTGTCCTGAGGTCCAAAAGGTCCCATGTTCTCATCGGGCCAGACAGTCCTAGGGCCTGCAGAGGACACATGAGTTAAAACCTTTAGCCGTTGTTTGTTAAAATAATTCGCAGGATGACACGAAACTACCAAAGCAATTGTTTTTACTGTCAATTTACTTTTGGTACTTGGAGTCACAAATATTTTACACATTGTAAAAGTAGTATAAACGCAAAGTGCAACATTTGAAAGCATACCTGATTCTGTGTGTGTGACAGATACGTAAGGTCCATCTGGGTTTGCAGTAGAGAACGTTCTGACTCTACCCAACTTCAGAGCCGCTAAAATTTGCCGACCGAGAGTCTGAGAACGGACCAGTCGGCCTCCACCACACAAGACCTATCGTACACAAAGACTCACTGTCAGGGTGACTTCATCGGATAAAACCCCTACTCCATTAGGCATTCTTTGCTGACGGCTCACTTCCTATTTATTCTTTAAATATACATTATTTTGCAACGACTACTATACACATTAGCTAACCAGATAGTAGTTAATACATCTACTACAAGATACAAATGTGTCACTTACTGTGCTGGGCATCGCCGAGAGTTGACTTTTGGCTTCTTTATAAACCGTCTGATCTGTTCGAAAGCATAAACGAAAGTATTACATCGGATTCCCAAATCGTTTATTATGTGAAAGTTGTAGCTATCTGGACATGCTAGCTAAGTTTTGTTACCACACACTCACAAACTAGCTGACGCAATGTTATGGTTACGTATGTACTTCATTTGGCACAAGCGAAAACAACAGCAAGACAAAATTTACATTGGAATAGTGTTACAACATCGACCGACACCGTCTAATGGCGTTTGGCATTTGGCATTTGGCAAAACAGAAGGTGAATTAGCTGATCTTGTTTTGACACTTTCTACTTTAATTGACAAATTACATCTTTCATTAACAGGCGCGATCCCGAAACACAATTTTTAAATGGCGTGCAACACACAATCGCACACCGGCATAAATTCATATTGTAAGTACACGACGTTCTTACCAGGCAAATACGTCTTATCGTTCGCAAAATAACTACGGAAAGTGATTTAGGACATGTTGCGCACGCGCCGTTTCATCAGCATCATCCGTAAAACTCACCACAAGATGGCAGCAAAGAAAATATAATGCCCACGCTTGTTTACTCAAGCCTTCAATTGCACAGTCGTTTCCGTTCAGAATTAACGTCTTGCAACGAGAGACGTACACATGTATGGATGGCACACATGTATGGATAGCGTAATGTGAATAATAGTCGTCGTTCTGATGCCATTCCATGCCAAATCCTGATATGACCTAATTTGTCCTTTTAAATTGTACACTTGTGTGAGTACCGTGTGTGTGTGTTTGTGAGTGTGGTGGGAAAGGGGGGGGGGGGGGGGGGGGCGTGTGTGTGTGTGTGTGTGTGTGCGCGCGCGCGCGCGCGTGTGCGTATGTTCACGTGATTGTGCACGCGTGTGCGTGTGTGTGTGTGTGTGTGTGTGTGCGTGTACTTGGAAAGTCGAAACCTTGATACGCACTGCTCTTTACACCCCTGCCCCCCCCAATTCCCATACCTATGTTAGGCCCTTCCTCTGTTGCCATCATGTGGAACGGTCATAATATGCGACCGCTACATGGGGAAGGGCAGGGGTTTCATGAACCGGGTTAGAAAAATAGCCACCAAGATAACTCATACTTCATACGAATTCAGATTGACACTGTGCCAAAGCTAACAGGTAATTATCACATATCTATCTATCTATCTATCTATCTATCTATCTATCTATCTATCTATCTATCTATCTATCTATCTATCTATCTATCTATCTATCTATCTATCTATCTATCTATCTACAGTGGGGCAAATAAGTATTTAGCCAACCACCAATTGCGCAAGTTCTCCTACTTGAAAAGATTAGAGAGGCCTGTAATTGTCAACATGGGTAAAGCTCAACCATGAGAGACAGAATGTGGGGGGAAAAAATTAGAAAATTACTTTGTTTGATTTTTAAAGAATTTATTTGCAAATCATGGTGGAAAATAAGTATTTGGTCAATACCAAAAGTTCATCTCAATACTTTGTTATGTACCCTTTGTTGGCAATAACGGAGGCCAAACGTTTTCTGTAACTCTTCACAAGCTTTTCAGACACTGTTGCTGGTATTTCGGCCCATTCCTCCATGCAGATCTCCTCTAGAGCAGTGATGTTTTGGGGCTGTCGTTGGGCAACACGGACTTTCAACTCCCTCCACAGATTTTCTATGGGGTTTAGATCTGGAGACTGGCTAGGCCACTCCAGGACCTTGAAATGCTTCTTACGAAGCCACTCCTTTGTTGCCCTGGCTGTGTGTTTGGGATCATTGTCATGCTGAAAGACCCACCCACGTCTCATCTTCAATGCCCTTGCTGATGGAAGGAGATTTTCACTCAAAATCTCTCGATACATGGCCCCATTCATTCTTTCCTTTACACAGATCAGTCGTCCTGGTCCCTTTGCAGAAAAACAGCCCCAAAGCATGATGTTTCCATCCCCATGCTTCACAGTGGGTATGGTGTTCTTCGGATGCAATTCAGTACAGTATTCTTTCTCCTCCAAACGCGAGAACCTGCGTTTCTACCAAAAAGTTCTATTTTGGTTTCATCTGACCATAACACATTCTCCTAGTCCTCTTCTGGAGCATCCAAATGCTCTCTAGCGAACCGCAGACGGGCCTGGACGTGTACTGGCTTCAGCAGGGGGACACGTCTGGCAGTGCAGGATTTGAGTCCCTGGCGGCGCATTGTGTTACTGATTGTAGCCTTTGTTACTGCGGTCCCAGGTCTCTGTAGGTCATTCACTAGGTCCCCCCGTGTGGTTCTGGCATTTTTGCTCACCGTTCTTGTTATCATTTTGACGCCACGGGGTGAGATCTTCCATGGAGCCCCAGATCGAGGGAGACTATCAGTGGTCTTGTATGTCTTCCATTTTCTAATAATTGCTCCCACAGTTGATTTATTTACACCAAGCGTTTCACCTATTGCATATTCAGTCTTCCCAGCCTGGTGCAGGTCTACAATTTTGTCTCTTGTGTCCTTCAACAGCTCTTTGGTCTTGGCCATAGTGGAGTTTGGAGTGTGACTGACTGAGGTTGTAGACAGGTGTCTTTTATACCAATATTGAGTTAAAACAGGCGCCATTAATACAGGTAACGTGTGGAGCCTCGTTAGACCTCATTAGAAGAAGTTAGACCACTTTGACAGCCAGAAATCTTGCTTCTTTGTAGCTGACCAAATACTTATTTTCCACCATGATTTGCAAATAAATTCTTTAAAAATCAAACAATGTAATTTTCTGAGTTTTTTCCCCACATGCTGTCTCTCATGATTGAGCTTTACCCATGTTGACAATTACAGGCTTCTCTCATCTTTTCAAGTAGGAGAACTTGCACAATTGGTGGTTGACTAAATACTTATTTGCCCCACTGTATCGTATCGTATCTGGCAACCAATCTGTCCCCGCCTACTCTATCTATCTTCGGAAATCTACAATCTAAATACTATTTGCTATCTATCTATCTATCTATCTATCTATCTATCTATTATCTATCTATCTATCTATCTATCTATCTATCTATCTATCTATCTATCTATCTATCTATCTATCTATCTATTTAAGTTTAAAAACATTAAAAAGTTCACAAGCAGCCATTCTTTTCTAATACAATTCCTATTACCGTGTTTGTGCTGCAGTTGTACCGTGTGTGTTTGAAGGACGTATCCCGGACTGCCAGAAGGCAGGCTCTTGCATCGCCTCTGCAACTGACAACTTCTGTTTTGTTTTGTTTTTTGCTGAAAGCACTGTTATCAGTGCATTTTTTATACCAGGATCCTTGTATGGAATCAGAAGAGCCTCGCAGAGAGCGAATTCCACTAACTGCATCGATCATTCCAAGTATTTTATCTCAGTATCGTGAGTTGTGATCAATAAAAAAAATATTGCTGCCTTGCCTGCAGATTAAAGCTTTGTATTTGCTAACAGCATTAGCCTCCGATAGGTGGTACTTACTTGATTGTTCGGTGAAGTCAAAGCGGCAGGGGATTTGTGTTTATACTCAAAGTACTGTAGAGTATTTGAGCTACTGCCTCCATGACTTAAAATGCCTTCAATTTCTTTGAGTCTCTCGCTTTTTCCACTTTGGACTCTGCTTCTGCAAGTAGAAACAAGCATCAGAGACACCTCAAATAATGTAATTTTAATTTCAAAACTTATTTTAGTGAAACATAAGCTTGATCACAGATGATGCCAAAATTTATGGATTTGATCACACAACATGGAAACATAAAATTCATTCATTCAGGAATGAAGGAACCCTGAGTGTGAGTAACTCTAAATACACTCACTGTATGTGGAGGGAATACATATGTGTGTGTGTGTGCAAATTTTATTCAATATACAAATGGATGCTGATTGCTGATAACATGTTTCCAAGTTTTTTTTATTTTGTTTCTTTGCCGACCCCCTGAGATAACCTTGGCCACCCAAGGATAAAATTCTCGCTTCTGCATCCAGCCACAGTGCATACTCTCCGCCGAGCAAGGCGGTCGAGAAGACGACCAAAAGCTGCACTGAATGTGTGACATCCAGCCCACTGTTCGCCAGTGGAACAAAAGCTGGACTCGCCAATGGCCCAGCAATATATGGTGGATGAGGCTTGGCTCACTATTTCAATCTAAAACTAGTTGATTTCAGCAAGACATAATATGTCTCCTTTAATGTTGAATTTATTTTTGCCTCCATTGACATTAAACCTGCTTTTAAATTGCCTTCCATAGTGGGAGACGTTACTCTTAATATTGGACCATTCACAAAATAAAAAACTGTCCCCATCTGTTTCTGCTCTAGAAAGTTACAGATACTACTAACATTGCCCCAAATATGGCGATGACATCTGTGGCAGAAAGGATCCAAATGATGAAATATGACTGGAGGTGTTTGCACCTGACGCTCACACAGGGAAGTCCAAAATGCCCCGAGTACTATCAGAGCTGGTGAACTGTGCAATGCGGCCTTACCCTCAGTTAGAAGCCTGAGGGCAGTGGCCGCTAATGAGCTAGCAGTGCGTATGTGCACTCTACAATCATGCATATGCATCAAGGGCCTCCGGGGTTGTTATCGCAGTATCAGCACCAACAGACGGCTGCTAGGCCAGAGCACATTTATGGAAATATACAGTTAATTCTGTGCTCCAATTTCTGGTTTTCCTGAAAGACACTCCTCTATGCATCCATGTATTTTGAATGCAAACCAAAAAAGTGCTGTAAAAGTAGTTTCTCCCAGTCCTCATTAGCATTAGAAGGTGCAAATGTAAGCATTGAATACAAACACATACTGATAATATCTACTTCAATCATCCTTGTCGAACACTAAGACACACTTTTGGATGCTTCTGCGCTCTCCACTCTCTGAAGTACCCTCCAAATGAATCACATAATTACACACATAAAATACCTTGTCATTCCGCAAAGCAATATTTTCTTGTGTGAATCTTAAATGTGTACTGAGCCAGTGATCATTTAATGCAGGGGTCACCAACGTGGTGCCAGCAGGACCACATGCCAAAGGACCACAGAAGTAGCACGGGGGCTGTTCTGAAATACCTCAAGAATAATGGGACATTGTGATTTCTTAGGAATGTTGGATAGTACAAGTTATCATTTAAAGATTGTTAGGGAGGGGCCAGCCAGGCAGCCTCCTCAGCCAGGGTGCTCTGCACCTCACACCTGAGGCTGAGGAGGTTTCCTGGCCTGGTTTCCTGGCCGTTGGCAAAAAGAAAGTACAGATATACAGTAATCCCTCGTTTATCGCGGTTAATGGGGACCAAAACCACCCACGATAAACAAAAATCTGTGAAGTAGCGACCAATTAACATATATATATATATATATATATATATATATATATATATAAATTGCCCCACGTGGGCACACACACACACACACACACACACACACACACACAGGCCAGCGATCCCGCAGCGTGCAGCAGACGGGTTTATGATTAGTCAATTAAGGTTGTTTAGACAATTAAGGATGGAAGAGACCTGCTTTTGTTCTTATAAGTCTCCCCCCCCCCACACACACACACACGTGCGCGCGCACACGCACACACTAGCAGCATCGTAAACAACACTTAGACACTGATTAAAGATCAAAGAGTAACCCAGGTGATAAGACAGAAAGAAGATGCACAGCCAATCAACATGGCTTTATATCTTGTCAGCCCCCCCCCCCTCCCCCTCACCCCACATGTACTGCATATGTTGCTCTATGTGACTCACTGTTGTTTTGCTGACTTTCGCTGCTTCTCGCGGACCGTTTGTGGACTTTTTGCGGAATTCCCCCCAAAAAAATGTAAATAATTTTTTTATTTTTTTATTTTTTTAATGAATATGTTTGAAAAATCTGCGATGCATCGAAGCCGCGATAAACGAACCGCGAAATAGCGAGGGATCACTGTATTTGTGTTTTTGAGTTGTTCTGCAAAATCACAAGAAAGAACATGATTAACTATGAATAGCACATCAAAGAAGTTAATTTGAACTAATTTGTTATTTTAGATATGTGTATGAAACTACACATGAATCAGTAGAGTACTGTAGCTTTCAGCCTCAAAAAGGTTGGTGACCCCTCATTTAATGGTTAACCAAGCTGATTTGGGATCAATTCAAGTTTAAGAATTAGAATAGGAAGCGTAACAACCTCAAAAATGGCATCTGTCCCAGCACCGAAACACAAGAAAACCCATGCAGGTGTATGCTGTTTTTTTATTTTCGCAGGGAGGTAACTGACCAGCAGCAGTGGTTGAATTCTAGTGATTTTCTGCACTCTTATCCACTCACTGCTAAGCTCTCCTTCTTGCTGACACGTCACACCACAGTGAGGATAATTGCATCACAATAAGAGCAGAAGCCTTCAAGAAACATTTTCATGGACCATCTTCCATTCTCATGCAGTTCCACTTGACATACAATATGTGACAGTATCTGCGTTTGTGTGTTTGTGTGCAATTTGTCCGCAAAAGCAATGTATTGTGACATTTCTGAAGGCACTTAAAACCTTGCCACTGTCTTACAGCACTGTCTGGTTGGATTACAGGCCTGACAGGGAAAGTCCAACAAAGAGCTCAATAAGGAAAGAAAAGAAAAGAAAACACCATGACACCACTACAAGCTTGAAATGACAGCACAGTGGTGCCTTGAGGTACAAGTTTAATTAGTTTCACGACCATGTATCTCAAAACAATTTTATCTCAAATTCTCTTACCCCATTAAAAGGAATGGAAATGCCATTCATCTGTTCCAGCCTCCCCTACAAAAGGAAATGTTTGTTAAATCAGGAAAATAGCAGTCTATATTATTGTACTTTATAAAAACATCCATCCGTTATCCGAGCCACTTATCTTCACGAGGGTCGCGGACATGCTGGAACCTATCCCAGCAGTCTTCGGTCAGTAGGCGGGGTACACCCTGAACTGGTTGCCAGCTAATCGCACGACACACATAGACAAACCAACATTCACACTCACAACCACACCTAGGGACCAAGGGACACTATAGAGTGGTGGTGGGCAGGGTGTGGGGGATCCAGTAGGACTTTCCGTGCCCTTGTCTTGGTTCTTGCGGTGTGCAAGTCCTCAAGAGTGGTTGGGCTGGTACCAATGATTTTTGGTACCACCGTTGGAGTCAGATTTTTATCCTTTTTTGTGGTCCAAAACAGACTGTGATGGAAGAACACAGGACTGATTCGATGACTGCTGTGTAGAACTGTCTTAGCGGCTCATGTGGGAGGCTGTGCTTCCTCAACAGCCTCAGAAAGTACATCCTCTGCAGGGCCTTTTTCAGGATGGTGTTAATGTTGGCCTCCCACTTCATATCCTGAGGACACTGTGATTCACAGTAACTTGAAGTCCTCGACAATTGACACAGGGCAGTTAGATAGTGTGAGGAGCAGCTGTGGTGAATGATGTTTCCTGAAGTCCACAATCATCTCCACCATCTTGAGCATGTTCATCTACAGGTTGTCTTGGCTGCACCAGAGCGCCAGCTGCTCCATTTCTTGTCGGTACGCAGACTCGTCGCCGTCTTTGATGAGATTGATGACTGTCGTCTGCAAACTTGATGAGTTTGACGGGTGGGTGTGTTGAGGTGCAGTCATTTGTGTAGAGGGAGAATAGCAGCGGAGAGATGACGCATCCTTGGGGGGCCCCAGTGCTGATGGTGCGCGTTGATGATGTGCTTCGAAGCCTCACCTGTTTTGTCCTGCCCCCTCAGAAAGCTGAGGATTACTGGCAGACACACTGAGCTGGGGAAGCTTGGAGGTGAGGAGTTCCAGGATAACGGTGTTGAACCCAGAACTGAAGTCCACAAACAGGATACGTACTTGCATAGGTCCCTGTGCCGTCGAGGTGCTCCAGGATGAAGTCCCATGTTGACTGTGTCATCCACTGATGTGTTTGCCTCCTAGGCAACCCTCAGGGGGCCCTGCAGGGGTCTGGTGATGTTCTTTAGGTGGTCCAACATAAGACATTCGAAGGATTTCATGACTCCAGATGTCAGAGCGACAGGCTTATAATCGTTCAATTCCAATGGTGCAGGTTTCTTGGGGACTGGAATGATGGTGGACCGTTTGAAATAGGATAGGACCTCACACAGCTCCAGGGATCTGTTGAAGATCTGTGTGAAGACCAGGAGCCAGCTGGTCAGCGCAGACTTTAGGCAGGAAGGGGACACCTTATTCGGCCCGGCAGCCTTCATTATCTTCTGCTGCTTGAAGAGCTGTTTCACGTTCTGTTCGTGCATCACCAGGGCAGGGAATGGAGTCAGGGGTGTGAATAAGGTAGTTTCTGGTGGCGGTGGGCTGGTATGGGAAGTGCAGGGGTCCTTTTCGAAGGTGCAGAAAACCATGTTTAGATTGTCAACCAATCCCTTATTGTTCACTGCTTGGCGCAATGCTGTCCTGTAGTTTGTATTTGCTTTCACAGACACAGATGCAGAGTCGTGAGCACAGATGCAGAGTCGTGAGCAGCAAACTGTTTTTTCGGCCTCTCTGCATAGCTTCTCTTTGCAATGTTAATTTCCTTTGTCAATTGGTTTCCTGCATGCTTGTACAGTGCCCGATCTGCACTTCTAAAGGTGACCTTGTTCGCTTTTCTAAGTTGCCTGAGTTTGGCAGTGAACAATGGCTTATTATTGTTGAAGGTGCGGAAGGACTTTGATAATACCGTACACTCACGTCCTCACAGAAACTGATGTATGATGTTACAGTGTCTGTGCATTCGTCTGAACATGGGAGCAAACCAGAGTACTTGGGGAAAACCCACACAGGCATGGTGAGAACATGCAAACTCCGCACAGGAAGACCGGGCCCGAATAAAATCCACGACCTTTGAACTGTGAGGCCAACGTGCTAATCAGTGGACCACTGTGCCGCCTTATAAAAACATATTCATACGGTAAAATTAGTTGAAATGCTTTTCATCCCTTCCGGCACACCCACCCAAAAATAATACAAGAAGGTAAAGAAGAAATTAAACAAATAAACTGTTTAGTATATAAGCATAGTAAAATGTAATACAAAAGGATATAAAGATTTCAACTGTTTTTTAAAATCTGTAATTCCTGTATATTGGGACAAGAAGAATACCAACAACTAACTGTGGTCGATGTATATCTCGTTAGTCTTCGTGTGAGTGCCAGAGCGTGAGTTTTGGCTTATATTTGTGTGTTGTAATGCTCAAAAAACAGGTGACAGTGTATCACTCAAGCAGCGGCATATCTGAGGTTCATTCGTTACTCAAATTTTGCCTTGCAACACAAACCCTCCACCCCCCAAAAAATTACCAAGGTGTGTGTGTGTGTGTGTGTGAATGTGTGTGTGAGTGTGTGTGTGTGATTAAATATTGTGATGATATCATCTTGGCAGTCACTTTCTGACACCCTGCCCTACTGCATACACAAGTGCTAATAGAACATGAGAGGTGTGTGCACTGGTCCAATAGACCAATAAAGTGTGCGCATGAAACATGCCTGTACACGAACACAAAGGAGGAAAAACAATTTAAAAAGAGCCTGCAGAAAAAAACGGCTCTTGGAATTCCACAGGAAGATGTATTAATGTTAGCAGACAGCTGGAGAAGCTCCAAAATGGAGAGTCATAGTGCATCATGCCCTCGGGGCTGATTCAACTCCTCACGCTTGGCTTAAACGCAGCGGTATGATACCACACTGAGGGGCAAAAACACCTTTGAGTACAGTACCATAATCAGAAGGCCATGGGTTGCATGATACAGAGACACAAAAATAGATACATCGGTACAGTTCAACAGAACACAGAAGAATGACCTTTTGTCTCTGCGCTCAACTCTCTGACATTAATTACTAGCATAGTAAATGTTATTCATCAACAACAAGAAAAAGCAGGAAGCCGAAGAAGAGCTGAAAGATCTCATTTGTGGCGTGCTGTTTGTTGCTTCAGTACAAATACAGCCACATTGTATTCGTGTCATTTGAAAAATGTTAATAGACAGATGGTAAAAAAACCCACATTAAAGCAGAATTGGGCACTTGGCCAGTGTTAATTAACAGATCAATTGAAGCTGCTCACCTCACACAAGCAGAGTGAGTAAAGGCTATGAGTATCTTGTGTTTGCAGCAGCTGCGCAGCCAGACAAGGTGAGAGGAACTGACCTCTTGCCGTCAGACAGGACCAACTACCCGACCAGCAATGACCTAATTTGGAGTGTTATCTCTTATCTGGTCACGTTAACGTCAGCAGTCCATGTGCTCTTTTAATCGCCCTGCAGCTGTTTGTCATGACAGGTGGCAAGAACATCACCACTCAACTGGTATGTGCAACGATGCTGGTCTGTGTTCTTTTTACAATTTTTCTTCTTTTGGTGCAGAGTATGCCCCGTGTGGGCTGGATACTCATTCATAATTGACAAGACTCGCACACTAAGACTTCGCTAATGTACGACGTGGGAATTCTCATGAATAGCATCACTTGGAACTATTGGGACTGGCCAACCCTGCCAAAATCTCTTCTAAGTACTCCATGTCGCATGGATATATTTGGCCAAGTAAATTTTTTAAAAAGCAGTCAATACAATATTATGTATTAGATATAATTTTAAAAAAAATCCATAAATGTGTAATGTTATGACACACCTCTAAAGGGGTACCTCAGCCGGTCCACCTAGAGGTCTTGATGAGGAAACAGAGCAATATTTTTGTTAAGTTTGATAAATATCTGGTTGTCCCATCTTTTATCAGAATCCGAATCCGAATCATCTTTATTGGCCAAGTATGTAGGACACACAAGGAATTTGTCTCTGGTAGAACAGGGCATCATCAATAACAAGCAACTACGATAAACAAGGACATGACAAATAGGTATGGAGAGAAATTCCATAATGTAAGGGTACCGTTGTGCGGTAGTATCACCCAATGACAGCTGTGAGACATGTGCAAAGTATCAAGCAGAGCTAAAGTGATCAGTGGCAGAATACAATACTGTAACCATTGTGTAGTTGATGCAGATTATCATTGCACCATTTTAAAGTGACCAGTAGCAGCATTTGTAGAGCAAGTTTCAGTGTGCAATTGTGCAGAAGTCCTCGAGCGCTTTAGTGTCTGGTGCTGTGGAATAGAGATCAGTGACAATGGTTCAAGTAAGTACAGAGCTGGAGCTACAATAACTGTAACGGGATGCTGTTCCACAGGGGTGTGCAAAAACGCGAAGAGCCACTGTACAGGTAGATTTGGTTTACTGTTTCGGGAGTTAATGGCGAGAGGGAAGAAGCTGTTTGAATGTCTGCTGGATTTGGTGCGCATGGATAGGTAGCGCTTGCCTGAGGGGAGTAGCTGGCAAAGGTGGTGGGCAGGGTGCGGGAGGTCCAGTAGGATTTTCCGTGCTCTTGTCTTGGTTCTTGCGGTGTGCAAGTCCTCAATAGTGGGTAGGGTGGTGCCAATGATTTTTTCAGCAGTCCCAACTGTCCGTTGCAGTCGGATTTTGTCCTTTTTTGCCACGGCCCCAAACCAAACCGTGATGGAAGAACACAGGATTCATTCGATGACTGCTGTGTAGATTATTATTATTATTGCGTCTTATCACCAGCACATGGATCTAAAACGTATCAAGTATACATATCAACCCCCAAAATGCAAATCCTGCACAAACCCTGCAAACCCTGCCACAGTTTAATACACGGTACTAACTTACCCTAACCACCACCATATATTTTGGAATGGCAGAACCCAGGGTCAACGATAGGTATAGGTTACATTAATAGTGGAACAAGCTGATTTGTTTTTATTTTGCTTAAATTTGTTTTTAAATTTAATATCACAAAAAGTGAGAGCAATTCCATGTATCCTGTCTCCCATTTTACATAGGTGTTATAATCTGTTGTTGAAATATTTTTGTCCATACTGTGAATCTAGAAAGCCATGATTATGCATATCATGTTCGGGATCATCGGATACGAGCCAATTATTTAATTGTTTCTTGTCATAAACAAAAAATAGCTTTAACGTGCATTATGTTTTACCATTTGAACAGGAATGAGCAATTTCAAGCTGAATTCACCATTTTACACTGAAATCTAAGTTGACTGCTTGGGGTTGCATGTCATTGCAACCCTGCTAAAAATCAGCCTACCAAACTGTTTTTATTCTTTGGGCAAGTCTGTCTCCCCTTATTTCTCCCAGTATTGATTCGTGAACGTTTCTATATGGTTTAAAAAAAACTAGCAGTTGGATTGGCTCAATCAATAGCTACCTTTTTGCTTTCAGTCAAATCAATAAGCTTATCCACTCGAATCTTCCGCCAACCCAGCAGCCATGTGCAATTTGGCCATACATCATCTGTTGCAGAGAAAATGTCAAAATACACAATACCTGTATGTCCAACTTGCAGGAAGAATCCTAAATTAAATTTAGATATTTGAGAGAAGCCATGATGAATGCCAGAAATGCTGACGTGACAGCTGGCCTTGCAGTTTGACTGACAGCTGCAGAACGCACTCATTGTGATGAGAGCAGGAGATAAACCCGAAAGCAAAGATGCACAATGGCCAGGTCATTCCACAAAGATACCCTCAAGGTCAGAGAAGCTTTCAGTCTTGGTTCCACTGGTGGGCTCTGTATTTACCATCAACTAACCCATGACCAGACAGTGCATATTGTACATACTACAAAGTATACACAAAACAATCAAAAATCAAAATGTCATGATACCCATTGTCACAGCTCTCTGTGGATCACAGTACAGTCCTCCTACACTGCAAACTGCAACAAAAATACTAAACATATTGTTGATGTGCATTCTATACTGTATATCTACAGAGCAAAATGATACATTTCCAAAACTATGGCATGCATTGACAACGGCAGCAAATACGATACTGTAGAGTTCACCACAGCGGCAGCCCCCATCACCCTCAGGTAAACTGGCTTGGACAGCAGATTCTCAAGCATTCATCACTTGCATTTTTAGCATGTGCTATTTTAAAATTTATTTTATTTGTAAATATTACCCTTTTTGAAACAGTAGAAACAAGACGATCACTCAATTCCATCTAAGTTAGAATTCATTTATGTTTTTAAGTTATGCATTCCCAAAAACCAGTACAGTATAGTTCAATGTAATCAAAAATGAATTTTGATTACATAACAAGTTCCACCAACTTGACATTGATAATCTAGTAGTACTTTTTGTAAAACTTTGAGTATTGTGTACTTAATCTATTCAATTATTTTGAACATTCAGGTTTAGCGTGAGAGAACATTTGAAAATTGCATTCTTACTGATGAAATGTGCTTCTCCCAGACATATTGGTACAACTGTTTGCTATACACTGTGGCCTTTTTGTCATATGGAGACAGAATGTAACATGATAACGCCGCAGGGATATCAATGTATTCAAGTAGATAGACACTCAACCATTCGCACCCACATCCACACCGTCACTGAGTGGGAACCGATCCCGCGCTGTCAGTACACCATCAGCGACTGACCAAATCTTGTTATTTTTAAATAGTTACAGAATTTTTGCATCTTACATTTTACAGAGAAATGTGCTGAAATATTGGGTAATCATCCTGAGTAACACAACATAACATGACATAACATAACATACTTGGCACCCTTCAGCACATCCTGATAAAAAGATCCTGAAATGTGAACGTGTGGAATGCCATTATCTCTGGCTGATAGCGGAACCTTGAATAGTGCATGTTGGAACCTTTCCTCTCCTTTTTTCAAATTATTCTGCAGTTAGTTTCTTTCACACCATCACAACAATTATTCCTTTGTGCGCCCTCAGACAGTGTTAAAAACGCTCAAGGGCAAGTGGCATCGAATAGAGACATTAACAAGCTCATAGCCTTGCTGAAAGGAGCCCACAGATTGATTTAATTCACTTCCGTTCAGTGAAATTCAAATCCTCATACATAGAACCACCAACAAGAACTTAAATGGCACCCAGACATTATGAATTATGTGAGAGATCGGTATCATTCCATCCATGTCCTGTAGGCGGCGGTAATGCACATTAAATTGCACAATTTTTCAATGCTGCTGCTGTGGCTGTTGAGCAACCTCCAACTGGGTCCCAAAGCCCCTCCTAAAGCCGCAGCGACCCGGGTACCTGCAGACCCAGTTGTCAGCTGTTGACTGGGAACTGTTCGTAGCCCGAAGGCACGCCCAACACCGCTTGGAGGTCGTTCCCGAGTTGGGCCAATGCGGCTGCATTCGTTAGCTCTCGATCACACGTGGCCCCAATGGAGTCACGCTGTAATGAAAATATCTCAAAAATCCTTGATCAGCAGGTGTTTTCGGGTACTCACCAAAATTGAATGGCACGCATACATAATTCTCCTACTGGCTTCATGGCAACTTGTTATGCCGTAATCGTTAGCCTGCAGACTATCCATTGTGTTTTGCTAAATTACACACCAACAAATCAACCGAATATTTTCGACAAACATGTGAGAAAATGCCTTCCACAAAGCTGTTGATGGAGGCTTGGTTCCCAGTCTGTCCCTTTCCCGAAGTGGCTACTTTGCCAATAGACAGTCTTCCAAAACGCTCCATGGTTGGTTCATTGAATACGAGGTGAATGTGAATGTGCATTTGCTTGTACACATGCGCCGGGTACCCCGCTTTTCGCCAAAGTCATCTGGGGTAGCCTTCAGCACAGCCGAGACCCTCATGACGATAAGTGGTATAGAAAAAGGATGAAAGGTTAAAAGATTGCTATCGGGATTGTTTGTGACAAGAATGGCACAGAGAGACTTGGCCAAAAGCTCCACCATCAGCACTTGGCGTATCTTGAGTTAATGGGAAAAACATGAACCAGTTCCCTCGTGGATGCACTTGCCTCGACGGGTAAGCACTTTGATTCCAGCGAGAGTGCTCTCCTTTGTCCCCTGCTCAGGGCAACAAGGGAGACGCAGCAACATAACATTCAAGCATAATAAACCTCTGCCAGAATGTCTGCTCTGCTGCCTTGCACTTTTCCGCTAAACAGAAATAGAAAAACGATAACTTCAGGCATCTTCCGCCCCCTGACAAATGGAGGTGAGTCGCTGTTTGCCATTGACAGCTTGCTTATGAGCCTGACTCCATTACCCTGTGGCATTTTTTTTTCTGACCTTCCCCAAGATAACTGTGACCTCCCTGTCCTGCCTCGTGCCCCTTTTGATTGTCCGTGTGCATCGTCTATTACTGCTCGGTGCCTTTAGTGCCAGGACTTTATGTTAAAATCATTTTCTGGGGCTCAGGTTTCACATTGTATTTTTATCTCATGAGGAGCCATGCTAAAATTTTGGCCAATGTCAAGCTCGGATAATTAGCCGTTAAAATTGGAATTAGGATGCAATCGGACCGAGTAAAAAAATACACTGAAAATGATTGCATTTTTTTTATCTGTTTTTTCACCTGTCTTCATGCATGTCTTATACTAAACCTCAGCAAAATCGCCCAAAACATCATCTCAGCAAGCATCAATGGATCAACTTTGCACATTTTTTTTCCTTCTGTTTTGTGGTGCTTTTTTTTCTTTTAAGTTTTGTCAAGGAAAGGCAACATCTCAAAAGAACATCTACCCTCATGCGAGCAATTAAGCATGTTCATGTTACTTGAAACCTTTGACAGGCCACTTCATAAAGCAGACAGTTTGACCCAGGCATGGATGAATTCCATCCATCCATCCTTGTTCTGTGCCTTGAAACGCTATATTCAGTGATGGATGTGACACGCAAAAACCTTCTCATTTCTATGATTGTGGTGTTGTTTCTTTTCTGGAGGTGAAACACCATGACTGTGATTCAGCTCACATTGAAGGGAATACAGTCAAACCTCGGTTTTTGTCCATAATCTGTTCCGGAAGGCTGTTCGAAAAACGAAATTGTTCGAAAACCGAAACCACGCTCTTTTTAAAATAAAAATGTTTACTGAACACGTCTGCTCACAATGGAAAGCAACACGAGGAAGCGTCACTTTCTTGTGTAAGGAAGGCGAGAGGAGTCAAATGGTGCATTCAAGTTTGTTCGTGAACCGAAATTTGTTCGTCTTCCGAGGCATAAAAAACCCGAAATCTTTGGTCGAAAACCGAATTGGACAAGAACCGAGACGTTCGAAAACCGAGGTTTGACTGTATGTCGGAAGTGAAAAAGACCTTTGATCTTGTCAGATTCTTATGTGTTGACATCGCCGTGGCGGCAAAATCAGCCAGGCGCTACGATGCTTTGGCCATCAGTATATGCTACGGCAAATAGAAAAAGCGTGTGACAGTATGTGCTTCCAGCGCCCAAGAGTGTGAATGCCGCAAACAAATCAGACCTTCCCTACTAGTTCCATGCCAAGGTACATGTCATGTGTTTGTGAGTGTGTGTGTGTGTGTGTGTGTGTGTGTGTGTGTGTGTGTGTGTGTGTGTGTGTGTGTGTGTGTGTGTGTCCACAAGAATGATACAACAATTGGCAACAGATGAGGTACACGTCATTGTCTTTTCCCAGTATAATCAGAGGTGGCAAAAGTAGAAGCACAGATACCGTAATTCGTTGAAAATAACACAGATGGCCCTGTTTTCATTGGCAGGCCCTCAGCGTTAAAATGGGCACATCCTCGTTTTGGTGTCGGAGCAAGTCGAGCCTAGCGTGTTTGAGACAGCGATAGTGCTGATGCACAGTCCTGGATGCATGGCATTTGCCCACATCACAAACACGTCCGAATTCATAAACAGCAAGGGGAGATCTTGCAGTTTACCTGTACAAAACTGACTTTGCACATGGCAATCTCATGCACGACCCCAACGAATCAATTTCTGCTTTCACAGTGTAAATGTCTCAAGCACTATGAGCGCTTCGTCTGCCCTGATTTTGATGCAAATAAGGGGATCCGCTACTACTGGCAGGGAATCGGCTGAATTCCGTCTCACATCGCACAATAGTGCTAATGCCCCTTATGCTAATTTGAACCTGCGCAAAGTCTCGGAGAATATCGAAAGGAAGAACACTGATACGCACAGTTAGACTGCACACTGTGCTAAATTTGCGCTGGGCATGAAAAGCGAACAGTATATTATACGCAGCCCGAAAATCACCTTCAAAGGATGTTTTTTTTTCATACTCGTGTATCATGCCCAGACTAAATAAATGTAAGTTAATTTGACAGATTGTGATTTATTGAGTCCAGACACATATTTTTGGTTGGGAAAAGAAGTTCTCTTACCATAATGACAGGTTCAGCTGTTAACACTGAAGCCTTTGTCGGAGCTGTCACTGATTCCTGGTCAAGTCAGGCCAAATGTATTTATATTGCCCTAAATCAGAGTCTTAATGGGCTTCATATGCTCAGAGCCGACAAATATTAACAACATCCCCTTATCTTAACCCCTCAGGAGGACAAGAAAAAAACTTTAAAAAAACATCTGCCGTGGGGGGGGGGGGGGGGGGGGGGGGAATAAAAACAAAGTTGAGAAGGGGTCCCAGATGGGGGAATCCCCATTCCAAGAGAACTAGTCTGCAGCAGATGAGACTGGGCAACATTTAACACAACATGCTGCTGTACAATGTTACTTAGAATAGTGTAAGAGTAAATTTAAAAAGATGAAGAGCTGTAGGAAGATGCCTACAGAAAAGTGGGTCCTCCTCAAAGCCCCTGCTCGGTTGGTTAATGCTGAAATCTCCATAGCAGCGCCTCCGAGGAGGTAGTCCACCTATCATGACCTCGATCCCTTTCCAACCTGCGGAGGAGGGCTAGGAGAAAGAGAACATGTGGCAATCAAACAAGCCAACATATAGTTCAACTAAATGCAAGACTATACAAATAAGTCTGAAGTCAAGTTTTTAAATATTTCTACAGCGGTAGCAGCTCCAATTTTCAAATTTTGGGGTGAAGCATTCCAGAGCACTGGAGCCCGAAGGAAAAAATGTTGTGAACTTGCAGACTTTTTTAGGGGATCGTTACAAGACCAGTTTGTTGTGAACAATGGTTTCTGGACAGAACATAAGGGGTGACACATGAAGCAATCTTACGTGATCAAATGTGGTCTCACAAAACCAAAAGTGTGTGTGGTTTATTCATGCAGACTAGTTAGCCTCGACTCCTTATTTGATTGACAGTGTACCAAAACTTACAAAGTGACTCTTATCTTGCGCTCACTGTGCTAGCTTGGTGTGGGTTACAGTGCCTTATCAGACAGGAAAACTCATCACACATGATTGCTTGTTTAAAAGAAACAACCCCAAGAGTACTGATTGAACTCCTTTCCTTAACCCTCATGCAGTATTTTTAGCGGCTGCATGAAGGGTATTACGTCCTCGAGGATTGTCCCAAAAATGCCCCCCTTCCAATGTGCAACAACTTTTTTCACTTTTAATTTTTTTTCACTTTCAACCCCTCAAAATGTTCAGTGGGAATTGGCCAAGACATAGATATACATCCTATGCAAAATTTCAGCTTCGTGGAGTTATTTTTCACTGTTTTGTCTGTGGTGTCCATTTGTCCAACAGTCCAAAATCGTCCAAAGTGTCCGAAATGTCCAATTTTGGGATAATTACTGCATGGGGGTTAAAAAGGTACAATGTAAAAAAAAAACAAAAAAAACACATCGTTTATAATTTTGGGCTAAAACAGTCCTTTAAGTTGGAAAACTTTAAATTATTAACATTTATGGCAACAATGTTTGTTAGCACAACAAAGTGTTTTGCTCCAAAACAATTTGCTGAGTTGTTTTTATTTATTTCTTTAAGTTGGGGTACAATGCAAGGGACAATTTGTTCTGTAAGTCATATTAGTTTGTTGAAAATGCGGGGAAAGCCAATTATCACATGCGCAAAACTTTGTTGACATGAAATTTTCAGTTGAGCCAACTTTAATTTTTTTTTTTTTTTACAGTCTGGAGGTAAGAAAGACTGAACAAAGGAAAAATATTATTGTCAGCAAATTAAAGATAATCGTTTTCTTTTTTTTTAATGTGTCGTCATCCCGTGACTGTTGGAAAAAAAGTCCCAAACTTAAGGAATAGAATGTCCAGCTATCTTTTTTTGGTCAGAAAAATAACTTCTCAATTAAAGTACAATTAAAAAAACAACAACTTAATTTCAATAACAAAGGTTGAGTTAGTTGCTTCCCTCTAATGCAGATAAGATGAACTTTCTAAATAGCACCTCATCAGCTCCTCACAAAATAGCTTCAGGCTGCAGCGGCAAACAAGTGACACTGTTGCGATGAGCGCTGACACTTATTGCTGCATAATGAGGTCCCACAGAGCCATATTTCACATGTCAACTCCATGTGTGTCATTGCGGGCCTCCACTGTTGTGACACTCAGCACCGATGAATGATGCATCACCTCCTGTTATTTGCGATGGTCAGATTAATCTCGATGTTCAATCATTTGAAGGAATCATTTTGGTTGCATTATAGACGGCGGTGACCGGGTGAGGAACAATTTCCGAATTTTGCAAGGGGAATATGCCACTCCTCACTTTTACCTGTGGCTCACTGCAACATTTTAAAAGGAGGCAGTGAGAAGAAAAAACGTACTTTTCATTAAATCAGCAGAAAATCACAATGCGATGATACTCAGAAGACAGAAGAAAATGCAGGGCATGAGAAAATTCAACTTTTGAGATTGCTGACTCCTTCCAAATTCATCTGAAATCTAAAATCCATTGTTGGCCCACTTTTTCAGTCATTTTTGCCATCCCGACTATACACAGTATGTACTGCATGTTGAATGGCGAATTTATGTTTTCTTCCTATGAATGTCAGTGATCATGGAGTGTACAGGCAGTGACATCAGTGACAGTCCTGTCCACACGCATCAGCAGTATCACTGCCTCCGGCGGCCGACCACCATTTCGCCTCCAACCACCTGCTTGGCAACAACACCAGCCCGCATGGGGTCACTGTGTTTATGTGTCACAACGTGACGGCCGCTCATTATTTCTTTGGCTAATCTGCTAGAAAGCAGAAAGAGTCGAATCAGGTACTTCTGACAATTGTTGTGATATGACATCTCAGCGTAGATGACTGGAAAGCTTTGATAATGCCAATGTTGGGTAACTTCTAGTATACTTTATGGTACGTTTTCTCACAAAACTAAGTAAAGCAAAGTATCACAGCGGAAAGCCTTTTTATGTATTTCATTAACAGGGCGGAACGTATTAAAAAAAAAATCGTCAAGTCACTCCTTGGTCGTGAGATGATGTCACCAGTGAAAAATATGTCTTCTTTTTTGTTGGTTACAGTCCAATTGATAGCTGTGGTCTGACGTCTGCATTTTTGTGTGTGTTTATAATTGCAAGCACGCTGCCAGTGCATCATCATTTTTTCCATTTAAACGAGTGAATGGTGACCGTCAGAGGTAATGGTTGGAGGGGTTGTGCAGACTAGTCGACTTCTCCATTTTCATGTCAACGAGCTGTTTCTCACGTCTTTTTGGCATAAGGACGAGAAAGAGCCTCTTGCAACAACAAAATTAGTCTCTTGACCTGAATTGATTTCAACTGCCTTTTCATTTGGAATGCCCAGCTTTGGTAGGTCCTTGGCTGTCTTGAAAGGCGCTTATAAATAAAATGTATTATTATTATTATTAATGAGGGCGAATCAGTAAAGGTGAGAAAAAAAAAACCAGGCTCAAGCAGGCAGCCATTTTCCATGCTAGCATTGTAGGTGAGATGCAAATTTTCTAATGCACACCAAGGCAGCCTTGAGAATTTGTAAAGACCACAATTTCCCACAATGCAGCACCCGCCCGCTGCTCTGATGAGAACAGGCCAAGGGCAGGTTTGGCCAAGTTGTGCAAATGACACGAGGGTATCCCAGCAGCAAGCGTACCACATTTATTTCTCTTTGGCTCTTTCCATTAATTCTGACGGAAATAGCCAAAGATCCTCATCCGCAAAGGTGCATGCTATTCAGAAAAAAAAAAACCCTCACAATTTTCAATTGAAATTGACATTGATTGATTAACAAACAGCATTTATTTTATTTAACATTTCTTAATAAGTATTTCAGCCACTTTCTGGTGTACTATGAAGCCAAAAGATACTAATTCACTGAATTAAAAAAAAAGTTTGAGTTCAATGTTGGCCAGGGTATCGATGATTTTGGACTTCACTGTGTGTCAGAGATATAGATGACCATCCATCTTTTTTCTGTACTGCTCATCCTCATGAGCGTCCCACGTGAGCTAGAGCCTGTAGCAGCTGAAATTGAGGAGAGAGGTTGGTTACACTCTGGATCAGTTCCCAACCTATCACAAGGCAATTAGCGTCAAATGACCATTCACACTCACATTCACCCCTTTGTACAGTTGAAATTCCTCAATTAACCTTCCAAATTTCTTTCTGGGTTGTGCGAGGAAGAAAATCACAAAGCATGTCAATTCCACGCAAGGCTGCAGCTCAGAACCTCAAACCTATGAGACAATCGTGCTAACCTCTCATCAACTGTTACAGTCTGGATCAGATAAATGAATCTGACATTCGAAAAACGTGTTTGTAAAAATGACTGAAATCAGATAAGCCGCGACAAAAAAAGGGTCCCACCTCCTCCCATTATGGTGATATCCGAAAGCATATACAAGTAACACTGCATGTTTGCGTGTTTGAGTGCTTGCAAACGGGGCCGAGAATGTCATCTTTACGCAACCTGACAAGGAAATCTTTCACAGAGGAAAAATGCTCAGCCGCATGAGGACAGTGCTGCAGCCATGAAATTTGAAAAGATAAGCGTTCTCCAAAAAATAGAAACATAGATGTGACAGATCTGGGTCTCCACCGGTGTGGAACAATTGTCTCAGATTTGTCCAAGCGGTGCCACAACAACTCGCTGTCATGTTTCGTGGAGTCAAGCTGTTGCTGCTGTGCTGCCCGTTTTACTACTTGCGTTTTATTACAAGTGAGCACACATTTGGAAAGTTTACAAAAACCGGCATAGTCATGTCTTTGGCGATATAAAGACCAGGTAGGCTCATGTTGACGCATATCCTGGTCAACATGATTAGAGTGTATGGAACAGAATGCATCATCTCTTCGAACAACTGCCCTCTCAGACCATTATTCATACGTCGTGTGATTGCTTCTGTGTTGTGCAAATGAACTGGAATTTATCTGACCACTTGGCATGAAGAGCGATTGAAAGAGCCCGACTGATGTCAAAGGATCTAATGCAAGATTTGCCGAGGTAACTGGATATGAAAAGTCAGCACCATGTTCGATGTCATTTTTTTTATATCAAGAAAAATGAAACATGATAGGGTGGTCGACTGGTTAGCGAGTATGCCTCGGCTGTGCACAGGTGCAGGGTTCGATTCCTGCTCCAGCCTTCCTGTGTGGAGTTTGCATGTTGTCCCCGTGTCTGCGTGGGTTTTCTCCGCGTACTCCGGTTTCCTCCCGCATTCCAGGAACATGCATGGCAGGTTAATGGAACACTCGAAATTGTCCTTTAGGTGTAAGCGTGGATGTTTTTTTGTCTATGTGTGCCTTGCAATTGGCTGGCAACCAGTTCAGGGCGTGCCTCGCCTCCTGCCCGAAGACGGCTTGGATAGGCTCCAGCATGCCCCATGAACCTTGTAATAATAATAATAATAATAATAATAATAATAATTCATTTTATTTAAAAGCTTGTGAGGATAAGCGGATCAGAAAATGAATGGATGAAACATGATAAAAGAAATTCTGAACTCTGATGGGGGGAATTTTTTTTTATTTTTTATTGCAAATGCTTTTAAATGTTGCACTTTTAATTATGTGAAGCATAATGACTTACGGCAGTGTGCACGTCGGCTTCAAATACCGGGTTCGATTCTATCCCTGTGTGGAGTTTGCAACGTTCCAAAAACATAAATTGCACTCTAAATTGCCCTAGGTGTGAGTGTGTGTGTGGTGGTTGTTAGTCTCTTGCCTTGCTGGCAACCAATTCAGGGTGTCCCCCGCCTACTGCCCGAAGACGGCTGGGATAGGCTCCAGCACCCCCCGCGACCCTAGTGAGGATCAAGCGGTTTGGAAAATGGATGGATGGATAATGACTTACTTTCCCTATATAAATAAAGCAAAAACTTTGAAGTCCTTTCCCAAAAAATAAAAATAAAATAAATGAAATGATAAACTCACACAACAAACTCTTATACTGTATTTCATTTTTCTGTCGATGGGGTAAATCTTTCCTTACAAAATAAATGCTTTGACATATAGCCTTACAAATATGGCAGTACAGTAGTAGGTTACTCTAGTATGGTGAATATCAGATCATGTGAATTGTGCATTCCAAAAAGATGCTTCGCCGATTCTTTGAAGTCTCACCGTTGTCCATAGATGTCTACTGCTTGTTTGTCAGTTAACAAGAACATTAGATCACTGTCATTTAACAGTATAAAAGTACGGATTGCCGTATAGTTCCGATGATAGAACAATACCCTACTGTATTTTTTTAACGTAAAATCCCATTAGATATTCATCACCAGATGTAAATTAACAAACAGTTAACGCTTGATTAAGAATAACAAATTGTAATGTGACCGTATAAAACTGTATTTTCTGTCGAGCAGTGCAGATAGTCACCACAATTCTATCTTCATTGCTTGACAGAGAAAGAAAATACTTTCCACCACTTTATGAATCGCCCTGCATTAAAATTAACCAGGGGTGGCACTGTTTTGGCAAATACAAGGGTAGACACAAAGATATGACCGCCCAATATTTATCAATACCTCGAAATGGGCCGTCAGGGTATACTTTAACCAGTTACATATTTACAGTTGGCACAGAAAGGTGGGCAGTAGAGAATGTTGCTGGATGCGTTTGGAATCTAGGATGAAGCACAAGAAGTTACCTAATTGACGTAAATTACAAATTACTGTTTTCTTTTTTTCTGATTTGAATACTTCAGAAAAACACTCTAAAAATGAATAATACAAGACAGGAGAGACTCTCATCTGATGACAAGGTACCTAATCAGATTAATTTTAGGGTGGAACCTCCAGGATGTTGAGCAAGACTGACCTCGCCGCATATTCCATTTCCTGACTGTTTTTTGCCCTTGAAGCATGCCGGTGTGAGTGACAGCCCGAGGCCAGTAAGCGACAGGAGGAAAAGGATGCAAGATTTAAGTCCAGTCTTTAAGATTAATCTATCAATATTTCAATGTGAACTTGTGCTTTTTGAGGCTTTTAGTGCTTTTCACAAGTTGAGTCAAATATCACCATACTTATGAACTCCATTTTTGGGCAATGTAAAATTTTCCCCAGCAATAAGCATAATATTGTAATCCTCAAAGCAAAGTGGAGTTAAATGCACCTTCTTTAAAAAAAAAATTAAAAAAATCCCCAAATTTAATTAAAAAAGCAGCATAAGAAAAATTGACATCAGCACATAAACATTATCCAAACTTACCACATATTGTGACCAGTGACCGTATCGAAGGAGACATATTTTCCAGGTGTCTTAATAAAACTATCTGAGATTTGTCAGCCAGAGGATAAAGAATTAGAGCACATTTAACATTCAATTGTCAAAATCTAGTTGAACCCGGGGCGACTGGTGGTGGCTCCGTCTCACTGCCGCCCTGTACTGCACAGCCCGTATGCCTTTGACGTTGACGAGAAACCTCAATTGTATTTTCACTCGTGGAGGCAATACAAGTTGTCAAAGTACACCTGCCAACTACCCCCTAGCCTCACACCAAAAACTGCACTCAGAATTGAAATGCTGGTGATCTGAAGCGAAGGCTGTCAATGCCGTTAGCTAATGCTAATCTTTGCTTCCTTTTTTCTCACTTGAAAATGGCAGATTTTTGCCCAAACCATGCTGCCGAGTGGGGCAGTCACACTGTTGTGTCGTATTTTGAAAAAAATCAGAACGCCTCGCTTCCAGACATATTTTTTTTTAAATATATGCAGGTCATAAAAGAGTTATTTTTGTTGTAATTCCCCACTTGATGCATATTAGTAAGCATTTCAGACACCGACCTATTTGTATACAACCAATGAGAAGTCACTGTAATGGAATATGTCCATTTTAAATCATGTCGGCGTCAGTATCCAGAATGTTCCTTACGAGATGAGCGTTGCCTGTGCTCACCCCACATTGGTGCTGGAAGAAACCAGTGGAATTTCTGGAGCATGACAACATATTGAGTAGGTAATCCCACACATTTTTTATAAATGGCCTAAGGGGATTTGGATTTATTTTGCTGCTGTGAGATTGTCATGAGCCTGTTCTTGTGTGTCTCCAGCAGGTGGCAGGGGAGGCCTTTTCCTCCAGCGTGCACACCTGCTGCCAATTTGATCATCAAGTTAAGCCATGTATCGAAGGACTTCCCAAGTGCCAAGTTGGCGTCGGATTAATGACCCTGCTGGCTGTTGTGCTTCAAGTGTTATTTTCTAGACCTCTCGATCCTATTCTTAGTTGCTCTCGTTTTGTTCATAGATCCTTGATTGTAAGTATTTTTGTTATTCCATTATTGTTCTGGATCATTGTTTTCATGTTATTGGATTTTTTATATTTTGTTTGTGTGTTCTCTGTGTTCGATTGAACCTTGCCTTTGCAAGTGCTTTTTGTTTCATGCATTGTTTTCCCTGGCACTTTGTGACCAGCGATTTCAGTTTATACTTTGTCGGTGCAGTTTTCTTCAAGAAATACTTTTTAATAGCACTTTGTCCGCGCCTGCGTTTTTGGAATCCAAAAATATGATTCGGTTCGGTCTGAACCTGACAGAGATTGTGGACAGGACGAGTGTTATACACTCTCGTTTCTGTTACCTCAAGGTAAAAATCTAAAGTATGACCTCCAAATGATCTTTTGGCCGCTTCCCAACGGGATGAGACAAGATGCTCAGGAACACCCGTTGGGAATTTTAGCCTTGTTATTCTACAATGTTCCAGATGGTTGGAACAGTCCCGTGTGCTCCCTTTGAAATCTGTAGATCGATAGCCGAGTAACCGCTTCGCCCTCATTTTAATTGACTTTCATTTTTTTGGGAGGCCCACCTTGCAGGACCCGGAGTCATCCATGACCTCCCTTATGGTTCTAATTGCTTTTGGCTGTACAACAACTGGGTTTGAAGTTGGGGATAGGAGAGACCCCTCCCTCGTTTGACTGCAAATGGGTTTGGGATTGGAGGGACTTGATTTCCCATGGTGGATTTCTAATGACTTCTTTAGCAGACCGGCGGGCTCATCGGAGGAAAACAAGCAGAAAGACAGCCATGAGAAGTCTCCTCCCGCACTCCTCTCACAACATGAGATGAAATGGAGCCACCGTTGAAGCAAAACAAAATGCACAGCAGGGATTCAGCAACACTCCAGGAGAGGAGGGGAGAAGGAGAGGGGGGAAGTGTTAGGGTGTGTTTCCTGGTGGCTACGGGTGGTTGGCTTGACATCTTAAGCTGATTCATGCTAATCAAAATGGGCGAGAGAGGCCCGCTTTGCCTGCTCTGCTCTGCTCTCATTTCTTGAAGAAAATGCACCGAGTGGTGCCTGATGGGAATGTCTTTGGAATTCAAGGAGGGCTTTTTAAGCCACATTTCCACCAAGTGATACGCTTCAGTTCAGCTTGCCACCGCAACCGTGAAGAACAATAAAGCCTGATCTGGTTTGTGTAGGCACGAGGTGAAGGCTGCGTCAAGACACAGACACACTCACAGTCAAAATCACACATAATCATCCATCCTACTACCCATGTCAGTTGTCGGTTTGAAAAGACTGATTTCCATTATGGCAAGAGACTGGTGCAGAGTCCCCTGTGCTGGATGATGAAGTTCATTTGCAGTTTGGCTCAGACTTTTCCCTTTAACCGGAAATGTTCTTCATTTTCCCCAGATCACACGGGCCTACTGTCATGATTGCTCAGTTGCAGCCTATTTAAGCGCCGTCACTCACTTGCCCTGTCACAACGCGGGGACAGAAATGAGGGTTGGTCGTCTCCCTGCGGCAACAAAAGCCTCGCAGGTCACCTTTTATAATCATGCACAGGCATTTTGAATGAACGGCTTGCTGGAATACAGCCAGGAATGAGTGATGCCTTTTACCTTGTACTTTATGAGATCTCAATCCTTGGGATCGTTGTCGTATCATGGCAAACTTTCAATTCGAATTCAAGAATATACACGTACTTCCTCAAATATGATCAAGAACAAGAGCTGCACAGAAAAAAAAAACCCCACATCCATAAAGCGGCCTACAAGCAGTTCCCCCGAAACTGAAAGCTGACACTTCAGGCAGTGATCTCACCACATACACGAGGCCTGAGATTTCGAAGTTTGTCAGGTGGGCGGACAAAGGAATGTGAGAAACTATACGCGACTGCATTAGGTGGATTTTTCTTTGTTTTGTCTACACATTACATCAACAGATTTCCTACCAAATGCTGAAAATGGACATTAAACAACAGTGCATGTTAGCTGGCAACAGTAGAGGCAGTTCACTGGCCCTTTAAGCCTCCTGCCCTTACTTCCCCCTCCTTCATAAAAAACCCATGAGCTAGTTTTGCAATATGTAGAACATCCCAAACTTACTCCACCCTGAGTGCAGCCTCAAAAATGTAAAATGCTCAGAAAAGTGGCACACATGAACTTTTATCACTTATTACAACATTTGGACTTTTTTTGTTTTGACTATTAAACATGCAGTGAAGTTCCCGTAGTTTAGTTGGTTGTTTTGTAACGTGTGGACATAGAAATACTCAAATGGGACCAGTAGAGAGGTTCTTGTATGTTGTAATTGTTTGTGTACAATTCATGTTTGACAGTCTAGTTGCTGTTATTGTTTTACAGTTTGACAATATTCATTTATTTGGATGTCGGTGAGATTCCAGATATTATGATGTGCTAACAAAAAAAATCATATATTTGCCAACTTTGCTTACAAATATTATACAATTGAAGAGATTCATATTTGTGAAATATGTCAAATGCTGCCCTCACTTGTTTTAACAGATATATCTGTGCATTTTAAAATTTTGTCAGAGGTCTGCTGCACACTGACTGCTGTCATTCGACCTGCGCTCTGCGGCTGGGTTCGAATGACTTCTCGCCTGACCCAGATACTGTAATAAGCCAAAGCAGAGCACATGAGCTCAACCCTCTTCGTCTCAAACCCATCCTCGGGTGAGCTGAACTTTTGTAGGTCTACAGTTAGCGTGTTACCAAGACAAATGAACCAATATCCTGGTTGCAAATGTGCTGCATGTGGTCTTGTGATGTCCAGCTGCTCCCATTGAGGAGGCGGTGGTCATCGGAGGTCAGGTGTTAACTCGACAGACAGACATCACATGGTGTGAGTGACACTGGCTGAGGTTAATATAGAGACTGGCTTTCATCACCGACTCTGTATAAAAAATAAAAATAAAAAATTGGGTGAGGGAGCATATTTAACCACTTTAGACTTCAGTGGTGAAATAGCAAAAATCTAATAGTTGTAGTAATAGTATTAGTAATAATAAAAACAATTCTGATGTGGTCGTGGCTGTAGAAATAACCTGTCCCAGGGTCATCATAAAAGTTTTTTCCAAAACAGGCAATACTAAAGTAGCATTCTGAACAGTCACTTTGAATACAATAAAAAAATACAGTCTACTCTTCCTCTTAAACCCCCGTTTTAATTGTAACACAGCTGTCGAATAAAAATAAAATAAATCATACTATAAGGCCCTTTGTAATTTGACTTAATGACATCCATTTTCTTTTGATGGCGGCGCGGACACCCGCAGCGGCTCCTCTTGTTTTATGTTGAGGGGGAAGAAATTTCACATACGTACAGCACATTTGACAATAAAGTTGTATTCAATTCAATTCAATTCAATCCAGTATGTTCTTCTTTGTTGGGAGTGATATTGTCAAAGTCCTTGAAAATGTGAGAGCGAGAGATTGTTTTTCACCAACTGAACACGCTGCTGATCAATAGTGATTGAGAAAAAAAAAAGCAATTTAGATGGGCCGATGTGATACAAGTGACACTATAATAAGCATTCGGCACTGTGATGGAGTGCTGCCATTAAACAGCCAAAGTGTGATCGAGAACTCAAGTGAGCTGTTGAGGTCACTGCTTTCATCTCTGCCCCCCCATCCCATTATGTTATTTCCCTTCAGGAGCAGCTGGGATGGAATGTTTGGATCAATAGGTCCAAACTGGTGGTGTGCTGTCATCTCCGCCTCCTAAGCCCATCTCCTTCTCACGCCTCATGCAATCAGTCATGCACAGCTGTAAAATAGGGAAACAACAATGAGAATAACTTTGAAGTGAATAAGTGAAGCGGCAGACGGCTTGGCCACGAGCTCATTCTACCCACAATAGAATGTTGACAGAATGCTTGAATGTATGTTTCTGGCTGTTTGGTCATGACATTTTGCAGAATTTCACCTTTAAATTAAGTGAAGATAAACGTACACAATGTGCAATATATTTCATACACGCACGAAATATGTGTGTTGTTGGTATGAACTGGTTTACGAGTGATAACATTATCATGGCTCTGTCAACTCGTACGTGGATTTAAATGATGGGGGTAGCGGGGGCACAATTTTTCATTGGTGCTTCTGTGAGGGCCATATAGGACCACATACTTGCTAGCTACATGTATGACAAAAATGCCATTTTAATTTGGGACGTAATACATGCCTACATGTGCAGGGCACTGACAATATTTAATTTTTCATAATAAGTTTTCTCAATGCATGTTTAAAACATCCGCCATTCAAAAAAAAGTTTTGAAGCAATTAACAAAATAACCACATACTGTGATTGAAATGTTTTGGGAGGGTCGTGCAGGTGGGGTAAATATAAATTCAAGCCTGCCTCTATCCCATCTTCCATTGGGCAAGAGGTAGGGTACACCCTGGGCTTATTGTCAGGCAATTTCAGGTAGGGCACATATAAACAACCTTTGCAGCTCAAATTCTTACCAATGAACATTTAGTCTTCAATTAACTCAACTGTATTTATAGAGCACTTCAAAACAACCACTGCTGCATGCAAAGTGACGCACGTAGAGCAAAAATAATTAATACAATAAAGCAATAACTTGCAATGTGGGATCAAGCCAGAGCACCAGAAGAGAGCCCACACAAGCATGAAGACTCCACAGAGGAATGCCAGAGTTGTGCTTCGAACACTCAACTTCAGACTCTCGCGGCAGACATGCTAAGCACTCCTCCAATCCACTCGCACCATACGTGGGTGATGTCACGCACACTGTGATCATGACGTCTCTGAACCGATCATGAACATAATTCTCTCTTCTTTCATCCATCACTGCTCCAAACAACACAGCGTTTGTAGGAATAGCTGTAACAATTGTTGATGTTCTATGTTACATTGTATTACTTTTGTTATTTCATCTCAAATGTTCTGCAAAGCGCCTTGTTACAGCTGCAGCTGTTGTGAAAGTGTGATATATTAATAAAGATGTATGGTATTGTGGCGGCAGGTTCAATTCCAGCTCCGGCCTCCCTGTGTGGAGTTTGCATGTTCTCCCCGGGCCTGCGTGGGTTTTCTCCGGGTGCTCCGGTTTCCTCCCACATTCGAAAAAAAAAAAAACATGCATGGCAGGCTAATTGAGCACTCTAAAATTGTCCCTAGGTGTGAGTGTGGGCGTGGATGGTTGTTCGTCTCTGTGTGCCCTGCGATTAGCTGGCAACCGATTCAGGGTGTCCCCCCGCCTACTGCCCGAAGACAGCTGGGATAGGCTCCAGCACCCCCCGCGACGCTAGTGAGGATAAAGTGGTTCGGAAAATGAATGAATGAATGAATGAATGAATGGTATTGTATTGTAGTACAAGGCCCCAACCTTAAGGGGTGCATACAAACGAGGCAGGTATGTTACCCCCACTATTGATGATTACTTTCTGATCAATAAAAGTCCGTCCGCACACATTGGGCATCAGCAACATCCTGTTGTTGGCATCAACACACCCTTGGATGCCACTGTGAACACAATTTTTTGTTTTTATATGCCACGAGTGGATTTGATATCAAACAAAATGCTAGTGAAGTGCAGGAAAATCTTCTTTGGAAAACACAGTAGCGCAAAGTTTGTCAAAGCCTTTCTGTGGAGGAAACTCATAATCTGGTGATGACGATGGGCTACAGACATCAAGATTGAAATTATGATTTTCGAATTACATCGGTTGTCCAAATGCTGTCATGTTCCAACAACATTCTTAGCCTGGAGGAAACGTGATGGTAGTGGTGAGGGAAGTTTCAACTACAGTAGTACACTACTCTGTAGTGCAGAATCACAGATTTACACTAAATTTGGTTGGTCCTGGGTTTTACAAATAATTCAGTGAGTGAATGAGGGTGTCAAATTTCACATCGCCCTTGGAAAAAGTGATTTCATGAGCCAAAAATTCACTGAGCAGCTTTTTTCCCTATGCGCATGCACGTTTGTTTTCACAGTTAATTGTAATCTTCAACATCCTGTTTGCTTCAAATGAAAGACAGGTGTGCCTGAAGTCCCCCCCACCCCACCCCAAAACCCCCAAAACAAAACAAAAAAGAGAGACCCTAGAGAACATCAACCACAGAACCAAAAACAACATTTGCTTTCATCTTCAATTTAATTTTATTTTAAAAGGAAAATATACAATTCAATAAATATTGTGGCAACAACATCGGCAAGGTGACGTCAGCATTTGAGAAAACATGAAAAAGCACGCAGGCAGGACACAACATGAAACCAAAAATTTGGCTCACAGCACTGACATTAACTTGAGACATTTGAAAACTTAAGTCACGAGTACGTTATTACCTGTGTTTTTTTTTTTTTTTTCAAAACCGTTAAATTGCATGGCTTCAAAACCGGGCGTCAACCCGTTGACATGTTTTAATGTAGACCCTGATGACGCAGATTAAAACATGTACAGTAGGGTGTCTTTTGGCGCAAATAAAACCTAAGACGCAAGAACAAATCTTAGTTGTGTTACCTTGACTAATAACCAAACTAAGATGCTAACAGCGCTGTACATTAAGGCAACATTAGCACTAGCTGCTCTCTTCTGGAGGTGGGAAGTCAACCCTTGATGACTTATGGTAAGATCATCTAATATACACCAGTGAAAACTGAAATCAATTGGCTAAGCTAGCAAACCAAAAGACATAGCCTTCCATAAAAGATGCCTCTTTGGTCAACTGTCGTCAAAGAGCCAGTTAATGCATTGCTACTGACCGCAAACGACATTGCCAATGTTAATTGTTAGTATAGTAAAAAACAACAAAAGCAACAACAACAAAAACACCTTCTTGATTGGGACTTATAGGCTAAATGTTATTTGTCTTTTACGAGGTTGGCTTGGCATGACTGACAACAGTCCACACACACCAATGAATATATGTACCACCCTCTCTTTTAAAAGAATCATTGCATATTTAGCTGGACCTTTACACGGGGCTGTATTTTGATATATTTGTTTTTGTTCTTGAGGCAATTGAGACTTAGCTTATGGATTTCCCATTTTGGCAGCTGTCAAATAGGCTGCCAACAAAACCTAAAAAAAAAAAAAGAGGTCAACAGTATGAGGTTTGGTGCATGACTAACACATAACGAATGTTGTGGTAAATATCTGCTGACAGAAAAGACTGGTGTACGGGGGATGGAAAGATGAATGGACCCTGTAGGCTGGAGCATCCCCTCATCTTTGGCATATTGGGAGATTGCAGTTGCCACTAAGTTGCTCTCAAAAAATCCTGAGGCTGAGGTACTTAAAAGTGAGGACATTTACTTCATAGTCTCAGTGAGTGGCTCTACTTTGTTAAATGTGTTTTGGGCAATGCAGAGGTGTCAGACAGGGGCTGGCCCACGAAGGCAAATCATGTGCGACGACTTCATGTTTCTTTCAAATTGTCTTCACTTTTAACACTATTGAAATATGAGATATTGTCAGCAAGATTTTTTTGGTACCAATCCCGCTTTGAAAAATACATTGGAAAAACAGTTGGGACAAAAAAAAACCTCAATCAAAAATCCTTTACTGGCTTCTGATTTCATAACTAGTTATCAATCAATGTGTTGTACCTGTGTGATAGTATAAGGCAATCATACATTGATGTGGGTTCACAGTCATAATGGACGACTTCATAACTATGATGTGGCCCGCGGCAAGAATTAGTTTGACCCCCCCGGGGTCATGTTGAGTTGATTAATAAAAATTGTTGGAACATTATATAATTTCCAATTCCAGACGATTTGGAAAACATGCCTCCTTTAGCATTTTTTTCCCCTGGCCATTCAAACAAGACAATATTAAATAAATCTATTTGAAATTGATCACTAATCGACTCTTCATTTTACCAAACATTTCTGCGACCACCCAACCCTAGTGGAGACATGCAATTTCCAGAACAACCCCATCATGGGAAAAGTGACGCTGTTCTACACCAATGACTTCACATTAGACAACATATCGCAGACGGGACGAACAGCATCTTCATCATGCCGGGCTGCCGCGAATTGACAGACAATGTGTTGCTCTGAAGCCCCACGCCAACCACATCAGCAATTTGTTGCCAATTTTAGTTGCGACCCCGCCCAACAGTAGCCTCATCACGATGTCACACGTTCTTCTGAGCGTTCCAATGACATCACTTTTCTAATTTAGCTCCTGTGGGCGGGGCCTGCATCCGCTTTGTTCTCCTGCAGGAAGCAGGAAGTAACCCACTTCCCGAGCAGGTAGCACGCTGACAGATAACTTCCTCGACAGCCCGGGAGGGGGCCGTGCAGAGCGGGACGCGACTTTGACCTGTCATTGGTGCAGCGTGTTCCGGGAACTTGTACGTGAATTGAATCTTATAATGCTCCTTTCCAGGCACAAAATGGGTCTTTCTCCCAGAGGAAAGAGGCGTTCCCCGTAGCTTCCTGCTTGCGCCATGCTCAGTCCCCCATCCCGTCAGTCTATTCCCCCTCAATTTGATCAGTCACATGACAGAGCAACTTCTGGCCTTGTCCTTGCGGAGGTCTGAGGCTACAGCTGCTAGGTCGGGTCTGCCAGGCATGTGTGAAATCCTCTTAGTGGCGCGGGCGGTCTTGCTGCGCTTGACATTTTTGCCATTTTTGTTGACGCAGGCCAGGGTGGCCACGTGGAAAATGTCCCGCACACTGTTCTCTGATTGCTGAGCCGAGCACTCGATGTAGGGCGCGGAGATCTGCTTGGCCATGCTGGAGCCCTGTGGGGGAGAGCGTATGGTCAATGATGGATGGGGAGCGGTTTTGCTCTTCCATCTTAAAGGCAGGGCACAAAAAGCATTATTTGAAACTTTGGCATACCTGGTCATAAGACACGGGGGTCTGCCGGTGGTTCGAGAGCTCGACTAGTGTGTGCAGGTCAGTGCGTAGGTCTGACTTACAGCCAACCAACAGCATCTTAGTGTTGGGACAAAACTCCAGGATCTCCCCCTTCCACTGTGGGGAAATAAACAAAGTCTCAAATGAAGGACACGGAACTGATGCCGGAATATAAGAAACATCTGCTGGTTCTTCTTGATTTCTAGCTGGATTTTGAGGTACAAAGGTCAGCACTGCAACTTCCTCGTGCCACAAAGGCTTTGAACCCTGAGGCGGAGGGGGCAGGGGAGAGCGCTACAAATAATCTCTATGTTTCCTTCCTGCCAACAACGGACGCTTTGTGATGGATCTCTTCAGGCTTCAATCTGAGACGAAACGGTCAGGGGATCAAGTTCGCCGGATATAAAAGGGTAATCGCATTGCACAATGACTCTACTGCAACACGCAGGTCACCTGACACTTGGACTCCTTCTGTAGCATTCTACTAATTTGACAAAAGTTGTTACTAATCCTTTGCACAGGTAATGAAGAGGTGGAAGTAGCCTTGGGTCTTTTTTCGATTTGACTTTGGAAGGGTTTACAATCTCCCCTCCCTTCTGAGTCTGGTACATGATAAGGAAACATTTAATGCAGAACAAATGTGATAAAAAAATAAAAAATAAATGTTCCAGTGCATTGTTCGGTACTTTGTGCCAAAAACTCCACCTTGTAACTTGATCGGAACGACAAACAGGGCGTTTTGGAGAGTACGGTATTGTGCATCAGGCCCATTGTGCTCGGGTGCAGGCCTGCGTTCCACAATATCACTCTTGGCCAAATGTTGATCCAGGGGGCCGGTTCGATGAAAACATTTCCACCAAGCGGGCCAGTTCAGCTCGCCGCAGTACCGTACAGGCAACAACAAACAAGGCGTAATTGGAGAGTATTGTGCAAAAGTCACGTCGTAATATGTTGTTATTTTGTGGAAAATCCCTTTGCATTTTTTTTAGCAGAGCCGTTTCTGGGAAACAGACATTCCACCGGTGTGCTGACTAATATTTATACACCGTAGCATGTGGAAATCAGCTTGAAAAACCACAATCAGCAGATAAAAAACCCACAGCCACTCCACAGTTCCAAATCACATTTGTGGAAATGTGTCACTTCCTTTCAGCTACGTCAACCAAAATGTCACACAGCGCGCTGACAACTTGACTGATTTCAGACTTTTGAGCCGGAAAAAATGTCAAACGGGCTTCTCGCCAGCGGATCAAACACAACCAACGCCTGTATTGTTGACACACGTAGAGGGGCTTAATGAAGAGATATATTCATCAAATACAACCGACCTTCTTCAGAACGCTGTCGAGGGTTTCGGGGCGACTGATGTCAAAGCACAGGAGCACCGCGTCTGAGTCTGGATACGAGAGAGGCCTCACGTTGTCATAGTATGGAGAACCTGAAAGATAGAGAAATGAGGAGATGGATTAAACGCACAAATCGACTGTAGGTTCGTATGTCACAACCTCTTTCCAGGTGTGTAAAAAAACCCAAAAAACTGGTGCAGTTTCTCTGCGTTTCATTGGTCAAGTGAGAATGCAATCATTGGATGCATGTCAAAGAAGCAGATTGAGATCGTCATGAAGCAGCATTGTTCTTCTGGAAATGTGAGTATCGCCATCTAATATTTCTCAAATCGGTTTGTGAGTGTCTCCATAGGTTGGGAATTTTAGTCAAATTCTCAACAGCTAACGTGCGACACACAACACGTTAGAAAAAGAAGAACAGGTAGCCAAATCAGGTTACGGCTGAAGGTATTTCAGGATCAGCCAATTATAGATTGAACGTCAACAGGAAAGAAAACGAAAATCAGCCAGATTCAGATATTTTTCACGAACAACAAATAGTGTCAAGTCTTCTTCACTTTAGGGAGGAGCCCATTCCTGATCTCCAAAAATAACAATGTACATACCAAGGAATGCGCTTCACGTGGTTACATGACATAATCCATAGCAACCGAGAGCAAAACAAATAACGCATAAAATATGCTGACTATGACAAGATCCTTCTCGGGGAAAAAAAAGAAAACAGCAGAGAAATAGAACCTCAGAGCGAGAAAACGACTCCCTCCACAAATCGAAGCCATATGGGATGGAGACGCCCTTTCTACCCGGCAGACATCATGGTCAGGAAGTGCTTTGGGGCTGGGGGTTGGGGGGGGGGGAGTCGTAATGTCAAGGTGAGGCAAGATCACATGACAAGTTATGGCCGACCACACACAAATGGCTGCCAAAAATCTGGGGAATTTTGTTATGGGGAATGGAAGTCTCCCCTGGGAGGTCCGTTTCCAAACACTGAACAGCCAGGAATGCGCGCACGCACACACACACACACACACACACACACACACACACACACACACACACACACACACACACGCTCTCTTAATTCAAACACTCTTGGTGGGGGCACCATTTGAACAACCCCCACTTCCTTTCAGGTGAAATAAAACAGTGACACGGCTTGATGGATACGTGAACCCAGTCGCCCATTGGGAGAGTCGGCCTGGTCATCCATCATTTGTGGGTGTCACATAATCAATAATGTTTCACTTTGGACTTGGCAGTGATGAATAAGTACATAGATTGACTACCCCGTATTGTGTATCACATATAACATGCCGCAGTTAGGCCGTGCAACACTCTAAATGCACCATATGGCCACGTGCTGGAACGTAAAATGGATCCATCTTGTCCCAAATGTCTTGATGATGAAAAATAGATGGAAATATGTATTTTGAACTGGTCTTTCGAAATAGTAAAATCTGTCTGCAGAACTAAGTTTTTAAACGAGTTAAACGCATGATGGACCTCTCTGTGGCAATCTTGGCACCGTGTTAAAGAAGTGGATAAATGCGTGTTTATGTTGAAATACGATGGGGTGTTATGTTTGAGGGAATCAGGCCCATTGTGCTCCATTTGCAAGCCTCCAGTTCCACGATATCACTTGCTGCCAAATGTTGATCCAGGGGGCCGGTTCCACGAAAACATTTCCACCAAGCGCGCCAGTTCAACTTGCCACAGTACAGCGGCCATTAAACTGATCTGGTTGATGTTTTGGCCACAGGGTGTGTCAGCTATGTAAATTGAGTGAAATCATAGCGGTGGGATGCAGCGTAACCTGCCAGTGATGTCAACCGAGAAGAATGCAGCACAGTAAACAAGAGCCAAAAATGGAGGGCATCCTATATTTGGTGCTCATACGTTCTTCATGTGATGTTTAATCATATCTCATTTCCATTTGCACAGTGGAATGATGTTTCTCTATACAGTAATCCTTCATTTATCGCGGGCGGAACGTTCCAAAAAGAACCAGTGATAGGTGAAATCTGTGAAGTAGTGAGCTTTATTTTTTACAGTTATTATACAATACTGAACTATGTATACAATGAAACCAAAGACCAAAACCTGTTTTCAGGCCCAAGCACAAAAAAACCCTCAAACGTTTTCAACAAATAACGATAATAGTTTTTGGAAATACGCTGGCGCGTTTGGCTGCTGCTGCTCAACCCGCATTGTGTTTTATTGTTCTTGTTCCTGATTGTAAAGTGTCCTTGGGTGTCTTGAACGGCGCTTATAAAATGTATTATTATTATTATTATTATTATAAATACTGTACTGTAAAATAATATTGCTTGAGCACGTCCTCAGGTGCCTTTGCTGGTGCAGAACGTTTCGTCGATATTGTGGGGTATGTATGTACAAAGACGAGGTGCGGAGACTGTTCACGTTGGTCAGTGCCTTAGCCAATCAGGATGCAGAACGCAATTCACTGTTTAAAAGCATTAAAAAAATTGCACCAAAAAAAATGCGTGAAACAGCGAAGACGGAAGGTGAACCGCGTTAGAGCGAGGGATCGCTGTAGAGCAATCAATTAATGGGTATCGTACCTTGCCAGCACAACAGCACAGATCAGCGGTTTTTATACCACTTTTGAAAAGAAAAATAATTACACAATGACCAGACTTGAATTGTACAAGTGGGTGGAAACGGTGCCTTGGTGCCCCAACGATATCCAGTTTGACGGAGAAAGTGTGGCATGGTCAGTGTCATGGCTGAAACCGCACAGAACAAAGTCCTCTCATGCTGGGCTTTCCGCATGATGTGTTTCAGATGTAATGACCAGTTTTTTCTTCCCTTGGACCCTCCACGTGTGGTTCGTTGAAGGAAGACATCGACTCGAGGTTTCATCAGTTAAGCAAAAGCTCGAACGCTTAGCAGGCATTATCGTCCATTCATGTCAAGGAAGAATTAGAGATCAACCGCAGGAATTTATTTTTTAGCGGCTGTCTTGTTCAAACCCATCACATTTTCTTTTTCCCTCCATCATTCAGTTGCTGGAACCGATGAATGGAAATACAAGACCCGGTGACTGAAAGGGTTCGAGACAAAGAGACAAAAAAAATCTACGTTTTTAGCAAACTAGTGAAAAGAAACGTGGACCCCAAAAATGGTATTCACAGCAGGTGACTGCTATGTAATTAGCCACCGACATTGTTCGAACAGGAACAGTAAACCTAAAAGTAAGATACATCCCTGGTGCTCTGGTGCTACTTCGAAATACCGATATTCCATCCTGACAGACTATGAACTCTGTAGACCACACTGGCTTGTTGAGAGTGATAGTTGTGCGAGCTAACACAAACACGCTGTCCTGGAGTTAGCCACAAAAGACGTACGGAATGACCTGCTGATTTCATGCATAGCTATCATAGCTGAGCTTGAGCGGAGAAGCGGAGAATGTGTGCGCGCGTGTGTGTGCACGCAGAGGTGTTGATCCACCTGTGGAAAGAGTAAAAAGGTACGTGCCGCATTTCAAGCCCACGGACTTTATATAATCACTTGCTCAACTCCGACACAAAGGCTCCATGCAAGATGCGATTGCTAACCCTGACATTACGAAGCAGCAAAATAAGAAACAAAAGGGAAATTCATCATAAAATGCACCAGGATGAGGCAATGTTTCACAAAGTTCAGAGCCCCTTTTTTTGTTAAATTTGCATTTCTTTGTTATTTAACAGGATTGGTATTGCCACAGTTGAAAAAGAAACTTAGTTACTATATTGATAAATTGCTTAAATTGATTTAAAAGTAACAAAGTTAAATTGCAAATGACTTTAATACTGTAGTTACCCTCAGCTGATGTCGACAACCCTGCTTAACATAAAAATGACACCCGGTTTTGCCACTTACTTAATTGGAAGTGCATTTTTAATTGTGACATTTAATAATAATAATAAGAAGAATAAAATTGTTTTTTGTTTAAAATTAAACAAACAAAAAACAAAAACACACATTAATGGCCTACTTGTTTTTTTATTAAAAATACATTTTTAAACGTCTTTCAAGACTACAAAACATACAATAAAAACTGTCTTTTTTACTTGACGTATTTAACTATTAACACAGCAATGGCAAAATTTAACATTTATAATGTGCATTGTCAATAACGATAACAATTTGGGGACCACCTGCAGTCACACAATCTCGTGGGACTTTTGCTGTAAGCTTAAACGCATTACTGTGCTGCGTGCCACTTTTTTATTTGCCAAAGGGTTATGGAAGCTAGATAACACTCTGTCGACAGCACAGTGCACAACAAACCTTAATATTTTCATTTTCAGCTGACACGAACTAAAAAAAAAATAGCGACCGTATTTCCCGCTTTGAAACGCAAATCTCTCCCCTTCCTCCATTGTTGATGATGTGGTACAGAATAGACACACAAGTTGTTCACACACTGAAAATCTGACACGCGCATATGTGATGTCACTCCATTGCGTGTGAAGTTGAAAGCTCCCACAATGCCTCGTTTCAAACAGTATAGACTACAGTCCCCCTTTCATACAAGTTCAATAAGCTGGACAGCTGTTTGTTGAGTGCCGTATCTGGCCTATTTTATTCGTCATTAACTATTTGTTTTGTTGCATGTACAAAATGTGCGAGAGGAACCGAGGTAGCTGAAAAATATTTGTCGGGTTTTTTTAATTCAAAAGTTGCTCACTGCTGCAGCCCGGAGGCAATTCATGGTAACTGTCTTTCGGCATGAAAGATGTTTACCCAGCTGAAATTCAAACAGCACTTTATTATCAAAGTAAATAAGCACAACATTGGAACAGGATGTGAGAAAGTAACTTTAGTCTGATTACTAGGAAAAGTAATGTGCTAGATTAGTCCTTACTAGAAAACTTTTGGAGTTCTTCCTCTATTTTTCTAAAAGTCTGAAGTTCATTGATACCCGCATCCAGGAAAAAACTGGGAAAAATGTGGGAAAAGCAGACAAGATACACACCACAAGGGAACTGTTTTTTTTTAGTTGTGACATAATCCGGCCCGCAACAAGGTGAGGCCGAGGGCACTGCCTTTCATTTGGTGCACTCTGGGATTTCCTGCCAATTGACTAATTCATCCGTGATTCCATTTGTGCGTGGAGGACGAGTGAACCACGCCACTTCAATTTCATCCCGCTAAAGATCCGGACCTGGGGACACAATAGGGTTCTTTGTCCAGCGGATGGCGAAACCTCTTCGTCCGAGGAATGCCAGACATGCAGCTTTAATTCGAGCCGCGAAATGTGATCCCATGCAACAATGGCTGCCGACAGGGGAAGGGAGCACATTCCCAGGAATACTTGTTGCGATGTGGGAGGCTGATCTGAGTCTGACTTTGACCTGGTCTCAGACTGCAGGTATTCACTCACTGTTAAATAAAGACTGCTCACGAGAATGAAGACCAACAAGGGAGGATGGGGCAAATAGAGGGCAGTGCAGACTGTCAGGGGTCTGCCTTGATGACCTGAATTAGTCCTATCTCATCCGCCATCATTAAACACACACTGCTTATTAGTTTGCCCCTAGGGCACAACAAAGACCCCCCACCATATATGTGTGTGTAGGTGTTTTGTAGCAGGGGGTGGGGGCTCAGAGATTGCGTTTGACTTCATTTATGTGTCATGCCCTTTATCTAAGCATACCGGTCTTTGTTTGAGTGCACACGAGGACGTGGCACGTAATGGATCGATCGGGAGGCCCAGGCTCTGTCAGCAAGTGAGCCAGGGTGGGGGTTTAAATTGAGGTGGGCTCCGAGTGCCATCTCCCAACATCAAAGAAAACGCCTCCACAAACGCCTTGAAAGAGACAAACCTCGTTCTAAAAAGGAGAGAGAAAAGAAACTGGCAACTGGCCGACACACTGCTCGAAAACGCGCTCTCTTTTCTTCGCCTTTCACAAGTCACACAAACAGTGGGCGTGAAGGAATTCCAAATGTGAGCAATATTTGACAGATGTTTCTTCTCCTATTTCCCTGAAGGAAATATGTCCCACCTATACGCTGCTCTTGCCTCGACGAGAGGGATTTGCCTGTTTGCAGTCTTGTCTCTTTAAGGCGGACAAATAGTTTGAGGTCTAAAAAAAGTTGCTCAAACACCACTGAGGAATTCCAAACCTGAGAAGAGCAACAGCTGGCCGTCTGCTTGGTCCCACCCATCCGCATTTTCATCACCCACCTCGTCACTACTTCCTCACCCCCTATGCGCATGCAACATATGTTGCATTTGCGCTTGATGGACTGACTGACTGACTGACAGACTGTTGCGCTTTTCACTGCTCAGACATTGATGAATGTGAGCGGGGTTGTTTCCATCCCCCCAAAACACACACACACACACACACACATGCATTCGCACGCACGCGCACGCACACAGGTTGCCACAGCTCATTTGGCCCCTGATCGCAAAGTCTACAAAACAATAGATTGAAAAAAACTGTGGAGGCAGTACATATGTTGCAAGACTTGACTTTTCTCAAAACTAGGCAGATTTCCAAAAGTGTGTTGTCCAGATGTAAAATGACCGTGGTGCCTTTTTGTTTGCATACTTGCGCTTTTACCAGTCAGTCCAAATGATTCAGATTCTTCTTTTCTTTAACAGAAAATATAAATGCTTTGTCAAGGCTACATGTTGGGACGTATCCGGGGAACATGCTATTCATAGTGCTTAGAGTGAGGTCATTTTCAGGAAAGATGCGCCTTTCAAGTCGCGAAAAAACCACAGTCATGCATGACATCACAATACAGCCGGCATCAAAGGAGGAAAAGTCTTCTGCTTTTCCTCTGACGTTTTTCTTTCAAAAGAAGGCGCAGTCTCAACAAGGAGGTGTAAAGAGTTGAACATGGGAGGGGAACAATAGGCCCCACTCACCAAAAGCAAGGGAAGCCCCAGTCCAAGCCCTAAAACTAGCATCGTCATATGTGTAGTCATTTTACATCCGCACTAAAATAAATAAGTTAATTGTTTCGATGTCTTCTTGGGGAAATGTGTTTTCAAACGTGTATAAACACATTCATGAAACAGAGACGTGAACATGTTCTTACCTGAGGTGTCCCACAGGCTGAGTTCAATCCTCTGCGTGTCGATTTCAAAACTGGCCGTGTAGTTCTCAAACACAGTGGGGACATAACTCTGCCGGGACCAAAACACAATGTAATGTTAGCACAAGACTCGCTGCATCCATTCAATCCATGCACTGGACATCCACGCATACAACATGGAAGGGAGAATCTGTGCAAGGCATTGCTATCGTCATCGCATCCAAGGTCTGTGCGTGCTGATGATGCACCTCACCCTCATCATGTTGTTAAAAAGGTTCTCACCTCTGGGAAACAGTCCTTGGCGAACACGTGAAGCAACGCCGTCTTCCCGCACTGGCTGTCTCCCACCACCACGATCTTACACTTCACACTCGGACTAGGATCCATGGCGGATTTCACGGAGAGTTTCTGAGACGGACGTCTTTCCTTCATTGATTCCCGCCGGGGGGTGACAATGATTTTAAAACAAACCAACAAACAAAAAAACAGTCCACGTTTTGGTGCGTGCGGATGCTTGACACCGCCTCACTGACGAACTCCCGGAGTTGTCTGCGCCTGCTCGAAGCCGGTAGGAACGTATCCGGCTCGCTCTTATAGGGCGCTTGGAAACCAATGATGGTAGGCGGCGCCCCCCTCCCTCCCTCTCTTCTCCCTAGCGTGCAGCTCGGGCCTCTTCGGTGAGCCTCTTTCGTACAGGCAAAGTACAGCTCGCTGCAGTGCTGTCTGCGCTATGGCACCCCCTCCTGGTTTTAAGTCTCAAAAAATGTTGACGAGTACAGTAAAGCAGGGGGTCCTTCTCGGTTTTCTCTCTCCACCTACCATGTTTGATGGCGACGAACGGTGCCATTTTGGGCCGGAAATGGTAATGGCTCAAAAACATAACAAAACACACACACACACACACACACACACACACACACACACACACACACACACACACACACACACACACACACACACACACACACACACACACACACACACACACAATTTCCGTTATGGATTTGTTTCGTTTTTGTCGTTTTCCTACAAAGTGGTGTTTTTTGGGGGAAATTCAAAAAGGAGACATACTGGCGTCGACAGCGTAGCAATACTGCCTCTGAAATGTACTTTAAGTACAAGAGTAAAACGTCAAAATATGTTTTTCTTCTCTTCGTCAATAACAGTATTCACTACCCTTTGTGATACTTTACATTAATTAGAAACGTCTCCCCACAAAAAATAGTTTCCCCATTTTATTTGTGTTCTTTCTGAGACAAAAAAAACCCACATCACACATCACGGATCTTGCTCAACCTTGCTATCTAAACATGTTCCCATTGCTTTGAAAAGTCAAATGCGTAACAAATCTAACAAATGTAAGCAATCAGAGCATCTGAAAAAAACACAATCTTACTGTGTGTTTTTTTTTTTAGATTGGTTGGAGAATTTTTGAACACGGGAAGCTGGTGTTTTTTAGGCTGGCACAAGACACAATACTGTATATACATGATAAATCATTCTTGTAGAGGTCATCATCAAACATTCCGATAAGGCTGGGAAATATCTTGCTTCTGTGACTGTGTTGCTGTCCTTGGTAACGCTCCTTGCACATTCATCCATGTCGGCTGCTGCCCCTGGTTTTTTTTTTTCTCTGCCTTATAAAACATTCAACTGAATCAATCAAGATCTTAACAGCAGTTAACTTCACATCTCTCTATTAATGTCTTTTTTGATGTTGTGACCTCATTCAGGGAGGTTGAAAACTGTTTCAAACATTTTCAAATGTTTAAGAAGTATAAGAAAAAAAACATTTTTTTAAAGTCTCAAGGAAATTACAGATACCTGAAAAATTGACTTTAGTACAGTCACAAAAAATTGCACTTTGTTACTTGTTATTCTGTTAGTGATACAGTATACAGTACACAACATACGTGCATAATCGGGTTACATCTGTGTCATAGTGAACCGAATATTCACTGAAACTGGCCTGGACATACAATGTTGAACTACACATATATTAATCACATTTCTATGTGAGCAACGAGCAATGTCTAGCTATCAAGTCATGATTTGTATTGGGCATAAATTGTGCGACTGCGATTGGCTGGCAACCAGTTCAGGGTGCTCCCCCCCCCCCAACCTCCTACTGCCCAAAGACAGCTGGGATACGCTCCATCACCCCTGTGACACTTGTGAGCATAAGCGGTTCAGTGAATGGATGGATGGATAAACTATGCTAAAATTCAATGGGACACTGATGCTAGTTATTCACATCACTGTCTTAACCGCCTGATATTGCTAGCAATACCTACCTCATGAAGCATAAATCATCACCATAAATTAAAAAAAGTGTATCACTATGCTATTATGAGGAGAAATGTGTTAGCATAGCTGTATAAACTAACTAGCATACTGAATAAAACCAATTACAAACCGCAGTTCCAAAGAAGTTGGGACTTTGTGAAAAACATAAATCAAAACAAAATAAAGTGATTTGCATATATTTTAGAGGACAACTTGATCAGTATGGGGCCAGACGATGCCTCGTCCGATTTGATGAATCATTTTTGCAGTCTCTTGGAATGGTCCTTATCCCTGTTTTTGAAAACGATTGATGCTATGTCATATAAACAGTTATATTCTGGCCTGTACTGTATTGACCACTTTGTCCTCTAAAATGCAGCCAATGACAACCACTCTGGGGTCCACCATCTTGAGATCATGTGAACAGTGTTCACTATGTGTTTTGATTGACCATCTTCATTTCTGCTCTCAGCAGGTGCAGTAGCTCCAGTAGCGCGCACATGGTGAGTTTTTCACATCACAGGATAAAACATATCAAACATGTCGTAGTTTTTATTTGTCTCCAGAAAACTCACAGAAAATTACGCACACACCGCGGGTTATCTGCTAAGCAATTATTTTTTGCTCAGCGGATAACTCCAGACTCACCTCAAAACATTAATATGTAAGAGTACCAGGAAATGAATGGTACCGTTTTTAAAAACAACATCCTGTAATTAACCCAAATTATTTTTGATTCCACAGTACACATCTATCAAGTGATTGAACACAATCAAAGTTTGAGGTAAGTGCGAAGAGTGTGCATATTACTATATGCAGTTTTATATGTGATTATTCTTAATTGAAAGAGTGGCGGGCAAATAAGAAGTCACTATTGTGTTTATTTGGCCCTTTACTGCATTTTGCTCAGGGTCGAGAGAATACATGTGTAATTGTATATTAATTACAACATAACTCACAATGACAAAAAGTCATAGTAAGTCACAGACCATATAAGATGTCTCGGATGTTTAAGATGTTTTGTTCAATTGGGATTGAGCCCCACTCACTGATGGTGTAGTGGTCCACTCGCCTGACTTGTGTGCGGGCAGCGTGAGATCGGTTCCCACTCGGTCATGGTGTGGACGTGGCTCCGAACGGCTGTTTATCTCAGCATGTGCCATACAACTGACTGGCGACCAGTTCAGGCGGTAGTCTGCCTTCCGCCCGGAGTCCCCCATCCCCTTGCAACCCTGTTCAGGATAAGCAGCATTGAAAATGGATGAATGGATTGGGCCCCCTGGCTGCTGTTTGGTGCATGGAACCTAGAGACACAGTGATTGATTACGCTGCAAGTGCACGTGACTTGCTTTTGTGAGGTTCCATTTGAACACTCTGAACCCAGGTGAGTTTCTGTTTCTTCAATGCAGCTTTGATCGTTGATTCATTGAGAATTCTTTCATGATGTGTGAACAATACATACAGTCAGTCATTTCTGCACAGATTTGCCAACAAGTGACATACACATTTTCTATACAAGAGGCAACAGGGCGTAAATGCAACAAAAATGAGGAAAAAGCAGTGTTCGGTATGTGTTCTTTCATTTTTGTCCGCTTGGTGTGGCTGGTAGATTTCTTCTTCTTATTATTATTATTTTACACTGATACAGCTCCACCCTGCAGACTGTGAGGCAGGAGTCCCGTCTGTTGTGTGGAAACTGTGCCTGGAGGACAAAACACTGCCAGGAGAGTGGGGGACGGGGGATTTTACCCACTCTGCTATCTGGCTGCCGTTTCTTCACCACATGTGCATTTGGCCTCATTTAAATTCTATCTGATGCAAGAGATTGTGGAGCTTCACTACCCGGGTGACAGCACTGGTTTGTGCTAATCTCTATTGTTGCAGTCTCACAACATTTTGCAAACTGATTTCATTCACAAATCAAACTGAAATTGTTTTAATCGTGGAACACATTGACTCAATTTGAAAAAACAAATACTGAAACAATAAACACAGAAAAGTATAGATTTGCAATTTTCTCTGCTAAAACAATGCGCTTTAATCCATTTTACACCATTACCATTTGGGCAGCACGAGAAAATAGGCGTGAGTGCCTGCCTATTCCCCTCACAATTCGGAGATTCGGGCCTCGAGTCTTGACAGTCTTCCTGTATGGAGTTTACAGGTTCTCACCTTGCTTGCGTTGATTTTCTCTGGGAACTGCAACTTCCTCCCGCAATTCAAAGACATGGAGCAGTTTTTCTCAGTCGCTTTGGTACATTTCAAAGATCACAATTGAAATGTGCAAAACAATAAGTGCAAAACAATTCATATGAATAGCAAAGCATCAAAGTTCCCCTGCAAAAGCCATTGTCGTTCACAAAATCCCATGGACATTGCGCAAAAGTAAATATTTGTGTCAGTGAGCATGTCAGTGCCATCAGAACAGCATGTCTTGGTGTCACTTTAAGTCAGTCAAATTGCTTAGTCATGTTGTCAAACTAACGGTGTACTCTGGAGCAATGTTGCGTCTAATTTTCCATGCATCTGAGCATTCATACAAACTCCCCAAGCATTCCTTTGACCACGATGAGCAACATCCGTAGACGCTTATATGAATGGACTGCCGACGTCGCTTATTTGCCGTAGCAGCCATCTCACATTGCCACTCACTACGCACACCCATCCATCCATCCATTTTCCGAACCGCTTGATCCTCACGAGGGTCGCGGGGGGTGCTGGAGCCTATCCACTACGCACACCTCACTTGAAAACATTGATTTCTCCAGGACGTTTGTGCATTCTTTTTTTGTGTGTCTACGGTGAAAACTGTACACTGTGTGGCATATGGTAATACCAATGAAGGCAGAAGCACATTTTTTTGCTCAGAATGTGATTCTAAATTTTCCCTTATAAGATATGTATACATCTCTGAGTGCTACTCAAAGTCTGCATCATGTTGTCAGAAGCCTCAACAATAAAATGAAAGCGAAGCCCATCGGAACAAAATTCGCTGTGAAATGTCAAAAAAAACCTCTCGAAGTCACGATGCACATATTGCGATAATATACTTTGAATTGTCGATGCAAACTGTGAAGTTCATTTAGTGAGAGGCTGTCGTTCTTCCATACAGGCATTCTGGTGGAAAACATGGACTGATAAATTGTTTTCAATTAAAAAAAAATACACAACAGAAGTTGTTAGCACCGATGGCAACGTAAGATGGCTGCCCTCTGGCTTGAGCCATGCAGGGCCAATTGTTAGTCTGTTCACCTGTAAATCGATGAGATCATCAGCCATTTACACGGCGGTCAAATCACAATCAAACCTGTCCAAAACCTGAAATCATAACAAGTTACATGAAGTAGGTATCTCCCCCCAAAAAAGTCAAACCACTTATATATCTAAATAGAATCATAATTGAACAGATAGTAGCGACAGGAATAAGATCAGCATGAGTTTGTTGATTTTATTTTAGTTTTGAAATTTGTGTAAATATGGTCCCACATTGTCCACTCTACTCATAAATACTGGAAAACATGCCATTTACAGTTTTTCTCAATCACTTTGGTGCATTTCCTTGATCGGAATTGAAAATTACAAAACAATATGTGCATTGCTCAACACCAAATAGCAAAACCTCTTGGTTCAGAAAGACAAGTCTTGTTGTGATTGTGGACGAATAATACTGGACAGTCAAATTGCTGAGTCCTGTTGTCAATGTACTCTGGAGGAATACTGTGTGTGTACGTTTTGATGATAAATGATTCGACATTGAAAGTTACACTTTTCGCTGGCGTCGGGCTGAAACCTTGTATGTCGAAATTTGGCTAATTCTATTTTTGTTTCTACAAATATTTGGTCAGTCCATACACGTGCGTTTGAGTTTGACAAACTGTTGAACAATTTAAAGCAGGGACATGCAGTGGCAGGGCACAATTGCCAAGTTAGGTGGTTGCCGCAACACTAAAAACGCCATCAGATGCACATATCCACCGCTGGTAGTGAATGAATGAAAATCCTTTCATATTTAAAAACGAATGACGGCCCAAATATGCAATCTTAGTGGTTGAACAAATATGACATTTTGGGGGTTTCTTGAAAATGGTAGACTTTTGAGGTTCAAAGATTACGCATGGTTTACTGTTTCAAATTCTTTTTTTTTAAATTTTTTGACCGACCCTGTTGCCTTAAAAGACAGCTGGGATAAACTCCAGCACGCCAGCGATCTCCATGGGGATAAGCGGATCAGATACTCTCTCTCTCTCTCTCTCTCTCTCTCTCTCTCTCTCTCTCTCTCTCTCTCTCTCTCTCTATATATATATATATATATATATATATATATATATATATTCTAATTTCTGCAACCAGTCTACCATGGAAAGCAAAGAATACCTCAGCATGGAAATAGTCAAAATGTCCCTAGGTATGAGTACAGGTATTTTGACGCCCGAAGACGGCTCATAGTGAGGATAAAGCGGTTCAGCAGAGAACCAGTGGATCTCAGCATCAGAAAGTAAGTATTTTGACGCCTCATACGCAGCAGAGATGATCTTCAGGTAACCTTGACAGCGGATCAGTAGAAAATCTCCACAGGGACTCTCAGCAGTAACTTTCATGTAATTTGCATCGTAAAAAATGTCCCTGAGTGTAAAACATCCTGTGGAAAGTTACAAAAAAACAGGATGGGCAATCCTAAGCATGTACATCTGACATGTTGGAAGGAAAATGATAGTTTATTAGGACGCTACGTGAAGCTGCTAACCGCAAGTGGTTGTATCCGGTGTTTGTACGTGTCTCCCATGTTATTCACCATAATTAAAATGACAAGGCAAGGAGAAGCGTTTGCAACCGCAATGCAGATAAAGTGACAGTTTGCCCAGCTTCCCCTTGGCACGATGACAGAAAAGCAGGGTCGCCGCTCCCATGACGCAGACCCGTCTGGCTCCATCGTGCATGGGTGGCGCCGCTTCATCCAACTTTGTCCCCCCCCTCCCGTTGACAGAATAGTTTGGAGGCACCAAAAAAAACGTCCTTCACACAGTTTGCACATTGCTTTTGCTCATCGTCGTCGTCCTTATTTTAACATCAGAACCCCGCCTGTCGCCTGTCAACAAAATAGTTTCGGTGCATGAAAAACTGCCGCTCGCGCGGTTTGTCAACAAGTATTTTCGTGGCATTTGGAACAACAGCTTGGGCTGTGGCATGCGATTTGGTTCGCGGCGGCCCTGCAGACAAGTTGACCTGCGATTGTCAGTGGAGATATTGTTTGTGTAGTGATACTGTATTAAGTAATAATGTGACTATTAAAAAAAAAGAAAAAAACAAAACAAACAAAAAAAAACAGGGCAATACTGTACCTACCAGTGGTGAATTATCAGTGATAGCATTTAACAGTGGCACACTTAATACTCGCTTCTGAAATGCTCTCATAAAAAATACAAAAAAGACTCAAGAATGGGGAACAAATAAATTCAAATTCTGATGTGATTTTAGCCTGCGGCTCAAGTAGGACTTTGAGGTGAGCGACGAGTCTAGGTCAGTGGGTCTGCTGCCCCTGAGTTATCTCTTGTCGACATGCATTCAATCACCGACGCACTGACATTTACAGCTGGGCCACACTTACACACACACACACACACACACACACACACACACACACACACACACACACACACACACAAGGATTCCCTTAACGGTTTTCACATCAGCGACTAAAATTCAGGGCAGACTGTAAATAAATGCTTTTCCTGAAAACTATTGATGGCTGGTTGGAGGTGTCGTGTCATTTGAAAGGAAAAATGCACAAATTGTAAGAACAGAGTTAGTTATGACAAAATGGATACATGATACATGCCTCTGGTAACGTGCAGGCAGTTTGAAGCCGTCTGATTGAATGCTCCATTTAATCCCTCTCTACCTGATCCATGCATGACCGTATAGGACCGTTATGCTTCATGTTTATTTGGATTCCGTTGAGTAGCAGCGTCAATTTCCGACCGCCCCCACTGCGACTGTAATCGTGCAGCTGTAGTGCCAAGGTTGCTTGGCGACAGCAGAGGCTAAAAAGATAGAAAGGCAGGAATAATACTTCATTGAACCGACGGACTCAATTCTTCTCTGTGGTTTTTCTTACGAGGAATAAGTGATCACTTCCTTCCAACTTGACGTCTTATCCTCATACCTCATTCAGGGCAAAGGTATGACAACAAGGCTCAGTTGACTTGAGCGACAGAAGGAATCATCCCCACAATTTGATGATAAGATTGAGATAACCTGAATGGAATGGGGAAATGATATATGACCTCCCGTGACCTCAGGTATTCATCCACTGAGGGCTAGGCATATAAATTGGAGGTCGACAATTGGACCAAACATGAACATTTTCCCTTTCTTGCTCTTAAAGACGGACTCTGTGGCCTGCTGAAGCTGGCGCTGTTTCCAGACACAAATCGGGGAGCGCCTGCTTATACAGCGTGTCTAATCTCAAGTCATTCACCACAACAGATATGACAACCATCGCAAACTAGTTACCAGATAAGCTAACTAGTTTCTTCTCCTACTCCTGCTTTTTCTTTCCATTTTCCATTCGTCTGGATGCACTGTTGCACCTCACTTCCTCTCGCAGGTCAGTATCGATGTTACGACATATTGTTGTACTTGTGACGGTCTGTGTTTCAGTCGACAAATACACCACACACTGTAAGAATAGTAAGCACGAGGCAGTCCTTTTCTTCGTCATGCGAGGGGTCGCTTAGATCATCAAACTGGTCACAATCGACATGTGCGCTTAACTTGTCAAAGGTCAGTTTGGTGTTTCACTTTTTAGTGTATGAGTCTTCTGAAAATACATCACTTAAGAGAAAATGAGTTCAAGAAGTGCTGGGAGAATTCCAATGATAAGATACTGTCAGTTTCTGAGGCATACAACGGATTGGAAGCCCCCCACCATTTTTTGGGTGCCCTCATAGCTTACTAACGCATGACATTTTCTCTTAATGAATCATTAGCTTCGTATCCTCAGCTCAATGTACTGAAGGGGGGGGGGGGGGGTACGGCGCCGCATAGAGGAGGAAGGCAATGATGCGTTCAAGTACAGTAAGCGTGCCAGTTGCCTCCCATCAGTCATTTGTGCTGTTCAGGCGTGGATACACACTGATGTAATGAGGCACGCTGAATGTGTCCATGTGTGTGCGGGTCTGTTTAATAGGCTGAACGATGAATCATTCCAGGGATGACCTGATTCTACAGGGAGGTTTGTGTGTGTGTGTGTGTGTGTGCGCCCGTGTGTGATTTTGGCGGTTAATGGCGCATGAAACAATGTCTTCATTAGCATCTCTACATGAACCACATGCGGGGACAATCATCATATCTGTCAGTTTGATTGCAGGGAGAATGAATGTCTGTGATTCTGTGACCAAAGCAACCTTTAAAAAAAAAAAAATTCGAAACTTTTGCCATCCTGAAAAAGGCGCCAGTGTGTTTTTCCTCACTCACTTTTGCAGGATCAGGCGGTTTTTTTTAACAATAGTCCGACACTTTCATGTGGATTTGCTTTATCGTGACATCACAGTTTAACTTGAATCAGCATTTCAATTGCAGCAACTCTTAAAAAAAAAAAAAATCCATTCGGGAGGAAAGTGTGTGGTGCCAGTCCATTTGTAAACCTGGTTAATACCTCTTGCTTACTAGTTCTTAGTGTGACTGTGGTAGTGTTGACCGAAACTGCATCGTAGCGAGAACTATTTTCACCGATCTATCCATGCATGTGCATGTTATGTTGCCAGTCAATTGCCGGGAACATAAACATGAACATTCATTCACAATAGCTTCCACATCGATGGACAATTTCAATCGCCTTCCCTCTTGAATGATCTTGAAGTGCATCTGTTTGGAATGTGGGAGCGCAAGGAAAAAGATACAGACTCCACACAGTATCTGCTACCCTATAGCTAACTATGCAAAAATATGAGAAACAGCTTTCAGTATGAGACAATAATGTACGAAAGCACAGCTGCAAACTATCAACACAATCATACAAATATTGTGAAACTAAGAGCTCTGGCGGTGAAAACATGAGCATTAGTCCTTGTTTACCGATCACTGATGATTTTGCAACATTTTTGTTCATTTAATATTCTTGTCAGTTTGTGTAAAATGAAAGCACACTGGGGGGTGCATGTACTGTATTGGCCCGAATATAAGACGGCCCTGATTATAAGACAACCCCATCTTTTTCAAGACTCAGGTTTGAAAAAAGACTTTTTGAACACCAAATTAATTTTTATACAGAAAATAATTACAGTACATCTGAAACAAATGATTATAACAATATATTTGAGAAAAAAAGCATGTTATTTTGCCTCATTCAAATCTTAATATCTGAACATTTAAATATGTAGACTAAAGTGCAATCACATTCGTAAATAAATGGCATCTGGTTTTTGAAATGTAAATGACATCATAACTTCTCCTCAGCTGCCGGTTAACCTGGCCGATCTTTGACCCACTTTTCTCCAGATTGTTGCTACGTTTCTCCATTTTCTGTTGTCTCTTCTATTATTTTCTTCTCTTTTCTTTCGTACCGCTATGTCTTATTTTGCTTCTTCATGCTACCGCTATTTTTATTTTTATTCTTCGTGACGGGGGTTCGCTTTGGCCTCGGGAGTCAAGTTCAGCATTCGCTTCAATGATATCTGGCGCCATCTAGCGTCGTGAATTGGTATAATGTCTAGACCCCGAATATAAGACGACCCCCACTTTTTCAGTCTTATTACAATGCAAAAAAAAATGTCTTATATCCGGGCCAATACCGTATTGTATTTGAGAAGATCCCCGGGGCGCTTGTGTCTTGCGCCTGAAGTAGGCAGCATTTTCACAGCACTGCGTTGTTCAGCGAAAAGGTCGGTGCTGATGGACAGTCTGCATGGATTGGATGGATGCATGGATTGAGGAGCCGCCGATGCATATGTGGAACTGGGAGTCGCGGCTTGGAATTGAAGCGGATTTACATGGGACAGGAGAAGAAAGCCAATCTCTCTTTTTCGTTAATGGATGCTACAGCTTCTTGTTGCTACAGCTAGCTTGTAGCAGACGTGTGCACATTGCCGCATGACTCTTTGATCCACTGGTGAAAAGGACACTTTGATTCGCTCCTCTTTCATCTATAACTGCTTCAGACAACAGGAATGTATGCAGGAAAGTGGTTAAGATTGCACGATTGTCTGTGTCTAATGTGTTGTCTTGTATTATTTTGTCATTTTTTTGGTCAACTTTTCTTTTGATGGCGGCGCGGACACCCGCAGCGGCTCCTCTTGTTTTATGTTGAGGGGGAAGAAATTTCATCTGTGCTGTATGTTACACATACGTACAGCACATTTGACAATAAAGTTGTATTCCATTCCATTCCATAAATGTATGTAGATTTGAGATGCATTTTATTCCACGCGTGATTGCACATTAGTATGCAGGCGCTCTGAAGCATTCTGATGAGGATACAAATATTTCACTGAGCCCGATTGAAAAAAAAAAAAAAAAAAGCTGATTTTTACTCCAGTGACCAGTGCACTGTAATAGCAAAAAATATTTCAAGTGGGAATAATAGTATGATATGTCAAGATCGGTAACCAAGAAATTCTTGCAACTGGGCTTGGTGGGGGAAATGTCACTTGTCTCTTGTTTGGGGTCTGTCTCCACTTATGAAAGCACCATAAAAGAGGTAATGCCGCGCAGATGGAGACACTGTGCCTGTGAGCGGACAACATCGAAGGCCCAGAATGCTGGGAATGCCTTTCATCAAGGCTTTATGAAGGGGGCGACCGCTTTGATGATTCGGCTGACATTTCCAGGAGACGTTAAAGACTTGAGCCGAGCTAATCAAATCATTGCGCGGTTCTCTTGGAGGCATGCTAGCATGCACGTCCAGGGGCATTAGTGGTTTTGGAGATAGACGGTTGCTGTGTTTAAGTGCTTTTTGGAGGGAATGAAAGAATGCGCCGCTTTCAGATGTCTACATGACTTGCTTTCTGATTGTCATAGGCAGATAAACACCCGCATTTACACAATGCTCAGCATGCATCTGTGCACACTGGTATATGGGTTACGTTATGCTATGGTCTACACATGTAAATAGAAGTGAAGTACAGCATGCAAAAACTGAATGCAGGCTAAGAAAAAGGAACAAACCAGACCAAGCATAACATTTGCTGCTTCTCCTGCTGAGTCGACAGAAATGATATCCCGTGAAAACAACGGCCAAATCCTACACGTTGATCACCTTCCTGACTCCAGAAAACAAGCTAGCAATTGATTGTGAGTTCTGTCTTTTCATTTTTCATTGAATTGACAGAAATGACGACGGTACTTTGAACAGGATGAAACAACATCAGGTAATACAGTGCCCTGAAAACACCTTCCCTTTCCCCTCTTCATTTTGTCTGTCATGCATCTTTACAGGGTGAGAAGGTTGACTTTATTTGATTCATATTTGGTTCATGATACTCGTGTTAACCGATATGATAGTTAGGAATCGTACTGAACACATCACCTGCACAGTTGATACAGGAACTACTGAATGACGGCAACCCTAAATTTCAAATGCACTTTTGGCTCAACTTCATTGTAGATTGTTGCCAATGAGGAACACTTGTTTGAAATGTGTATAACTTCAAATTCAACAAGTGGATTGTCTTTTACTTTGACAGTTTCACTGCATCGGGTATTGCATATTTAAACTTTGAAAGCCGAAGGTGAAATTGTAAAACTGCTTTGTAAAATGAATCTCGTGTTGCTTCCTGCATCTTCAACAGCAAATTAGTAAGGCCTGCGAATTTCATCAAATAGTTCAATACAAGGCGACTTCATTGCTTCAAGATGTAGAATTTGTACAAAATGCCATTGATGCGAGGGAGCATAGGGTTCAAAGTCATACACTTGTCTCACTTAGGGTAACTATCCAAAAATGATTCGGATGCTATTTGTGGCCAGGGCACATGCAGGGAGAATGCTCATCAGCGTCACTTTGGAGAAAAGAGGTCAGAGAAGTCCTCCATGATATTTAAAGGGGATGTACGGTGGATGTTTGACCGATTTATTTGCTAAATTGGCAGCCAGGGTGGTGTAAGATACGTCACTTTCAGCATAGACTTGATTGGGAATTTCTCCATTGTGAGACAAATAAAGGTTTTCTTATCTTCTTATCTTATTACACTGTCGAAAACATTATCATGTCAAAGCCAAAAGGTTAGGAGAACTGCACTGCGTTTTCTTTAGATGCACGGGCACTTGCATTAGCTAACAGCATTAGCTTCTGACAAGTGCACTTGAGTGCCACTGCAAATGCCACATGCACACATTTGTAAATTTAAGTGTATGAAGGACTGCCTGATTGAAACGGATTTTATTATCTTGAGGTATGCCTGCTCCCCAACAACACACACACACACACACACACACACACACACACACACACACACACACACACACACACACACACGGTTCGCCCTTTGTTTGGAGAATACCATTTCCTCTTCCAACTACCTTGCTCCAAGGGTACGAAACCTTGGTTTGGCTGTCGAGTGGGAAACCCGTGGGAATTGAAAGCAATGCCCAATATGTCTCCTTTAACATCACACAGATTGTGAATCGGGAAAAAAAACGAAAGGCGGCGTGATGCTTCTGGGGGATGAACACCCTCAAGAGAGGCACTGTTGTATGCTGTAATCTATTCCCGAAAACGCAATTCCACTTCCTGCATAATGAGGGCATATGGAAGCAGTGTGATGGAGGACCATCATTTGGGGCTTGCAGTTTGATGACCCCGCGTTGATGTGCCACCTCTCAGCCTCAAATGGAGTCACACAGGGAGGTTTTCATTGTGGGTGCTAATCAAATTCCTGAGACTGTGAGAGTTTAAATTGTCACATACAGTTGCTGATTATACACGTGACGGTAATGATGTGAATAAATAAATATACTGCATAACAACATTTTTGGGGGGGTTGCTTCAAGTATTCCAGGGCATCCATATGCCCTTGAGCGCCACTCTAAGCCATCAGCGTCTTTCATGAACACTGCTGCTGCTGCTGCTGCTGCTACTGCAAAAAAAAAAAAAAAGGAACTCCACTCTTGCTGGATGTTTTCACTGCAACCTTTCCCACTATGTTGTCATGGTAACCTGCCGTACTCCATGTGCACGTGCCTGTGTGAGAAGATGAGTGATTGTCTGAGGTCAGGGGTATGGTGGCAATGGGCTTCTTTTTACATAATGACTCAATTACGCGATGGAAAATGGAGGCAGGGCCTATCAATGTAACATTAATGAATTTGTCTCAGGGGCTACACGCCAAAAAGGAAGAACAGCCTCATACTGCTCTTGGATTTGTTTATTCAAGTGTACGCTAAAGACACATACAGGTACAGAAAGTACAGACTCATAAATTCTCACTACATTGTGGTTATCGTCAATAAAACTGTACATGCGCTCAGTGAATGTCACACAGAGCGCCCACAGCGGCGAGGCACAACATTTATGGCTACAGTACATGCAGGCCAGCATATGTACTGTGGTGTAATCCAATTTATTGCAAATGCACTGTCAAATTACACATGACAGATGCATGGCGAACAGGACGTCTAAAAGTGGAATGTCGTGATATGATAACCGTTTTTGAATTTCATCCCGTTTTTGCGTGCGAGCAGGTTAAGTAAAACTTGCAGTTTTTGCATGGATTGCCTGCATTCAAATGAATCGCAGTATTATACACACAAAAAAAGCAAATCAATGACTTTAAATGAATGTGCTTCATTTGTTTCATTTGCCTCTATAGTCATGCGCCATGTTTCACTTGAATCAACGTCTGTATGATACCAAACAAACAAAATGAACTCGGCGCGATCAACATGGAACTCGATTGTTGAAGCGACTGGCAGTACAACTCTGCCGCCTAGTGGACCAAGACGGTAAGTGCATATCTATCTCTTCAAAAATAGGAGAGAAAAATAAAGAGTCTGGCAGGTCTCTTGCAATTTGTCCTCTATTCATGTCTAAAAAAATACGGCGATATCAAAGGTTAGTTTCCCAAACACGTGAAAGACGTTCAAAGTGTTTTCCAATAGATCCCCTTGGTGTGCAGCGCAGTAATGCTGCCGTCCTTCCATTCTGTGACAATGATGAACTTTGTTGTTTGTAAAAGAAGACAAACCTCGGCTCATTATCTGCTTGGTTCATGTTGTTCAACTTGACCTGTCTGCGAGAAAGCTGCACACCATGTATATATAAATTGTAAATACAGTAAATATTCCCCAGCCTCTAAAAGCGTACCCTCCACATTGTTCCCAAGAGTACCAATTAGTCTCTGAAATGTACACAATGGCACCATTGACAACACGTGAATGCTACATTGTGCCGTTAGTGCAGATAGCATTTACCAGGAAATAACCATAAAGAAGACCTGCTACTCTATCTTGAGTCTCCAGTGGGAGTGAGTTTATTGCTCAGTATAGCAGTGAACTCTTTGGAAAACTGAAGGAATTCTCTTCTTCGGGTGACTCTAACGCAGTTGTGGAAAACATTACGGCCCGCGGGCCGGAACCGGCCCCCCAAAGAGGTTCGATCAGGCCCGCAGGATCATTTAAAAGTGAAAAAAATGCATTAAAGACATGCAATGAATATTTTTAATAAAATGCAATTTGTGGATCATCCGACAGGGGGCAGCTTGTTTGGATCAGAGAAGAAAACAGCAGTTTCAGTCTGTCACTGAGACAGACCCAACACAGCATTGCACCAATGCTTCTTTATACCAAAACATATTTTAATGGTCCGGCCCACTTTACATCTACCGGGTCCATATGTGGCCCACAATGTGAAATGAGTTTGACACCCCTGCTCTAACGTGTGCAAAAATATTTGCTATGAGGAATATCTGAGCATTATCTTTCAAATGGGTAGCAATTATTTGAAATATTGTCTCTACAAAACGTTTCTGTAAACATCATTGCAACGTAGTTATTCTTCAGTATTGTTACAGGTTCCGTGCATTCCTGAAATAATCTGATTGATGAAATGTTCATTAAATTAAAAAGGAAAAAAAAAGAATCAACACGTGTCGTGAAAACGTTTATTAGTTTAAACAACCACAAAACACACAAACAGTCACTCCCATGTGTCACACAAACAGGAATCACCCCACCCTCCCGAAACAACCAGGTACCAAAAACGCTTGCATTTTTCATGTGCATATAATTTGAGTTGAATTAAAACAATCAAAGTGGCCTGGTCGAGTGCAACAAAGGTTAACAATAAAATAGAAATGGAGGTTACAGCCATTCAACGCCAGTCAGATCTTGTACATCACTTCAGTGCAAATGCGACACTTAAAGCTGGGGCTATACACCCAGTGTTGATTGTTTGGGCTCTCATTGCTAGTGGGTGCTGGGTGATGGCTCCAATCACGAGTGTTAACTCTCATTTTTAACAAGTTGCTGAATTTGACATTATTTTGTCAGACGAAGAAACCTGCTCACGAGAAGAAAAAAAAGCGGGATTAACTTTCAAACTGGTGGATGAATCCCAAATTCCTCAGTCAGAACATTTGCAATTGTGAAAAGAGGACACCTTACCTTAGGTATAAGCAAAGGTAGCAAATTGAGATGAAGTCAAAATATGCTTTCCGAAAAACACGGTGCTCAATCTCCAACCAGCACAGTTGGTTGGATTGAGACAAAAAAACGAAAAATAAAATAACACAAGAAAACATTCATTCACTGTTCAAACAATTATACTGATGTGGGTTTGGCCAGTCTGGGATGTGAGGTGCTGAAACAGTCCAAAGTGAGGCAGCAGAGGCTGGAGGTTCAACCAGATGGCGTTCCACTGATGCACCAACAACTAAGCAGCTATGAGCCGGTTCGGTCGCACAGCTCCCCTTAAGTCTGGGTGAGTGAGTTCCCGGGTAAAAATGGGGCTGTGGGCTGCTGTGGTAATGCAATGTGTCGGGTTGCGCCGTAGCACAGGTAGAGTAAAGCGAGGCCAGCTTTAGGCTGGGAGTGTCTCGGCTGTAGCACAGCCAGGGCGGACGCTGGGTCAATTCACGTCTTTTGCAGATTTGTGGCAGGAGATTTTGAGAGGCTGTCTTGCCGGTTCCCTCTTGAGGACTGCTCACTGCTGACAAATACACAACAGCATCAGCAACACGGCTCGAAAAGAAAACAACTGTCATGGATGGAGAGAAGCAGCAGACATGCACCAGGGGAGGCTTCAATAAACCGCCGATGTCAGCTTCAAATGTGTGCGGAATAGGCAATCGCAGTACGTGATTACGTATTCAAAAAGTGGCAAAAATGACAGTCAGACAAAGGGGGAAAAAAAGCATCTGCACCACTCCAAGCATTAATGTGCAACGCTCTGGGCTGCAAGCAGGCAGTCTCCTTGATTGCACAAGCTAGATTTTTGACAAGCACACCTGCAAAGTGTACAAAATGCATCGGGGGAGTGCACCCCCCGTAAAAAAAAACAAAAAACCTGACATGCCATTTGAAATGATCAGCACAAATTCATTCATCGCAAATCCATGGAGGCTGCCAGTTCTACTGCCAGGTGCAAATTCGGCCCTGGTTGTCATTTCTAATGCTTGTATGCACATATTCTATCAAGTATACAGGGAGCTAAAATAGACACAATTTTGGGGGGAAAAAGGGAGGGTGGGGGGGTTGTCACTTCTTGCTGTTCCTTTGCTCATGACACCTAACAACAAGAGTTCATTTCCATTTTGAATATCATGTCCTTGACAAAAGGTTTCCATCTAATTTAATTTTTTTTTTTTTTAATATGGTCGCCGTGAGAGGAAAATCGGTCAGCAACGTGCGAGAAATCCCAAATAACTGCAGGGTTAAATTAACTGAAGCCTCCCTCTGGATTTCACATTACCTGCTTCACCTACACTGTGATCTGTCGGGAAAGATTTTCTGTCGGCCTTCCTTCCATGACCACCACGCCAAACTCCCATTGGACCCTGACGAGAAAGGGGTAACTGTTAACGGAGATCTGTGGGAGGCAAATGCATGAAAACATCTGTCTGACTGCCAGTGCGGCTCCGAGTCTCAAGATGAAATAAGAGACAATTAGCATACCTGATGTTTGGTCACCATGTGTGTCGTGTGGATGAGCGGCTTATACTGCAGAGGCTGGCCCAGGAGAGAGTAGTGGGCTTCACCTAGACATGCCGACACCATTTAGACATGACGTGAGCTTTTCCAACATTTTTTCATTTGGACTGTCTTTTCCCTAAGTCACATCAAAGTGAGTGAAAACAACAACAACAAAAAGCACGAGTGTAATGTCTCATAGAATAATGGTTGACAGCATATTGGATGTACTCCTTTGGCGCTGCGGGAATATTTCTGTACTTTACTACAAGGTTAAACCGTTTATTACATGTAGGAAGGGCTTTTAGAGAAATAATATCATCCAAACCCAATTCCAAAGAAGTTGGGACATTGTGCTAAAAATAACTAAAAACAGAATGCCATAATTTCATCAGAATCAGAATCCTCTTTATTGGCCAAGTATGTAGAACACACAAGGGATTTGACTCCGGTATAACACGCTGCATTAGTATCATCATAAACAAGGACATGACAAATAAGGACATGTCCTGCGAGTGACCGGTGACCAGTCTTGGGTCACCTTACACTGGGCCAGCCGAGATTGACTCCAGCGAATCTGTGAGCTTGAACAGTTAAAGTAGTGTGCAAAAAAATGTGTGTGAGGCTCAGCAGCTTTCTCGGCTTCTTGGCATGGCAGCATTGTTAGTTCTTTGCAGAGGATAAAGAATAAGCATGTGAGCAGCACTTATTACATTAGTAGAGCTGGGCGATATGACAACATATAGCTCAAAGACGATCGACAACATTTTATCGTGTCACATTTTCGTGTTGTCGTCATTTGTTATTTGTTGCCAACTGCGCATAAATTAGACATCAATTACAACTTGATTTGATGGGCAAAAAGCTTTCACTTTTCAATCTTATGCCGGACCGCCACTATGCAGACAAGCGAATGATACACCATACCTAAAAAAAATATACATTGCAAAATTAAATTAAAAAGTCAATGCAAATTAATATATAACGAATTGGTTGACTGCAAATCAAACCCATAATCATGAATAACTTGAAAACTGAGTTTTATTTATTTTTTTAAATAGAATGACCATTCCAAAAAGCTTCCCCAGGCTGCTTCCGTCACCTGAAGCGGGGTCTTTGGCAGGTCGAGGAGAGATGCCACAGCAGCTCGCGAGAACAAGTTAAGGAACGGGCTGCGGCTGGTTATTACTGCCTGCTAAACACGTTGCGGTTTCACTCCTTAGTCAGTAGTCACAACCTCCATCATCTTGCCTCCATGGCGGCAAATGAGCAACACTTCTAACAAGCATCGTCCTTGCGAAGGGATTACGAGGAGTAATTACCAGAGGGAAAACCGGAGAAGCCGTGCCAATTGCTAAACTCACGTAATGTCATCGTTAAGAGACGTGCATTAAAAGTGCTTGGGTGACTGAGTACACTTCTCAGGGGTCTCGCTGGAACCACGTCAAAGTGGCGCGTATCCAAAGTTGATCAGCAAAATAGCTGGCAATTTAATAAGTGTCCGGAGAGAAAACGAAACGGGAAATATTACAGTATCTCGTACATCGACCTGGAGGAGTGGCCTAGAACATTAAACGTATATTAATGTTGAAGATTAGCGATTAAAAAAATGGATGCAAGTAAATGCATGTATTACAAATATGATTAGTTTTCATTTTGACTTGTGAGATCTTCAAAAGAAACCTCAAAATCACATGAGAGTAAAGCTCTTTTTTATTTGATTTTTTAATCAATTTCTGTAAGAGACATTTTTCATGCCTCTTATTTAATATGTGCATTCGTGCAAAAATATGTGGACTTCTTTGTTTCTGTTTACATCTGATACGGGTCTGTTGAATGTCACTTCAAAATAAAGTGGGAAAACGTACGCAGTCAGAGAGTGTTGTACAATTTCTTTTAAAAATACCTGAAAATATATTGTGGTATGTCATCGTTGTGATATAAAATGGCCAATATCGTAATTGAAGATTTTTTTTCATATCGCTCGGCACAATAAATTAGTAATGTTATATTACCACATAAGTACAGCACAGCATAAAACTATAGATTGCTGTAAATTTCCAGCAGCAGTAAAATAGTATCTTAATAGATTTTTAAAATAAATGTAATGAACAGTTAATGCTTGGTTAAAGAATAAATGGGAATTTAACAATATAAAACCATATTTTTTGGTCAAGCGGTGGACATCATCAGCACATTCATTCATAAGTTTAGCTACTATTCATCAGCCTCTTATTGATAATTGTGGCCTTGTATTTCTGTTCTGATGATGTCACTTCTTTATTGATCGAACTTCTCACAATCCTCGATTCATTTTTGAGTGGTGAGACCTGACAGGATATTTGTGAACCTGACTTGGGATAGCACAGCTGCTTCATTATCCAGAGCAGTCCATGTGGATTTCAACCAAAGAATTAAAGTTATTTTATCCCCCCCAAACTGTCCAATAATAGCATTTTTCATGTTTGAGCACTTGCTGACCTGGCCCACTATGGCAGAAGTCTGTAGGGAGCTGCAGTTGGTGCTGGTGGGTCATGACGGGGATGGACGAGATGCCTGTTGGGAGGCCCTTGATATTGGGCGACGGTCCCGACGAGGATGTGAGCGCCGGAGGTGAAAGCAGGCTGCTCTACATGCAACATACAGTGGCGCAGTCAACAACAATGGGGAGAAACACAAACATTTTCATTCAAAGATGAACAAATGCCGCACCGCATCAACAACTCTAAAGTGCAATTACTCGCTGATGCTTTTATGTTTTCCTTATTTTCAGCCCCATCCCACAAGCAAAATAGTTTCATTTGTTCCCAAACCTGTAACTAAATTTACCATTCTAACAATTATTCCAAATTAAATAATATAAATGCCATTAATCCATTCAGCCCCTCAAAACAGCTACATATATACATATAATTTATCAACAATTATTCCTTCATATATAATATTATATGCACACACACAGACACACACGCGCACGCACGCACGCACGAACGAAAGTAGGTTTCGAGTTATAAAAAATACAATACTTAGTGTTTACGATACAAAAACATACATGCTTCAGATTTTATGTCACTAATTTCACCTGTGAGATACTATCAAATACTAGAGGTTGACAATTTTCTCGGGAATCCCAGACTATAATTTGCCCCACACTATCGGAATCCCGAGTGCTGGCATCAACCACAGCCACCCTCCACCGAAAACGCAGTTTCATTTTTTTAACCAGATTTTGCATTTAAATCTCGGTGCCTTCACGAATCCTCATTTTTCTGTCCTCCAATTGGTTCATCTATGTTTATCCTTCTGACTGGTTGATCTTAAAATGCAGAATTAAGACCGATTTTACGAGGCAGCACAATGTACGACAATTACAAATTCTGGCGCACGTTTCAAGAAAAAATTTGATATGATGACACAAGGTGAACCAACACTGTTTCTGGCTGGCTTGTTTCAACCCAGAAATGGATTTTTGGGGGATGTTCAGAGCAGCATGTATGAGGGGAACAGTTAGCTGATAGACAGACAGCAGCAAAGAAAGGAGAATTGGTGGAGTTGATGTCGGAAGATTAAGGAAACCGTTGTTTCTTGCTTTAGTAATAATGGCATTCATCCTCCAAAATGCCTCTCTCTCTTCTTTAATGCCATGCATGCTTATATCGTGTTTTTGCAACAATATTTTGTGACGTGATTTGGTCACTTAAACTCACCCCTGACCACAGGTATCACCGTAGGCTATTTTTCCAAGTACTTTGTATCTTAAAACATACACTTTTCAAACACCCCGGTGTAGTTTAGAAACATAAGGTAAAGTCTGGCTCATTGAGCCAAAATAAATTTAGCGTCTTATTAGAACCAGATGGCATTTTTTTTTTGGGAACAAAGATGTGTTTTCCTGCTACTGATGAACTCATGCAGCGTTAGTACCTGCATGTTGTCAGGAGGCAGCGGGTGATCAGTCGGTCGGCGGGTGCGCTGGTGCTCGGGGCCCAGGTGTTTGTGGCTGGGTTGCTTCTGTTGGCAGGCGGAGGACGCCGGGGGCTGCTGGCAGGGGGGAGCTGCCATTTGCAGCATCACCATACCGCTGCCGGGGGCCGAGGGCAAGAACCCTGCACACGATTAAAAGGAAAGAGGAAAAAAATAGGCAGTCGGTAGAAATTTGCGCTTGAAAAAAAATGCAAATCGGGACAACCAGTCATGATAAAATCTAATTCTGTGTGGCTGGTAAGCAGATTTTCCGCATAGTGTTTCCTGTTTTTTTTTTTTTTTTAAATGAACATCACATAACCTCATTAATGCATTTGGACTGGAGTGTATTTGTTTGTGCAAATGCGTGTTTGCTCAAAAGCTCTTTTCCACAGCAGTTTGATTCACCTACACACCCCACCCATGAAAACAGCACTATTAGCTGTTCGGCAATTAGATTTTAAGTGCCTCGATTATAAAGGCACATCCATAGGGGCTATAATTGAGTTGTTCTCTTTCTGCTAAATCTTCTGTGATGATCCGGAAGATCCAATTACCTAATTAGTTTGTGCTGCGTGAATGTGACTGATGGGACTGGAGGGGGTGGGGGTTGGGGGCAATTAAAAAAATAACGGGAGTCTCCTTCTGCTGCTCCCACATCAAAAGCGCTACACAATTCCATTCAATACTTTAAAAATCCTGTTTACACACGGTTAACAACAGGTGAAAAATCCCATTTCAAATGCAAATGTTTAATTTTAAAATGTTTTTATTAATCAACTAATAATAGAAGGCACGGCAGAGATTACAGACTTAATATCCAGATTATTCCCATCCCTGAATGAGCCAATTAAAAGTGTTTACCGGAGATGCTTGAGGTAAGGCTGTCATGTGACCTTCAACTGACCTCATTACTGATGGATTGAAATAATGGCTCCCACCAATGCGCCCCTCAACATTCACACATGAATAATAAAGGGCATTTGAGAAGAGACCTACGCACTTGAGCCTCTGTTGGGTACACGCAAACACCTTTATATTAAGCCTCCTTGTCTGACCAACAGTATGCACATTTAAAACGGGTGCTCTTGCTGGTGAAGTCGTATTTTATTACCAACAAAATACACAGTGTGTGAGAAATACAGAAATTAGCTGTTGAATTTATGGAGGTGCTATGAATGTAACAGAGTTAGATTTACTGGGGGCTTCTTTCGTTCTTCCGACAGCATCATTATTATCAGCAGCTCAAACAACAGCACTTCTTCATTTTTTGCATACAATATGTGGAGTTTCATTAAAAGCGTCAAGATCAGTGGTTCTCAAACGGGGTACGCTTACCCCTGGGGGTAGGTGGAGGCACATTTGGGGGTGTGTGAGATTCTAAAAAGTAGCATCAGTTCAAAAAAGAGCTTGATCACAGCAGCCGCCTCCCTGCCACCAAGAATGTCAAGTACCTCAGTCAAATCCCAGTGTCTCACGAAATCCAAAAACATTCAGTTCTGTGCAACAATGCAATCATCACTGCTGAGAGTTCAGTTATGTAGTTAGTCTTCTTTTGAATTATTAGATAGATACTTTATGATTTTTAAAAAACGTTTTTTTTTAGCAGTTTGTTTTTATTCAGTCACTGATGGTGTAGTGCAGTGCTTCTCAATTATTTTCTGTCATGCCCCCCCTAGGAAGAAGAAAACATCTTCCCCCCTCCGCGCGACTATAAATAGTATCATTTGTCTATAAAATTGTTAGAAGTACACCTCTGCATAACACTATATTCTTATTAACGTATAAGAGAATAAAAAAAGAAATATCGACCAACTTACAACAAAGAACAGTTGTATTAACTGTAACAGAAAATGTTCAAAGTGCATCTGAAATTCAAAAATAAAATTAAATCCTTAATTAAACTGTAAACATTTTTTGACAGATCCTTGTCAAACTATACAATACTGAAAAATAAAATGACATGAAATCAATAAATAAATAATAATGCATTCAAACTGATCATCAACATTAACTCAGGAGCACACTATAAAAAAAACTTTAACCTGACACCGGTCTTACCCTGTCTCCCACCCTAGTCACAGTGAAGCCAAGCGAGCTACATACGCTTCATCATTATTTCCATCTTTCGAATGCTCCCAGCGCACACTCTGCCAATGAGAGTGCCACTGCCCCCTAATGTAGTGGAGGTGCAACTGCACTTTATTCTAAGACAGTAAAAAAAAAAAAAAATCACAATAAAAATATAAAAAAGCATGTTCCCCGAGGTCAAACTATTTGAGAAGCACTTGTGTAGTGGGACACTCGCCTGACTTGTGTGGGGGCACCGTGGGATCGGTTCCCACTCAGTGACAGTGTGGATGTAGGTGTGAGTCATTATTGGTCTCTGTATGTGCTGCGAATGGCGGACAACAAGTTCAGGGTATAGTCCACCTTCCGCCCAAAGTCAGCTGGGATAGGCTCCAGAATGCCAGCGACCCTCGTGACAATAACCAGTTTGGATAATTTCAGTTAATGGTTTAATGACAGAAAAAAACCCATTTCACAGGGTGTACATCATTGAAAAAAGGTGAAGCAGTGGTCTAGATTATGGCTATGAAGAAAAACATTGAATGTTTATTTAAACATCAGAGAAAAGTGATTACCGTATATACTACAATGCATCAACTAGATGTCGCTACGCTCCTTCTGTTCGACTCGAGAGGCGTTCATGACCGCCTCCGAAAAACGTAACGTAACATTACTTCAATGAAACACCGAAAATTGACAATAATGCACCAAAACAGAAAATCAAGCGAGGAAATCACAAAATAAATTCTATAGCCCTCTCTTTTGATGCATTATTTTCAATTTTCATAGTTTCATTGAAGGAATCGTTAATTTACGTTTTTCGGAGGCGGTCATGAACGCCTCTCGAGTCTAATGGAAGAAGAGAAGGCAAAGACGTACCCGTATTTGTTGAGACTGTGAAAACCATTCATAAAGTGTGCGTTTAAAAAAACCAAACAAAAAACACAGCTCTCCTTTTTTCAGAGCTGCAACAAAAACGTATTCAATAAAGCAGCGACACTTGTAAGCATGTCTCCAGCAAGGAGCCATTTTGAGGTCGACATATTACCGTAATGACCATACACAAGGCGCACAGGATTTTAAGGCGCGTTGTGAGCTTTTAAGAAAATAGAAGACTTTTCCTTGCGCCTTATAGTGAGGAAAATACGGTACTGTGAAGGGGGCTCTCCATAGAGGCGGACATAAACCAAAGAGGATGTACTTATACAACTTTTCTTCCTTCATGTTACATCAATGCCACTCTAATTTGTAATAATCACGCCTCAAATGTGGCGCAGAGATCAAAACAGGCACTCCATCAGCTCATATTCAGAAATGACTAATGGCATTTGGCGTGATGTCACTAACACATTTTAGATGAAAGTTGTACCTTTGCTCTGTACTACTAACCTGTGTTCTGCTGGGCAACATAGGAGGATGAGTTCTGAGGGAAATTGAGCTGCTCCATCATTGGGGAGGGCAGGAAACTCACAGTGGAACTGTGTAGGAAGATGTTCACAGTAAACATCGCATCGTCATCATCATCATCATTTAAACCGAACTGAAATCTACCGTATGTTGAGGACATGTTGGATATGTGATGAAGGGTGATATATTTCCTTAAAATATACCTCCATCAATTCTAAAATGTCGAACACTCATAGTTGATCTCGTCATGGCAAGACGGTTCAGAGGAAAAAGTAGTAAATGTGTTGAAGCAACCTGGCACCCAGAAGGAGTTGTGCAAGCTCAACATTACAGCTGGTGTATTAAATTTGAAAGTGAATGTAAATCTCTGTGCAAAGCAGGCGCTCGGCTCTGTAAGCAGCCTGCCTGTGGGGACTCGTGTACAGCTGGCGAAACACAGACTGCAGGTGGACAGGCGGCCCTTATGGGAGAAGCCGCGCAGTGGTTAAGGTGCTGCTGCATAAATCATTCTAGCACAGACTGTCCTGCTAGAATTTCCCTAATTTCACACCTGAAACAATGACAATGTGACCTATCCAAGATTTCGCCTGGCTGTCTTTCGGTTTTGCCACAGATACTACCGGCACGTGTAATGGTCCCGGAGGTGTTACAATCGCTAATTTCCAGAATGATTGGATCCGTGGAGCCAGAAACTAATTACGTGGTTTGCTTTCTGTGAACTACTTCTATCAATTTGCTATAACGAGAGCCTGGCATACCACACGACTCCATGAGTGCGAAACCAAGGAGAAAAATGGCCATAAACCAATCGGTAGCTGTCTCTCAGTTGACAATCATCAGTTTCACAAGACGTGGCACACTAATTATTTGGGTAATGCTATGGTGAAGAGTATGTTCTTTGGGGATTTACATATTAGGCATGCTGCGTCTACAAATACAAAGGCCCTTTCAGAGCGAGGGGCAATGTTAGCTACAAATATTTTTTTTTTTTGACAGCAGGGAAAAAAATAAATCGCTGCTTGTTTTGAAATACCGAACATAAACCAAAGCACACAATTTTAGCAGGGTGATTTTGCCAATCTAAAAGATGTAAAAACTCCTCTACAATGAAATCATGTTTGCAGCAAGAAATTTTTCACAACAGGGGTTTTTTCACTGTACGCGCACACACACACACACACACACACACACACACACACACACACACTCTATTTTTATTCCAATAGTGCATAAGTATGAGCATACACTTATTTGACACTTCATATAGACAGTGTAGAAAGAAAAAAAGGTTAAGAAATTGCGAAATTATCAATTTAATGTCTGGATAATGTCTTTTATTTTGCTTCCTTCGTCTTTCGTTTTGATCACTTTTACCCTCTTTTCCAGCGTCAGAGCTCTTTTTGTCTTAGCTGCTTGACATCCAAAGGCCCGTTTTGTAGCCATTTTAGCAATGCAACGTTCTTGCTGTGTCTGAAACTAACAATAACAAATACTTCCTGGACTACTGCGCATGTGTAGACCAGTGTGGTGGTTGCTGTTGCCGTTTCGGAACGAAGCAGTAGAGGTCGCTGTTGGATTAGACTTTGTTGTAGTGAATCTCATCGCGAGGCAAGAGCAGAGAAAAAGATTTCGTATAACACAACAGGGGTTCTTTTCGTTGTATGGGGGGCAGGAGAATGGGAGAAATTTGATGCATGAAAATTTTTTCACACTAATTCATATATATATATATATATATATATATATATATATATGCACATAAAATACACACACACACACACACACACACACACACACACACACACACACACGCACGTACGTACACACACGGTTAGAGATACTTGTCTTTTGGGTGAAATTGCAGGACGAGCCTAAAATGTATTGAAACCTTTCCAGGTGACCTTAATGTGACACATGTCCAACTGTTAAATGTTTCGGTACTTTCCACACAAGTTGCTGTTCTCTAACGTGGTGCTTAGTGGCAAATTTCACAACAGGCGTTTGAACCTTGAATTGACCAATACATGTCCTGGTTCAATTAGAGCTGCTGTTTACAGTTGTCCTCATCATGATGTTCATATCTTGACAGCATGAGACCAAGACAATATCTAACAGTGGACAGTTCCTTGCCATTGTGATGCTTCAAACAGGACGTTATCAGACGGAAGTGGCCACTGAGCTTAGCGTGTCACAGGGTGTCATCATCAGGTTGAAACAGAGATACCAAGAGTCTGGAAGAGTCACAGAAAGATGAAGAGGTGGACGTCCTTTGGCCACATCCTATGCTGATGACCGCTACATTGTGGGCCTCAGTGCTGTTCTCTGATGAAAGTCGATTCACGTTGAGCAGAAATGATGGCCGCCAACAATGTTGGAGATGTCAGAGAGAGCGCTAGGCATCACCCACTCTTATCACCAGACGAGCTTTTGGTGGTGGCGGTGTTACAGTGTAGGCAGGTGCGTCCAGTCGGTACAGATCTGCCCTACACTTTGTGACAAGCTCATATTACCTTAATAGTATTATTCATAGAGTTGTTTGTTTGTTGCTTTACTGTTGTATATGTTAGTTGCTCCATGTACAGCACTTTGTATGCAGCGATGGCTGTTTGAAAGTGCTCTATAAATACAGTTGAGTTGAGAGTTGAGTTGAGTGATTGTACCCTTACATGAACAACAGGGCCTAATTTCATCTTCATGGACGACAATGCTCCAGCTCATCGAGCTCGCATCATCAGGGAATGGCTGTTGGAGACTCGTGTACCTCAAATGGAATGGCCTGCACTTTCTCCAGACCAGAATCCTATGAAAACCTGTGGGATCTGCTGAGTCGCCCTGTCGAGGCTCGAAACTCTGCAACCCAGAACCTCAATGACCTGGGAGATGCCCCTCAAAAAGAGTGGGATGCCATGCCTCAGCAGACAATAAGCCGAATTACAGCATGAGACATCGTTGTCAAGCTGTAACTGATGCTCAAGGGCACATGACGAGTTATAGAGTCGTTGACATTTTTTGTCGCGGTGTAACCACCATTGTTGTTAACTTCTGTTTCAATTTACTGTTTGAGATGAGGAAATCATTAGCGCATCCTTTTACTTTCATGATATGATATCACTGTAACGTGACCTTTTTACATTGACCATAAATTTCACCAAAAAGCCAAATACCCTAACCTTATGTGAGTACTGTATATATGAGACACATTATTCTAAATCAAAATGGTAACTGATTTAAACTAAAAGGTAATTTTTTTATTTTCCCTCTCAACAAGCACATCCTCATTTTCTTTGCCCCTGGATTTACATCCTGTACATTGGGGAAATTGCCAAGACAATAAAGTCTGCAAGTGCTTGCGCATTAATATCAGTTTTAAGGCTCTACCTCATGGTAGTGTGCTGGCTTGGAGCAGGGAGAAGGCTGTAGTAAGGCTGAACGCCAGAGACAGCCACCGCACCTTGTCCTGGTTGGCATGTTGACACTAACATCGGCCCTGCATGTTGCGGCAAGGAAACCTGTGATGGACCAATGAAATACTGTACGTTAGTAGAGCAACAAAGACTCACTGTACATTGCTCTGTGTAGATTCTTCATGTTGAGAACAAACGTGTCGTATCTTCTAAAATCACTTGTTGGCTCTTTTCAGTTCCTCACTTTCTTCGTTGGTCAATCTAGTGTCTTCATTGTAGACACTTTCGTTTGCACAAAACAATGTATGAACTGAGACTGATCTGCACCGGCTGGCTACAAAATTATATTGGCAGATTATCAAACTAAAAACTCTCTTAACTTTGTAAAGTCAGAGTCTCTTCAATTGTATCTCATTGTGTAAGAGGTCATATAACGTTGTGGCAGACTGGTGTACAGTATTTGGATACCTGGTAAGACTGCATTGGGGAGTACTGGACCATCATGCCTTGCATCTGGCTGCTTATATTGCTTTGTTGGACACCGGTGAGAGCAAAGTTGAGTGTTGGCTGCATGCCCACTACAGTCTGGTAGGATGCTGGGCTTGACATCACAGGCTGGTGCACTGACAAACAACAAAAGGCAAAGCACTCAGGCCACACTCCAAGAAGTGGCGAGGACGGAGCAGCGGAGTCAAATTGGGGATTTAAATGCTTGGCCACAGAGACTGAGCTGTGGTTAATAGGGTCTTTTCAGGATAAACAATCATCAACAAGAATCATGCAGTGCATCAGTTGGGGGGAAAAACAGACTGAGACTTCAGCTGTGCAGTGAGTTGAGCTGTTACAGCAAAGCAAGGTGGAGGCACTTGGGGTAAATGAGAAAGTCAATATATCGGAGTTAGCCTGCAGCGGCCTGAAACAGCAACATGAGTGACCAAATTAAGGTTGAGAGGAGAAAAAACAAAACAAAACATCAATTTCTTATTAGTGCCCAAACCACCCAGGCTATCAGACTAGCAGGCCATATTCCCAAATGGCATGAAATGGTGGCGCTGGCTCCTGGCCAGAGGGGGACAATGTCAAGGTGACAAGGCAAGACATTTGGAAATGCAGTCCCCAGTGACACACGTGAGGCGCTGCGAGCGACAAAAGAGAGGACATCCTTTTGTGAAGGTGTCAGCAGTACGCCTCCTGGGAGAAAAGTACAATGAAACAATGGAAGCACTGAGGAGCAAGGAGATGGTTATTTTTATCCACCCGTCTCCCACTTTCCCATACAAACCGAGCATGAAATGACCGCAATTTTAAATGCGCCAGATTTATTCCATTTCAGCAGGCATCGGATGATTGTGTTTCCTCAGACGCAGATAATGGCTGACTATCTCCTCGCTGTTTTTGAGGGATGCCAGTTTGCGGCGGAGGGATTGAATCCTTCCACTAATCTGAGTTTAAGACTGATTTCACATTCCCGTTGTCGATTTATACCGTACCATCAGCGGCATTGCCTGCAGGTGAGGACTGAGGGGCTGAAAAAGAGACCGGTTCACTGTGAGATTCATAGAGGCCTCTCAGACAGCGTCCCGGCCCCGCATCCCGCCTCTCATCAATTTTCCTCTTAGATCTAATAACGAGGCAGAGAGAGAGTGTAGAAAATTGATTTTAAACATATGCCAAGATATTCAAGGGGAGTCTATTCTATATCCAAGTAAGGGTTCTGTGCCTGCACTATTTAGGCTTTATGGAATGGAATGGAATGGAATACAACTTTATTGTCACTGTATCATACAGCACAGATGAAATTTCAGTGCCCGCGCCGCCATCAAAAGAAAAGTTGACCAAAAAAATGACACTTTTATCACATACATCTTGCAGTGCCTGCCTTTCCTTGCAGTAATTATAAAGACATAAGGGACACAAGTTATTTTTCACTTAGAAATAATTTATTTCATTTGCTGCTCTATGGCATCCAAGCTTGTCCAATTAATGAACCCGAGTAGAGAAATGCTGCTGGAGTCACATATAGAACATGTGAGCACATTTGTATATGTGTGTGTGTGTGCGAATATGAGCTGGTGGCAGCAAGGAGGTGACAGAACAGGCGCTCCTACAGAAGGGCACAGAAGCAAAAAGTAAGAGTGTTCGCGCAATCCTGCAGAGGAATCTGGATTCAAAAACATGTGAAGGACAGGAAGAGAATGCAATTATGCACCCTTCTGCAAAATGAACTGTGCCCTGTGGACAATCTTGCTTCCTTATGAAGAACAACTAAGAAGCTGGAAAATGAGTCTTAAAACATCTCTTTGCAGTATACTGCCAAAACAATGACGACGACCTCATTCATTTAAAAAATGTTTTCAAAGCATGATCTAAAAGAACATTACTGTGAGAAACGGTATTATAGCAAGCTCAACAAGAATGTCAAGGGCAACAAATTGCTTTTGAATCCACATGAGTGTGAGAATTGCTACCTTGCTGCTGGGACAGGGTTTGGCTGTGAAGGCCGTTATGCGGCGAATGGTTTACAGGCGGGCGGTAGTGCTGCTGCTGCTGCTGGCTGGAGCAGGGAGGATGGTGGATTGATGAACAGTAGCAAGCGGATACCTGTGAGAAGCATAAAAGACCAATTCAAACATCAAAGGAAAAGAACGAGTGGAATCCCATTTGACTGAGTAATGTTCACCGCTGAGCTACCTGCTGGACCGGCTGATGAATGTAGCTGTGCTGCTGGTTCAGAGTGGACCCAGGAAAAGCCGCATGACCAGTCATGCCGCTGGGGTAGGTTTGGTGAGGTCCTGGAGTTGGAAGCGGTACAGGCTGGCCTTGGAGCATCCCTGGTTGTCCCCCTGGAGTTCCCGCAACGACGTAATTAGAAACTTGCTGGGGTGCTCCATGCAACACTACCGGGGTGGAATGGTGGTGGTACAATGCTGCGTAATGGTGGCCATCTGCAGCCGCCGCTCCATTGTTGCTGGGGGACTGCTGCGTCAATGTCATGTGACTGAATTGGGTGTTGAGATTTTCAGGCTGGAAAAGAGATTTAAAATCAATTGATGTGTACATCCGCAGTAATAATCCCGTGTTGGTACTGAGAAGAGGTCATTAAAGCATTAACACCATCCCGAGGTTGATTATTGGGGAGAACTATTTTTTTATTATTCATATGGATCAATACGGCTTTACCAATTAAGACTATCTAAAAGCCAAGTGCTAAATCAAGAAGGGTAAAAATAATTTTAGATACTGAGTTTAAATATAACCCCGTCTGCAGAGACAAGTGGAGCCAAAAGGGAATTTTACCTATCCATACCAATACCCCATTACTCTGAAAGTCTACTCTGACATATTGTAAAAGTCATGTTTTCAGTCATGTATTATTCAGCACTAACATCTGGTGATGAATTAAATATTAATGCAGCTTTCGACAATCATAATTAGTTGCAAAAACAGATAAAGATAAAATAAAACCAGGTCAAAAATGAGGCTATCGGCTCTTTCTGGATTTTACTTTCCAATACATTGGTTTTCAACAATGTTCAAGGTGACTTAGTAAAACAGGTTGTATAAACAAACTGCTTAAAAAGAACAAAGTATTGATGGCACGGAAAATTGAAAAATAGCTGATTTGTCATCAGAAGAGAAAGAATAATGAACTGTAAAATCAGTTGTGTACCACAGTGTACTGTTGGTTGTCATAGACTGGCGGGAACAGAGGAGGAAGATGGTACGAGACTGTTGGGTTGTGAGCAGGCTCTGAGGACCGCTGGAATGGATGACACAACGGCTGAAGAGACAAGGAAAAATGAAAACAGTTGAAAACAGCCTGCTTACTTCAAGATCATGGCACCCTTTGAAGCATAGGAAAAAAATAATTGTTTACATGTGTATTCCCACTGACCTGGGAATGGAGATGATTGATGTGCTGTGGCTGACTTGCAGCGGAGGTCGGCTGTTGCAGCAACTTCCCTTGATGTCGGCCCCTGCCGGCAGGGGCTGCGATGCTGGCCGGACTATAAACTACCGCACTGCTATTAGAATGAATGAAAGGTTTTCCTGTCGGAAGAAATTCAAAAGAGAAAAGCCACATGAGCCTGTATTATGAAACACACACAATTGTGCCTGTAACAGACACACCAGTAACATACCAACAAAACAAGAGGGGTGGAAACCTTTTGGGAGCATTTCATAAGCTAGATCTTTTTAAATCGATTTACGCTGCAAAAATGAATCGATACAAATCCATAAATAAAAATGTTGGCAACTAATGATAATATTGATTTGCTGTGTGTGTGTGATTATTAACTCAGTCCCCCTGTACTATCCCTGCTGTATGCCTTGTTGAGCAACCTGGTTGTGCTGTGCATACCTTGGCCTCTTAGAAGCAGACAACATTAAAGTTGAAAAGTAAAAGTCTTTATGAAAATACAAAGTAACGAGAGCAGGGCTGGATGTAGAAGACATGGCAGAAAATTGACATGAAAATCAAAGAACGGTCGGGGCACCTCTTTTTAATTTTTAATTGATTGTAATTGTCAAAACAACATCAAACTGGTAACATTTACGGTTTCACAACACTGCGTCATTGAGTACCGTATTTTCACGACTATAAGGCGCTATTAAAAGTCTTAAAATTTCTCCAAAATGGACAGGTCGCCTTATAATGCGGAGCGCCTTGTGTATGCGCTGAGTTCCAAAGACTGACTGAGAGCACGTCTGGCCGACACACTGGTTATATAGAGAAAGGCGGACGTGAATGAGGACAGGCATGCGGAAGTCCGCCAATGAGTGAAGGGTGGGCGTGTAAGAGGATGCTAAAGGCCGGACGTGAGTGAAGTCCGCCAATGAGTGAAGGGTGGGCGTGTAAGAGGATGCTAAAGGCCAGACGTGAGTGAAGTCCGCCAATGAGTGAAGGGTGGGCGTGTAAGAGGATGCTAAAGGCTGGACGTGAGTGAAGTCCGCCAATGAGTGAAGGATGGGCGTGTAAGAGGATGCTAAAGGCCGGACGTGAGTGAAGTCCGCCAATGAGTGAAGGGTGGGCGTGTAAGAGGAGCCACATGGCAATGAGAGTGACTCTGAAGACAACGAGAGGGAACCCGGTGTTTTTGATGGATTACTTGCACAATTGTACAATTCGGATACAGAAGATGAGGACTTTGATTGATTTGTGGGTGATGATTGATCCAAAAACGTGAGTACATTGTAAAATGGCTAAATCAAGTACAACCGAACTCAGTTTTGCTTCCGTTGGCTTTTTAAAAACGTGTTTTTAGCGTGTGTCCGTATGCCTTAGCGTGTATGCTACCGTATGCTTCAAGCTAACGTGTTTTTAGCGTGCGTGCATGCATGCCGTATGTTTAAGCTGGCGTATGTTTTGCCATGCCTGGCTGCGCCCAATAATACGGTGCGCTTTGTGTACGTGTAAAATACAGAAATAGCACCCTTTACTGAGGCTGCGCCCAATAATACGGTGCGCCGAATAGTCGCGAAAATACGGTAGTCATTCTAGCAATGTGAGAGCGGTGGCTAAGATCGGCTTATTTAGTGTGTACATTTGTACAATGTACAGCATTTATACCCTGAAGTCTGTTATTGTGCAGGTTAACAGTCTCAATACTAGTACAGTCAAACCTCTGTTTTCGAACGTCTCGGTTCTCGTACAATTCGGTTTTCGAACAAAAATTTCGGGTTTTTTATGCCTCGGATGACGAACAAATTTCGGTTCTCGAACTGACTGAGCGCACTTGAATGCTTCGCTTCCTCGTAGCGTCCATTGTGAGCAGAGGCTTTGTTATGATAATAATATAATACATTTTATTTATAAGCGCCTTTCAAAACACCCAAGGACACTTTACAATCAGGAACAAGAACAATAAAACACAATGCGGCTGAGCAGCGGCAGCCAAACGCGGCAGCGTTCACTCAACCCGGAAGTCAGAAAGAAACCACAAGGGAGGGAGAGGGGGAGAAAATTGTTCAATCAAGATTTTGAAAAAAAGCAGATGTGTTTGGTGAAACGCTTCCTCGTGTAGCGGCCATTGTGAGCAGACGTGTTTGGTGAGACGCTTCTTTTAGGGAGAGTGAAACCCCCTCTTTTCAGAATGGTTTGCCCCAGCAGCACGGGGGAGTGCGTGCGTGCGTTTGTTTACGGCCAGCAGTTTTCAATACAGCGGCACATAATCAACACTCTGGTGTCCTGTAGCGTCCTTTATGAGCAGACGAGTTTGTATTGTTCAATAAAAAAGAAGCAGACGTGTTTGGTGAGACGCTTCTGTTAGGCCGAGTGAAACCCACCTCTTTTCAGAATGGTTTGCCCCAGCAGCACGGGCGAAGTGTGTGTGTGCGTTTGTTTATGGCCGGCAGTTTTCAATACAGCAGCACATAATCAACACTCTGGTGTCCGGTGTCTCGTTATTATGCAATAATCATACAGAAACAGCTTCCTTGTGTAGCATCCATTGTGAGCAGACGTTTGTATTGTTCAGATAGAGAGAGAGGGAGATGTTCCTTCAATTTTTATGTTACTATGTTAATGTTAAAATTGGTGAAAATAAAACATATTACAGTTTGTTTGTACAGTATTTTACATATTACCTGCTCTCCTATTGCATGTGTGCAGTTTATGGTGTGAAATTATAAAAAAAGTGGTTTAAAAAAGTTGTTTTCTTGACTTGGAACGGATTAAATTTTTTTACATTGATTCCAATGGGAAACATGGTTTCGGTTTTCGAATAAGTCGGTTTTCGAACAGTCTTCTGGAACGGATTAAGTACGAAAACCGAGGTTTGACTGTACATGTAAATAAATTAGAACTTTGAATTTTCATAAAGTAACCTGCTTGTCATATTTTGTGCAATTATGACAAATAGATGGATTTTTTAAACCCGATGCATCCATTAATTGAAACTATATTATAATTTGCTCTCGCCCTCAAAGCAACTGTGTGCATTACACGCTGAGCTGTAATTCTGCCCTTAAAGAATACTGACAAAGCAAAAAGTTCGATAGAATTTAGCAGCATCAGAACAATGTAAACTTCAATTTTTAACCACAACATACTGTACATGAAATGAGCACAGGTACCTGTGTTTGGATTCACCAGAATGCGGCCAGGTAGTACCCCTGAAGCCTCGAGTGCCATCGCATAATTTGTTGCATCAGCAGAAGGCGTTGGCTGTGACGGGACACTCTTGTCAGGGAGTGCTGACCCTTTGGTGTCTGCAGCTGGGTGGATACAAGGCGTTCCAGGGAGTTTGGGCCGTAAAGACACTGACACGGTGAAAGGACAGTGTGGACGAGAGAGCGAACTGGATGAAGAACCGAAGCTACTGCATGATTCTGAACCTGGAATGACCAAACAAAGGGTGAAACACAATCTTAAAAGATGCCCAATCCATCTTCTTAGGCTTCCAAGCAACAGCATGACATGAGAATTTACTATCAATGGGGGTGTAGGTGGTGATAATTAAGCAGCGGAGCCAATCCACAGCCTAATATGGCGGTGATTGCATAAACTCCTGAAGGAAGCGCTGAGGAAGTAATTGGTAGGGCGGCACCATCTGTGGCTGGTTTGTCCCTGTGGGATTATAAAATGCTGAGCAAAATAGAAAAAAGGCATCTTGAAAACAGCCATTGGTTTTCACAGAGGTGGAAAAGGCACTTGCATTTTTGATCAGTGTATAATTTTGCATCTTTCAACTGGGGAAACAACCGGTGGTGGGCGTGTCAGTCCGTCAGCCATCATTCCGCCATTATTTCAGGCTGGCCCCATCCATCCATCAGTCGTTGGTGACAGCCCATCGGCGTTGAGAACATACTACGTCACATGCAGGCGCAGCGCAAGCAGACCGGGGTTAAATAGTAACCCAAAATAGCATTGCCAAACTTCCAGTGCCCCAGACCGTATGACAGTGTCCCACATTGTTTTTATTTCACTAATCATCACATCGACCCCCCCCCCCCCGCCATGCGTGTGACCTGGTAAGTACTTTCTTGTCGCCGATTGGCTGTTGTCGACGTCGACGGACTGAGCCAGCCTGAAATAATGACGGAATGATGACTGACGTGCCCACCACTGGACCTGAACAATGAGGCTATTGCTTCCATTTTGGCTGTAGATGGTAACATTTGCATCTGACCCTCAAAATATTGTATAAGTATTTCCATCTTCATCTGATCAACAAGTTAATTAATTAATTGACGATTAAAATACAGTCATACCTCGGTTTTCAAACGTCTCGATCAAATCGGTTTACGACCAAAATTTGAGTTTTTTTATGTCTCGGATGACGACCGAAATTCGGTTCTCGAACAAACTGAGCGCACTTGAATGCACCACTTGACTCCTCTCGCCTTCCTTAGACGACGAAGTGATGCTTCCTCGTGTAGCCTTCCATTACGGAGCAGACGTGTTCAATAAAGATTTTTTTTTTTTAAATACAGCGTGGTTTCGGTTTTCGAACAGCCTTCTGGAATGGATGATGGTCGAAAACCGAGGTATGACTGTATACTATTTTGAGAATCGATTAATCGTTAGAGACCTTGTTTAACTTAAAGTAATCTGAATTCTGATTTCAGCCCATCAAAAGTAACTATTCTCGCATTTCCACTGTCCTTCATGAAATCACACTTAAATATATTTTGTGTTCAATCAAAATGAAAACACATTTTCAAACATCTGTTTTTACTTTGGAAAACAATGATGAGCATGTTTTACGCGTTCCAACATGATATGAAACATTAAGAAGTAATGTACAAAAAAAAAAACCAAACAAAAAACCCCTGTTTAATCTATTACGAAAATAGGCTATTTGTTTTCACTGTAGTTTGAACGACCTGTAGTTTGACATGCAGTTGTACTTGAAGCTCCTCAAAAGTATTCGTATAAATCAAACGAATTGTTTAACAAGCATCAGTACCAAAGAAGTAGCTGAGTTTCAAAAAGACAGTATTATTCCGTCTCATGCAATTGTTGATTATTGGCAGTTTATTTGATTTTGTTTAATTATTAAATAAGACCAAATAAATATTAAATACAGTAAATATGTAAACAACGACAAAATAACTGATCCATAAACAGAAATCGAAAAGAAAAAGTATTTTGTAATAAACTGTAATGCTAAATACATTATTATCCGATTATTCAATGGAATGATCAATTGAACAGAATGAATTAAAATTGATCTGTGAATGAGACTCTTGGAGTTGTCTTTTGAGATGTTACTCTCTTTAGCATGCCCGTTCGCAGGTAAAATGCATGCTCTATAAGGGTTTAGACCTGGATATTGACTTGGCCAGTCTTGCACATGCCATTTCTTGATGCCGATGTACATCTTTGCTGTTTTGGGTCCTGACCTTGCTGCATAATGAAGCTCTCCAGATCAGCCTTGTTATGGCTTCCTTTTAACTCGCAGATCAAATGTGTTAAATTGAGTTTAATTTGCTAATGCCATCATGTAGTTCAGCAGTGAAGATTAGAATGACCATCCCAAGAAGAAACCATGCTGAGTTGTCCATTTTCTCAATTGCTTGTTTTTCATGCATTGACAGCTTTTTTTTTCTTTTAATCTTGGTTATATCAACAGCTACTTGAAATGTAGTCTTCAGAGACAAAACAAAACAAAACAGAAAACACATCTGAAATTGACGCTCAGCGCTGTTTACTGACTGAATCATCATCTTAATAGGACATACTTGGGCAACAAAACACACTAAATTGTAGTCTAATACATTGGATTACAAAAAATAATGGGTGTATTCAAACAAAACGAAGTTGTGCATCATATCCATTGACTGACCCTCACCGTTGCAAACATTTGAAAGTTGAGTACAAGTGTCCTTTCAACCACTGTATGTGAAGACATCATTTATGCATCTTCAAAGCAGGGAAGGATATTATTTACGAGGCAGGAATTAGTTTGAAGGAAAAGGTTCATTAATTTCTCTTGATAGAATGTCACCTTCATCTTTCATGAGTAGCCTACCTATTTTTAGGTGAAATTACATGCGTATTGTTGCATAGGACAGTTGTTTCAGGGCAGAAAAGAGGCAGTGTAAATGAGATGTCTGCTTGGCTGACTCCTAAGGACAAAATACTTCCTAAATAAACAACATTCTACCCTGTAAGGAAGAAAATAACACAGGATATAATGCGGGAAATTGTAGGAGTAGGAAGATACATAGGAGGAATCCCATCATGTCAAATAAGGAAGCATCACCAGTTTGGGAACTTTCCAGTGGTTCTAAATTGTTGAACTGCACTATTAAGGAAGTCTTTTTAATTCTCAAGTTTGATATAATTTATAGCTTTGACAATTGTCCAGCAATATGGGAGGCCTATAAACGCTGATAAAGGCAGGGCAACTGTCACATTCAGGGGTAGATCGGACTGATTCAGACGTTTCCTTGAAGTACAAGATACTACTAATAATCATTTCTCAATTTAGCTCATGTTCACTGACGTTTAGTTTTCTCTTGCTCATCAGTGAAGCAATACTGATAACAATTATTCTTATTAATTATATTTATCTATGCATCTATCTGTATTTGTCTGTGTGCCCAGCGATTCGCTGGCAACCAGTGTCACCCGCCTACTATCTGAACACAGCTGGGATAGGCTGTATGTCTGTGACACTTTTTAATGTGCTCTCTCTCTGTCTCACATTTTTTCTTCAGAGATTGAAGCCATTTGTTAAGTTATTGTATGAACAACAATAGCTTGTGTAGCTTCACTCTTGCCTGTTTTGGTAAGCCTCCCGGTGCTCTTACTGCTGGCGGTGCTGTCGCCACGTGCCAGGTCAGGGGAGATGCCGCTGAAGCTGCTGGCCTTGGTGATGGCAGGCCGCGGGACGAGGCGGTTGGAGCTGTCCGAGCTGTCAGTACTGCTCCAGGGTCGCGGCTCACCGTTTGGTGGCTGGGTCTCTGTCTCAGAGCTGCTCTGCCAGCTGGCGTCTGAGGGTCTAGCCCGTGACCTGGTCAGGGTTAAAGTCAGTCTTTCAGTCAGCATCAAGAATCCTGTGCTCACATTTAATTATGTAGGCTTTCAAATCTCCTACGCTTAATGTTAAAGAAGAACATTTGCATCTAGACTTTACTGTTATGTTAAAAAAAGATGGACAACCCACCATACAAGTTTTACTTAAGGTTGCCTTCTTTGTCTTATGCTTGCTCGTTTCCAGGTCTATTCCATTACAATAGTGCCCCGAGATTTTTTTTTCTTCAATTTTGGATCTAAATTGAATTGAAAGTTACTCTAAATGACCTTGAAATTCCTGGATTAATTCCCCCTCATTACTAACATTAATGACTCACTTAGCTTCATACACTGAATGAAAGGCGAAATGACATGGTTTCGTGATCTCATTGGCCATGACTTGGTCATGACTTGGCCCAGGCCGGATGCTTTACATAATCCAGTACTAAAAAGCATATTAGAGGGAAGCCTTCCAAGCAGCAAGAACAAAATCTACACTCATGCACTGGCGCAAAATGACAGCAGGATATTTTGCCTCACCTGAAAATGAGCCGCCTGTGCTGGGTACGTGTATATGTGTCTTCATCCTGAGCACTGAGAGGGAGGTTGGTGGGAGGTATTAGTAGCAGAACGCCGACAACTGATCAGCACCAATCAAGACATCAATCGCTGTTCTGGCTGAAAAAGGGCAATTGAGCATTCTCCAAAATAGAAATGGATGCCATGCATGGTATAGATGAGTTGCATTTACATTTTAAAGGATGCACTGACTGTGAAAATGACTCTGGTGAGACTCAGCAAAGACATTGGTTATGATGCCAATACGCGTAAGGTGCAACATACCTTTGATCCAGTATGAAGTGATCGCCCTGTAAGTGAAAATTAAATTGGATGATTTCAAGTATAAAAGTGGTGTGATTTACTCATTTCTATTACCGGTAATCAGCTTGTTCATGTCTTAATAAATGTTTTGTATTTACATGTTGTATCATTGGTTGCAGATCTTTCATCAATATCAAATCAACTCCATTATCGGAGCATTCGCATCTCTACATACTGCCATCCGTAATTGCTGGCAAAAATTGTGTGAATTTGCACAACAAAGGATTTGTGCGTAGACTTGTGCAGCATAGCCCCCATCCCCCATCCCGCCCACACAAGGAGAGCTCACATCATGTGCAAATATTCTTTCTCTGGCTCGCTGGTACTCCTCCTCGCGCTCTTCCATCGATTTGCTTTTCTTGTCTGCTTTCAAACGCATCCGAATCTGGCAAGGACACAGCACACGCACATACGCACACCCACACACATGCACACCCACACACGCACACACGCACACATGGCTTTTTAACAGCTATACCAGGGATGCCAGATTGTCCCCCTCGTACCGACATGTCAGAAATAAAAGTGACAGCTTGGTGGTGGCAGCAGGGTGGGGACACCTACCGTGCTGTCGTCGCGATCAAAGCTGGAGTTGTCTCGTTTAAGAATGTAGCGTTTCTGGAAATCGTCTGCCTTGTCATCCTTGATGTGCTCTGAGAATTTCTGATCGGGGCTGTAGGGAATTTTTAACAGTTAAGCGGGCGAACTTCATTTCAGGTAGTTGCTGACAACAACATATGTTAATCAACATGAGGAGGGCAAAGAAAAGCCCCGGGTAGTTGACACATGTGTCAATCTGCAAAAAGATGCTCACATTCTTGTGCTGGTAGTTTTGTTGATGACAACTGACTTTCCGGTGAGGTCCACGTTGTGGTCCATGCCGAAGTAGGCAGCCACACGGTGTAACAACATCCGGTGGTAGGACGTCATAGGCGGGAAGGTTCTCTTTTGACTTCTAAAAAGACACAGAAGAGCGGGTGTCCTAAGTGGGCATGAGCTCATCTCTGATAGCAATTGAGGAAAAAAAAATTGGTGTACGATCAGGGATGCACCGGTCAGAGCATAGCTGCACTACTCCCAAAATGCTGTAAAAGAACAGTTCTATAAATTCTAGAGAATACACACACAAAAAAAAAAACACGCTGCTCCTCCTGATGTGGAAAACACGCACATCAGGGATCAGACAGTGAAAATATCTTTCTGTGCTGTAGCACTCCAAAGCTAATCCCAAATACTCGAGAGGGATGAGATTGATTGAATGTAACCAGAAACGGAACTTACTCATTATTGCTGATGAAATCCAAGATGTCTTGCTCAAGCTTCAGCAGCATAATTCGGTCCCTAAGAAAATAATACAGCGTATTTGAGAGACTTTGACCTCAAAAATAAATCTCTGAAATTTTGTTTGCCTGCCCAAAAGGTGACACTGATTCATCACCATCAAACTGTACTCGAATGTGTAACTTACCTGGGATTGCTCTTTAACGTGTTTACTAAAAACTGATGAAGATCTATGCCTGTTGAATCCGTGTAGTCTTGACTGGAATCTGATCAAAGAAAAAATAGGTCACAAGAGCTTTTTTTGCGAAAGCCGAACATCCTGAACTAAAAAAACTAAAACAGGGAACTCAATATTGTTTTCCATATCATTTTGTTTAAAGTGAACTTTAATTGTGCAGCTATCTCAGCCAGGGTTCAAAAGAGTAAACATCCTCTCTCAGCAAACAATAGGGTAGTGGTGACCGAGAAAGGGTCTGGGACCTATAATTGGGGCCTTGCCTCATCAGCGGTATTCCTCCACAAGAGGGGGGCAACTACAGCCTTGTGGGAATCCGTATAATTGCTTGACACTTTTCAGCCCATCGCAATTAACTGAATCACACTAATTATCTGCCTATCACACGATATAATTGAAACCGGAGGAGCGCTTTTGGACAAATGGGAGGATACTTTGGCCTCACCACACATACACAAAAGAAGAAAATATAAAGGGTGTTAGTCATGAAATGGTTCTGAGAAAAACGTACACCATGCAAAGCCCTCATTGGAGGCTTTATTTTCTCACCTCTGCACAGCATTTTGTCAGCTTTGTTCACCTTGTCGCAGATGACTTCTTTCTGAGCCTGGTTTTGTGTGGCTCCGTCATCTTTTTCAAACATCCGAAGGAGGAATTCATCCTTAAGGGGAGGAGAAAAAAAAATAACCACCAAAAAAAAAAAAAAAAAAAGGGAATGATTAACCTGGTCTTCATTTCACCGTTGCATTTCAAAAAGAACACAAACAAGCCTGACAGAGCTTGCTGTTGACATTTTGGGAGGAGGGTCAATATCAAGCAGGCATAATACTAATTTTGGAAGATAAATGAAGCTTTCAATTTTCCTTTAATCTAACCATAAGAAGGGTATCATGCCCTAAACAGGCAAATGTTGAATACACTTCAAAAAGCCTCATGGTTTATCACCCAAACCTGTCTCCTTGATGGTAATGATGCGCCTGCACCCATGAATTTCAATGACGATAGCAATTAATCATCCAGATTAGCCTGTTTTTATGAAACTATCTGAATAATACATGAATTCCGTCCCCAAATTAAACAACACAGCACATTTCATTACTTAAAATTCAAGAGTGGGAAGAGTTAGCAGTAATTCCTTTCTAGCAGTAAAAGTTGTAACGCATCAACTGCTGCAATCTCACTGCAAGCCTGTGGTGAGGCTTTTTTAAAATGTTTCCTTCCTTTGTGAGAATGAATAAAAGGCAGCCTTGGTTGACGGAAGCATTGCTCTTATTTGCCATAGACCCGTAGAGTAAGAGAAGTAACAGCAGAATCTGATTTGCTTTACAGGCAATTCTAAATGGCATAAAAGGCTTGCACCACCAATTGATGTGCCACTTGGTTTTGAAATGAGAGTGAGAGGAGGGTGAGGGAGTGTGGGGGCAGCCAATAAACAATACAAAGGGTCAAGTAATTGATCCTTCAAACTGATGATAAATGAGGTGAACTGTTGCCTGAATGCTTCAATCTGAGCTGGTATCAATATTTAAAAAATGTAATGAACTAATTAATGAGAGCTGCTTCAGACAAATTGCCCAAGTGGAATCCTCAGAGAGTGATGACAAGTCAGTGTTTGAGTGTGGCTTGAGCGACAGCATGTTCCTGTCTGTCTCTGTCAAAGTAACAATGAGAATAACAACAACAAAAAAACCTGTCAAGAAGCAGTGGCGGTTGCTACTTAATGTTGCCCTCTGTATCACACGGAACAAGCCTGGTTGATGTGCAGCTGTTGTGAATTGCCTCATTTGTTTTTTGACAGCCATTTACTTTGAGAAAAAAAGGGAAAACAGCAGGAAAATGATGGCCTTCTGAATGTGTAACGGACATGCTGTCAGTCTAAAACAAAAAGTACAGAGTGCACATTCAAAGGCCCTTGACTATCAGGCATTGATTTGAATTGACAGCCAGGCATCCTTGTAAGGACAGATGTTTTTTTTTTTTTTTTCAGATTTGGACAGCCTATGGATCTATACAGCCTTTTGTTAGCACTTACAGTTTGATGGCGAGGGAGTGACAGTGATGTCTAATACCAACAATGGTCAATTGAATCATCATGAGCGATAGTTTTTGCTCCAGGGGTGTAATCGAAGTTACAGTGCTTAAAGTTGAATTAATAGGTCAATTGAAAGCAGATAAGCTATACCTTATTCAGCCATTGAAAGAATCACAGAGTGGAGCTCAGAAAAGCACCAATTCCAATTTGGCTCAGCACCAACTCGTCTACAGTACCTTCATTATGCAGGTGACCTTATTTTGTACGTGTGGGAATTTTGTCAACAAGACTCCGGATCTGGATCTGCACCAAGCTTTATTAAGTTTGTCCTTGGCTCATCTCTCCACAAACAGTGGAAACCGGTTGAGCAGTTTTAATATAATCCTGCTAAACCACAAACCGCAATAATACCACAGCCTAATTCAGGAATGGGCATCTGGCGGCCCACATCACACCAAGGGGCCCCTTGATTCACTTTCCCCCAAAAATCAATGTAATAATAGTTTTTTAGTGGGGAAAATTCTGGAAAACCCGGGGGAAAAAATACAAACTAAGAAAAGTATTGGGGGGAAAAGAAAAAATATTCCTTGAATACGCCAATCCCCAGGTGTGGAACAATGCAAGGGTCACGTGTTGTTTTAAGTTGCAATTTCACCGTTCACTGCTAAATTGCAGACATCTTAGCTGCGCTTTCTGTATACTGCCCTATATTACAATGTGAGTAGGCCTTATATTTTGTGGCTGATTTGGAATGACACACGGGAAAAAGATAGTATCTAAATAATATTAACATTTTGAGTGAGTTGATTTTTGTGAGGAAATGTACAAAATGAGTTCTTTCTTGTTCAGCAATTTTGTGCAGTCCTTGAATGTTAGTTTTCATGTTAGAGAGCCCTTTGCACTGGAACAAAAAAATAACGATATGCCATTTTGTTGTTTCAAACCCTTTAGAATAGTGGATCTTTTATACATGCATTGAAAAATATTTAATGAAAAATTAAATATATTAAGAGCACGGATTTTGCATATATGGTTGTATTTTGTCCATATTTACTGTATAATAGCAGCCTTCTAATACATGTGGTTAGGAAGTGTGTGGTCCAATGTAGACCCCCAAGTCACACTGGTGAAATATTGTAGCACCCTCCAGCATTTAAGTTTTCCATCCAAGTTAGTAGTAGTTCAAAAACTGTGTTCCAAAATAATGTACCGTATTTTTCGGATTATACATCGCTCCGAATTATAAATTGCACCAGCCAAAAAATGCATAATTAAGAAGGATAAAAACGTATACAAGTCGCACTGGAGTATAAGTCGCATTTTTGGGGGAAATTTATTTGATAAAATCCAACACCAAAAACATACGTCATCTTGAAAGGCAATTTAAAATAAAAATAAAACTGGAGAACAACAGGCTGAATAAGTGTACGATATGCGAACGTTACATGATGCTTAAACAACGAACTGTGAATGTGCCTGGTACGTTCACGTAACATATTAAGAGTTATTTAGACAACTATAGTACAAAGAACATGCTAACAAGTTCACCAAACCATCAATGTCACTCCAAATCACTAAATCCAATGGAATCTTCAACCTCTGTGTCACTTTTAAACAACTCCGCAGGTAAAAGATGCAGCGCTTCCTCTTTTACGTCAGAGTAATCGTCAGTTGTTTATCTTAGTTAAAGTATCAACACAGGCCGAGAACACCCTCTTGCGATTTAATGTGAAAAAAAAACATGTGATGTGTACAATGTGTTAACCATTTCACACATAAATCTCTCCAGAGTATAAGTCGCACCCCCGGCCAAACTATGAAAAAAACTGCAACTTATACTCTGGAAAATACGGTAAAAATGTCCCATGTTTCATTTGACTTGACAAGGGTGCACAAAATGACTGCATATCCCAAAGCAATGTTGTTCAATGATTTTGAATGATGTAAATGTAGTTTCATTCAAACTGACATTTGCTGTAAAAATCTGCATTGCTACACACATGGACACAATTGCGGCCCCTCTGCGAATGAAAGAAAACCCGACAGAAAAAACAACAACACAAAAATGTATCAATGAAAATCAGATATTGCTTTGGAATTGTAGTTCAACATGAATAACTAAAATAATTAAATCAAATAAACAATGTTTTGTCAGATAACCTTTTGATGCAATCAAACAATTTTTCAAAGTTTCAATGAGACTTCTGCACCTCTCAGCAGGTATTTTGGACTACTCTTCATGAGCAAACTGCTGCAGTTGTCTCATGTTTGTAGGGCCCTTTTTCCAGCCGGCATGTTTCAGCTCTTTCCACAGATGTTCAATAGCATCTAGATCAAGGCTCATAAATAGACCCGCTTCAGAATAGTCCAATGCTTTGCTCTTAGCCATTCTTGGGTGTTTTGGGTCATTTATCCCATTGCAAAACCCATGAACTGCGACTGAAACTAAGCTTCCCGACATTGGGCAGAACACATTTCTCTTTCGGAAACCTTGATAGTCTAGAGCAGGGGTGGGCAATCCCACTCCTGGAGGGCCGCTGTCCTGCATGTTTTCCAAGTCTCCCTGTTGCAACACACCTGATTCCAATGAACAGGTTCAATATCAGGCCTCATCAGAGTACTGATAATCTGATCATTCAAATCAGGTGTGTAGCAACAGGGGGACTTGGAAAACATGCAGGACAGCGGCCCTCCAGGACTGGGATTGCCCACCCCTGGTCTAGAGATTTCTATACTGTATACCCTGCAGAGGTTGAAGATTACATCCAGTGCGAGAAGAAGCAAAGCAGCCCCAAAACATAACAGAGCCTCCTCCATGTAACACAGTAGGTAGTTGTTTTTTTGTTTTTTTAATCCCCTTGGTTTGTTTCATCTTTGCGTCTGTGAACATACTTTGTCGACGCTTTGTAGGTTGTCAACATGCAGTTTGACATATTCTGATATCCCTTTTTATGAATTATTTTCAACAATGAAATCCATCTTGGTTGTCTCCTATGACATCCACTTTGGTGTAATCTGACACTGATGTATCTTGACCTTGGAGTTCACCTTTAATTTGTTTGGAGGTTGTTTGGCTCTTATTACCTTTTGTATTGTGCTGCTCCTCAGTTTGTTATCAATTTTCATCCAGCGGCCACGTCAAGGGAGGACGGCGACAGTCCCGTGGATCTTAAATTTCGGAATAAGTGCGACTATAGTTACAGCAACATCAAGCTGATTGGAGATGGCCCAACAATCTTTACCTTTAACGTGCTTGTCTCAAATTTTCTTTCTAATTTCCTGAGACAATTCTCTCCTTGACTTCCTCTGGTCCATGTTAAATGTGTCACACATCATGTCATCAAAGAGCACATTAACAACTAGTCACCTTGAAAATACATTCACTGATTACAAATTTGATGACACCCGCAGTGCTAATTAAAGGACAGAAGTTGGTTAAACAGATCAGAATGTTCAAATTATTTTCAATCTTATCTAGGGGTACCATCATTTTTGTGCAGCACTTTTTGCACAGTTTGTTTCATGAAATAATTTTGTTGAACCACAATATAAAAGCAGTGACTCATTTTCACTGGTTACTTTCCATTAAACTACAATTTTATGGCTCCGCCTAACTAATATTTTGCTTCATTCCCTATTGTACCAGCGCTCCCCTCCAGGGTAGCTTGCCAAAAACAGCCCCGCTCAATAACTGCGGCGGGGGAAATATCAGGAGTATTCAATTAGGGCACTACATAGGACTCGGTAGGTGATGTGCGGAAATTGCAATTTCCTCAACATGATTGATGGCAGTAATACAAGACGTCGTGGGAGTGCAGGCAATGAGAGAGCGCAGTGGGAATAACATTGCCCTCTGGTTATGGGGCACGGTGCTGACTGGCTAAATCGTAGGACGAACACACCTGTGTGTATGTGTGTGTATGTCTGTGTCGGTGCATAAATATATCATTAGCAGTGCAGAGTGGCATTTAGTGGGGGTTAACTTTGATCTGGAGGTGTGGGCAGGGGACTCTTTGCCTGGATGCAGTAAAATAGTTGAATTGACAATTTAACATCAAGCTTGGCGTTTGTGTTTTGATGATGTGATTCTTTAACCAAGCTGTACCGGAGAGGTTTTCCATCACATCTGTCAGAGGAAGGCTGCTAATAGTTCGCCGGAGGTCCTCCATCTCAATTTTAATAAGGGGAAATGAAGAACTCACCCCTGGTCAGCACTTCAAGCAGAGCTACTATATGTGTGACTTGGGGCGCAAAGTATCAGGTCACGTGCATGAGCACACGTGTGTCCAGCTGATGGGATGACAAATGGATTCAAAGAGGGAATAGATACGCTCAGGGAGGTTTTTACCTGAGGTGCAGCTGAAGGCTCAAGAATTGGGTAAGGGAAGGACTCCTCACATATTGCCAGGCTCCGAACAAGCTTTAGCCTGGTCTTATGCTGTCGAAGGGGGGGGGGGGGGGTGCAGGAGCAGACAGTTAAAACCATAAATGCAAATAAATCGCAGCCACTAACACCCACAAGCCACCAGAAGAAAAACAGGTTGCAAGAAAAACTTGTCTTTTTCCCTGCTGACAGACTTTTTTTTTTTGCGGTCAGGGCTTCTAGTAACTTAAGATTTTGGTGCCAAAATTTACAGGATAATTAGATAAAAACTGAAGCCATCATCCCACATAGACTGATGCTTCTATTGACTGTCCCTGGAGGGGTGTAACAGCAATGTAGCAAACAAACCACCACAGCCTGTGATGTGTGCATATTGAGGCCTCTCCACACAAATTGCAAACAAGTCACCTGCGATTTGACAATATTCCTCACAGTACACACAGGCGCAGCTTCAAACGTATTCCAAGCAAACAATTCACATGCTTAATTTCAAAACATGCGAGGGAAGTGGTTCATACCTTCAAGTACTTCACAGGCTGCATGTAAAAGGAGATGTTTGGTTGGAGGGAGGTATGTGGAGGAAAGTACATTGTTAGTTAAAATCGTCCCCCCCACCCCAGAAAAAAAAAAACCCTGCTAAACTTTGTGAATAAAGAGGACTGTTGCCTTTAAAATGACATTTTAAATTAAACAGGATTGGCCAACCTTTGGTGCTTCTGTGACGCAACAAGAAATCCACAGAAAAATAAGCCATAACCTTGCATATTCAAAACGTAAGAGCACTGATCTCAAGTGGCAAAAAAGATGCAATAATTTCCAGTTAAACATTCACAATTTATTTGGAACCTAAATTCATTTTTTGCAGAGTACATTTGTCACTGTCTGACAACAACTGTGTCAAGATCGTTTCATGGCAATTGTGACTTTAAATGAAATTGCCTGTGTTCAATCACCTCCCTGTGAAAATTCATTAAAAAAAACCACACATACGAAACATTGCAATGGTTGTGAAAAAACAGTGCAAACCATTTTCAGTGCAAATATAATGTGTTTTATGCATAGTGTATGACAAAGAGTGGTCATTGGACAGAAACAATGTGCAGTTGGCAGTGAAGGGACACTGCCTCAAAGACAGACAATGGAGAAAAGCCAGACTTTAGGCCATAAGCAACTTGGGTGCGTTCTACACTTTGCTTTGAGCTCAATTTTGCCATCATATGAATCAGACTCTTGGAGGGAGACAGGGCACCCAAGAGTAGAAGCAAAGGTTGGGATCCTCTCTGTTTAAAGCCCTAGTGGATGTTACAAAGTCTCATTGAAGCATGCACTGAGGGGACAAGGTGAGGAAGGTAGGAGGTGACCTAGCAGGAGCTGTTCCAGTATAAATTGTACCAGGACACTGTACTGTGCCTGCTAATCCCAACATGAATCTGTGCTTCTGGTCTGTCCTCTAACAATCAAGAGGACCCCCCCCCCCCCCCCCCCCACACTCCTCTGTGAGCTCGAGGGCTTAAAGTTGCATAAAAATTGAAATGGGACGCTGCCTGTGACCTACAGCATCCCTTTCTATATCAGGTAATATGGAAAGGGAGGGCTGGTGGGTAAGGCTGGGACTGCGAGTGCACCACTACACCAACTAATTGAGCGGCATGGGGCCAGTGGGGAATGAACAATGCCAGCAGGAGATAAAGGAATGGAAATGGGGAAGTAGGAAAGGGCTGAAGTCAGCAAAAGTAGGGCGGCCACCAACAGAGGATGAAGCTGGAGGCAGATGGTGGCAAAGTGACACAGTGCCTGCCTGTGCCTCTCTGCGTCTCTCTCTCTCTCTCTCAATTTTTGAGTTTTTAAAAAAACAATTTGATGATGAACAAAATAGCATGGTGGAGACTACATCAAAACTTTACCCCCCCCCTGAATAATGATGGCTTGTACAGGAGGTGGGTATCTGGGTACCCCTTGATGATGATTTTGTGCTGAAAAGGAGACTGATTTAATAAGCACTGTTGGCTCCACAAAATACTTCCCCATACATCAATAAAATGGACACGTAGACAAAATAGTGCCTATATATGGTATACACTTCCCACAAGGGGTAGGTACACAGGGACATGGCAGGGGGTATGTCGAAACCTTTCATAATTTATTTCCAAGATGTTAATTAAATACACTCCGTCATTTCAGAACACCAAAAAAAAAAGGTATTTGTGTGCTACAACTTGTTTCCCCGGGAAGACAATATCCTGCTGTGACAAAGCCGCAGCAAAATCACAACATCCGCGGATCAGCTCAAGTGTCTCAAAACTCACATGACTGATGAAGAGAATCAAAAATATTATTCGTGTTCGGCTCCTGATATTAAAGTTTCAATCCATGTTTCAAAGGGACTTAGGATCTCCATTTTTTGGGGGGGGTGGAAAAAGTTATAAGAGCAATCTAGAACAAAGGCTGGTTTTGAGTTTTATTTTGTTTCGTTATTTTAAAGGCAACATTTATGTTTATGCTTGATTTGAGTGAAAAAGAAGACTGCCTGAAAATTAAATGTTCAATGTTAAGAGATGAATTGAAGTGATTTTCAATTGATTAACAGTTGGTTTACACTCTTTTGGTTGAATCATCAACATGTATGACTGAGGGCGTACTCATGATATGACGAAAAGATCCAGGGGTGTGAACCACTGCACTGAACTGACTAACTAACTCGTATAAAATGTGCACAACAAGACGCATACTGGTACGTCACGCAAGTCACTCACGTTTGTCTTGGCGCACAGCCTGCACAATGAATTCCAGACACACTGAATTCAATTCAGTCAACTAAATCATGTGATGCAAAATCCAAACTCACTCAACTGGGAAATAAAACAGTTAACTCATGTTTGTTCTGTCTGCGGCTCAAAGGAACAATATGACCTCACATGCAATCACAATAATAATGGCCTTTGTTTAACTGTTGTCGATAATGCAACTGAGAACACTTTCTCATTTACAACACAATGTCAGTGGTGCCACACCACAGAGGAGGGACCTCAACTTTCTGCACCATGCAGACAGCGGATGAATGAAACGCAATTGATCACTTGTTTGTTGATGCAAGTGATGTGTGAAAAGAACAAGAACCAATTTCATTTTGTCATGACGAGAAACACAAATTCACACACCTTAATTTTTTTTCCAAAAGCGGAATTAAGTGTATGTGGAATTTATTTAAGTCACAGAAATCTGGAGCATTACAAATACTGTTCCAAACCGTTTTAAACTGTCATAGTGGAAGAAAAGATATTTATAGAAATTTAACCTGCACTGATCATTAATTGAACTTAATTATAGCCCTACGTATCAAAATGGGGAAGCAGCAAGATTGCCGCCCCAATTCAAAAATCTACAGTACTTCACAAGCTATGCTTTAGATGTTCACTGCTGCTTTAGATATGTTATTATTCCAGTCGGGACTAATGACAGAATATCAGAATCTACTGTGTTTTGAGACTTGAAAAAACAACTTGGGAGAATCATCCGAATGCCGCAGGTGCCAGTATATCCCGTAGGCGGTTTGTTTTTGACACCGACTGTGACAGATTTTTCATGGAGTCACGTGCAGAGAAACGTGGGGAAATGTTACCTGTGAAATGCACCAAGTCCACTCATTTTACTAGGCTGCTGACCTATCCAAAACCTACTGATTTAGCGTTTTAGACATGGCTTGAGGACACCTCCTATCATACTTCGTTATTAAGAGAATGCAAAAGAAGGTCTGTTAGTGGAAAGCAACGACAGCTCAAGACCTCATTTACCTTGGCTTCTGCTGTTGTAATGCTGCCAGAGTTTTCTTTGCCACCCTCATCAGATACTTCAGACTGGGTGGCATTTTCTTTTGAAAACGCCTCAGCTGCGGCAGGCTCGGTTGTTTCAGAGTCTACTTGATCAGACATTCTCATGGCAAAGTCTTACTGGCAATGTTGGCAAAGAGAGAGCACCTGAAAGAAATGAATGAAGAAAAGATGCAAACCATAAGAGACAGCCGCTTTATTCCTTTGGGAAAGTGTTTGTAGTGTTTGTAGTTGATTAATTAATTTCAAACAATAGGGAAGGTGCTGGGGCTGAACAATTCATCAAATTCAAATCGACATGGCAATTACATTGTAGTTTGCAAGTTTCAAATAGCAACCGCTGCAATTTGGGGGGCCAAAAATGCTACATATTGGTTGTTTGGAAGGCTTAATTTATTTATTTGTTTATTGTTCAGATGAGTTTGAGTTATTTATTAATGTTGTCTAAGTTCAGTGCTTAAGAAGTACAGCAGGGCTGCAACGACTGATTTTTAAAATACATGATTAATCTGTCGATTATTTTGACCATTAAGCAATGAATTGCGCTGCAAAAACATGTTTTGATTTCCATCCCTTTATTTACGAACAGTGTAGAATTTCCCAGTGTCAGTTCAGAACATACACAATGATGATTCCGTTTCCGCTCCGGTCCATAGCAAGCCAGAAAATAGGCAAAAAGATTTTGATAATTTTTTTTCAAATTAAAAGCAGATGATCGCAAATGTCTTATTATGATTCAATGTAAAGACAATCAGTGTGCTTTCATGTCGAATACGTACTGTTGTCAGGCTGACATTCTGAGATTTGGGACAATTCTAAATGAAAAAAAGGGTACCATATTTTCCACACTACAAAGTGCACCTTTCAATTTTCTCAAAAACCGACAGTGCGCCTTATAATCCGATGCGCCTTATATATGGATCAAAGTTCTCATTTCTTGGACAGCATTTTAAATACTCTGTAAAGCGCTTTGTTACAGCTGCAGTGGTTGTGAAAGCTCTACAAAAAGCTGTATTCTATTGTATTCGCTTTAGCGTAGCTCCATCTAGTGGATGCATAACACAACTGCAGCCACTACTGTAGCTTCTATTCTAAGAGCCTCATAATGTGGTGCTATCCGAAAACAGTTTTAAAATAGGCCATTTATTAAAGGTGCACATTTACTCTGAAGCGCCTTACAGTGCGGAAAATATGGCACTTAAGATTAATTGATTATCACAATTATAATTGAATTTGATCATTCATTAGCTTTTGATTTATCGATCAATTGTCACACCTCTAAAGTACAGTCCATACGTTTCCATATCGTTGTTTCATGAAACATGAAAATTTCAAGTGATAAAGCCACAGATTTATTTGCATTACTGTCATTTGATTCATGGCTTTCTGAGCTCTGCATCGCATTCCAAATTATTCTGCAAATTATGCTTTTCTCTTATTTTTATAGTCTACGCAAATTGTGCTTATAATTTTCAAATCATCAACTGTGCAAGAATTTGAATGTTTTTTAACAAACCTCCCAATGATAACTGCATTTCTTTCAGAAACAAAAAAATTCTTGTTAAAATGCATTGTTCCAATTTATTTTGCACAGCAGTGTGTCAAACCATTTGACAGTTTGTAAAGAATAGAAAATACAGTCAAACTTCGGTTTTGGAACGCCTCTGTTCTCGACCCAAAATTTTGAGTTTTTTATGCCTCGGATTACGACCGAAATTCGGTTCTCGAACAAACTGAGCGCACTTGAATGCACCATTTGACTCCTCTCGCCTTCCTTACACGAGGAAGTGACGCTTCCTCGGGTAGACAAAGTGAGCTTCCTCGTGTCGCTTTCCATTGTGAGCAGACGTGTTCAATAAACTTTTTTTTTTTTTTTTAAAAGAGCGGGGTTTCGGTTTTCGAACAATTCGGTTTTCGAACAGCCTTCTGGACTGGATTATGGACGAAAACCGAGGTTTGACTGTAGTCATTTGTTGAATTTGCAATGGGGTCGTTTTTGTAGAAATCATAAGCAATTTCATTCAAAAACATCTTAATAGGTCATGTTATACATTAACATAGGACAGAGATAGGCAACTTAAATGCTAGAAGGGGGTCATAATTTTTCATTGGTGTGACTGGGGGTGGCGGGAGGGGGCATATAGGAATTGGCACTTCCTAACCAGATGTATGACAAAAATGCTTTTACATTTGGACAAAATTTGTGGAGACAGTACATGCAAAATATGAATATCAGGAACAAAGACGAAATACAAGAATTTACTTTAAATGTCCAAAATGAATTTTGATATGTCACAAATATCCATTTTAACATTTTTTGCGTGCCATCTGGTGGTGAGTCGACCCCTGCATATTCCAAAGTCAGCAGCCGTGGACTCGCATATTTGCAGATTTCTCTATATTTTTTTTTTCCTCAATACTTTTTCATAATTTAAGAGGGACACTCAGTGTGGTTGGGGGGCACCAGCTGCCCATTCTTGACATGGGACCTCTTAATCGCATCTTCACAAGTCTTGCATCAATAGAACTGGACAGCTTGTGTTTAAATTTGTTTCCAGGATGTCAGAACAGCCTCCCACAGCAGCTGGTTGGATGTGTAGTGTACATCGTGCGAATTCATAATTTAATTAAATGAAGGTGACTTGAGTGTAATGCCTGCACTAACCTCCAGCGCCTCAAGGGGCACCATATAATTTTTTTCTTCCCCCCAAAAGGATAACCAACAAAAAGCTCTTTAAATCAGTTACATAATTAGAAGGATGCTACACTTTAGTTAGTTTTGAGTTTGATTTTTCCAACTAAGGCAAGAATCAAATAACTTTTATTCAAACATAGACACAATACACAACCCTGTTCTTATTATGTGTACATTTATTCTCGTCTATTTGCAACTAGTGCGTCACAAATAAAGCCAACTACAGGGGCAGGAGGAGCAAAGAATGAGAATTTAATAGGATTAAATGAAATAAAAATGAATAATCTTTACAGGAGGTGATGCACATTTTCTAGCCAGACAAATGTGGAGCTGGGAAGGTGAACCTAACCGCTTCAACCCAATTAAAGAATCAAGTAAATTCGGCATATGTTGAACTCAGTTTGTCAGAGTTGGCCCCAAATGAGATGTGGGAAGTTCTCCCCAATTTGAGTCTTATAGTCAGTGGCTAGGATGTCAGTTGAAGGAAAAGGATAGCAGAAGAGGTTTAGAAAAATTAAAAGGAAAAAGAACAACATGTGGTCTCGCGGCACACTTGGAGTGGCGGTGCAACTCGCTCTTGCGGTCGGTCTGCGGCAATATTCGGAGGTGTGCTGGTGAGAGAGTTCTTGGAGCGCACGGCTCACAAGTTTTGTCGGGCTTGGCAAACAAAAGAAGATTGTGATTCATGCTTCAGCCTGGCGCATTTGCGAAGGCCTGGCTGCAAGATGAGTGAGCGTGGTGCGCAGCCAAAAAGAGAGAGAGGCAAAAAATTAAAAAGACAACAACAACTTTTGCCTTGAAAGAAAAAAAAAAGAAAGGGAAGTAGATGTTCATCAGGTTCCAGCGAGAAGAGAAAAGAGAAAACAAAGGGATCTCATCTTTGGCAAAATTCTAATTCAGAGGCCTCTCCTGTAGTCTCGGGTAACATTTTGGGGACTAATTAGTTATTCAAAACTTTTCTCTCTTTGAACAAAGAATTTAGAATGGGATAATGTTAACCTGGTGTCCCACCGTTGATAATATATTTTAAGATTCTACTTTGCAGAGAAAAAAATTCCTTGAAATCCAACCAACCAATTCGGAAAAAAAAAAAAAAAGGTTTTGTGAATAACCATTGTGATTTGTAATACATGCCAACGAACTAATCTACATGCTGCAAGCTAAAGAAGTGTCCACAGAAATGAAACCCATTTACAATATTTCGTTGGGTTGGACTCAAATTGCACACACATGAAGTTTCATGTTTGATCTGTTGCAACACAATGACATTTGCAGGTCTTGTTGTTGTCCTGTCATCGTCGCCACAGCACCACTCTTGAGCTGGGTGTCTGGCTTGTGTCTCTTTGCTTGATGACGTGTTCATCAGATGTCACCCTAAACAAAAGAGCCGTGGTGTGTCCTTGTTTGAAGTCTGATTTGTCGACGAATTTACTGAATTTCTGACTGTGAACTGTGTTCACAGTTTGGTGTAGTCTTCACATTCCCGAGAGGGGGTCCTCATCCCCCTGCCTTGGGAGAGGAACCAGACTCCCTGGTTTTCTTTTAGGGATGACCAAAAAGTTGGTCCTCTTTGTCCTAATGTAGCGGTCAATCTGGGAAACTGTCAATGTTCGCTACTGATGTGGACTGCCTCATAGAACCTTTGCTTTAGGATGCTTCAATGGTGCTCAGTATGGTAGGATGGGAGCCACACACACGTTTGCCTCCTTTTATGCCCATAGCAGGCCATGATGCAGAGGAATTTCTTCCAGCATAAAATAGCGCATTCACATGCAGAAATGTGACTGAGCGGTTCTGTTCTGAATTTTGTAGTCGGTCACAAAGTGCCCATACTTTGCCAAGGTTCTTTTCGCACCGTCAGGGATCTGTTATTCTGGCTCAAAACATGACTCCGCTACCGCTCTGCTATCGTTGCAGCCTTGTTGGGACATAATGGCCATCCAGTATCCCCTCCATCTTGACCATCCAGGGTTGCATGGCAATCATCAGTGGACAATCCCATGCCGCAAGGAATACACCATATTTGGCTGCTATAAGTATAAAAGGGGAGAAACGTGGTGTGGTTCCAACCCTCTCTTGACCTCAATCCTATTCACAACCTTTGGAGTGTTCTTAAGCAAAGATCTATGAGGGTGGGAGGCAGTTCACACTCAATGGCAACTCTGGGAGACCATTCTGAGATCTCGGCAAGAAATTCAAGCAGAAGCTGTCCCAAAAAAAACCCAAACACCTCATCATTGCAGTGAACGAAAGACTTGAAAAGATGCCGTCGAATAATAGGTAATATGCTCGAATGTAACTGGTGGTTTTTATTTAAAGAGCTTTTGATTTCAGCAAATTCATACGTATAACGGCGTAAGGTGCCCAGTTCTAACTGAGCTTGTCTGCAAAAATACCAAAAGAGAGACAACTCCACCCGTGTGTAAAATGAGGTCTTACTTTGCGCTAGACTTGTGATGGGCATGAATATAGAGCCCCATATGTCATGTTTATGAAAATGTTATTAAGTTGTCAAAGTCAATGCTGAATGTATGGCACAAAGTGTTGAGTAAATTAATAACTGTAATTGAAGAAAATCAATTCAATATCAATTAATGGTTCATTTATCTTTATGTTAGCACAAACATAACCTATAATACCAAAACACACACACACATATATCCACATTATGTATTTTATATATATATATGATATTGTTTATTGTAAGACAGATTAGTGTATTGCTTGTGTTTGTTAAAAAAAAAAAAAAAAAAAAACGACATGGGAAGAGGACCTGGGGGTTGCAATTAGATTATTCTTCAAAATCGCTCAGCAGTAGAAAGTGCTGCGCGACCACAGGTATTTTCTTATCTGATGGCGGCGCAGCAAAGCACATAACTGACTGTTTATGCTAAAAGCGCGAAAAAGTGACAGTCAATTCATTCACGTCAAAGTTATTGACTTGTAGCGCACTCTTCCACAGTGTTGTTCTGCAGAGCAAATGTGCTGGGCTGAGACGCGCACAAAAACACAGCTGGCTACCGCTGAGTTTGTAGCTGAATTTCAATGACCTGTCAGTTGTTTGACAAAAGCATCGCTTGCTGCTGCTTTACATTATTTTTACATTCTGATAGAAAACAGCTTAATACTCCAGAGTGTTGCACATTCCTTTGAATATTTGGTGTCTTCTACTGACATTTTGATGGGTGAAATCTCCTGAGTTGCCCCGTTGAAAGATTTGCATTACTGGACAGATATTTTCAAGAGCCAGTAAATCAGTATTCTGTGCCTCTCAGCATCATTCATTCCACCAGACACATTTTTGCCTTGGGACGGGAGTGTCAGACATTTTTGGGCTTCAGACTTTGATGCATTTTAATGTTGATGCCTTGCTTCCCGACAGTGAGGATAAATGCAATGTGCCTGCTTTGTTTTATGGATCATTACATCATCCTTAGTTTTTCATTAGGGAAACATTCACAAATCTGATCGGAGGCAAATCTGTTATCTTGTATGCGAGGCTGAAAAGAAAAATTGCCGTTTATGTGCTCGAAGAGAATTATGGCTCCGCTAATGTACAAATGACGGCTGCAGTCGATGCACTCTGTGCAATGGCAGCTCTGTATTGGCATTTATTCGCACAGGCTGCAAGACAGGAAAAACCTCAAGACACAATCCACAATTAAGGTGAGCGATACAAATGACTGGATAGAAGGTTGCTCATTTCATGACAATCGGCTGTTTATGAGCCAAGGTGTTTCTCCATACAATTCAAATAGTTCTCACCTGCGCGTTTCCAAGAATTCCAATAGTAGGAAATGTACACATTTGTGTGTCATATGAAAAGGCAGTAACATCTGACTTATTTATTCCCTGACTAATGTGATGAGATGAAAACCGAACACAAGACATACTGTGGTGGTGCGTAGCCAGTGGTGAAGGTCGTGGCAAAGGATGGGGCGGCTGGGGAAGTCAACGAGGCCTACCGCTCCTGCCTGAGACTTCTTGTCCATGCCTGCTTCAGCCGCTCTGCATGGCAACCAGGGGCCCCGGTGCCCTCATGACCCCTGCTGACCTGCCATGGAGAAAGGCATGGGGGTTAGCCTTCTGGTGTTTTACAGGTCAGGCAGCAGTGACAGAAGATTCAGCAAATTCAAACATGGTGAATAGTGTGGCGAATGTGTATTTTTGGGTCCCATTCGTGCCTGTGAGCCATAAATAATGAATGGACGCAGAGATGGGAATGCAGCTGAGGCAACAGCGATATTAGATATTCAGAAAGAAGCCAGGAAAGAGCATTTCTGCGCTGAGGAGCCTTTGCCATTCACAGACACACACTTATCAAAATGCCTGCCGTGTATTGGAAAGACTCTTTTCGAGCACAACTCCAGGGTGGAACTGAGAAAAGATGAGCAAAAGAACACAAGCCAAAGCCAACGACAATGGTGCAGGACCCCCCCCCCCCCCCACATAAGCCATTTGCAATAATGTCACAGCTTTAAGAATGCCACGTGAATGCCCATGTTAAGCGGCTGCAACTACTCCGTTTCCAAATGAGGCAGATAAAAATCAGATGACTAGATGCTAGACATTTCTCTTCGTATCCAAACATCTTTTACATTCTCTAATCTCCATCACACTGAATGGGTGTGGCCCAGTGCCAAGGCTGGCACCCAATGGTGCCAAGGGCTGGCTGCCGCTCATAACATGGTCTTTTGTTTCACCCTCCCCATTTCAGAGCCCCAAAATGTCAAGTGGAATCCCCGCTAACTCTATAAATCTGCCTTCACATGACGCCGTCGCCGCTGTGTGAGACGAAAACAGGTGGCGGCTAAGGATGAAATGGTTTACGCTTTACCAGTCAAGTGGTAATATTTCAAACACTATTATTAACGAATCAAATTTTGAATATTATTCCTATTTCGCTTCTCTGATTAGTAGTAGCAGTCTGTTGGTTTCTCCATATACAGTGTGCAATGTAATAGCAAACAAACAAAAATGACAGATAAACCCCTGGAAGAGAAGATGAAAACAGCAAAGACGGTAAAATGCATGTTAGCGTGCGAGGAATCATGGCGAAAAGCGGCCCAGGTGACCGCAGAATGTTTTCTCTTCAAAAAGGACTGGGAGAGCTGTGTGGGAGTATTTTTGCATGAATGTCAGGTATACAGAGAATGAAAAGAAAGCCGTAGCAAAAAGATATTGAGGACAAGTCAAATGTTCGCCGTGATTTTTTTTCCTCCTTAGTATCGTACGTACATTTTTTGTGCTTACATTACAATTTTTTTATAAGAACTGTGTAACTAATTTGAATTTTATTTTTAATTCAAAGTAAAAGCTGCAGTGTTTTAGGCGCATGTATCTGTATTATTATTATTTATTTATTTTTTTACATTTCAATTCATCATATACTGTATAGTGATAGTACTGACAACCGTGAATGTTGGTCACTATAATCTGATGGGAAACCTTCACACTATGTCAAGACCCTTTGGCACACAAAACACAGCTTTTGTTATTCAAGCGAACATGTGAGAAACTATTGCTGTCGCTGAAAACTAGACATGACACACATGAGGTAAAAGCGGCTATCACATCAATGCAGCTCCGCCAGGCTGTGAATGTTTCAGGAGAGCTGACACTGCAGCCGCAGCGTAGGCAGTTACCTTCAAAACCTAAAATTTAGACATCTGTGTTATTTGTACGCAGGCAGGCAGGAATATGAGCAAACGATAATACATTTGATTGGTATGCGACAGCTTGCATGGCGCATTGAAATTGCATTTCATTGGTTAAATTCATCCATTTGTGCATCCTCTGGTACCGTGCCGTCACTGACAGGGAGTGGTTCGCTGGTATTACAATCGGAATAGAGCACAACAACCCTAAAAGGGCTCCCTCCGGCGTCGTTCAGTATCACCTCGCCTCTTCACAACACATAAAATTGCCCTAACAGCAACCTCACGCGATGCACAAATTTGTATGAGCCAAATCGGATCACGTTTCAATAAAAGACAAATTAGAAAACACAGTTCAAAGCTGATTTCTGTCGGATGGCAATCAAATTTAAATAATGAAGAAATAAACATTGACATTCCGGTCTTTTTGGAAGTGGCCTCATCACGGAACCAAGTCATTTTTCCCCCTCTAAAGAAAATGTATTATTAAAAGACACGGAGGCAGCAGAACAATGTCATGAGGGTGGCCGAGTGAATCAGACTCCAGGCGCTTAACGGACAGCTCTCACAGACAATTATGTAGGCAGCAGGCTCATGAGAAATTTCTTGGGGGGCGCCTAAGAGGTTGCAAGTGATGACACGCACGGGAGCTTGGTGGTAGAGGTGGATGTAGTCACATTTTGACAGTTATTTTTTTCTTTCCTCTTTACTTCAGCGCGCACACCTGTCTCTCTCACAAATTCTGACCTATCATTCCCTCCACTATGTTCTTTCTGTGCGGGTCAGGGCAATTGCCTGAGCTAAAACCAGCTTGAGTGTTGGAAAAGGACCCTCAATTCCATCCTCAGAGTTCAACTCCGCCTGCAGCTCAAATGTGGGGAGAAGGCGAAGAGGAGTCAAACACTGAGCAAAAAATGGATGACACCTCACGTTACTGGAAGTGGATTATTTTTTTTCATGATGATTTTCACATAAAAAAAGGAAGGTGGAGAAACATCAGCAAACAGCTCTGACTGTCCACTACGAGTGAGGCATAGTGAACCAAAAGCGCAGGCACAAAGACTAAGCTCTGTGGGTGAGCTTTTCATTTTTTAGTTGTTTTAAAAAAAAAAAAAAGGCAAAAATATCTCACAAAAGAGACATTTTGGTGAGAAGAAAAAAAACTCAAGTACAGCCCATTAGCCACATATTGAGGCGGTACAATTAAACAATTCGCACACGGCATGCCAGAAGCCACTTTCTATTTGGCCCAGCACACACAACCTGGCTAATAAAATAAAACACTCAATAAACAGCTAATTAGGATACTAATCCAGCTTTACACTCATGGCACTGCAAGAAAATAGATTTTTGTGTTTCGCTCAGCTGAGTAACTAATGTACCATTTCCTAGCCATTTCTTCTAATTGCAAATCCAGGAGAGAATTGACAGGGGAGCCGGAAAGCCATTAGTGTAAAGCCAATGAAATGATAGCACTTTCATCCCCTGCTTCCCCTAATTTCAGGGCAACGAAGCCCATGTCATCTTAAGGAGCTGCCAGCAAACGGACGGTTAAATTAACTGAAAAAGCATAAATGAGCCCTAATTGCATGCCGTGCGCTGCCTCCAGGTTGCATATGGTGATGCGAGCACAGGACACTGCGGTAGAGGCGCGGGCAGGCAGCATTAATAAATTACATTTGCAGCAGAGCATGTAGGTAATCCATTACCAGTCCCAGAGGAGAACTTCTTGGGAATATCAATCTGGGTAATTAAAGGAGACACAATAAAATGGAGAAAACTCTCATGCAAGTCTTGCAGTTTTACCTAACGGTGCCTCATGAGAACGAAAGTTAAAAAGTCTGCCGTAGTCATTAAAAGTCCATTTGCACCTGCAGAACGACAGAGGCTAGAAAATAAGCAAGAGTCAAACCTCTTACTGGCTCATCTTGGTTAATTATGCTCTCATGAAAAGCCAAGCATGGGTAACTCACCGTGCCATGTGCCGTGCGTACCAAATTTTACTTTAACAAGCCCAAGGGAAAGATGATGGCATGCTTCCTCAGTGATTTAGAGCCCAGCCAGCACAAAAGCAAAGAAATATATGCACGCATCTTTTTTGTTTGAATCCGAGTTGGATTTCAAACAGAATGAACCAAACCTTAAGTATTCGCATTAAAGAATATAGGAGAACGGACAAAATTGACAAGGCAAAAAAAAGCACAGAGATAAAAAGGATCATTTAGCGAAGCGCAAGAGAATATTGAGAGAGAGGAAGCTGCAGGACCTACCTGCCCTCCATCCCAAATGCAACTCAGCTCTTTAGCTTCCATTGTGTACAGGAGGCACTATTTGCTGGAGAAGAGACTGGAGTCGCCTCCCAGCTCGCACTTCCAGCAGCTGCCGGCTTGCCTCCTGCACACTTGCGCGAAAGAGTGAGCGTGTGAGATGGGGAGAAGGGGGTCTAAAAGAGGAGGCTGAAGGGGAGTGGGTGTCACAAAGAGGGAGGGGAGGATGCTGCGCAAGCACAAGTCTACCTGCCACAACCCATCAAGCCAGCCAGCCTTGGAAACAGCGCCAAATCAACAGCTGGCTCCAGTGTGATGTCAGAGCCCAAACAGCCAGTCACAGCAGCCGAGGCCGGCCGGCGCTACGGAGGGCTGTATGAACCAAAGTCAGCGCCTAAATGGGTCTCTTCATTAGCTACTCTCTCTGCTTTAGGATGGAGGCGGGGGAGGCAGAAAGGAGGAAAGGGCATGCGGGGACATGGAATAGACAGAATGAGATGGAAGGAGGGAGGAAGGCGGCATAGACACACAGAGTGAGAGTGAGAAGCAGGGAGTTAAAGCTGCATTGAAGGAGAAGGAGCTTGGCAAGCGGCGAGGAGAAGAGGAGAGCGGACAGCAACGACACGACTGCGGCCTGCTAGGTGCTTAAACACCAGGTGGAGAGTCGATGGGGAGGCGCTGGCTGCTGAGAGGCCGAGCTGTTCACTGGGCGAGTGTCCCAATAAAGCTGGCACCCTGCTTCTCACACAAGTCGACGGGGCTACGGCTAATCCTACTTGACTCAGAGAACCTGAAATACCGCCCAGCACACAGGCCGAAAGAAGACCTTCTCTAAGAAAGCAATCTACTTGAAGCAAATTACAAGCTTAATGGATCTGCTGGAAACAATTTTCTGCCTGTACATAATGAGACCAGACCACTGACCTCCTCTATTTCATCAAAAGTGCCTTTAATCACTTTGGAGCATTTCATTGGAAAATAATGAGGGATCATGGCATGCCCAGGAGTGTTAATTTCATTAAAATACCTACTGTTGTGGGAAGGTGGAAAGGAAAATGTTAAAACCGTCCTCACTAAGCACTTTCCTCAATAGGTGAAGTCACTGACATGTGCCCTGCGCAACAGCCAATGTCTAGACTGCCATTATGTGATTGTTTCTGAAAATTTCTCAGACATTTCACAGCAAACACAGTGGGTGGTGAAGTTCCCGCCGTCACTTAGCAACTAGCATCAGGCGTTGACAACCAATCCTTCCTGAGCGCCTTCTCCGACAAATGTATTATTGTGCTTCCTTTATCCTATGAAAAGGTCACCGATTAAACAGTAACAATTTATAGATTGACAGCTGAATTATTTAAGAGCCTGCTGGACCAAATAATACAGGAAAGGAAGATTTCCCCCTGGATGGTGATTAATTATTTAGTCACCGAGCCACATCTTTTTGACGGAAAGACACAATATCGGACAACATCAACTCAAAAACCACCATTAATCTGTGCGTGTAACACTGAATTAGGCCATTGCCACAAAAAGTTTCATATATCTATGATAATGTAGATTTTACCATGTTCTACCTTGGATGGTGGAAGAAACAACAAACACAGAATATCTCAGGAGGGAACTCATTAATTCACGGATAAGTTTTTATTTTTGAATTTCCTGCTTGATAATAAAAGTATCTACCAATCCAATTGCACCAGACCATGCTGCTTGCTTCATGAAAATGACGCCACTGTAACAGTATGCTCAATCATCCATGAGGCAATCGGTTCATGTTGTAACTTTAATCTCTGTACATTTTGACCGTGAGGCAATAATTGCCTGGGTTTATGCATCAAAATGACGGGGCCACTGATTCGACAAGCATAACATTTTTTCCCCGCATTATGGTAAATGACAACCAAATCAAAATGGAGGTTTTGCCACAATATTTGCGTCAACAGAAGAATTCTCCTGCAGATGACACTTTGTTAATAAAAGGGAGACTTCCTCCCCATTTCTACCGTAACATGCAATATAGGAAAAACATTGAAGTTTGTGACTTGAAGAATTGCAAATTCAACAGGAGTGATGGAATTATTCCCGGATATTTACGCTGCAATATTGCCTTTTTAAAATGTTTTTCGCTCATATAAACACGTTGAACATGCAGCAAAAATTCACAACCACTTAAACAGTGAAATGCAGATGTTCATGAATTAACATACGTATTAATTAATGGAATTTTGTTGTGCGACGAACAGGCCGAAAAGTTATTTATTTCAGTGTAATGAAACAAGTGCACCTTACTTGATTCAGTATCCACCAGCAGCTAACATCGTTGGTTAGCTTGCATAATTATGTTTGCTTTCGAGCCATGTTTTCTACAGTAAAATAACAAGACACAAAGTCAGAAGTGACGTCTATTCGGGGCTAAGCAGAGCTAACACCGGCCGGGCTGGCTGGGAGCTGTCACACACTCGCGAGACTGCTGTTTGCAGCTGCTAGCTACAAAGTGCGACACGCCTTGCTCCCATAAAGCTAACAGGCTAGCTTACAACTTATGTGAGGGCATCGAGTGTTGCCTTACCACTTCGGTTCACAAATGGTACGCAGCCGTTGACGTGCCTTAGCGTTTAGACGCGTTGTTGGTCCAATAGTGTACATTAACCTCCGTGGGACAACGTCAGGTAACGGACCCAAGCAAGGCTCTCGAGAGCGTTCGTTTACTGAGCAGTTCACTCTCGATGTGAGGGCGTTGAAAATATATTACGGTTCGTTGTCTTCCGGTGTTAGTGTGTGCCAACATACAACCATTTGCGCTCAGAAATGTCTCGAGTCATTTAAATGCGTGTCATTGATTGCTGCTGTTATCGTTTACTCCTTGGGTGTATTTGGTGGGTGAGGCTACCATGAATCACATGTGACAAAAAGTTGACCGATTTGTGAACGTTCCCGGTGGGTGGTCGGCGACGTAAACCGAGTGCTCCTCCATATTTTGCCGGCATATACTGTACCCCCCACGTTGCACATCAGTCTGCTTTTTTCCCAAGCGGTTTTCAGGTTTTTACGTTCTGCTTTCATACCTGGTAGGGGAAAACACACGCACAAGCCAAAGTGACGACGGACATTTTTGCCGAGTTAAACTGGTGCAACTATGTAGATTTTAGCTGTGTGTTGAATACACTACATGTTTGCAGTGTGGTTGAGAGAGGAAAGTAATTTCATCTGTGCTGTATGTTTACTTAGAGCATATTTGACATAAAAGCTGACTTGACTTGACTATGACATACGCGATGCGATCAGTTCTACATCGTGCCTTGATTAAAACTGGTGGATTTAGCCTCTCAGATTGTCGTTTTGGGGCGCAGTGTAAGTGGACGCTATTGTATGCACTGCTCTGCTTGCATGAAGTTGTCTACCCTTTACTGACCGCAGTGTTATTGAGGTTGTTTAATATTTGCCCAAAATTAAATTGCTTTTTGTATTGATTTTTTTTTTTTATTGAAGTGGAATTATTACTCTAATAATGGAGGTTGAAGCGCATTAATCACGTGGACCCAACTTCTGGTTTATATTGTACCATCAATGCAAAAGTCAACTAGCTTATACATTAGCTTCTTTGGCTGTGCTGGTATTGTGAATTAATTGACAAATCCATGGCATCGGGCTGAAATCTCCAGTGAAAATATACATATATCTGTTAAATTTCATATTTCTTTTCACAAATTTGTGCTATTGGTCAGTCTACTGGGGTGGAGGCTGTTTTTGCAAATTATTGGCAAATATAAAATATAAAAAATGACTTAGTGTCTTTGATGAGGTAATGTTAGTGGTTAAACAAATGTGACATTTTGGGGGTCTCCTGAAATTGATGATTTTCGAGGAACGAGGATTCCACCCGACACCAGCTAGATGTCCCATGAGCCCAATAGATGGATGAGGAAGCAGTTATTTGGCATCCTTTTCCCAAAAGAAGTAAATGGAATCTGCTTGCCTGTGCTTTCTTTTGGAGCGACGTTGTCTATATTGTAATTTTGAGTCGTTGCAAGTTGTTACAGAGCAATCTTTTTGTTTACATCTTAAATTCAGATCTAAACTACTGGTGAGGACATAATGCCTGTGGATGGTAGTGACCCTTTGCAGCCCTCTCACTGTGACACAAGATGGTCACAGCAGATGTCAGGCCTCCCTCACAAGCTCCTGCAGCGCTTGATGCCTTTCCAACGGGAAGGAGTGCAATTTGCCCTATCCAAGAATGGAAGGTAAGCAGTGTACCAGTTCTGTTATTTGTTGAAAATATAAGGTAAGGCAATCTATCTTATTTGACCACTATCACATGCACAGGTATGACCACAACAAGACTGACGTTATGTACAGTTATGAAAATGTGATTGTTGTGAACATCTGCAACTGGCACAATCTTTAGTGGTGTAGAAAAGTGGTGAATTCATACAACCATATATGAGGCTATGACATGTTTTTAGCCTCACAAAGCCATTTTATTTATAATATAGTAAACCTAAAATTGTGTGTCTTAAATGTGTATAAAAGTGAGTAAAAAATGTCTATAAAAGTGTGTATTTAATGATCGTGAATGTCTAGGGTGCATGTCCTTATTTATGCACTAATTCAATACCAACCCAAGAGAGGAGGAAGCCGCAAAAACCAACGAAGAAATGCGTGCACGCACTCACACGCGTGCATGTGGCATACGTACGGCAAACAAAAGTGTGGCTTCGGTTTGTTAAAATAAATGATGAGATAGATCATATTGTGCAAACCAACACCTCTGGATGGATACATGGACTAGAAGTCCATGAATTCCCTGTCTTTGACGATTTATAGCGCCAGTGTTTTTTAGCTGGCTCTGGCAATCAGCATCACCATGAACTCACAGATAAAACAAGAACATGTCCTTTGGCAACAAAGTTTAAGTTGACGTGAGATGGTTTGTCAACTGTAATGCGTGCACTCCAAGAGAGTATTAATTTTACGACACTTACATTGCATGACAATGAATGACGGTAAATGTAACAATGATGGGGTGTCGCATTTTCCTCAAATAAGCATTTACACCACTACTTGAGCCTTGAGCATGGATGTAAAAAACATCTCATATAATGTTTTATTACAACATACAAATTAAATTCCAATGAAGTTCGGACATTGGGTTAAACATAATTAAAACACAATCCAATGATTTGCAAATCATGTTCAACCGAGCTGTAATTGAATACACTACAGACATTTATACATTAAATATTTTTAATGTTTAAACTGATAATCTTTATTGTTTTTAGCAAATAATCATTAATACAGACTTTTATGCATGCAACACATTCGTAAAAGGACAGGACAAGTGGCAAAAAAAGTTGAGGATTGCTCATCAAACACCTGTTTGGAACATCTCACAGGTACAACTTAAAACTCTACTGTAAAAAGCAAAAGCCATTTATCAGTAACACCCACAAACGCCTTTGGCTTTTCCGGGCCCGAGCTCATCTAAGATGGACCGATGGAAAGTGGAAAAATGTTATATGGTCTGACGAGTTCACATTTAAAATTGTTTTTATACATTGTGGACGTTGTGTCCTCCGGGCCAAAGAGGAAAAGAACCATCCAGACTGTTATGGACGCCAAGTTCAAAAGCCAAAATCTGCAGTGGTATGGGGCTGTGTCAGTGCCAATGGCATGGGTAACTTACTGAAAAGCACATAAAAGGTTTGAAGAAACATGCTGCCATCCAAGCAGAGCCTTTTTTCATGGACCCTGCTTATTTCAGCAAGACAATGCCAAACCATTTCAATTCTACATGTCTTACAACAGCGCGGCTTCGTAGTATAAAGATGAAAGTCCTCCGGATTTTCCCGGAATTCCGGATTTTCATGAAATTTCCTCCGAAAAATTGCCTAAAATTAATCCGGATATTAGTTGACAACATTGAACGAACACGCGTTTGAGTTTGTTGTTTTGCTTTCACGGGCGTAGCCATGTTGAGACGCGAACACTAGTAACAATAACTCCCCTCGCATTCGAAGGGCCTCGCCATATCTCGGAGATTTCGAAATTTTGGCGAGAACGGAAGCCAGAAAGGGTGCACGTGCGCACACAAAAGGCAGATTAATCATTGAATGTCGAGTACAGTCAAACCTCGGTTTTCAACGTCTCGATTCTCGTACAATTCGGTTTTCGAACGAAATATTTCGGGGTTTTTATGCCTTGGAAGACGAACAAATTTCGGTTCTCGAACTAACTGAGCGCATTTGAATGCGTCACTTCACTCCTCTCGGCTTCGCTTCCTCGTGTAGCGTCGCTACACGAGGTAGCGATGCTTCCTTGTGTAGCGTTGTGAGCAGACGTTTTTGTATTGTTCAATAGATTTTTTTTAAAAAGCAGACATGTTTGGTGAAACGCTTCCTCGTGTAGCGTCCATTGTGAGCAGACGAGTTTGTATTGTTCAATAAAAAAAAGCAGACGTGTTAGGTGAGACGGTTCTGTTAGGGGAAGTGAAACCCCCCTCTTTTCAGAATGGTTTGCCCCAGCAGCACGGTGAAAGTGCGTGCGTTTGTTTACGGCCGGCATTTTTCAATGCAGCGGCACATAATCAACACACTGGTGTCCGGTGTCTCATTATTATGCAATTATCATACAGAAACGGCTTCCTCGTGTAGCGTCCAATGTGAGCACACGAGTTTGCATTGTTCAATAAAGATTTTATTTTTTAAAAAGCAGACGTGTTTGGTGAGAACTATGTAATATCGGACTGTTATTTTTGCATCGTGTATCAGCCCCTAATCATGGCACCAAAGAAAGCAAGTGGAAGTGGTAAACCTGGTGAAGAAAAGAGGAAATTAGTGCGCAAAACTATAGAATTTAAGAAAGATTTGATCGAAATATGAGTCAGGTGTGCGTGTGTCTGTGTTGGCGAAAGGGTTCGGGATGCCAAAATGCCCCGCCTACTGCCTGATGACAGCTGGGATAGGTGCACGCCCCACGACAGATAGAGAGAGAGAGAGACATGTTCCTTCAATTTTTATTTGTATTTACTATGTTAATGTTAAAATTGGTGAAAATAAAACCTATTACAGTTTGTTTGTACAGTATATTACATATTACCTGCTCTCCTATTACATGTGTACAGTTTATGGTGTGAAGTTGTAAAAAAAAAGTGGTTTAAAAAAGTTGTTTTCTTGACTTGCAACGGTTTAAAAAATTTTACATTGATTCCAATGGGAAACGTGGTTTCGGTTTTCGAACAATTCGGTTTTCGAACAGTCTTCTGGAACGGATTAAGTACGAAAACCGAGGTTTGACTATTTGAATAGTGTTTTGGGTAAACTAATTCATGCGTCATCGACCAGGTACGGCCCCAGTGGAACGTTCAAACAGGTAGACAGGCAAGCTGACGTACGTGGAATAGACGCGAGTGTTAGGAACATGTTTAAGTGGTCATGACTTGAGGAAAAGGACGTGAACGGAGATTTTTTTGTTTTTTAGAAAGGTCGACAAACCTGGTAAGTCAGTTAAAATTATATATGTACAGTCAAACCTCGGTTTTCGTACTTAATCCGCTCCAGAAGACTGTTCGGAAACCGAATTGTTCGGAAACCGAAACCATGTTTCCCATTGAAATCAATGTAAAATGTTTTAGTCCGTTCCAAGTCAAGAAAACAACTTTTTTAAACCACTTTTTTTTACAATTTCACACCATAGACTGTACAAATGTAATGGGAGATGACCAATTTTAACATGAACATAGTAACATAAAAATTGAAGGAACATCTCTCTCTCTCTCTCTATCTGTCGCGGGGCTTGCGCCTCTCCCAGCTGTCAGCAGGGAGTAGGCGGGGCATTTCGGCATCCCGAACTCCTTCGCCAACACAGACACACGCACACCTGACTCATATTTTGCGATTAAATCTTTCTTAAATTCTATAGTTTTGCACACTATTTTCCTCTTTTCTTCACCAGGTTCACCACTTCCACTTGCTTTCTTTGGTGCCATGATTAGGGGCTGATACACGATGCAAAAATAACAGTCCAATATAACGTAGTTCTCACCAAACACGTCTGCTTTTAAAAAAAAAACATTCTTGATCGAACAATACAAACTCGTCTGCTCACAAGCTGTTTCTGTACGATTATTGCATAATAATGAGACACCGGACACCAGAGTGTTCATTATGTGCGGCTGCATTGAAAAATGCAAACAAACGCACGCCCCCCCGCCCCCCCTCCCCCGTGCTGCCAGGGCAAACCATTATGAAAAGAGGGGGATTTCACTAGTCCTAACAGAAGCGTCTCACCAAACACGTCTGTTTTTTTTCATTGAACAATACAAAAACGTCTGCTCACAATGGTCGCTTCCTGTGTAGCGACGAGACACAAGGGAGCACCGCGACATGAGGGAGTGTCACTTCACTCCTCTCGGCTCTGCTACCTCCTCTCGGCTTCGCTACCTCGCGAAGCTACACGAGGTAGCGTTGCTAGACGAGGTAGCGAAGCCGAGAGGATTGAAGTGACGCATTCAAGTGCGCTCAGTTAGTCCGAGAACCGAAATTTGTTCGTCATCCGAGGCATAAAAAACTCGAAATTTTAGTTCGAATTGTACGAGAACCGAGACGTCCGAAAACCGAGGTTTGACTGTATATATATTTGTATATTTCAGGATTGTATTTCCACTTTCATCTCTCGTAGTAACGGGTACGAGACTGGCTTGCCTGCAGTCCATACCTGTCTCCCATTGAAAATGTGTGGCGCATTGTGAAGCATAAAATTTGACAACCAAGACTCCGGACTGTTGAACAGCTGAAGCTGCGCATCATGGAAGAATGGGAAAGAATTCCACCTATAAAGCATTAACGTCAGCATCATGTCCTCAGTTCCCAAACATTTTTTATGTTCAAAGAACACGTGATGTAACACGATGATAAAAATGACCAGTCCCAGCTTTTTTGGAACATGTTGCTGTCATAAAATCTTATGTGAAAGATTTTTTTTGTTGCTAAAAACAACAAAGTTTATCAGTTTGAACAAGAAATATCTTTGTCGTGTATTAAAGCAATGAGAAGGTCAAAGTGATTTGCAAATCATTATATTTATGTTTACCATAATGTACCATCTACATTGGAATTGGGTTTGTACAATGTATTAGTTTTACGACCAGATATTTTGAATGGTGTGTTCCCTTGGCATCGTTGTTTCATTTCTTCTTTCATACATTTTTTTCTCCTTATTTTAAATAGGTGAATAACTGAAATAATAAAATATAAAACATAAAAATCAATATGCAGTACATCACTTGGATACAATTGAATACAACTTTATTATCAAATGTGCTGTACGTGTGTGTAACACTCTTGTTGCATGTTGTAAGAGGGAAGGAATTTCATCTGTGCTTTATATACAGCACATTTGACAATAAAGTTGTACTTTGATACTTAATCACTATCAACCCATATAAAATACTTAATACAATATCGTGATAGACTTTTCCGCCATATCGCCCAACCCTATTTGGAAGTTACTTTAGTCAAGGTGGAAATTACCTCAGTATGTTTTTCTTGTCCAAAGAAAGTTTCAAGTATCAGCTGGATGAGTACACCAGGATTTGACCAAATCCTAACCCGTCCAGTTGATGCATGCTCTGGTTTTCAGGGAGGTCAACAGTGGAGCAGCCAATTTGAGAAGCTTTGCTGTGACGCGATGGCCAAATTGATTCAGGAACACGGAAAGGCGCTGCTTATGCGCACGAGGAGGTTAGAAGTCAATTGACTTTTGCTGCATTATGTGAACAGCGCTGTCAAATGGCATCAGTGTGACAGCAAGAACTGTCTGGGTGCTGTTCCTTTTGGAAGAATAGTGGAAGTGTTTTTTACAGAGAGTAATTTTATTTATTCTGTAGGATTGGGAGTGCGGCATCGTAAAAACAGCAATGATGTTTTGAGTAGTTAGTGTAGGGATATATAGACTAGATGTTACATCATAAGAGTGTGAAAACGAATAAACTCATGTTAAAAAAATATCATCAAAGATTACGCCATATGGCCTAACATTCATATTTTGGTATATATTGAATCCCCTCATGGTAATCAGCATTGGCTGGTGCAGTTTTCTCCACGTCGGAACCCGAAGATCTGTCGGTCCTTCAAGCGTAGTGACAAATTGTAGCCCGGAAGCCCGGCTAAAATAAGGTGATGGAGAGAGCATTCGGCAGCGTAATTGTCCTTACTGGCCATGTGCTGAATTTTTGTGGTGAATTCCGATATGGCGGCAAGCTGACAATGCTGCCAACCAGACCATGGCTCCAAGGTCTTGGCCATGGCATATGTCAGCGGCTTTTGGTCCATGAAGGCAGTGGACCAATGTGGGCCCCCCAAGAGGAATCGCAAGTGTCTGTGGTGAAGAAAAGGCCTAGGAGCTCTTTGTCAAAAGTGCAGTACTTTCTCTCGTCACGGATCTGCCTCCTGAAAAAGGCCAGGGGTTGCCAGGCCCCTACAACCCACTGCTCACACACTGCTCCCACAGCAAGATCTCACACAACTGTTGTGAGGGCAACCAGGGCAGTCGGACACAGATGCATCAACAGAGATGTGTTGCCCAATGCAACCTTGGAAGAGTTGAAAGCTTTGTCCATCCTCGGTGACCAGTTCACTTCCTCCTTGTACCCTTTTCCTCGCAGAGCCTCACATGATGTAAGCTGCATGGGAAATGAACCATTTATAAAAGTTTACCATCCCCAAGAATTCCTGCAGGGGCTTCACAGTGGAGGGGCGTGGAAAACTGCCAATAGGGGGACAACTCCCTGTGGCATGACATGGTGGCCGAGTAAGGTAATTGCTGACATGGCTGATTTGATGATGAGACTCTACTCTCTGAGTCACTCGAACAACAACCGGAGGTGTGTCAGGTTGTCCATCGCATCTGTGCTGGCAGAATGTTGTCCAAGTACGGCATGTCACACAGCACAAAGTCTTAAAGTCGCTTAAACATCTGCACTGTCCTCTAAGGTTATAAGACATTCACAGAAACTCGAAAAGGCCAAAGGGTGTAATTACTGCTGTCTTGGGTACATCTTGCAGGTGTACCGGGACCTGGTGGTAACCGGGCACCATGGGTTGTTTAATCGTAAACTTGGCTAGTCGAGGCGTCACGCACACACATATGCTGGGGGGCCTGTGGTGAAGTGGTGCTGACTTGATTGGTCATCCTTATGTTTGGAGAAGATTTGGTACTTGTCTGTAGTGTTTCTCGAGAGTACATAGATGCAGCATGCACTTGTAGCTTTTTGTAAGACACACCCCAAGCATTGTCAAGCACAAGGAAGGCTTCTTGGTATGTTCTGTATGACTTCATTTATTTGAGGGTTCCCAATTTCCCATGTCCTGCAAATGCAAATGCACTGAGAGAGTTACTGCCAGTGAATGCACCAACAAAATATCGCAAAGTGATTCACAGTTTGGTTCTGTTTCTGATATTCAGTAGTATTTGAGTGCAACAAGTATGCAACAAGGCTAGTCAGAACAGCACCACGCTGTTTTAACTCGCCTGTCTTGATCAGCCCGGCAAGTGTTGTCCAAAAGCACCTGCATGAACTCATGAAGCCTGCTTGGATGAGAGGTAGATTACCTTCTCAGACAACCAGAACAGCCCGGTTGTGATCATTCAATATCTTGAGATTCAATTGACCCGCATTCATTAGAATTTTCACAGGTATGCTTTGATACAGTTCCAGGTTTGAGGCAAAAGGTTTGAGTGTCCTTGTTATTGTCTCCTTGATGGTCTGATCAACAGGAATTGGACCAACAGAATTGTGGCTACAAATTTGGATGCAAAACCTCTCTGCAAGCAAGAAAGTAGGACAGGATAGAAGGGGTGTTCATCACAAGTAACACCACTTTAAAATACTTTATCTGCAGTAACTTTTTCACTGCAAATCAATCAAATCCTTGTTATAGTAATATTTTATGGATTTTAGTCCTTTTATCAAAGCAAGTATCAGTATCCTTATCTTTTGTAGCAGACAGGTGCAGAGCATGCTAGGAAAGCCTACAGCAGGGGTCGGGAACATTTTTGACTAAGAGAGCCATGAAAGCAAAATATTTGGAAATGTATTTCAGTGATAGCCATATATAGTGAATTCAACAACATGTCAGTATAATAATAATAAAGCCCCAGAATGTATACTTTTAAATAATGTTGTTATAATTCTCACCATAAATGTGAATGGTTTTTCGTTCCTTATGATTGCTAAAGATTCAGCAAAACCACCGGAATTAGAGTCACCTTGCCTGGAAATTATTGTTTCTCTCCTTTTTTAGCCACATAAAATGTTTCTTTCACATGACATGCAGGATATTGGACGATATGCTATTTTATTTGCAGGGGATTTACCTTGCTTCATTTGAAGATAAATTGCTAGCAACCTCAAGTGATAGAGATACTACTCTTAGTTTAAACGATTCATTAAAAAGCATTTCAAAGATGATGTAACAACTTCCCAGCAAATTTCTTGTATTTTATTTCTACAGGCGCAGCTCCTCTGACCCAGCCACTTTGCCATTCATGCACTTCAGGGACTCTGTTAGTTTCTTAATACTTATTTTAGTCATGGTTGGAAATGTAAGTTTGTTCAGAAACTCAGTTTGCCTTTCTAATTCACCAGGATACTCAAATTTACATAATTCTTTATCAAAAATTGTAAATGTATTTATTTCAACTGGGTCAGCGAAGTTCCTTCCATCTTCAATTTTAATTACATTTTAAAAAATCTGTCGGCACCATCTTAATCCTCCGTGCCAGAAGCGTTCCAGCTTTTTCCGCTTGACCGTAATATGACTGCTTCAACCCAAGCAAACTTGAGTCGATCTTAGCCAGTTCATAATACAATTTTTTTTAATTTTTGCAATTCCGTCTTCTTTTTTGGATGAACTCTGTGGTACAATTTTTGCTCTAATTTCTTAATTTGATATGATTTTTTTTTTTTACAACTTAAAAACATTAAAAACACATTTATTACAAACAGAAAAAAGTAAATAAAATTACATGGCATAAGAATAAGTTTTTAAAATTGTATGACGTACTATTACGACAGTCACACGGTGACAACTGAGCAAACTAAATTTCCCGCAGCACTGATTGGACAAGCAATGTAATGTGATCATTTGCAGCCAGCGATGGCCAAGCGGACGTGTCATATCTAATTGACATGTTAAGTCGGGTGTGTCTTGACCTCCATGGCAGAGGCTCCGGAGCGTCGAACCCTTGAACTGATTCACCGAACCCCCAGGGTTCGATCGAACCCAGGATAAGAACCACTGCATTAGTGCTAATGCCCGCCGCACAGGGCACGATGCTTCCGAATTGACTTGGGAAGGACCATCACAAACAGTTGGCCACTCACCCTACCTCTTAGGCCATTTAGTGTTTGGACTCCCTACCAGCCAGAAGATTTTTTTTTCCATCCACAAAAAGATAGTGTCAGTCAGGGAACACACAGGTTGTTACTGAAATCGTATGTGGGCGTCTGAGTGATATTGATTAGGAAAGTAAATGTATTAAAAGGCAACACTCGTTCCCATACATCAGAATGGACTGTTGCAAGTGTTAGTTGTTGCGTCCCTTCCTCACAGGGTGTACCTTTCCTGCACAGATAAGAACGTGACTCCTAATATAACATTATAGGAGTCATACATTGCACCATATTATTCCGTGAGGCTCTGTTGTTTTTTTTTGTGTGTGTGTGTTTTTTGGGGGGGGGTTTGTTCTGTGCTCTCTTTTCTCTTTGTCCTCTCACAAACCTTGTTCACTCACTTCTGCTTTTTCAATAAATACCACAGTACAAACAGGCACAGAAATTCCACCGTTGCTGAGAAAAACTGACAGTTTTAAAAGGCATGCAACTGCCATTCTGCATGACCATGCAGCTGAACAGTACAGGCAAATAATTATTCTGATGTATCCATACATCCATTTTCTATACTGCTTGTTTGTCCGTGGTTGGCCTTGGAGCCTATTTCAGCTTTGGGCATGTGGCCCTGTTCAACCTGGACTGGTCGTCAGCCAATCACAGGGTTCATACAGACAAGCAAACATTCACACCATTGGACAATTTAGACTTGTCTTCAACTCACCTTAACTGACAACACATACTATATTTTTCTTGCTCCCACTTTACAAAACATGCATGTTAGGTTAAGTCGGGGATCGGCAACATGCGGCTCCAGAGCCGCATGCGGCTCTTTAGCGACATCTAGTGGCTCCCTGGAGCTTTATAAAAGATGTTTGAAAATGGAAAAATATTTTGATAGTAGGCTAATATAGCTGAAATAGATATAGATACATGTTGCAGCTCCGAAAAAGGAGAGCTGTGGTGTTGTTTTTTAAAAAACACGTTATGCTTTTAACAGTCTCGACAAACACAGACACGTCTGCGTCCGACTCCGTGCCTTCTCTCTTGTCATTCGACTCAAGAGGCGTTCTAAGACAGCCTCTGAAAAACGGAAATTAATGATCACTTCACTGACACTAAGAAAAGCAAAAATAATGCACCAAAACAAAAAATCAAGCGAGGACATCACAAAATAAATTCTATGGGGGCGTTTGTGAACACACAACAAAGTAATGAATAACAAACAATTCGGAGACAGTCCACTCTCCTACATACATACAGCATTGTTTCCTTCATTGTAAGCAAACATTTATTTGCGGCTCGAGACATATTTGTTTTTTGTTTTTTTTGTCCTATGTGGCTCTTTCAACATTTTGGGTTGCCGACCCCTGGGTTAAGTGTACTTGAAATTGTCCACAGGTGTGAATGTGATTCTGAATGGTTGCTTGTGTTTATGTGCCCTGCGATTTACTGGTGGCCAGTCCAAAGCTGTGATAGGCCTCAGCTCACACCTGACCCCGCTGAGTACAGGTGGATGGATAGAATAAAGAACCTGATATGCATATTTTTGGAATGTGGCAGGATGCCTGAGCATATACGCATCTGCCTTTTCCATGTTACATTTTTATTGCATTGAACGTCTGTTTGACGACACAGCTTCTGCCTTTCATTGTGAGAGATTTTGACACTTTGAAAGTGGAATAATTTGAAGAATCCATGTTGTTATATACATAGGAGCTACAAAGAAGCAGCTTTGATGAAAACGTAGCATCCTTGGAGGAGGTCAATATCCAAGTCATATTCCTTATGTCAGAGGTTTCCAAACTTTTTCGTTTGAGGGCCGCATGCAGAAAAAGAAGGATGAAAGGGCCACTTCAAAATCCCTACATTTTTTGAAACCTGCCAAAGTCAGTCAAGAAAGCTATTATATATTATTTGTATTGTCTCGTTCATTTCAACCATTTTCTGTTGAAGATTTTAAGGCAAATAATTGAGGATTTGTTGGGGTGGCCAACGGACGTCTATCTCAAAGAGTAGATGCCGCTCTGCACTTCACAGAAGCTGAATCCTATCTGCACATTCAGAACCAAAAAAAGAACAAACTGGAGTAAAGTGATCATTTTTCAAAAAGTTTCTTGAGGATCATTAATGTGATGTCTTCATAAATCAGCCATAAAGATCAAACTATTTTCCCCCTAAAGCAGAATTATCTTTATTCACTACAGTTTTTGAAGATAAATTGTGTTATTTCTTTAATCACACATGGATTATTTATATCTTCGAATATAGAGAAAAGTTCTACAGTATATAAACAAATGTATTTGTAGTATTGGTACTTATTTTTCGGACACCTTCCCTTCTCACTCTGCCCACCTTCACCTAACCTTGCAGCCCATGTCAAATGTCCATCCGTCCATCCATCCATTTTCTGATCTGCTTTATCCTCACAAGGGTCGCGGGGCATGCTGCAGCCTATCCCAGCTATCTGCGGGTAGTAGGTGGGGGACACCCTGAACTGGTTGCCAGCCATCGCAGGGCACACAGAGACGAACAACCATCGGCGCTCACACTCACACCTCGGAACAATTTAGTGTTCAATTAGGCATGTTTTTAGAATGTGGGAGGAAACCAGAGTACTGGGAGAAAACCCACGCAGGTCGACGCACTAACCACTTGACTACCGCCATATCAATTATCTTTCTTAGTATTCTCTCTCTCTCTCTCTATATTTCTTTCTATCTATCTATCATCTATCTATCATCCATCCATCTATCATCCATCCATCCATCCATCTAGTGTGTGTGTATTTGCTCATGCCGCTGGCCACCGAACTACGGCCACGGGTGGCATTTGCAACCCACCATCCATTTTTCAGACACCTTTGCCTTATGTTGTAGTTTTAGCACAAGATCCACAAATTAATTTCATTGGTCAGAGGTATTTTTACACACCAATTACAGCACAGTTGCTGGCTTGGCGGATTTCTCAGAATTTCTGGGAAATTTGTGTCTCTATAGCTGAAATGGAAGTAGATGAGGGAGACTGTCAGCATGAAAAAAATAAAATAAAATGGCAGCCTTTCATTAGCTCCTGGAAGACACTGAACATCATTGATGTCAGGCATCTCAGAATGTGGGAGGATTCGTGGGCAGATTTTTATTTGGAATCTCACAATCACGTCTTTTCACATTCCGTGCGTCAGGAGCACCGAACCAAAACATCAAATGTTGCTGCTATTCATATGCTGATGCAGCATGCTGCATGGGCAGTGTAGGAGGACGGTAGGGGCCATTGTTACGTATTTAGATTGCCGATATTCCGGGGAAGTTATGGCACAGTGCAACAATAAAATCCCATCGAATGTGGCTAGACGTGTTGTTTTCAAAGTGGGCCTATAATCAGTAATGCTGAAACACATATTTTACCCAGAGTGCACTTGGTCAGCACTTGAGTGTGGCTAGCTAGACATTAGAGAGAAAACATGTCAATTTGAGGTAAAAGTGTATCCATGAAGAACTCTTTGTCACTTGCATTAAGATACTGACAGTGATGTCGCGCGCGCTTGCCTTTCCCCGCGTGAGCTGTACAAAATATTACACCGAGTGCTTTTATCGAACGAGGTCTGCTGCACTCACGCAAGAGCCGATCGATAAACAGACATTATTGTTCCTTCACAGCTCTGTGCTTGTTACAGTATATTACTTAGTTTTCTGTGTACATGATTTCCTCTGTATTTGTACTCATGCGCAAAACAATACCAGCACTAAATCCTACATTCTTTGATTGAATGATGCAAAGCAAACCTTCAGTTAAGACAAATGACAAAAGATCTAAATGAGTCGTTGAACATGAAGTAGGTTAGCTTTGTTCCTCACTTCAAGTGGCTGAAGTTGTTAAGACTACCATTTGAGGTTTGAAATTATTCATATACCTGTAATGTCTTTTACATACAGTACTATATTAGGCATTACATGGAACAAGGACTATGATTATAATTAAAGTCATCCAAGCCCATAACATCTGAATCTAGTCACAAACCACCTACACGCTGTGAAATGTTTTTTTTAATCATAGTCGTATTCAATTTACATCTAAAGGCTAGCAGGTGTTTTGTCTTTGAAGTATGCCTGAAAAGTAATATGTCTTGCTATTTTAGCAAAACTCTAAATTCCCCTGACAATCCTCTCTTCATAATTGCAATTCCTCAGTCTTCTCTGCGGAGGAAAGGAAACAAAACCTTGATATAATATCAAATTCAACACATGGTGGCTCTCTTCAATGAATGCAGGGATTTTGCTGTTCTCAATTCCACTGTGCCATATATTCTAAAATGAGCGTACATGTGCTTTATTGAAGAGTGGTTTTGTGTATTTCTATCTGCTTGTGGAGGTCAATGTCTTGCTGCCCTTCTTTGCTAGATACAGTGAAGCGTTTCTCAATTTTGTTTTGATCTCCACTTAATTCCCAGCACACAGCAATATTACACTCTGAACACCTTAATGTGTGTGGGGGGGCCCACTAGGTCAAACCTTGGTGCCCTTTGAGTCGGCCATTTGTGCAGCGCCCAGCCACTGGGCTGCTTTTCACTCACCAAAATGCTCAACACATTCGCAACCTTAACACGGCTGAAAGATTGGGGTTAGTCACAAGACCACGCAACACATCACTGTGAAGAGGTCAAAGCCATCAAATGGTTGCAAACGGCCCGGGAGGCAAGGCCGGCCATTTCCTGACATTTTGAGGTTTGTGGGTTCCTGAGATAACATTAGAAAGATGCAGCGACTGGGATGGTGCTGTCGTCAGGCAACAGCACTGCAGCGTTCTTGTGGTCTCAAACCGTCAAGACGACACTCAGGTTATTTAAAGGAGGATGATTAATGTGTTGAGAAATGGCAAACACCTGCCCCAGCCACGCACCTTCCCCACTGCGCGCGTGTGTGCGGTATGTGCACGAGCACACATAAATATGTTCATTTAAATCTATTCGCACGTTTGTGCACACCTCATGTTCCTGGCCGCATGCGCGTGGAAATGTGTGTGCGCAAGTGTGTAGACAATGCGCTGACTGAGCCGGTGTGCTGGCAATTAGAAAAACCACCAGTGGCAAGGTGCACATTAATCATGTTCCGCAGCTGAAAGAGAGAAATGGGGCGGAGATAGGGAGAAGGGGGAGAAGTGCGGGGGGGCGAGAAGAATAATGAGAGAGCATGTGTGAGGAACTCAGCTGTTCTGTTGCTCTGTTTGGGCTGACAGAATATTGTGAGTCGTTCATGAATATAAAGGGTCATTTCAATTACAAAAAAGCAAAGCCACTTGGGCACAGATGATCTGCTTGCTCTACAGAATGTGCTGAAATGTTCATTGTTTCATTGTTGTGCTTTATACGTTATTTAAAGTTTGCTTCTACCGCAACAAAGCAAGGACATGTGCATGATTTTGAGAGTTCAGCTTTACTTTGCTTTTTTTCCCCAAAGTCAAATTGAACAGCTACGTTGACATGATGCGGGCCAAAGTGATACCTGCAGCAACTAAACAAATTGGGAAGAAAATATGGAAGTGGTTGCCAATTTGCACCTGAGACAGTTTTCACTCCAAAACCAGATCGGTGAGGTCAGCGGTCACAGAGGGTCGAGCACGCCAGCATCTCTATTCTAGTTCATATCACTGATATTTGATGGGGCGCCTATATTTTTCTACCTGAAACTCAACCAAGCATGGCTTTTTGTGTAAAACAACAGAATTTCAAGTTTTACAGTCCGACTTATCAGGGTTTTTGTTTTCTTTTGTTTTTACAGATGTATGATTGCTGATGAGGTAAGCACACACAAACCTGGCTCAGGAAATCTATTTTCCAACCTTCCAGATGAATTTGTCACCTTAGTGCTGCACTGCCACTTGCCTAATCGTTTTTGACAGAGGAATCATTCTTAGACCTTATTGCACTCGTGCCTCATATCAGCTCAGCCGTCATCTACAATTTGCCGTATAGCTGGTGCACAATTGACTTGTTTTTCTCCCCCTTTACTGTGTGCTGATTTGGCTGGCCCAGATGGGTCTTGGCAAGACGGTGCAGGCCATTGCAGTGGCATACGCTTTCAGGAAGGAGTGGCCCCTCCTGGTGGTGGTGCCCTCATCACTCAAATACCCCTGGATTGAGGAGCTGGAGCGCTGGATCCCCGAGCTGCAGCCTGGTGACATCAACCTGGTGGAGAACAAGAGCGACACCATGTAGGTCATCCGAACTCTCCCGAAAGCCGCTCCCCCTTGTGGCAGTAATAACTGGAATACTTTTGTAGTATTTGTAGTACAGCTTGAGTTTTATTTTTTAGTCTCAGCACTTCATTTGTAACTTTTGGCGACGAGGCAGGCAGCACCAGGACAAGCCATAAAATGATCAATTAAAATACCACTGCACAGGTGTGTGCCTTTTTAACTGGTGGCCACTTAGCTTTGTCGATTTTGAGAGGAGGAAAGAAAGGCTATTACACAAATTTGAGCGCACTTTCCCAATCGACAACCTATGAGACACTTTTGGGAGTTTGTTTTTGTCACTCGTACTCATTAGAGATTGATTTTATAAGCACAGAATTGGTGTTTACTTCCATCCTCATCAAGTCCACACGAGCTTAATAGTTCTGCTTGCATACATAGGCTTATGCTGGTTAAATGTTGCAGCTTGGTGATTAATTCGAGTAGGATTGAAGGATTTGTTGACTTTTCGTAATTTGTTTTTCTATTCAAACATGTCAGTCATGAGTTTGTGTCCCTTGGCATTTTGCTCAATTATTGAGGTAGCCCTACAACATGCCTATTTTTCCTTGTCCTTGCAGGGGTATTAGCAGCAGCAAGGTGACCGTGCTGGGCTACGGCCTCCTCACTACTGACGCACGCCCCCTGATGGAGGCCCTAAGCAGACGGGGCTTCTCAGTGGTTGTGGTGGATGAATCACACTACCTCAAATCCAGGAATGCAGCGCGAACTAAGCTGCTAGTGCCTCTCATTCAGAGTGCCAAGCGAGCCATCCTCCTTACTGGTACACCTGCACTGGGGCGCCCGGAGGAGGTAACCCAAATACTCGTTTTAATGTATATTTCATGATTTCCGGTCGGTCCCATTATGAACAAATTCGCCAAACAACTTCAAGTTCCTCATGCAAAACTCCTTGAAACTCCGTGTTAGAGAAATATGCTGCAGAAAACTCCAACAGATGATGATGTTGGACTTGAACAGGGATTCTCATTTTAGCAAGGCACAAAATGAACTCGACTGTTGGTCTCTGGAACTTGCCAAAGTGCCACAAAATAGCACTTAATTCATTCCAGCAGCTCGTTTCCTGGAGGATCTTGTATATTCCAAGAGCCTTTGTAGCAAAAACTTAATTTGCAAAGCCCAATATGGAGAGATGAATGCACCACAATAAATGAGACAAGTAATAACAAAGCACACGGGGCAGAAACTATTGAATATAGAGACAATAAGAAGGGCTGTTCACCGGGCAATGTTGTTTGGTGAGCAACAAAGTCATTCTTTCCCCATAATGATTTAGGATATTATTTTGATGTGTTATATTGAGATGCAAGATTGCAGCCATATTCTATTACGTCAAGTGCAAAGTCTTTCCAGTAAGTCTCAGTCTGGCACAATGGATTTTGGTAAGAACGACTTTGTAGGCTGATAATGATACACTTTTCATCTCTTTTGGCTTTTACACGTTTGCACGGTTTCAATTGTCATTGTAATCGTCCATACCAGTCAGTATTCAATGTACAGTGATTCCAACCTGGCTATTAAATTTCTAAACGTTTTTCTGATTAAAGCTTCCCTGTTACTGATTGTCTTTCATAATTACCTTTAGCAGAGCACATTTTGCAAACGAGCACGCGTGCTTTCCTGAATTACTCATCACCTGACGGGTTTCTCTTATCTCACAGTTCACATTGTAAAATAATTGCAGCGAGGATGTACATTTTTCTCCGTCTGAATAACATTTACTTGTTTTCTGGAAGTCTAACAGATTGTCAGCAAATTAAATGAAAAAAGCGGAACCAGCAATTATCCGCCTCATTAGTTCGGGGAAGAACCAAGCCTGTCATTGAGCTATCAAGTGGTGACTGCAGCGATGTTAGATTTTAGATAAGACTCCCTCTCTACTGCAAGAATCTGAAACCGCATATAACATTTTATCGTCCGTAGCATAAATCTGATCAACTCTGTCCCTTTCCTCTCTGCCAGTCTTCATTGCTCTGCCATCATTACTCACTGTGGCTGACATCAGGTTAGTGCGCAGCTTAGGGCATGCTGCACCGTTCGTGATGTGCCCTCATTCCACCCACCTATTATATCAACAGTGTGAGAAAGGATTGGGGGTGGAGGGATGTCTGTAAAGCGTATGATGAACAAGTGCTGGATTCTGAATAGAGCTCTCACAGTGCTGCTGATTACCTGCCATTAGCTCAGAAACTGCTGCAAATCACATCAAGTGTGTGCGTGCGTACATGCATCCGCGCACATAAGTATTCAAGTAAAGAGCAGGCATTAAAAAAAACATTTAGCTACCTAATAAGTGGCCTTATGTCTTGATTCTCCATCAGGCTATTGTTATTAGTACAAAATAATTTCATCTCCAGAGAGACACACCCCACCGAACTGATTTTGGACAAACTGAACAGAAGTGTGAAAGCAAAACAACTCGCACATTTTTGGAAACACGCTCAAAAATATCAGATTGACAAAATGCCACAAGTGCGTTCAGTTGTTATGCTGTGTCTGCCAAAAATGACTACTTCATTGAGTCAAAAGTACCAAATCTCTTTTGATTTATAGATTTATTCCATGATAACATTTGTAACTTGAATTATTTTTACTGTGTCTTGATTTCACAGTACAATGAAACGTTGAACTGTATGAATTTACATGAAACTTAAGGAATATTTGGCGTGCTCGAAAACCTTTGACGGTTGGTGTACTGTATTTGTTACCTGGAGTGTAGAAATGGAAAAGTATGATTAAAAGCAATCTTTTTCACATGTTACTTTTTTCAGTAATGTTCCTGTCCCTGAACGAGATAAGTCACTTGACCAATTAACTTAAAAATGCATGCAGTGAGGCATCTAAAATATTGATGAGGCAGTGCTGAATGCGCCACTTATGACTGATTGAACATGATGTTACAGCATCAAACTGTCAGCAGATTGCACCGAGATGTTAACGTTTGTTTCCTGTTTGTGTTTTTCACAGCTTTTCATGCAAATTGATGCGCTTTACCCCAAAATGTTTGGAACCTGGACTGATTACGCCAAGAAATACTGCAATGCCCATTACAGGTAAGAGTTTTCACAGCACTGTATATGAGGATTTTTGCTATTACTGTATCCCCCACAAATAGTGAGGGTCCCTATTAGTGGAAAAAATAACACGTGTCCCACAAATGTATTCATTTGTGGGACACGTGCTGGACTATATTTAATTTGTGTGGACTATATTTGTGCTGGACTATATTTAATTTATTTTAATAGGTCAGAGGTGTCTTAAGATGTCTGACAATAATTACAAGGACAGAATACTTTACACAAACAATGTTTTTTGTCTTGCTGAAATTTTCTATGAAGATGTTGTACGTTACTTGAATTATGTGCAAAAGGGAGCATTCGTAACTCGAGATTCCACTACATTTAAAATTGTGTCTTTGTAGAATTTATTAATTATGATGAATCAATCAAAAATAATCTTTTTTTTTTCCTTAATCACTCCGCCCTGCTGATACTGCTGGTTTAATGGCAAGTACGACTTGAGTTACAAATCCTTGGGACTGATTAAGGGCTGGGTCCATGTTGAGCCTTGAGTCTAAAAATCCTCAAACTGTGAAGCTCTTATGAGCTCCCAAAAGACAGCTTGGGTTTTATTTTTTAGTCTCAGCACTTCATCGGCAATGCGCTGAATTACACTTTTAGTAATAATTAGTTTGCAGATCTGAGCATGTGGTGAATGACCACGTTGTTTGGGCATGTTTCTAAAAATTACCGCACATTTCTTATGCCACCTCATTCAGTCTAGCTTAACACCACAGATCCATGTGCCCAATTCAGCTTGAATGCATGTAGCTTATATTTTTGACTGTATTTACATATTCGTTTCAAGTGACACATATCCAATGTGGCTGTGTTTACATTGACGGAATAAATGCTGCGCTGCTCCAATTCAGGGGTGCCCAACCTTTTCGACTTTTGAAGCGACCAACCTCCCGCGATCGACCCGATCGCGAGCATGCAAGCATACACGCACGCACGCACGCGGACGCGCAACTATGCACACGTGCGCATATACATGCATGCACGCACGGCACGATGAGCCACAGCCATAACGGTCCCGAAAAACAACGAAATCGAAACCTCCAGACACACAAATATCCCCCCCCCCCCCCATTTTCCCCTCCCACTCCTCACGATCGACTTCGGACCAGTGCGCGGGCTACCGGTTGATTGTGATCGCTCTAATTGCACTTCATTCAGCTGTGTGCATCAATGGCAAGTTGAGTTGCCACAAAGTAGCTGTAAGTGACTGATTAGCATTAGCCATTACATGCTACACCAGAATACTTTGATTAATGAAAGTTATCGTGTACTGATCGGTAATTCAGCAGAAATTTGCTCCTCAAGTGGTGCTTTGTCTTTCAGAATTAGAACAGAATGCAGGAAGTGCCATCTATGTTCACTGTGTAAATGTTGCTGGCTCGTGTCAATGTTTCTCGGTAGATCATTCACAAGTATACTCATTTGATTATTGTTATTATTAATATTTATTTATATAGTGACCCATCTCTGTTTATATACAACAGCACTGTTACACACTCAGCCCCTAAAAAACAGGACAGAAACGCATATTTCTCTCTTTTTGTTTATGTGTGTTCTTAAACCCTTCCTCATACTGGTGTATATGTTTAGTTTTTTGTTTTTTTTGGATATATGACAGTGCCCATGTTTTGTTTTATTCTGCTATTTTAATTCATGATTTTCGGGGTCATGTTGTGTTTTATCGAATGGTTGATTTTATGTCTAAATGGAAATCATGTTTTATTTTAGTTCATGTTTATTTTTTTGGATTAAAAAGTCACTTGATTTGAATTTTACATCATCGCCGGTAGCCTGACCAATCTCAATGAGCGGACTTTCATCTCGGTGAGAAAAATGATTTGAGTTACCCTGAACCAGAAAATACATTGTTGGCCAGGTCCTCGTGTCCAACAGCCTCCGGTCCTCACGTCAGTGGTCTCGTATCCATAAAGTGGAGAGGCATGAAATAGCGACTTATCAGCATCTATTCTTTCATACTGATAATAGTATCTAATTCTGCCAGGACACATTGCCTTAAATTCCCTCTCCTCAGCCGAAAGTCCGAAAACACTAAAGAGGAAAGCAGCACATTTTGGCAACCCCTCGTTTATTTTGTCCAGCCAACATGCATGGCAGATAACCAGCCTTTGTCTACAAGGCCACTTTTATTCTAAAACCCCATTTGGCTGATGAGTTGTGAAAGTTTGCCGTGGCCTCGAGACAAATTACTTTGCTGCTCTGCAAATTGCTCTCACGCAAAAATACGGAGCCCCAACTGTGTGAGTAGGGCTTTTTTTGCGTTTCACAATGCAAAACTCTTGTCGTGCCAGGCAGCTCCCAGGTGGGAATTTTAAAATATGTTTAACTACTCCTTGAGGGTACTTCTGTAAATAAGTATATTTAAGGAATTTTGCTTTGGCTTGTAATGTTTTTTTTAACTCTTAATTCCTCTCCTGCAGGTACTTCGGACCCCGCAGGCAGTGGGATTGTAGGGGGGCATCCAACCTAGAGGAGCTGCACCAGCGGCTGAGCCAGATCATGATCCGTCGCCTTAAGGCTCAGGTGCTTAGTCAGCTTCCCCCGAAAATCCGCCAGCGCATCCCATTCGACCTTCCAAAGGAGGCCGCAAAGGTAAATTTACATTCGATATTCCAGTGCTCCCTTCCCTCAAGGGATGTTCGTGTGTGCATTTTTCCAGTTGTCAGTCCACAAATATATCAACATTATGGATTAGGAATAGCTCGAAAGGATCACTCTCTTACTAAAATTAAATTAAATTCTGTATTGTGTGTGTGTGTGTGTGTGTGTGTGTGTGTGTGTGTGTGTGTGTGTGTGTGTGCGTGCGTGTGTGCACACCCCATTCAGCATAATACCTGATTGAACAGCATTTATACAAAGCGCAGTGTTGTATTTGTAGATTGATGTTGGTCGTTATAGCCTTGCCAAAATAATGGTTGTGGATTCTGTCACCTTAGCTACTGAATTATGTCTCTGTCACACCTGTACAAGTTTGACAAAATTATTAGGACATCTGTCCATAAAGTGAAAATGCACCAGCGTTCTTTATTTTTTCATATCAGCAGCTGCAAGGGCATACAGAAGCACAAAATGTGCGCCTTTGTTGCTAATTATGCACACAGCCCCATTTTTTTGGAGTGACACAACAATAAAGGAGATGCCCATAAAAGTGGCTATGCTGCATATTTACCCCAGAATCTTACGGAACGCCTTATTTTGTGGCAAAATGTGGTCAATGCTTCTCCACAGAGGTGCCAATTAGGTACACGCGGAACTGTTGGGAAAAGCTATTGTTGTGTTTTGTAGCTTTTCTTGAGCAGCTCCCTTATCGAAAGTGGACTGAAGCAGATAATTTGTCTTCAGTGGACGCAGTGGCAGCAGTTGCTTGCCCCACCCCAACCCCTTTAGTTATTATAATACAATCGTGATTATAATATATCTTTATTTATATAGCGCTGCAGCTGTAACAAATGCGCTTTACAGAATAGTAAACATAAAATAACAAAATACAGTAAACATACAATAACAAAATACAGTAAGTGTATAACACAACACATACCATAAGACAGTCCTGAACACTATTCCAGCATACGCCTTGCTGTTTGAAGCAGTTGTACATGAAAGAGGAGATACTCAGTGTCTTTTCACGAGTGGATCAGAGATGCCATGCTCAAAATGTGCAGACATATGCTACAAGCTAAGTTTGAAAGTAAACAAGAAGTTGTAGAGTCCATTGACGGAAAAAGAGTTTGGTTCACTACTCCTGTCCCATGTAAATCTGCTTCAAATCCAAGCGCCGACTCTCAGGTCCAAATACGCATCCGCGCTCCAGGCCGACGCTCCTCTCTCCTGTGAGTGTTTTCCTATCTTAAAATGATGTTATAAAATCTTCGAGCTAAGGATTGTCAAAGGCGACATAGTGTAATGTAAAAAGAAATATGTGAAAGACCTTGCAACCCAAGACCGCCACACACCATCCCCAACCCCCCTTAAAACCATGTGTACTCCAGGACCACGTGCTAGCGAGGCCCTGGCCCTCCTATCTCCTTTTACTCCCTCATGATTGCTTTTATCTTCCACTCCCAGACACTTTTTATGCCGCACCTGCCCTTTACATGTTTAGCCCTGGCCTTTTTGTCTATGTTGGTCAAGTGACCATCATCATGGGCGTTGTGTTTAGCCACTCATTTTTGAAACAGCAGGTTCTTCAGCTGGTATGTAACGTTCATAATTAGAATAAAAACTCATTTCCAGACTGTCAAATGCTTGTTTATGGAGGTGTTGCTGAGTGGAACATCTAAGCAACAAAACATAAATGGAAGGGAGCTTTGTTCTCCGGCAACATGATCCCATTAATTCATTCGGTTGTCCTTGACTTTGACTAAGTTCTACTGAAATGCTAATGATTTCACTAAGTAGAAACACTTTTATGTTCCAACCAAAACTTGTTTATTGTGTCGAATACACAGTGCAAGGAAACTCTCACAGGATGTGCACATTAATAAGTCTCTGCTTCATTTATCCAACTTCCCCCCTACCCCTTTCCCCACAGACATTTCTTCCTCGCTGACTACCTCATCTGCCTCCCCCAGCACGCCATATGGGTCACATGTAGCACTTTAGGACCGCGTTGACTGTTTTGCATGATCTTTGCGATTCGACTGAGAATCACGAACAAAAGGGCCAATTTAAGCCATGCTACATAGAAATGTAATCCGATTGCAGTGATTGAATTCAGCATGCACATTTTTTGTCAGACCTCTACATCATGTGGTGCATTAGAATACAAAATAGTGTAAAAGTAGCCTGTAGGACACCCTGCTGTTAACCAACCACACATTGCCCTGTTTTTATGATAAACAGAACCTGTTTATGAATAGCAGGTCACATATGGTGATGGCAGCCGCTCCCACTGCAACACACTCCAGTCTTGCTTTAAATACTCTTGGCCAATCACCTTGAGAGCGCACGAGGCATCTTTGATTTATTGTAGCCTGGCTGCTTCTCCATCTTCGACCCCGGCTTGTCACATTGCCGCTATAATTGGGAGATGCTCCTGACCCACCTAACAACACAGGAGCCGAGTCGGAGGGGGTGGCATCCTTGGGAATTCTCTACCTTTTTTCACCCTCCGTCTTTCTCTTCCCTTCCAGGAAAACTAGGACATCCAGCAGCACAATTTATTCTTGTGCGCCTTATATCTCCAAACGAGTTAAGATAGAAAGCGAAAGATGTTGAAGAGCTCAAGAATTTGCCCTCTCCTTGTTCCGCAGGAGGCCACAGCCAGCTTCGCCAAATGGGAGAGCCTCATGAAGGGATGTGGGTCAGAGGTTGTTGCCACCAGCAGCAACCCCTTCACTGAGGTCATGAGCCTGATCACGCAGATGTACAAGCAAACGGCAATTGCCAAGGTAATGAGAAACCTGCTTGCAGGATAGCCTTCCGCATTGTCTGAGGGGCTTCAGAATTTATTGATTGACTTGAGATTTTGTTCCGCTTTTTAATAATATTAGTGAACGACACTCTTTTTGTTTAACCATGTGCGCATCCGTTTTTCAAAGACTCTATTATGCTTGCCACCTAATCAGGCTAAAACATTCCTCACACCAAAGTAGAAGTAAAATACTGGAACATGCTGTCAAAATTGCAACATCACATCATTAGTGCCATCTGACGCGCAGTCAACAAACCAACACCTACCCAACTAGATTAATCAAAATGTACTTTCCAATGTTGTTAACCCCTGCAGCGCATCTGAAAGGCGAGAGTTTGCAAATAATATCACTTTAAGTCGATGGAATAATATCATCTGATAGAAAAATGGGGAACTTCACGCTCCGTCTTGGTGAGATCTCATGGCAGAGCATCGCCATGGAAACTGAACTTAATGATTGCGGGAGAAAAGCACTTAGACGAAGCTGGGGGTTCTAACTATAGGATTATTTAGTCACGTCCAACCTGGCATGATTGCACCCTGCACCAACACCATTACACCTCTGTAATCGTGTTGCTATGGAAACAATGGCTTTCAGTTTGAAGTGAGAAGGAAATAAACAGTGGGTGAGGGCGGCCGGATACACGCAGCATTCCATTCCTGTACTCCCGGTTTGGAGTGCCGTCGAGCCTGATCCTCTCGCTATGGCAGCCTGTCGACCTTCCATGTTGCAAAGTAAACATTGCACCAAGCATAGCCTCTGCCACATTTGAGGCTGATGTTTGTCTTAATTAGTTGGTTGACCTGAACCTTGAGAAGCGTGGCCCCAAGGTTTACAAACTCCGGAGACAACCAACAAATGCAATCACCGTCGCGATTCGACGAGCCTGAGTTTGTATCTTGTTTTGGACTTCATGTTGTTTGCTGATTGGATTCTGCTCAATTTAGCCCAGTGCCGGTCCTCCTTACATGACAAAAGCCATCTCATCTATCTCAAGGCAGATGCTTCCACCGCAGATGCATTTAAAGTGTTGTTTATTTGTTTGTCAGTGAGCAACATTTGTGAAAACTGTTTGACCAATTACCACAAGGGTAAGGGCCAGAAAATACATTTTAAAATTCCTTCCTATAGCTGTGATGGCATGCCTATGCAGAAGGTGGGTATGTATTAGGGAGTATATGTTTGATTTCAATCCACATTCAGATTATTAGCCTTGGCAGCGGCCTGTGCTTGACCGACTGCCAACCTGGTGTCTTCTATTGCTTTTAGAGCGTGACACACTTTCTATACTTTAGGGGATTTTTTTTTTTATATCATCAGGAGGGGGTAGAACAGTGAAATATCACATTTATGTCACTTTGACGAGCAACATGGCGCCTGCCTGCCCGCCTGCCTGCCTGCCTGCCAGTCGTCCTGGCCATGATGGTGCCAAAAAGTATTTGGGGTATTTTTATTGCGTTACCCGCCAAGCATCTGCTCCCAATTACCCAGAGAGGACAGCTCTGATGCTGGACTTTAAAGCAAACTAACGGCCCGCTTCAGACAGTTGAGAAGTTTGTGCACTAATTAAACTCAGCGGAAAGGAGCCAGCATAACCAAGCCGTCAGTAATGAGGACCCCCCGATCAGAAAAGGGTCAGCAGACCTGGTGAAGTGAGTTATTATTTGGAGCACCGACTAATTATATCAGCAAATCAAAGCAGAGGTTCTGCCAGAGCAGGTGTCACGGATGCTGAAGTTGTCAGGTCGCAAGAGGCATTTTACAGAGGTGGGATTTCACACCACCAAAACCTTTTTCTTAACTGTCCAGCATAGACTGTGTCTGACTCAAATAAAAACCTTAATATTCTCACTAGTGGGCACTATTCTTAGGTATCTCTTGCCGCGCCACAGTGAAATGAGCCGAGCCCAGATGCTGGATGATATATACTGTACAGCATTTCCACACTCAAGCCACAGCCGCAGTCATCGCCATGGGTGGTTACTGGGCACCAGCTCGCAGTGAAATGATACAAGATACCCGCAGGCTACAGTGAACTCAGCATTACGTGTTTTCTCAGACTATAAGCTCCAAGCTGTCAGTCAAGGTCACTGAAGCAAGCAGGATGCTCTATTTAATGTGTTGCTTGGACTATGTTCATTTGCACTGTACGTTCTTTGTTTTTGTTTTTTTGTAACCGAATTCACTCAATTTTTGCTTCATGTGTTTTTTATCATGCTTGTCCTTCATCTGCCCCAGCGCTGACTTTTTTTTCCGTCAATGAGCACTCTTCTTCTCTGGGGAACTCATCATGCCGTTAGTCTGTGTGTATTTAGTTCCCGGTTTATGTTTTGTCTTGTCTGGTTGTTGTCATTTGTTGCAAGTCTGCCCCGATACTCTTTTTGCTTATGGTGTGTTTGGATTTGGGGAATTTGCATGTTGGCTCTCCAGTGCTTCTGTATTGTTGTAAATAAACTATTTGTGTTTTCTGCATGGCTTAGGGCCATGCTCTCCCATGCGCTCAAATCACAAAAATGCACAGTTGTACACTCTTCTGTCTGCTCAACTTAAGTCTGTCATTTATGCACATTCCTGACAGATACACACTTTGGATACTTTTCCTCTGACATGCTCCAGAGGCTGGGGTCAGTCCACTGGCCCGAAATGGTAAACCATCAAATTGCGCTTGCCATGATAACATCCTGCACATCGCCACATGTAAGCAACTTCCAGATAAGCGATCAAATGCATGTGAGGAGACTGAACAAGGGATATTTTATAAAGCTAGTCAAAGAGGTGCTGTGAGTCAGCTAGCAAAGCGTTTTAGTCGTGATATTGATTAGCGCCAGCTGGCTTTATTTCCCCTATAACTGCGAGGAGCGATTTTTAAAACATGGCGCCGGCGAAGGGAATTCAAAACAAGGCTTCACAGTTTCTGAAAGTGCAGGGCTCCCACTGTGACAAGAACTAAAGTCATCGTAATATTGCAATTGCTAGTGGTGCAAGGAAGGTTGGGCACTGCTGATCTGCAAACGTGCATTCAGCTACAAATACAGTAATTTGATTAGTTTTGATTTATTTGAGACTGAATGAAAAAAAAGTAGGCGAGTCCTGACTTCTCGATGACCCATGCGCTATGTAAGATATTTTCATAGTTAAAGTGAGCTATATTTATCTCATGGATTTCAATGTCTCAGGGAAACTCTCATGCTCCTTGATTTACATCCAGCTTCAGAATTCAATGAATCATGCCGCTCAAACTCATTTTCATCTTACCGCGCGTGTGTGTGTGTGTGTGTGTGTGTGTGTGTGTGTGTGTGTGTGTGTGTGTGTGTGTGTGTGTGTGTGTGTGTGTGTGTGTGTGTGTGTGTGTGTGTGTGTGTGTGTGTGTGTGTGTGTGTGTGTGTGTGTGTGTGTGCGTGCGCGCGCGCGCGTGAAGTCTGGCTGGAGGAATACACAAAGTACACAAGACCAGTTAAGTAAAAAAAGAAGACGAACGGGAGAATATAGCTCTTCTTGCACATACGGTGCCGTGAAAAAGTATTTCGCCCCTCCTGAAAATCTTTTTTTTATGAAAGTGGTCAAACTTTCATGTTCAACATCCTCAAATAAATATAAATCACTCATTCTTGAGAGAAGGGACAAAAGAGATTTTTTAAAAACTCATTCTTTAAAATGCACATGGTATTACTTGGATTTGCATATTTATGTTTGTAGAGAAAAGTCTTCGTTATTTTACCATATCAAAGAGCAGGTTTTTAATCCAGTAATAAAAATTATCTTGTCAGTTTAGGACTTGATTTTCATCAATTTTCTCAGACACATTAAAAAGTGTGCAGTTTTAAGTCCAAGAGGTCTAAGAAAAATCCAAAGTCTGAAATGAATTGGAATAGGTTACGCTATGTAATCAAATACACTTGTTTTTGGATTTCACACATTTCTGAAAAAAACCAAGATTTTCTTGATTTCTTTGTCATTTTAGTCTGAGGAAACACATTTTCTTAAATTTCTAAATAGAGGGGTGTGGACAAACGGTCATTTACTGTATTGCATTTGTTACATAAATTAAACAAAGAATAAACTTTATTTTTTTAAAGAACCAAAATGTGTGGTGTCGATGGTGTTGAAACAAATGTATTAAAAAAAAATTTGAACAAATGTAGGGCGCAATAGAGGAACTATGATGAAGTCTGGTATATTGAACATAAATCTGAAAATAAATATACTTTGAATGTCATCATTTACAACTACTGGAATGCAAAAAATGATGTAGAACAGAAGGAGCTTTCTCCTCTTGCCCTTCTCCATCGCTTTTTCCTCTCCTCCATATCAGCTCCCTGGGCTTCCCTTCCTTTTCTCCTGTGGTCCTCTCTCCTCGTTCACTCCTCCTCTGCTCCTTCATTGATGCTCTTCCCCACTCTTCCTCATCTTCAGTCCGTGACAGATGTTCTCACACTCTACGAAATCCATCACATCAGCACCTACTGTATAAATTTCCCACTTTCCTGACTGCAGTGGTGTTGCATTTTATTGATTGTTTCATGATTATGTCTTCACCTAAGCTTAAGTCACATTTACGCATATTTGATATGGTGCACGTTAGTCTTAATGGTGTATAATTTTTGGTGATAGACACAGAGGAGGAAATAAGGGCAATACTGGATATAACAGAAACTGAATATCAGTTTGAACTTTAAATACCTTGTCAGTGAAATATATTCGATTAAAAATTGGTCGAACATGATTTGCAAATCATTGTATTCTGCTTTTATTTACACAATGTCCCAACTTAAGTGGAATTGGGTTTTATGCGATTATCCACTAGGGTTATTTGATGCCACTTTTATTAAATATTAAATTCTTCAATACTCACTGATCCTCTTGTTTTATGTTGAGGGGGAAGAAATTTCATCTGTGCTGTATGTTATACATACGTACAGCACATTTGACAATAAAGTTGTATTCAATTCAATCCCAATACCATCCATCCATCCGTCCGTCCGTTTTCCCATCCCGTTTGTCCGCACAAGTGTCACTGGGGCGTGCTGGAGCCTATCTCATCGGGTAGGAGACTGGGTACACACTGAACTGGTTGACAAGCCAATCGTAGGGCACTTATAGATGAACAATCATTCGCTATCACAATCACAACTATGGACAATTTAGTGTTCCATGAATCTGCCACGCATGTTTTTTGGAATGTGGGAGGAAACCGGAGGCCCCGGAGAAAACCCATGCAGGCACGGTGGGAACATGCCGCAAACTCCACACAGGAAGGCCAAAGCCTGGAATTTAACCCTGCACCTCTGTACTGTGAAGCGGACGTATTTTTGATATATAAGATGTAAGAAGACCAGTGACAGACCATTTTAAAGAAATGTGTTTCCCTTATTTTTGGCAAACTCACGCTGCAGTCCAAAATAAAACACAAACATCTCACTCTGAAATTAGGATTCATTTGTAATAAATTAACAATTCAAAACTCAACTGACAACTCCCTGAGTTTTAGGCTTTGTTCAAAATAATCCAGGTTCAAATGTTATCAGTTACTGTAAGTTCGACTCAATGAATTTGGTAAATAGGCTTCAAAGACACGGCTGACAAATCACTATGCACTGTAAGCATTTCATACAAGTCGATATTGATGACTATCGTGTTTTTTTACATGTCCAAAATAAGAAAAAAATAGATTAAAGATCAAATAAAATACAACCATCCAGAGTAAAAATACCATTCTTAAAAAATACAGGTACAGTACATTAAAGTAAAAAAAAAAATAGGCAACAGGTAATTATAGTAGTACTCTGTATAATAAGTGAGTGAGTAAAAGTGCTATGTTGCCTCTACTGCATAAAAATTGACCTGATTATGCACCGAATAATAACGCTTCATTTTTTCTGAGTCGATGAAAGCAGGTACATTTTTAAAATAAGTATACACATGAAATACCATCATGGAGAAAGTCCTCATACCACCCAAATAAAGTTAGCAAATAAAAGTTTAATGCTGGAACTAATAATACACTCTAAACATGAATATAATCCATATAAACATGCATATACTGCACTTAATGAAATAGTATCTTAATGGGAATATGAGAGGATGGACATGTATGGAATACAATAGAAAAAAAAAACTGCCAGCCATCCCGAAATTGAGCTAACAAACAAGCGTATAGATTTTGGTAGCAACACACTTATAATGAACTCAAAACATTCATATAAACCTTATAGACGTACATGCACTTACAGAAATTTCATCCCAATGTGCAAAGGAGACATTTGACATGGATGCAGTCCACTTATAGAGAGGTTCTGTCAGACATGCATATCTATTGTTTGCTGACATTAAAATGGTCACAAGAGTGTGTCTTGTTATCGCTGACTGGTATCGGCCACCGTTGTGAGAACACTATACACTGAAATAAGGCCGGTATTGGCTCGATACTAATGCCTAGTATTCACACTCACCAATCCCAACCACAGATTTATTTAACCACACGTGATGTGACACAGATGGTGGAAGCAAAGCAAAAAAAAGATGATTTTTTAAAAATATTTTTGATTGAAAAGTAGAGACTATGAAATGTTTTGACAAGGTTTATTAAACATTTGTTAGCTGCATAATGAGTATGAAAGGGCTACAACCGAATACAGTGATGGCGTTAGAGCACATGCGGGAGGAGGACATTTGGTCAGCGCACTGGGGCCCGTTCTGCCATTCAATAGATGCGTGATACAATGAGTTTTCTGTCAACACACTATTTCATCTGTTGTCCCAAAACAGGCTCACTTTGCTAGAAAATGTGAGCGCTCTTTGTTTCTCTCTCGCACACTCTCGCTCTTTCTCACTTTTATACACACATACATTCAGTTGTTGGCCACGAGTGTGGGCGCTTTCTATTTGTGACGGTGTTTTTGGACTCGTTTCAGTATTTTCAGGTTACGTCTCTCTCCTAAACACGAGCTGATCCATCTGGGCCTTTTATTGAGCATTGTGCGCCTATGGTCTGAATACACATTTGTCTCACGCATTACTGTGGAAGCGCCAACTGTTAGGCCCATTTTGAAACCAGTCAAATCACTTATCACTTGGCATTGCCATCAGACGTGTGGACTGGATACAGTATTTTATTACTGGATGCTGGTGACTAAAATAAATTGAAATACCCATAGATTAGAAAAATATATTAAATTTGGCACAAAAAGAACTGCACGGGCAGGGGCAGGAGGAAAACACTAACTCCTTTGGGGGGAAGCTTTGCCGGTAAATTGGAATATTATTAGGATATCGATTTTTTTTTCTTTCTGGATCCAAGGAAATGACTTGTAAAATACTGCAAAGGCAAAAAAAAAATCCATTAAAATACATTCCAATCTGATGCAGTTGGGCAGAGATATACTGTAAGTGTCTTAAGATTTAGCCAATACATATTAAAAAGGTATGTCATATACAATCTAAATAACTGGATTAGTTCTGCATAAAACTCAACTGACATTTCATCAACACATGCCCGTGGTGAAATTGATTTAGGATTTTACAGATTTATTATGCTTAACCATTTAAAAAAAAAATTAGGGTGGAATCTGAACAAAGTTTAACCGGAACATAAAAATCTTTTTTAAGGTCATGCCACAGCATTTCAGTTGTAATCCATCCATCCATCCATTTTCCAAACTGCTTGATCCTCACTAGGGTCGCGGGTGCTTCGGGCAGTAGGCGGGGGACACCCTGAACCGGTTGCCAGCCAATCACAGGGCACACAGAGACGAACAACCATCTGCGCTCACACTCACACTCAGACCTAGGGACAATTTAGAGTGTCCAATCAGCCTGCCATGCATGTTTTTGGAATGTGGGAGCACCCGGAGAAAACCCACGCAGGCCCGGGGAGAACATGCAAACTCCACACAGGGAGGCCGGAGCTGGAATCGAACCCGGTACCTCTGCACTGTGAAGCCGACGTGCTAACCACTGGACTACCGGGCCGCCCTCAGTGTAATCCATCCATCCATCCATTTTCCGAACCGCTTCAACCTCACTAGGGTCGCGGGGGGTGCTGGAGCCTATCCCAGCTGTCTTCGGGCAGTAGGCGGGGGACACCCTGAATTGGTTGCCAGCCAATCGCAGGGCACACAGAGACGAACAACCATCTACGCTCACACTCAGACCTAGGGACAATTTAGAGTGCACAATCAGCCTGCCATGCATGTTTTTTTGGGAACGTGGGAGGAAACCGGAGCACCCGGAGAAAACCCACGCAGGCCCGGGGAGAACATGCAAACTCCACACAGGGAGGCCGGAGCTGGAATCGAACCCGGTACCTCTGCACTGTGAAGCCGACGTGCTAACCACTGGACTACCGGGCCGCCCTCAGTTGTAATCGTTCTGTAATATTTTCAATTCTGGATTCACACAGCTCTGAAGCCTATTTTATTTCTTTATTTTTTTCCCCCCCGGTAATCTCAGGCTGAGCGTGGAACACCACTCATATCTCTGATTTGCAAGGTATTGATTCGCAGCTGCTTTGTGTTCTCGCTCTCTTTTTAAGTCCAGATCTCTTGGCATTCAATGGTGAATTGATCACACAGAGAGGATGCTGCTGTGATTAATTGACTTCCTCACTGATCTAGCCCATTCCTTTTCTGTGGGGTCCACCAATGGATTGATAGATTCAGTGGCCCCCTTTAATCTGTGTCTATCTCTGTGCATCCCTGCGTGTGTGTGTGTGTGTGTGTGCGTGTGTGTGTGCATGTGATGCTAGGCTGGAGCAGTGAAGGACTACATCAAAATGATGCTGGAGGCAGAGAACCTCAAATTCCTTGTTTTTGCCCACCACCTAACCATGCTGCAGGCCTGCACCGAAGCTGTCATTGAGGCCAAGGTAAGGGCAGCATTACCCATCTATTCGCTATTATCGCAATTGCTATCACTTTTCATTAAGTGCGCTTTTAAACGCAATGATAAAGTCTCACTTGGATCAGTGAAGAAGGCCTACTTTTCCTCGCTCAGAAAGTAAACTTTTAATTTCAAGACTTCTCGCCAAAGACGTATTTCACAAGTTGTCACAGGCAAACGGCATCGCTCAGCTCAGCGCAAGGAACTCGCAGGAGTGTTCGAGATTGTGTGTGCGGCATAGGTCGAGAAGGTGTTGGATGTATGTAATGCTTGACGACAACGTGCGATAACACCTTCTGCTGTGAGGCGCTCATTTCGCCGTGCTTGCACTCTCCAATTAGTACAGTGAGTCTAAAAAAAGGAATCCTCTGCGAAAGATGCTGTGATGAGATGCAGCGGAGGGTGTTTCTTGTGTGTGATAGCATGGCACAAATAGCAGGCTTTTACCCTGTGGCGCTATGGTTTGGGTTGTGTTTGATAACTCTAAGTGTGATAATATGGAGAACCCAAGTGCTAGAGAAAAGCACAGGTGTTGGAACAGCAGGCTGCTTTCTGCGTGATGCGTGGCCTTGGGAAGATGTTGAAAGCAGACGGATCCTTGGTTGTGACCTTTAGTCAGGAGAAGTCAAACTGGCCTCTCTTGTTTTGCTCCTATTGAGCCACCGCTAAGTGTTCATGACACTGTACTTACATTTATGGTGCATGTTGGAACCGCACAGTGTGAACATGGAGCAGCTCCACATGACCCAAGGATCCAAACAAAAGAAAATAACACTCGCTGTGGTGCATTAGCAACTCTGCCAAGTTGTGCTTGAATGGACCTTTAGATGCTGCTCTCTTTATTTGGTAGAATCAAATCCTGTTTACTGCTGTTAATTCATCCCAGCCCCTCCACTTAGCTTTGTTCATTTGCACGTCTGTTACAGAAATGTCCTGAATACGAAGTACATGTTTATAAACTGCCCTTTGTTTGCAGTGTCCAGCACAAACCACCTTTTTGCGAGTGTAAGAGCTTTTATTCAAACCAAGCACTGTCTGGGTGAACACAATTCTCACACCTGACTCTCTCCGATTACGTGAATGTGTTTTTTCCCTGAAATGCATTCAGAAGAAGCGGCGCACCGTTGCTTGTGAACTGTTCGTGTTTAAAATAATAGGATCACCCTAACGAATGAAAGAAGTGAATTTTAAATCAACGGGGTGCTCAACATGACTCAGTGCAATCCAGCAGATTTGTATGAAAACAATTGGAGATTCTTTTAGAATGAACATCCATCCATCCATTATCTGATCCGCTTATCCTCACATGTCGCAGATGTGCTGCTAGCCTATCTCAGATGTCTTTGGGCAGTCGGTGGGGTACTCCCTGAACCGGTTGCCAGCCAATCGCAGTAGAATTTTCTATGGCATGCTATACTCCAAACCGCACTCATCAATGACTAGACCAATGACTGCAAATGGCATTTTGTCGATGCACTCAAACATTTAAATGATTCAACGTTGCAGTTTTTGCAAGTGTGGAAAATTCTACGTAATTTTAAACTGAAAATTCAAATTCAAAAGAATTTAACCACAGCCTAGTCTAATCTCTCCAAAAGTATACAAATTGAGAAGTGGATGAAAAGCTCATTCAGGTGTACCCGCTTGTTAAGCCATGATATCATTTACTGCATATTTTGATAGATGGCAACGTAGATTCAATTTGGTGAACAAGCAGTTATTATTGTTTGCTTTTGTTTCACAGGCTGGTTATATTCGTATCGATGGCAGTGTCCCATCTTCTGAGAGAATCCAGTTAGTTCACAAGTTCCAGAATGACCCAGATACGAGAGTGGCCATCCTCAGCATCCAGGCAGCCGGTCAGGTACCGTACGCAAGCATGCACGCTCACCACACACAAAAAGAACACTCCGTTGCATGTCAGTGAACAGTTTTTGGCTCCTCCCCAGGGTTTGACCTTCACCGCTGCCAGCCACGTGGTGTTTGCCGAGCTCTACTGGAACCCCGGGCAGATTAAGCAGGCTGAGGATCGCGCCCATCGTATCGGGCAAACGGTGTCTGTCAACGTACACTACCTCATCGCCAAGGGTACCTTTGATACCGTGATGTGGTCCATGCTCAACAAGAAGGTACTTAACTAAGGCTGGCAATTTTTAAGGACCTCACCATTCGATTGTGATTCTTTAGGTGGCAATTCCATTTAATTCTTCTGGGTTTTGACTCCACAATGCATTTTAATGGGTGTGCATTATACGTGGATTTTCGCTTTTCGCGGGCCCTTCGGGTCTCTGCTCCACGCAAATAGCGGGGAGGCCAACTGTAAATACATTGTTTAATTTTTTAAACACTTTCTTTTTTGGTTTCCAGAATGCAAAAATAATAAAATAGAATAATGAAATAAAAATAGAAATGTAAAACTTAACTCACACGAACTCTGTAAAAATATCTCTAGTATTCAAAACTACTGTGTGACCCCTTAGCTCATTAATTAGTGGTTAGTGTAGTTCATGTCAGCCTAAGTGATGATTTTCCATTTGGGGCCTACTGTCACCTGTGTTACATAGAGTCAATGAAGTCTGCTCAAAGCAAGCAAGCCCGTGTTATATAACAAACGCAAATGCGAGAGGCGGGGCATGTTTCCGTCAGTCGTCAGCGAAATGGGCGTCACTCAGTGACGGACAGAGAGCTCCATTGGTACATTTCCCGATTAGTGACGATTACACTGACAGACGAACACTTGCATCAGTCATTTTGGAAAGTTTGTCGAAAATCGAGTATCGCCACCAAAATGGGCATCCGTCAGTGACAGACTGACAGCCCATTCTGTCAGTCACCTCTGGTATTATGTGTGCGTTATATACTGTCCTTATTTCCTGCAAATATGGGTGGTGTGTTACATCACCCAGGCTCTTTGTGAGTATCTGAACATAAGCTGTGGCCCACAGCAGCTCCTAGGTGAGTGTGGTTATTATGTTTGTGTTTTACTGTTCTCCTGCCTTTCAATAAATGTCTGAAAAGTACATTACGATTGTGGCTCTCTTTTCCCACATGAGAGCATTGCAATAAGTAATCCGTAAAAAAACCTCATCAAATGCTGAAAAATGATAAGCGAATGCCAAACCTCAATATGCCCTGGGCGCACTGTACTCATAGCCCATGTCCAGTGCATTCAGAAAGTATCCCCAGCGCCTAAAATGGGGCCTGACAGGTTTAGATTTTTCCCTAAGTGCAGTTTTAGAAAATGCTTCTTTTTTTTTTACTTGGGTTGCCTTTTTGAGATTCTCAAATTGGCTTTGAAGACGTCAAGCATTTAATTGTGATAAATGTGGTGGTAGGGGGGAAGAAAACAAGATAACAAAAAAATTAAATCAGGAAAGGGGTAATTTTCACAATACTTAAGGTATTCACTGCCTTTGATCAGTGCTTTGTTGAGTCTATTATATCCTTACAGCCTCAAGTTTGTGTGTTTGTTTAATATGACTCCACAAGCTTGGCACACCTACCTCAACCTCTATCGCGTTGGAGGGGCAGGGCAGCATCTGTGCTCAGATTTGAAGATATTTTTACAGTTGTTCAATCAGATTAAAGTCCAGGCTGCGGCTGGGCCTCTCAAGGACATTCAGAGAGTTGTCCCACAGTTTTCTTTTGATACCTTGGCTGTGTGACACCTGCTGAAAGATGACCTGTTTCCACAGTCTGGGGTCAAAGGGGCTCTGGAGCAAGTTTTCACCGGAATGTCTCTGTAATTTGCTGCATTAATCTGTCCCCCAATCTTGACGAGTCTCCCAGTTGCTGCTTGCGTAAAACTTTGCTCCAGCATGATGCTGCTGCCACCGTGCTTCACTGTAAGAATGGTTTCGTCCAGCTGATGAGCAGTGCCTGGTTTCATGTCTAGCAATCAAGCAATAGAGCTCAGTCTTTGTATCATCAGGCCAGAGAATTTTGTTTCTCATAGTCTAACAATCCTTCAGGTACCTTTGACCAAACTCTAGACTCACAGCCATCTGCCTTTTACCAAGCAGAGGCTGGAGTAAGTAAATGTTTTCCCTCAAAATTAAACACCCAACACCTCATAATGATAATGAGTGGCTTCCATCTGTCCACTCTACCATTCAGGCCATGAAGAAGGTTCTCTTTCCACAGAGGAACCATGGCGCTTTGACAAGAGTGACCATCGGGTTTTTAGTCAGCTCCATGCCCGAATCTCCCCTTTGCTAAGTGCTCATTTCTCTGAGCAGTCGTGGTGTTTCAGAACCATCCATTTACTGATCACGAAGTTAAAAAGCAGTAGACACGTTTCTGTATCCTACCCCAGATCAGTGCCTCAAGCCAATGCTGTCTCTGAGGTCTACAGGACAATGAATTTGACTTCACGCTTGGTTTGTGCTCATGACTGTGGGAAAAGTAAAAATGAAGTGGTGTGAAGACCTCCAAGTGCACTGTTTGCAGATGAGCACCAGATGTCTTTTGACTTTTAACCTTGACAGAAGAAATAAGATTTGAAATGCACTGCTTGTTGACATCAACTAAGATGAATACAATTGACTCATTTGCTGTGTGATTCAAAGTCACTATTATATATTTTCTTTTTTGCAGTACTGTTTAACTGCTACTCATAACTGAGTGTCGAGATTTTATGCACACTTTTAACTCCCTGTTGTTGTATGATAAAGCAGTCTGAGTTTGAAATGTGCTCTATAAATAAAAAGAGCTTGCCTGCTCTCTGCACATCAATAGAGTTTGAAGAAGCTCAGGAAAATTTGTCTTTGAAAGGAAACCGTGACAGGCAGCACTCTGAATGGAAGGAAGGAGTACCTCAAGGCTGAGGAAGGGGACAAAGACCAGTGGGACTTCCTTAACTTTGCCAGCGCATGGACACCTAACAAGCTTCCCTTGGAGAGGAATCCTGGACTTGACGCAGATGAGGAACTGTACTTCACTCATGTGAGATGGTGAAATTGTTTGATTTTATTTGACAAACGCAACTTTGAGTAAGATATACAGTCAACTTGAACCAACTTTGTCCCCTTGCACACATTTTGCTCAATGTCATTTGGAATTGACTGTGGAAGAAAGAACAAAAGGTACATATTACGGTATATCTTTATATATAATAATAATAATAACTGCATGCTTTAAAAAGGATTGATGATGCTATGTTACGTTTTTAGAAAAACGTAATGGACGTGGACCAAAGACAAAATGTATTATTATTCAAAGGTTTAATAAGATTGTAAAATAGGATGTAAACTCTTGACTTTTTGTCTACTGTACAAAAGCGCGGATCCATTTGCCACCGCTGGCTGTGTTCACCGTACAATTCTTTTCCAGAAGGGAAAAACGAATGTTACAGTCAGATTAGCCAACAGTTTAAAAGCTGCATATAAGGCCTTTAAACTGCTAAAATCATTCATTATGCATCATCAGGTTATGGTGTTTTTATGCGGCACCAAGATATAATGCCAGAAAAAGTTGCTTACATAGTCAGAAGTCCAACACTTCTGTTTTTGCTCCCATTTTTCATGAACTGAATTCTAAAGATGTGAGACTTTATGTACGCACAGAGGACCTATTTGTCTCCAACATCTTCTAAATACTGTATGTGTTTGAGACCACTTGTCCTTTGCAGCCACCTCACAAGAATTGCATATTAAGAAGATAATAAACAGCATAATTATTACGAGGGATGTAACGATATCAAAACCTCACAAAATGCTGTCTTCACGGTACTACAGCGTAAGTAACAAGAATAAAAACTTGCCGTGGTGAGAGGGGCGGTAAATATATAATTAAGTGCCAGGAAGGTTAAACTTTAAAAAGAGGTCCACAGAACTATCTGAAAATGTCAAGTAAACGATATAGATATAATATAGAGACCAAATCAAAGTATTTTGTAAACATCTACGACATGAACCAGACCTTTTGCCAAGTCGAATCTTCATAATACAGTCAAAACCTCGGTTTTCGAACGTCTCGGTTCTCGACCAATTCGGTTTTCAACCAAAAATGTTGAGTTTTTTATGCCTCGGATGATGACCGAATTTTGGTTCTCAAACAAACTGAGCGCACTTGAATGCACCATTTGACTCCTCTCTCCTTCCTTACACGAGGTAGTGACGCTTCCTCGGGTAGATGAGGAAGTGACACTCCCTCGTGTTGCTTTCCATTGTGAGCAGACGTGTTAAATAAACATTTTTATTTTAAAAAGAGGGCGTGGTGGTTAGCACTTGTTCACAGTGCAGAGGTACCGGGTTCGATCCCACTCCGGCCTCCCTGTGTGGAGTTTGCATGTTCGGTTTTCGGTGTGAGTGTGAGCGTCGTGTGTGCCCTGCGATTGGCTGGCAACAGGGTGTGCCTACTCTAGGAAGCGGTTCGGAAAATGGATGGATGGAGCGTGGTTTCGGTTTTCGAACAATTTCGGTTTTCAAACAGCCCTCTGGAACGGATTATGGACGAAAACTGAGGTTTGACTGTATATAGATAAACCAGCACATGAAAAAAAATATCAAAACACATTTCTACCACTTAAGAAATAAAATATCCAGAATATTGCCAAACTAGTGATGTAACTTTCAAGGTTACAAAAGAGTATAGGTTTGATGACTAAACCAAATGGATTTAGCTGGGCTATGATAGGCCAAGAGATGATAGGCTGAGGTGGCCAGTTTCTCCCCCCTCTATATGCTGTCTGGGTTCCCACGCATCCTGGAAAACCTGGAAAATCATAGACCAATTTTCCAGTTCTGGAAAACACATGAAAGATGATTAAAAAGGCTTGAGTTGTCTTGGAAACGATTGGCCCCACTTCACTGTGCCTTGTGGGTGAAAGCAAACCGGTAAAAAAAAAAAAAACATCTCTTTTTTTCAGTTAGGCATGAAGTTACCAACGTATTACCAACTTTTCAGACCTATGCCAAAACGAGATTCGTTCAGTTCAAGAGTGTTGTTGCAACGCTCTTTATCGAGTGTGAGGGTTTTCTCCCTATCACTGTCTCCTCAGTTGAGTGACAGAGAGCCGCGGTGGGAGTGCCATCACTACTAGCTCTGCGCTCTGAAATGAAATTCGTGTCTGGTTTCAGTAGAGTCGCAACGACCATAGCGATGGCTTCAAGATAGCGATGGGCCGCAGGTTGCCTTACCAGGCCATGTTTTACGCTGGATTTCATACTTGCTCCGTTGGCGGACAGCATAAACAGAAAATGCGTGCTCCAACATTTAATGCAGTTTTTAGCGAGTGGTAGTGAGTGTGCCAGTTTGTGTCTTTATCCAACCATTTAGCCATGCAATTGAAGAACAGTGGACCAAAATGTCACATGCCACACTCAAAACCTGACCAACTATGCGAAGCAGATGCATTATATTTTTTATTGCACCGTGTGAGGCAGATGGTATTCACCCCAGATCCTGACTAGATTTCTGACCCTGCTCGTGTAAAACTGTACATTTATTGGTGACCTTTTATTGTGGGCAATTCCAATGAAATACGAACAGACGGCAATGATTTGAAAATCCTTTTCAACCTGTATTATAATTGAGTACAGTACAAAGACGAGATATCTAATGTTCAAACTGCAAAGATTCACTCATTTGTAATTGGATTCCTGCTACATATTCCAACTATTTACATTTACCACTTTTACGTCACCTTTCCTTTTGACAACACTCAATAAGCATTTGGGAATTGATGACACTAATTGTTGGAGCTTTGTTGGTGAAATTATTTCAAATTCTTGCTTAATGTGTAACCTCATTTGCTCAACAGTCCGGTGTCTTCCTTGTCCTGCTTTGCACTTCATATTGTGGCACACCTTTTAAATGGGTGACAAGTCTGGACTGCTGGCAGGCCAATTTACTACTCATATTCTTGCGATGAGGCCATGCTGTTGTCACATGCGCAGACTGTGACTTGGCATTGTGTTGCTGAAATAAGCAGGGGTGGCCCTTGAATGGCAGCATATGTTGCTCCAACATCTTTCAGCCTTAATGATGGGTTCACAGAATTTAGCCATACTGTACCACAACCCCATACCATCACAGATGCTGGCTTTTGAACTTTGTACTGAGAACAATCAGGATGGTCTTTTTACTCCTTGACCATGATGCCCATCATTTACAAAAACAATTTGAAATGTGGACTCATCAGATCACAGCACACTTTTCCACGCTGGTGGCGTTTCTGGGTGTTGTTGATAAATGGCTTCCGCTTTGCATAGTAGACTTTTAACCTCCATTTGTAGATGTAGGGGCAAACTGTGTTAACTGACAATGGTTTCCTGAAGTGATCCTGAGCCCACATGGTAATATCCTTTCCACAAGGATGCAGATTTTTAATGCAGTGCCGCCTGTGGAATGGAAGGTCACGGCTATTCAATTTTAGTTTTCAGCCTTGCTGCTTGCGTTGAGCGATTTCTCCAGATTCTATGAATGTTTCGATGTATATTATGGACTGCAGATGACAAAATTCCTCGCATTTGTATGTTGTGGAACATTATACTTCAACTATTTTCTCATACAGTTGACAAAGTGGTGTTGCATCATTGTTTGTGAGAACCCGAGTCATTCGGGAATGCTCCATTTATACCCAATCATGACACTCACCGGATACTGACTGGAGTGTTATTGAGGTTTAATTATTCGCCAAAATTCAATCTCCAATTACAGTACAGTCATACCTCGGTTTTCGACCATAATCTGTTCCAGAAGGCTGTTCAAAAACCGATTTGTTCAAAAACCAAAACCACGCTCTTTAAAAAAAAAAAAAAAAAATCTTTATTGAACACATCTGTTCACAATGGAACGCAACACGAGGAAGCGTCACTTCCTCGTCTACCTGAGGGAGCGTCACTTCCTCGTGTAAGGAAGGCGAGAGGAGTCAAATGGTGCATTCAAGTGCGCTCAGTTTGGTCGAGAAACGATTTTCGGTCGTAATCCGAGGCATAAAAAACTCGAAATTTTTGGTTGAAAACCGATTTGGTTGAGAACAGAGACATTCGAAAACCAAGGTTTGACTGTAATGTGTTTACCTTTGGAATGTCAATGTTTTTGTGTTTTTTTTGGAAGAACATTGCTCAACTAATTTCATTTCTTTTCACAGCTATTTTGGGAATGCGTTGCAGGCATCAAATTCAAAATGAGAGAATATTTGTTCCACCCCTCCAAATGGTGAAAAAAAAACGTTCATCAGTTTGAACATGAAATATCTCATTTTTGTTATGTATTCATTTAAATATAGGTTTAAAAGAATTAGCAAATCATGGTAGTCTCTTTTTGTTTACGTTTTATCCAACGTCCCAACTTCACTGGAATTGGGGTTTTTACAAACATCTTTGATCTTTAAGTTCAGCGGAGCAAAAACCAAAGTGTTGCCTTTTTGAACAGTATATTTACAACTAGAAGGAAGCTTAACATAGCGGTCATGTTTCACAATTGTAAAATATGTCCACTGCCATAAACCAAATAGATTGACACAGGTGATGTTTCCCCCCCCCCCCAATAGTTTGAAAAGGAGAAACAGCATGATATTCGGAAGTTCTTCTCTCCTGACATCAGCAAGGAAAAGAAGAGGAAACGATCGCAAGACGAAGCAGAGTATTTTTCCACCTCCTCCGAAACCAACAATTCTGCATCTTGCAGTGGAAGAAATTCTGAGATTAAGACAAGGAAGAAAGTAGAGTCCCACTCTCAGACGTCCATCACAGATGACTGTGACTTCTCGTCACAAAAGAAAAGGATACGGGAGTTGCACTCCAGCCCAAGCCAAAGGTCTGACTCCAGGAGCAGGCGAAGGTTGACGCAGGAGGCGAGCATGCCGACCTGCTTTTCGGCCCAAAATGTCTCATTGGAGTCAGACGCTTCCACTGAAGCATGGGCCTGCGGGGCGTGTACATACTCGAATAGCAACGTGCTGCCTTACTGCGAGATGTGTGAATGGCCACGCTCTTCTTCAGGTTTAACAACAGGTAAGAATGACCAGCATTTCTTTTCATCATTTTTCTCCCTGTCTTGTCTGTTGACGCTTTTGAGTAACATTAGAGACCATGATATATGACTGAAGGTAGGCTTGCCAGATTTTGAAATAGCTCAGCGGCAAAAAATATTGGGTGGCTGGCTCGTTCTCCCTCTCGCTCTTTCTCTGCTGATGACAAGTTCTCAGTATAATTCTCACCTGCCAAACCGAGAGAGCAAGAAAGGGCTGTAAAGTCTGGCGCAAAAGTTGGGAAAAGATGGGGTAGGACTCGATAGGTCTTTTACTTCTTCCTACTCCTTTGAACATATAATTGTGATGATGACTATTTTCTTTTCCTTTTTTATATCTTACTTCCCTTCACTTTTTGCCAATTATTACTATATTGTATATTTTATATGTTCAATAAACAAACAAACAAAAGATGAGCTGGCTCTTGCCGATATCTGTCAGCCAGTGACTGAGCTGCATCTGTGTGCAGCTCAGAGAAGTTCTGGTCTGTCTCATCATCAGTAACGTCTGAGAACCACAATGCCTCCCGTAGTGCAGCGTGTTGTCATGAGAGAGAGAGAAAGAGAGAGCGAGAGAGACACACTCACACACTGCACCAGGCACACTATTAATGTAACAAGTTGTTCAAACTATCTATTTATCCTCTGACTGCCACCTGTAAAGTGTAGAAAAGCTCAATTTTACAGCTGACTGAAGAACTCTACCTGATTCCAGATGGCAACAACAGCAGCTTTCATTAATTGACCACAAATTTAACATTGTTTTGCGATATTTGTTGCTAATGGAGTTTTGGTTTTAATTAAACTGTCATGCATAACTGACTACTTCCGATGCCAGAATGTGATGTCTCATGCGGGTAGGTTAGAACAAGTTCTGCAGTTGATGTACTACCAATAAAGCTGTTGGAGGAGGATTCGGAAGGAATGTGATATATGTAATGTAAGGAATGTGATACAGTACTATACTACACTGATAGAATTTTACATCAGAGTAGAGCTCATCTTTTGTCCTCTCACAGGTAATTTGTCTCACAGCGCCAGCTGCCAGAATAGTCTGCAGGAAGAGTTTTCTTCCTGGGTCTTGTGTTGTCTCTGTCCTGTTTTTAACTCATTTGTCCCATTTAATGACACTGCACCAATTGTATCTTTGAATGTTTGATATTATGTATCATGTGGTCTTCCGAAACTGTTATCATCTCTCTTTTTCAACCCACAGTTGTTTTGGCTCTCTGCAGACGGGAGACTAAAATATTTTCCTGTTTCTTATTTCACACAGCATCTGAATGCACATGTTTTTTTGTGGGGTTTTAGCATGAATTCAGGACTCAACTTTGAACCCTAACAAGTCACTAATGGGGTCCTCATTTGCAGACCGAAGAAAACATTTGATATGGAAAGTCATGTTTAGGCTCTGCAGGGTTTCATTGTTAGCGTCTTCCTTGGTGGGGACAGAGCAACACAAATTGAGCCGTGTCTCTTGGCGGTCTCGCTCAGCTTGTTAGCAAAGGGGGACAGTGGCGAGGCCAGGTGCCCAGAGAATTGTGTGACATTTCAGCAAGTCGTTTGTGGGCTGGCCTTTTGAAGAAACAAGTCACAAAGAGAAAAGATCACTAATTAACCCACCTCTGCGTCCCTGAATTTCACAACTTGTTAGACTTCCCACCTCAGCTTTACAAATTACATAAGAGAATGCGATCCATCCATCCATCCATTATCCGATGAGGTTATCTTCATGAGGACCCAGCCCTCTTCGGGCAGTAGGCGGGGTACACCCTTAACTGGTTGCCAGTCAGTTGTAGAGCACACATAAACAACCATCCACACTCACAATCACACCTCTCTCTCTCTCTCTCTCTCTCTCTCTCTCTCTCTCTCTCTCTCTCTCTCTCTCTCTCTCTCTCTCTCTTTCTCTCTCTCTCTTTCCCTTTCTCTTTCTCTCTCCGTGTCTCTCACTCCTTCTCTCACTCCTCTCTCTTTGCTTTCTCCTGTCCTCTACCACTCTCACCCCTCGGTCCCCCCCTATGCCTGCCCTCCCTATATCTATGCTACACACACACACACACACACACACACACACACACACACACACACACACACACACACACACACAGGAATGGTTACAGACAAGGGTTTTATACCCCCCACCCCCGTTTACACTACTTTCGAACATAAATGAGTACACCCAGCAACACATAATAAGAAATTTACCAAAACATTTAAAAAATTTATTGATTTATTCTTGCAAAAACGAGTACACAGCAATGAAAGTTCAGCAGAGCAAAATTTTAGATTTTAGGTTTAGAAAATTCTAATTGAACCACTGGTGATTCAAAATTCAGAAAATGTTCACTGAGAAAAGGATAAAACGGTGTCTACTCATTTATGTGGAGCAGTGTATGTAGTCCGGTGTCCCAATGCTTTTTGGAATTGTTTGTATGTCTTTGAAGGGCTATGGCATAATCCTTGCAAACATTTTTAGTGTCTTCAATTCCTGACCACTGTATTTTCCTCTCTAGTGAGTCAAATCACACTGCAGTACAACTTTGGTATTTCAAAGAAGGTTCAAATGAGTTCCCCAGCTTACTATGATCACCTGGGTAGAGTGTTGCGCAGATGCGGCAATTACTGGGACTGTTATGTTAATGTTGATTGCACACACAGCATTGCAGGAGAGCAATTAGGAGAACAATGCGCCATAACGATCATTCACACTCTCTGAAAACTTGCAGAAATGAGTTTGAAAATGTCATAGGCAGGGCCGTTGAAGACGGTTGTAACCAGTGTTGTTTTTGGCAGCCATTTTAGATTTAGTTTTATTCTTACTACTCTTTGGGGCAAGAATTCTGATTAGTGTTTGTCACATTTTACTCATTCCTATTCGTGAAAGTTTTAGCCTAGTTTTCGTTGGTGAAAACTCAAAAAGGTTTTTAGTCTCGTTTTAGTCAGTTTTGGTTAAAAATAGACATACAATAATAATAACAAAGACTTTCTGATCTACTCAGGATTATGCATTACACACGGATAAAGTGGTAACAAAGTTTTAACTAGAGGGGACTCCTATCCCTCGTGCAGTGATGGTGTAAAGTTGATTTCATCCTCAGAGCTGACAGTGTGGATGATTTTACACGCTGGTTCCATCACTGCTGCTCAGAATAACATGAGAGACCTTTGTGCTATTGGGAGAAATAATTCACACATTTCATCCCAACATTCAACTAAATAGCAGAAAATACTCCAGAATGTAATTATGTTATAATTCCTACAGGTACCTTAATCTACTTTTAATATTTGGTTATACACACAACAAGCTAATGAATTGGCGTTATCCATGACGTTAGCTGAACCAAAACAACTTGAGGCTCAAATTAGCCAATTTGCGCCAGGATTTAACATGGAAAACTTGAAGCTTACAATGAAATTAATCACAAGCCGACTGGCGTGTAACATCAAATGTTAGCAAATGTATACAGTTCCAGTATGATATTTTAACAGGACTAGTTGCGATTTACCTGCGAAAAAATATCAGCGTGGTGAGCCTTAAGATGCCACTTGAGATTCGTACTATTCTTTCCACCCAGTTTGCGGCCACATTTACCGTGACCGCCGTGTTGTGTTGTGTTGTGTTGTGTTGTGTTGTGCCGGTGGGTGTGTGTGCCCTGGTGGGCGTGTGACCAAACAAGGATAGGTTGCAGCAGCATTGCTGATATTTTTTGACAGACAGATTACATGCACGATGGGAAGAGATGTGATGCATTTTGAACGTCTGAGAGACCACACGCTAATAATTTTGCACAGTCTCTTCAATGAAAACTCACGTACGTTACGTCATATTTTAGTCATCAAAGAGCCACGTTTAGCTCGTTATCGTTATGGAGAAAAATGGGGTCCTTAACGAAATAATGTTGTCATGTTTGACAAACACAACACTGGTTGTCGCTGACCTCCAACGATTCTTTCATGCTCTTTCACAAATTTGCCTCTAAATTAACCTTGCATGTTCAAACCTGTTTACAGGGGACCTGATAAACATTCTCACTGTATGGATACTTGAATTAGTTTTCTTTTGGAAACGGTACGCTCTAGTTCACCGGAGGTCGAGTGCTTAGCACGTTTGCGTACAGTCCTGGGGGTCGCCGTTCAACTTGTGGCTTCAGCCTTTCTTTGTGGAGTTGGTATGTTTACCTCTTGCTCGGATGTTATACTGACTTTTGTTTGTGCCCTTCAGTTAGCAGCCGACCAGTCCACCCGGTACTACTTTGCCTCTTGGCGAAAGTTAGGTTGCAGAAGCCACATCCCACACAGGAATCGAATGAGGACAAACGCTCTAGAATTTGGATGTGTGGATGGAAATGTATACTCATTTTCAGGCAACAACTGTGACTTCACCCACGCATATCTTTCGGACATCTTTTAAAATTGATCTTTTGGTCATACTTTAATTTATATTGAAATATACTATACTTGGGTGCAGACTCACGTTCGTAATCCATGAATGATGGATTTCTGTCGAAGGACCGAAGCTCTTTAATTAATGCGTAATTAAACTCTACCACTCAGCCCGAAAAAATGATTTTAATCATTCCCCTTCTGCCTCTGCTGCCTCAGAGCCCACCAGGCCACAGTTATCTCCCTCAGCCAAGAAGGAGCAGGCGTGTCACATCCCGTCCAGCTCCGACCGAGAACCTGAGCACTGTTGGCAGAAATCCCACGCCACCAAATTGTGCAAAGGCAAACAGAGTGAGGAGGAGCATGAGCCTGCAAAAGACAAACAGAAAGCAGAAGATGCCGAGGGAGGGGACAAGCAGCAGCTCAAAGGCAAACAATCAGCGGGAAAGCGAGGTGGCGGCGGTGGCGGCACTGGTGGTGGCAGCTGCGTCTTCCCTGACCGCACTCACGGTAATCCCACCTGCAATCTTCTCCTTTTCATATCTGTGAAAATTGGCCAGTGCTGCCCAAATAATGCTCTTTAATTTCATCGCTGCAAACCAATAAGGGACTATATCTCTTTCCATATGGGGCCGGGTGTTATTCTTCATATTATTATGCATATCTTCTTTGGGATATTGCCTAGTTCTGCTCACAGGAAGCTAAGAGAGATATTGAATAACGTCTCACTAATCTCCTGAGTAAGTCTTATCAAAGCACACAATCTGCTCCTTGTGAAAAGTGCATACAAAGTTTGAGGTGCAGTCAGTGACCATCAAGTGTCTGAAGCTGTTCTTTTATTTTTTATTATTATTATTATTATTATTATTGTCATACTGTAGATTCAGGTCTCATTATTTAAAATTGTTGCACTGTGCACTGGCCCATTTTGGAAACACAACATGGTATGGTATCTGTCCACTTGGGTTTGTATTTACGACATACACCATACAACCCAGCATGACTCACTGGATGGCAATCAACAAATTCCCAATTTTATGCTGTCTAACACTGTGACATGCAGTAAAGGGCCTTATACACAAAGCATTATGTGTAGCTGATTATGAAGTAATTACCCTGTTTACAAGATGAAGTGATCAGTAATTGCACTTTGCATTCAAAAGTCTGGATTGCTTCCAGTGCGACAGTTAATCACACTAGTTCAGCGCACATCCACTTGGAAAGTAAATGATGATAGCTGCAGTTTGTGAGCTACATAAGTCATACGATGTAATAACAGTACCACACAGGGTAACCTGCCACTGAATTAAAAAAATGGGAATGCAACAATACTATGTAGTGTGCTAATGTTATGCGTTCCAGGCAAATATAAACAACCAAGGTGGCTGACCGTGATAAATTGTTTTTGTTCCCCAAACGCATTTTGACCTCCATTTCTTGAGTACCTGAGTTAATGTAATAATAAATAAAGATAGATACATATATTTGTATAATCTAGTAATTTATGCTTTACCATTCTTGATCCGTGTCTCCATGAGGGTCAGCATTGTCGAGATTGAAGCAACTCGTTGAAGTCGGTGTTGATATTTTTCTCCGACCTCCCTGTTTAAGTGGCGTTCCTGTGCGCTTTTCCTGGTCTGAGGGCAGAAAACTCTTGACTCCCCCACTTTTCTGGAGTGCAGCATTAGCGCTGAAAACAAAAATGCATAAGCGTTGAATCCTCTCTCTGTTGAGAGATGTAATTTTAGCATGATGGCGACCAATCCACAAATTGCAGTCTTAGAAAATTGGCAATACAGCTCCTCTTCACAATTGGTTTACGTACAGAAATGATTTCTTCACGTCATTTCTGCCGATGCTTTTGGAAATTTCCAGTCCCCTCACTGCATGTGGCGTCTGCAGCCCACTTAAATTGCTCTTAGAGTGTAGCTTCTCAAAGCTCTAAACACGCTGTGGCCAAAATATTTACAATGTCAGAGCAGTTTCATGACTATGGCCGAGATACCAGGAGACAGGGCTGGAAGGAACCCTTGGTAGGGACACAACCGGCAGTAGTGCTCCACGGCAACCTTTTTATCTGGTAACACTGGTGCTACCAACTTTCTCCGTGGTTTCTGATGTTTTCATTTGGTTTATAAATGTCCATATGTGCAGCGTGTTGATTGATGGGGACATGTGAACCAATGCGGATGCAATGAGTGCATATCATTGACTGCAAATGTTTTATGAAAGAAACAACAAGTCGAAAGCGTCCGGTGTAAGCATAATGCGGACACCAAAGAAGAATGACAACGAGGGTGAATTTTAACCATAATGTCTCATCCCGTGCCTGTGTTGATGGGAGCATTAAAACATGTATGCACTCGTACCAATGCAATCAAATGAAATTCTTATTCGCACACGCCGAAAAACAGCTCGCAAACGTGACCAATTTGGTCGCAGTCTCCAGCCCCGCAAAGCAAGATTGGCACCTGCTCCTTTCTGCAAAGACGAAGTGGGGGAGCACTTGCAGCAACCTACAAATTGGCCTCCAGCGGGCCACTCATATACCTTTATGACCAAACTGTCATAAGGAGACTATGTGAGGGTGACATTAAGGCCAGAAGTCAACAAGTGAGGCCTGTGCTCACAGCATGTCAACATTCAATCTGATTTGAATTTGCCACAGGCGCCTTGTTTTCTTCTTAAATGAGAGAATTTTCACATTGAGCACATTTGATAGGTGCAGTGGACAATGTTCTGCTGCCTGCATCATTGTCAGATCTTGAAAGACAAAAAGGGCATTGACTGGCCTAGCAGTCCACTGGACCTGAATCTGATCGGGCACCTTTGGCACATCATGTGTTGATGCATCAATCACTAAACAGCATCTAAAACTGTTCAAGTTCAAGTCAACTTTACTGTCAAATGTGCTCTATGTGCAACATACAGCACAGATGAAATTTCTTCCCTCTCAACCACAGGAGAGAGAGGAGCCGCTGCGGGTGCCCGCGCCACCATCAACAGAACGGTTAACATAAAATGACAAAACAATGCAGTGAAACTCCTCTACAACAAAATCCTGTTTGCAGCAAGAAAATTGTCACAACAGGGGGTTTTTCACTGCACAGCAAATTTGATCTCAGATGTAAACACACACACACACACACACACACACACACACACACACACAAACGTATGTGGACTCTTTATTTTTATTCCAATACTGCATAAGTATGAGCATACACTTATTTGACACTTCATATAGTCAGTGTAGAAAGAAAAAAAGGGAAAGAAATTGCGAAATTTACGATCAGCATTCACTTTCACTTACATCAATTTCTTGGATAATGTATTTTATTATGCTTCCTCCGTCTTTCATTTTCATCACTTTTACCCTCTCTTCCAGCGTCAGAGCTCTTCTTGTCTTTGCTGCTTGACATCCAAAGGTTTGTTTTGTAGCCATTTTAGCAATGCAAAGTTCTTGCTGCGTCTGAAACGAACAATAACAAATACTTCCTGGACTACTGTGCATGTGTAAACCAGTGTGGTGGTTGCTGTTGCCGTTTTGGAACAAAGCAGTAGAGGTCGCTGTTGGATTATACTTTGTTGTAGTGAATCTCATCGCGAGGCAAGAGCAGAGAAAAAGATTTCGTATCACGCAACAGGGTTATTTTTCATTGTATGGTGGGCAGGAAAGTGGGAATGGTGTTAATGCATGAAGATGTTTTCACACTCGGGGGTATTTTCGCCCATGTAGGTTTCGTTGTGGAAGAGTTTCACTGTACAACACAACACATATGACACAGAAAGTCATGCAATCTTAACCACTTTTTCTGCATACACTTTGTTGTTTGAAGCAGTTCTAGTATCCTTTCACCAGTGGATCAAAGACGTCATGCTGAAAATGTGCACACGTTTGCTACAAGTTAAGTTTGAAAGCAAACAAGAAGCTGTAGCGCCCATTGACGAAAAAGAGATTAGTCACATCTCCTGTCCCATATAAATCCTCTTCAATTCCAAGCGGCGACTCCCAGTTCCACATACGCATCTGCGCTCTGCGCTGACGCTCCTTTCTTCTCATTGTTGGCTCCACAAGCCATCCATCCCTCCAGCCGCAGACTGTCCAACAGCACAGACATTTCCGCTGAACAAAACGGGCCTGTGAAAAATGCTGCCCATTACAGGCACCCCGGGGCTGTCCAGCACACACAGTCAAATGGCACCCACATTCCTCCCAATCAAAATCAGTGCTGGTACACGCGTGCTTCCAATAAGGCAGTAGTTTAAGAGTTGACTCAAGCCCTGATCCAGATCTAGGATGAGATTCTGCAGGGGGGCTTGCTTAAATTGTGGGGATTGCATTTGCTGAGACTTGACAATTGCAGCCCGTGATTAAAAACGTAAATAAAAAAATCTCAGTCCCAAGTGAATTAATAATTGGGGTTTCCATTGATCACAATTGCATTAGTTTGTTCTCAATGAATGAAGATTTTCAAACTGGGTTCACTCAGGTTATTCTTCAAGACCTGGGAGGTGAAGTGTCAATTTTGTTAGGGGATTAGTGTGTATGTTTGCTTTGGCAGTGTCTCTTTCTCAGGGCTCTCATTTTATATGGGTTGTAAACTGTGTACAATTTCTTGTGAGCAAAATCTCACTGCAGCTTCCGCTACTGTCACCCCCTACCTGCAGAGTACATACTTCATTACAGACCTTCTTTATCTGTGCCCAGGTGTTTCCTGTTTTTGTTTTTAAGATCCATTCGCCAGGTGTTTTTGGACACCCCCTCTTTTGTCTCCTTTGGGGGTTCCACCTCAAGGCCTGTCTGCTGATATTTAAGACCAATTTTTGAGGGATATGTCCAAAACTCTGCTCCAGTTTTAGCAGTGGTGAATAAAGGTTTGACATGCTGTCTTGCATTCTTTGTTTCTCTCCATGTCTCAGCTCCATAACAGGACTGATGTATGTAGGCGATGCAAATTCTTATTTTGATCTGTGGTTGTCTCTGTTTGAGCACCATGACTTTTGAGAAGGAATGCAGCCCTTATTTTACTTACTTGCCTTGACATCTGCATTTTTTCTCTCGCTAGTTGTCGATGACGATGGCCAATAATATAAAAGATTACATCTTTCAGCGGGGTACCATCGAGCGTGATTGCTTCGCCATTACTTATGTTTTTCCTTATGGTTTTGGATTTTGCCCCATGGATGCTCAGGCCTTGAGACACAATTCAAGAGCCAGAAAACAAACAGTAAAGGTGAGCGAAGAACACCTCCTTAGACCTCTGGTGGAGTAAAAAGCATCCCTATTTGAAATGGTAGAAGGAAAATGCAACATCCCTTTGGACATTCCCTCATCACAACTCGTATGCATCCATCTATCATGTATTCAGTTTGTTTGTTACATGCTGCCGCAAGTCTGTTTCTGGCAGCACAAGTTTAATATGAAACACAGAGGTTGTCCAATAAAGGTGACCTATGGGGTCAGGCGCGTCGGCTAATGATTTCCCTCTACCTGCCCAGGGTTTTCGGAAGCGAGCCACAGAGCTGTCAGATGCTCCCACCTCTTGATTGCTCCGAGATTACTTTTCTCATGGCACGCACAAGCAATCACTCCTCCCCCACCTCACTGCCTCGCACGCTCTGCTGCCTGTCGCCCCGCCGATCTGCATGAGTCCAACGTTTATCCGCGGATTCATGTTTTCCGGATGTTAGTTCAAACGCTGCAGCAAACTCGGCTACACTGAAGTTCTGCCGTCTTGAAGTATATAGTTTCATTTTTATTTCATCTTTTGTTTCAGTCCTGCAGAAGATGAGATGACTCAGTCCAATTAGCCGTTGTTTTCTTTCGCTTGCAGTAAAATAACAGATAAATCCCAAGGCGTGTGATTTGAAGGCACTGTTCATACTGTGCAAGTGACAGTCTAATAAGACGGCTTTGTAAGATGAATTGCCCCCATCAAATAAATGGCCCACTTAATGCAGCTTGTGTGTTCAGCCACTGCAAACAGCCAATTGGGGAGAAAAGAAATAAAAAACTGCTTACAACAAATATCAGGTGCACATAGTGGAGCGGTTAGGTTTCATTGTCAGTGTTGAAAGACAGATGAGAATTTTATTTTGAAAGGCTAAATATGTTCACGGTGCTTTTATTTTCAAGATGAGGTGGACTGGAGACAAAATATGGTAGGACACACCAGCACCTAAGAGGGAAGCACAAACATGCAAGTAGAGATAATAGAACATTTGTCAAGGAGCGTAGATGATACCCGAAACAACATCACTTGTACAACTTGCATCTTTGTCCCGTTAATGCAGTTTTTAAACCTACTAGTTAAACTTAGCCCATGATGTCTTTAATTAAGGTGAAGCTACCAAGTTGGCTGATCAAAGAGGCATTAGCGACATCAGCTCGCGTGCAAGCCAATTGGACACTGATACACATTTGCGCGCGCACACACATACGCACACACACACACAAGGCAGACAATGGGCCACATAAAGTGATTTAAAGCAAGTATTATCAGCGTCTTATAGGTCATTGTCTAAATGAAGCGTGGTGGAGCAGCGGCAGTCTCATTTCCACCACCTGACCTTTTCTTGTTCGATGCTGGCAGGATGAGCAAGTTACATTGCTGACAGTAATGACCTGCTCCCTGTCCTCCCTCTCCCTCCTCTCTCCTCTTTCACTCGTTTTATCACTCACACTCGCTCTCCCTTTCTGTGCTGTTTGTTGTGTGACGTTGTTCAACATAAATTGGGAGCTATCTGCCCAACTCATGGGCCTCATGTGACTACACAGGATTACACAACTGATGAATAATGAAAGTGAAAGAAATACCAGGTAAAAAAACATGTTTTTTAAACTGAAAATAGGACTTCAGTCTCAATTGCACCAGACAAGATGTGTTTAGATTATCTCAGTTTCACACTAAGAAACATGCTCAACACAGAACTGAAACACTTATTGATTCCAAAATACTATGCTTCAAAGGGGTGAGTTCAGGTTAGCTCGGATAACAAAAATCCATATACTAGCTGGGGAAAAAAAAATCAAAGGCCCATTTGGCCTTTTTATTAAATTCAAATTTTGGTTCTAAAAATAGTTTTGACCTTAAGAAATGTTTTCAATTGGAGCCAAGAACTGGGGCCGATTTGTCTGGTTTCACTGTGACGCTGTCGCGTAATTCATCTTTATACACAATACATGCTGAGATTTATCATAGAATACCCTTTCTTGTTATCACATCCGAAATGTTGTTCATATCCTGTACTTCAGGACAAACAGTATATGATTCTATTCTTCTTTGTCTAGAACTTAAAGTGCCGAAAGCGAATGACTGTGAGGAAGGTGGTGATCCTGCATACCAGGGCCTGCAGTTCTGCGCCAGTCAACACACAGACCGAATGTATATCTACGATCAGGTAGATGTGTGACTTTTTTGATGTGTTAAACAACTGAGCAGTGAACAAATGATCATTCATTATTGTTATTGTTGTTAGAAAAAACAATATGAAACACCCTTCAGCACTTAAAGTGGCTTTTGAAAACGTTCAATGCCCTTGAACTTTTGTACCTATTTGTCACATTTCAGGCTTCAAACATAAAGACATAAAATATGCATTGGGACACAGTCATGAAGTGGAAGGAAATGCATACAATTTATGAACTTTTTTTTTTTTTTTTTAGAAATAAACTGAAATGTGGGGCATGAAATATTGTTTGACCCCTTTCCTGTCAGGTCAGCCAACTCACTCCAGATGTTCAGCGATGATTTCGGAATGATCCATTGTTGACCTGAATGACTGATGATGATAAATAGTCCACCTGTGTGTAATCTGGTCTCAATATACATGCATCTGCTCTATGATGGTCTCAGAGGTCTGTTAGAACATTGGGGAGCAAAGAGCATCATGAAGACCAGGTAACCCACTAGTGATGGGTCCATGAGGCCTCATGAAGCATGTTGACACAATGACACACTGTGTTGATACTGTGTCGCTGACCACTGACACCTGCTGGACTTTCAAAATCCATACAGGCAACCCACTTGATAGACAGAACTGACTGATTTGATGATGAAGTGTATGCAATATCATTCACATCTATCCATATTGTATTATTCAATATGTTTGAATAAGGTGAAAATTATGTAAATGAGGATTCTTGTGGGCTTTGTTTTCACAACATTTTATTTAGAAAAATAAGTTGCTCCAGTTTTTTTAATTCAGTCTGTTGCATTTCTTGCATGCTATTTCCCCTGCTGTGGAGAACACACGCTCGCATGGCACTGGTGATGCTGGCCTACAGAGAAACTGCTTTGCGAGGTGGGAGAGGTTTAGAAAAGTAGTGTGTTGGTACTTCGATTATAACAGCGGGTCTTGACTGCGTGCAATTTTCCCCTCTGCCAGGTATCGCTGGACCTCAGGTATAGCATCTGCTGTTGCACTTCTTCCCAGTCTCCCTACCTCATCATCCAAATGTTGCCAACAGGTCATCTAAAAACCAAACGTAGCAAATTTGGATTTAGAACAGTTTCCGAAAAACAAACTAATAATGATGAGTAACATGCCAGATATAGTTTCAGGGGTGATTTTGTTGGTATATGATATTTTTGCATGGCTAATTCGACATTTCACCTGCAATAAAATATGTGAATAGTAAACTAAGAGTGAAATTAATTTGAATTAGAATGGAATAAGACATGTCAAAGATCCAAGAGGCACTTGGTGGGACAAGGAGATTTGAATAAATACCTTATTCTCCAAAAGGAGATCAAAATGGCTCTACACGGCGGACAATTTACGTTTCTCCGGGAGCTGCTCCATAATATGATTCGAGTGAAGCGTGCCTCAGCGGTCGATAGGCCGCTGCTCTCTGCTGTGCACAGATAAAAAAAAAAAAAAAAAGCCTTTGTTTTTTTTCTTTTCTAACCCCCCCCCCCCCCCCCCCCCTTATCTTATCTTAAAAATCCAACCAAGACGCTTATGATAACTATGGATGCACAGCAGTGATCCAGAGCTAAGATGGTGAAATTAGTTGGACAATGCACAAATCTGGCCTTTTTGAAAAAGGTGGCAAGAAGAAAGATATTTGTCAAAGACGACCATGAAAAGTCGCCACAAGCCACCCGAGTGATCCAATATATGTGGAAAAAGGTGCTCTCATCAGATGTGACCGAAATGCAAAATGTTAAGCATGAGCGCACTATCCTGACTGTCACACACGGTGGTGGTGGCAGCATCACGGTCTGGGACTGCTTTCCTTCAGCAGGGGTAGGGAAGATAGAGCTATTGGGAAGATGATATAGAACCATTTTCGAAGAAAAGGTGTTGGAGTCTGCAAAAGACATGAGACTGAGATGGAGTCTTACCTTCCAACAAGAAACTATCCGGAACATAAAGCAATTTCTACAATGGAATCGTTTAAAACGAAACCTATGCAGGTGTTAGAATGGCCAAGTCTGAGTCTAGACCTGAATCCAATTGAGAATCTGTGGAAAGATTTGAAAACCACTGTTCACAAACGTTCTTTACCTCATCTATCTAAATTGGAGCTGTTTTTCAAGGAAGAATGGGCAAAAATGTCCGTCTCTAGATTCGAGCTAGACGATTTGACGATGTCTTTCGCAAAGCTGAGAAATACATTTGTATTGTTTCTATCGTCATTTGTCTTCTGCAGCCAACTGCATGTAATTAAAACATCAAATAGAGCTTGATTTGAAGGGCCAAAGTTTTCACTTCTCAGTCTCACGTTGCAATGCTGCCACAAGGTGGCAGACTGAATAACAGTAAGGGGAGGTGAATCATGATACATAGACACCAAGCATGACAAACCTATGTTGCGAAATTAAATCTAAGAGTCAATGAAAATGAATAAATACAGAGGTGGGTGAATTCAAATAATTACTACTGCGTTGGCAAAGAATAAGACAACAACAACAATGCGGTAAATATTTTAAACTATTCACAAAAAAGAAAAAAAAAAGGCATGATGGGTACACCTTCAAACTATACAAACTCATCAAAACACAGAGAATAGAAAAACAGAATCACCGTTTTCTTTCTGATAATTGAACGGAGGAGACATGTTAGCAATAACAAGTTAAGCAACGAACTATGGCTGTCTACTACTGCCTGCTAAATACGTTGCGGTTTGGCTCCAAAGTCCGTAGTCACAGCCTCCATCATCTTGCCTCCATGCTAGTAGATAAGCTACACTTCTTACAAGTATCGTTCACACGAAGGGATTACGAGGAGTGATTAACAGAGGGAAAGCTGGAGAAGCCATGCAAATTGTGACGATAACGTAATGTCATTGTGAAAGACCAGAATTAAAGTTCTTGGGTGACTGAGTACACACAACAGAGGTCTCGAAGGAACCGCGTCAAAGCGGCACGTATCCAACTTTGATCAGCAAAATAGCAAGCAATTTAATAAGTGTCTGGAGAGAAAAAAAAGACATAATTATGCTTCACACACACAGCGAAACAGGAACTGTTACCGTGTCCCGTACGACAGCTGTGAGGAGTGGCCCAGAAGATGAAAAGTACAGTCAAACCTCGGTTTTCGGACTCTATCCGTTCCAGAAGACTGTTCGGAAACCGAAACCATTTTTCCCATTGAAATCAATGTAAAATGTTTTAATCCGTTCCAAGTCAAGAAAACAACTTTTTTAAACCACTTATTTTTACAATTTCACACCATAAACTGTACAAATGTAATGGGAGATGACCAATTTTAACATTAACATAGTAACATAAAAATTGAAGGAACAACTCTCTCTCTCTATCTGTCGTGGGGCGTGCGCCTCTCCCAGCTGTCAGCAGGCAGTAGGCGGGGCATTTCGGCATCCCGAACTCCTTCGCCAACACAGACACACGCACACCTGACTCATATTTCGCGATTAAATCTTTCTTAAATTCTATAGTTTTGCGCCCTATTTTCCTCTTTTCTTCACCAGGTTCACCACTTCCACTTGCTTTCTTTGGTGCCATGATTAGGGGCTGATACACGATGCAAAAATAACAGTCCAATATTACGTAGTTCTCACCAAACACGTCTGCTTTTAAAAAAAAAAAATCTTAATCGAACAATACAAACTCGTCTGCTCACAAGCTGTTTCTGTACGATTATTGCATAATAATGAGACACCGGACACCAGAGTGTTCATTATGTGCGGCTGCATTGAAAAATGCCGGCCGTGAAAAAAAAGAAAGTCCCCCCCCCCCGCCCGTGCTGCCAGGGCAAACCATTATGAAAAGAGGGGGATTTCACTCGCGCTAACAGAAGCGTCTCACCAAACACGTCTGCTTTTTTTTATTGAACAGTACAAAAACGTCTGCTCACAATGGTCGCTTCCTGTGTAGCGAAGCTATACGAGGTAGCGTTGCTACACGAGGTAGCGAAGCCGAGAGGAGTAAAGTGACGCATTCAAGTGCGCTCAGTTAGTTCGAGAACCGAAATTTGTTCGTCATCCGAGGCATAAAAATTTTAGTTCGATTGCATTTATTTGCATCCATTTTCTGAAACTGTTTTCCTCAATATTAATATACAGTCAAACCTCGGTTTTCGTACTTAAACCATTCCAGAAGACTGTTCCAAAACCGAATTGTTCAAAAACCGAAACCATGTTTCCCATTGGAATCAATGTAAAATGTTTTAATCCGTTCCAAGTCAAGAAAACAACTTTTTTAAACCACTGTTTTTTAATAATTTCACACCATAAACTGTACACATGTAATAGGAGAGCAGGTAATATGTAAAATACTGTACAAACAAACTGTAATATGTTTTATTTTCACCAATTTTATCATTAACATAGTAACATAAAAATTGAAGGAACATCTCTCTCTCTAACTGTCGTGGGGCGTGCGCCTATCCCAGCTGTCATCAGGCAGTAGGCGGGGCATTTCGGCATCCCGAACTCCTTCGCCAACACAGACACACGCACACCTGACTCAAATTTCGCGATCAAATCTTTCTTAAATTTTATAGTTTTGCGCACTATTTTCCTCTTTTCTTCACCAGGTTTACCACTTCCACTTGCTTTCTTTGGTGCCATGATTAGGGGCTGATACACGACGCAAACATAACAGTCCGATATTATGTAGTCCTCACCAAACACATCTGCTTTAAAAAAAAAATAAAAATCTTTGGCTATAGCATCGCTACACGAGGTAGCGTCGCTACACGAGGAAGCGAAGCCGAGAGGAGTGAAGTGACGCATTCAAGTGTGCTCAGTTAGTTCGAGAACCGAAATTTGTTTGTCATCCGAGGCATAAAAAACTCGAACATTTTGTTCGAAAACCGAATTGTACGAGAACCGAGATGTCCGAAAACCAAGGTTTGACTGTACATTGCAAATGCAAATGTGATTTGTTTTCACAACCCACTCCTGAGTTTTCATTTTGACTTAAAATAAACCTTCTCAAAATAGAATTACAGTAAAACTCATCATTTTGTTTTTTTATTCAATTTCTGTCAGAAACTGTGATTATTTTTCATGCCTTTCGTTTTGATTGATGTCTACATTGGACCCAAAATATGTCGCTCCTTTGGTTCTGTTTACATGTGATCATTTTAGATAGCAGCACTACTTGATGCAGTTTTCATTTCATACAGGTCTGTTGAATGTCACTTCAAAATAAAGTGAGGAAAAGGTGAGCAGTCAAAGCCTGTTGGGTAATTTATTTTTATGGAATAACAGAAAATATATTGTGGAATATCGTTATGATAGAAAATTGGCAAAATCGTAACTTTTTTCCCCCCATATTGCCCAGTGCTACTCTAGATGTGCAAAACTGATAGTGACATACCCCAAAAGACTTGCCGCTGTAATCGCTGCAAAAGATACTTCTACAAAGTGCTAACTCAGGGGGGATAATTTTGCACGCCCTACTTTTCAATTTTTTTTCTTCAAAAAAAGTTCAACATATCATATGAATTTTGTTCCACTTCACGATTGTGTCCCACTTAGTGTTGATTCAGCACCAAAAAAAATAAATAATAAAAAAATCAAACTTTATAACTTTATATTTGAAGCCTGAAATGTGGCAAAAGGTCAAAAAGTTACTTTCCCAAACCACGGTAGATCAAATCAAACCGAAACCTTTCCTATTCTAATTTACTTCCACGTGACATGTTGAAATTTAACCGGATATACCTTTCTGTAAATATTAGCGGTGCTTCATGCTGCCTGTCCAAGAAGACAAACTATTATTTTACCCCGGTGCGACTCTGATTGTGCTCCTGTGCATTCCTAACGCTCGTCTTCGGTGTCACTAGCCAACAAGGTCAACTATCGAGCGCACCGTCATTACTCAACCCTTTTGTTTCATTCATGAGGGATCAAACTCCATCCACGCCAGCAGAGATAGGAGACAGGGGGTGGGGGCCAGGGGGGTGTTACAAAAAGGGGACCAATGTGTGTTGAAATGAATCCGCAATGCTATGTTAGCGTGACAGCAATAGACAAGTGTCATGTACGCCTGGCTGAAACGATAAGCCACAGAGATAAACGTCCCCCGCTGTCGTTTAAATGATAAACTGGAGGAGTTCTGCCTGGAAAGCTGTCACATTGGGATAATCCTGGCACAGGCACAGAATTCACATGGGAGACAGCTCGGTTCACAATCAGAGGACGATTCATTGCCGGTGTGAAACTGAGAAATACTGTATTAAGAGTATGAAGAAAGTGATGTGCGGGCTCTCGACGCCATTGTTATTTTAGTCACTGCCACCGCTATCAGGTGACTGGCGTGTCAAACGGCAGGCACTTGCCACCTAGAGGATAATAAGACTTGCTATTCACCTTCTTGACTGCTCACAGTAAATGCATAAAATGGAGGGAAAGCAAGAGTGAGTTTTGGCTTGTATATTTATAAGTGCAATGTTGCATCGCCCACACTCTCCATAGTATTGTACAGGCGCGTATTATTGTTGATCGGTAACTGCATTGCTACGTTATTACCCTAACCCAGGGGTCGGCAACCCAAAATGTTGAAAGAGCCATATGGGACAAAAAACAACAAAAGGACTGGACTGTCTCAGAATTGTTTATGTTATTCATTCCTTTGTGGTGTGTTCACCAACGCCCCAATATAATTTATTTTGTGATTTCCTCACTTGATTTTTTTGTTTTGGTGCATTATTTTCGCTTTTCTTAGTGTCATTGAAGTGATCATGAATTTCCGTTTTTCGGAGGCTGTCTTTGAACGCCTCTCGAGTTGAACGAGAAGAGAGAAGGCACGGAGTTGGACGCAGACGTGTCTGTGTTTGTTGAGACTGTTAAAAGCATAAATAAATATTAAATAAATGTGAAAAGTGAAATAAATGTGAAAAACACCACAGCTCTCCTTTTTCGGAGCTGCAACATGAATCTATATCTATTTGAGCTATATTAGCCTATTAACCTCATTGCATATAACCTCGATGAAATGTACATTTAAAATAGACTCTAAGTGTACGTAATGTAAAGTTATGACATAAATGCTGAAAAATGACCCCCAAACCACTGATAACTTTGATTTTGAATTAAAACGATATACATTGGCAACCCCAGGCACATTTTGCACTGAGCAACATTGTAACCCGCAGCAACCTAAATAAATTGTAGTGCACGTGAGACCCATCCATTTCTTATGCCACTCATCCTGTTTGGGGTTCAAATGATGGAGTGCGCCCAGGACAGGTCGCCAGGCAACCATTCACTGTTTTTCACGCTGTCGTTGAGTGGGAAGTATTGTCTTTATTTCAGCTCTCCAAAATTTTGACTCATCACCTCCGCTGCTGAGATAAGCTGAATGTATGTGGTTGGCATTCTGGCAGCTTGATGTCGCAGGAATATCTTAATGCTCAGCGTGCGAATTGGGAGGACAGCGTGCATTTTCTATCCACCAAAGGTCTAATCCTGCTCCGTGCTGCTGCAGCAGCACAAGCCGCTCCCTGGCTCTCTGCCATTTATGTGACCATAATCTAAATAAACACACAAGCCACTGCACATTGGTGATACAAAGAAGGAAAACATCCCCATGCTGATTTGGACCTGAATTCCATACAGTGTGTCATTAACCTTTTAACTTCATCTCTTCTGCCTGCCTGCTGCTCTCCTTGCTCCACCATCTTCATGTCTGAGCTGAAGTGGCTCTTGCCCCTTAACTCCACTTTGCATTCTCTGTTTTGTAAAATGCTCATGATGCTTGACAATAATATAGCCCTCCTTCCCGAACCCTCTTCCGAGTTGGGTTCACCGTGAGGGTAGACTAAATCTTAGGGGAGCAATAGTGGAGCACTCAGAAAGAGGTAATAAAGGGTGAAATAAATGTTTAAAAAAAACAACCTAATAATAATAATCTTGGGGATGTTGATGGTGTTACATTTTACATCATTGTGCAGCTGCTTGCAGATCATTATCATGGTGAACATGCGGCGAGACACCAGCCTTCTTAACTCATTAGTATTAATGTATGCGCACTGTCACAAGAGAAGTATTTTCTTCAAAGCAGTTTTCATCTTATTTGAATTAAATAAGCAAGGAACCTAATGAGAATTACTGTGGCAACCAGAAAAGAGTAGCAAGTCCGCGGTTGTCAATTAACTACAAAAAAAGTTGAACCAGCTCTTTCAGTCAGGGGGGGGGGGCGCCTATCAGTCACTGTTCATAAAACAATAAGATAAGGTTGAGATGTCAAGAGATTTTAGCACACACCACATATAGCAGTGATTTTATCTTTTGCAATTGGAACAGAGAGGGAGAGGTATTCATACTATTGGAACAAATCCTCTTGCTTAAGGCTAACTCATCGCCTCCATCGTCTCTTGTGCTAGAACGGAGCTGCGTTGAACTTGAGCTTCATCCCCCTGGACATCAAACTAACCAACTGGGACGACCTGCCCGAGGATTTCAGCCGGCATGGAGAAAATCGAATACAGGTCTATACTTTGTGTGTGTGCACATGTACGTGTGTGTGCTTGCTGTGATTTACTTACCTTGATACAGTATTTCATTTCAGTAAAAACACCTTAAAGGGGGAGTTTGTAGTGTTTGAAAACCTAACATTTGCCAACATTTGCTATGGCGAGTAGGTTGGTAGTATGACATATTCATATTAACTCTTTTATTCCCAATGTCGTATAAATACATCAAGAAAAGTCCGATTTGTGCCCTTGTATCGGGGCAATTCATTTTGTATCACACACCAAAAAAAAAAAAAAAAAAAAGCATAAATGCCAGGGTGAAGGGGACACACACATGCGCGTGTACGAAATTGCAGGGCGGAGGGGACACGCAGGCACTGGCGTGCACGTACAGTGCACATGCAAACATAAACGTGCACACACTTTCTGAATTGATTGTTTCACTTCTGTTCATAGTTCATTTAATCAGTTCAATAGATTGGAGGTAAATATTTTTGCTATCAAAAGCCCTTTTGTGGTGTCGTTTATGTTGCTTTGTCGAAGGAAAATCTGATTTAGATGTTTGAAATGTTACAAAAGCAAAATGGTACTTGCATGCTTTTACAAAAAGCTCTTTTTCTCAGTGTTTTCTTCTGAAAATGGAAAGCTGATGAAATCTTGCTACTTTCTAATGCTTATTGCTAACGGACAGAAAAAGCTGAAAGAAGAGGGTCTCATCTTTCTTTTGGTAGGCTGCATGTTTGTATCGCAAACAAACACAATAATCTGTGGGCCTTGCAAATCAGTCAAAATCCAGTTAAAACGTCCCTGATTGAGGGGTTCGCTCCAGTGGAAATGGCTGGGATACAATGACTTAAGTCACCAGATGTTATTAGGTTGAAGTTTTATTTCTTTGGAATGTACGATCAATGAAAAATCAAAAAGTAGTAATAACGCTATCTGTCGAGACCCTCTCAGTTTGCCCCAGGTCCAATCACACTCATTCTGTTTGCTAGTCTTATGTCACACACACACACACACACACACACACACACACACACACACTCCGGATGTGGACTTCTGCCATAGTTTCAGCAAAGCTCCTGAAGCCCAAGGTATCGAGACAGTAGGGTCCACTCGCCGTGCATGCGTCTGCGAGTGCACCAAAAATGATTGGCGCGCACCTCATCAATCATGTCTTCTGTCTCTGATTGCTTGTTTTTCCTTGGGCGGTGTGGTTTCTTGTAAATTAAGAGGTACAAGATGAGGACGTTCAGTAGAGGGCTACTCCCCTCCTCCTCCTCCACAGATCGTTTCGCTAATCCTACTGTCATGTCATATTGACAGTTTTAATACATATGCCAAAAAGATTTTTGTTGTTGCTGTTGTTGTTAAATTTGAATTTTTAGATTGGAATTCATGTGAGTCCTCTTCAGACATTCACAAAAACATTATATTACAGCTGTCAAATGATTAAAATATTTAATCGTGATTCAAAGCGCAACTGTCATAATTAACTCATAATAACTCAAAATAATTAATCATGATTACTCACACATTTTTATTGTTTTTAAATTTCCTTTTGTATTTTTTTGTCCTATTTTTTCCCGTTTTAATGCTCTCATCAACATGGAATCATGGATCAGTTTTACGACTGCAAAACATCCAGGTAACTTTGGTCTTGTCAGTGGAACAATCTGGCAACTTTTTAAAAGTAAACTTCCTATCCACAAACACTTTAAGTATCCGTTTTCGGTGTCTCGGGCTGCCATGGCTGGCAAAACAGACATGGGCGTGGACCTGTGCAGCGCGCTTGTTGTTTTGTTTCCGGTTTATTTAACCCTTGTGCGGTATCTATCTATCTAGAGCAACGTAACATCCGCTGTGACGTGTTGCCGCATTAATCTCGCGATAAAAAATGTAATCACGTTAACATTGAGTTAAATAATAATGTGCTAAACTGACAGCTCTAATATATATATATATTCATTCATCCATCCATTTTCCGATCTGCTTTGTCCTCCCAAGGGTTGCAGTGTGTGCTGGAGCCTATCCCAGCAGTTTTCGGGCAGTAGGCGGGGGACACACTGAACTGGTTGCCAGCCAATCGCAGAGCACACATAAACGAGCAACCATTCATGCTCATTCTCACACCTAGGGACAATTTTGAGTGTTCGGTCAGCCTGCCAAGCATGTTTTTTTTTTGGAATGTGGGAGGAAACCGGAGGACCCGGAGAAAGCTCACCCAAGCACGGGGAGAACATGCAAACTCCACACAGGAAGGCCGGAGCTGGAATTGAACCTCTGCACTGTGAAGTCGACGTGCTAACCACTCGACTACCGGGCCGCCACACACACACACACACACACACACACACACACACACACACACACACACACACACACACACACACACACACACACACACACACACACACACACACACACACACACACACACATTTGTATTGTTATTTTCCTCACTGATTAGAAATAATCAAAAGGGTTTTGCTGCGTTGTCATCTGGTGTGTGGCATCCATTTAAACATAGAAGGGGCTACAGGTTGGCCTTTATTTTGCAGTAAGATAAGTTGTAAGTGTTAACTTGGGTGTCTTAGCAAAGACGAGGCACAGGGCTATCAAATCTAACTGATAACTGTGGTGGCGGGGCTTCTTGCGCTCCGCTTCCGGTGGTCGGGCTCCCCGCCTGCGCTGCACCGCTTCCCGGGCGTCGCTCCTCGTCCTTCCTGGAGGTGCATCCGCCACGGATCTCGTCGAGGCTTCCACCTCGATGGCTCCAGGGGCATCACCTCCTTTTGGTCGTCCTCCCGCCGGCCACGCAGAGACAACGGCGGAGGCGGCTGCCGATCCGCGGACCACGGCGTGTTGGCCGGCCTGGCTGGGTCGGCTAGTGCTCCTCGCGACGCCGATGTTGCCGGCGTCAACTATTTAAAACCGCATATTCAGTTTAAATTTCTCATTTTATTATTTATAGTTTTATCTGTGGTTTTATTGTTCTTGTTTTGATTGTAAAGTGTCCTTGGGTGTTTTGAAAGGCGCTTGTAAATGAAATGTATTATTATTATTATTATAACTGACACCACTGCTGCCAATCATGAGCAAATAGCACAACATGGTTCAGTATGGACATCATTTTTCACCCCTGCAGGGTCTGGAGGGAGAAGGGCTAGAGGAATTGCCGGGAAGGGGGTGGAAAGATGGAAAGAAAGTGAGGGAGGCAGAGCCAATGTCAGGAGACAGGCAAGGCAGACAATGCAGTTTTATGAGGATCATTACAGGTAGACGGATCATCGCCTCAAACGACCCCGCGAACACTAAACAGCTCAGTGTGAATCTAGCAACCTGCTTTTGCAGCAGCGGCGCTGCTGACACAGTCCCAACCTGCCACGTTGTTTATGTCCATTTGTAAAGCCAAGGCGTGAGTTGCAACCATCATTTACACTCTGCTTTGCTCCAGGTGTCCACAGAGATCAATACTGAGCATGCACGTTCATGTCAGCTATACCCCACTTTGGAGTCAGCAATGCATTGCTCGTCCACGTCCTGTTTAGAAGGCAAAATATTTAATGCTGCAGTCCATATTGTATCTATATTTCAAATTTTTACAGATTGTGTTTTGCCACTGTTCTGCCTTGCATACCTTAAATGCCAGACACGTGTGCTGGCTAAGAGCAACTGAAGGTGAGTAGTACTTGCAATTAACAGAATGGGCATTACTGTCACGTGTTTGCTAACATGCAGTGCGGTGGAAAAGAATTTACTCCTTCCTAATTTCTGATTGCACATTTATTCCACCAAATGTTCAGACCAATATGAATATCTCACAAATGCAACCCAAGAAAATCCATCCATCCATCCATCCATTATTCGAGCCGCTTATCCTGACAAGGTTGCAGGAGCCTATCCCAGCTGTCTACGGGCAGTAGGTGGGATCCACCCTTCACTGATTGGCAGCCAATCGCAGGGCACGCACAGACAAGCAACCTGTCACGCACACGCACACACAAACTCCATACAGGAATGCCGGAGCCCGAATTCGAACCCTTGACCTCTCCACTGTGAGGCAGACGCGCTAAACAGTCGATCACAGTACCATCCGCCCCAAAAAATACAAAATCCAATTTATGCATTCAGATTTTATTCATGAAGGGGTTTGGATACCTCCTAGACGCATCCCTGGTGAGGGGTTGGTGCAAGTCCTTCTGGGAGGAGGCCCCAGAGGTCATGCTGGAGATACTGTCTTATGGCTGGTGTGGGAACACCTCGGCATTTTCCTGGAATAGCTGGATGAAGTGGCTGGGGACAACGAAGTCTGGGCTTCTCTGCTCAAGCTGCCGCCTCCACGACCCAAACACAGATCAGTGAAAGTGGATGGAGGGATGGAAAAACTCCAAATCCATCTGGCCCTATGTGAAAAGTTTTGTTCCCTGAACCTAATAACCAATGTCATGTTGGCAGCAACAGCTGAAATCAAGTGCTTGTGATAATTGGTGATGAGTTTTTCAAATTGCTGTGGAGGAATTTTGGCCAAGTCATCAACGCAGACTTGTTTTCACTTGGTCATATAGAAGGGTTTTCAAGCACGAACTGCCCTTTAAATATCATACCACAGCATCTCAGTTAGATCCAGACTTTGAATTGGCAGACCCCGAATTAGAAAAAAAAATGCATTTGTTAAGCCCTTTAGAGGTGGACTTTGTTAATTTTTGTGTCACTGTCCCTGTAGCATAACCCAAGTCGAGTGCTGAGTTTGAGCGCATGAACTGAAGGCGAAAAGCATCCCCTTACCTGGGGTAAGTCTTTTGCTTTGGAACTTCAAATGCATTCCATTTCTGCCCAGTATCTTTCTTATGATTGAGTGATGAGCAATGACCTTAATTGAGGCCAACGAGACCTGCGGTTCAATGGATGTCTCTGGGTTCTTTTGTGCCCTCTTGGCTGAGTCCTCGTTGCACTCTTAAATGGGCCGAGCACTCCAGTGACGGCTTACTAGTTTTCTGTTTCAAGTTTTTGTTGAGAATGGCCGTGACCGTGGTTTACTGGAGTTCCAAAGCCTTAGAAATGGCTTTGTCAATTTTTTCGACAGAGATTGCAATGGCTCTGTCTCGTTTCTTCTTGAATTTCTTTTTTAATGTGCCATGGTGTTTGTTTTTGACATCTTGGAGCCTATTTCACTTTGTCTGACAGGTGCTGTCCAAAACTTGTGCTTAATCACAATGAACTCATAAGCTATTACTTTTTTACATAAATGTTCCCCTTTATTAAAATCATGTCTAAACTACGCTGTGCATTTGCTTTTGTGGTCTTTGTCATAATTGACTTGATGGCCCAAAACATTTAAGAGTGATAAATATGAAAAAGAAACCATAAGTTCAAAAAGGGGAAATACTTTTTCCACAGTACTTGCTGACTTAGGAACTGTTTCACGCAACCATTAAGTAGCACACAGGACTTGATCTTTCGTCTTTCACTTATGTAGCGCTTTTCCACCTATTAATGCACTCAAAGCCCTTTCAACTGACCTCAACTTCACCTACTGATGACGCAGCATCGGGAGCCACTGCGGTTTCAGTGTCTCGATCAAGGACACTTCTACATAGTCACAAAAGGCCGGGGATTAAACCTCAACCTCTTGGTGAGGAACACTCTGACCCTGAGCCATGCCGCCCAGGGTTACTTCAACCACAGTAATTATATTCTTGTTAAACTAATTCATCTCTGACAACGTTAGTCAAATGTGATCATGATCTTAGCAGATTTTAAATATCCAAGATGTCAAGGCGACCTCTTATGTATTATTGTATTCATGCCGCTATCCAGTAAGCTTGCATAGATATTCACATGCAATCGCAGTCAGACATGACAGCCAACACCCAGTGTCTCGATTGCTTTGACTGACTTCTCAGTTCTATATCTTTGCAGACGGTACGTACCCATCTAAAGGGTATTAGTATTATCCATTCATTTTCATGTGGGATATCTGTTATTTTTCTGTTGGATTTTCTTTGAAAGCCTGACGTGCTTTGAGGCATATGCATCACTCTGTCTCAGTTTGATTGGTTTTATTTGGCTGTCTGGAAAGTCATCTCCATGTGTTTGCCTTTTTGCTGATTGTTTTTGAATAGTCAACCAAAAACACTATGGTGCCTCAGATAAACTATCCATTTCTTTCTAGCGACCTCTCACCCGAACCTCTATCTGAGAATGATGGAAGGTGTCAATGTGTGCCATGCAGGTGCTGCGCTTTGCTCAGGAATGGAGTGGCCTGGCAGCCATGAAGCAGAAGCTGCTCCGACGTAGCCGTCTCCTCTACCACAGCCCCACGCTTGGCTTGCAGCAGCTGGCCAATGCCCAGCAACCTCACAACAGCACCAAGAGGTCAGGCTCCATCTGAAAATGTCATCTCGAGGGGGAAATTCATCTTTGATTCTTACTTTGGCAGCTTCAAATAAATGATTTTTAACAATAGCAAAGCTGGAGGTTGGAGGTAGACTGGTAGCCTGGAGAACACAAACCGACAGTATGACACAATTTTGTTACATTTTGTAGCTTTTCAGAAATCAATACACTGTTGTACCCAATAAATGGGTGTTTGCAAATTCGGGACCAATATAAAGTGTTGAAAATGGATTGCTCTCTTTGATGATGCAACGTTCATGGTTGACAAAAATGACTTTTGGGATTCACCTGAAAAGTGACTATTTTGGGTTTCAGACGATGCCAGCAATATGAATTGGCACCAAATCTTAACTGGCACCAAATTTGACACCTTAATACAGGCTCGCTTCCAACATATCTCCAAATGTTGTCATTTAGTTTCTTTCCACGGAAGAGCAGAAAAAATATCATTGTTCCTTGGCCCATGCCACACCCTGCTCCATTTTTGCGGAAAAAGGTCAAATCAGTCTGCTGCAATTCTGCTCAGGAAGAGGGAGGGAGAACCAAGTTCCATTTCTAACTGTTTGACCAAGTATGCTAACTACGGTACACGCAGTTTGCGCTGGGAAGTCCAAGCTCATATGTTAGCATTAGTAGCCTCCAGCTTTTCACTCGATCATGCACGGTAATAGCCTTTACAACATCGTCGATGGCAGAGAAAGTGAAACACAAACACCACAAAGTCACAATCCAGTAGGCGACGTGAGAATTCACAAGAAAACAATCTTTTTTGTCAATACCTGCCGCCCCCCGGCATCGCGAAAGGCAGAAAACAAGTTTAGTATGTTGGTGTTTCAAGGGAGTCGACTGAGGCAAGACGGAAGACACTGATTAGTGTTGTGCATGTGTATTTATATTTTAATGGACAACAACACACAATGGCAGGTGTTGTGGACAAGTCTTGGCCAATTACTGATGCGTGAATGTGTGCAAGGATTTCTCAAGTGGAGGAACATGTCTGGGTGCATGAACCTAATCAAGGTGTAAGTAGGAGGCAATTGGCCCAGCTTGATTTGATAGTTGTTTGATGTATTCTCTAATCAGAACCAATCAGCCTCCGGCTCAGGTGCAGCGTTGCGATCGCATCTCACCTTTGCACCGCCGGGACGCTCCACTTTCAACGACTAAAAATGTAATGCATTTTGCCCAGGCTGCCAACACTGTTCATACTTTCTTCACTTGCCACTCATGGAGAGTCGTTGGGATTTAAAAGAGGAGTAAAGAGGATTTTAATTGAGTTGGCATTCAGTTGGAGGACACCTCATACTGAATTTACTGCAAATGTTGTCCCGAGATGCTTCATTGCACTAGATCAGGTGTCACAAACATTTTTGAGGGTGAGAGCAACTTCATGTGTACTGATTGTGCGAAGGGCTGCCAAATTGATACACGTCCGAAATAACATATTTGTCCAAAATACCTTCAATAACATCAGCATGTGTTATTTTTAATACTTGATTTAAATTGTCAGACTTTGATCGTGTCTCACAATACTGCCAGTGTTTGCATTTTTAAATCATAATTTCCACTAGCAAATCACAATGTCCAGGCACTGGCGGGCTACTCAGGTGGTCTTCACGGGCTACCTGGTGCCCACGGTCACCATGTTGGTGACGTGACCCCTGCACTAGATCATTTCCTGATTACTTTGTATACATATACTGTATATGGTGGAACCTCAAAGGTCAAACACAATGTCGTTTGGGAAGCTGATCAACCTTAAATTATATCATTTTCAGTCAATGTCCACTCCGAGATGGATACAAATGGGTGGATTTTGCTGCTTCAATTCATATTCCACAAATGCAATGTTAAGCAGAATACTGTGATTAGACTAGTAGGGCGGCATAGAATATATTACTGTAAAGAAAGTGTCCCAAAAAAGGAGTGCACGGTGGTGAGTCAGTACATCTCCCCTCAATTTTCTCAACGCAGCCTACATATGTTCTTCACCAGAGATGCCCAAGTCCGGTCCTCGAGAGCCTCTTTCCACCCTGTTTTAGATGTCTACCTCCTCCAACCCAGTTGATTCCAATGATCAAAATCGTTCGTTTCAGTCTTCTGCAAAGCTGGCTGATGCTCTCGAGGACCATACTTGGGCACCCCTGGTTAATAACATATGTAGGCTGTGTTGCGAAAATTGAGCACACTTTGCCTCTCCGAACTCAGAACCCGATGTTGACGGCAGCAAACAAGTTCTGAGGGGTATTAAAATATTCCTTTAACTGTTGAAAGGTGTTTCTTTTTCATTTAAAATGACTGGTGTTAACTAAAATCCCGCATCACATTGTGGCCAAAGGTAGAATCCTTCAAGTTCAAGTCAACTTTATTGTCAAATGTGCTCTAAGTGCAAAGAAATTTCATCTGTGCTCTATGTGCAACATAGAGCACAGATGAAATTTCTTTCCTCTCAACCACAGGGGAGAGAGGAGCCGCTGCGGGTGCCTGCACCGCCATCAACAGAACAGTTAACATAAAATGACAAAAGAATACAACACAACACATGTCCGTGGTCAGTTATTGCGCCTTTTGGTGGGACAAATCGTCGTCGTGGCGGAAGGAAGCTGCATGTTAAACTAGCCATATGACACATATTTGTTGCTATGACTGCTGCTCCTTCTGCTTCCATTTCTTATTCTACTTATATTTGACAGTTGGCAATACTTTTGGTGCATTTCCACCAATGTTCTAAGCTGTGCATGTGAGTAATTGCGCACTCCTCTCAACCTCTCAGTGCACACTCACACTCATTCTTTATTTCCACCCCGATTTACTTTTCAAAAAAGACATCACACCATTTCCACTTCCCTTACAGTTTCATTCATGCGACCGAAGGTGCACACAGAGTTGTTCTACTTTAGTTTGAAGAATATTTTGACACATATACACTCACTCGCACCACTAACGTGACACTGCAGGAGACATGCAGACCACTCCATTCAGAGAGTGGAAACAGGGGTGTTGTTTATGAGCCCCTTGAATGAGGCTCTTTCACCTGTTTCAGAGGTCAGGTGAATAGAATCTTTTGTTTTATTTATGAGTGTACAATGTGGGACCATATTGATACACATTGTGTTGAGACTTAATTATACTTTAAATGGCCTGTGTGCTCAAGTAACACACTAAGCCTGGTTTTATTCATGTGACAAATCTGTATTCAATTATTTGTTCTACTTTGATATATAGGTGGTTTGAAATGTTTCTATTTCTTCTTCTGCTTTCTTTTGGCGGTTGGAAAATATTGTTGGTGCATTACCACCACCCACTGATTGTAATGCACCACAAGTGTTTTGCAAGCCCCAAACAAAAGTCACACAATTAGGGAACGTGGATTTTGGGTGCCAGTCACGCCTGAGTATAAGTTGCTGGACTGGCCAAACTATCAAAAACAGTGTGATTTATTGACAAAATATGATACATTGTTAATTTAAATATCATTAAATATTTTCGCAAAGCCTAGAGTTGTTTTGTATTTTGTTCCCTCACTGAATCAAATTTGAAACAAATTGACCTCAAAATCATGTTTATTTGGTTTCACTGTTAGCACTGTATGTATGAGATGTGCAACAAAAATATGAGGCAGCACGGACAATGAAATGTACCTTCAGAGATCATAATGAGTGTAATACATTGAAAAACACAACAGTCAGTTGTACTGAGTTTCTGGAGATCTTGAAGGAAATGCTGACTGCTTCGCATGTACTCTTATTTTCCACAAATGTGCCTCTCTGGGTTTAGTTGGAGCTATTTTGCTCGACAGTCACCATCAATTTGCAAGAGGATGGTTCCTTCTTGAGTCTTCAAACCTCTCTGTGTCCTCCACCGGTCATCTGGTGCCAAATACATTTATTTCCCCAAAAAACTGCTTGCGCTTCATGACAGCTGACCTCTGGCGGAGTGAGGCCATGGCAGGTCCACGCCAGAGAGCGGCACGGCCATCGATCAAAGGCGTATTCAGCGGGCGGCGGCTGGTGAAGCAGCTCATTAGCTTGCTTTTACACACCTGAGCACTGTCTGGTGCTTTACAGGTCTGCAGGTAGGCCCGAAGGAACCTAGCATAGGATGGCCATTAGCAAAAGCATATATGCCAATAAAACGGCTTTTGTCTGAGCACCTGCAGCCGGCAAGCTCCTTTTTCTGTGCATGGCTTTCAAAAGCCATGCACGGATTCTTATTTAGGCTGAGGCCAAATGTAATTTGCAGGCAGATGCATGTGAAGGGATTCAACATACGCTATGTTGACCAGAGTCTTGGGACACATTTTTGTGCAGCCGTCAGTGCTCTCTTGAATGAAGGAGAAAAAAAATACCCTCTCAGAAAGGTAGAAGCAGTTATAAACTACAAAGTGGAGACCAACGCAAGAGTGTCATCTGTGTTCACACTTTGTTTAATCGGCATTATAATGTGAAAGGATGCTACAGCAGTCACCTGATTGCGCGGTCTATGCACCAAGCAATATGAAAAGATGCAATACTCTCGCCCTCGACCCCCGCCTCCTCTCCCAGATGTACAGCTGGGCTTATTTTGCATGGGCAGGCTTCATGCGGTGTGCTGCGGCTGTTTGAAGCAAAGAAAGATCATCTGTTTGATGACGATACACCATCAGCCCTCAGTTATTCACAAAATCTTCCGAGCCTTGGCTGTATCTCTTAATTCCTCGATGTTTTGCCCCGTAACATCCATTTTAATTACTATCTTTCATATCTTCTACCTTTTTGTTTGTTTGTTTGTTGTTGTTGCTCTCATATAGACCCGGTCATAGACCAGGTGAAAACACTTACAGATCACAAAAAAAACAGTGTTGTTCATTTTCATTTTTGGGTTGTTTTTATTTTTTTCAGCCACTCTGCATGCGCTTAAGTGTTCAAGCTCTTTTGGGATTTTTTCCAAGGTGTCAGACCAAGCAATAATGTTGATCAAACAGGACTGTCAAAACAAATGTTTGTAGAGTACAACATCAATTATTGATCCGTTCCACCGCTTCATCCCTGGTGAGCTAACTACACAACCCCATGGATAAGCCCCTTTTTATTTTCATATTTTTGTTGTCTGTGCACCACAGAGATTTTTCGTGAGCACCGGTCACAATTTTATTTTACTTACACGAGCATTTCTTTACAGAGATCTCCAGTATCCAATTTGGATGACATTTTCCCCCACAAAGATGCTGTGTCATTCAAAGCTATTTTACATTTAATTTACAGTAATGGGCACGCTGGGGGAGAGCTCAGAGCAGGATTTCATTCATATATAAGCAGTGGCTGGTGACCGATGGATGGATGGATGGATGGATTTAATATCATCTTGGAGCATATTAGATAATGATAGGTGTTCCTAACTGTTGTGTCCAAACAGTTTACTGTATAAAGGGAGTAAGCAAATCAGTGGAAAATGACTATTGTGATGATACCTGCACAATGTCAAACAAATGGAGGATGCCCTGAGGGCACAAACAGTACTTGCTGTTTGCTATGATATTATGTGACCATGCATTTCTACTTTTTTACTTATTCAAAAGTAAACATATAAAGCAATGTGAGATGGGGTTGTTTGTTTGTTTGTTTGTTTGTTAAATTTAGTGAAAAATAGTTGACTGCATTGTAATGAAAAAAGGATGTTTTAGCAACTTCTCTTTGACTTGAAATGAAAAAGCTCTCCACTGTGTAACTGTAGGTCAGTTTTGAAAATGTCAAACGATTGCTTCACTTGTTCCATTGGTGATTTTAAAGACTGATGACAACAAGAGTTTTCCTTTCACTATATCAAGCTTGCCGCTGCGTTTTTGGTCCCTTTTTCATTCACTTTGCTAGCTTCTCAGCTGAATATTCCGTCAACACTGGCATGGCGGAGGTCATTTTAATTCCTCTCCAGATTGACATAAAGCGTTGGGTGCAGTTTTCAGCTTGCACACCTTTGCACTAGGATAACAAATTTGGCTGTGGAAAGCGGAAAGTGAACACCGGCTAGTGAGATGGGAGTAGATTAGATGATTGACGGTCGCTGTGGGGAAATAAGTTTGCCGCACCGGCAAAATGGACAGAATTCAGGAGGGGAGAGAGCAGAAATTGAGTAGACAAAAATGGAGCAATGAAAATCACCATTTTGAGAAGTAATGTGTGTTGTAAACCTACCGTAGTTTCTTCAATTACTGAAGTGAGCATTTGCTGTTGACCTGTCAGTGGACTGTAATGTGTCCAGGTCCACCTTACTGCTGCAGCTGGTCCCCCAGTTCACATATCAACTAGAAGACGGGGTGTTCCGATCTTTTTTTTTTTTTTAACATCATTTGGAATGTGCGTGTTCCAGGCAAATGGAATAAAACAGGCTTCATGATGAAAAATACCATTTCCGACAGCTCATTCGAACAGATCAAGATTTTACAACCGATTTCACAAAGTCGGTGATGTTTTCTTTTTGCATTTCTCCTCTTTTGTGCCATGTGCCTTGACATCTGAGCTTCAATATTACATACCACACAGAATTGAACTGGGCGGCCCGGTAGTCCAGTGGTTAGCACGTCGGCTTCACAGTGCTGAGGTACCGGGTTCGATTCCAGCTCCGGCCTCCCTGTGTGGAGTTTGCAAGGTTTCCTCCCACATTCCAAAAACATGCATGGCAGACATTAAATTGTCCCTGGTGTGAGTGTGGGCGTGGATGGTTGTTTGTCTCTGTGTGCCCTGCGATTGGCTGGCAACTGATGGGTGTCCCCCGCCTACTGAAGACGGCTGGGATAAGCACCCACCGGCCTGAGGATCAAGCGGTTCGGAAAATGGATGGATGGATGGACAGAATGAACTGTTCTGTTTGGTGGACAAGGTCATTTCAAGCATGTTCAGGGCCTCTGCTGAACAGCATGTTCAGCCACTCTAAGAGATTGCACACACGGTTGGCAACAGGTGTAAAAGTGGTAGCGACCGCCGTACCTGCAAGGTGTTTATGCGTTTTGAGTGGTTCTGATGACTTTCCCTCATTTGGGAAAGCATCGCAAGTGCAAAATGAAGTTTGAAATGATGGAAGTGGAAGTATTCGTTTAACATTACCGCGTTGCATAAAAGAATTGCTCCCATAATTTGAGCAACTGCATAAAAGCCATGTTTTGTTTGATCTAACTCACTCAAGTTACAATTGGATGTGCGGTTCTGCCTATCTTAGGTAACAGAGTTTAAAATTTGTAACATCACATACAAAAAACTGCTTATGAAGAGGCCAGCACCAATTGTCACAAAATGCTAAACTCACCTAGATGCAAGGAAATGAATAGTTGACAGGAGTTTTGTCATAGATTACGTGGCATGATTCCTTCTTGCGACTGGCTCCGAGTCAGCTCCAAAATTTCATTGTTGATTAGACTCTATGCTGCTCTTTTATTGAACATTTAAAAAAATGTTTACACACACAGCGATGCGGCCATTTTCAAAATTAGCTGTTGTCTTAGGTGTCATAAATCACACTGCCTTTGCTCAATTCATCTATTTGCATTAAAAAAAGAATCGTGCAGCAGTTTTGCACATTTGGGAGACGTAATCCTGGACCGGTCAGTTTGTAGATCACGTTCTACACCAGTTTGTGTAAGCAATCAAGTTTGCTCCCATTGTACAGATGCAAACCTTTAGTAAATCAGTCTCAAATTGATTTTCTCCCTCCTCAGAATCACTCTGCTTGTAATCCTCGCTCATGGCTCCCAATGATCACCTTTCTACAGGTACCTCAGTCGGGATGAGGTGGCCCAGGCCTCACTGAGCAAGGCCCAAGAGGATGGAGGCAGCGTGCGGCTGGTTGCCAAGGAGGACTTTTTCATCAAGAGGAGGGTGACCTCCTCGCTAAATTCAACCACATCAGACAGGTATGATCAAAAGAGGGAGTTTCCTGCTCAGCATCGCTGCCGCTGTTAAAATACCTACCTAGCAGCTAATGGGACAGTTGGTACTGCAGCCAGTGATGTCTCGTCAGGCGTCGCCTCAGCGAGAAATTATCATACAAGATGCCAGCGCTTTTTTTGTTGTTGTTGTTTTTCTTGGGTGGCAGGGTTAACGCTAGCAGGCACAATTTTCACCCAATTTTGATTATTTCAAGGAATACCGTTCAATGTTAAAGAGCCTGAGTGTTCATCATCTGCCCATTAAGGTGATATGTCTCATCGTGCCCCTTCCTCTCAGCAAATCAATCCATTTCCCATCCCTTTGCTGTCGCCATGGAGACCCGCATCCTCCTTCTGTGCAAGGCGCAAAGACCCGCTGTGTGTGTTCGTTCAGTAAATTGAGACCATAATGCAATCTATTGGCAGAGACTCAACACCCGCCCAAGAAGCGAGCGACCGCGTGTACACGAGCCAACACACAAACTACGCGCACTCATCAATGTTTGTGCAAGATGTTTCTTTGTCAAGTTGCCTCTCAGTATTTGTGCTTAGTTTTACTGCTGGAGGAAGCACAATGCCAGACATCTCTGGATTGTCTGATTGTGGCTGCAAGGCGTGACCGTGTAAAGAGGCCCGGCTTTGCGGCATTGCCAGTTGCAGCAGGAAGAGGCATCAGTGCTGCCATGACTTGATGAGTCTCATTCCTTCCGTGACCACGCTCATAACTCCGATCACTCGTATCTCAAATCGACTTTTCCCATTGAATCATTGGAATGAATGAAAATGCCATGAACTGTTTCAGCCTGCAGCCCCAAATAAAAAGTGTTCTTTTGTGACATAAAAGAGAATGGATATACCGGCAAATACATTGGGATTGAAACGTTTAAAATTCACACACACACACACACACACACACACACACACACACACATAATTGGTACGTCTCCCACAGGAGTCATCAACTCCGGTCCTCGAGGGCCCCTATCATGCATGTTTTAGGTGTTTCCCTCCTCCTGCACACCTGACTCAAATGATCAGGATCAGGCTTCTGCAAAGCTTGCTGGTGAGCTGATCATTTGAATCAGGAGTTGGAGGAGGGGGACATCTAAAACATGCAGGATGGGGGCCTGGATGTCCAGAGTTGGTGACCCCTGCGGGAGACCACATTGTGTATATATATATATATACAGTCAAACCTCGGTTTTCGTACTTAATCCGTTCCAGAAGACTGTTCGGAAACCGAATTGTTCGGAAACCGAAACCATGTTTCCCATTGGAATCAATGTAAAATGTTTTAATCCGTTCCAAGTCAAGAAAACAACTTTTTTAAACCACTTTTATTTTTACAATTTCACACCATAAACTGTACAAATGTAATAGGAGAGCAGGTAATCTGTAAAATACTGTACAAACAAACTGTAATATACTTTATTTTCACCAATTTTAACATTAACATAGTAATATAAAAATTGAAGGAACATCTCTCTCTCTTCCTGTCGTCGGGCGTGCGCCTGTCCCAGCTGTCAGCAGGCAGTAGGCGGGGCATTTCGGCATCCCGAACTCCTTCGCCAACACAGACACACGCACACCTGACTCATATTTCGCGAATAAATCTTTTTTAAATTCTATAGTTTTGCGCACTATTTTCCTCTTTTCTTCGCCAGGTTCACCACTTCCACTTGCTTTCTTTGGTGCCATGATTAGGGGCTGATACACGATGCAAAAATAACAGTTTAGTTCTCACCAAACACGTCTGCTTTTTAAAAAGAAATTCTTAATTGAACAATACAAACTCGTCTGCTCACAATGGACGCTACACAAGGAAGCTGTTTCTGTACGATTATTGCATAAAAATAAGACAGCGGACACCAGAGTGTTCATTATGTGCCGCTGCATTGAAAACGGATGGCCGTAAACAAAAGCACGCACTCCCACCGTGCTGCTGGGGTAAACCATTCTGAAAAGAGGGGGATTTCTCTCCCGAACAGAAGCGTCTCACCAAACACGTCTGCTTTTTTTTATTGAACAATACAAACCCGTCTGCTCACAATAGACGCTACACTAGGAAGCGTTTCACCAAACACGTCTGCTTTTTTTTAAAAATCTATTGAACAATACAAAAACGTCTGCTCACAATGGTCGCTTCCTGTGTTGCGACGCAACTCAAGGGAGGGCGGCGACATGAGGGAGCGCCGCTACTAAAGGGAGCACGGCTACAAGAGGTAGCGTCACTTCACTCCTCTCGGCTTTGCTACCTCCTCTCAGCTTTGCTTCCTCATGTAGCGTCGAGGTAGCGTCGCTACAGGAGGTAGCGAAGCCGAGAGGAGTGAAGTGACGCATTCAGTTAGTTCGAGAACCGAAATTTGTTCGGCATCTGAAACAACTAGTAGCTCAGTGTTCCAACATCCACAAACGACAACTGCTGTCACAACTTGAGATTGATGAGGTACAACGCAGGTTCCATGTCCAGGATGAAAGGAGGTCATCCAAGATTGGGAGGCTACATGAATACCAGCCCAATGAATGAAATGCTGAGCGAGGCAGCAACTGACCTGAAAGCGAAGATCATGGCAAGAATGAAAGCTGGGCAACCTAGAAACCGATTACAACGGCAATGGCCACCTGAAGGTCTCATGGAAAGTGTGAATGCAGCACTGAGGGTGATTCCTAACGGATGAGCTGACAGCATAGTGATCTCAGAGAATGCATGAGATACTCAGGAAAAGACAATGGGGCTCGGAAAGATGTGAGTCAATTGACAGAGGCCCAGAGAGGTGTGATGAAAAGACCGATACCTGAGAGGTACATCCAGATGACCATACCTGAAGCACTCGAAACTGCCAAACAAAGGCTCCAGACCTTGTCCAGCCACCTAAAGCGGTACACGAAAGAGAATGAGGCCAAACGAATAAACAGGCTGTTCGCAACACAACCTGCGAAAGTGTACGCTCAGTGGCAGGGTCCTAACAGCAGAGCTGACCCACCAAGACTGGAAACTGAAAGGTACTGGAAAGGCATATGGGAGAAGGAGGTTGCACATAACAGCAGTGCACAATGGCTGGTGACTCTGAGAGAGGAGCACAGCAACCTCCCTGAACAGAACCCAGTTACCATAACAGTGGCAGACATACAGAAAGAGTCTCAGATATGAAAAACTGTGGTCCACACCTACTGGCTAAAGAAACTCACAGCACTCCATGAGCGCCTAGCAGCACAAATGAACCAGTTGCTGAGGGATGGGACTCACCCTGGATGGCTAACCGAAGGGCGAACGATCCTGATCATGAAGGATCCCTCAAAGGGTGCAGTCCCATCCAACTATCGGCCAATAACCTGTCTCTCCACAACATGGAAGCTCATGTCAGGCATCATAGCGGCTAAGATAAGTGGACACATGGATCAATACATGAGCGAAGCACAGAAGGGCATTGGTAGAGATGCCAGAGGAGCCAAACATCAGCTCCTGGTTGACAGAACAGTCGCACAAGACTGCAGGTCCCGACATACCAACCTGTGCATAGCCTGGATTGATTACAAGAAAGCCTATGACTCGATGCCACATACATGGATCATTGAATGCTTGGAGTTGTATAAGGTGAGCAGGACCCTAAGAGCCTTCGTTGCAAACTCGATGAGGATGTGGAAAACCACACTTGAAGCCAATGGCAAGCCACTTACCCAAGTGTCCATCAAATGTGGCATATACCAAGGTGATGCACTCTCCCCACTGCTATTCTGCATAGGACTGAACCCCCTAAGCCAAGTAATCGCCAAGACAGGCTATGGATACCGCCTCAGAAATGGAGCTACGATCAGTCACCTCCTCTACATAGATGACATAAAGCTGTATGCTAAGAGCAAAAGGGACATAGACTCCCTGATCCACACAACCAGGATCTACAGCAGTGACATCGGGATGTCATTCGGGCTGGAGAAATGTAGTTGGATGGTGACTAAGAGAGGCAAGGTAGTCCGCACTGAAGGGGTCTCACTCCCAGAAGGAACAATAGCAGACATTGAGGACAGCTACAAGTACCTCGGTATACCACAAGTCAATGGCAACCTCGAACTGGCAACAAGGAAAGCGGCTATGGCCAAATACCTCCAGCGAGTGAGGCAAGTCCTAAGAAGCCAGCTCAATGGCAAGAATAAGACCCGGGCAATAAACAGCTATGCCCTGCCAGTGATCAGATACCCTGCAGGAATAATCAGGTGGCCAAAGGAAGAGATTCAGACCATGGATGTTAAGACCCGAAAGCTCCTAACCATGCATGGAGGGTTCCATCCCAAATCCAGAACCCTGAGACTGTACGCAAGCCGAAAGGAAGGAGGCCGGGGACTAGTGAGTGTGAGAGCCACTGTCCAGGATGAAACATCCAAGCTACATGAATACATCAAGGAGAGGGCTCCAACGGATGACGTACTCAGAGAATGCCTCAGACAATGGGGAACAGAGGATGAGGTGCTGGAAGAGGGACCATCATGGGAGGACAAGCCCCTACACGGGATGTACCACCGGACCATAACTGAAGTGGCTGATCTCAAGAAGTCCTACCAGTGGCTAGAGAGGGCTGGCCTGAAGGACAGCACAGAGGCACTCATCCTGGCTGCTCAGGAGCAGGCCCTGTGCACCAGAGCCATTGAGGCCCAGATATACCACACCAGATAAGACCCAAGGTGTAGGTTGTGCAAAGAGGCACCTGAGACGATCCAACACATAACTGCAGGGTGTAAGATGCTGGCAGGGAAAGCCTACATGGAACGCCATAACCAGGTGGCTGGCATAGTCTACCGTAACATCTGTGCGGAGTATGGACTGGAAACACCTCCGAAGGTGGTAGAGAATGACCGAGCAAAGATCCTGTGGGACTTCCAGATCCAGACTGACAAGATGGTAATGGCGAACCAACCAGATATCGTGATCATAGATAAAGGGCAGAGGAAAGCCGTTTTAGTGGATGTAGCGGTCCCAAGTGATGGAAACGTCAGAAAGAAGGAACACGAGAAACTCGAGAAATACCAAGGGCTCAGAGAGGAGCTGGAGAGAGCCTGGAAGGTAAAGGTGACAGTCGTGCCTGTGGTGATCGGAGCACTTGGGGCAGTGACCCCCAAACTAGATGAGTGGTTGCAACAGATCCCGGGAACAACATCGGACATCTCAGTCCAGAAAAGCGCAGTGCTGGGAACAGCAAGGATGCTGCGCAGAACCCTCAAGCTTCCTGGCCTCTGGTAGAGGACCCGAGCTGAATGGGGGATGAACACCACCCGAGGGGTGAGACGAGGATTTTTATACAGTATATATATATATATATATATATACCGAATATATATACCGTACAGTCAAACCTCGGTTTTCGTCCATAATCCGTTCCAGAAGGCTGTTCGAAAACCGAAATTGTTCGAAAACCGAAACCACGCTCTTTTTAAAACAAAAATGTTTACTGAACACGTCTGCTCACAATGGAAAGCAACACGAGGAAGCGTCACTTCCTCGTCTACACAAGGAAGCGTCACTTTCTCGTGTAAGGAAGGCGAGAGGTGTCATGGTGCATTCAAGTGCGCACAGTTTGTTCGAGAACCGAAATTTGTTCGTCATCCGAGGCATAAAAAACTCAAAACTTTTGGTCGAAAACCGAATTGGTCGAGAACCGAGACGTTCGAAAACCGAGGTTTGACTGTGTACATATATACATATTTTTGTTTTGTTTTGTTTACACAAACACACCTGAATTACACGACGCGTGGTGCAAATGACATTTCTGCTACCTGAGTGTTAACATGCTAAACTCAGACCTGTTGGTGTAGCTCCATTGGTTAGATTTGGTTGGTCCCGCCCACAATGCAGGTGGACTACTGCAGAAAGCTGAAAAATAAACATAAATTAGTCCCACACTTCCGCAAAGTTTCAGGGGAATTCGTTTTTGTGTAATGTTGTTACAAAACAGTAATCAAAATCATATAACAACCCTGTCCTTTGCAGAGGTAATCACGAAAACCATAAAAGCATGAAGATAAAGTGACAGAGAGCCAGATGTCTTCATTCTCCAGCTGGATTTGTGGGTTGTTTATGAGCCGGCTGTAGTTATTCGCTGGAGGCATCTTGCATTATTTTTGCGGCGTAAGGCCAGTGTTGCTCACTTAAATGATTTTCAGAAAGATAGAAACTTCTTGTAATGATATGCATTTTAAAATAATTTGCATTTAAAGCCATCCTCCCCAAACACAGACACACGCGCGCACACACACACGAATAAACACTCTTCTGACCATTCTCATTTTAAGTACACCAATCGAAGCTTATTTTTGTCTTGCTTTCATCCGTAAACATTTTTGGCACCACACGATTCTCCTGGTACCAGTTTTTGGTATCCGGCCAACATTTTTTGGGGGAGCGAGGGGGCAGTTCTTCTCTATATCAGTGAGGATGGATCTGTCTGTTGTGGTTCTCAGATTCTCTTTGCTGGCTCCGACTGTATGAAATTCAAAATAAAAGCATGGGGAAACAATGGAGTCCATCTGTCCTTCTCTCATGTGGCTCCTGCATCCTGCTGGGATGACGTGGCAAATGCCCAAAGTAGTAGTACCCCCCCCCCCCCCCAAAAAAAAAAGAATTGGGGGGAAAAAAAAGTCTCATGTACATGCTTGGAATTTACATAGGTTGTCATAAAGTATATTATATGCTTGGCACAAACGTATTATTGTTAACGGATGATGGGGGGAGGATTTCACCTGACTGAACTTGAAAAGACCGAGACTAATTTGCCATCCTTCACAGACATAAGAGAACCATTGTAAGAAATTACCAGTCAGAGTAAACATTGTCCAATGCCTAGAAATGAACAATTTGCTCCGCCATTGATAAATTCCACCCATTAGGATTTCCGAAGAGATTTATTAAGAGATTGTTGATCTCTTATTGACCCCACACATCAAAAAATAGGCATTTGATAGTTTTGATACTCTGTGGTGTGCTCCATCAATATTGACACAGCACAGCACACACATCAAAGTTCACTTCCACCACTGATCTAGAATCTCGTCTTCCGAGGCAGGCATCTCAAACATGAAGAAAAAACATCCCGTAACAACAACCGGGAATACAAGATGCAACATGGAAGAGGACAAGTGAGAGAAGGGTATGATGATGGTTTTGGGACTGTGTTAAACAAAATAAATAAAGATCATGGAAAAAAATCCTGGAGCCTGCATGTAAGTGGACTTTATAGTACATAGAGTTTTGTTCACTCGTTTGTTCACTCAACAGATTTTTTTATGTTTTTTGGGGGGGCGGCTGGGGGGGGGGGGGCCCACTTTGTTGTTCCTCAGTCAGGTCGCTGCTCGATTGGCTACATTCCATTTCATGTCGCAATTCAACGAGTCATGACTTAGCTTTCCTCGCACATGTGAGGATTTTTGGTGGTTATTCTAGAATGTTTCATATTTTAGACCAGTTTCAGGCCTCAGTATCAGAACAAATTCACACCAGACCACTTGATAATCTTAAAGGATCTTATTAAAACAAAAAATAATTCTGGCATTTGTCATTCATTTGCCGATGTGGGTGGCAATTAAATTTTTTCCGTCTTGTGTGTGTTTATATGTGTGTCTCTGTATCTCTCTTCCCCTTGACATCGATGTCTTTTCCAGTTGTTGATATGTTTCTTCTTCATGTTAGTTGGCTCACGCGAGGTTTGTGTTTTGGAGGTCTCGATTCTAGAACGGTGGCGGAACAGAATTTTTGTGTGTGGTGTGCTGTGTTGCACTCCGCACACCGTATGATCAAAACTGTTAATGCCTGATTATGTTATTTTATTATGCGTGGTCTGTAACAACTCTAACGAAAAAGCCAAAAGCCTTGTCTGCACCAGACCTGGCCTACATAAGACCCCAAAACTAATATTCATCACATACCAGTGGTGTTTCATCTCTTATACTGCAGCTCTGCTCCTCTCACTCATATTCTTCAGTCTTTCTTCTCATTTATTTGGATATCGACAGTATTATCTATTTCTCTTATCCTAGAAAGATGTCAGTAATAGCCTTGTGACACCCTAAATCTGCTGACTTCATAGCATGTCAAGTTTTAGTACCGCCCTGTGACATCACCCATCATCAAGATCAAAAGATTCTTTGAAACAAGACTGTTAAATGCAAGTCATTTTTGATGCGTCAAACAGTGACCGCTTTTTATGTAGCACAACACGTCCGTCCTCACCGACTAAAGCAGTTTGTGGCTGTTACGGGTCAAGCGCTCATCCAGTGTATGTGCCCCATGTGCATCTTTTCAGCTCAGGAAAGGATGATGGCGAGCGACCGTCAGCTATTTTCCTGCAGGCAGTGGACCGCCAGGGTGTCCCCCTGTGTCTCTCCTGCCAGAAGGCCTGCTTGACCGCCGGCGGGGCCTGGGACACCCGATTTTGCAGCTCCAAGTAAGTTAAGACAAGCAGTGGCCCCATGAACTTTAACCTGTGTTATAAACTGCTGATGCTCCTCCATTTTGACTTTCTGTACATGGAGCCAGGTGTCCCCATGAGTTTGTCCGCATACCGTTTCATTGCCTTGGAGCTGGCGTTTCTCGTAAAAATTCTTGTCAGTCCGCATGTCACGCGGTGCAGACAAGTCGATATTCTCCGCCCCCATAGGTGCCAGGAGGAGTTTCAGTTGCGCTCCAGTCAGACGTACATGCGCTCGCGGGTGCTGGAAGTGGAGCGGGGCATCTGCCAGCACTGCGGCCTTCACGCCCACGACGTATTTGTTAAAGTCCGCGATGCACCGCCGTCCCGGCGCAAGGAGATGCTCGAGCGCACTTGGCTTGCCCAGCTGTCACTCAAACAGGTTGGACCCAAGCACAAAACTATAAATAGCTGATGCGCCCCGCACACACGTGCGCTCGCACACACGCGCACACACACAGATTGATCTTGGCTAGCTTGGGCCGGCTCCCAGTAAATGGATTGCAGGCCCCATTGATTTTCCTTCCAGTGCCAGGCCCTGACCAGTAAGCCTGTTTGAATTGGTTGGCTGTTATCCTGCATTCCCCGCAACCTCCTCATTGCACGCTTCTTTTGACACACATACACACACATATATATTCATCCCCCGACCCTCTTCCCAGTGCCGCCGGCAACAGCCTCAGTGCCGATCGATGCGGCGAGCTTTAGAGGAAACAAACTCAGCCACACGATAAGACGGCGTGGTGGTGGAAAAGCCTTAAGATTAGTGCCTCATTCTTTGGTTCATACCGGGGGTTCTTGTGTGTGTGTGTGTGTGTGTGTGTGTGTGTGTGTGTGTGTGTGTGTGTGTGTGTGTTTCCCGCTGCACATCTCTATGTTTCGCCATGTGAGTGTTTCAGTCTATTTTAGTTTGTGTGAGATCAGGCAAGTGTGCATTTGTGATGGGAACTCTGCCCCTATGTTCCGGCGTGCTCTTTAAATCTTTTGGGATCAATTCCACTACACTGCCGCAATGTCGGCAAAGTAGCACTCAAATTGGGCAAATTGATTTTTGGTTCCCAACTCCTTGTCAGGTTTCTCTTCAATCATCTTTAGTTCTTAATTGATTTCTACTCTTTGTCTCTTCAAATGGGATCAATAGTGTTGGTCTTTTGTGTTTTCATGTTGGTTCAAAGTGAATCTGGTTCTGGAATCCTTCCAGCTTGGGAGCCAATTGTGCTAGAATTCTTCTCCAGTGAGGCAAATGTCATTACTTTCTGCTCTCTAGTGGTTCTTCTTAGAACTTCTTGCTGTTTTTGTATTCTTATTACTCCGGCCAAGCAGAAATGTAGAGTGTTACTTTGTTATCAGGTCTAAAATCATTTGGAGAGGGGGTAGAGAAAACCCACAAAACGTTTCTTTCACTATTTTTTCAGTCATTTTTCTTTTTTGGGCGCTCAGACATGCAAGGAGTGGAATAGCTCGACCTGATCTACCTGCTTCCAGTTTATGGGCCATCATTTTAATACGCTATTTAAAACAAGCCTGTAAAGATAAACTCCTGTAAATTCAAACTTTGCAGGTGTCGATACGGCCATGCGGTGTGATCACCAGTAACCCGATAATGAGCGCCTCTTGTTTGTTGTACAGCAGAAGACCTCTCAAAGTTTCTTTTTTTTTTTTCCCCCAAGCAATTGCAACTCTGCCTGGAATTTCAACCATACCAAAAAAGACGATGCATGTAGTGTACTTTGTACAAAAGTTTAATTCAAAGCAATTAAAGGCAATAGTTATGCTATGATATTCTCATGGCATTAATTACAACACTGCTCTGGTTGTTTTAGAAGACGGTTCGCCGCTCACCCGAGAATGATTAATGTTGGTGGTGGGGTGGGCCATAAATACTTCTAGTTGTCTTAGCCACACAAACTCAGGCTGGTCAGTCCAAAGCAAGCCTTCTTGCACGAACTGATGAAGCTCAGATGAGAGGCGAAACGTCTTTTAAGACAACCGGCGCTGCGCTTGTGATCAATTCAATGCTGTGAGAAAGAAATGGCTGAATGAAAGAGAATATCCACAAGCACCCATGTTATGACATTTATATAAAGAGCCAGAGAGAGAGAGAGGTGTGATTCCGCATACACAGCGCAGGTTGCATTCCAAAAATTACCAGCAATAGACAAAATATGCAAAGAGGTAGAGGTTGATTTTTTTTCAGTTGGGGGGGGGGGGGCAGGGAGGGGGTTATGCCTCTATTAAGCCATTACGACCCCCCCCCCCAACACACACACACACACCACAGAGTTCCTGCCATTCTAAGAGCTTGTTATACCGTATTGGCCTGAATATAAGACGGCCCTGATTATAAGACGACCCCCTCTTTTTCAAGACTCAAGTTTGAAAAAAAGAGTTTTTGAACACCAAATTAATTTTTATTCAGAAAATAATTACAGTACATCTGAAACAAATTATTATAACAACATATTTGAGAGAAAAAGCATGTTATTTTGCCTCATTCAAATCTTAATGTCTGAACATTTAAATATGTAAACTAAATGAATGGCTTCTGGTTTTTGACATTGAAATTACTGTACATCATAACTTCTCCTCAGCTGCCGGTAAACCTGGCCGATCTTCGACCCACTTTTCTCCAGATTGTCGCTACGTTTCTCCATTTTCTGTTGTGTCTTCTATTATTTTCTTCTCTTTTCTTTCTTACCGCTATTTTTTATTTTTCTTATTCGTGCTATGGCTATTTTTATTGTTATTCTTCGTGACAGGTTGTTTGCTTTGGCCTGGGGAGTCAAGTTCAGCATTCGCTTCAATGATATCTGGCGCCATCTAGCGTCGTGAATGGGTACAATGTCTAGACCCCGAATATAAGACGACCCCCACTGTTTCAGTCTTATTTCAATGCATATTCGGGCCAATACGGTACTTCTATCCATCCATTTTGTAATCTGTTTATCCTCACGAGGGTCTGGGAGCCTATCCCAGCTGTCTCCAGGCAGTATGCGGGGGACACCCGGAACTGGTTGCCGGCCAATCGAAGGACACACATAGACGACCAAATCAACAAACAATATGAGTGTTGCATTAACCTTCCATTCATGTTTTTGGAATGTGGGAGGAAATCGGAGTACCCGGAGAAAACCCATGCAGGGACAGGGAGAACATGCAAACTCCGCCTGAATCGAACCTTACACCTCTGCGCTGTGAGGTGTGTGCTAACCAGTCGACCACGGTGCCGCCCGCTTGTTAGACTAATACATTTAACATAATGCAAAATGAAGAATAAATACAGATCTTCTGATTAAAGACCGCATTCATAAATTAATGTGAGTGGAGCGCTCTCTGCACCCCGACGGTGGATGAGAACAAGATGACGAAACGTCGGCTCATAACTAGTTTTTGTTTTTGTCTTAAAACAGCTTACTTAAACTGGAATGCCGCGTCGCATTATCGCCAAAGGTTGAAACCTGGTGAATTAATGTGTATTGTGCAAGACAACAGTTAGCTCTCATGAGTATTGTTGCACATTCTTCTTCGTCTTTGTTGTCTTCTCCTTCCTCTTTCAAAGAAGCACTTCCTCTGGAATTGTGGAAGTAGTCATGGCAACTAACTTTCACATTGCACAACAACAAGGATTTAGGCGCATTAATCCAACAGGATTGTACCTTTGGCTGCAATGCAACGTGGGATTCTAGTTAAAGGAAGCCATTTTAACATAAAAAGAACAACTTTAACATCATTCTTAGCTGACATTTTTCAAATTGACGAGCTACAGGGCGCGCACAGAGAGTATTTCCAAGCTGCTTCACTCCGCCCGTTCAAAAACTCAAATGTGCCGTTTGATTCTTCAGAGTATACCAAAAACGGAGTGGCGGTCCACGCTCCAGGCGCTCCGACTGCGGTCGCGATGCATAAACTGAGGCTTGAAAATGGTGAAAAAGCAGTTCTCGCCGCTCTCAAACACAGGTGCTCTAAAGTGGGAGAGGGTCAACTTGTGCCTGAGCCACACTGTCAACGTGGCTGACAGATGAGCAATACAGTTTATCAGTACGGCAGTGACAGATTACCCAAGTCTGCACTTTGTTACAGCCATAGATGGAGTTATGTTACGTCAAACCATCAGGGTCTTTTAAGTTTGTACAGTGTCCGCTCCACTAATTGCTCCTTGGGTATTTTGAGGTTCCTCTTGTCATTAATGTCACATTGGCTCTGGCCCGGAACAGAAATTAAGAAACAGAACGGTGGAATCTTATGCAAGGAGTGCAAGCAAGAATGTTAATTGCCTTGATTGGGATTCAAAACCCCGCTAGCGCTAGCGGAGGAGGTCACAAAGCAGCAAATTGCATCTTGTGTGTTTTGACAGAAAAACAACAGTCTGGAGTTGCTGCTTTCATCAAGCTGAACTTCAAACTTTAAAACAAATTCAGGATCATCGAATGACATGTTAGGAGCCTTTTTCCAACTAATTTCATGCCATGTAGGTGTCATCATCAGAGAATTTGCTCAAGTTATTAGTCCCAAAAGCCATTGTTCCACGCATATGTCTCGGGCTGTGGAGAACTTAAGGATTCTTTTTTTTTTTTTAATTCCCTGCTCCATGCTATCATAAGTGCTCTCTATTTGTTTGTGACTCTGGTTATGATGAGGCACATCTGCAATGTGCCTCAAAGGTGCACATAACTGTTCAATTTGAGTGTTTGGCTGTGTGTGTGTGTGTGTGTGTGTGTAAAATAAGACTTTAGGCGAGTAGCGCTCAGCCAGAGCTAAACACATCACGGCTGTAGGGAAAAATGAACTTGAGCATAGATGGATGGTTTCGGAGGGGAGTGCAATCACAGCTTGTTTTTTGCAATTTGTGGCCGTATCGGAGAACATCTGAGGGTGCTGCTGTTTTTCTATTTTTTTTTTTTTCTTCATTCCATGTGTGTGTGTGTCTGTGTGTGTGTACGTTTGGGTGCCCTTGCAGCTGAACGAGATGATCCGCGCTCCAGTGGAAGGCGATTTCTGGCAAGTGGACCACATCCGTCCCGTCTACAGCGGAGGAGGGCAGTGCTCTCTGGACAACCTGCAGACACTCTGTACCGTCTGCCACAGAGCTGTATGTGCATCACTCAACACAAGGCCAAAATGCATTTGTCCACCTTTATTTTGTTGGTCAGCCGTGGCCAGAGCTCTTTTTTATTCTGCTGAAAAGAAAGTTGCATCCCTCATGTTGAGGATCATCTGAGGTGGCAGTAATGTGATACATGGTCAGCCTTCTCTTGCCAGTAATAACATCCCAGTAGGCGGCTATGTCGTGGTGATGTATAGCGTCGGCTGCAAAAGGCCGCGTGTGTGTATCTCGTAATCACACGCGATTCCTCAAAGGAGACATTAGAGAGCAGGGATGTCAAAATAAAAGTCTCTTCTGAAATGTGCATTAATGTCACACCAGCGACTGTTTTGGTGATGTCTGTAAAACGCCTCAGCCAAAATACCCCCAAGAATTCACAAATTACAGCAGACGTTTTGTCCTTTTTGGTGCCCCCTTGAAAGCAGCCCTCTCCCCTCTACGGTGGCGGGGCGGGCCAGCGTAACGTCGGCTTTCCATTACCAGGGATGCAGCTGAATCAGTGATTTTTAAATAACTCCTCAATAAAAATAGCATCACCACTGCTAAGTGTACATGTAAAAACTACAAATTGTGTAGTGCTTGAAAGTGATGGACAGAGTAAAGCACAGGTGTCAAAAGTCAAGGCCCGGGGGGCAGATCCGGCCCGCGAAAGCAAATCATATGGGTCAACTTCCATGACGCTGGCTTAAATCTGTACCAAAATCTCAAATTTTCATATGTAATCAATAACGGTGACTTTTTGCAATAATTTTGTGAACAGGTTTACACTCACTTGAACAACACAGTCAAAACGTACTTAATCCGTTCCAGAAGACTGTTCAAAAACCGAAACCATGTTTCCCATTGGAATCAATGTAAAAAATGTTAATCCGTTCCAAGTCAAGAAAATATAGGAGAGCAGGTAATATGTAAAATACTGTACAAACAAACTGTAATATGTTTTATTTTCACCAATTTTAACATTAACATAGTAAATAAAAATAAAAATTGAAGGAACATCTCTCTCTCTCTCTATCTGTCGTGGGGCGTGCGCCTCTCCCAGCTGTCAGCAGGCAGTAGGCGGGGCATTTCGGCATCCCAAACTCCTTCGCCAACACAGACACACGCACACCTGACTCATATTTCGCGATCAAATCTTTCTTAAATTCTATAGTTTTGCGCACTATTTTCCTCTTTTCTTCACCAGGTTTACCACTTCCACTTGCTTTCTTTGGTGCCATGATTAGGGGCTGATACACGATGCAAAATAACTGTCTGATATTACGTAGTTCTCACCAAACACGTCTGCTTTTTAAAAAAAAAAATCTTTATTGAACAATACAAACTCGTCTGCTCACAATGGACGCTACACGAGGAAGCTGTTTCTGTATGATTACTGCATAATAATGAGACACCAAACACCAGAGTGTTCATTATGTGCCGCTGTATTAAAAACTGCCGGCCGTAAACAAACGCACGCACTTCCCCCATCCTGCTGGGGCAAACCATTCTGAAAAGAGGTGGGTTTCACTCCCCCTAACAGAAGCGTCTCACCAAACACGTCTGCTTTTTTTAAATTGAAAAATACAAACTCGTCTGCTCACAATGGACGCTACACGAGGAAGCGTTTCACCAAACACGTCTGCTTTTTTTAAATTGAAAAATACAAACTCGTCTGCTCACAATGGACGCTACACGAGGAAGCGTTTCACCAAACACGTCTGCTTTTTAAAAAAAAAATCTTTATTGAACAATACAAAAACATCTGCTCACAATGGACGCTACACAGGAAGCGAAGCCGAGAGGAGTCAAGTGACGCATTCAAGTGCGCTCAGTTAGTTCGAGAACCGAAATTTGTTCGTTATCCGACTCATAAAAAACTCCCAATTTTTGTTGGAAAACCGAATTGTACGAGAACCGAGACGTTCGAAAACCGAGGTTTGACTGTACTGTAATTGAACAAATACTTGACTGATTTCAAAACTAGTGAGCCATCTTTTTTTGTGTGTGTGCGTGTACAAGTAATAATACGATGTGATGATTAAACATTCGGTTTCACTGTCATAACGGCCCTCCGAGGGACGACGTAACTCCAAAGTGGCCCGTGACAAAAATGAGTTTGACACCCCTGGAGTAAAGAATGTCCAAAGGGAAAGTACTGCTTGGACATGTCGGATCTCCATTCTGGCTTTGTTATTCAATTAGTCTCACTTAAGTCATATTGTGTTGAGCAATCAGAACAGAAAATAAAAAAAAATAATGCTCATGTAGATTGAAGGAAAATACCATTCATATTGTATGAATATCCCTCTTTTGAATGCTTTTTCTTTTCCAACAGAGGACGGCTCAGCAGGCCAAGGAGAGGAGCCGGATGAGGAAGAGCGCCGTAGCCAACAAGGTTGCGACAGACATCAGCACATTCTTCATCAAGAAATAATGCTGCTCGCTCACTCAGGTGCATCGTTGAGTCCCAAATGGCACTCACAAGATACATCATGATTTTTCTCTGTTATTGGAAACAAAAGGCCAAACTGCTTTGTTATCCGCACTTTTTTTTTTCTTCGCAAACAGGGACAGCAACCACATCCCCCTCTCGTCCCCGAACCATCACAAATGTAAGGTGGTCGGGGGGGGTGGAGGGTGGTTGATTTATTGCAGCCCCCTTTTTGCTCGAGGCCTAAATAGAGCAGGTTGCTTCAGAGACGCGCTGCTATTTTCAGATTTTGCTAACTTAGTGCAACGTTGCAGGTAAGCTGGGTGATAAATTAAAAACGTAGCATTCAACAAGCAGTGGCTTGTTTGTGTTGCTTTTTTGGAAGATAGATGATGTGGAATAAAAAGCCATTTTTGTTATGCACCCCCGTTTCTTTTACTCCGTTCTTGTCGCGCTTCCTCCACAGTTTGGAGCGTCAATACGCCAGGACATATCGGACCAGCTAGCAAATGGTGTCATCGCCTCGAGTCTGCAACATTATTGTCCATACACCCCGCTCTTCTTCTGCTGCGCTTGATGTTCTGAGCAGAGCTGCAGTCAGTCAAAAGGGCTATGTTTAGAGGCAGCGAGAAATGAGTTACTATGGAAACAAGGCTCCAGGTTCAGCAGTGTCGAGAGCATTGAATGTGTTCTTGTGCAAGTTATACAATGAGCCAGACAGACATCAGCGGCTCCAATCAATATCAGCGGGATCCTGTCCAAGTGAGGCACAGTTCCACCCCCCCCCCCCCTCTTTTCCTTTCCCGCTGCCATGACGGGCGGCCGCGTCCAATTCAAGATTCAGCAAAAAATTGCCGTCACCGCAAAGTTTTGAATTTTGGCTGTCAGCTCCAACTTCTTTGTGTGAAACTTTGCAGGAACCTCTGCATGCGCGCACGCGTGTGTGTGTGTGTGTGTGTGTGTGTGTCCACGTGTGTGTCCCCCTTAGGCTGCTCCAGGTCTCTACTTAATAAGGCTGCTGTTCCTCCACTGTCTAAAACGACAAGCTTGGTGAGTAATGAACAACTTTGCAGGCAGCCTTCCAACAACAACAGGTCTCAGTGTCAAGCCCCTGTCAGCAGCCGATGACTCTGATCGCATCTTTTATTGCACCCAAATTGTGTGTGTGTGTGTGTGTGTGAGAGAGAGAGAGAGAGAAAGCACAAATGAGGGATCGAGGGGGATGCACTTCATTGACATGGCGTACAAGGAAGCCGAGAGATATGTGACGGTCATATGGTGCCATAATGAGCCAGTGTCCCAATGAAGACGTATCTTCTCCCCCGCAGGGCATGCTGGGTTAAGAGCAACGCTGCAACCTACGTGTGTTTGACAAGCTGTCAGTGCAGCCAGGTGGGACACGATGACAGTAGTCTAGATGGACTCGCATCAAAAGGAGCGACCGCCCCCTGTCTCAAACGCAAGCCTCCCCCGCCGTCTCTCGCTTTTTATACAATCCCAGCGACGCAACGACATTCTTCCATCGAGGACAATCAGCATAATTGTAGTGTAGATTTACATAGCAACCCAGCGCACTTGGCCACATTTAGCTGGAAACAATCATGTCGTTAATGCTATGGTGACACCGCTTGAAAAGAGTAGAATCTATTTAACCCCAACCAAGAAGGAAGCTGTTTTAGTTCCAGGTGCCCCCACCCCCCACGTGTGCACTCTACTTGAAGTTGAAGCTGCTGTGCTCCGTGCATGCCACCTATTTTTTGCCCCTCTTATTTTGGGAGAGACATTTATTTGCTCGAGTGGACCAAGCGCCTGGTTACTCTTGGCGGTCTCCTTTCTCATTGGTGGTAGACATCATCTAAAAAAATAGTGTGTTAATTCACAACTCAACGAGTTGGTTCTCCGCTTCTCAAGTCTACTTTGAGCTTTGCGCTGTTGATATAGTTGATTTGCTTTGGTTTTCCTCTGATTGGTTATTGTTATGTACTATTGTCATGGCTTGAGTTTGCACGGCTTTTTCGAGCGGTTCACAATTCTTCATCGATACAACACATAAATAATAAATAAATAAACTCAAAAGAGACATTGTGCATCTATTGAAAGACTTTACAAAATGAGCTGTGATGTCAGGGATTTATCACGCAGGAAGGTAATGACCCAAAACAAACTTTCTAAACCCCCAAAGGACTTTATCAAGGGACAGAAATTGGGAAATGTCACACTGGCCTCCTGACTATAGCTAGCAGTCATCTGCCAAGATTTCTTTGACACTTTTTTTTATCATATCTTGGAAAATATGGTCAGTAATTTCAATATTGAATCGCCACCCTTCCTGTTTTCCCAGCGCGTCTGGAATATTGCTGCTTCGCTTATTAGAGAAGATTACATTACAGTAAATGAAAATAGCTTGTAACAAACAAAGAAAGACCAAACCACGTGGTCAACAAACACTTAAACACATAAAAATTATCCAACAGCTTGACGTGGACCCATGAGGTCCTTCAATAGTCCCAATAACTGATGCTAGACAGGTGCGCAGCAGGAAAACCGGGAACGCCTCTGCCCCCTGCTGGATATCAACAGAGCAAGATCATGACAGACGGTGCAGAAACCGCGCAATCAAATTAATAATAATTTAGTTGCTGATTTGGTAAAGGGCAAAAATGTTGACCATTGTTTTCAAAAGTAGAAGCAGATGGAAATGTTTTATTTTAAGTAAACACAAAAATAGCACTGGTCAACTGTAAATTTTAATCAGAGATGGAGTTATGTGTCCCTCCAGGTGTTTTTCTCGCTGATTTAAAACATGACATCAGGGTTTTGACATATTTTCATTTTTGTTTTTGTTTTTAAGTTTGACCTATAAAAGCTTGCACAGTACAGATTTTCACATGCACTGATTATTGTTGTTGTTTTGCAAACCTGATGTACCAGAGAAAAAACAAGGCTGGAACCGAGTATAGCCAAAGAGCACTGGTGTGTGTGTTAAGCCAATTAACGCCACTACCATCATGTGTGCAACCTGACTGACAATTCATTCTAACGGGTGATTTTAACTATCCATAATGCAACTAGATAGACTCAACTATTGTCTCAAACTCTGCTCTGCACAAATAGTTCTCAGTGTACGTTGGGAGAAATGGATTCATGGGAAAGCCAGTCCATTTAGGAATGGCAATCCATATTATGGCGATTCTATGATGGAACAGAGGGATTTGGTTGTCTTGTTGTTTGAGCTCCGCCGTTCTATTCTGGCAGGCAAGCGTAAACCATACAAATAATTCATCATTCCATTAGAATTTGCATTCACACTCCCCTAGCCCGTCGGTTATTCCATTCCGACCTCGTCTGCCTCTAATCCACTTTGGTCTTCTCGGCAAAGAAAAGCGCTCCTCCAAACCCAATCTTGTGTGACAGGTGTGATGGAGAGCGGCCAATAAAAGCCCTTGCTGCCACCACATCAGAGCGCTGTTTGATTCCTGGCTGCCGCGCTCGCCATTGTCACCCCTGTGCGTCCGCGGCCCCCGCTCGCGCAAGGAAACGGATGTGAAGGTCGAGGGGTGATAGGTTCTCTTTCTGGAGAACGTCATTACAGCGAAGGAACGGCTCTCCGGTCTGCCTTGTTGTGTTCTTGGCTTTTAAAGGCAGCATAGCTGATGACAGGCTTTGTGTTTATTGTCACATTGGCGTGGTGGGGCGCTGAGGGGATGATGGATGGTTCCCTGCCGCAGCCTGGCGCGAGCCGAATGCTGGCACGGCGCTGCGGGATGCGGCAAAATGCTTTTACGGCTCAAGTAATTGGTGGCAGACCATTGCTCATAAGCGGCCTAATTAATCCTGTTAAAATACACTCTGCTTTGCTGCCTCTTTGGTCTTAAGGGCCACCGTGACGGAAAGAGATTGCTACTAAAATGGGCTTGCTCGTCCCGGTAACTGTTGCGTGGCCTGTGATGCTATTTTACAAGGAAAGTGTTCAGCCGGTAAAAGGAAATCAATGGAGTTGGATGTTAAACACGCTCTGCTATTCTTTGACTGTCACGCGGCGTGGTGGGGGAGATCCAGCTGTAAAAGGATGCCTTCTCATTGCTCAGCTGGAGGTGGCTTTTGTCAAGTCTAAATTCTATTTGTTCAAGATGGCTCCCCGCTTGTCTTCCAAGATGCACGGCGTGGCGTGGATTCACAGCAAATTCGCAATCAATTCACCCAGCAAGACATGAGGCCAAATAACAGATAAGGTTCTGAGCATAATTCATACAGGCTCCAATCTGGCATGGATTGATGGACTGGATGGCTTCACGCTGCCCGCGTGGGGCTTAGCGTCATGCGCTGCGTTAACGTTCAAGCTCCGAGTTGGAAAAGCAGTGAGGACACCGTTTCGTCGGTCCGCTCGCCGGTGATGCGCTTTTATCAGAATCTGAATCATCTTTATTGGGCAAGTATGTAGAACACAAAAGGAATTTGTCTCCGGTATAACACGCTGCATTAGTATCATCATAAACAAGGACATGACAAATAAGTATGGAAAAATAAGTATTGAAGGACATTTCGTAATGTAAGTGAACCGTAGTGGGGTGGTACCACCCAGTGACAGCTGTGAGACATGTGCAAAGTATCAAGCAGAGCTAAAGTGATCAGTGGTAGAAAACAATACTATAACAGTTGTACAGTTGGTGCAGAAAATCATTGAACCATTTTAAAGTGACCAGTAGCAGTATTTGTTGTACAAGAGGTGTGCAATTGTGCAGATGTCCTCGAGTGCTTTAAAGTGTCTGGTGCGGTGGAGTATACGTCAGTGACAGTGGTTCAAGGAAGTGCAGAGCTGGAGCTACAATGATTATAGCGGTAATGCTGTTCCACAGGGTTGTGCAAAATTGCAAAGAGCCACTAGACAAATGATTTGGGTTACTGTTTAGGGAGTTAATGGCTAGAGGGAAGAAGCTGTTTAAGTGGCTGCTGGATTTGGTACGCATGGATCAGGAACGCCTGCCTGAGGGGAGTAGCTGGGAAAAGGTGGTGGGCAGGATGCGGGGGGTCCAGTAGGATTTTCCGTGCCCTTGTCTTGATTCTTGCAGTGTGCAAGTCCTCCAACGTGGGTAGGGCGGTGCCAACGATTTTTTCCGTCGTCCTAACTGTCCGTTGAAGTCGGATTTTGTCCTTTTTGTGGCGGCCCCAAACCAAGCCGTGATGGAAGAACACAGGATTGATTCGATGACTGCCGTGTAGAACTGTCGTAGCACCTCCTGTGGCAGGCCATGCTTCCTCAGCAGCCTCAGGAAGTACGTCCTCTGCTGGGCCCTTTTCAGGATGGAGTTGGTGTTGACCTCCCACTTCATGTCCTGGGAGACTGTGATTCCCAGGAACTTGAAGGTCTCGACAGTTGACACAGGGCAGTTGGATAGTGTGAGGGGCAGCTGTGGTGAAGGATGGTTCCTGAAAATCCGGTACTGTCGGCTGCTATTCCTCAGTTCAACCATGCTATACTGCTTGTCGCTCTTTGGCGAAGCGCTTTCCGCAGGCTGGCAAGGACAAAAATAAACGTGCGCTTATCCTGTTGCTGTGCCCTCGCTCTGGATGCTGCACTGTTCTACTCGGCAGTCTCCACTTTTCTGAAGTGCTCTGCCTTCGTACCGTCCTCAGTTTCCTTCCGATATAGCCGACAGCATCACGCAGAGGAGTGCGGGAGAGTTCATCGCTGTTGTTGTCTCATTCCAGCTGGGACACCGCAGCTTGGTTTTGCCATTTGGAAAAGGTGCTTATTTGAAGTGCAAAACTCTGCAAGGCATGGAGAGATAAGCGGAGGAACAAGTGCAGAATTTCTCCAAAAGAGTCACATATGCATTTTGACAACATTGTTATCTCGAGGTTTTTAACCTTAGCGATGCAGGTGTGGAAAATGACAGCCGATTTTCATTTGCGATGCGGACACTGGCTGCAGACAGTGGCCCAAAAACCAAAGGTGTGCATGTCGCCTGTACATGGCAGGCACTAGGTCATTGCGGGGTCATTTTGTGTCAGCTGAGATGCAATCCAAGCTGCCTGTGGACCTGAAAGGAACAAATGGCTGGATTCACAAAGACCTTATCTCTGCCCCCCGTGTCTGAAAGCCAGAGCGATGGTGTGACTTCCCGGCAGCCGGTTTGACCAACTAATGAATACAAGCCTTTGCATTGAACCAAAGCAATTAATGTAAAAACCATATTGTGAGTCATCACAAGAGGAAAGCCACACTGAGCTGCGGCTTTATCGTCTCGCCCTTTCATGTCTTCTCTGGTACGATGATTGAGGTGAAAAATGAAAAGCTGAACAAAACGCCCTGTGAGCTCCTTTTCACCAGAAATCTTTTCATCTCTCTTCTCCGTACTGAGGCCATTGATCAGACGTCTCTCAGACTGCTTTCAGACAGGAATTGCGCCGCGGTGACACCGCGCAGCATGCTTCTCTCTTTCACTGGCCTAAATCACAAGGTCGGCTTTTCACACTTATTTTAAAACGCGCATTGCTAATCCTTTGTTAAATTGCGACGCACCGTGCATTTTCCGGAACCGTTATTTGTCGAGCGAGTTTGCCGTTGACGCCAAAACTTCCACGCGCTTCATCTTCTCGAATATTATCGTGTTTCTTTGAGCCAGCAAAAAGGTCAAGTCAGCGTTGCGATGCGAGCGACGCTAGCTGGGCATCATTACGGGAGGCGCTCTGCCTAATCACCTTTGGTCACCTCGGGAGAGGCCATTCCCATCACGATGCTTCCGGCCCTAATGAGGACAGTCTATCTGTCTGAGGATTAGTCCATCTAATGAGAGGAGGCCATTTGCAACAGTCTCGCAGCAGCCCCGTCCGTCCTCACACTGCTAAACCAGTTTCTCATATTGCCAAGAATACAAGGAGCGAGAAACATTGTCACACATCAGTCCTTGCGGCAGTACAGTAATCCCTCGTTTATCGCGGGGGTTCCAAAAAGAACCAGTGATAAGTGAAATCCGTGAAGTAGGATTTATTTAAAAAAGCAACAAAAAAAATGTGAGAGGCAAGAAATGTCAAAATAAGTCATTTGACTTATATGTATGTGCTGTTTCACATACAGCTCATTTGACAATAAAGTTGTACTGTACTTGGTACTTGATAGTCAGCTTTATTTTTTACAGTTATAGTCAAACCTCGGTTTTCGTCCATTATCCGTTCCAGAAGGCTGTTCGAAAACTGAAATTGTTGGAAAACCGAAACCACGCTCTTTCAAATAAAAATGTTTACTGAACACGTCTGCTCACAATGGAAAGCAACATGAGGAAGCGTCACTTCCTCGTGTAAGGAAGGGGAGAGGAGTCAAATGGTGCATTCAAGTGTGCTCAGTTAGTTCGAGAACCAAATTTGTTCGTCATCTGAGGCATAAAAAACTCAACATTTTTGGTCGAAAACCGAATTGGTCGAGAACGAGACGTTCGAAAACCGAGGTTTGACTGTATTATACAACACTGAACTCTGTATACAATGCAGAGGCGATTGCTCGAAGACTGCAAGGGAAGCTCAGCTTCGCCTAAAATGTCTAAAAGTAAGTGATCAAATATATGTGTGTACGTCCAATTGTGTGGACATGTCATTACACTAAATATGCGCTACAAAGCGCTCAACTTTTGTTCCGAATCAGCTTCTTATTACTGGTTACGACGCGACTCTCTTCTCATTCATTCCCGCAGCTTCACTGTGCTTTAAACTGTGCGGACGCTGGGCGTCTCAAGAGTTCAGTATTGGTTGTCCCAATGCATTGAAACGAGACGAGTCATTGGATAAATGCTGGTTTTGTCCCGCCCATCGGACGCTCAGTGTATCGGCCGGCCCGGACTCTCGGCTTTCCTGCATGATGATTGGATGCTCTGTCTGAGGCTGAATCTCTGTTTGATTGACAGCGAAATGAGCCAATCACCGATCTTATGGTGAAGGCATCCTTTTTCATTTTTTTGAAAAGGAACGGAGAGTAGAATTCACATATGAATAAACGGACAAATTTTTTGGGCCGAAATTGACAGACCAGCATCCGCCACTGATACAATGAAACCAAAGATTTGCAAAGGTAAATTTAGCAAGCTGTACAGAGACAAGGTTTGGAGACTGTTCACGTTGGTCAGTCCCTTAGCCAATCAGGATGCAGAACACAATTCACTGTTTAAAAAAAAAGCACTAAAAAAACTGCACCAAAAAAATCCGTGAAACAGCGAAGCCGCAGAAGGTGAACCGCGTTATAGCGAGGGATTACTGTACACTATTTTTCTCCCTTTCAAGCAACATGCTACGTGCTACTCAATTACAAGGAGCAGGCCGATTCAGGCTTGTTCAATAATAATAATAATAATAATACATTTTATTTATAAGCGCCTTTCAAGACACCCAAGGACACTTTACAATCAGGAACAAAAACAATAAAACAAGACGGGTTGAGCAGCGGCAGCCAAACGCGCCAGCGTTCACTCAACCCCGGATGTCGGAAGAAACCACAAGGGAGGGAGAGGGGGAGAAAAAAAACCACGCTCGAACTATCCTCACTTTGAGGATAGTTTGAGTTAGGCAAAACAACTCCTGCACAAGTATAAATAGGAAAAGATGGCTCTTAATGCGCCTCTCATCAGATTCAAGTCGGCTGTATGCTTCCAGCTTTGTGGGAGCTGTTTGAGGAAGGGCCTTTTCTATTGCGGTCAAAGGGATGGTTCATAATGGGGCAGCTTGCATGAGTTTGTTGTCAGATCTCAGTCGTCAAACAGCTCTAGGGTGAGCAAAGACAGAGCCTTCTTGTCCGCCAAATCTTTACACAAAGGGAAAAAAACCATCATGATCCCTGAAATAATTGAATTGGCAAAATAATTCATACAAGGACTAACTGACATTGCTTGTTTCTATATTCCAAATGAAGAAGAAGAAGGAATAAAAATAATAAAACTGGCCTTTACAAAAAAATAATCATAAAATGATGGTACTACAAGCAAATCGGCCAGTGTTAAAAGTTCAGGGACGGCGTTAAAAACAACTGCATGAACACCACTCAGCAATAAAATAGCCTGTGTCATCTATGGATGTAACAATCGGATGTCACCCGGATTCGATGCTGACTGGTGTCTATTTGAAATTGAAACCACAACCTTACTTAATGATTGAAGTTGACTGGTTAGGGTTGGGAAAATGTTCTTCGGCATCATTTCCCTCCTTGCAAAATGAAATCAAACTTCCCACAGGTAGGCAAAACGTTCACATGATGGTATATTTGATGAAAAATGAATTTTTCTCACAATTTGGTTTTCACTTGAATATCCCCTTTCATATCGTTTAAAACAGATAAGTTAATGGTTGCATTTCGTGTGACGTCACATAGTCACATGGGCTACGCAGCCAATCAGGTTCATTGAAGTGATGTTTAACGCGTGGTTGAAGCAGGTGTGGGCGGCTCGAGTGAGCAGCTGCATGTGACTTTTTGGAACTGTGACTAGCACAGCTAACGACATTCAGTCTAATGAGGGTCATTTGTCAGCTCCTTGACAAAGAATGTGCCGATTATCCACAATGTAACGTGCAAATAACATGATCTAAAAAGCCAAATGTACTTGAAGAAATTTGATTCCATTGAGGTGTTCATGCGAAAAGTTAAGATGTAGTGTTATTTGTTTTGTGTCCATATTCTTTTGTCTGTTTTGTTGCCAGGTGATTTTGAAGGTGGCCCAAAGACTCGGCAAGACCACTCAACATCTGAACAGCCATCGGGTGATTAAATCTTCCCCACGATGAAACAGTCAGCGAACCTGCCAGTTCTCAAAGTTTCAAAATAAAGGCAACGTTCACACGCAGAAAGATGCTACACTATCCAGAGACCAGGTGTCAGGGTCATCTCACACATGTCATCTCTCGTGATGGTCACTACCTCTTGGGTGAAAAACGATACGTGAATGCTAGAATGCAATGTTTGTCTGTCTACATACTCAAAATGGGGATTCATTTTCAGCACTTTGAGGAAAATGGTGAACATTTGCATGACAACGAAGGCGTTTCTTTGAACTGAAAATGTTAATACGATGCGTTTTGATGATCGCCTGAATACATTTAGAATTGGGCAAGATACGTTCCCTGTTACTGGTGTTTCTGACCTGATTTTATGATTGACTTGATGGTCCAGTTTTCATATAAAAATGACGAAAGAACACACATTGAGCCCGACTGCTGTTTTACACGAGCTGTCTGAAATGGATGTAATGAAACAAAATTGTTTTGAATTGAAATTTTGCAATGCATTTTACTGAAGGTCCTGAGGCATGGATCATTTTTCCCCACACTGCAACGTGTTGGCATAAACACTCAGTAGTGTCATTATTAGTGCACTGTCAACACTACCGTATTGGCCCGAATATAAGACGGTGTTTTTTTTTACATTGAAATAAGACTGAAAAGGTGGGGGTCGTCTTATATTCGGGGTCTAGACATTATACCAATCATGACGCTAGATGGCGCCAGATGTCATTGAAGCCAATGCTGAACTTGACTCCCCAGGCCAAAGCGAACCCCTGTCACGAAGAATAACAATAAAAATAGCGGTAGCACAAAGAAGAAAAATAAAAAATAGCGGTAAGAAAGAAAAGAGAAGAAAATAATAGAAGAGATAACAGAAAATGGAGAAATGTAGCGACAATCTGGAGAAAAGTGGGTCGAAGATCGGCAGCTGATGAGAAGTTATGATGTAATTTCAATGTCAAAAACTAGAAGCCATTCATTTACGAATGTGATTTAGTTTACATATTTAAATGTTCAGATATTAAATTTCGAATGAGGCAAAATAACATGCTTTTTTCTCAAATATATTGTTGTAATCATTTGTTTCAGATGTACTGTAATTATTTTCTGTATAAAAATTAATTTGGTGTTCAAAAAGTCTTTTTCAAACTTGAGTCTTGAAAAAGAGGGGGTCGTCTTATAATCAGGGCCGTCTTATATTCGGGCCAATACGGTATTAACCTCGGCAGAAGTCTGCACTCGTCTTTCTGGTCACTTCTGCTCATGACAGAATTGTTGAAGCAACAAATCAAAGAGTGGCTTATTGTTGACCCCTTAACGTCGGTTGTTCTGAAAGTTTGTCTCCATACCAAGCAAATGTGAGTCTGAAGGTGGGTGTGGTGGACAAGTTCTTGTTCCTCACCTGATTCCAGGGAGCCAACTGTTGTGTGAAATCTTAATGTCGGCCAAGAATCTCCAGGCTTTTTTTCTCATCAGCAGCAGTTACTTATTATCCAGATCTGGGACTTCTGCCACAAAATAATGACCATCTTAGAGTGAGAAAAGAACACCCAAGTTTGCGTTCAAAAGTTTGATGGTGTAAAATTGTCAAAGAAGTTGGTAAAACAAAATGTGTGCAAGTGAGGGCATTTCTGAAACCATTCAGAAGTTTCCTGGCATTTATCCACCCACCCATTTTCAACACCGCTTATCCGGGAAGAGGGTCGCTGGAGCTTATCCCGGCTGACTTTGGGCAAAAGGGGGACTACACCCTGAACTGGTCGCCAAACGACCACTCACACCCACATGCACACGGTGTGCATGTGCACTGAGTGGGAGCGGATCCGACGCTACCCACACAAAAGTCCGGCGAGTGGACCACTTCACTATTGATTTATTGATTGATTTATTCGAAGCTGCTGGTTTTAAGGGATCGTTCAGGCCTATATGAAGAATGCTCTTGACATGACGTGATCGAAAGAGCTGCCTTGCAATATATGACATCCCTACAGCCACATGAAATGCAACACATCTTTCATCAATCTTTCATCATATGCTAATCAGATTCACGGTGACGCTGAAATGTCCGCTGCAAGCTTTTGATAAGGACTTCCGCGAATTGCTTTTGAGTGGGTAGAATCTGGCCACTCAACTGTGGACTTCTTCACTCCCACTCCTCTTCTTCTTTTTTTTTTTTTTTTCTATATTCAGTTTTGCCAGGTTCTCAATTACTGTGCGCGTGGGCCGGTGCGAAAAAAAAAACAAAAAACAGGAGGGAGGCTGAGTTGGATATAGCAACATTTCTCCGTCAGCCCACACAGAATTATTCTTTGTGATGATATAAATCTTATTAAATGATGTGATAACGGGCCGGTGGGGCGGCGGGATGAAAGCGACGAGGTGCCCGATGCGTACCTGGAGGAGTTTGGGGGGGCGGCGCGATTGAACACGCCGTAGATGCACTACCGTGTAAAAATAGATTCACCCCGGAGCTTATATAAGTTGGGAACATTGGCTAAGCCAACGCTTTTGGAACAACTTGTGGACACGTCATGATGCCAGCTTGAAGCAGAGGTGTCTCATGCACCGGACCTGCCGTCAAACCGTGGGACAACGAAATGGCTCTTGAAATCAGCCATAAGCGCCAACCTCAGACCTGTGACGCAGACGTGCTGCCCAATTTTAGAAACCCTGATGTGATATTTCATCAACATGAATAAATATTGTCCGAAAATAGACCTATCCCAGCTGTCTTCGGGCATAGGCGGGGACACCCTCATAGGGCATTGAATAAATATTGGAAAATGACGGTATGTCATATTCAATTAAAAAAAAAAGATGCTACATTTTGTGACATTTGTCGATGGTTTGAGGTGCTCTTTTCGATTACCAGCATGCAGTGATGGGCCATGAATGTGCTCCGTGGGCCTTCAAAGAGGACTGACTTTAGTCTACTTCTGTCTCTGATTGACACTTGCTAGCATACAGCCAATTAGCATTGATACCGGCGTTTTGCATACTGTGATGACAAAAAAAAAGAGCTGAAAGCAGTGCAGCCGAGAGGACTCCTCCAAATGAAGACATTCAACTGTTGGAAATGAATGAATTCGACATTAGACTTTTGGGTTGTAAATGTAATGTAAGTCAATGCTCCCTTCCTGGCCCTGGAAGATCACCACCTTTACATCTGCAGACTCAATGTAAGATTGAACACCTATTGAGAATATGACCATCATGATCCATCAACGCACATCATGTGTAGAAGGACAAAAGTATCATTGCGGAGCATAACGTAATCATGTTGTTTTTTTTAATTCTTATAACATTACAGGATGAGCGTGTGTGGGTTAATTGTTTCAATAACCGCTTGATAATGTAATCGGTTTTGTTTGTGACCCGTGGGGCAAAAGTTCCCCACGCGCACTCTACCTGTAAAATGAGCTCTCTTGTGTCTTCACAAAGCTCATGAACTGGAATAGTGACACCTTAACACACCTCTGACATTCAGACGCTTAAGCCACTTTTCATTTGCATTCATGAGGTAATCGTGAAACACCTGTGCTCTTTGCCACTGAGGGGGGGAAAAAAAACATTGATGACATTTTGTCGAGTTGAAAAAAAAAAGCCAGCACTTTCCTTTCAACCGTAAGCGGGGGAAAAGGCGTGGATGTCCCAAAATGCTGCAGCTGAACATTTCTTTATATTATGCACAAGCATGATTGTGGCTCCACAGTGGATTATCTCCGATTCAGATGATATTTTAACAAAGGCTTTTGGCAATTTTGTATGCTTAACGTTGAGCTGAAGTGAAACGATATGAATGATAGTGGCACCTCCACAAACAGACGGAAGAAAGACATCTGAAGACGGAGCCGCCATCGGAACGCCACTGTGGAGGCATCTGGTGCTGGAAATGACAGGAAGGGAAGGAGAAGAGCAATGATCCCGCTGGTAGGTAGGTATACACGCGCGCGCACGCACACAGTGATAATCAAATTGGTGCGCTTCCTCCCCCTCTGGTCATCTGGAGCACACTTGACAACTCTTTTGGTTGTCTCTCATTTTGTACAATCCGTTCGGATGTTCAAAATGGGGTCTGAGTGCGGCCCTCTTGGCCGTGCTTGGCTGCTATAAGTGCTTGTGAAGAACAAGACCTGTCACAAGTGGTTATTTGCATGTTCACCCGAAAATACCAACGAAGCCTTGGCACCGCTCGGAGCGCGGAACAACACATTTCCATGCTCTGTCGACACAAATCCAGCTTTGGAAAGACTTGACTCCCACCTTTGCGATTCCACGTTCTCCATAAGCAACTCATCCTCCTCCTCACACTCCCACTCGGCCTCGTAATCCATACCGTTTTGTTTCGCCGCCACGCTGATCACGTCTCCCCCACTGAACGCCGACGAGCCAAAGAATTACTTCCGCCGTGTTGAGTACATAATGACCTAGAACTCCCCAATATGCTTCAGAGGCGCAAATCAAGTCATAAATCGGGTTGTTGTTTTTTTTTTTTACTTAAATGCAGCGCCTTACTTTTCAACCTAAATCTTTTTATTGCAGCTTCATTGGAATAGGATGCTCCAGTTCAAGTAAATAGCACTACCAAAGGACTCTTTCAGTGATGAATTACTCCAGGCAACGCTGAGCATCTTGAGAGAGCTGAGTGAAAACAAATGAAGGACATAAATTCAAGCTTTCTCAGTCATGGCAGTAAATGAAACCCTTCTGTTATCTCCGAATGATTGTTTAATGTGCGCGCGGCCATATTACCGTATTGGCCCGAATATAAGACGGTGTTTTTTTGCATTGAAATAAGACAGTGGGGGTCGTCTTATATTCGAGGTCTAGACATTATACCCATTCACGACGCTAGGTGGCGCCAGATATCATTGAAGCGAATGCTGAACTTAACTCCCCAGGCCAAAGCGAACCCCTGTCACGAAGAATAAAAATAAAAATAGCGGTAGCACGAAGAAGAAAAATAAAAAAAATTGCGGTAAGAAAGAAAAGAGAAGAAAATAATAGCAGATAACAGAAAATGGAGAAACGTAGCGACAATCTGAAGAAAAGTGGGTCAAAGATCGGCCAGGTTAACCGGCAGCTGAGGAGAAGTTATGATGTCATTTACATTTCAAAAACCAGAAGCCATTCATTTATGAATGTGATTGCCCTTTAGATTTGAATGAGGCAAAATATCTTGCTTTTTCTCTCAAATATATTGTTATGATCATTTGTTTCAGATGTACTGTAATTATTTTCTGTATAAAAATGTATTTGGTGTTCAAAAAGTCTTTTTTCAAACTTGAGTCTTGAAAAAGAGGGGGTCGTCTTATAATCAGGGCCGTCTTATATTCGGGCCAATACGGTATTCTGCGAACGCACAATCTTGTCGGATCTTGAAAGCGACGCACGGTCAGTACTCAATCGTTCCTGGAAGGGAAACCAGGTTGTGTCAGGTTCCCTGTCCTCTGTGCAAGGGAGTCAGGCAAACTCTATGCTGGTCCTGAGACTGCCTAAATAGGGAGAGCAGAGCTGGGTAGTCAGAGCTGGGTAGTCACTTGTGATTTTAATTTTAGCTTCTCACCATCATTAAAATCAAATCAAATAAAAAATCAACCCAAGAAAAAACATTCATGCGCCAAACGGCGCGGTGTGTGTTTCTTACATTGTGAAAGCACCGTGTTGCTTGTGCCACCCTGGGTGTGCGTGAAGGTGTGTAATGACACCCCAGTTGGACTGTAAAACTAAACGCACAGCAAAGAGAATGGAGCACACGTGTTGTATATTTAAAGACAGGTTATACTTTGTTTTAGGAACATTGCCAGTGCTGAAATGTAAAATTCCACTGACAGATGAATACGAATTCAGCACTGCATTCCGGGAGCGATATCCTTTCAACGCATATTCACACACACACGTGTGTGTGGGGAAGGGGGTGGTGGTTACGAATATATACCATTCAGTTTTGCTGATTATTACCCAACAAAATATTGCGTGTCTGCGTGGCTTGAGTGCAACATTATACAGGGTCTGTGATCGAAACACTCGATTCCTCATCATTTCTGCTTCCAGAAAGGACCTCTCAAGATGTCCAATGTTGCCCAATGCATAAAAATTTTATTGTGGTTTCGTCACGTGTTGTGCTGGAGTGCTTCGTTGTGATTATTGCGAAGTGAGCTACCCGATTGCACTTTGCCTTGGTTTAGAGCCTATTTCTGTCTTTTTTTTCCATCCCAAATGCTTCCAAATAATGCAGGGGGATTTATGTACAGTCTTTTTTCTTTTTTGTTGTTGTTTTTTTGCCACAAAAGCCGTTAAATGTGTTCTGCACTCTCTTTACATTCCTGTGCGGGGGCATGCTTGACTTGTTGCTCCCTCCTGTACATATCCATCCCTCCATCCATTTTCTAATCCGCTTATCCTCACAAGGGTCGCGGAATTGCTGGAACCTGCCCCAGCTCTCGAAAGGCAGGAGGCGGGGGACACCCTGAACCGGTTGCCAGCCAATCAGAGGGCACACACACACATTGACAGACAACCTTTCGCACTCACAATCACACGTAGAGACAATTTAGAGCGTTCAGTCGACCTACCGTGCATGTTTTTGGAATGTGGAAGGAAACCGGAGTACCCAAAGAAAATCCACGCAGGCACGGGGAGAACATGCAAACTCCACACTGGAAGTCCGGAGCTGGGATCGAACCCATGATCTCTGCACTGTGAGGTTGATGCGCCAACCACTGGACTGCCATTTTATATACGTGTGTGTGTGTGTGTGTGTGTGTGTGTATGTATATATATATATGTATATATATATATATATATATATATATGTGTGTGTGTGTGTATGTATATATATATATATATATATATGTGTGTGTGTGTGTGTATGTATATATATATATATATATATATAGATATATAGATATATGTGTGTGTGTGTGTATGTATATATATATACATACATACATATATATATATATATATATATATATGTGTGTGTGTGTGTATGTATATATATATATAGATATATAGATATATGTGTGTGTGTGTGTATGTATATATATATATACATACATACACACACACACACACACGATTTTGGGCAAAAGGTCAAATAACCCCTGAACTGGTCGCCAGTTAGTCACTTATAGAGACAAACAACCATCCACAATCACATGTACCCCATCACTGAGTAGCAACCGATCCCACGCTGCCCGCACACAAGTCGGGCGAGCGTACCGCGACACCATCGGCAATGTCAAAACTATTAATACGCCGGAATCTTGCTTGTGGATAGTCTCGTTCATTTCATTCCCAAGGCATTGAATCAATAGCAACTGGGCTGCTCTATTTGTCTTCAAAGATGTTTCACCTTTCCTCCGCGTAGGCTTCATCAGTTCATGCAGCGGGGTTTTGTTAGAATTGCACCAGCCTAAATTGGTGTGAAAACCCCCAACCATTTATGCTCCAGAAAAATACATTCCATCCCCTTTTTGCTGAAATAACGGTTCAATCCACCTCACCCCTTCCCGCCACTGCTGCGGAGCTCCGAGCACCAGCCATGCGTTATCGCTGTTCCGATGTGGAGTGAATGTGTCAGTGTACCATTTTTTTTTGGGGGGGGGGGGGGTTCTCAATACCAACACAATATTATCACTACTAGGCTGCTTTGTGTTTGCTTCAATTACTGTGATCAAGTTTCTAGGTCGGAATTAACTGAAGTTTTCTTTTTTTGTCAAGCTAGGAAACGTTACAGATGGTAAAGACAGTAGACCTACCACTGCCCTTTTTGATCGGAGTGACAGAATCAAGCTGATGCAATTTAAATGTGTTCATATGAAAGCCAATATCAGCAGCTTTACTGACGTGCGTGAAAGTGTGCGCGCACGTGTGTTTGGATGTGTGTACATGAGTGCGTGTAAAAAGAGACAGACAAGTAGCTTGATGGATATGTGATTTTTTTTTTTGCACGTCCAGCTCACAGTGCAGAGGTCTAAGGTTGGATTCCGGACTCCGGCCTTCCTGTGTGAAGATTGCATGTTCTCCCCATGCCTGCGTGGGTTTTCTTTGGGTACTCCAATTTCCTTCCACATTCCAATTCCAAAAACATGCGCGGTAGGTTTGTTGAACGCTCTAAATTGTCCCGAGGCGTGATGGTCAGGGCAAATGTTTGTTTGTGTGCCCTGCTATTAGTGGCAACCAGTTCAGGGTCTACCCCACTTCCTGCGTGAAGACAGCTGGGATAGGCTCCAGCAAGTCCGCGACCCTTGTGAGGATAAACGGATCAGAAAATTGATGGAAGGATTCATTTCACGATATGAGAAGGGGAATGAAAAAAAAAGACTTCCTTTCTAGAAAATTGGTTGTCCTCGCTGTAGGCACCAAATATACGGTACTTCAGAAACATGTAGTATTCTGTCAATATGTATGGAACTGCTGTATCAGAAACCTGATATTGATATTTTCAAATGCTATTCCTTTTCTCCTTTGCTCATCATTAGAGAACCTTTGTCGGATTTGGTTCGATCGCAGACTTCACTGCAGAATTCCTGCGCACATTTATAATGTTGTTTATTGGAGTGGTAAGTGCTTCGCCCGCCTCCCCCGCTCTCCCTCAACACAGACACCCAAACGGTTGATGAACAGCAGCCAATTAATTGATTCACAAGCATGTCTCTCAAGACACATGCCCGTGGGAATTATTTGATCAGTGTGGAGTAAGTCTCGAATCACTATTCACAGCACATGTGATCACTTTGTCTTTGGACTGTCCTCTCATTTGCACCCAAATTCTTGACATGGTTGATTGGCACCGCATAATCACTGCCATGACACGCTACCTGGCTCACTGCTCCTCTCCCGCACTGCACCCTTGTGTCCTATTTACTACACATCGCATGTCTTTCACATACGCCGCAGATCAAATCGAACTCCAGTGCTGAACTGTATTCTCTGTTTTTGCTCGTTGGCTCTTTTCTCTGGGTTTTGCCCGTACAAACCTCAACATGGCTAATTGCACTTCCAATAAATATCAATTCCAATGCAAACGACAACGGAGGGAGTACAGTATCCGACCCGAAGTTCTGGCACGATGAGACGTGCAGATAACGCATGATTTAGCTGCAGAACGGGACAGGTAGCAAGTGTCGGGCAAACTTTTTTTTTCTCCGCTGAAGTAATTTTCATCAGGTAGAGAATACACTTGAACAGCAGCAACAGCATAATTAAAAGCAGAGCGGGTCAGACGTAGAGGCCACTCTAGCGTCGTGTGTTTGTGGAAGAAACTGTCGCGTATCATGTTTATGCATGGGTCCGCCTGTGTGTGTAGTTGATTTAAACAGGCACCAGCATCAAATCCCTGTTGCTGCCTCCAGCTTTCATGTGACAGAACCCTGCTCAAATAGGTCATTGGCGCACCATAATTAGCTCAAATGTTCAAGATGGTCAATTATTGATGACTGGGGACAAGCTATTTTATCGACTGGGTCCAATCACTGTGTGGTTATTTATGGATTAGTCCATTTATTTATGTCGGCTTCCTTTTAAGTAACAGCTGCTGCTCTGGGCTTCCCACAACAATTACAGCCACAAGATTTTTTTTCAATCACATTGACAAAGAAGCTTAACTACATTTTTTTAGGTTTAGGTATTTTAGCTTCACCTTCCACTATTAGTTGGCATGCTAGCTTCAACAACTTGACGTTCTTCGCTGGCGGACCATCGTGCACACTCCGCACACAAATGACAGAATATCGCCAGTATCACTTTTTGACATTCATACATAACAGTTTACTTTAGGAATACAGGCGAATGGCAAACGCTCAAGTAAAAACACGGGCCGCCAAAGTAGAACATTTGAATTCGACTTCACACGCAAACGTGTCGAACGTTCAAGCGCAACAAATGTGGTAGGGCATCTTATGCTATATACTTACTTAATTGACAGTGCTTAAATTTTGCATTGTGTAAATAGATGCGAATTAAAACATGTTTTCGATGCTTTTTAGTTGTTCTTACTTTTTGACTAAAGTTGCTGCTCTGTGGTCATGAAACAACTCTTCTTAGAATGTGTTAATTAGATGGATCACATCCAAATGTTTCTAGTCGCAAGCGAGGATCGCAACGTGTGTAGAAAGGCACCTTGACTTCATGGCATCAAACACAACCAGCGTGCCTTTCAAGGTTATTCAACACTGCTTCTAGTTACCCCCCCAAATAAATAAATAAATAAATAAATAAATAAAATAAAATTCCTCTAAAAGTGAGAAGATTAGTTTTACAGGACAAGCCGCTCGGTCACTGCAAATCAGAGCCAAAGACAATATTGCCATCTAGTGGATACAGCGCGACATGGCAAGAATTGGCAGTCGTACAGCGGGGAACACACAATACTGTTCTGGACGTGGTCCTCGGTTTACTACCGTTAAAACGGACGACATTTCGAGGTCACGAACGGCGCTTTGTCACGAGATACTGTACAAGGCTCTCTCAGTGACTACGAAAGAAATGAAAAAACAGCAACCTTTATGACATTGATGATCACATTTATGGTAATTTAACAACTCTGCCGTGCATCCAACTGAATAAAGGTAAGTACTTGCAAATCATTGTGTTCTTTTGATTTACATTTTACTCAACGTGCCTATATCTAAAATATAGAAACTCCAGTTTTTATATTTAAAAAAAATGTGTGCGGGGGGTCGGTGGTTACATCTCTTCATGACTACTTCTCCTAAAACCAGCAACATCCTGAGGTAAATAGATCAAAATACGACTTAGTCCAGGGGTTGGCAATATAATTTCGGAGGCGTGTGTGGGTGTGTGTTGGGAGGGGAGGGGGCGGGGGGGACACACGGCCTGATCATATACTGTATATGACAAAGACGCAAGTTTAAATATGGGCAAACGACATGCATAGAGGCAAAATGTGTTCTTAATATATTTGATTTTTGATCTGATTTTTCAATGCATGTATAAAAGATCTACTTCCCTGTATCAAACCAAGGGTTGAAAACAGCTCGACAACAAAATCTTTGTGCATTTTTTTTCAATACAGTGTATTTTGGATGAATCCCGATTTTTCATGGATTCTTTCCGCCAGTTTTTCATTGGAAAAATAGGTATTTGTTTGTGGTGAGGAAATAATCAAATGACCATTTCCTCTTCGCTTTTTTTTTTTTGTGGGAGTCATTTCCATCCAGAAATTGCCCATTTTAAATAACTCCTGCTTGATGTTTATTTGATTCTCACCAACCAGTCAATGTTGTGGGGCTCAAAGATTGATAACAAGTGTGCAGGCATCTGGTGGGAAAAAGGTTGTTTTAACTTCCATGTGCTAGCAAGCAAGGACTTAAATTCAATGGGGAGTAAATCCAATGTTATAAATCCAGGATTAAACCATTTGCATGATTTGGCGTTTGCTTTCACATTCACTTGACGGGCCAAATTGCAGGTCTGAAGATATGCACAGTGAGGCATGCAGTTAGGATGTGACACTAGCCATGTTTAGCGTAAGCACGTGACCAATCACCCAGTTTCAAATATAAAATACACGGTGAATGAAATAAGTCGCTTTAACACCTTTATTTGGGTTCCAATACACAAATTGAAGAGAAGTGTCTGCTTTAGATTTCAAGAAACATGAAAGGCATTATTGAACAACTGTAAATGTGAAAGCGCAGTCCTATTTACACCATCTTGGAACAGACATTGGTATTTTCGGACAATTAAATGCATCACAACCCGTGGCGCGAGTCACATTACAACCAAAAGGCCTCTTGCTATTTCAGCCCAAGGACCAGAAATGCACTTTTCAGACGTTACATCAGCTTCAATTGTGGATCTCAACTGGGTCTGCCCGTGGAGCTCATGTGCTGCTTTTTGGGAGATTTTAAGGGACAAAATAACTTGAAATAAACAAAAATTAAGCAGATTGTGCCTCAGGAAGGTACCAAGGTTGTATATATTGGATGAGGCGGTGAGTCTCCACACAAGCAGGCAGTAAAACCCAAATAGTTGTTCTTATAGTAAAAAAAGTTCATGACCTGAGATTTTTAGTGGAACATTTGGGGGGCGGGGAAATAACAACAAAATAACTGTGTAAACTGCTGTGATGGCTGCAAGCACTAGCTATGCGGCTTCCCTTTGTTTTACAAACTTCAAACATGCACATTAAAACCATAAAAAGCTCATTTAAAATTGAACATGTCATTGTCGCGCACAGTGTGATGCAGAATGCTGTTACATCTGACAGCTCCACAAGAATCATCAGCAGTGTGGGCGATGAGAAATCCATATAACTTAAGACAAATAAAATCCTTTTTTTTTCTCTCTCAAAGTCTATTCAATGTGGTAATACGGTAGTGTGGACAACACTGGAGGTTATAAGTTCATTCCTTGGGCACTTAGTAAAGAGTCCAGCATGTCAAAAGTGTCTTTGTAGTCAGTGTGTTGGCCGTTAGCCGCCAGCAGGCCGTTGGTACCATCGTGGCCGTGATGCTCCATCATCCTCTGGCTGCTGTCCGAGTAGTGGGCGGAGCTGAGGGCCGCCTTCGAGCTCCTGCTGCTCTTGGACGAGTGGTGGTGGTGATTGTGGCCGCCGTCGGGGTGAGCCCTCTTTCGGGAGGAGCCCGAGCCGCAGTCGCCGCCGTGGCTACCGGGAGGTCGCTGGGACACGGAGCCGGCGTCCACCCGGCAATTGGCGCTGAGGGAATACGGGTGGGTGTGGCCGTGTTTGGAGTGGCGGTGGCTAGCGTGCTCCTTGTGCTTGTCTTTGCCCTGATCGGAGCCACCGTGGCACTCCGACGAAACTTTGATCCTCATCTTGAGCTCCTCGCTGGTGGCCGAGCCGTTCTCGGCAAAAGAAGCGGGCGCCCGAGTCTTTTTGGAGCTGGACTTCTCACGCCTCCCGTCGCCCGGCAGTGTCTGGCAGCGTTTCTTGTGATGGTGCGAGGCAGCGGCGGTGGGCGGTGTGTACATGTCTGTGCCGGCCTCCTCTTTGATGCCGTTCTGCAGAGCCAGCTCTGCCGCATGTTTCTCTCGGTACTTTTCTAGAGTTAAGACTTTCTGCGGCCGCGCAAACGGTGCCGCATTTACAGCAAGCTGCTGGGGTTTACTAGCAGAGCCCCCGGCAGGTTTGTGTACGTGTTTCAACACAGTAAAATCCGAGTGGGGGGGCTGCAAGAAAGGGTCACTGAGAGACTGGTAGGAGGCATAGGAGCCGAGGGACATCTCCGCAGAGTCTGACGCTGAGGTGGAAGGGAAGAAGGAGCCGGCGACGCCAGGAAGGCTGTCTAACGACGCCCCCTGGAAGGCAGCGTCCACAGCAGGACCTTCCGTCTTTGGCTTCTTAGCAGCTTGAATGGCCTTGGAAGCAAACGACGTTTCAACACGACGCGCCGAAAACGGAGCAGTAGCTGTCCGGCAAATGCGCGGCGCCCACATACCCTCCAGTTACGTATCCTCTTCAGCCTGCTGGGCGTCCTCTCCAGGATCTGAAGAAACTCGTGGGTGAGCTCTGCGAACACAAAGAGTGGCATCAGGGGCCGTCTCCCGGACATGCCGTTCCGAGGCCGGAGCGGCGCCCTCACCGTCCAGCAGCTGCAGCGTCACGGTGCGGTCGACGTACTCCCACCAGTGCTTGCCGTCGGTCGACACGGGGATCTCCCAGTTGGACCACTTGCAGGCCAGGTGGATACAGACGCAGGCAACCACGGTGGGCCGATACTGCAGGCAGAATGTGGTGAGGTGCAAACTGTCGGGAAAGATGACAACAGCGGGACAACGCTTTTAAAAGACCGCACATTCATTCAAAGCACCACAGGTTTCCATCGAGCAGAACACTTCAGTTTGGCATACACAGTTAAAGACTTGTGTCTAGGTCAGACAGGGTGCGGGACGCCAATCAACGACGAGCACTACATTAGGCAACCATAACAAGACAAACAAATTTTATAGCTTGACAAGAGTGGAGGTGCAGGTTGGAAAAATGTACAACTCTTAAAAATGGCTTCATTTGGATTACTCAAGAAATCTACATCATATATGCAAGCCCTCACCCTCACAGATTAAGTTACGTTGCGAAATGTAAGCACCTTTGTGCTCTTAAATTCGGATTTAAAACATGTTAAAACATGTTCCATGTTTCTCAACCAGTTGATTCGTCAAATGCTTCCCCAAAAGCACATCCATTTGTTGGACCAGTACTCGGTCATGTGGAATGGGAGCCTGAGAAACAAAAGAAACGAAGCCTCCTATACCCGCGATCCCAAACTCCACTGCAAACGTCTTGTCAGCAACTTATCGGATTGGGAAGAGGACCCAGGCGCTCCCTCACACCTCATATGGTGAAATGATTGGGAAGTCAAAAGGGCCTCGCTACGAATAAATCTGGAGAAATAGCCTCGCTCTCCGTACCCAAATTCAGTGTACTGTGGAGCCCGGCATTCTGGCGCTTTGGCACCTGCAGATTTGCACAATTTTTCAACATTGGTTTTTAAAAATATAGATCTGACTTTTTGGAAAATTTCCTTCTCACCACCGTGCATAAATTACTCCCAAGTGAGAGGATTGTCCTCAATCGGCCACCTGAGGTCCACACCATTGCGACGCAAAGTAGGATGCAAAGAAAAGGATTTTGGACCTGACAGGAGGAGGCAAAGGGCCACCTGTTGGCACTCCAAAGGAGGAACGATTAGCCGCTCGAATAGGAAACTCGGCCACCTCTGGCACATGTGAAGGAAACAAGGGATGAAAACGATGACATTAAGACGGTCACTTAGAGATCATATTCGTTCCTTGTTGGAATTCTTCATAGCTTGACATAAATGCGAGAGGTGTTTTATTTCATTCACTTCGATTTTGCACCGTCCATTCGGTCAACTCATGAGCAAATTTCAGGTTTCAATGAGCCGTACAGTTTTGTCGAAATGAATGCAAATACGCTGTGCATTGTGGAAGAGGGGTTCAACACTGTCTGGGTGACTGGACTCATGGACTACTGCAGGAGGAGGACATGAGAGCCTTGAGTCTTTTGCTGTGTGTCCTAAGATGAAGACTACAGAAAGCCACTAACTCGTCGTATTGAGACCGGGGAGGGCGACCCCCAGACAACATTCATTCTGTGCGCGCGCCAAAAGGGCACAAATGGTCTTCGACATTCCCGCCCCCCCTTGAAGCCACATTCAGTTTGCAGTACAGTTTGGTGGGTACATGCTAGCTCATTTGGGGTTACAAAAGCATTGCTCAAAACTCTACTCAGGCTACCATCTGAGTGTTTTGGACCTATGCACTGTGTACCAAACAACCGTGAGAGGTAAAGGACACCACTACATTCCACGCTATGCATTCAAGCCATCTGTGCCAAAGCCCTTGTACAATGCACTGCATACAAGCAGCCTGGGGGGTTCTGGATTCCCAGGGTCCAGGTGCACACAGGGTGATGGACACAGGTTGGCGTCCTGCACGGACATGGAGCTATAGTGTGCCATTAAAGTGCAATAATGGGAACAGGATATTAACCTGTTGGTAGCCATGAAATAGGAAGTCTGTGCCAAATCCTTGCTTGCTGTAAAAGGAAGGAGAAAGTTGGTTTTAGAAGCCAGTTAATGGGTTGCTACAACACAGTCATGGTTTTTGGGGGTGTCACGGTTTCACTTTCGCGGCCTCGTGCCGGGTCACGTTTGGTTCGGTTCAAACAAACAGCGGTGCATTTGCTCTGCTCGCGCCCGTTCATTTAATTAACGGTCGGTTCACTTTAGCTCAAAAGTGAAAAGCTCCACATACAAAGGACAGAGGCAGAAAAATTACATTTACATTTAACAGAAAAAATGTGAGGCCCGTACCCACAATTGAAAAAGCTTTTCGGAAACCTTTTGCACCATTTTAGCCGGCAAAATAAAACAAATGGATTCACCCCAGCATTTTTGTTTGGAATACTTTAGTCGGGACTTAATGTGTACACTTAGGTTGGACCGCCAGGCGAACCATGCCAAATGTGCCCATCCAAGTTTTTTGTTTTAACTGTAACTTTGGTCCAGACCATAAGGTCTGACCGTGCCTGCCAATGCAGCTGTGAGAGTAACATCGTTACTACCAAAAAGTGTGCAAAAGGAGCTTTGAATCTAGAGAACCAGTGACACCCCTGATAACTTTTAAGTCACAATTCATGCAATTGTAGAAGACAAACTTGGTTCCCAAATTGCACCTGCACTAAGAAAAATACAAGCTTTGTAAGACTCCATCATTAGCCAAATAAATACAATTTTTTTTAAAAAAACTGCACAAAAGCACACAAAGAAGGCTTTACCTCGTACAAGCTGGGAGCACCTCACAACATCAGTGTGTGGATGATCTATAGTTATTTCAAAACCTGGAAAAAAGACAGTGAAGGCAGAGCCATGAAAACATAGAAGTTTGATATGTTGCAGAGAAAACGTCATGAATGTAGCATCAGTTACTGTGTATTCTGTCTGAACTTGCGCTGGTCGCCAAATCGTATTGATATCTAGATAAGAACATTCAATATTTGAACATCAAAAATTACTGCGATGACACGATGGACTTTCCATGCCAGCTCAGGTCAACCCGCCACATATCTCCTTTGTAAGTTTGCTGTTGATCAACAGCTAAAGCCAGCCAATGATATTCATCAGACAGGGAGGGAGCGACCCGAGCAGGTTGTATGATGGGGCGACGCCGCAAATTGCGGCCAATTAAAATGCACAGAACATTTGCCCACACTCGGAACACATTTCCTGGATTTAAGTGAACGAGACACAGTACCATGCCACCAAGCTAGATGAATAGAGTATACAGGGTACAGCTAATGTTTTACAACAATACTTTAACCATATTTATAATATCATATGTATTGATGGCTAAATTAGCAGTTTGATGTAAAAATATAGTGCGCACTCACCGTTCCATTCTAGTGAATATGCGATACAGGCTTCACAACGCAGACATGCTTACAACAAATGCTGCTTGTGTTTTGTTTGTTTTTTAATTTGTTAACACTTAATGCTCTTGTGAGCAGTAAGTTCTAATGAAACATCCTTTAGGATTTGCCGCCCCGTCAACAACCTTAAAATAGAAACAATATTAATTTTCACTGAACCCATAGAAATATCGTTATCGCACTGTTAGAGATATCTGGCCGCAACACCGGGATGTGAAATTTTGTCCATGCCACCCAGACTTATCGTGTGAAAAACGGCGACTGTGCTTTGCGCTCACCCAGGGTTTGCAGGACGATGGTTTCCAGTATTCCGAGCTCTTGCGACTGCTGATGGAATGCCTGGAAAACACCAAGCCATCAGACTACAATCTCTTCAAGGTTGTATTGTCATCAACCGCTGGACTAGCTAACGCATCACAATTTGCCCTCGATGCAATGGTCTTTGTGTTGTGGGAATATTGATTCAAGGACGGTAACTACGGTGATCCCCATTTAACATAAGGGACACATTACAGACACAACCACAACCGATGAACATCCTGTTTTGAAATACATGTATCCCCCTCACATGGTTGAAGGCATTTCAACGTACTGAAACACTAAGTATTCCTTAGTGCCAATCATCACTCTCGCCGTCAAAGTGTGGGAGACGATCAGATATTGCTTTGAGGTCACCAAAAACTCTTGCTTGCAGTTTTCCAAACATGAGGTCATGTGTGCTTGTTTCCAGCTGTTTGGCACTCCTGCTTTAAGTTTATCGTGAAGCGGCCAAGTATGAGACTTAATCATTGTACTGTATATATGTTCTAACACCAAAAAGATCACATTAAATCATGCAAAATATAGTATTTTCAAAATGATGTGTCAATCTTCTTGGGATCTTGTCGATCCCTTTGCATCGTTGCGCCATGCCATTGATGCGATAAGCCCGTGGCATTCTCTGGGAGTTATAGGAGCCTAGATTTCCTAGTTGCTTGCTGTCAGCTTTTCTATCTTTTGGGGTCTGGTGGCCTCCTTTCCCCCTTGATAATACACCACAGATTCTCAATGGGGTTTGGGTCAAGCGAGTTGGCCGGCCAGTCAATCACTGTGATGGCACGGGCCCGGTCCTGCTAGAAGATGAAATCTGCATCTCCATACAGACCCTCAGCAGAAGGAATCAGGAAGTTCTCGAAAACATTCTGGGAGACTGTTGCCTGGGATTTGAGATTTGAGAAAGCACTGTTTGCTAACACCTCCACTTGACATTGCATCCCAAACCATGATTGATTGTGGGTATTTTACACTGGCCCTGAAGCGTAGTTCTGTTCCTCACCCGCCTTTCTTCAACCCCCTGCACCTTGATTCCCCAATGAAAGGCACGCCTTACTTTTACCAGAAAAGAGTAGCTTGGACCCTTGGTCAACAGTCCGGTCCTTCAACTCCGTGGCCCAGTTAAGATGCTTCCTATGTTGGCTCAAGCTCAGAAGTGGCTCGGCCCAAGGAACACGGTAGTTGTAGCCCCTCTTCCGGATGCGTCTGAATGTGATGGTTTTTGAAGGTGCGACTCCCGCCCCAATCCACTCATTCTGGATGCCTGCCAGATTATTGAATCTTCTTGACAAACCACTGAAGTTCACGGCCATCTCTCTTGCTAATACATCTTCTACTGCCACATTTTGCCCGTCCGTTGATATGCTTGGAGGCAGCATTCAGTGAACAGACAGCCCCTCCTTAGCTATGAACTTCCTTGGCTTACCGAGTGCATCAATGATTGTCTTCTGAGCACTTGTCAAGCCTGCAGTCCTCCCCATATAGAACTGAATTGAGACAATTAAACCAAATTGGAGCAATTTAACGACAGCTGTAATATCTGTCCAGGTGCTTTGAGTTTTGTCGATTATTGTTTGACTCCCAGTTTCCAACATTCATGCCCTGAAAAATGTGGGCTGGTTTCTTCACAGAATTCAAATTTTTTGAAATCCTGTTTTTATGGGTTGTACAAACTGGAAACAAAAATAAAAGACTTTAAATTGTTTAAAATGTGGGCACTGAATCTATAACCTATGAAAGTTAAACGTTTTGAATGGAATTATGAAAAATATTACATCATTACTAATTTCTGTGATATTCTAATGTTTTGGAAAAGGGTCGCAAGGAAAGAAAAGATTCAAACGTGTCACCTTTTTAGCGACGACGATTAAAAAAATTCTATGTCGTGTCACTTTTCTATTATCATGTCCATCGTCATTTGCCATTAGCGGCAAACTGCGTAACAGGAATGTCAGAGGAAGGTGACATTTAATGGACAAAAGCTTTCACTTATCAATCTGATGCCAGGCAGATGCCATCAGGTGACAGACTGAACAACAACACAGAGAAACGATGTACAGTCAACCCACTATTACAAATGTACAGTGCACATTAAAATTAACAAGGTGGATGAATGTGAATAACGAATTCTACAACTACTTTGGGAAATAAACAAACAACATACGCATAATTATTGATAGCTATTTACAAAAAACAAACAAAAAAAAAACAAAAAACAAACAAAAGGCGGTGTGGGGGTCACTCAGGGCATGCTGGGTACTCACTAAAACTCCTCAAGCATTGCACTTTGCATTTGAATTGAATTGAATACAACTTTATTGTCAAATGTGCTGTACGTATGTATAACATACAGCACAGATGAAATTTCTTCCCCCTCAACATAAAACAAGAGGAGCCGCTGCGGGTGTCCGCGCCGCCATCAAAAGAAAAGTTGACCCAAAAAATGACAAAATAATACAAGACAACACATGAAACACAGACAACACAAACACAGACAACATTGTGCAATCTTAACCACTTTCCTGCATACACTTTGTTGTTTGAAGCCGTAATAGATGAAAGAGGAGCGAATCAAAGTGTCCTTTTCACCAGTGGATCAAAGACGTCATGCGGCAATGTGCACACGTCTGCTACAAGCTAAGCTTGAAAGCAACAAGAAGCTGTAGCATCCATTGTAGCAATCCATTTTGAGCCTCATCAAAATTTTTAAGTTATTCCAGTAACCGAGAGCGGAGACCATCCCAAAACGCTTCATTGGATTGAGAGTGGAGACCATCCCAAAACGCTTGGGCTTGCTTATGTCATCCGCAGCCGGGTACTCAGTCGGTCGAGGTTAAACGTTTCAGTAGCTAGCGATGGTGAGATTAGCAACAAGCGCCGACGGCTGCCTGCTCAACATCGTGCGTGTTTGCTTCTCAGTCAGTTACCACGCAAAGCCCCCCCATCATGTCGCCTCTATGGCAGTGAATAAGTTATACTTGTTTTGAGTATTGTTCTCACAAAGTGATTATGAGGAGTAATTACCTGAGTGAAAGCCAGAGAGGCCACGTTACTTGCAAAGCTAACCTTGTGTTATCGTGAAACGCTGCAATTATGTGCCTGTGGAACTGAGTACGCTTCACAGAGGTTTGGCTGAAACCGCGTTAAAGCGGAGCATATACAACTTTAAAAACAGCAACACAGCAGTCAATTTAACAAGTGTCTGGATAGAAAATCAATACCACAGACTGCTGCAGACACAGCTAAAGAGGAATGGTACGGCCTGGAGGAGTGGCCTAGAATAAAAGTATATTAATATTGAGGATATGTGAAAATAGATGCAGAAACTATATTGAATACACATATTACAAAAATATCCATCCACACATCCATGTACTGATCCGTTTATCCTCACGAGGGTCGCGGGCATATCCCGGCCATCTTGGGGCAGTCGACAGGGTACACCCTGAACTGGTTGCCAGCCAATCGCAGCGCACAAACAGATATACAATCATTTGCGCTCACAATCACACCTCGGGACAATTTAGAGCATTCAATCAACCTGCCATGCAAGTCTTTGGAATGTGGGAGGAAACCGGAGTACCCGGAGAAAACTCACGCTGGCATGGGAGCAACATACAAACTCCACACAGAAAGGCCCGGAGCTCGGAATCTAACGCTGCATCTCTATACTGTGAGGCGGAAATGCTAACCAGTCGACCACCGCATGTTAAATACTTTCTTCTAATTGTGCCGTATGTTGATTAGTTACATTTAGCCCAATTATGCGAGGCTCAGACCGGACATGCAATGTCTTGCTTTCTTTTTGTTTGCCACTAGCATGTCGTCGTGGATAGGTGATATGGTTTGCGTTTATAGATTGGATCGAACTGGTTCTAAAACAAATAATCTGACACTGATTCACTCATTTGGGCCCGTTACGGACATCTCTATGATCAACATGTTATTTTGATGCTTGCAAAATACAGGGTTTATTTTTACTTTTGACTTATGAAATCGGATTAATGTGATTTAACAGACTAACTTTCTTTACTACAGTTGACAACAGAATCGGTAAAGGCTAATTCATCCATAGATCGATACTTTTGACGCCGGCATACTGAAATCGCATATACTTTGATTCAGGCTGCAATTGCGTGCATCCCACAAGCTTGTTGTAATTAACAGAGCAATCACAAATATTGTGAATTATGTTTTGAGTAACGATTGTGTCGTGCAATTGAACACTATGCATAATTCTTTTCATAATATACCAAATAACCATCATGCGGTAATGTCCTTGACAATTGTAAAAAATAGGTAAATTCAAACTAATTATTATGAAAGTGAAGTGTTGTAGGCTGGCAGCTCTGCAATCACTCCACTTTCTTGGAGGACGACAGAAATTGCATCGCATTTACTGTTGAGAAATTGAGATTGTGACCATTAAGACACATTTAAATGAAAAAAGACATCTAAATGATTCGCCATTTATGGGAATTTTTGACCAGTTTGATGATCGATCAGTTGCTGACCTAGAGATGAATCAGTGCAACTCGACATTCAACCTTTCTCCTCCAACCATGAAGGGATTTCTTCAAAATGTTTGTGCGGACTAAATTATCTGAAGAGTTGAATTCCTTTTCAAGAAACCAAAAACAACCAACCACCCCAAAACGCACCACACAAAGCAGATGCCATACTCACATTGCTTTTAGTGTCGAGGGCAGGCTCTTGGGGATTTATGCAGGCATGAGCTATTTTAATGACATGCTCCAGTTTCCGAGGCTGCTCTTCAACTTTAGCTGCTAGAAACAACGTTGTTTGGGAGATTATCTACGATGACAAATGTCACTCCGTTAATGTCATTACCCATACAGTAGCATCTCTTCATAAAAACAGTACTCAGTATACAGTACTTACATTTCTGTGGAACTTGGTGAAAGAGTGAATCATATAAAATCGGTGCATGTATACTATTGCGGTGTTGATGATCAGTTGAGAGCTAGGTGCGCAGTTAAGGTTGGGTGGGGAGGGTGATGACGACACAAAACGGCTACAAAGACGCACGTTACGTGCTGTACATTGAGTACTGAGGTTGGCACGTGTACACGAAATAAAAAACACACGAACACACTTCCGATTGAAATGAAGCAAACAGAAAAAGACTTCACTTCACTCCAAGAGATTATTAATTAAATTACTCCTGATCTGATTCCACGGCCGTTACAACTTCATTGTGTAAGCTAACAATGAAAGGTACAAAACAAAAGATAAGCTAGCGTGAAGGCCCGGATGCCTCCGGCAAAATGGGAGTTATAAACTTAGGGACCATTTTGGGTATTTACCGAGGACATCTTTGACAAACCGCCCATAAAAATGCAGAATAGTTCTCTTAAGTGTATGTCGGGACTTGCGGGCAAGAACAATACGTGCCGTGCTAAGAGTTTGATTAGCTAATGCTAAGCAAAGCTGGCCAGTTCTCAGGAGAGCTAGCCTCTGTTTCAAAGGATACACGTTGAGCCTCTGGCCGATGTCTTGGATTAGATTAGCGGCTTGTTGTCGGTAAGAAAGTTCCCTGTCAGCCTCGATCCCGCAGCGTCGAGACGGCGTGTTTTCAAGCTGTTCCCGGGTGAAGAGCCATTTCGTTGAGGGTCCCCGGTGCACCGCCATGACGCTCCCACAGCCAAGCCCGACCGGGTAGCATCGGGAGGGAGCGAGGTGACTGGAGCACCGGAAGAACGTCAACAAAGGCCCAAGCGGCTTCTCAACCGGTTAGCCAGCAAAATTACAGCGCCCCTTAGGGACCGGAAGTGCAAACTGACATTTTAAAAGAACTCAAGTTTTAAAAGCGCTCTCTCCTTCTTTAGCGTGTTCGTGGCTATTGTTGTCCCATAAACATAATTTCCAGTTGAAATTTCTTCTGTCTTTTGCTACTCATGACACCTCGTTTAACTTAACAAATGCAGTTATTTTTATTTGCATAAAATATTTTTCAGCATTTCAATTTGTTGGCATGTTTTTATAACTCTGTACATGTACCACCTTTTGGTACAATTTAGGTTTTGCATTTACTGTACTGTATTGCTTTTCCGCGAGCAGAGGGCGCTTTCAACTTCCAAAATTAAAATGTAATTCTCGTTAATGGTCAGCAGAGGGCTATCTCCACCGCGCCCATTGAATGCAGTACGGAAACCAAGCTAATCAACGAAATGAAACCCTTGTCCAAAAATAGATAAATAATCTGGTACAACACATCCAGTGCATTATAACGAGTTAAAAAAATAATGATGATTTTCATGGGTTTTACTTGGTCAGAAATGTCCACAGGAGCCAAAAAATACAATGTATTTTTGTATACCGTATTTAAAGAGCTGAAGTTACAAAGTCAGACAAAAATCCCCTCTTGGGAAGTTTCATTCCATGTGTATTGCCGCAAAAGGAAGACATTGTGTGAATAATTAGTTAACATATTATTAATGGGTACTTGTTTTCATGTTCAGTATGATTATTTCACTTTTTTAAAACAAATTATTAACTGCATCAAATTCAATGGAGTTACTGTACATTCATTTGTGTTTTTCCTTTACTTGAATCAGTGATACTTGACTGCTGATCGACTTAAAATGGAAAATGCTACGTCTAGAATGCAACGGTTAGATGGAGTTGTATTGTAGTTTGGTTAAACGGTTTTAATTATGGGGGGGGGGGGGCGTATGACGACAGGCGGCGAAGTGACGTGAGGCATGGCGCCCCACGAGGATAGATCACTATGGCAACTGGCACCCGACCGCCGGGTGGGTCACGGGGATTTGGTCAGTCCGTGTCATTAGTGGCCATGTGATGTTTTATCACCACAGTGCCACTTGTGTACCAGGGAAGCAGTCGCTTGAGTTTGTTGGGAACAGTTTTTGTTGTTGTAGTGTTGACCTCCATTAAGACCTAACGTGTTATGTGACTACTTTACAGTTTTTGGTCACTGCATTAATCAATTTAACTCCATGTTTAGCCAAGTTCACTTTTAATTTAAATTATTCGGGTAGGCAGAAATCACACATTTGATCCGGATCTGTTCGACGTTTGTGTGTTTATAACGGCACAATAGAAATGGACCCCATGCTGCATGGGAGTTGTTTCTAATACAGTACTGAGATAATAATAATAATAATAATAATAATAGGGCGAGCCGTCACCTTACCGGGTAGGGGTCGTGCCCCAATGTTAGGACTAAGTTGTCTGGGGCTTTATGCCCCTGGCACAGGCAGGTCCGAGGTGAGGGACCAGGCATGGCTCAATAGATCCCTTAGATGAGTAAAATAAATGGATTCTCCGGGACGCTCCCTCCCTCTGGAGCCAGGCCTGGAGGCGGGGCCCGTTTGGCAGCGCCTGTGGCCGGGCCTATACCCATGGGGCCCGGCCGGGCTCAGCCCGAAGAGCAACGTGGGTCTCCGGTTCTCATGAGCTCACCACCCATGGGAGGGGCCAAAAACAGCAGCCAAAGGCGGGGACCCTGGCGGTCGATCCTCGGCTGCACTAGCTAGGGAATGGAATGTCCCTCTCTTAGGGAAGGAACCCGAGCTGTGTGCGAGGTGAAAAGCCGTGGATATAGGGACTTGCCTTCGGTCCAGCTCTCTCGAGAGGGGTTGGACTCTCTTCCACTCTGGATTGCCCACGGGGAGAGGCGCAGAGCAGGTGTGGGCATACTCATTGCCCCCCGGCTCAGTGCCTGTGCATTGGGGTTCACACCGTAGACGAGAGGGTTGCCCCCTCCGCCTAAGTGGGGGGACTCCTGCTGTTGTTTGTGCGTACGACCCAGACAGCTGCGTACCCACCCTTTTTGATAGGCTGGAGAGTACCCTGCACTCCCCTGCGGGGGACTTCAATGCACACGTGGGCAACGACAGTGAGACCTGGAGGGGCGTGATGGGAGGAACGGCCCCCCTGATCTGAACTCGAGTGGTGTTTCGTTATTGGACTTCTGTGCTCGTCACGGAATAACGAACACCTTGTTCAAACATAAGGGTGTCCATATGTGACTTGGCACCAGGACACCCTAATGAATAATAATTTGCGGCCGCAATAATAATATAACAGTCGACTGTAATAAATTGAATAATATTCATGAATTAAGGTTTTGGTTTAGCAACAGGTGCAATTTTTTTCGGCAACCCCCGTACTCGCTGGTGGACAAGCAGTAAGGGATGCCGTCACTGAAGAAGGAGTCCTATCGGGCCTTTAGAGCTGACAGGTAAAAGCGGAATGCAGCTTCGGTACAATCGGGCATGGTTCGGTGAGGCCAAATCCGGACGGCTTCGAGGAAATGGACCATCCGACGTCTCAGGAGGGGGAAACAGTGCACCACTAACACTGTGTACAGTTGGGGCACTTATAGGTCAGTAAAGACCTTCAACTAAAAGGAAGCGGAGTCTGGGGACTCTGAGGTGGGCTCTCCTATCTCTGTGGTCGAAGTCACCGATGTGGTTATGTGGCAGAAAATCCGCCCGGAGTTCCTCAAGGCTCTGGATGTTGTGGGGCTGTCCTGTTTGACACGCCTCTGCAACATAAAGAGTGCAAACCGGGGTGGTGGTCCCTCTTTTTAAAAAGGGGGACCGGAGGGTTTTCGAATCACACTCCTCAGCCTCCCTGGTATCAGCAGAGGAGGGTAGGAAGTCGAAAATTACTTCTACACCCTTAGCAGGGTCCTCGAGGGTATGTGGGAATTCGCCCAACCGGTTGTGTTTTGTGGACTTGGACACCGTGTCCCTCGGGGAGTTCTGTGGGGGGTGCTTCGGGATTGGGGTATTGCTTTATAATTTGCGCATTCATAAGAACGTTTCAGATTGGACTTGCCCTTTGTCGCCGATTTTTCATTACCTTTATGGACAGAATTTCTAGGCTTGAGGGGGTCTGTTTTGGTAGGTGGCAGATGATGTGGTACTGTCTCCTTCAAACAGTTGGAGCGTTTCGCAAAAGCGGTTGGGATGAAAATTAGCACCTCCAAATCTGAAACCATGGTCCTCAGTCGGAAAAGGGTAGTGACTCCGGGTCGGGGAGGAGATCCTGTTTGTCTCTTTTTTCGACAGGCGGATCGGTGCAGCGTCTGCTGTGAGCTCCGGTCTGTCGTGGTAGCTGGCCAGGGCGAAGCTCTCAATTTACCGGGATCTACGTCCCAACCCTCATCTATGGTCACGTTCGTGACCGAAAGAACGAGATCCCGGATCACGGCCGAGCCGCACCGGGCTCTGACTCGGTCATCCGGGAGGGGCTCAGAGTCACCCGCTGCCTCTTGGGCATTACGGATGCCTCCTGAACGCCTCCCTGCCGGGCATGTATGGAGAGACTATGTCACCCAGCTGCTTCACAGAGAACTGGCTGTCGGATTATTAGCCTTGCTCACGAATCTTGTCTCCACGATTTTCTAGAAGTTCTTGACATTTTGCCTCATGGCTTCTCGCCACATTTTTTCTCAATACAGGGTTCAGAGAGACAGCTAATATATCAGTCCATATCAACAACAAATGTGGAAACTCGAAAACACTACAATGACACATCTGGATTTAGAACTCTCCCTCATGCCGCCCCAGAGTGACAGGCTTAATGTCAAAAACATCAATAGCAGAATTAAGCTAACTTAACACTCAAGTGTCAGCAATTCTTTTTTGTTGTTTTTAGGCATTTTGCATTTATTAAAATTTATTTCAATGTAGGGCGGCCCGGTGGCCCAGTGGTTAGCGCATCGACCTCACAGTGCAGAGGTACCGGGTTCGATTCCAGCTCCGGCCTCCCTGTGTGGAGTTTGCATGCTCTCCCCGGGCCTGCGTGGGTTTTCTACAGGTACTCCGGTTTCCTCCCACCTTCCAAAAACATGCATTGCAGGCTGATTGAACACTCTAAATTGTCCCTAGGTGTGAGCGCGGATGGTTGTGCGTCTCTGTGTCCCCTCCAATTGGCTGGCAAACAGTTCAGGGTGTCCCCCGCCTACTGCCTGAAGACAGCTGGGATAGACTCCAGCACTCCCCATGATGACCCTTGTGAGGATAAGCGGATCGGAAAATGAATGAATGAATATTTCAATGTATGAGAAGTTCACTGAAAGTGGTGGCTGTTATTTGCTCTCCATTTGAGATGAATTGGCACTTGGAATTTAAGCAGATCTAAACGGGACAGGATAATTGAACCATTCACTGTCAATGGTTGCTACAGCTTCTTGATTACTTTCAAACTTAGCTTGTAGCAGACATGTGTGACACAATGCCCCAGCGATCTCTGATCCACTTTGAAAGGAGACTTTGAATCTCTCCTCTTTCATCTACAACCATTTCAAACAACAAGCCGCTTAAGAAGGAATAGTGTTTCGATTGTGTTATTGTTAATGTTTTGTGTGATGTGTTCTGTTGTATTATTGTAAACTTATACAACTGGTATGTATAGGAATACACTGGTACCTCTACTTACGAACGTCTCTTTATATGAAATTTTCAAGTTATGAAACGCCTCAACGGGAAAATATTGCATCTTGTTACAAAAGAAATTTCAAGATACGAAAGGTAAAAATATGGCATGGGCTGCTACTCTCAGCTCTGAGTTTGTGGTAAGCAACATACTAATAGTTGCTCTGCCATTGGCTACTACCAATCATTATCCTGGCATCCCATTGGCTAAGAGGGACTTCTGCCATGTGCGTCTATGTGTGCATATAGATAGATATGTGTCCATGCGGCGTCCTAATCGATCGCCCCTCGGGCTATGAGGTGTTCCGATAGTTTTACCTAAATGTGAATTACACAGAAAAAGTGTTCACCAGTCGGGCTATCGCTCACTATGCTGATATTTGCCTTGGACATTTTCAAAGGATTGTTAAAAGCGATCAAATGCAAACATCCTAGGATCAGTGAGTTCTTTACAAAACGCCAGGCGAAAAAACACTTCTGAGAGAGAACATGAACTAAAGCGGGCAAAAAAAGGATGAGGACGCAGTTAAAACTTAAATGACCATCATTTTTATTCTTTGTTTTGTTTTGGGTTTTTTTACATTATGCACAACTCTGATTTGTTGTGCAATACTGTAATCTAATTCTAAGATGTATTTGCTACATATTTTGATGCAATTTTATGCTTTATAAAACATTTATGTCTGGATTTTGGGGGGACTTGGAATGGATCAGGACATTTACATGGAAAACGCGTCGCTACTTACAAAATTTTCTAATTAAGAATTTTTTTCCAGCACACATTAATTTCGTAAATAGAGGTGCCACTGTAGTTGTTCATTATTGTCAGTGTTTTATGTTGTGTTCTGTTATTGTTTTGTTGATATATGTTCTGCATGGTGCTTTACAGCTGCAGCTGTAGTGAAAGCGCTATACAAAAAATAAAGATATATTGTTGTATATGTGTCAGTTATTTAATAAATATTTTTGTTTGGCCATCTTTCCGTTTTTTTTTTCTTCACCTCCATGATTGTTGACGCCTGGCTTTTTAGGGGTCTATGACTACCCCAGGGAACAGTAGCCTACACTGTACATCAGGGGTGTCCAAACTCGGTCCTCAAGAGGCAATGACGTGCCTGTTTTCCCATCTCTCCCTGCTGCAACACACCTGATTGAAATGATCAGGTTCTGTGTCTTGTTTCCTCAGAGCTGGCTGATGAGCTGGTCATTTGGATCAGGTGTGTTTTCAGCAGGGAAAGATGGAAAACATGCAGGACGTCGGACCGCGAGGACCGAGTTTGGATATCTGTGACGTACATAAGCAGAGGAGGAAACCCGGTGGGGCACTTGTGGATAATACTGATGATCCTGCACTAGATTTTTTTGGATGTAAATGTCCAACAGAAGACATTGGATCATTCCGTCTTTCGAATGGGAACGTCTTGTTCGATAGTTCTCATGCTGTGAGAAGTGCGAATTAATTCTAGCGAGTGAAAATGTGTCGCAAGTAAAGAGGGAGTCTCGCCAGCCCCTCCTCTCTCTTCTCCTCCCCGTGCCTCCTGGCCTGCCTTCGTCCGCACCTCTCACGCGGGTGTGACATTTTCCGAGCGCCTCATAGGAGTCCGCAAGGCAGCGCGCCGACATGACGGACGACCCGCCCGCCGACCCAGACTCGACTGCAGCAAGGCAGCCCACGGGGGGAAACGGTCAGTGCGAGCAGGTGGACTCCCCCAAGCAGCGAGAAGACCCCCCGCGTCATCCGGCCAGCAACGGCAGTCAGGGAGAGCTGATCAAGATGGACCAGGAGATGAGGATTACCGAGAGTATCGAGGACGGAGGTAAAGTTGACACTGGGCGGTACACGCCATCGTGCGTAAAGGCCATTATGCGCCAAATGCCAAGGAAAAGTCTTGACACTTTTAGGCAGAGAGCCTCTTGGGAGAGAAACGCCCCGTTTTGTGCACGGAAAAACAATTGGTTAACTTCATGGATTCTCGGCATATTTAAATACACATTTCATTTTACAGGACGTGACAAAATCAGATTCAAGAAAATGATTGTGGGATAGGAAGCGTTTTACAGCACCAAGTCTCAGCCGAACAAAATAACTTGACTCCCCAAGTACAACCACATGACCAGCCTTAAAATACAGTGTAGTGGGACCAAGAAGATGTTTTATTCCTAAAGAGTATATTCAATGTATTATTGTGAAGCAGTGCATATGCATGGTCTATATATCAATTCATTTGCGTGAATATCAGGGGTGTAGGCTGAACTTAGCCTATGTGGTTCAATCAAAATATAAACAAATGGCTGAAAACAAAGATTTCTAAAAAAAAAAAAAACACAAACTTATTATCTTTAAAAGTTAAATAGCTACAACTAAACTGCCACCGTATAATATTAGAAAAAAGTTGCAGGCACTGCAACATTGTGCAGTTTCTCAATTCAGTTATGCTTTCACATTCTATTAGGGGGGCCCTGCATACCATGAGTAGACACAGTTTTAAACACTGAAAGCATAATCATAATCTTTATTTTGACATTTTAATCATCTTTACCTTTCATCTGCTTTTTGAAAGTGGTTTTTGTTGTTGTTGTCTTAAATTTAACTGAGGTCACAAGTAACGATCACAAAGCAGCCATTAACTGGCCTTTGCACCTTCTTTTCCTCGGCAAATCTTCAAAATCATCAATGCAGTACTCTTCCCCCCCCCCCCCCCCCCACGTAGGTTGCCGTTGGCCAAAAAGCTTGACAATTTGCTGTCCCTCATACATGCTTCCTTTCTGACTTGGATACATCGAACTGTAAGATACAGTACCAGCAGCTTGATCCGCAAACGTCACTGTGCCCTGTTTTCATACCTGCAGGTCTTCTGGAGAGCAGCATGCGCCTGAAACCACACGAAGCACAAAGCTATCGCAAAAAGGCCCTGTGGGTTTCATGGGTGTCCATCGGGGCCACGATCATCCTGGCGATTGCCGCCTTCAGTGAGTCACTGGACTTTGAAATGTTATACTGTGTATTCAAAGAAAATGCTGTTCACGTTTGAGTGACACTGTGAAGACATGGTCTCATTTTACAATACGTGTATTACTTTGTATTACGGTTGTTGTTTGCATCTCACTGACAACTGTTCTCTAATATTTTGAAAGTAGTAAAAAAATGAGAAACACATTTTGGAATAATGTTGAGCAGCTCTACTAGTGGTAATAGAGTGCTACCATAAGCATTTTTCATTGAAATATACTGCACACCCATCCATTCTGTCTTCAGTAGTATTAATACTACTGGTACTATGAATAATGACTAGAGTAGCACATAATACAGTGCTGAATTTTGTTGAGTGTAGAATTGTTCAAAAAATAAGTGAAGAAAGAAATCAAAATTGTGAAGCTGAGCAGTTTCTCTCTAATTAGTGATGTATGCTTGGACAAGAACGAAGCAGTAGATGACAATGAATGCTGATCTTAAAAGACGGGGATCTTCTGACAGCCAGTTATGTCTCACCTTGATAAATATACAATCAAACTCAAATGAAATATCTAAAATTGTGGTCCAGTGGTTAGCGTGTCGACCTCACAGTGCGGAGGCCGTGCGTTCAATCCCGGGTCCGGCCTCCCTGTGTGGAGTTTGCATGTTCTCCCCGGGCCTGCGTGGGTTTTCTCCGGGTACTCCGGTTTCCTCCCACATTCCAAAAGCGTGCATCTAAATTGCCCCTAAGTGTGAGTGTTGGCGTGCATGGTTCTTCGTCTCTGTGTGCCATGCGATTGGCTGGCAACCGGTTCAGGGTGTCCCCTGCCTACTGCCCGAAGACGGCTGGGATAGGCTCCAGCACGCCCAGCGACCCTTGTGAGGATGAAGTGGTTCAGAAAATGGATGGATGGAAGCAGGTTTTTTTTCCGTGGGAGAGCATTTCATTTCCAACAAATATTTATTTCCCGAGGAAAATTTTGATTGGGTTTCATAAGCTTGTATTGGGATTTTATTGCTGGTTATGAGGAAGTCTAGCAACATCCATCCATCTTATCTGAATCGCTTATCCTCATGAGGGCCACGGGCAGTCTGCGGGGTAAGCCCTGAACATGTTGCGTTCAGCCAATCGCAGGGCACACATAGACAAACAACCATTTACACTCACAATCGCACCTAAGGCCAATTTAAAGTGATCGATTGACTTCACACAGGAAGGCCGGAGCCTGGATTTGAACCCGTGACCTCTGTCCTATAATGTGGATGTGCTAACCAGTCGTTCACCGTGTCGCCTGTCCATCGACATGAAACGGCAAAATTCTATAGGTGTAGGTAGTAGAGATGGGATCAAGTCACAAGTCGTAACCTTCAAGTCTCCAGAAAGTCTTTTTTCTTTTTTTCTTGGACAAGTCAAGTCCAGTCAGCTTATTAATGTCTATAGTATCTGTTTTTCATAAAGAGAGAAAAACAATCACGTAGATACCCATCATTTGAACTGCTGTTTGTTCAGCTGCCATTTTGAAGGTCAAACAGGTTAAGCTACAGCAGGTTTGAAACTAAAGAACTAGTTGATCAAATCTTTTCATAATGGTTGTCAATTAATTTCAGCAATATTATAAATTTTACGAATCTAATTAAATGTGCTTCAGCCCAAAAACCCGAAAGACCAGACACCCCATACCTAGTAAAAACAAACTGGTGTATGTTGTAGTACAGGAATGCACTGATGTCTATATTAGGGAAACTTGGCAACCACTGAGATGATGTGCGCTACAACACAGATGGGCCAACTGTTCACGTCAAGCCTCAGCGGGCCGTGTTCATGTCACGATCGGGTTTTCCTATAAAGTACCGGTTATGGTCCCGATCCCCCCCAGATAAAGTTGGTCCAAGGATAAGAACTTATGTGATCCATTTCAAAAACATTTTTACTGAGCTTAAGAACAGGCTACCAAATGTACAACTATTTACTGGACACAAAGGGTCTTCAAATGAAAAACAAAGGTAGATGTTGAGGCCAGCTGTCTGTTGTTCGTGAACAAATTTTACAACCAGCTGTTCGCCATTCAAGAAAACGCAGTGTCGTTTTTCGAGCCAAAATTTGTCAAACGACAGCATACTGACGAGACAATGTAGAGCCACCTGTCTGACATGGGAGGGCGTATCTCTCAATAGCGAGCATTTAATTGATTGGTAAGCCAGTGCTCCGGGCATTTATTTCACGATTGACAGGCAAATCCTTCAATCGTGACAGTGTCATTTTTTGTTTGTGCTCGCTACAGCAACATTAACGAGTTAATTTCAGATTTAATATTTAAAATGAGCAACAACCAAGTCATCATGTCTGAGGTCAAGGCATAAACAAATGATCATCCTCAAGACCCCTCCTCTGGTATGTCGTATAAAATGCGTTCGTTTTAAGACATCGGGAGTTTTATTTTATTTATTTTTTAAGGCCAGCTTAGTTTACTTCTTTCGAGAAATCTTGGCAAATCAAATTTTTTTTTTCTGTCTTATTGGCAGATGATATGCTAAAATTAGGTCCTATATTTCCCAACTGATGTTTTATTGATTTTTTTTTTTTTAATCCCAGTTGTTGCAATACCTGTAGTGCAATTTTAACAACGTAACGTGAGGATGACCGGAACATACCATCTTTTAATTTTTTAAATTGCAAGAGTGCTGTCACCATAAGGCCATTATGGGCCCTTTTGAAATTTAGAACATGATTTGAGTTTATAATTCAGTCGTTATTTTCGTGGGGTTGCACTACTGTGCCTTAATTCATTGGAGTTTAAGCAGGTTAAAAATGAGTCCTGTTCATGTTGTTGAACAACACGCTGTCCCCTTCCTTTTCTGATACGATTGCTGCAGTGATAGGCGAGCCGGGCTCATATTTGGCCTCCGTGTCATGTGAATGTTTGACGAGTGGAGCTGTGCATGGCATGCAAGACTCGGACAAACATGAAGTCCCTCTTTGTTGTCTTAAAGGAGACCTCTCCTCTTGCAGCTGAGCTGTTTCATGTGTAATATTATGAATTCGGATTTGTTAACACAGTGTCATGAAATGCAATGGCATCATCCAACACGTAGCCAGTTTGGATGTAGAGCCTATATCACCATCTGCTGCCATTCCCTGACAGATCCGTTCTCTGTCAAACATTAGCATTGCAGTGCTTGTGCGTGTGAAACTTGTCATGTGCAGCAGTGCCTCGTTTAATTTATCACACTCGCGTGCTGTATCTCCTCTTGGCATCTTCACGAGACACTGAGAATTATCACTTGCAGCTCCTGCACTCCTGTTGTTGCTACTCCTTGACAGAATTTGAGCAAGTGGGGTGCAATGAGCTAAAATTGAGGTCTGCGTTGATTAAAACACCTCAGCAGCACAAGAGTTTGAGCAGTATTTTAAAATGAGCCAGCACGCTTGTCAAACGTGACAAGCATACAGTAGGAGCCAATTAACGACTGGTCGGCTCAGCATGGAGACTTTTTTTTATGTCATTCCTCCTCTCTGCTCCTAATGAAGGAATCAGGAACCATGAAGTGAGGAGGAAGAGATCGACCAATCTGAATCCTATCTGCAGCTAATGACATTCAGGCACAAGTGTTCGGCCTTAGCCGAGGGATGGGCAAACCTTTGTTTCCAAGGATCACATTTGATTTTTAAAAACAGACAGATTGGACCAGCCATTTATAGGGAAAAGAAAAAATGCATCTGATGTATCTTATCAGAAGTTTAAAATCGTACTTACCGTAAGTCAACTTCAAATTCCTTAATGAGAGAAGTTAATTTCTGTACAACAAAATGAATTGCGACACCTCAGGATCGCACGCAAAGTCTGCCTTTATTTATTTACTCATAGCTGCGCTAACCTGGGTATTTTGGTGTCCCGTCCACCGTCGAAGTTGGCAAACTCCCTTGCTCGTACGGTGTGAGAGGCCAACAGCGAGTAAACAAAGGCGTCTCTACCCTGCTTAGCTGGGCTTTATTGACTGACTTCTTTACAGGGGAATTTAGTGCTTGTTTCAACGCAGCGCGCTTTCACGCACAACATGCACTCCCTACATACTGCAGCAACCTTTTCATGTTCTGCAGTTTTCTGTGGTCCGGGGGGCCTATGAAGGTAACAACAGAGATGACATTGGAGGACGGGGAGTAGGGAAAAGACAAATGACACTGACATTTGCTTTGGGGGTCACCCGTTCTGACTCTCATCGGAAAATTCAGATTCGGCAGTCGAGTCACCACCGATTCATGCATGTACCTAATGATAAAATGAATATACAATAAAATCAACCAATGTTAAGGTGACAAAAAATCTGGAATTAATTCAAGAACAAAATGACAGGACTATTAATAATGTAAATACTGAAGCGGGACGCGTGCGACCAACGGGCCTTACTTTGCCCGCCACTGTCTTAGCCATTGTTCAATGTGCTTCACATGCAAACCGTAGCAGCAATCATAAGGAGCAGGAGACTTTCTCCCTGTTTGTTTTAGATATATGACACCGTGCAACCCATCCCTGCCCATTCATACTTAGTCTTTGCTACCATGTTAACAGGTCAAGTTTTTTTCAATGTATAATGCCAAGTAATGGTCAATTAATTGCGTGCTGTTTTTCATAGCATCCAAACAAGACCTGCATCAAAAAAGATAATTTTCGTTTTTTTAATTCGCACTGTGATTGCACTTTGTAATTTACTACTCTGTAGTGCACAGCACAACAGCGTGGCAGTATCATTGACACAAGGTTGTGCACTACAGTTCTTTTTCCTCAACACCTTGATTACAAATAGCCAAGCGGGTTGGTCATACTGCCACTAATGGTGTGATAGAACCCTCCACGATCATGTTCAATGTGTGATGAAACACAAGTGGAAAGGCTATACCTGTACTGTAGGGTAAAATGATGAAAGAGGAGGAGGAAATGAATGATTTTTCTATTTTTGCAGCACAAGTGGCATGAAAGGAAAGAGAGCACTTTGCATGCGTAGCTGAGGAGGGGTTGTCAGCCCCTCCAGAGACTCTCACTAAAAATAAACCAGGGAGGAGAGGAACCCTCCCCACTTCCTATTTGCATCTCGCTTCCTCTTTTGTCTCTTCTTCCCTCTGACTCCATTGCAGGTGTGAACAAACACCCGCAGCAGTGTTTACCGTTCACTGTGATTCATGAAAACCACAGGGCAGAACAGACCGTTGGAAGGCATTTTAGAGCAGGTTTGCAGCAGGATCTAACAATAAGAGTTTTAAAACAAACCAAATATCCATCACAGCACGCGGGCACTTCCTTATCATGCACAATTAAACTGCTACAGAAATTCGTCCAGTCATCCATCAAGGTCAGTAGTGTTCCATCCCTATTTTACATCGTGTTGCTAGTGCACCGCTTCCCCCTCCTGAGACGCCTGATAGTGGACTATACTTTCCTCAAGCTATTTGTGAATCATTATTTATGGTATCACTGAACTCCTCCTACGCCTGAGAATTTTCCTCAGTGACCATTAAAACTGCATTTCTCTTGGTACCCATTAACTGCCTCTGGAGTCCCACAGGCTAAAAAAAAGCCTGTCAGGACTCCTCCTATGACTTGACCGCATCCCTCACAGGCTATCTCCACCAACGATTCAGGGACCACCCTACGGCCACACTTCTGGGTAGTCACATAAACAAGAGGCACGGAACATGTCAATGCCCCCCTGCTTTCCATGAGTTGTGGTCAAATAGGCGGGAGTTAAAACTTTTTCTGCCAGGCGTTCCCAGCAGGCCCTCACATTATCTTTTGGTCTGCCAAATCGGTCAATTCTTCCTCACTATTATAGTCAAGACGCTACCAGGTGGTGCTCAATTGACAACTCCGCCCCTCTCTTGTTCAGGAGATGTAGCCGTCTGATGAAGTCTGGTGAAACCATCACAGAGTTGCTCATCAAACTGTTGCCTACGGTGTCCTGGTACAAGTACATATATTGACACCCTTATGCTTGTATATGATGTTCTTATGGTGTCTCTTATCTTTCTTATAAATTATGATGACCATATACAGTAAATCCAATGAAGAAAAGTACCATTCTGGGTTTAGATTTGGGGTGGGGAGCATCCTCCAAATATACCCACACCTGCTCAGCGCCTCTCACTAGAGGCTCGCCCAGAGTCCAACCCCTCTCAAGAAGACCGGTTTGACAGCCCAATCCATTTGTCTAAAGTAAACCCAACTTTATCTCGTCAGAACTTCTTGATCTTATACAAAAGCTCAGGCTCCTTCCTTGCCAGAGAGGTGATATCCATGTCGCTAGAGACGGCTTCTGTAGCCGGGTACTTGCCACAGCCTGGCTGGCACTGCACTGACGCCCTTGGCCAATCCCACAGGTGGTGAGCCCCTGGGAATCCGACATGCATATGCACGCATTCACACATGCATGCCATGATGAGCAACAGCCATGCAGCTACCTAACATGAACGAAAGAGAAAAATAAAGTACCGTAGATGCAAGAGTGTGAGAGTTTGTGAAATCACGAGCTATTGCCAATCGGGACCTGACGCAGAGGTACGTGACGTACTTTTGCAGCGTGTTAAGTGTGGAAACTATTTTACGTACGTGTACCGTTTTAAAGTGTTACTCCTGGTGCTCCAGATTCCCATTCTTTGCCTGTGCCATCGGTGAATTGTACATGAAACAAACTCTGAATAATAATAATAATAATAACAATAAAAGATATAGTTCAACAGCTGTGATCCCAAGCTGCAATTGCAGACTTCTAACAACTTCCAGTGATGCAGATCATGCGCCACCATAGGTAAAAGATGACCTGATTTATTTGATATTTTACATTTTGGGGTGAAAGTGAAACTGATAGGGTGTACAATAACCCGAAAATATATATTAATAACACACACATAGTTACACAAATCATTCTCCCCCTTTTCCCCCTAATCCCCCTCACAAATGTGTTTTTCATCCCATTCTTCTGGTGTTTTCCAGCTGTCTCCATCATGCGACACAGCGCTTCTGCTTTTGGATTTGCTGTAAGTGGAATTCACTTGTTTCAATGTGTGTGAAATGTACACAAATATTCTTAAATGTCATTTGTGTGTCTTCAGTTTGATGCCACGCTGGATGTCCTCTCCTCATTCATTGTGCTGTGGCGTTACAGCAATGCTGCAGCCGTCCACTCTGCTCATCGGGAATACATGTGAGTCCTGTGTGTCGTGTAAACTTCATCCCGGGTTCCAGATTCGCAGTCCGGCTATTTTGTGAATTCTTTTAATCCAGCTGTAACCCCATGACGTTGTTTACTTTGGAGTGTAATTCCACTTTCAGCCACTATGGAGGTGGCACAGTATCGTTAAGATTTTAACTATTCCTGACAATACTGCTTATCGATCCATTACTTTTATGGTATTCATATTAGTACTTTTTGGGTTTCTAAAAAACAAATTTAACAAATCTTGAATAAACACTTATTTTTTCTGTATCAATTAACTATTTTTATTGCAAGTAGGACATGAAAACAATAAATAAATGAAAACAATAATTTACCCAAAAAATTGTTTGGACATTGTTATATTTATAACAGTGATTTGTTAAACAAATATGTAAAAGAAAACTGGTTCAGAGTAACAGGGTCCATGTAGCTGGGCTGCAAAAAGCAATTACCTGGGGTGAGATTTACCCTAGTCTGTTCGTTCATGTGGGCGCTGCCTTGCCCCATTGGGACTAATTATAGATGAGCAACTTGCATCTTATCACCACCTGGTTGTGTGTGTGTGTGTGTGAAACACCGATAGACAGACATTCTACCAAAATAGAAACATGTTTTTCAAGAAAGTGCCTGAGAAACAGTGGGTGTATCTTAGTGAAACGCCAATTCCTACAGTTACGTTAAAGGCGATCCGGCTTACAAATGGGACAGAAAAATAAAATGCATGTCGATCTCGCCCCCTTAGTTAACATCCATATTTTAGCCCACACCAAATGACATATTTCATGCTAATGGCTGCTTTCATGACTCGTCGACTTAGGAAATAGAGTTGCTAGCACTAGAGAGCCTCCCTCCACAATCACCATCATCTGCCATGTTCACAAAGTCACAAGAGGAGGAGCTGAATAATAATGGGTTGCCATGGTAACAAGCTCAAGATATTTAGCCAACGTGACGGGAACAGAGCGTCTACCAAGGAGATGTCCCAGATGTGCATCCACTGCATTTCCTGCTGCAGTAACCAGTGTGATGCTGACTGTTACTGTAATCCATCCAATCATCCATCTTGTTCCTTGCACCTCATCTGACTCTTCTCAGTATGGACGAGCAGTGGCTCTGAGCCCCTCCTGGGTAACCGAGCATCTGACCCTATCTCTGAAGGAGAGGTCAGACGTCCTGGTGAGGAAACCCATTTCAGCAATTGTCTTCTTGGATCTTGTTCTTTCTGACAAAATCTACAGCTTGTGATCATAGGTGAGCGTAGACTACTGGTAAATCAAGAGGTTCAGGTTTTGGTTCAGCTCCTTCTTCACCACGACTGACATAGAAACAGAGAACACTGCAGATGCTGCACCCATTCGATTGTCCATCAGCGGCTCCATTCTTCGCTAACTCGTGAACAAGTTCCCAAGATTAGTGATGGGCAAATGAAGCTTCAAGACACTTCAATGGCACTGTTGGTTTAAAGAAAGAGGTTGAAGAAATGGCAAGTCAGTGTGCTTTTAGACTTATGCTGAACAGAGAGTGCCATCTAGAGGACTCAATATACACAACAGTTGGTGCATGAAGCATCTTGAAGTTTCGTTTTGCCATCACTACCCAACATAGTTAAAAACCCCTCCTCTCGTGGCAGGCTCTTATCCCGAAACTGGAGAGGACAGTCCACATTTTTCAAACTGAGTACTGTAGTCTCAGAGTCTGAGGTGCTAATTTTCATCCCAACCACTTCACTCTCAGCTGTGATCCACTCCAGTCAGAGTGCAAGATTGCATATTGGTGGAGCCAACACAACCACATCATTTGCAAAAAGCAGAGCTGTACGACTTAGATCACCAAAACGCACGTCCTCAATCCCTTGACTGCTTATCGAAATTCTCTCAAGTTAAAGATATGGAACACTCGAAATTGTCCCGACTGTAAGTGTGATTGTGCATGTGAATGGTGGTTTGTCTCTGTGTGCCCTGCGATTGGCTGGCAACCAGTTCAGGGTGTATTCCGCCGACTTCCCGGAGACAGCAGGGATGGGCTCCACCATGCCTGCGACCCTCGTGAGGATGGATGGATGGATCTTGGGGGTCTTTGAGCCATGTTTAGCTTGGTACCTCACCTGGGTCCTGTTTGCCAATATCTCAGCTGCAAGGATCATTGGGATCCCATGAGATTCATGCGAAATGGAAATCAACTTCACCTTCAATCATGGGACAGTACAGGACAAAAAGTTCACAGGACCATGATGGAAAATGGGGAGAGGGATTATCCAGTAGTAGAGGTGGAAAAAAAAGCCTCACAGGAGTCCACAGGGGTCGGGGGTAATGTAGCTGACCACCAAAGTGGGAGAGGTACGGGAATGGGAGTCATTCTGAACAGGAGCAGGACGGGATGGGAGTAGTTTTCGACGGGATAGGATTAATAATACTAATACTGTATGTATATATATATACAGTATACAGTATTTTTTGCTATAGTTTGGGGCAGAATGGTTCAGGATTTTGTCTGCGTGAGTGGAATGGGACGGGAGTCAAAATCCACTCCCGTCTCATCCTCTAATTGGCACACAAAAAGCCATCCATCACGGTAAGGTGACAACTCAAGTAGGGGCCCCCAACCATTCACATCCTCGGTTTCTGCATCCACTCAAAATCCAGATGCACTGTACATGAGCGCATGTGAAATGGCAGCCTTTGTGCATGCAGTAATCAGTTATGATGTTCAAAGTTATTTCAGTGGTTAGATGCGATATTTAGAGCCGATTTGCTGAAAGCTCAAAGGTTAAGTGTTCCCCAACCTTTTTTGCATCATGTGGACAAGTACGTGCTTTTCGCTGGACCGGCATCCATTTGGGGGGGAAGGTCATCGACGGTGTGATGGGATGGCTGATGCTGCGCATAAGAAAAACAGGTCGTCAGCCATTCCCAGGTAGATTTAGACAAACACACTTATATACCAACCTGCAGACAGTATAGAGCAGGCGTCATTATCTTTTGTGAAGTCGAGAGCTACTTCTTGGAAAGTAATTAATGCCAAGGGCTACCTCTACTACCAGTTTGATACACATTTCTAAAAGAAGAAATGTTCAGCTTTGAATAATTGCATTGTTAGGTATATTTAGTTGGCCGATATAAACTCTTTAAAAAGGTGAAAATTGGCAGATTTTGGGGGCTTTTGCTCTCAATTGTAAAGTTAAATATTAAATCAGGGGTGTCAAACTCATTTTTTTTGTACCAGGCCACTTTGGAGTTATGCCTTCCCTCGGAGGACTGTTATGGAAGTGAAACCGAATAAATGTTTCTTGGGGTATAATTACTTGTACACAACAAATGGATGGATTACTAGTTTTGAAATCACTCAAGTCAACCATTGTTTGTTTTGTTGTTGCTCAATTACTGTTGAGATAAGTGGAACGAGGCTAACAAAATGTCAACGTTATTTATAACACGTGACAATTTACCAGTTCGGTACAGATTTTAGCAGTGATCATGATTTGCGTTCACGGGCCACATAAAGTGATGTGGTGGGCCGGATCTGGCCCACGGGCCTTGACTTTGACACCTGTGTACAAAAGGAAAAAGTATTAAAAACGGTCAAATGCTTTGCCTGCACTTCATATCTTTACTATTGTAAGTGTTAAGGGAGCAAAAAAGTAACTTTAACGGGTAAGCTTTTTTTTTTTTAAATCAATCAGCCTCCGAAAAATATCAGCATCAGGCAAAAAATAAATAAAAATAAAATCCTTAGCTGTGCACTGGCCTCTTGCACCAAGGCAGCTTGGATAGGATCTGTTGTCAAATGCAATAAAAAAAAATGGATGACTGAAAAACCAAAGACATTAACAACAGATTTTTTCTGGTTCTATGGTTATCATCATATTTCTCTGTCATCACAAGTATCCTTTTGCGGAAAAAAAAAGCTATTGAGTTAATTACTCAGTGTGCTTGTGGATGTGTGGTTCTGTAACTGATCCTGTGCATCTTTCTCGCCGCAGAGCCTGCGTCATCCTGGGTGTGATTTTCATCTTGTCCTCCTTGTGCATATTGGGTAAGGCCATCCATGACCTGGCCACCAAGCTGCTGCCTGAAGTGGTAAGAGCAAACGTTAGCACACACGCAGCTGCACAACCACTTGAGATTTTAGCAGAAGGCACAATTGAAGAAGGGGAGTTTATGTTATGCAACGTATGTCAGGTTATCTCATTAATTATGGGCGAAAACATACTGCTGGTTTTCTATTTTTAACTCATCTGCTTGATTATTATTTTACGACTTGGGTCGCATGGGTGGGGAGGCCAGTCATTCCTCGCGTCTCGCACCGAAGCGTTACCGCTTGGAAATAAGTACTGCACATCTTTGTTCGAGATTTCTAGAGCAGGTCCGAAGAAGAACACAGATGTTACATGATGGGAGATGCCTCTGTGTCAGAAGAAACACATTTTCACAGTGTGTGATCATGAACTAAATTGTGGCACATTTGGCTCCTCAACTCAAGCCAAATTATCAGCCTGCTCGTGTGCTAGTAGCAGAGCTGGTGTCATCGCTAGCAGCTGAAGAATGACTTGGGAGCCTTTGGCTGTCTTCAAAAAGCTCGTCCACTGATGCCGCTGGGTCACGGTTGTCTCTGCGGAGACTGAGTGGAGGATGTGGGAGGAATGGCAACAAAGGTCGAACTCCAAAATCTGGGTGGAAACATGATTGCATTTGTCGCATGGAATTCCACCCAGTGAGCAGAAACGAACAGGCTTGTGGAACACTTGGATTCAAAAACTACAGGGCACTGAAATCTCCAGATAAATAGAGTCATACTTTCTGGCACAGCATTTTCAATTCCACTGAGGGCTTTTGAGTGTCAAAAGTAAATGTCAACGCATAATTCACATTCTGTGCAAGGTTTCTTCTTCAAATATTTTTTTTCCCTCGGGGGAGTATTTTCTCCCTCCCATGGGCCCAAATGCCAAGCCAAGCTCGGACTGCGTCAATGTGTTGAATTTCAATGCACTAAAGGTCACTTTGCAGGCTCTCTTGGCACACTTTTTTGAGGCCGCTTGTTTGTTTGGAGTAAGTCTTACCTTCTTATCTTAGATTAGTTGAAGATAAAAGAGTCTGCAGATGTGAATGGAATTTTGAATGGTTGGCTGTTTATACATTTTAAGCCTTGCGATCGGCGGAGCAGTCTACAACACCCAGTTGCATTATCTCATCTCGACATCTGTGTCGGAGTTTTTCGCTTCCGTGCCGATTGTTCCATCATCCTCGTCATCTGCTTCACTTTCAGCAGGGTCATCCAAAATCATTGTCTTTGAGCCCATGTCATTTTTGTGACCAAAAAATGTGTCTCCCAGCAGTTTGCAGTTCTTCTCATCCCCCTCAAAAATGGAGTCTACTCCAGCGACTACTCTTCTCAGTCAGCTGCCGACTCAATGTGCAAGCCTTTGGCTTACTTGCAGTTATGCTCAACATACTCATGGTACCTTGTGGCTTCTTTCTGTTGGGAAAGTCCCAGTCTTCCTGTTAAGTCCCGCCTCCACTCGGATTCCGGGCCCATAACCTGTTGGCAGAGTGGTACAACGCAGCAGTAGTATCGCTGTAACCCAGGATCAACAAATCGTTGATCTATTGCTACGTCACATTCCAAAATGCAGTACAGCAGCAACACACTAGAACATGGGTGTCAAACTCATTTCACATTGTGGGCCACATACGGACTTGGTAGATGTCAAGTGGGCCAAACTATTAACATTATACCATACTGTGCTATGAATCACCAAACTCTCATCTCTTTCCTTTGTTTTGGTCTCAAAAAGCATTGATTGGCGCTTACATATCATTTGCTGTGTTGGGTCTATCTCGGTGACAGACTGAGACTGCTGTTTTCTTCCCCGATCAAAACAATGTTGTCTCTGTGATCGCAACAGTGTGCCCCCTAGCGAATAATCGATGAATCGCATTTTATTTAAAATATTCATTCTGTGTCTTTAATGCATTTTTTTTTTCACTTTTAAATTATCCCGCGGGCCGGATCAAACCTCCTTGGGGGCCGGTTCCGGCCCGCGGGCCGTATGTTTGACACCACTGCACTAGAACGATGTGAGAGGAATCATTTTAACAGTTGCGTACTGACTTTTGTTGCCATGGGTTTAGATAGGAATGTTTGTGTTGAGTTCTTGTGAAAGGGCAGCTTACACTGTTTTTTGAGCCCCGCCCAGACTATTTAACATTGTAGCCAAATGTTATTTCTTTAGCGCTGTCTCATGAACACATATATATCAGGAAGTAATTACAAAAATGACAGATTTTTGTGTGATAGTATACTTGTAAGAAGCCTTGACTGACTTTATTGTATGAATAGCAACATGCTCATACGTGCCGTCTAGTAGAAGAACGTTGGATTGTTCGGCCTGCCACTATGCGTCAATAAATGAGTAAAAATATTAAAATGGAGAGTATTCTAAAAACAGGAAGAAGACATCTCCATTTAATTTAATGGTATAGAGTGGTGGGTGCAGATATGTGTTCGAATGATCAAACAGAGTCCGTCTTCTGTTGGGAGTCATTTATTCAGCTGTGGTCTGGAATCTAACATAGGATACAAAACAATCATCAGGAAAGCAAACACAATGCATGTAGCATGCACAGAATCATGAAACCAAGTTACATACATTCAATAACAAGCCACTTTCATATGAGGCTTAAGAATGGTATGACAGTAGACTGGAACCAGTTTTACCCTTTGGCATACTGGCACAGCAATCAACGTTGGGTATGCAGGCCGATGCTAAACAGACTACTTGGACTCTTGGGTGCACTGTTGGGAGAAAAGGCAACAAACCTTCACTCTGTAATACAATTACAACACATGTGGAAACGTAGCGGTGTTTCAAACAATACATTATTTACAGTAAATAAGTAATCATTTTCAATTGATGATATCCCATCCGACACAAAATGTAGTGGCGCAGGGAATCACTGTTTCTTAAGAGGTGGGTTGGGCTGATGCAGATTCAGTTATCCATTATACAAAAGGAATGCATTTATGAAGTAGCATTATTCCAGAAGGCCAAAATGATCTGACTGAAACAGTGATAAAAGAAAGAATACTCAGTTCTGACCCCCGAGGAATGCTGCGATTGCGCTGCTCGAGTGAATCCATTTCTCGCCAGGATGATTTCCTCTTCAGTGTCTCCATTGTCAGCGGCGTGGTCTGCATCTTCCTGGCCACCATCAAGTTCATGCTGGGCAGGGTGCTCACGAGTCGGGCCCTCATTACAGACGGTACGCCATTCACGCTCCGGGAAAGCCGACACGCAGGTCATGACACAGCAAAGGCGAACCGGCTGCTTGTTTCTCTTTTAAGGCTTTAACTCTCTGGTGGGGGGCGTCATGGGCTTCTCCATTCTCATCAGCGCGGAGGTGTTCAAGCATGAGCCCATGATCTGGTACCTGGATGGGACAATCGGTGTCCTCATTGGCCTGATCATCTTTGCCTATGGAGTCAAGTGAGCGACAGATCCGTTGCACGGTTTCTGCAAGGCCTTTAAAAAAAAAAGGCTTTCACCTTGTTGACTTTTTATCTGCAGGCTGCTGCTGGACATGATCCCACGAGTGAGACAAACCAGGAACTACGAGCGCTTTGAGTAACGTCGTGCCGGCTGGCTCACAGTGGGGATGTGGACAAGGAACAAAAGGACTGGGGAGGGGAACGGTCTACGCAGCATCCCCCAACACACCCACTTGCCAGAGACTCAGCAGAACCTGTGTGCCGATACAGGCGTCCTCGCCATTCCATTCTTTGAACTGCAGTGAAGATGTTGGCCGTAGCGTATGTCAACTATCTTGCTGAGGTTGATCATGATGCCTCCAAATTTGAGTAAGACACGGGGACTTGCCCGAAGTTGCTGACTGAGACGAGGCTGCTCGGATGAGTGTAGACAAACCGCTTTGCCAAACTTGTCACATGTTGATCCCCCGCCCTCCCCCCGCCCCCAGTCATTCGTCCCAGAGGCCTGCCTCAATGTGGCAACGGAGCAGGTCACGATTTGAGTCGGCCCGCAGCAACAGGAATCTAAAGAACTATGCTGGTCTGCTACTTTCAAAGAATTCCATTTTTATGGAGGCATATGTGATTGTACCGGAATGTACACCCTCTGCTGTTAATCTATTTAACAAATCACAAAGGATTTTTTTTGGGGGGGTGGAAAAAGTAGTGGTATCCAAATAGCTCAAATAGTATTTTGCCCTCACATCTGTGTGCAACTATATGTTTGGGACACTAATTGTATTCTGTTGGAACCGCATGACAATAATTTGTATTGTTCAGTGCCCATGTTCCAAATGTTGACACAAAAGTTACTTTTGTATGACGACAACCAACCTGCCGGACACACTGCAACTGAGTCTCAACAGTAAAATCATCTGTTCTGCTGTAATGTCAAATGTTGAAGCAGTCGGAGCCTTTTTTTTTTTTTCCACAGAAAAAAAAGTTTATTTAAAAATTAAATCATAGCCCGCTTAATCATTGAGAACCGCATGACAGCAACCCAAAATAAACAAAACATCGAAGCTCATTTGTACAAATGACCAACAGGATGGATGAGCTGGACCAGTACGAGACACTTCAATAACTCAGTGCGCCACGCAAATTGGAATCAGCTGTTTCCTCAAATGAAATGGACAATTCTTTTGCTTTGTTCTTTTCGAATGGAAATGTTGCGTACATTTGACAAATCTCATCAAAACAGTGATAAAGAGTAACTGATTGCTGCAGTTTCCCCTCTCAGATGTGAAATGTAGATACCGGTAGATCTGCATTCAAGCCACGGTGGTAAATGTAAATGGTGAGACATATACATGCATTTGTTAAGAGGCATGGTTCAAAGTATAAGGCAAACTCAACTGCACCGGGTGACAATATTTTGTCTCGCACAGTTTGTACAACTACTGCACTCAACTGTCAACATTAGCATGAGGTGTCAGGGCTGGTCAGCTAAAACTAGATTCCAAAGCACTGAAGTAGATGCCATCCAGTGCCACTGCGCTAACAACAGATTCTATCCTACTCATTACAGGCCAATAGCATCCAATTTACTTTAGAGCGGTTTACTCAAGTTAAGGTCAAATATGTGAAGATTGTTGCGTGGGGGGGCGGGGGGGGGGACCTGGAAACATGGACGTCAGTTAATTACTGCACATAACTGGGGCTCACCTGGAACAAACTAACAGTTTAATCCATTCAACACAGTTTCCCACACACACCAAAGTTACCAAATACAATGAATATTTTACAGATTTAAAATATATTAAACTAAAATATGATTAAAGGCGATTCCGCTCAATTCAGCAGGGGAAAACAGAACAACAGAATCTGGTGACAAAATCGCAAGAACAGATTCGAGGTGTTCATGGTAGATACATTTTGGACTGAATGTTTTGTTTCCTTTTTTTTGGGTCTGGTGACAATTTGACGCAAGTGGTACCGTAAAGGCACGTCATGCTCTCCGAAACACCGACTTAGCTGCATGCCGCTTATCTGTTAAGAAGGAAATGAATAGATAGACGGAAACGATAACAGTCTGCGTATCTGTCCTCACATGTGCAACCTGCAGCAATGACTGTCGCAGTATAACGAGGCACATTTGCTTCTGCTGTCCTTTTTAAAAGACAGAGATGAGAAGAATGAAGGTAAACCACCATTGCCAAACTATCCGTGAGTGATGCCAAGCATATGGGGGGAATTGTTATTGATATATTCCAACTACTGCGCCTCTCGCGACTGCTAAAACAAACAAACAAACAACAAAAAAGCATACAATGTCTCCCTCTGGTGGTCGTACGTGAAAGGACATGTACGCGTTCTGGTATTTTTTTCTAATTTCTCTCCATAAACAAAAGACAGCCCTCTTATAAATAAAGAAACAAAGTTCAAGAGCAAAAACAAAGATGAACATCAAGATACAAAATAAATATAAACTCTAAAACCCCATAAAAGCAATGTACAGTGTTAAAGTATATATTGTTAAACCTGCTTGCAAATAGAAATGTAGTGCACTTTTATCCACGTTTGGGAGTTTTACCATTTCTTGAATTCTTATCTGCAAGCAAAAAGATTATTTTGTTGGCATCAGAGCATTTGGGGGTATTTCGTTGTCAACGTTTAGTCTATGTTGATGAAGAAAACTTAACTCCAGGATTTTCATGTCCTGACAATTCATTCTCTTACTATCCTTGACTGGGCAGTATCACTGATACAGACCACGACAACATTTGTCACATGACAATAATAATAATAAATCTGTCCATGGCGTACCATGCCCTAAATCCGCAGATATAAACTCCATCTTCCGTGTGACCCTGAACAGGATACGTGATGAAAAAAAACAAAAAGAAAACCCGAATTGTCATAAAAAATGACAATAATCCTTATCCTGCCACATGGAGAGACCATGGACTGGCGACACAACCTGTGGCCCTCTGTGGCAGTGGCAGGGAACTCCAGTTCCTCGAGAGCCATCTCCCGCCTGTTTTAGGTCCTTCCCGACTCCAACACACCTGATTCAATTGTTCAGGCCTCGACAGAGCTTGATGATGAGCCGATCGTTTGAATCAGGTGTGTTGGAGTAGGGAGGGACCTAAAACAGGCGGGAGATGGCTCTCGAGGAACTGGAGTTCCCTACCCCTAGAGTCTATGGTGTTCTTCGTGCTGGGTGACATGGGTGAAACCATTCCTACAAACTACTGGCCTGTATTTCAGCATACACTGTCAGTCCACTTTACATTTGTTCTTACATAATAGATATCTTTAAATTAAGTGTGCAATTTGTGAAATGGGGAAGGGGGGACTTCTATGGCAAAATATCTGCAGCTAGACATTTCAGAAAATGATCATTACCTCCAGAATAAAAATCTAGATCTCTATACAATAGTTTACTTTCATGACTTTAGTACAGAAGTTTGTTACAGTGTAAAACTAGCCATCTGTTTAGCATGTGTGTGGTGGGGTTGGGGGCGTTCCAGTGTAAATCTACCGAAAGAAAGAAGAGATTCAGATTTAGCAGGGAAAAAGGATGGCGGGAACACGCTGAAGAGGGTGGGGGCGGGTCAGCTGCGAGCGTGGGACAGTTGGCTTGCGCTTCTGCTGAACCTGGAGACAAAACGGGACGTCACTCACTGATATGTGCTGCGGTTTTTAAAGTCCAAGATGACTCCCTTTGTTGATTCAAGTAATGTATCATCACTTCTGGTCCAGTCCAGCAGCGGTGCTTCTCTTTAAGCAGTCGACAAAACAATAAATATAACGAACGCACACAGTTCTGTGTTGGTCCGTCCAAAATGCTTCCCTCAGAGGAGTCTGGCTGGGTTTGATCGGACACAGCAGCCCATCCTCTTAAAAGGTGCGCGCCGCCGCTGCTATAGGCAGCTTTTGCACAGTGCCACCTGGCCTTTCATGTAGTCACGGCAGGGGCAGATGCGTTTCAGCGACTGGTGGGCGCCGGCGCAGCTGAAGAGTAGCAGGTCGGACTGAAAGATGCAGTGGCGGCGGCTCTCGCTGTAGGCCGGCACCACGGTGTCGGCGCTCGACTCCACCGTCTGGCAGTCCACACCAAACCTGTCGGGACCAACACAACCACTGAGTCCTCCGGTGGTAACAATCCAACGCCGCAGTTAAGAGAAGCGCAACGTGATGACAAAAAGTAAGTTGCGGTTTTGTGCTTGTACGCCACCTGGCCAGGTCCTTGTCCTTGTTGAGGTGTTGAAAGAAAGACGGCTCGCAGATGAGCTGCTCTTCCTGACACACCTGCTTACAGGAGCGTCCTGGCTCGGCCATTTTCACCTGCAGCGCGCTGAGTGGAGGCCACATCACCTGACCGTGACAGAAATCCTGACGACACGACACGTCACAACGTCACGCAGCTGCACGGTCCAGCCTCATATGTGCCTCATTTCAAGCGAAATCAAGTTTGCGATTGGCTTACTCAAATGCGGCGGGGAATCGAGTAATGTACCTGGTTTACAATGAAGGCATTGACTCTCTGCAGCATCCCCTCACAGGTGAACTCAAATGGCAAATAAGGCTCAATCTGCTCGCACAAACACAGACATACAATACTGCCACGATTACAACTGGGATACGGTTCCAACGCAAAAGGCGGAAGTACCTCCTGTGCGAGGCTCATCGTTGAAGTCGGACCTCTGTTGCGTGTGTGTTTTTTGGGTGACGGGTCCAACCGACCGCAAGGCGTATTTGACAATACAAGACCTTATGTACGAATCAAGGCGATAGCCACCCGGTCTGCTCAGCTAAGCACGGGCAATATTGGCGTTAACACATGCTGTAGCCGGTAAATCCCAAAAGAGAGCCCGAGTCTATGAATAAGATTTCCTGGAACTGGCGACTGTCGTGTTGTGGTCAGGTGCCCTCACGTTAGCTCGAAGTGGGATGAATGTGCTCCTGTGACAAAAATCCCAGGGCCAAGCCAGATCCCTTTAACTCATTCAGTACCAGCCAATTCGAGACCAAGTCTGAAAAGACGTTTAAAAACGTCTTTGGCAGTGAACGAGTTCATAAAGTTGGTCTTGAACTGGCGAGTGAAACAGCTCAGTGAATAGTTCAGTTCACCACCGCCGCATGGTTTGTTATGGTAAAACTTGATGTGGCCAGCGTAGAATCGACCGTAAATCAGTATGCCATCAAGTAAATTGTGTGACACTTTTTGGTTGCGGTGGATACCGCTGACGTTGGGTGCTTTTGTTAATGGAATCAAAAGAAAACTGTGGAGCAGATTGAAATCAACTGAACCGTAGTGCTATTGGGCCTTTTGAGCAGGGCAGATTGACAAAGGAGGCTTTTGTTTCTGCAACACCAAATCATCCGCAACAAATTCAGTGACCTTGTGTTGGGTGGCGGATGAGGAAAGATGGATGCGAAGGCAAGCTGGAGCTTGGTAGGCTCTGGGATCATGATGCAGATAAGGCTCTCACAAATAAACAAAGCCATTGTTCCTCATCTTACAAAGCACAATGAATCAGCAGCAGCAGATTTAAGACCTGATGTATTTCCATCTCGAGTTGGACGATTAAAAATGCCAATTTAAAAAAAAATGGACTCATGGAGCATTGGATGCGTTTACCTTCTGGCTGAGGATGGAGCGGATTGCTCTTTCTACTTCGGCGGAATTATCGATATCAACAGTCCACACGTGGGGTTGACCAATATAAACCTCAGCGTAGGGATGCTGAGACGTCAGCTGCACACATGGAGGCAAAGAGCGCATAGGAGGTTGGAACACATGTGAAATGGGGAATTTCAAGTCTGTACAAAGTGTCACCTCTCTCAGCGTGGGCTTGCCCTTGAAGAAATCGGTATTCTTGCTGCTTTTTGGTGGGTTGAACTTTGGGTTGAGGAATGCGCAGCCATTGGCGATGGCCTCCAGGGGGGCAGGACCCTCGTAGGGAAAAGACAGACCCACAAACAACTGCAACACAGGTAAAATGGCAAGAACGGTCAGGTTTGGAGATTACCATGTGCAGCGCTAGAAACAAAACAAAAAACAGGCATGCAACAGCCCTTGATTGAACAAATACGAAAAGACAAGCTTTTGCACTCACAATGCCACTGTAAGTCGAAACATGTTTTCATTTGTTCACTTGTGCACCACTTAACGGATTCAAACCACCAAACACAGTTTGTGCACATCAGAAAAGTTTTTAATTTTTTTTTTGCTTTTCTTTCCAAGATGGTCTCAAAGGCAGTCCCTCAAAGCACTTAGTATGCATCAAATGGTATTGTTCTGGTCGTGGGTTCGATCCCGGCACCGGCCTTCCTGTGTTCTCCCCGAGCCTGCGTGGGCTTACTCTGGTTTCCTCCCACATTCCAAAAACATGCATGGCAGGCTGATTGAACACTAAATCAGGGGTGTCAAACTCATTTTTGTCGCGGGCCACATTGTAGTTACGGTTTCCCTTAAAGGGCCGTTATGAATTTTTGGAAACCATACAAATGGATGAATAACGACTTTTAAAATCAGAAATCAAGAATAATGACTGTTATTGTGGATTACAGATGACAATTTGACATTTTGGTTCAGACTTTAGCAAGCATCATGGAACTTGAAATGCTTGATTTGCTTTCGCGGGTCACATAAAATGATGTGGTGGGCCAGATCTGGCCCCCGGGGCCTTGACTTTGACATCTGTACTCTAAATTGTCCCTAGGTGTGAGTGTGAGCACGGATGGTTGTTCGTCATTGTGTGCCTTGCGATTGGCTGGCAACCAGGTTCAGGGTGTCCCCCGCCTACTGCCTTAAGACAGCTGGGATAGGCTCCGGCACCCCTCGTAACCCTTGCGAGGACACATCATCATCATCTTTAGCTTTACAAAGAGGAGCTAGAACTTAAGACATTTTTGCTTTCATGTTATCTCTATCTGGCTTCCAAAAGAGCTTAACATTAATGATCATGATATGCTCTGTTTCACAATACCAATGGGATTTCGGAAAAAGATATAAAGAAAAAAAAATACAGCGGGGCAGTGGCAGAAATGAAATGTTGTTTCAAATATGTACATTGTTTTAACGGTTCCTTCATATCTTTCGATTTGGCAAAGATCATGGGTGCCAATACATGTCCAGACTTGTAAGTGCTGCACTGATAACACACCCAAGTTGGCATGTTACAGCTTCATTTCAGGTAGCAGCTATAGAGCAGCTTTCTAACAACAGGTGGCAGCAAAGCACACCACTTCGCTGCATATAAGATGGGTTGTGAAGTGCGGGCAAAAGCTCTTCAACCTTGAGGAACAATCAACCTCTATTTATAGGGAATAGAGAGAGGGGAGGGGAACAAAGAGTCCCTGAGAGAGATTGAAAGCGCCACTGGAGCTGACACCAGTGAAGGCGCGCACGCTGAAATATTCAAAGGCAGGCGCGATTAGGTCTATAGCGCTGAATGATGAATGACAGCAAGTGTTCTGTTGTTGCCGAACAATGAACCTGACCTTTGGGATAGAAAATGGCATCACTTCCTGATCTTATTGTGACATTTGTGCAAAATGTTAAGATGAATGCTGCAAAATTCCCCAATGATGGCCACAGACATGTTTGGTCAAGTCTTGACCTTTAAGTGAATTTTAATGGCTCCGTCCTCATGTCGTGACTTCCACTCGGACTCAATCTAAACATAAATATTAAAAACCAGACCAGAATGACAACAGCGGCATCCACAGAGATGGATTTTGCTGCCATGACAAATAGACCGATATACTGTATATGAAGAACAAACTGGACTGATAACTTGGGTGAGATAATAGGACAGACACGGAGCTGAGCATACCCAGAACCGACTGTAAATACAGTGATCCCTCGCTCTAACGCGGTTCACTTTCTGCGGCTTTGCTGTTCCACTGATTTTTTTGGTGCAGTTTTTTAAAATGCTTTTAAACAGTGAATTGCGTTCTGCATCCTGATTGGCCAAGGGACTGACCGACGTGAACCGTCTCCGCACCTGGTCTCTGTACAGCTTGCCAAATTTACCTTTGCAAATTGTTGGTCTTTGGTTTCATTGTATCAGTGGCGGATGCTGGTCTGTCGAGGAGGGGAAGCTCAATTTCATTTCAGAAAATGTGTCAGTTTATTTATACGTGAATTCTACTCTCTGTTCCTTTTCAAAAAAATGACAAGGTTGCCTTCACCATAAGATCGGTGATTGGCTCATTTCGCTGTCAATCAAAAAGAGATTCAGCCTCAGACAGATCATCCAATCATCATGCAGAAAAGCTGAGCTTCTGCACGGCCACTGTCCATAGACTCCCAGAGACGCTGAGCGTCCAATTGGCGGGACAAAACCAGCATTTATCCAATGACTCGTCTCGTTTCAATGCATTGGGACAACCAATACTGAACTCTCGAGACGCCCAGCGTCCGGTGGTCGACGCTCAGCGTCCACACAGTTTAAAGCAGAGTGAAGCTGCGGGAATGAATGGGAAGAGAGTCGTGTCGTAACCAATAATAAGAAGCTGATTCGGAACAAAAGGGATAAAATAAATAAATCCTACTTCACGGATCTCACTTATCACTGGTTCTTTTTGGAATGTAAACCCCGCGATAAACGAGGGATTACTGCATTAAAGCGCTAGATGGGACCATATACTTCACGGAAGGACGTCCGTGATGGAAATATTATGGCACCGCTGAAGTTTCAACCCCATGAGGCCAATTCGCTCAGGCAGTGTGTTGGTGCAGAAAAGACGAGGAAAACACTTCCTCTTTACCTTGTAGTAATACAGTGGCGAACATTCTTTTCAGACACAATATAATTAGTTGTTTTTTTTGCACAGTGAAACGTGCATTTGATGTTCACAAATGGCAGTATTCTATTTTATTTTTTGGTGAAAGACAGACGGGTGAGCTCACCTTCGTTTCTCGGAGGAGAAATTGCAAGTCTCGTCCACTCAAGATGCCGTGGTTCCTCACGTAGCTTGGGAGGTGGACAGTGCTGGTGCCATGCACAGTGCCGTGTACTTCCATGTAGCTGTGTATGATGTCCAGGTATTTTTTCTTGTCCTATGACAGAAGGAGTGGCGGGGGGAGAGTGTTTATTCATGTCAAGCTAACTAAAATGTGCACTTCATTTCATGGTGACCAATGCAACAGTATTTCTCTTAAAAAAGACCTGGAATGCTCCCTTGCAAGAGTCAAAGAAAGTAAAGTAAAAGCGAATTCAAATACATACGTACAACAAACTGTGCTGTGATAGAGTCACATACTGAGATAGTATGTTACTTAGGAGCATATAAAAAGTTCATAACGGATTAGAACCAGGTGCAGTGATCAAGGGCAGTAACCCTCACAAACTTTTTAAACAATGACATTGGGATGAATGAGGTGAGTTTTATTACTTGCTGCAGGTCTTGTCATCTGGGGCAGAAAATTGAAAACAAGATCGACCAACTGCAGTGCAGCCTTTGGCATAAACGATGTTAATAGAATTGCTGCAAGAGTGTCAATGTGAGAGGTGGTACTATGGTGAGCAGAGTGGAGATATGGTGGTGTCTTGCCAATGACTGTTTACAACGACAGTACACGGACCAGTGAATTTGTCAGCCCAAGTGAAGCGAGGACCAATTCACCAGGGAGTTCAGTTCACAGTGGTGGGTGTTACAAAGGGAACACTGCTGACAATGGATGGCAACACCGTATGGTACGGTATACCATCGAGCTTGTGCAGGAGGCTTTTTGAAGTGTATCTATATCTATGTAGTACATAATCTTGGAATGGGAGGTGAGTCGTTTTGGCAAGAAGCAATTTAGAAGAACTTCTGTGAAGATTTACTTCAGTAGAGGGAAGTCTGGGTTTCCCTTCTAAAAGCCGTTGCCTCCGCGACCCGACCTCGGATAAGCGAGAGAGAATGGATGGATGGATGGAGCTTTTAACTTTTGAGAGCAGAGTGTTGATATGAATGGCAGATCAGGGCGGAGGTAACCATTTTTAAAAAGGGTCACCTGGTGTTATGTTCCTACTACAGGGGGATCACGGTCCTCAGCCTCCCTGCAAAGGTCTATTCAGTGATTATTAGTCGGAGGATCCGCTGGAAAGTCAAATCTCATATTCAAGAAGCGCATTGTGGTTTTTGTCAAAACTGTGCAACAGTTGATCAGCTTTACACCTTGAGATGGGTCCTGGAGGGAACAGGAGAGTGTGCCCAGCCAGTCCACATGTGTTTTGTGCATTTGCAGAAAGTGTTCAACCCTGTGCCTGTGGGATCTTGTGGGGGTTGCTCCAGGAGTACGGAGTACAGTACTGGACGCCCTAATATGGGCGTACAACCGTGTCAAGAGTTTGGTCTGCATTGCCAGCAGTAAGCCACACTCACTTCCAGTGAGGGTTGGGCTCCACCAAGGCTGCCCTCTCTCACCAATTTTGTTCATAAACGTTTTGGACAGAATTCATAGGAACAATCAAGGTGTTGAGGGGGCCCGGTTTGGTGACCGCAATATCTCTGCTTTTTTCAAATGATGTGGTTCTGCTGAGTGCTCGCCGTTTCCCCGGCGCTGGAGAATGACCCTCAGGACAGAGGACAGGTCCAAACTCCGGTGTGAGGCCAAGGGCCAATAATGCGACGCTGCTCCCGGTTGGTGTGGTGGTGGTGGTGGCCTGAGACAACTAATTGACCAGTGCGTCACACCCACTAATGCGCCTGGGGCGCTTGCTGGCCGTCCAATGGAGGGAACCTTAACCTCACCAAATAATATATGCAGATCAATGCCGTGGTCTGTTGATATTGTATAGTTGTTCGCAGCACGACAAACCGAGACAAGGTACACATCGCAGCAGATGCAGCACCGTCCCGTCTGTCGAGCTTTCATTCTATTTTTCCCTTACTCTTTAAGACCCCAAAATACTTGAATTCCTTCACCTGAGGCAGGATCGTATCCATGACCTCAATATTCCACTGAGAATGGAAGATCACTGGTTAATGAAGTTAAGAGAATCACATCATCTGCAAAAAGCAGAGATGAAATACTGACGCCATCAAATCAGATCCATCTCAGCTGTGCCTAGAAATTCTGACGATAAATTCTGTTGTTGTATCATTGTATCATTTTTGCACTACTGCGTCTTTTTACAAACTTGGCCAGTAAAGAAGATTCTGATTCCGTAAAAGGTTATTGAGAGAATCAGTGACAAATAAAAACAATGGAAAAGTGCTGCTTTTCAAGGATTTAGTGCTGGTAGGGTCTGAGATATGCCATTCCAGTTTTCCATGCTGGCCATATTTGATATTGTGCATGTTGGCCATCAGGTAGCAACCCCAAATTGTATGCAGCGTTTTTTGAAAAAAGTATGGCCATACCTATTACCATGCAAAATGTCAAAAACTTATCACAATGTCAAAAGCACAATCTGTTTCGATTCTGGCAAATTGCCTCTCCCATAGTGATGGACAAATGAAGCTTCATGAAGCATTTGTGAAATTTTTTTACCCCTCTAGATGGCACTCTTGGTTTAAAGACGCACAGTAAATTTTATACATTTCCATTACACTGGCCTTAATCTTTATACCAAGAGCACCGTCTAGACAAAACTATATCAATTTTACTACTCTTCGCTATGAACTCGGATGAAGATCAAAGGGTCATTTTCTCCATAACAACGGGATGCATCAAAGGAGTATTTTCGAGTGTGTGTGGCCTGATACATTCACAGCCATAACAGAACGTTGATTACCTATAACTTAAAGACTTGCGGAGCAGCTATGCTTCACTTTTGCTAAAAACTGCCAAGGTTGAAATTTACATACAAGCTGACTAACCACATCAAGCAGAATTTTTTTAAAAAAGTGACTTCCATCACATTTGCCTGCTCTCGCCCGTGTGTGCCTCAGGGCTTAGAGCTTAAATTTCAGGTAGGCACTCGTCAGTTTCCCAGTGGACAAAGCGCTCAGATGTCTCCAGCCATCTTGCTGTAACTAAAGCGGGCATGTGTGTGTGTGTGTGTGTGTGTGTGTGTGTGTGTGTGTGTGTGTGTGAGTGAGTGGGAGAGTGAGAGAGAGAGAGAGAGGGAGCGAGAGAGAGATTTGACAAAGGAGAAAAAGCAGAAGAACTAGAGCACATCAAACCAATCAGAAATGAAATCACTCCCTGGTAATCTTTTTATTCAGTGAAGCTGAGGATTTGTGGGCACGGAAGTGTGTTTGACGGCAGGCATCTATATCCACCTTATTCCTGGGGGCACTGATGTAGAAACGGTTATGGGTGTAATTTATTGTGAAACACTGGAAACATGCATGAGGGCTTTTTTTTTTTACAACCGGTTTTCATTTCCTGGAGCAGGTTATTTGAATGTGTATTGTTTCTTTTTCCAAACAATCAGCAGCCCCCGTAGTTTTTAAAAATATCCGTGCAGCTTGCAAACTTGTTGCAAGGTTAGTGATTATACGAATAACCTTGAATCTGAGGCTATAAGAGCGTTGTTTTGAACATGCTACCTGGACTAAGAGAGCATGTTGTTGTGAGAATGTGTACAGTTCTCACCAGCTACCCGTGGATGAGGAACACAGAAGGATTAGGATGAAAATCTTACTTTGAAAAGACCACCAAAAATGGGGATGGGTGTCAATAAGAATTTATTGATACAACTATACTCTTAATGATCGTGCTTATCAATCCGGTGCCTTAACGGTATCCTTATTGGTACTTTTTGTCTTTGCTCCGAAAAGCACTTGAGATGTGTGAGATGCACATTTTCTGTTTGTCAAACTTGCTTGTGTTTCTGCCTGGCATTTTAATGACTAATTGTACTTTTGACAACGTGCAGCGACGTTGCGACGTCATCCCTTTATCCCTCTTGTACATTCATGTAATAGTTACATCAGTGTAAACTGATTAATCATGCCTCAAGTGAAATGCTCAGCGACTACGATCATAGCAACAGAGCTAAAGTTGTGCGCTATGTGAGAGTACGTCATGAAAACCTCACTTGGAGCCTTCAAAGCAGCAGACTTTGCATCTGGCGAGGTGGCTCCCTTTGGATTGCCAACATGCATTTTAGACGAACATTAATTGTATTGTTAGAAATGACATCAGCCAGGTAAAAAGGTGCAAAATACTGTTCCTATAGCCTAATTTCATCAAAAATTAATTTGAGAAATTTGTCCAAGACCATTAACATCACAGTTAAAGGTGGAGCCTGTCGATCCTGCGCTTTTTAAAAATGAAGCCCCGGGGCCAGTTTAGTATTAGGGCTGAGTACCCATTCCAAACAGAAACATTGCACGTGTGCTCATTTCACTTGTGAACAAAAAGCCCACCTTTGAATACGCACATCCAACTTTTTGGTTGCGTTATGACAATCGACCGGAGAAGATTCACTGGGTGCTAAATAAAAATTGAAATCAGTGGCACAAGAACAACAGGGAGGGTTTTGTGTGTATGGGGGGCACAACAGACTGTTTAACCTTTTTGTGAAGAGCTCATACGTAATGTGCATTTGGACAGTTGCTGGTCAGCATTAACCTAAAAAGGTAATCATTTCACTAAAGAGATAATAACAATTTAGTGCTTTAATCTTAATCTGCATTTCATATTGCTGCTGTTATGCACCAAGTCTTCATCTGTTTTGTGGAGCAAATATTAGGTGATGTGGTGACTAGTGTGGTTGATCTAAAATTGAAGGTTTGGCTGGATTCAACGTCTGCTTTCAGGTAAACAAGACTGCGTTGATGTGCCTTTGTTGCGACCTCTCGAGTGTGCAATGGACCAGGATAGGCAGCCTATGAGCCTTCAAGGCAGTCCTTACATAAAGCTTCACGGTCAGAGGGCATCGCTCGGCAGATGCTATTTGAAGCATCGCTCATACTAATGCACCGGATTTTCAGACTGAGAAAGAAAAGCCAAAGAAAGGCAGAGAAATCAAAGTGATGAAGAGAAAATGCCAACTTGACCATTCTTCTGGCTACACAAGCGAAATACAATCCGAAACCCGGAAGTGGATCGATTGCATGAGGAATAAAAATAATCGCGTTAACTGGAGAGGTTGAGTCAAGTGGGCCAAATGGAAGAAGAGGAGGTGAGTTTAATGATCTTATAAGTCAGAGGGGATGGCTAAGCCCCGGCTGGGAGAAGAAACGGGAAAGGCGGCATCTGCTTTCTGTCAGCATAGGCGAAGAGCCTGGATGGCTTCCTGCCTCAACCCCGCAAACTCCAAATGATGGATTAGATTCTGTTCATCATGTCATGCAAATAATGCACAATAACTTTGTTGACCAAAGCTTGTAGAGGGCAGTATTTACTCTCTATTAAATTCTACAGTTTGGACCAAGATCAAAAAGCTTGATTCTGGAGTCAATCACACATACATCTCATCATATGCTTGGTTGTAGATTTAAGTGCTTTAGCTGCCAGGCGACGATGCTAAGTGGATTACGCTTCAGACATCGGGTGTCATCAAAAACACTTTGCCCTTGCTTAACATCCACGTCTGTATGTATTATTGCTTTGCTGTCAAATGAAGTAAGTGTCAAGAGAAAATCCAGAGGTTCGTCATCATGCAAAGCTTGCTTTGACTCTGCCCATCCTCAAAATACAATGTCAAGGGGACCTCAATCGGCTTGTGATCTCAAATCATATCTGACAACTCTGCTCTAGGAGCTAGGGGCTTATCAATAAGAAGATATGCTTAATTAACACTAGGTCTGCGAAGATTAATTGACTATTCAAGACTGCTTCCATTACCAAATCCATTGAAACAAAGAACATGCGGCAGGAAGAAAGATCATCAAGAATCGGAATTACTGATCTTTTTGTGATAAGAAATAGAATTTCAACGCAATCGAGCGTTTCAAGCGTCACTTGCCAATTTTCCCGTTAGCGGAGAATGAATGTTAGCTGAAAACAAGAAACTAAATGGCAATTAAAAAATATCAGGAGCTAAAGCTACTGCACTGTAAACTTAAACTAGCATCGTAACAAAATTAAAAAAGAAAATGACAGCTTGTTAAAATGACAAGCATGGTCGGAATGGCCACTTCAACCTGAGTACAATGCAGGAAAAATTTAAAACATAGGTGTCAAACTCAGGTCCTGGAGGGCTGCCGTCCTGCATGTTTTCCAAGTCTCCCTGTTGCAACACACCTGATTCAAATGATCAGATCATCAGCAAGCTCTGCGGAAGCCTGACATTGAACCTGCTCATTTGAATCAGGTGTGTTGCAACAGGGAGACTTGGAAAACATGCAGGACAGCGGCCCACCAGGACCTGAGTTTGACACCTATGATTTCAAAGATCAAATGTTATGTTCCAGAGAAAGTCTGTTTTTTTTTTTTTTTTGAATGTCGAGAAACAAATGCCTTGAGTATGTTTTTCATGATATCGCCTATAAAACACCTGGTCAAAAGCCATTTTCAAATTGCGGGTAAACCAGCCTAACTTGATTATTTTTCAACATACAGTATCTCATCAACCCTTTGGCATTGTCTGCTACTTGAAGAACCCCTTCTCCAATTTGCGGACACCGTTAATAATGTTCACCAATTGGATCATGTGGGCCGAAAATTCCAAAGGGTTCAAGTAACCGCATCAAAATTACGGATTTTAAACGCCGTTACTTGACCTAAACAGACCACTTAAGTAGTGCAAATAGGACATTATCTGTGATAAGAGCATGTGGGCTGTAGAATAGGCCATACACTTGAGTCACCAACTGTTTTTCTCAGTAACTTATTTGTTGTGGGGGATTTTAGAAGCATTTGAAGTGTTCATTCCATGTTTTTCAGAAAAGAAAGGAAGGCAACCATTTGTGACCTATTGTATAAACCGTATATTACCTATTACAGTCGAACCTCTTTTTGGCATACCCCATCTACTACCTTTCCACCCATATAACGTTCAAGTCTTGATTTCACATTGCTGATTTTGCTTCCAACGAACACCTTTATAACGTTAACTTCATTATAATGAGCAGATCTTCCACACAAAATAGTGAAAAGGCCTTCGTGACAATGAACTGCGGGAAGCTAACTGCCATCGCAACCTGGCTTACGAACAAAATGTACAGTGGGGGATTCCCCTCCATTTGCTTTGCGACGCTACTGATCGACTCGTACATTGTTGTACTTCCAGAAGCACGGCGCGGTCTTGAGCACATGGTCTGAAAACCTGTCTGCTAACCAGAAGCAAATCTTGCTGTCAATCGGCTGAAATTGTCTCTCATTTCCAAATGGAGTCTCTCAGACGAAGCACAGCCGAGACTACGAATTAGCAAAGTCCATTATTTCGACAATCATCCGTAATGGCAACAAAATCATGGCAGAGTTTGAGGCCAACAAATTGAAGGATGATCGTGAAGAGTTTATGGGCGCGACACATCCTGAACTGGAGAAGGCCCTCCTGAATGTTACAGCAAAAGACAAATCACCAAGTATCTTAATATATTCGAAAGTGAAGCGATTTGATTCGTTTTGATGCACTTGCATGTTTTAAATCAAAAGATTTTCCTATTCAATTTTTTTTTCTAACTCCCCTAATTCTTTGCCATGTGAAGAGGTAGTGATGAGCTGCAAGGCTAATGTAAAAATACAAGTATTGAAGATTGGCCTGTTGCCACAGAAACACCCGTGTGCTACCGTATTGGCAGTGCAATCGGCTTTTCAACACAATTCTAACAAACAACTCGTCGGTCAATACCAGAGTGCATGTTATCTTGGGTCTATGGTTGATGTGGAAAACGCATACGATTGCGGTCACTGAATTCATATAATCATTATTTGAGGCATTGGCGAGGAATCTTGGCAAGAGGCCACTAGATCACATCCTTTCCCAAATGTCCACTAAAACATGGGCTGTTGGGCTGACTGCCTGTGTTGCTCTCCATATGCCAACCCTGTGTGCCCGTGAGCTCAACGTAAATTGTCTTTTTCCACCATGTCCTCTGATCTCCCGCCAAAGGCCTGAAGCCGTCCTTCACGCTCACCTTGCACCCTGCTCTTATCATACTCCTGCCTTGTCAGAGGGTTAATTACAAACCAAAATAGTAGAAACAGGAACGGAGAACATCTCAGTCTCTACAATGATTGGATGAGTCGGATGCAGGCATTGGGATGGAATAACGTGTGTCGGCCCATCATCCCCATTCGAAAGTACCGAATATGACTGCGTACTAGGGCTGAGCCATATGGCTGAAAAGTATATCAGGATTTTAGTTTTTCTTTTCTTTTCTTTTTTATTTTTTATTTGAAGCTATTCAAAATAATGCAATGAAAAAGGCTGAGTGTAGGTCATTTTATTTTAACATAAATTAATAAATGAACCTTCACTAAGAAGTCAATGTAACTATGAAAACATCAAATAAACTGGTCACTATAAAGATTAAACGCCTTTTTAAACATAACATGCTTCGTAGGGCTGGGTGATGCGGCTGAAAAAGAATCCACATATAAAATGAGGAAAACCCCCACTTAATTGATGACAGATAAAATTAAAAACAATTCAAATTCATTAATGATCAAATTAAAGGGAGTCAAACGCCTGTACACTGTTTAATGTGCAAAGTTACTCCTCGGGCAGAGCACCCTTAACGTTTATTTGTAGAAGCCGCTATTCCAAAGCAGTATCGTTGATCCAATGGCATTAACCTTTATTCGTTGTTGATTCAATGTAAGCACATCGACCTAATACTCTCTCGGAGGGGATCAAAGTTTACCGTCCGTCTTTGGACGACTTCATCTTTTGAGCTGGCTCATGATGTCATCAGACAGTTTTTACTTGCCTGTGACAGGTGACGCTCAGAGGGTCAGAGTTGGTTAACACCGGAGCGGGTAATGCACTTTTGTTTAAATTTGTGCTTTCAATTTCCTCTTAGATGCTTAGAATTCTAGCACACATTTAACAGCATACCGTAGCTTCTGCCTACAGCACGCAGAATGCAGGGCAGGTTCTGCATACTGTGTTTTTTGTTTTTTTTAAATCAATATTATATTGAGCGCAATTTCTATTGACATTGATCAGGTGTCTATCGTGATATAAACTAATATTGAAATACTGCCCAGTCTTACTGCAAACACAGACTCGAGATGGCTTTCGAAGGATTTTCCCGAATTGCACTGGGGTCTTGCTTTTCTGGGAAAAACAAAAACAACAAAACAAAAACAACCTGGTGATTGGGGGGGGGGGGGGGTGATGTGTGTGGCGATAGATCAAGTGGCGGTGAGAGCCAAAGAGGCTCTCTCGTCTCTCTTCCGTTTCCTTTCCGTTTCCTTTCCGATTCTTCGACTGGGTCGCCATGGAAACCGCTCTATCGGGTTGGTCAAACCATTTTATTTCCATCCATCCATCCATTTTCCGAACCGCTTCATCCTCACTAGGGTCGCGGGGGGTGCTGGAGCCTATCCCAGCAGTCTTCGGGCAGTAGGCGGGGGACACCATGAATTGGTTGCCAGCCAATCGCAGGGCACACAGAGACGAACAACCATCCACGCTCACACTCACACCTAGGGACAATTTAGAGTGCCCAACGAGCCTGCCATGCATGTTTTTGGAATGTGGGAGGAAACCGGAGCACCCGGAGAAAACCCACGCAAGCCCGGGGAGAACATGCAAACTCCACACAGGGAGGCCAGAGCTGGGATCGAACCCGGTACCTCTGCACTGTGAAGCCGACGTGCTCCATTTTATTTCAGCATTGAAAATACAAAGTACCGACTTTACGTTTATTGTCCTGGGGCCTCTTTGAAAATAAACATCAAAGTAGAGTTCAGAGATAAAACATGGTATGATAAATATTGGTGCACAACGCTAAAGAACAATTTGAACAACAACGCACGTATTTAGCATCTCGTTTGACCTCCAGTACATGGGTACTTCGCTGAGGGATGAGCAGCTAAAAATGATTTATTCATATATGGATTGCATTTATATTGCTGTTAAAAAGAAAAAAACAAACATTTTTTTTGTTTTATGTTAAGGGCCACTACATGACTGTGTCGGGCTACCCACGTTCACTGATGCTAGCCCGACTGGTCAGTAAAAATGTCAGCAATACGATTACAGTAAATCAATGTTTTTGCTTTAAAAGAAATATTCAATATTTTGAGTTTTATCCATTTACATTGATCAATCATGATTGATATTCTACCCATGCTACACACACTTTTTGTGCGTCAAGTTAAATCCTTCCATAAGGAATGGCTTGGGCAAGATATAAAGCACAGAAAATGACAAATGTTAACTATTCAGTTTGATTTTAAACTACAAGGAAAAAATAAAATTTTTGAGTGTTCAGTCAGCCTGCCATGCATGTTCTTGGAATGTGGGAGGAAAAACAAGTACCCGGAGAAAACCCACACAGGCACGGGGAGAACATGCAAACTCCACACAGGGAGGCCGGAGCCGGAATCGAACCCTGCACCTCTGCACTGTGAGGCGGATGAGCTAACCACTGGGCTACCAGGTCGCCACCCACTATTCCCAAAGATTTTTTTTTGTTTTTCCAGTCCTCACAGGCATATGGCACCCACCAGAGATTTGAAACAGTTTAGCCCCAATTCTGAATGCAATAGGCCTTAAAATATTATCTGGCTGCCTTTTTTTTCCACCTCATATGCCCCACTTTTGATTTCCAAATAATCATTTGGAAATGAGAATCCTTTAACAAGGACTTCCCCAACATGAACAAAGTAAAGGAGAGAACGCCTACTTTTAAAAAATAGCGTGGGGGGGGGAGAAAAAAAAAGTAGCAAGCCAGTCGGATAGTTATCAGTTGGCTGGTTATCAGTCAGCTCTAAAATGGCCCTTTAATTAAAAGCAGGAGGTAATGAACACGCTGGGGATTGTGATTAACAGCTAATGCCTCTTGCTGTGAACTAATGGGTCTCCCCTGGCTGGCCTTCTGAAAGCTACAGTGAATGGAATACTGCTGTGTGAAAGTAAGGGACCTAGGCATCGCATAAACCAGTGACCTCTGTGGAAGTCTTTAACATAGAATTATTAAGGATTTTATTTCAGTTGTTAATTTGGGATTTGTCTTCTCAGTACTGGAGAGGCTAGTCCCGATGTTTCCTTGCTCCAACACACCTGATTCAAATGATCAGGATCGTTATCTGGCTTTTGTAAATCATCATTTGAATCAGGTGTATTGGAGGAATGAAACACCCCAAACAGGCTGAATCGGGCCTCCCTTGGACCGTACTTGGGCGAAACAATGAGCAATTTGCATCAGTGATACCGGTTCATTGAGTTTTCATGACGCTGACAGTCGAGGGGACGAAGCTGTTCATATGGCAAGTAGTCCCACTAGACCGCAGTCTCCTGCCTGAGGGGAGAGTGGCAAAAAGGCTGTGCCCATGGTGAGCATTGTCAGCTGTAATACCGCCCGCACGCCTCCGGGTCATGGAGTCATCATAGGGATCTTGAATGAAAAGGGAGCTCATAGCCAATCACCTATTCAGCAACACACACAGTGTGCTTCTTTGGCTGTTGACTCAGCATGAAACTTGATTTTTAGATGTACTGTTTTTGTGCTTTCTACTGTCTTTGTTATTCATTTATTGTTTTATTGATTGATTAATTTTGCTCCACGTAGAGCACTTTGTATACAGCGCTGGTTGTTTGAAAGCGCTTTATAAATACTGTTGAGTTGAGTTCAGTGTGTGCCTATCCCTGGCAGTGGCATCAGAGTACAAAACCTTGATGGAGGAGTTGCATATGGACTCGATGATGGTCATGTAGAATTGCACCAACATGTTGGTTGGGGCTGTGACCTTCCTGAAGTCCACCATCATCTTCTTTGTTTTCTGGGTTGTTCAGCTCCAGGTCGTTGCGGTTGCACCAGTCGGTGTGCCTCATTCCTCTCTTGAAATAAGCCCAATGAGGAAGGCGTCATCGGCAAACTTGATTAGTTTCATGGACTGATGACTGGAGGCACAGCAGATGGTTTACGGGGATAAGAGCCAATGGTCAAGTACACAGCTCTGAGGCGCTCCAGTGATGATGGTCCTTGTGTCCAAGACAGTCTTCAACAGCCACATATGGCCGCCGGTCTATCTGGAAGTTTGTGATCCACCAGCAGAGGGGGTGAGGCACATTGTCCAACGGCTAGTTTGTCCTGGAGTAGAACTGACAGAATGGAGTGGAAGGCAGAGCTGAAGTCCACAAACAGGATGCTGGCAAAGTTTCCTGAGGAGTCCATATGCTGCAATGTGGAATGGAAGGCCATCTACGGACCTGTTGGCTCTGTAGGCAAAATGCAGCGGGTCCAGGACAGGTTTCATGATTGACTTGAGGCATGGTAGGAGGCGGCGCTCAAAGGATTTCATGGCTACATCAAGTCGTTAAGTCCTGCAATGCATAGCTTCTTGGGCACAGGGGCAAAAGTGGCCAACTTGGCGCAGGCTGACTCAAGGCATGTCTCCAGGGAGGTGTTGAAAATAGCACTGAAGACGGGAGCCAACTCATCTGCACAGTGTCTTAGAGTGTATGGAAAGATACTTTACAGCCCGGGGACATTGTGGGTGTAGTAGGGTTAGGAAATATTCAATTTTTGACACTGTTTCTCCATCTCTTCATTACACCAGGGTGTAGAGTAATACCGTCGCTAATTTTAGACTTACTTTGTAGCTTGCGCCTACCGCTGCGAGTCTCTCTGGACTCATAGTCGAAATCCACAATTGATGTTCATTTATCTTTTAACCAAGTTCGAATGTATTACTAATTGTACGTTTGCTGTAAAACATGTCATGAGAATTCACGTATGATGCATTCCATTCGGCATAGCTATGTTACACGGCAAAACTTATTTGTCGACCAAGCCTGAAATTGACCGGCCATTTCGGAAAACTCCAGAATTTCGCCCCAAATTACCTATGGCCACCACACCTCAAAGAGAAAAAAAACTCCTTACGCATTTTCTTATTTTAGCCCCCAATTCCCTAATGCTCCCATACATGCAACTTGACTTCTCTCCTCCACCGTGAGACATGGAACACCGTTCCTTGACCACTAATGAATCCAAGGGCCATGTGGCACATCTGTGGTTTCGTTGCACTTAAAACATACTCGTGAACGTCAACCAGATGACATTTTGACCAGCAGACACTGTAAAGTGGGCCGCATTTGCGCGCATATTGGTTGCAGTATTGAGCCCTGACGGAGGACCACAGTTAGACTTGATTTCTTTGTTTCATCCATTACTCTGGATAACGTCATGAGATCATGAGAAGAGGAGCGTGGGCAGTAGAATAAGTCATGCACTTTTTTTTGGGTGATTTAGTTGTAATGGAGAATTTTAAGGAAGTGTAAGTGCTTATTCCATGATTGTTTGTTTTTTCAAAGAACATTCCACCATGATGGCGGCTAATTGTCACTTTGGTACTTGTTGAGCTTAAACAATTACGAAAATAAAACAAAACAATCTTTTTGTAATGATAACGGTCACCTGAAAATTTCATAATCTGCTCCCATTTCCGATCATGTGAGAACTCACATTTCAACATCTCCTCATTACACCAACAGCTAGGGAAAAATATTTCAAGTTAATTTCCCCGCGGCCATTGATTCAGCTTCTATTCTTGAGGGAAGACCTTCCCCAATCTTTTGAACGCTGAGGTTTTCCAGAAGCATCTGCTGTAAGATCAGACACTGATCTAAGAGTCCATTGAAGTCAGAAGGCATACTCACACTGGGCCATTCAACCCTTGCTGAATTTGGCTTTCCCCTTGCCTCTCCTGTCTCACATGCTGCCCTTTAATCATTGTGGCTTCACTTCAGTGTGCAATGTTGCATTCTGTACGCGAACAGATGGGTCGGGGACATTTCTGACTGGAATTTGGATAAGATTCCACTTCCCTCTTCTGTCTCCAACACAGCTCTTGAATTCAATGTTTGGGTTTCACTACATTATACAATGCTGCATTCTGTCTTATTCCATTGTTAAAGGGGGGGCGTTATTGTGAATGACTGATGAGGAGTGAATGCATGAATCAAATAAACATGAACATTCCTGTAAGTGACCTAATGTTCTGACTGGATTTTTCAGTCGTTCTCTTATTTCGATACTGTTATTGTGGTAATTCTGAACAACAATTGCATATTGTGTGGGTGTGTACATGTGCCCATGCATTACCTAGCGCGCCGGTCGCATCTATTCATATGGTGCAAGGCAGCGTTTATCATTAATAATTGACGAGGATCAATACAGCGCAACGACGTTTCCACTGCATGTGAGCATGCGCTCATGGATGACCAAGCATGTCATGGACTTTTTGACTGCAGGATTTCTAGTCGCTTTTAATTTCAAAGTGAATGTCATCACGAATGACTTGATTACATAACCTGATTATATGACGCACGCATGTGCCCTTACGTGACTGAGCTTGCAGTGGACTTACAAATGGTATATATTTTCATCATGCAAGGTAGCGGTCATCATGAATATCTATTTAATAATATCTGTCAAGCATTACAACAATTGAATTATGGCTATGCCAACATATGTGAATGACCAATCATGGTAATTCATCGCTTAACCTATTCGAAGGGTGCCAGCTGAGGGGAAGTACACTGCAGAGTATGTATCCGAGGATATACAGTTAAATATACTGAACTTTAGGTGTCAAGTGGGCTCAAGTAAAAAGAAATAGTTGAGCTACTGCAATTAATCAATTAATTTCCAAAGTAGGTGCAAAACAAACCTTTTGTCCATTAGGCAAATACCGAATGTGACTGACCCACAGATCTGAAGGCACTCACTGTGAAACAATCTGTGTGTCAGCCAAAATCTCACCAAGGCAGGGGCAGTAATCCTGCTAGCCATAATATGCCAAACAATGTGCAAATCTCTCCAAGTCTCCTCATCATTTTTTGTTGCGGATACGGTAATCCCTTGATCTCTATGCTGCGGTGTGAGCGTGAATTTGAATAGATTACAAAACTCCACGGAGGGGCTGATAAGCAGAATTGGATCTTCTAAACCACACTGGTATTCAGTTGACTGCAAGTTGTACCAATGGTTGTCCAAAAGAGTTTAGAGCACTTCCAGAACTAGAAATGGGTTTCGGGTTTGTTCAATGTACATATACTTATCGGGGATACGTTAAGGATGAGTTGTCATACCTTCCAGAAGTTGTCAACCTTGCCGTAGACGAGAGACTGATTTTGCCTCTTGACGTCATCAATGTGTTTGATGTCGCTGGCATTAAGGTGCTGCTCCACCACAAAGCCCAGGAAGCTGTTGTCTGGCGTGTGAGCTGTCACAAGTAAAGGACGAAAACAGTGTTTTATTTTCATACACAAACTAAAGAAGTAGTTTATTCATTGCTTATTATTGTCAGTTGCCTCAAAGCAGAAGCTCTCTGACACTTGAAGTGTCCCAAAGATTAAGATGACAAAACAATATGCCTCAGATATATTTTTACACACTCATATGCTCATCATAAGACCCTAACTTTCTGCATGACAATGTGGCACAGATGAAGGCCTCTGCACAGCAAAACTCTTTCGGCACTCTGGGATTTTGTGTCGCCTGTTTCCCCTTGTGCAATGATGCATTGTAATTAAGGGACCTGCAAAAAGGAATTTGGAGAGGAAGGATTCAGTTTGGGGGGGGGGGGGGGGTGACCGACTGCTTAGCAAGACAGCTTCACAGTTCAGAGGTTGTGGATTTATATCCGGGCTCTGGCCTTTTTCGGTGAAAATCGCACAGTTCCAAAAACATGCATGTTTAGTTCATTGTAAATTGCCCTAAAGTGTCGATGTGAGGATGAATGCTTGTTTGTCTATGTTTGTCCATATGTGCGTAGGCTGCATCCACTCCAGGTTGTACCTCGACTCCCGCTAAAAGTCAGCTGGGATAGACTCCTGCACACCAGCGACTCTAACGTGGATACGGGGGATAGAACATGGATGGATGATTCAGTTGGTTATTAAAAAGGCCTGGCCCGAGTAAAATAAAAGACAACCAGTTGTGCTTGAGAGCATGCAGAAAGTTAAAACAGACTGGGATTGTTTTGGTGTGCATTTGTGGTTTGTGCAGAACTTAATACTATGGTCAGACCAAATGCGAGCTGAGCGTGTCTGGTGGCCTGCTTCCTCATATCGTCATGGCAGTTTGCACGCAGTTGCGTGCCGGGCGGTGCGTTTGTGGCCAACGTATATTTTTCTCCTTCGCCCACGGAGAAAATATGAATAACGATGGGACCTACTGAGCACAAAGCAGTTGCATCATGTCGATGATCTAAATCTGCTCTAAACAAACAACATAGAAAGTATGTCCCATATTTATCTCGGCTGACATCCATGAGATAAGTACATGTGATGCTTTGAGCTTTGTAACATGGTTCTATTTCACTTGTAAAATTGTGTTTTTGGCAATTTCTCAAAAAGGTAAACTGTCAGGCTGCCCGTTTGAAAACAACAGCAGCCTATTACACTTTCCTGTCTGGACTTGTTGACTATGACGTACGGCGTGCTCTCTCTGGGCAGGTTGCCATACAAGTGTTACAACCACGGTGAAAGGCCGTCTTCACACTGCACGTGATTACGCCAGGGTGGCGTGCATTCTCTTCCAGATCAGATTTAGTTCAGTTTGATGCCTTTAAATTCCCCTCCCCATTTGGACATCCAACCAATACTACACACAGCGGAGCCTTTTATCTGCTCTGCCATGTGATTTCAGGAACTTTGTGTCGTGTGTGGCGGTTACAGCGCCGAGGCTAAATGTAAATAAGAAGATCTGTCTGTGGCTTTGATTTGTCAAACAATTGTCATTTGGAGAGTCGGTTTATGAGTCGCCTGCCTTTATGAAGGCGGATGAGCATGGCTTGTAAACTCTTTCAAATATCCATGTACTTGCTATAGTTACGAAAACAAAGAAAAGCTTTTTGAAATGTGGACTGATAATCTCATCAATGAACTACACTTGTATAACAGTAATTAGACACGTGTATATTATTCATATTTATATTTTTGTAAGGCTTTATTTTTTTAAACTTCTTTTGAGCACAGCAAGTGATTCACACCTTTTCACTTCATTCCCTGAATAAACACTTAACAGACACACATATTTTAGTTCTTGTCTCTCTCTTTTTTTTTTTAAAGGGGTAGTCAGCCCCAAAATGTTATTTCCAATAATATGTTCGATGCGCCTTCACTCGTCTACCCACTACATTTTAATTCATATTAAGTTTGTGGAATATAAGTTGAGAAGCAAAATCCACCCATTTTTAGCCATCTCAGAGGGCGGCCATTTTGCCGATTTCCATCAACTGAAAATGACTTCACATTTGCTCAGGGGTCTCAGCCAGGATTGGTCATTACCTGAGCCCCGAGCAACTGTGATGATGTCGTCTCTGTTCTTGTTGGCCAATGTTTATCATATCGTGAAATTACAGTTGACAGAAATGCTTGACATTTACGACTGGGCTCTTCATCTGAACCCTCCTAAATGACATTCTTGTTCATTACGATTATAGTTTGTTGTCAGTATGATTAAATTACTTACACCATTTATGAGAAGTCCATTATTTTATGATACATTTTATTTGTGAATGTTATCTACTAAAGTGGCTCTATCTATTGTTACTGAGCTAGGTTTCATAATTACAGGAAAAAGACAATTACTATGCACTGTATTAATAAAGTCAGTTGTTTTTTGGTGGCCATTTGGGTCTAATAAATCAACATTGACCTCTTTAAAGTCACCTTTGCAAGACAATGTTCATCCATGCACTTTTTAAAATATGTATTTAGACCCTTAAACATTCCATTACGTTGTTTGTTGAGTATGTTAAACTTTGAATTCTCAAAGTTCTGTCAATATACATTGCGACTCCCTCCACCTTTGCTGTTCATCCGGTTCAGTGTAAACAATTCATAGCCATCCATTTCTACGTCTCATATTTTCTCAATGTCAAGTCAAGTTTCTGATATTGCCATTGTTTGGAATTCATTTATTTTATTTCAATATTATACGTTTTCATTCTGCTGTTAAAAGTATATGACTGACATTGCATGTATAGTTAAATGAAATTGATCATTGGTATAATTCTCACAACCAGAGTTGTGGTTATTTCTATAGAAGTGATTGACTGGATCGAGGTTATTTTCAAAATAAAATATCTTGTTGCCACGATTTAATGACTGTATTTATTTGTATATTAACTCATTGATTTATTTCATATTTGCTCGATTCGTTGTTCAGGTACTGTGATAAACCAATGTCTCAACTTGCTGCTCGTTTGTTGAGACATTAGGTCAGCACTAATCCTGAACAAATATTAGGAGTAGTGGTGGTAGTAATCAGGGGCAGGGCACACACAAGGAATGTCGGTGTCTCAACACAGCCCCTTCTCAACACCACATGTTTAAGGAGCACACAATTGTTTTATAAACAGCATTGTGGGCCGTGTCTTTACTGTAAGTCACAGGTTGCAAGAAAATGCCACAATCCAATTTGTTTCCCGTTTCTCAGAGATCAAGTAACATTTAAGCTTTCTGGAGTTGTGGGCTGATGTGAAATGTTGCCAGCATTCAGTTTATTTGCCAAATCTACCAAGAAATACATTTGCCACATGCGAGTGAAAATCTGTGAATGCACAACATCAATGAATAATACATTTATATTAAGCAGTATTGTAAATTAACATTTGGCAAAGGTACAAAGTTTCAGCAGACAAGGACTGGGAATGATTGGCTGTGTTAGTATTAGCTTAGTTTTAATGTTTTGTTGGTTCATTGCAAAATACTGCAGGTATGCAAATGAAAAACAACTTGCATTGGGGGTTGAATAATTTTCAGGGCAACTGTAGTCATTCATGTTCTGTATTCACTGGTTGTCACTTACAAATTTGCTTTCTGTTAATGAATGTCTACAAGTGGCATAGTCTAATCGTCGGAGGCTGTATCAGCCTGAGAGATCTCACAGCCAAGGCTTCAAAGATAACACAAACTGCTGCTATATTCAGCTTCACTGGAAATATTTTCAATACACAACCCCCCCCCCCCCCCCCACCACACACACACACACCCACACCCACATGCACCCCCCCCCCCCCCCACACACACACACACAGGTGCACAACATGCCAGGTCATAGAATAACCACATGAACCATTTTTTTAAGATGATGAAGGGAAAGGGAAAAGTAATCTGATTTGATGTTGGACAGTGAAGTTGAAGTATGTTAAATGCATTCCCACCGAACAGCTTAGGAAACAAAGTATTCATTAAAATAAATAAATTAGTACAGACATACTTTAGATGACAAGAAATAGTAATACATTTTATTTTTTAGCAGGCCATATATATATACAGTACAGCCAAACCTCGGTTTTCGAACGTCTCGGTTCTCGTCCAATTCGGTTTTTGACCAAAAATTGTGATTTTTTTATGCCTCGGATGACAAACAAATTTTGGTTCTTGAACAAACTGAGCGCACCTGAATGCACCGTTTGACTCCTCTCGCCTTCCTTAAACGAGGAAGTGACGCTTCCTCGGGTAGACGAGGAAGTGATGCTTTGACTGTAAATGTATAGATATATATATACGTATATCCATCCATCCATCCATCTTCTACCACTTATCCGGGGTCGGGTCACAGGGGGCAGCAGGTTTAGCAGGGACTTCCCTCTGCCCAGCCACTTCTTCCAGCTCTCCCGGGGGGGATCCTGAGGCGTTCCCAGGCCAGCTGGGTGGCATAGTCTCTCCAGCATGTCATGGGTCATGCCCGGGATCTCCTCCCGGAGGCATCCTAATCAGATGCCCGAGCCACCTCATCTGGCTGCTCTCGATGTGGAGGAGAAGCGGCTCGACTCTGAGCCCCTCCCGGATGACCGAGCTTCTCACCTTATCTCTAAGGGAGAGCCCGGACACCCTGCGGAGAAAACTCATTTCAGCCGCTTGTATCCGTGATCTCGTTCTTTCGGTCACGACTCATAGCTCATGACCATAGATAAGGGTTGGAACTTAAATCGACGGATAAATTGAGAGCTTCACCCTTTGGCTCAGCTCCTTCTTTACCACGACAGACCGATACAAGGTCCGCATCACAGCAGACGCTGCACCGATCCACCTGCCGATCTCTCGCTCCCTCCTGGCCTCACTCGTGAACAAGACCCCAAGATACTTAAACGCCTCCACTTGGGGCAAGATCTCCTCCCCGACTCAGAGAGGGCACTCCACCTTTTTCCGACTGAGGGCCATTGTTTCAGATTTGGAGGTGCTGATTTTCATCCCAACCGCTTCACACTCGGCTGCGAAACCTGTCCACGCTGTGAAATGTTTTTTGTCCTTGAGTAGGGCTGGTCGATTTATCATTATCATTTAGATATCTTGACATGAAGCATTCAAGCAATATAAAAAAAAAAAAAGATGCTATCAGTCATGTGAGGGTGGGGGGGGGGGGGGATAGATACACACACACACACACACACACACACACCACAGGCACAAACGCACCACGCACGCATAGACAAGACTGAAAAGCAGCAGACATCCAGCATACACCATCAACGCTTGAAATTCATGCGCATTTTATGCTTTTTTATTTGTTAATGTTGTTGACTGGCAGTGATTTATAACTAAAAAAGCTGCACTTTCGACATCCTTTTGAATGGATATTTTGCTTAGTTTTCACTGCAACCATAGTAGTATCGTTATCATGTCGGGAATATCCATATATTGAATTGTGTCCGCCCATCCCTACTTTGTAGTTGCATTGCTAAAGGTGCATGCAAGTGTCCTACCTGTGTTGAGTATATAGCGGTCGTTAAACTGGATAGTTGTTTAACTAATACTTGACCTTTGATCCACACATTACAATGACCGGGAGCACTGCCAAACAAAGTCAGTCAATGACCTTGATAAAATCCTCAAGATTAAAGTCAACAGAACTCTCATGTAGAGCTGAAACGCATCCTCAAGTAATTTAAGTACCTTTATTAAAGAAAATGCCTGAGGCATTTTTTCTGCTTTGAATACCCGCTTATTTACATGGAGACTGTCAGGAAGAAGAATTCAAGAAAACCACAATGACAATTGTTCATGCTACACATTACAGTGACACGCCACCAACGTGGTAAGAAGGCCAACTTCCAAATAAATATTACTTTACTAAATAAAATATGGGCATCAATGGCTTGGCATGCTGTTATTTTGAAGTTGTTTCCGGCAGCGTGCCCCGGTGTAAAGGCAAACTTGACTCATCTACCAGACTGTTTGGAGCATTTATTGCCATCACAAATTGTTGCTACCGATGGGAACAATACAATGTTGTCCTGAAATACTGATCAATTGCTAATTAAGGGCGCTAGTTGCCGCCGTTTAGTGCTAGCCGCTCCAGCCTTGCTAGCAGCGCTAGCCGCTGGCAGCGCAAAATGCAGGCAGCGCTAAACTTAATAGACCTAAATGACTCTGGACACTTCGATGCTGACAGCTTGACACATTTGCCAATCCTATTGATCACTTTTCAATAAATGAGGCTTACTCAAGTGTGTTGCTTTAGATGGCAAAATTGCTACTGTGCTTCTGATGTCACTTCATCTCATTGACCGAGAGATTTATCCATATTCAATGTTTCTACAGAGCAAACCATTGATATCTGCACAATTTAAAATGAAATGTAAAATATTGATAATCTAAAAATGAAAAACAGTTGGCTGTTCATGAAGTTTTTGTCTTCTGTATCTTCAAATACAAATCTGATTTGACATATAGAATTTTCAGTAGGATATCCGAACACCAAAATGTTCAATAGCTGCAGCCACACTCTTGAAACTCCTGTAGAGAGCATTTTTTTTTTTATTGTAAAAACAAAAAAGTTGTTTTAATTAAGGTGGCACTCATAACACCAATTCAATCTGTGGCGCATGTGCCAATAACTTGACCTAATTTTAAATGACTGAATAGTGAACCAGATGAGAAATTAAAGATCAACTAGGTAGGAAGCCTCGTGTCATTCTACATCCTGCCTCTGAAATGTCAGTCCCGCTGTCTCAGCAAAAACAAAACAAACGTTAAGTGCACTTTTGTTCATTAGGTACACTGTTTTGGTTTTTTTTCTGCATTCACACCAGCCTTCATGAAGCCATTTAGATGGTTATCAGAAGCACTCGTGTTGAAGACTGGAGCATGTGGCTCTCTCTTGACTTACGAAACATGGTGTTAAACTGCTGAGGATTGAGATTCCACTTCCCCCAGGGTGTCTTGTGACCTTTGGACTGGGCATAATGGGCGTGATTGAACTCCGGTTCTGTTCCAAAGGAATCCAGCACCCTCAACATGCACCTGTGGTGTGACAAACAAAAACATAAATTATGCAACACCCAATTTGTCTCTGCCGCTTAACCTGTTCTGGGTTCTAGGGCTCCAAGAGGTGACCACACCTAGTAACATGGACAGGGCCATTGTGACTTGGACAGTGACTGAAAATGAGACCGGGTCTGCTGTCTGGGAACTCCTGTATGTGAACCCCAACATTACAAATGGCTAAGGAAGGAGTGGGACAAAATGTCCATCTACTCATCCATTTTATTCTACTTTTATTTTTCAGGGTTGAGCTGGGTCCAGTACAGAACAAGTGAAAATAAATACACTAAAAGGTAGAGATGCATGACATCACATTCCCTGGCCCAATATCAGCGAACCTGGATCAAAAACAAAAGATGCTTCAAATACATCAACATTAGTCCGGTTACTGTCCCTTTAGGAGCGTCAAAGGACGCTAAGCTTCTGCCGCAAGACTTGGCAGGTAATCATGGCGTGGTGATCACAAGTGTGGGATTTTACTTGGGACTGTTTATTTTATTCCAAACCAATGTGACTTTGCAGACACGTGTTTACCAGAAGTCTACAATGCTGTTGCTACACAACATGCAGTTTCACCATGGACGTATTGTGTTAGAATGAACTCTGAGCCAATCAGACCCGGCTATACGTTATCAATCGTCCGAGGCTTGCTCCAGCTTATATCTACAGTCTCTGCACCCATCCAGTGTTCGGGATATTTGCTGCGACGATTATTTAAACACAATGTGTGCAGTAACTGAGCTAGATTCTACCGTTGGCCTCAATGCAACGTGAGATTCCACTTAAGGTAAGTCATTTGAAACTAAAAGAACAGCTATTCCTTAGTTAAAACAACACAGAAGCAATGCATCTGATGACTGCATTGATACAATTTCAAATAATGGAATGTCGATCTTTGTTCAACATTTCAGGCACTGTATGGTGTAGCTATAGCGCGAGATCAACGGGGGTGTACATAATTGGTGTGCAGGTGCGTAAGTGCACGGCAAACATTAAATTGTCCACCAGATTCAAGCCTGTCACAGCACAACTACGTACGAAGAAATGAGCCTTTATTTATTTATTAACAGCAGTGAACGGGGCTTGAGGTGCATGCGTAGTGGAAGCAAGAGCAAGTGTTGTGCTTCTTTTAAATACAGCTGCCCACCCCACCCCCCCGTCTCCCCCAACCGCATGAGCTGTGCCGTAGTTCACAGCAAGCGCTCCAGTGAGGGAGACCACTTTCAAGACAATTATATCTCGAAGGTGGGCTAGTGTTGATCGCATGTTCCATAATTAATGTTCATGTGGCCTGCTATGGTGGGGCTTTCATGTCATACAGTATGTAGCCTTCACAAAAATACGTCCTATGAAAGAAATTTCTCTGCTCTTAAAACGGATCAAAACATACACTAGAACAAGAACTCCAGGCAGCCTCTTGAGCAGTTTAAGAATACAGTCAAACCTCGGTTTTCGAACATCTCTTCTCGACCAAATCGGTTTTCAACCAGAAAATTAGAGATTTTTACATCTCTGACTACGACTGAAAACCGGTTTTCGACCAAACTGAGCAAACCCGCATACGTCACTTGACTCCTCTCGGCTTCCTTACACGAGGAAGTGACGCTTCCTCGTGTAGCGTTCACTGTGAGCAGATGCGTTTGTTGTGATTTGCGCAAATCTTACTGTTTTTATGTTATTTCTGCATAGTGTATTAGCCCCTGATCATGGTCTTATAAAATAGTTTCGGATTACGAACAAATCGCTTTTCGAACAGCCTTCTGGAAAGGATGATGGTCGAAAACCGAGGTAGGTATGCCTGTACTACATTTTGAGTCGAAGAGTGCCTACACATCTCTTAGAATTGAAAAAAATAAAAAATAAAAAACGTCAAACAATCTGCTTTCTTCATAGAAATAGGAGACTTATGCTAATGTGGAACATGCAAATTATAAAGATCTGTAAATGCTCCCTTTGACACAGCACAGAAAGTGACTTTCAAATTTCCTGTCCAGTATTCTATTTCTATACGTCAAACCATGTCTGTGGTCACATCGGTGGCTGCATTTTACAATTAAAGCAACAACTCTCCAGATCCTTTAGACGCAAAAGAAAATATAACTTTGCTGTGTCAGGAAAACAATGAGCACCAATCAGCAACACTGAACACGCAACAAGAACAAAACACATCCCCATTTGTCCAAGCAGACGATCTCTGCAGGTGGTGAAGTGATACTGGGGGAATATTGTTAAATTTGGCTTTCAACAGCTGTCACTACATCCTTCAAAATTGGCACTTTTTGAGGACCAAGATAAAGAATTTTACAACTGCCTTTTGTTTAATTTGACAAAATACAAAAGACTGTGCACAGCAGGTCTGTAATGTACCGGGTACTTTAAATATGCTTGTCTTATGCAAATTAGTTTCCTGTTAACTTCCTGCAGTTGGAATAATGAATGGTCAAAATACTTATGCGCTTCAACTACGAGAAGAATTTGCACTATTGTATTTCAACTACATTTGTTGCACCATTGAATGTTTCGACATAAATAGCCAGGAAAAGAACTGAGTGAACAACATCTGGACCTTAGATTACGCCGGACGACGACAATGGGAGCGGATGTATTTTATGTTATCTGAGCGTGAAACAAAACCTGGTGACAAGCAGGAGGAACCAAGCGGCCGTCAATACCCCCTGATTTACTGCAGCTTTTTTGCTGTCAGTATGAGCTGATGAGTGCCACTTCAAACAAAACCAAACAGACCTTGCCGATAGTTCACAATGGACCAAGTGGACAAAAAATAGAATATTTGTTTTGTGACGTATGTGCAGAAAATAGACCCATTGTCTCCACTCCAGCCCGTCATAGGTAGATACTAAAAGCTAAGTTTCAGTTGTTTTATTTGAAGGGTACAAGTCACGAAAAGAGCTAGAGGGGAACGTAATGGCTTGCTATTGGTTAGCCTCGAGTCTGAAGGAAAAAGCGAGCATTTATTGCCCACCCTCGCGTCAGACCAGTATTTTAAAAAAGTACCGTGGCCAAAGGGTGCCTGAACCAGAAGAGTAAAAGAAAACACACAATGAAATTTGCAAGTTAGCTACAAGTTTACACTTTCAAACACCTCTATTTGTTCAACAAATGTTGCAAATGGCTCTGACGTTGCCAAACTCAAATTCCACCCTGCATTTGTGACCAAGTTCTGCGCCCTTTTTACAGACACATTTTTGGAAATGGGCACTTTAAAAAGAAATAACTTGAGTTGGTCAAGTCAAAAATGTTCTTAACGGCAACCTTTTGGAAGCTGAGAGCTGCTTCTTGACTGAGTAATGTGAAGGACGAGCAATTTATTACATACTACTGAAATAATACATTTGCTCAAGTGACCTTCAATATTAAGATTGTAATATTGTTAATTTAGGATAGTCATTTATGCTTCAAGATTTCTCATCATAATTCGGAAACAGATGAATATGCAAAACATTATTTGAAATACATCTTTGCCAATGTTGACATTTTCAAATCACCGGTTCAACAACAATCCATGTTAAAGTCCCAACAGGTCTGCGCCTACTCATTTTGTCCTTGGGGGCTACTTGGCGCCCATACGGTGCCATGACGGTAACCTCTGCTTTCAAATAATGTATGCGATGTACCCGCCCTACTCTAAACATGATATTCTCATTCATATTGTCTTTATGGAATGAATTAAGCATATTATTATAAGAACATTTTTGACTTGACTTCCATTTTAATTAGTGGGCAGGCATTCCCCGGATACAACAAATTATTAATTAATGACAAACAATTTTAAAAAGCAAATTTTGCATATGTCTTGTGAAATAAAAATAACAATATAACTCTACAAAAAATATTAAACTGCAGCTTTAAAGCCAGGACAAAAATAGCACATAAAAAGAAGCACGCAGTTCGGCAGGAGCCACTTAGTACCAATATAGTACCGGTACCTCGTCAGTCGACAAACAATATGAATTTTGGTGACACATTTCGGTGCCACTTAATCATTTGCCTCCTGAGCTTTAGTAAGACACATGATGCTATCAAAGGTTGGTGCTTGCAATGTGAAGGTAGGTATGAATTATCTTGACAAATGACAAGTTCTGTGACTTGCAAGAAATGTCTGCACTTTGACAGGCAGTGATGCGAGCGGGCGTGTGGGCAGTCAAAAGAAAAGAGAACCAAAGTTCAGAGAAGCGGTATTTATAGCTGAGCCGAGCAGCATACTTGTGTGAATATCGGCAGAGGCACGCACAGGTGTACGGTGAGTGAAATCAAAACAGAGACACTTGGAAACATGGCCATTCATACACAAGAAGTGGGGCGGGCCAATATACTTGTCGGTCACGGCTGCCCGTCGATGGACAGTGATAAGAGCATCATGTGGTCAGTGACTTAAGCTCTAGACTAAAACTCAGGGTCAGGCACTAAATTTAAGTCAGGAGAGGTGTTAAATTTTGCCCGGAAAAGCATGATCATGTTTCTCACCAATAATTGCTGACTCTGCTGCTGAATCAGTATCAGAAAGAGAATCATCTTTTTGGGATGAATATGTTAAAAGTACCCAAGGAAGTTACCAACAGTAGTTTGAGCAACTTTCATAAAAACGAACATTGAGGACATAACACAGTTATGATACAGTACATGATGAGAATTCAGATTCTGATTTTGAAACTGCTTGTACTGGTTGTACATTTTTCACATATTAATTCATATCGTACAAAGTGGGTTACCCTTCCCAAGTTGTGGGCATTATTTTAATGATAGTACTTGCACTGGGGTTTTTTTTATTGTAACCATTTGACATGTCCATCCATCCATTTTCCGAACCGCTTCATCCTCACTAGGGTCGCGGGGGGTGCTGGAGCCTATCCCAGCAGTCTTCGGGCAGTAGGCAGGGGACACCCTGAATGGGTTGCCAACCAATCGCAGGGCACACAGAGACGAACAATCATCCACGCTCACACTCATACCTAGGGACAATTTAGAGTGCCCAACGAGCCAGCCATGCATGTTTTTGGAATGTGGGAGGAAACCGGAGCACCCGGAGAAAACCCACGCAAGCCCGGGGAGAACATGCAAACTTGGGATCGAACCCGGTACCTCTGCACTGTGAAGCCGACGTGCTAACCACTGGGCTACCGGGCCGCCATTTGACATGTAAAATTATTATTTATTTTACAGTATTGGATTCTCAGTCGTATTTTTTCTCGTGGCAATAAAACTTAGTGTCTGTTTTCTTTTTTCCCCTGGGTTTAGGTATCCTTCAGCCACCGGTACCTTTTAAAAATACTGGTCTGACAAGGGGCGGGGAGTTGACAACAAAAAAATGAACCCTTTGTTCTATCAATGTAGAATATAAAAGTACTTACTGATAGTGGACCCATGAAGGACCAAGTGTTTTCTTAAACTGGGTGAGGCCCACAATATCAATATATATGAGCTCAACCACCTTGTCACCCTGGGTGGGGCAACTGGACTTATTCCCCATCACTCGCCGCATGATCCTGGAGAGAAATGATTGCAGTCATTTTGCAGGAACTGTGGGTCACTTTCTCTAACAGAAGAATACAATCAATTTTGTCTATATGTGTACTTTTATGTACTCACTCTTTGAGCTCGGCCAGGGAAGCAGAGATCCGGACGTCGTGACCAAGCAGGTAAAGCGTGGTAATGAGATCACTCCACTGGACCAACTCACCCAACGGGCCGCCACTGAAGGCATTTTCTGCGATTTTAAAGCCTGACTCCTTCGTAAGCAGACCCAAGTGCACCAGGACCTGATAGAGGTGACAAAAACGTCCAATGTCAGGTTGGCACTGGGTCATGAAAACCTCTGAGCAAATGTGGCTTAACAGTATAAATGCGGGCATACGGCAGAGACATCGGATCCCAAATGATATCAAAAGCATCAGGGAAGATGTTTTGGCTTGATGGCCCGACAATCTGGATGAACCCCCTGCCTGCTGCAGGCATTGACTTCCTCCATTCAAAGAGTCATAGTACACATAGGAACAAATGATACTGCAAAACGTCGGCCATCTTCGAGCCTTATTTATGGCGACTACACTAGGACAAAATACATATAGATGATGCCTGTAAAATCTGTGGACCACAGTTCATATGCAATGCTGTACTTTCCTATTGTTTTTTTTCCTTCCAATAGACAGATACAAAGGGCCAAACTAGAGTTTAAACAACAATGCAGCTGTTTTTAAAAATGAATTACACAAAATTAACACATTGCACATCATTGCAAATAAGAGTTTATCCTATTTTTAAATGTAAATGTACATAGTGAATATTGCCCTGAAGCACAATTTTGGGGGGAAAAAAAGGTGAACTGAATCAAAATCCCAATTTCTGTCAGGAAAATCACAATTTATATCTTTTCCTGAAAGGTTTCAGACCAACATAGTCCTCAGTACCAATGTCAATTCTTTGAACAGATAGCTACACCAATATAATAATTTGCAAAACTGAAAGCCCCCCCAATCATGGCCCCACCCCCCACCAGCAGATTGGACCAGTAGCTACCTTCTTTCTCCTCCGTTTGGTCAGGTTCTGCTTGGCGGCCAATGATCGAATTGCATGGACCCATGGCTCAGCCATGCGTTTGATCCTCAACATCATCCAGCGGAACTCCTCCCGTTGAGACATCACACGGTATAACTCCTCAAAACTGGTCCGGATCTCCGCCTAAACACATGTGCAACAATGTTGTTCCCAAAAATGTGAACACATGTCCATGTATATTAAAAGTGAGGTGCAGACTTCATTGAAAAGGCTTGGCATTATATACTGTAAAGAAAGGTGACAAAAAGTAATCATCTTATGACAGCAATACATTAGGACTTTCTCTGACAGAGCAAAAGATAGGAAGAGGATTGGTACACACAGATTATGGAGCCATTGTAAAATGCTAATGTGGCTAGAACAAGGTTGAAATAATAGTAGTTGTGCAAAGGATCATCTTTGAACCATGATGGTTCACATGGTGGCACATCGTTAGCGCATTGATTGGTGAAGAAAAAATGCACGAGTTCACGTGAAGACAACATGATCAGTCCACATTCGAGTGTGACATGGAAAGGAATTTTCATTCCCATCTAGGGATAGGTATTGATACAATTTTAAATCGATACTACTACTCTTAACCTTATTGCCTTAACAGTATTCTTACCCGTCTTTTTTTGCTTAGAAAAACACAGAAACAAAAATATTAGAACTCACATTGCTGTTTTTTTGGTTTTAAATGAATGTCCTTGTCTTGCAACTATAATGAGATCGGTGTAAAATATATACATAAATAATAATTGACATAAAAAGAAATGATTTGTTCAACATTATATGAACAATTGTTTAGTGTAAAAGAAAACTCATGGAGAGTGCCAAGGCCAGAACATGCAGTTGGACTGCAAAAAGCAACCTCTGTATGATGAGATGCACATTTTGTTAAGCTCGCTTGTGTTTCCCCTTGACATTTAAATTCCACTTGCGACAACGTGCATTAGGCAGGAACGTTGTGACATCTTCCCCCCATCACTCTCCAGGCATAACCATTTAAACCAAGAAGAGCCAAACTTTTATGTTAGTGTACCAGTTGCATTCAAAGTAAATGGATTAGTCATGCCTTGATTGAAACGCTCAGCTGCTTCGTAACAACTACTAACCCGATGTCAATGATGCCAGCTCGTGCTGAGTGAATTTAAATGATTAAAACCCCACTCCTCTGGGACTTGAGAGCCACTGACATTGTGGCCTATGATCTCAAGTTGGTGATGTGGTGACGGAGCAGCTTCGAAGCCCGGGTAGGTGGGGCTCAGACGGACGGCGCTCTACACAACTACTCTTCCCATGGAGTGATGAACATTGAGGCTTTTAGAGGTACTTTTGTATCCCTGTTCACCTTCATGCAAGTTATTAGTTTTAGATACGAAGAGATAGGTGACCATACGAAGAGAGCTAAAGAAAATTCTACACAAAAGATAAGTCAATGCGCCATACCTGCCCTCTCCTATCCATGTCTTCATTCAAGCGCTTTGTCCTCCAAGGCAGATGGGGACACCAGTTCTCCACCTAACAAAAAATATGATGCAGATAACTTGGTGCTGAAGGTAAAAGTCCTCCAAAAAAAAAATCACTCAAAACACTCACAAAAACACCAACACAATCATTCGTCGCTGACATCCATCACAAAATCCTGTCCTTGCTCAATCACCATAATAACTCAGTGAATGTGACTGTCTTCTACCATGTTATATAGATGAAAATAATTACACACACACACACACACAAATAGACGAGCAACCATTCACACTCACAATTACACCGAGGGACAATCTAAGGCAGTGGTGTCAAACTCATTTTTGTCGCGGGCCACATTGTAGTTACGGTTTCCCTTGGAGGGCCGTTATGAATTTGGGGAAAATGTTTAATCCCCTCCACATATTATTTACACAGCGCACAACAAATTGATGAATAACTAGTTTTAAAATCATAAATGAAGAATAATGACTTTTATTGTGTATTACATATGACAATTTGAAATTTTAGTTCAGACTATAGCAAGCATCATGGAACTTGACATGCTCGATTTGCTTTCGCGCGCCTCATAAAATGATGTGGCGGGCCAAATCTGGCCCCTGGGCCTTGACTTTAACACCTGCGATCTAGTGCGTTCAATTAACTTACAATGCATGAAACGAGGGAAGTAACCGCAGTACCCGGAAAAAACCCAAACAGGCATGGGGAGAGCATGCAAATTCCACACAGGAATGCCGGAATCTGGATTCGAACACATGACCATTGTACTCTGAGTCGGATGTGCTAACTAGTTACCGACCGTGCCGCCCAACAAAAAAGCAAAACAAAAAAACCCACCAACATCTGATAAGAGAGTGTGTGTATCTGTTTGGAGGATTGAATGAAAGGCAAACACGCACAGATTGATTTTCTTTCTTTTTTCAAACAAAGCTTGTGTATGCACTCACCTCACTGAGGTAAATGAAGAAGGAACAGGTGGATCCATCGACACCATAATTGGTATAGCAGGAGTCTGAGCGCCACATTTCCTTCATCCACTAAAGTAAGGAATTGAATAGAAAAATAGAGTGAAAACATTTTCTTGACTTGTATGACTCTTATACAAACTTAAAGGGGAAATCAAGTATTTTTTTTCTTCAATATGTTCTAACAATGATATTCTGGCAGAATTGCATTTGTGCAATAAGAATTAAATGGGATACTTCATTATGAGCTGCACCATTTTGGAAGAAAACGTCATCAGAGACCGAAACTGGTGAAATAACCAGAGGTGGGCATTTTGTCAGACCATCACTGCTTCTGTCAGTATTTCACACAGACCCACATGGGTCTAGTCCTTCCCTTGTTGGCAATAGCAATTTCACGTCACATATGCACACAAGCGGACACGCAGCTAAATAAAGACAATAATTTATTTTATTTTATTTTTTTAAACAGTGTGCTGATTGGTGAAATAAAAACAATATGGGACACGTCAATGATGTCTTTGGGACTAAAAGTGAAACAACACAGTTTTATTTTTTTGTCCTCATGTCAGGTGTGCGGCACCTGCATGTGACATCGTTCCGGTAAGACCGTTATCAATGCCGTTTGGCTCTGGCCGCCGACTAGACATTGTGGGTCAGTCTGAAATCATAGCTCAATGACAGATTCACTAGACTGACTATGCCCACCTCTGCAAACAACGAACGTCACGATTACCGTAGCGCTGAAGTATGTGTTCAATAAAGTTAGTCAAAACAACAGAAAACACATTTAAGTCAATGTGATGAATTAAAATTGAACACTTGCAACAGTGTCAAGCTGTCAGCAGGAAAGCTAACTGTACAGATTCATTTTCACTCATTAAGCTGTCTTTGGAAAGCAGTCCGTCAGTTGTGGCGAGTCTACTGAGCACTTGCAAATCGCAGATGCTGGCTGAGTAGTCGTGTTCCCCGGCCGAGTCCCGTGGGTGAATGGCCATGGCAGTTGGTTGTTAACCACTCGCCGCACACGCTGGTGACTGATGACAAAGGCTGTCGGGAGTCAGCGCGTCTGCCATCAGCTGGCTAACTAATGCTGACGTTTGAATGTAGCCCAATTGTGAGGCGACAGATGTGTCACAGTCGTTGTGTCTCGCACACACAATCCCAATGCGGCGGCAAAGTATTTAAAATGTGACTTGACTAAAAAAGTAATTATTGGAAGTACACATAGCAATTCAACTCATGCTACATTTGCTAACTGCAAGGCTACTAACTGATGAGCAAAAGTGGTATCAATAAACACATTCGTTATCACAAGTTATTTTGAGAGAATAGACAGTCCACCCTCCCAGATCAACTGGTGCAGCACATTTTGCCCGCCTGCGTAGTCTGGTTGTGTGTGTGGTGTGCAATACAAAGTATGCTGTGAATCTGAGTGTCTTGAATTTTTCCCCTTTGAGTTCAACATTTAAAAGTGAAGGTGGAATGCAGTCTGGTTTGGAATATGAAGTTATCATTTCTACAGATATTTTACTTTTTATAATTCGTACAACAGTGATATTCACACGTCAATAACATTGTTTAGTGTGTGGACTTAATTTACCTTCAACTTGCCCTCACAGTGAGGAAATCCATCCAAAGAGGGCAGCTCACACTTCTCCTGGGCTCCATTAAGAAGATCTGATGAGAATAGAGATGGAAAGTGAGAGAAAATCAATAAGGTCAAGGGGATTGGCTACAAATCGTTTTATTTTCCAATGAGCATCACATTTCAGGCCTGGACAAAGAACAAAAACCCAGTCGTGATACATTCTCAGGATCTGTGGAAGCTAATATGGCAGCTGGATAAACACTCATGGCTTAAAAGGAGGTTTTGATTCAAGAACATCTTTTTAATGACCTTCAGGGGTGTGAATACCACCGCTGATCTTTACATGGAGTGACAATAATGAAAGGAGGCTTCCATTGTTCCAAAAGCCTCACAACATCTTTTCCACTGAATCCAAACAAATAAGCCCCATGTGCTTTTTGATGATGGCAATTACTGTACCAGTGGTGGGCGACTCCTGAGCTCGTCTGCCTCACAGTGCAGAGGCAGTGGGTTCAAATCTGGCCCAAGCCTTCCTGTGTGGCATTTGAATGTTCACTCTGTGCCTGCTTGGGTTTTCTCCGGGTACTCTGGTTCTCTCCCACAAATCAAAAACATGCTCTGAATTGTCCCAAGGTGTGATTATGAAAGGCCTGAGGATTTCACGGTAACGATCGTTTTGGGTAGCGTGTATTTTCCGTGGGATCATTTTTTCGGTACCGAAAAATCGTTTCCCATAAAAATTACCGCACACTAGTTGATTGTCCGCGATAGAATCTCTCCTGTGTTATCAACGCGATTTCACTGTGCTTGTATGTATGTTTGTGGCGTGGTGAGTGTTTTTCTTCAATTCGACTTCCGAACAGGAATTACATTATGTGTGCATGCGAGTTGCTATTTTAGTCTGCATGCCGAGAAAGCACCTGGATGATGGATAGAGATGACGGCAAAAAAAAAAAATTATTAGTTACTACATTTAAGAAATGGGAATGCCAGTCGGATTTTTCTTTCAAATCATCCAAAGAAGGGCGTATTACCAAGATGGTGTATAATGTATGAACAAAACACGAAACAGAAATAAGACGGGAGGCACGATTCCGTTTGTCATTAGAGGTAAAGGCTCATAGCGCTGAAAAATATTATGAAACAGTCTAACTTATTCTATAATTTACTCGTTGTATACATGGTAACTTTATGAATAAAATAAAACAACTGTCACAAGGTGTAGTAATGCTGATGTTAACTGTATAACAAATTGCCGCATGACGTCTTTGATCCACTGGTGAAAAGGACACTTTGATTCGCTCCTCTTTCATCTATTACGGCTTCAAACAACAAAGTGTATGCAGGAAAGTGGTTAAGATTGCACAATTGTCTGTGTTTCATGTGTTGTCTTGTATTATTTTGTCATTTTTTTGGTCAACTTTTCTTTTGATGGCGGCGCGGACACCCGCAGCGGCTCCTCTTGTTTTATGTTGAGGGGGAAGAAATTTCATCTGTGCTGTATGTTACACATACGTACAGCACATATGACAATAAAGTGTATTCAATTCAATTCAATTCAAATGTATAACATGTTCACACATGACGACGTGCATCAGCGATTTTTGTTTTGACAGACGACGGAGGACCCCTCTGTGAGCCATTCTAAAAGCATGTGATTAATGTTTATATATATATATGTTAGAGCTGTCAGTTTAGCGCGTTATTATCGGCATTAATTTAAATAAATTTTAACGTGATTAAATCGCGAGATTAAATAATTATGGCAGTTGCGCTTTTAATCACGATTAAATATACATACATTCATTCATATACAGTATATATATGTATATATATACACAGTCAAACCTCGGTTTTCGTACTTAATCCGTTCCAGAAGACTGTTCGGAAGCCGAATTGTTCGGACACCGAAACCATGTTTCCCATTGGAATCAATGTAAAATGTTTTAATCCGTTCCAAGTCAAGAATATAAACTGTACAAATGTAATAGGAGAGCAGGTAATATGTAAAATACTGTACAAACTGTAATATGTTTTATTTTCACCAATTTTAACATTTTCACCAACATAAAAATTGAAGGAACATCTCTCTCTCTCTCTCTCTATCTGTCGTGGGGCGTGCGCCTGTCCCAGCTGTCAGCAGGCAGTAGGCGGGGCGTTTCGGCATCCCGAACTCCTTCGCCAACACAGACACACGCACACCTGACTCATATTTCGCAATTAAATCTTTCTTAAATTCTATAGTTTCGGGCTCGAGGTAGCGAAGCCGAGTTGAGTTGAGAGATCCCGGGAACAACATCAGACATCTCAGTCCAGAAAAGCACATTGCTGGGAACAGCAAGGATACTGCGCAGGACCGTCAACCTTCCTGGCCTATGGTAGAGCACCTGAGCTGAATGTGGGACGGACACCACCCGAGGGGTGCCGTAAGACGAGAATTTCTTTTTAATACAGGGTGACCCAAAAAAAACGGGCCCCGTGTACACTTTATGTGATATTTCCTTTATTTATTCACCGATTGCCCTTATTTTACAGGACATGGCAGAATCAACGACCGTGAGTACACCAAGACCCCAGTGGGAGCTGGGACAAAGAATACACTGTGTTAAATTTTACTACAAGACAGGCTCGTTTAAGAAAACCCAGGACAGTTTCATGAGTCAGTTCGAATGTGAAACGGCTCCATCCAAAAGCAGAATTCAGAACTGGGTGGACCACTTCGAGAAGTATGGGACCGTGGAGAACCTCAACGCTGACAGTGAGAACCGTCCAAGCCACTCGGGACGTCCCAAGAAGCGAACAGCCGAGCTGGTTGAAAGAGTGTCTCCAGCAGAGTCCGAAACGCTCTGTGCGTAAGCGAAGTCAGTCCCTCGGTATGTCCCGTGAGACTTGCAGGAGAGTGCTGGTGAACGATATCAGGGCTTACCCATACAGAATACAGACGCTGCGGACCCTTACAGCCTCAGACAAGAAGCAGAGGAGGGCTACGGCAGTCAAGATGCTCGAGAAGATAGAGGAGACACCAAGTTTCCTTAACCTCCTTTGGACCTCAGATGAAGCCCACTTCCATCTTGATGGAAAGGCCCTAAGCCCCCCTGATTTTTTTCTTTGGGGCTATCTTAAGGACAGAGTCTACGCAGGGAAACCCAGAACCATCACGGAACTCAAGAAAGCCATCAGGGAGGAGATGAGAGCCATTACCAATTCAGTCTGTAAGAACGTCATGGACAACTTCGTGCTGCGCCTCAAGAAATGCACGGAGCTAAATGGAGGCCATCTAGAACACATGCTGTAAAACGGAGAAAAAAAGGCCAAAGACCCTAGTGTTTTGATGTGATGTTTTGAATATAATAAACTAGTTATGACCAAAGTTTCATTTCATTCGGACAAAACACTAAGAAACGGGGCCTACTTAGAGTTGGGGCCCGTTTTTTTTGGGTCACCCTGTATATATATATATATATATATATATATATATATATATATATATAATATATACACACACACACAAATTATATTTACACACACACACACACACACACACACACACACACGCTTTAGTATGTGGTAACTAAAAGCTGACTTCATTTTTCCACAGTTTGCTCTCTAATGGTAAAATGTATATTGTTTGCCGATCATTATTCTTCTGTTCGGTCATTTCTTTCATTTAATATCGTCCACTAATAACTGGCTTTGGATTCATCATTATTTTATGTAGAAGCCTACAGCACCCACAAGCACAGAACAAGATGATGCTATATGCTCCATCATTCAGCCAGTGAACCAAGGAATGTTAAATTTTCGCCTCGCTTTAATCAAGCAGAAGGGGCCACTGCTGTGAAGCAGCTAAATATAGCTCCCTTCAGGTTCAAATATGGGGGAGGTGGTGGTGTCATTGTTTAAATACTCCTTCACCTCTTCAGAGTGGATGGCTGATTGCTTATAATTCCCACCAACAAGCTTATTCAGAAAAAGCAAAAATGAGCGTGCTAACATTGAATAGGGTGTCATGAGAGCAGATGGGTGCAACAACAAATCAAGGTTGGAGCTAAAGTAGAGAATTATACAAATGATAAAAGCAACAAAAACAAAGATAGCACTCGAAAGTGAAAAGACAGGATGGATGACTTAATGGGTTCTGCGGAAGTCCAGAAAAAAAATACAAAAGGCTGAAAACAGATGAGATCATTCGAGTATATGAGGTAATCTAATATTTGACAAACTCAAAATCGTCTTGAGGACATCTGGTTTCTATTAAATGTGGTTTGCTTTTTATTCTCCTGTATTCCTTGGACACTAAGTAGCTGCTGTACAGAAGTGAAACCTTCCCCTCAAATAACCTCAAGTGTCTGTGCTACGAGCTTGACAGCAGTCTTTTGGAAAGATGCTTCTTCAACCATCATCGTGGTTTAATCCAATCAGGGCGCCCCAACCTAATATAAAATCTGTGAAAAATGCTCACTTGAGACGTTTCCCTAATACTCTCACGGTGCTAATTTTGAATATGCATTGCAACAACAGCCAGTGTAACCTTTGGTTTTGATCTTGAAGGAGAGGTTCAGCAGTTAAACGCAAATCCGGCTGTTTGACTGAAGACATCACAGCAACAGTCATAAACTGCAAATGTTGTGAGGCACTTAGGAGTGGGAGCGGAAGGAAATGAGGGCTGGGGAGCTCTGTTGCTGATCCTATCTAACTAGAATCATGAAGAGGCAATAGAATCTTATAGCACTAGAGACACTTGCTGCTACTTGAAGCAAGCTGTCCACCAAAAGGCATATTAAACACTGGTGTTTATGAAAACAGAGGTGCTTCCCGGTATAGGGGGAGAAAATAAACTCAGTAAGGTCCTGGATCAAAATAAGCCATGGTTTCCTTTTTTCTCTATTTGCCATTGTTAGAGCGTGTCCAAAATCCATCTGGATTTTCTGCGAGAGCAATTTGATAATCAGATAAAGAGATCCACGAGACGGATGAAGGATTTTAAAGCAAGAGTAGTTCAGGGACAAAAGAACTCGTGCTACGGTCCACCCATTGCTCAGCTCTGACTCACGTTTCACTAATTTTCCACTTTTACAACAAGCTGCAGAGATGTGACCAAAGTCGGGTTTTTGTCACGCGACTGAGGAACTGATTGTGGTGGGAATTTAAATTGGGGCGAGGAAGGTCAATGATGGGCCCATTTTACATAGCATTAATCTTACTGAGAAATGTTTCACTTCCTCTTGAGGGCCTGTACTGAGGAAACATGTATTTCCTGTAAATGGTGCAAGAGAAATGCAGTTTGAGGTGAACATTCTGTGTCTTTTTAAAATTACGTGTCAAGGGTAGCCAAGCTTGGACTAAGAAATGCTACGTTATGAGCAGATGAGATGACGAAAAATTGATTTTGATTTGATGTCATTGAGAGCGTTGTTTAAATGTGGTTTGTGCAATCAAGTTGTTTGACATTGACATATTGAGAGGAACATAAATGACTCCGAATATCAGTTCATTATAAAAAGCCGATATTACGCAGTCAGAAGCTCCCGTCAACATAACTGCAACATACTTCTGGTGCTAAATCTGTCAAATATGAGCTGTTGTATCATTGTTTTAACCATTGAAATAGTCTAAATCTGTTCCAAAACTAAGTTTATCGTTCAAAATATGAACGAGATGAGAGTTCCGTTATGGTTGTAGTTTATGGAATAGAGCCTTTTTCACTCCTTATTTTATATTTTTGCTTCAAACGCTGTTGTTGGTTTAAGACAGTGGATCTTTTATGCATGCAATGAAAAATGGATGATCAAAAATGAAGGATGTATTTTGCTCTTATTTCAATATTAAAATAGCATTTTTATCATACATCTGGTTAGGAAGTACGTGGTCCGACAGTATGTGGTTCCCCCAGTAGCATGGATGAAAATGTGTGACCCCTCCAGCATGTAGAAACTATAACAGTACTCCTCACAGTCTCGGTCATATCCTCTGTGTGACTAATTTGTACCTTGTTCAGCAGTGGGCTCAGACTAAACATTTCAATAAATTATGAAGTCACGGAACTGTGTACATTCCTCCAACTAAAATAATCTGAAACTCTATTATTAATTTTCGAGTATGCAGGGGACTGATGGGCTTTATGGGAATGGGTTTGGGTTGGTGCTGACAGGGGGCATTTCTCAGCCATTTATTGGCACTGTGTTGTTGCTTTTTTGCTTTTTTTTTTGTACGTGTAGTTATTGTTATTGATCTGGACACTGGGAAAGTCAACAGGCTTTTCAGGACATAATGAAGACCACAAGCTATTATATAAGTCTAAGAAGGCCCTGTGAGAGCATTTTCCAGGCAGATCAAATTCTAAATAGTCCACTTGTGCTCCTAACGCTGTTGTTCAACAGCTGAAGATTCTTCTGGGAATAGAAACAATCAGCACCCGCAGAAATAGCATATTTATTGGTGTAGGACAGAGCTGTAAAAAATACAGCCTGCGAGCCAAAATCGGGTCATTCGGAATCTAAATACGGTCCATCAGGATGATTTTGAAAAATGACAAAATACTGCAACAAACCTGCGGTTAGGGATGAAATTGATCAGAATTTATCGGTTACTTACTGATACAATTCTTTATCGGTTCTTTTGCCGACTCTTCATTGAGTGATTGGAATGAAATGATAAAAATACGTTAGTTTGCTTTACCTCTTGAATATCTTCAATACAGCATATCCAGTGTGCACCCGTGATCTGTAATCCATCCTCGGTTAGGAAAGTAGGCTTTTTACTTTTAAAGTACGCCAAGAAACCAAAGGCACAATAAAGTGTATTCAGGAGATTGAGATTTTTTTTTTTTCAATCAATAAAATTTTGCAGGGTTGTCAACAACATTCCTAGTGTGCAGTGTGTCAAATTTAAAAGACATTGATTTTCACTTTTCAGGGACTCTGTTGCAGTATTTGCATATTTTTCAGAATTGATTCATCATTCCTACCATGACATCGGCTCACTTTTATTCCATCAATTAGAGTTTTTTTTTTTTTCATTTACTGGATAAGTTTAACCAATATGACAGTTTTGCCACGAACAATTGAGAGTATTTACAATGCTTCTTTTGCATTCAACTTGAGCCTAAACTAATTCAGACATAAAACAAATATTGTTCTGTAAAAAAATAACACATTTGACCTGATTTTACCCTTCGCACAATTATAGACACCTTTATTTATTTAGAAACTGCGACCTCACGAGAGTTTAGGGAGCCTCCCCAGAGGCACTTCTGAGAGATGTGAGCTGTAAAGCAGCCTCGACAGCAGCGAGCGCATCCTCAGCCCACCGCGACAGCCAGTTCTCAACACTTGGAATTTATTTTCTCCTCCTCGCTCTTCAGTCGTGAACCCAATGATGGCTGAGAACAAGGCACTTGAAGCGTCCGTAATAAGATACAAAGACATTCTGCAAAACTTGGCACGAAGCACCACCAGGCACGAGGCAGCTGGCACACTGAGGTCTCCGGCAAATTGTGTGCCAGATGTCAGTCATGCATGAGAATTTAACCCACAAATTAGTATTTTGTGCGGCCATTAGACCTATTTCATTGCCACACATGAACCATTTTTGTTCATGTTAGGTCTAGATTGCGGCTACGAATGGGGAAAAAAAAGTTGCGTGCAATAGCTGGAGCTTGGTAGAGCTTAGTGGATCTATTCTCTTGAGCTGTTTTTCTTGACTTTTCAAACGACACACATCACTCTTGTCTTTTTGTAAAACAAGTTTTTAGACGGTGACAGCTCTGACAAAGACTGGAGTGACAGTCGAAGCAGTCAGCAAGGTCAGAGATTTTTCCTCTTCACTGGGAAAAAAAAAACATTTACAAAAAGAAACTGAAAAACATACAATGAAACAATTCAGAAAATCCTGATGCCAGAATGTCCCTCACCTCACTGTCTCCGTCCATGACATTGCTTCTTTGCGTTTAATTACTTTGTAATCATATTTTTTAATACAGAGTAAAGTGAAACACTTAATTAGACACCTTCCAGTAGTACAATAATTTAAAAAAATCTATGCATTAAAAATGCAAAATATCATTGCTGCCACCAAGCTTATTGCACACAAAATGGAAAGCAAGAAAAGGTCCTGGACAATTTTTGAAAACAAAGTTAGATAGTCAAAATCTTCTGATGTTCACTCAAATGTGAATATGTTCTGATATCCTTGGCACTCCATGAAAGCAAACAAATTATCTTTGTGTTTTAAGCAAAAGAAGTCATGAATAAAGACCGGACCAATCAAACCTGCATGCAATAATATCTGAATTTGAAAGAGTGTTGGAGTCCAATTTGAAAAAAACGAAACCATAAATTGCAACACACATTTTGGACCACAAATGTACACCACTCTGCATTTACATCACTCCATAAATCTGTTGGCCACAAAAAGGCGACACATTCCGCATGGGAAGAAATTTATGGGATTAAGAATGATGAAATCGCTGATGCAAAGTGGAAACACAATAAATAACGCCGGGCTATGGATAAGGTAAACTAGTGTGAGCCTCAGCAGTTACATTTTACCACAAATTATGAATGTGTTCTTTAAAAACTAAATGAAAATTAATGTACTAAATGAAAGGATCTTATTTCAATTATTTTCCACAATGTCGGCTGCTAATATGCCAGGTGCGCATTCTACAAAGTGGGAATAGCGAAATAAAACTTGCTCACAATCTAGTGTGAGACATACCTGCCACATTGACTTTTTCTGGATTGTTGGAGTTTGGTGTGGAGGTGCTGGAGCCATTGGTCAGATTACTTCCTGTGCCATTGTAGATGTTCTCAACTTTCGACTCGAGCTTGGTCAGCCTCAGCATGATGTTATCTAGCAGCACTGCGAGGGTCTTCTTTAAGTCTGGAAGAAACGGGCATCAGTGCAGTTAACACTGGCATCTTTAATCACTCAAAGAATAAATAGATACTAATAAATGTGCTTGGGATAGTGATGAATTGAATGTTCATCTTTATTTTGACTTTGGCTTCGCTTGATCCCAAAAAAAACCCCAAAACATCAGAATCAAACAAAAATGATTAATTTCCCCAAACGGCACAGTATTTATGCACATTCCTGGGTTTGTTAACGGTCGCAAAGATGTTCGCCAGCGGTTTTAAGATAAAATAAGAAAACCTTTATTTGTCTCTGAGTGGAGAAATTCCCAATTCACAGCAGCAAAACTATGAAAGGGAGAAAGTAGAAGAAAACAAGTAAATAAATAAATGTTATTTTAATTTTAACTTGTTTTAATTACTTTAATTTTTTTTATTTGAATTGTTAATTGTTGCAAACAGTTTTGCTTGGTCACAATGAAATGTTGATGTTCAATTTTTTTTTAAATTTCCCGTCGACCAGAAAAGCTGTTTGCAAACGCGATTTGATGTTTCATCATCGTGATTTACTGCCAGGGTGCAGAGCGCGCTCCACTTACATTAATTTTGGAAAATAGCGGTTTACTTTCCTTGTACTGCCTGCACTGGGCTCCATTTTTGGAGCAATGTGGACAACAAAAGGCGCATTTGAACAACGTTCTGAGTTTCTGAACACTCTCAGTGAAGCAGTGTGCTCGAAGTGCATTTCCGAATGAGGGAATGGAAATTTTGGGGGCGACGAGATCCAGGTTGTGATGAGCTCCAGGGCGTGTTCACTGCAAGCGGGCACTGCTTCCCACCGACGCTTCAGAAACTCAAGAGTGTAGTTCAAATGTGCCATTTGGTTATTCAGAGTGCACCAAAAAAATGCAGTGTCGATGCATGCGTGCTGTGCGTTCCTGTACCTTAGTGTGTCAGGCAGCCAAGCTAGAAACAGTTGAAGCACAAGCTGCTGGTTGGTTTAGAACATGGGATGAAGTTATGGTCACAAATGAAAACTCGCCATAAAGTGAAGCCGCAATAACTGAACCGTGACGTGGTGACAAAACACTGTATTGGCTGAAAAAGGATTTGCAGATCACTGTACGTTACTCTTATTTCTATGTTTTGCACAATGTCCAATGTATTTCATTGAAATTGGAGTTTGTAATACACTAGTTGCTGCTGAATCTAGTCAAATTTCTGTGCTTTTCCTCTGTCTGCTTTGACAGTAAATGTTCATGCAAATGATGCTCTATACAACATAAGACAAGCTCATGTTTCACAATAATGGCGTGCACCAAGGCTTTGTATTCTCAGTGTATACAAAGATTCTGTTCTGTGACCCATGCTTCCATTTGTCTTTGCGCACACTGTTGAGAGGTGAGCCGATGACCAATAGAAACCTGAGGACACATTTGTGCCTGGCCTAAGAATTGTTTTTCTTGCGCTTAAATGCATTTTCAGGCCGAGATGTGAACTTTTTCTAAATTTGCGTTTTTCTTCATAGGGATGAGTTGCATGATGAAATGAATGGTCATTCAGGCTTCAGGATGTCAACCTGAACAAAATACATGTTGAAATGTGTGTATAAAGCGTTTTGTTTAGCTGTGACACTCAATTTCAGTTTTTATTGCTTTAACAGTTGCAAAATGCCTGCTCGAGCCATGAACAACTTCCCTTTGGCTTGAACAGTCCTGTGACAAACGGACATAGAGGGCCGTGAAAAAGTATTTGCCCCCTTCCTGATTTCTGTGTTCTTTGCATATTGATCACATACGCACAGGTTTCACTTCATTAAACCAATTTTAATAACACACAGAGTCAACCCCAATTAAATACCAAATGTAGTTTCTAAATGATAATTTCATTGAGCAAGGGCTGAAAAATTCAAACCTGCCTGTCCTTATGTGAAAAAGTAATTGCCCTCTGAAACTAATAATAGGTTGTGACACCCTTGGCGGCAATAGCGGAAATCAGACAGCAGGAAAGGTAATCGGGCAGCCCTCACCCCCTCCTCCCCAGGACATATATGTCCAGTCCATTATTCAACAGGCCAACACCATTTTAGACCACAGTTGTCAAACTCAAGGCCCGGGGGCCAGATCTGGCCCGCCATATCCTTTTATGTGGCCCACGAAAGCAATTCAAACATGTCAAGTTCTACCTTGATTGCTAAAATCTGGACCAAAACTTCAATTTCTCATATGTAATAAATAAGAGAGATATTGTACGCATTCTCTTGTCACCAAGCCCCTCATTTCAGTAACTTCAACAATCGTTGAATCAACCATTATTCTTGACTTCTTTAAATGTTTTCACCGTCATAACGGCCCTCCAAGGAAAATGGTCACTTCAATGTGTCCCTCCGCAAAAATGAGTTTGACACCCCTGTTTTAGACAATCCTTCCCATGTGCTCCACTCCCAATTCGAGCTCCTAAAATGTCAGGTCAATCAATTTGACATTTAGACGTAAAACACAAGGAGGAGACAGGAGACTCAATTCTGGTACCGGGGGGCAACGAGGAGAAGCGTTGGTTTCAGTTCTCTGCACGTCACCCAAGGATCTCACCGCTCGCCCTCTTATTTATTTCTCATTGGGAATCTAATACATGGGTGTGTCCAACCTAAAGGATGAGGGCTGTTGAAGACACACTGAACTTGTTTGACTAGGTGTGTGTATGTGAGTGAAAAGTACGTACATGTGTGCAATCATTACAAAAACACCCAAGTTGCAGCTGGTGTTGACAGTTCCGTCCACGTCTGACCTTGCTCCTGTTTAGTCTTAATACTTATCTCCTCCCAACCACTTCCTTGGATTGCCACACAGTGCACTAAGCATTCTTGATTATAAATGTGAGTATATAATGATTAAAAGCATTATATCTTTATTAAAAGCATCAGCGTTCTTCATGGCAGGCATAATCAATTAATGATTGGAGGCATAAGCGTTCTTCATTGCAAGCATAATCAATTTATCATTAATAATATGCAAATGTATGATAACTAAAAACAATCAACTTAACATAAACTCAGGAAGGAGGTTTCGGATTCTTCTCTGCAAATTAAACCGATATAAAAACTCACTCATACCGAAGGCTATCAGCTTAATGAACAAACAATTAGAGGGAGGCAGACAAACAAGGAAGGGAACATAAGGGCAGTGTGGGGCGTGCACATGCCAGTAATGTGTTGTCCAATGTGTGCAGAGTATATATTGACCTGCACTGTATGTATTGTCCAATGTATGGGTGTGTAGTGTATTCATTGTGTATTCATAGTGTATTCATTCATTCATTCATTCATTTTCCGAACTATCCCAGCTGTCTTCGGGCAGTAGGCGGGGGACACCCTGAATCGGTTGCCAACCAATCACAGAGCACACAAAGACGAACAACCATCCACACCCACTCACACCTAGGGACAATTTAGAGTGTCCAATCAGCCTGCCATGCATGTTTTTGGAACGTGGGAGGAAACCGGAGCACCCGGAGAAAACCCACGCAGGCCCGGGGAGAACATGCAAACTCCACACAGGGAGGCCGGAGCTGGAATCGAACCCGGTACCTCAGCACTGTGAAGCCGACGTGCTAACCACTGGACTACCGGGCCGCGTGTGTAGTGTATGTGATATGTATTGCTCAATGCATGTAGCAGCACGGAGGGCCTGTCTTCCGAGACAAGTTTCTCCCATGGAAGACCAAATAAAAGACAAATTCAAATTCAATTCAAGCATTTGAGATCATTAGTGATGAGTCTATCACATTGCTGTGGAGGAATTTTGGCCTACTCTTCTTTGCAGAATTGCTTCAACCCGGCCATATTGGAGGGTGTTGTAGGATTTAAGGTTACGCCACAGCATCTCAATTATATTTAAAACCAGACTTTCACCTGGCCACTCCCAAACCGTTTTTTTTTGTGGGTTTTTTTTAGGCATTCATAGATGGACTTGCTAATGTGTTTCAGATCGTTGTCCTGCTGCATGATCCAAGAGCACTTGAGTTTGAGGGTGCAAACTGATGTTTGGACGTTCTCCTTCAGGATTTATATTTCCTTGGGTTGTCTCTGTGTGACATTAAAACTGGTTTGACAAACTGAAACCTTTGAGTGTGATATTTATGCAAAGAATACAGAAACCGATAAGGTGGCAAATTCTTTTTCACTGCACTGGAGGTCCTAGACATTCATTCCTTTATCCGTATAACTACCCGATAGTGAAGTATGCAACAGAACAAAGACAAGATAACCTTTCTAAGCACAACAAGGATTAGAGCAGCAATAAAGGCTTACAACATGCACAGCCGCCATTTTGCCCTTTAGCAAAATCTCCTTCAATTATGAAGTCAATTCTTTAGACTACAAGTGCCAAAGCATCCAGGGCACAAGAGGCGCACAACTGCTGCTGAGCAGCACAGAAAAAAAAAAGGAAAGAAGGTCAGGTGACTCGCCCTATCCCGCGGTACACCATAAGCACTCATCTCAGGGTCGACAACAAAGAAGACAGTGAACTAGACCGGGTGCTGCGAAAAAGGTGTTTTACCGTACTTTTATTCCAATATATTTAATATAGTAAATTTAGATATTAATGTGGTGGTTTGGACACAGGAGTGTATAAATGTGGTGCGCCTGAGCACCGAAAATGGAATGTTGACCTCCAATTCAAGTCATTGCGCTGTCGCAATGCAAAGTCAGCCGCCACAATGATTGCTCCGGAGGTCCAACTACAAAATTAAGGCTCAGTAAGGTATTGATCTCTTGATATCAATAAACAGTATTTGTTTGACTTTTTTGTTGTAGGACTTATTTTTTGCTGCACACCGCGGTAGTTGTTTTAAAGGTCAACAGTGAAGGCCAATATTTTGAGTAATACTTGGAGCTAAAACTATTTCAAGACAGTTTCCACCCAGGTTCACAGTTAGTCCCATAGCAAATGCGCTTAACGATGAAAATGCTTTAGTTCCGCCATCTCCGGCCAGTGACGTCATTTGCAGAACGCCGAGTGTCAGTCAGCCATTGTACTACATCAGGGGTGCCCATTACGTCGACCGCGATGATAAGGGACTCGTCCCAAGTTGATCCGAAGGGTGTAGAGGGGAAAAAAAAAAAAAAACACATTTGTGTCTCTGTGCAAGTTAGTAATATATTTTTTGTTAATGCACACTGCACCCTAATCATTCTATCAGCCTCACTTTCACAAAAGGTACTTAAAGAAGAAAATAAAATAAAGCAGGTAACCTTTAACCTACGGTGACTCGTGACCTGCGTCACCGCAGGTTATTAGCGCTCAGCAGTCTGCAGTTGCAGCTTGTGTTCAGAGTTGTTGCGCACTATCTTTTATAGTTATCATTATTCTCATTCAGAGTTAGTTTCGTACAATTCACCGAGGGGATGGGCAAAACATGGGAATCTGGAGGGCCGAGAGAAGCATTTTAAAATGGTACGCGTGAGCTACGGTCGTTAACAGGCTGCCTAAGTGTGTCGCATGCCTCAGTCTCAGATTATTGCTCATCATGGCATGCGTGTGTACGTGCGTGCGTGCGTATGCGAGCGTGCACGGTAACTGGTCGATCGCGAGAGGTTGGTTGATTGAAAAGTAGATCTTCGGTCAAAAAGGTTTGGGCACCCTTGTACTACATTGTTGATTGTCCCGTTAACTGCTCTTTGCCATTGTTATTGCGTTATTTGGAGAAATTCCTCTGCGCTGTGTGGCGATCCACTGTTGACATTCAGGCAAACAGTTGTGGCCCAAAGAAGAAAATAGGGCATGTAAATGGACCATTCAAATGATCAGGATTCACTACCAGGCTCCTATAGAGCTTACTGATGAGCTGATCATTTGGATCAGGTGTGTTGCAGCAGGGAGAGATGGAAAACATGCACGACACCGGCCCTCAAGGACAGGACTTTGACACCTGTGTTGTGAAGTGAATGAACTCCTCGCCAATGTTGAGAAGCATTCTTTGTTACGAGCACTTAGAAATCGGCTGTTTTCTAAACCGGATTTGCAAAAAGGGTAGGTGTGCTAATCAATGAATAACTGGCTATTGTTTATAAAAACATTCGATTCAACGTAGTATGTGCGAACATGGATGTAATCCTGTCCAAAAACATTCAAACGATACGAGTGCATGCATAGAAACCTCTGTAATGGTTTACAACTAACAATGCTGTCGATACAAGGTGCGCAGTGGCGGACAACACAACAGAAAGACCTTAGCAATGACAATGTGGGACACCAACCCAATATGCCCTCAGTGCCAGCGGGAATACATGGACCACGTAGGTAATCCCATCATGCACAATTTACAGCACAGCACAGCAATCGAATTGCAGACAATAACGCTAAACTAATAACCACAGCCAATATTGCTTATCGTTCTTCCAATCCCGATGGGTCTCATCTCCACTCCAAGTCTGGCCATTCGGGCACAACATTTTCCGCATCCTGAGCATCTGGCTCGTACATGTATGGTCCAGTATACATGTACTGTACAGCAACCTCCTCTCCCTCCAACTCTTCAAACACATGGATACCCTCAGATACTTTTGAAACGTCACTTTCCGAATCGATTTCTGACTGGCTTTATATACTTTCCATAGTAATGTATTTTGTTTTAATGTATTACTTTACCTGTGACAAAAGAATATTTCATCTGTGATTTTCTAAAATTACTTCCCAGTTGACCTTCATGACCAAGGTTTTGCAGAAAAAAAAGGTGCTTGCATTCAATGATTGACAGTTGTGTGGCAAGCAAGTACAGTACTGGAATCAATCGCTTTTGTAAGTTGACTCTAGGTGCGTTCAATGACCACTCTGACAGTAGCACAACTCAAACATCCAGAGAAATACTCATTCAATGCACCAAATAGCAATGAATAGTATGTGGGCACATTGCCCCACTATTTCCACAGACCCCCTGGTATGTGGAAACATGTTCGAATTTATTTGACGCACCAAAATCAGAACAGCACCGTTTTCCCATTTGGGGAATGGCAATGTGCTAATTTACGGTTACTAGGCTAACACCAGCACAAGAAAGATTCGAGAGTTTGATACACAAACTCTGGAATTGAACATAAAGTTATTGTAAATATTTAGAATACAAAAATATAGGAAAACTATAATATTGCCTTTCTAATTACTCCAGTTGTCCAATATCTGAAAGCAATAAAAGCTAGTGAAGGGTCCACCAACACCGATGCGTCAGGGCATGTGTCGAGCTCAGAGAGTGAAACACCGTGTCGGTCCGCATACATAAATCTCGATGATCAAAATTGACAATACAAATCAAGAAATTGTCGGTTATAAGTTGGAAGTTCTCATATTGCGCATCACTATATTTAACGGAATCTGTCTGGAACAAAGAGTAACCGACTACCAACAGCAAATTAGCAGGTAAATTAACTGTTTAGAGCAAAAATAATACAACAGCCAAACACTAAGCACACATGCCCGAAAAGTGGAAATGAATCAGTATGTAACCAGATGAATCAGGCAGGCTGGGGAACCGGGAAAGTATATTAGTAGATTAAATATGCTTAATGCCATCGTTATTTGTGTTGGTTCGCACTCTTTTGCATTCAAGTATTGAGTTTTCATTTTGAGTTTTGAGGGCTGCATACTAATTTAAATTTTTTTTTCATCAATTTAGGTTTGCTAAGGGACATTGGGGAATACACCCATTATTTTTAAACTTTAAACTGTGATGCATACAATTACTTTAAGTGATTTACTTTGTGCCAAGATACACACAGGGTTCCCACTCTTCCACTTGCTTTTTATTTATGGACCTTTTAAGGACTTTTGAGGGCTAATTTAGCCATTTTTAAGGACTTTTTCTCCATTCAGCACGGGATTCACGGTGGATTTAATGCCCGCTCAGCAATATGCTGGCTGAACAGAAAGCCACATACCACTGAGCTGGTGTTCAAATCATTGCTGCCAAAGGAAGGGCACATCTTTATTTTTAAGGGCAATCAGCTTACCCTTTATTTGACATACTGTATGTCGAATTTTCACTTTGCTACCTGTATCACAGGTCGGAAAACGAAAAAAAGCCCTGAATTCATTCTCAAATAAAGTACACTAAGAAAAATGTACATTTAGAAAATATAAAATTTCAATTTATTTTCAAATAAAAATAAATTTTTAAGGATTGTTATTGAATTTAGAAGCATTCCCTGAAAATTAAGGACAATTAAGAACATAATTTTACAACTTCTTTTTTATGGATTTTTATGAATTTTAAGGACCCGTGGGAACCCTGACACCTTTTAGGTGACATCAAGTTCTGGGTAAAACTATTTTCTGATGAATCTTGGAATCTAAGTCGAAAACCCCAAAAGTACAATAACGAGTTTAAAAAATATGTCAAGTAAAATGCTTGAGTTTATACCCTTGTCATGGGTGACATTTTGGTTTTATGGACATCACTCACCATAGGCAGTCACGGTGCCCACATAAGGCCCATCCATGACACTTTGGTTCTCCTCAGCTAGTGCCTTGATGTAACGCTTGCTGAGGTCCAGGATCTGTTGCCGGAGCATTGCGCTGTTCTCATGGCTGGCTCGCTGCTGGATGGTGAAGTGTAGCAGCATCATGCCCCAGATAAACCCAAAGCTGACCAGGAAAAAGCCGAGCTTTTGGGACGACAGCTTCCACAAGAAAGGCGTAGCCATGCTCACTAGACAGTGAGTGAGGTGTCTATGGTTAAACTACAGGGCAGCTGCAACGGTCCAGGTGGAAATCAGGAGGGACAGTAAGGCATGGCTGTCAGTCTGTGGGGCTATGATGTTTGTTGGACGCAGGTCCTCACGAATGTGATTTCCTTCTTTGCCCCATGTTGATGACAACGCAGCATCTCAGGCACCAACCTTCTTCATTCTACAGCAGAAAAGACAGAAGAGGGGCCAGGTTAGTTGATCGTTGGGATTGTCAATCAGTAATTGGAAATTATGCGTAAAATGGATCTGGCTATTTCCAGAGGATAAAAAAAGAAGCCAATCACGAATGGCGAAAATCTGCAGATAATTGACACTCATAATTACCAATGCGGAAAAAAAAGAAAACAAAACACGCAAATAGGCAGGGGATTGGGTAAAAACCAAACATTGGTAAGCGGGGGATCTCCATTATCTTCTCCCCCTCCTCAATAATATCATGATGGACAAGCATGTGACAACCTGATTTGATAAGTTATACAAGAACAACAACACCATGTGCAGCGCCATCACTCATCTTTCAAAGTACTGGTCAGATGTACGCACAAATACATTTTCTTAAATTAATCAAGCAGCCCCTAAACCTTTTAGTGCCACACGGGTGCTGTTTGAGCATTATCGAACAAAATAATCTGGCAAAGCTTCACATTGTGCTGCTGCCTGTGTCCCTCGCCACTGATATGAATCTATTAAGGCGAGCAGCGATTCGGGTTTGCCTCAGATCGTTAACTTTTGGCTCATAGCTTCCACTGGCAATGCGTGAGCATACTTCACTCAAGCAAACCAGCGTAGCGATGCCACATCTGCAATTGCCGTGTTGTCAAACATACAAAGCAACCATTTATTAAATTTTTGCGCAAATATGTGACCCGTAACTTTTGGGAAATACCCATAACAATCTGAATTACGGGCGTCACATGTTAGAATTTGGTGATTTCCCGAACAAAATACGGACAATCCGTGACAGTCGGCAGCTTTGTCATGAATATTCGTGAATGATTGGCATGCACGTTGACCTGCGGCAACCACCGTGGAACTGAGAATCTCAAGGCATGAATGCGCACGTGAAAACAAAACTGGATCATGATAATGTCACAGGGATTTAGAGGAAGTAAAGACAGTGCAACATTGTTTAAACGATCAGGCTTTTTTTCCCAGGCGAGTCCTAATCAGATTGTTCTCTCTCACGCAATTGTCGAGGCCAGGCCAGATGGCTGAATGAGGTAAAGGCCCAAGTCCATTTCCATGGCTGAGAAAACTGTTTTGAAGCTGCTCACTCGATGCAGGCCAATCCAGTTCTGTACTAAAATGAAAAATGAATAAGACCTGACTAAGGTCCCGTGAACTAAAATAGCACGCGTTAAGAGCTTGTTGCAGAATAACACCGTGCAGAAGGTAAAAGTGCTCTCAATGCGGGTTCTGGCATTAATTATGCAGCAGCTATGAGTGAATATCTATTCTTCACCTCCATATAAATAGGCTGCCTGTCACAGAGGCTGATGTCTGTCTCACGAGAATTCACAACACTTGCCTTGGGAGAAGTGTGTTCATATAACAGCCAACTGTTAATAATGAACTTAATGTCTGTCAAACAGTTGGAACTCTTGTCAGAGATTTTCACTCGGACAGTTAACAAAGGCTCGATCGACGCAGGAACAGATCGACTTTCACTGCCGGCAGGAGGCGCCGTTTTGATGAAGCCACTCAGTGTGAGCTTCCCAACTGACACCCGACCTCTGCAACCTCTGCCGGCCTTTTTATTGATTGAACATGCAAATTACAAGAAACATATCAGAAAAACGCTCACATCTTCATTAACATGCCACACCTCTGGAAGGCCCCATTTGGTCGCCCCTCAGCCAAAGCACTGTCTTGATACCAGCACCAAAATCCGAAAACTAACATGCATGTGTACATTTTAACGAGCGGTGTCTCCTAGTACTGATATTGGTTGTCATCTGGCTCGTGACCCTTTCTCATGATGGAGCGTTCGAGTACTCCCTTCCGTCCAAGGTTAAATCTTCCTTTCCAAGTTGTCAGATAACAGGAACCTGTGTGTCTACTCACGATGGTTAAATCTTTTACTCCGAGATGTAGTAGGGTACCATCTGCTCGGGTCCTTTGATCTATCCGATTCTCTGTGCTTCCGTTGTGTGTGTGCAAGATGTTCTGAACACAAGCATTTCGAGGTCAATCGAGCATGTAACAAAATGAAACTTTAAAACATGACAACATTGTATGTTTCTATTCTAACAACTCTCCAGTTTCACTTTGCGCTCATAAACAGAATCAAATGTAACACTTCAATGAATTAGATCCAGTGGATGTTTGGCAACGGTGCAGAAATATGCTGTAACATTGTTGCAGCTGTCTACTGGAAAAAAGTCATAAAATACATGAAAAAGTGGCTCATCGATATCACCGGAGTGTTTTCGCTTGGGTTTACGAGATTGCAATGGAGACCAATGTGACTCGGCATCTTAATAAACTTTTTTTTATAGGTGCCGCCTGTCAATAAGTCATTAGCTCCTCCACAGGAACAGCCACTTCAGAGTGACACCCACAGTTTGACAGGCAATCCCAGAACAAGGCTCATTTGGGCTCCAACTACGTTTTTCTTCAATTCACCCAATGTAAAGAAAGTCAGATGACATTTTTCACACTGACCAAAAGCGACAAGTCGTAAACTCGTTTGCATGTCGCGTCACAACTCTTTAAATGTAAAAATTCACAATACACGGCAACCAAATGATGCCTTTATAAAATTGCTAGGAAAACAAAGAGTAAATAAACTAATGTTAGCGTTTGAGAGACCCCAGATTCTAAGTGAAGCAAAGAAGCAAAGGTAAGAAATGGACATAAAAACAAACTATTTATGATTTCAGATAACACATCCAAAACCCATTACTGGCTTTAAAAGGGAAGTCAAGTTAAAAATTATCTTTCCAATAATATGTTCTATGCAGCCTCACTCATCTAAACACAGCATTCTGATTAATACTGTGTTGGTGGAATATGAATTAATTAAGCAGCAATAGTCACCTGTTTTTAATCCATTTCAGGAGGAGGCCATTTTGCCACTTGCTGTCAACTGAAAATGACACGCAGTTGTTTAGGGCTCATGTAACGAAAAATCACAGTGCACTTGTTTTTTGAGTTGGGTCACGTGACATTTGCGGGCTGAGCTGTGATTGGTCATTATCTGAGTCCTGAGCAACTGTCTCGTCATAATACATGTCAGATTACGGTGTTTAGACTAGGGGCGCAGCACAGTACTATGACAATGTTTTTTTTCCTCTTGACTTGCTCTTTAATTGACCCTCACTTCACATTTTTTAAGTGAACCAGTGTTGTGTACTTTGAATGTTAAGTACTATTGTGAAATCAAAATGGAATAAACAGTGGAAACCATTCTCTGTCATAGCACAAGAAAAAAAAAACTGTTTTGTTTATCCAAGTTAATTTGACAACCACAAATGATTCAGAAAGGGGCTTTGAATCAAAATGTAAAAGAAGGCGGCGTGCCACTACTTTTTCTTAGTCTGAACAGGGCTGTGAGCCTGCTCTGACCCTGTCAAGTGGACGAGTACCAACACTAAATCAGGCAAGTTCCCTTGAGTCCTGATTTCTGATTGTGTTTATAAATTTAAATGAACAATCATCTAATACATCCAAGGTGAAGTTAAATGCAATTTTATTCAAGCACGCTCCGTACTACAACCTCAGGTGTGCAGCACAAACAAATGAACACAGAGATTCTGTCACACAGGGAGTGGAATTTGGACCCAGGAGCAGACAGGACAGACAGGACAGTGAAAAAAAAACCCAACTGAGATTCAAGCACCGGTTCCTTCAAAGTTGAGTGGAGGTTTACAGCTATAATACATCACATATAATAAAATCCTCTCTTAATATACAATAATTGTTTATTTATATAGCACTTTCACAACAGCTGAAACTATTAACAAAGCGTTTTACAGATCTGTTAACATAAAATACAGTAATATAACGCAACATAACATGACATGGACAGTCATGCAATCATAACAAAATTCCTGCATACGCCTTATTGTTTGAAGCAGTTATAAATGAAAGAGGAGAGAATCAAAGTGTCCTTTGACCAGGGCATCAGACTTCATCCTCAAAATATGCACGTCTGCTACAATTTAAGTTTGAACGTAAACAAGAAGCGGGACGACCCATTGACGAAAAAAGAGATTGGTTCATTTCTCCTGTCCATGTGAATCTGCTTCAATTCCAAGCGCTGACTCTCAGGTCCAAATACGCATCCGCACTCCACGCTCCTCTCTCCTCATCCTCAACTTCAGCAGCCATCCATCCTGCCGCACCAATGCAGACTGTCCAACAGGGTCAACATCTCCGCTGAACAAAACGAGGCTTTGAAAATGCTGCCCATAACAGGCGCAAAAAACAAGCGTCTCGGGGCTGTCATGCAGCGACAGTCAAATAGTGCCGACATTCTTGCCAATCAGAATCATTGCCGGTACACGCATGCTGCCGAGAAGGCACAACCATCAAGCACAGATTCGTCTCCAAATGTTGTGGCCAAAACGCTGAAAATAGTCCACAACAGGTCCACACCAAGGACTACAAACACCATATGACAAAACAAAAACAACAAAAAAGCAGAGCTTTGCCCTTGCAGACAGACGGCTGTCAGTTATGGCGCCAACTTAATTTCGTACCTCCGTTGAACCTTTGTACACCTGTATGGAGGCCCTGGCAGTGATAAAACTGAGGATGAAATACATTTATTAAAGGGTTCAGTTACTTAATTTGAAAGTGCAGAAGCTCTGCTCCTCTGTGATTTTAAATGCGAGAAACCGGGTGCATTTCTGACTGAATGTGAGAGAATAAGAGCCTTTTAACCAAAGAAAAGTGTTCCACATCCCTGCATGGATTCCATCAGCTCAGCCAAGTCCTCTGCCCCCCTCATTTCACCATCTTCATACCAATACAGTACTGCTCCTTCTGCCTCTGCAACCGAGCCCACCCTTACACACACAAACACCCACACACCCACGCACCCACACACCGCTATGATTTCTTGCCAGTGAGCCATGCCTCTGAAGCAAAGCTCCTTTACCCCAGGATTTATAATCCCAAAGGCTTCGGCAGCTGAAAGAGCACTTTGTAAAGCCAGGAGTGCTGGTGATGGCAGCTCACCTCTGGATGTTCATTACTCTCTGCATTAGTTTCCAGCTCGCAGCTTACAGCTTTTGCTGGGTCACGTTGAATGATACAATAATAGCAGAATCCATTTAACCTATAAATGCTCGTGATAAAGTGTAGCATTTGCTCGTACGTTGTATATTATTCATTAACTTAGTATGGCTAGTAGCCTGCTGGATGCTCGAAACACCTCCCGCCCGCGATTTGGGATAAGTTGCAAAATAAATAACTTTGTACCAGCCATGTTTGACCTTCCTTGATCCGAATATTTGAGAAAAATAAATTAGATGAAAAAGTACCTGGGGATGAACGTCTGGACTCTTAAAACACAGATGTATATTTGGGATTGTTCCTGTTACAGTGATAATACAATTCTACGAATTCAAGCATGTGTCTTATCATGTTTGTCGACTGATAGGAGTTTCGTGTTTTGCTGTTCTTGCAGGTTCTCAAACACGTGGTCAACCCGCACGCAAACCGGCAAAAAAAATTAAATGCAAAGGCTGCCACAACGACAAGGCGCAGTTTCTACATTTCAAGGAATAGGCCCGTGTATAGCTCACCTGGCAGGTGACAGCAAATGCACAGAACTATGTGAACGTTGGTTGCTGTTGTGAAGGGGCATAAGTAACTACATAAATATTACAGGGAGGTAGAGTCATGTCGACAAAGCACTAACAATGTGTCAGCAGGATTGGGTAGAGTATGGTACGAAAAACTATACGCCGACCCTGAAAGGGAACGACATGAGCCCAGTGGTACAGTGTTCCCTGCGACAAGATCATCCTAAAATGCTACTGCGGGTGAATAATACAAATACGCTACGTTAGCTAGTACACCTGCTGTATAAACACAACGAGACCCCTTGCGCGCGACGCAAAACAAGAGCCAGACAAGCAGTGAATGCGAGCGGGTGATGACGTTAGCTCGACGGTAGTAAGCAGCCCCTTTCGTTGTGCAGAGGCGTGCCAGGTCAGCTACAGTGTAGCCTTCTCGGGCGACAGCAGCAAGGTCTGGGGGCTGAAAGTGGCCTCGGTCGACCACCGCTCACTCCATGACGAAACGAGAACCCCCGCAACGACAAGTGAGCGAGCGCAGAACAAGCAAATCGACGAGTGTCACGAACTTACCCCGTGTGTCAATTAATGTGGGGAGTCCATTGCAAGGCGGCTCGATCGGGAATTAACGAAGCATCCATAAGGAAAGGGTGAAAGGAATCGTGAATTGGCTGCCTGTCTTGTAATTCCAGATACCACGCACGAGCCTCCCTTGCTCGCTCTGCCCACCAGCAAAAAAAAAAATCGAGTGGAGGAACCGTCTGCAAGTGTCAACCCCCCGATGAAGCGTAAAACGACGTCCGACAACAATACGATTTTTATTCCCTGATATTTACTTGATGTTTTTCTATTTAAATATTTTATCTGTTGTTACATTCGGAGGACATTTGGTATCATGTGCATTACGCGTGCAATCTGTGAAACAAAAACACGGAGACAAGAAACACGAGACGCTCTCTGAGAATTTCAATGAATGTTTTGTTTCCACTGCCACCTTCTGTTCGGGAACAGACTACAACCTGCACCGAGCGGGAAAGTGGGCCCTCTCGCGTTTTAAGGCAAAGAAAGGAACGATTCTCAATGGGTTGGTCGGAATCCCAAAATGAAAATGGATGTTTCCCGGCCAGCTATTAAAAGAATTCGACTTAACGATTTTGTGCTGTGGTGGTCAAATACGTTGTGAGACAGCACCGATATTTTGCATCTACTGTATGGCCAAAAAGTGTTTTTCCTGCAAAAATGTTTACTACCATGAGGAAAATAAAAGTGTACAGAAGAGGATTAGGGCCAATGAAGAGAAAAAAAAACAAGGTCTGAGATTAAGGTAAGAATTCTGAGATAAAAATGAGAATCTTGCCAACCTTGTTTTTTTTTCTTCATTGGCCCTAATCCTCTTCGGTAGGAATGCGCAGGGTAACAATATTGACCCCATTTATTCTTAAGGCCCATTCTGATTATTTAATGCATTATTTTTTTAACCGTATTTCAGCATATTTTAATGCAGCATCACAATAAGAGCGACTCATTTTCAGTGAACATACAGAATTCCTCTTTCCCCCACAGTTTTAAGCAGTTCCCTGGTGTCATAATATCATGTAGGTGGCACAATGGCATGCTTTTGTTAAAAAAAAAATACCCGAAGGAATTAGCATTCCAAACATATTTTACTGCATTTCTTGCAATGATGACATTGACTCGTTTAAAAGGCACATCTGCCGCACATACTCATAGGCCCAAGAAACAGGTGTCAGACTGTGGTCCTCCCGCATGCTTGAGATGTTTCCCACCTCCAACACACCTGATTTGGGCTTTTATTAATTTGACAATGAGCAGCTGCCTGAGCAGCCACCATCTTCAGGTGATGAGATAACTCATAGATGGAAGCAAGCATTGTCATGCCAAATCTAAAACCAAACGAGAGCTGCAGTGGTTGAAGCACAAATGCGTATTTGCTAACAGCATTGTAAGTGTTCGCTTCTCATAAATGGCACAGTTTAGTTAATAATAATAATAATAATAATACATTTTATTTGAAAGCGCTTTTCATCATACTCAAAGACGCTTTACATGACCTTAAAACACAGGATAAAAAAAACAAGCATACATAATTTACAAAAACACATTTAGATGAACAAATAAGTAATCAACCTGGTGGTGGCAGGGCTATTTGTGCCAGAAAATGTATCCATTGCAGGGACCACTTGCTCAGATCTGCGTGCAAATTAATTGACTGGTGTCTTTTGGTGGTTTTGTAATAAAGTGCTGACTCCACAAGTGAAAGTATGATTGATTTACTGTCTTTATGGGAACTCTCATGTGCTATAAAGTTTGTGCTCATTTTGTTGGACTCCAGCCTCAGCAGGTGGGCACCCCTAAAGTAGCTCGGCACCTAGTCATCATGGGAATAAAAGCTACTCTCGCATTGGTACACCACGCAGTGGAGCGGCTGCAGGGGGATCATTTGCATGAGACAGGACCGCCCCCTCAGATCAGACTAATTTCAGCAAGGCTCAAAAAAGAGGGTGAAAAGTGTGATGTACTGTGAGGGGGAAAGCGTTACTGTGAACAAAAAATTGATAAGGCTCACTTATTTTTTTTTTACAACATATAATTACTTCAGATAATATCGTCACATTGCAGGTCACATCATATCCATAACTAGGCGACACAGTTTCCAGTGCAAAAGAACAACTTACAAACTCTTTGACAAAATACCGTAATGCAGGGGTCCCCAACCTTTTTTGCCCCACGGACCGGTTTATGTCAGACAATATTTTCACGGACCGGCATTTAAGGTGTGGCGGATAAATACTACAAAATAATATGGTAAGAGCTGCATGAACACTGTGGTGTTTTCGAGAGATAATAATACAGTAAACACGAGGAGTGTCTAATCTGGCCGCAACACTCTGATCACTATGGTAATGTTTAATGCCTTCAAAATACGATACAACGCAAATTCAAAGTGCATGAAAATGTCAACTCACCAAAATGCTGAATCAGTGCGAGCCCCGAGCTTGATTTTCTGCAACCGGGCGGTCCCATCTCGGGGTAATAGGAGACAATGACACCTGAAGTGTGTGCTTTATGTCGAGTCTACTTTGTAATTTTTAGTCGTCGTTGCTGCACAAAACCCCCGCCTCACACAGGTAGCATGTCGGAAATAGCAACAGTGCTATTGTGGCGAGTATTCAGCCATAACTTGAATCCAGAACACCGACAGAGTTGTTGTCTCGAACGTACTTTTAAGGCCGCCGTCATTTGCGATCAGTTTATTTTACTCATTTAGCAAGCTCCAGCGTTTTGTTTATAGCGTAATCAGTCACGTGACGGAGAAGCGTGGTTTGACGTGCGTCAAGAGTAACGGAGAATCGGGTAATTTTTCTAAATAAAATATCTTTCGTATTCCAAAATAAATACAACGGAATTAATGTAAGTTCTTATTGTGCGACCGGTATCGGTCCGCGGACCGGCGTTGGGGACCCCTGCCGTAATGTGTTGTTCAAATGGGAGACACGGTGCATTGCAGTCTGCGGTTTTCATGAAAAAGGATTTGCAAGCATTTAGCTACAGTCATTTGTGTTACTGTTGTCACACAGAGGTTAAGACATGCAAAATGTACATTCATGTACAGTATCAATATATAATAATTTGATTTGCGATAGAAAGAGGGAACTTTTATGTCCTGCCAGAAACAAAGGAATAAAATGTGACGGGGCGAGAGCACACACTAAAACTACTTCTTTATTTGGATGTGTGTAAATATTTCACCGATTTATTGTTTAAATACACATTTAGAGGTGGCTGTTACAGCCAAGTATGTCAACTATCAAAGTGTAGATTAGGATTTTACAAGTGGAAGTCATTCCATCTGAAGACCAAGAAACAAAATATCCTTAACGAAGTGCTCCTCATGAAAATTATGGCTACACTGGCCCAAGCATGTTATCATTTAATACTCATGGTTCCATCTTGCTAAATTATAAAACAACCTTCACAATCCCAGAAATAATGGGTTCATTCACAAAAATAATCTCGCCATGTCCCGATTGATTTGATCTTGGGAAACCAAGAATTTAACACATTTTCGTCCAAGAAATAACATGGTATCAGCCTTGCAAGTTCATCTGTTTTTAGACGCAGTTAAAAGTTAATTCTAACAATGGAACATGTTAGATGTACAATTAATCATTTTTTTGTTTCATTTTAAACACTACGACAGATTTAGGCAGCTCGTTTCCCAAGTGTTTTAGCAACGTCCTTATAGGCTAGCTCAATTTCCACATCGGCTGCACACGTGTTGGTGAATTCATCTCTCCGGTAGGCGTTGTCAAGGTAACGCCACACGCCTCCATACTGGGAGGGGATGTCATAATTGCGGTATTTCTTCGCCACGACCTGTAAATTAGTTGAAGTACTATGGTCAGCCGTCAACGCGGCAATCAAGGAAGGTGCATCACTACAAAATACCTTGACAACATGAAGTTTGGGAAGGAGGTTGCAGTCAGCTAGCGTCAGCTCATCACCGTCCAGGTATTTGCGTGTAGATTCTCCATCGACTAGATGACCCTCGTTGGGTAGCGGGCTCAACAGGTACTCGTCCAGTTTTACCAGAGCCTTGTTGAGACTCTGCTCTAATGCTGACAATAGTCACACGGTACAAGATCAAAAGATAACAGAAGTGGAGGGATAACAAGATGGAAGGAACTCACTGCTTCGATTTACCCTTATTCTTGTTTGGACTTGCGTTTTTAATGTAAGCTGAGAACTTGGCAAACACATCGTTTCCCGCTGTGTTGGACTGACGGTTCTTCACTGCAAGTTTTGGATACCTAAAGAAGAGGATGGTATTACTTGAGTCATTTTTCACCCAGGAGTCCAGCTTTATTTTGAGTGTGCGCGTGTGTGTGTGTGTGTGTGTGTGTGTGTGTGTGTGTGTGTGTGTGTGTGTGTGTGTGTGTGTGTGAGCGCGCACACGCGCTTAGACCTACTTGGGTGGAGCCAGCATTTCCTCCAAATACTCCTCTATTTTATTGACATCAGTCAGCACCTCATCCTGGAATGTAAGAAAGGGTGGGTGTGTCCCTGGGGCCAGGTTGTGAAGGTCAGCTGGTTTCCTAATGAGAAAGGTGGCATCAGTCCACAAAACAGAGTTTAAAATCAGCACTATATCCACCTCACCCACTGAGTCCTTTGAACATATCACCTTCAAATTCCCTGGTCCCTCCCCCTTGGTCATTGCTGTCATTTACCGTCCCCCGAAATTTAACCCATCATTTTTTTCAGACTTCTCCGATTTTGTCACACAGCTCTTACCTATTTCACCTTTCACTCTGCTTCTTGGCGACTTTAACTTCCATATTGATAACACCTACTGCAAACATGCCTCTGAATTTCTGGACCTTTTGGACTGCCTTAACTTCACTCAACATGTCAACTTCCCCACCCACACCCACGGTCACACTCTGGACTTGGTCTGTTCCACCGGTCTCACCATTGAAAAACTCTCTAGCACCAACCTCAACATCTCCGATCATCTGGCTATCACTCTGAACCTCCACCTCCCTACCCCCCTTCCCAAGGAAAAGCGCACCATATCATTCAGGAACCTCAAATCCATCTCCCCAACTGACTTTTCTACCTCTGTCCTCAACCACCTGTCCATACTACCTCCTCCACTGTCCCATGACCCCACTGTTCTCACCAACCACTACAACAGCACTCTCTCCTCCTGTCTTAATCAACTCGCCCCCATCAAAACCAAATCTGTCTCCTTCACTCACTCAGCCCCCTGGTACACCCCAGAACTCCGCAAAACTTAAAACCCGAAAACGCCAGCTAGAAAGACTCTATAAAAAATCTGGTTTAACCGTTCACCTCCTCGCCTACACCGATCACCTTCAGTTGTACAAGACCGCACTCGACTCCAGCCGTTCCACCTACTACTCCAACCTCATCCACACTGACTCCAACAACCAAAAGGCTCTCTTCTCCACCGTCAACAAACTCCTCAAACCCAGCGACAATATTTCAACCTCATTTACCGTTGATAAATGCAATTCATTCCTATCCTACTTTCAATCCAAAATCGACATCCTCTACAGTTCACTCACCACCTCTCCCGCCCCCCCTCCCTTACTACCAGCATCCATCACTCCAACTACTTCACCTCTCTCTGAATTCACACCTGTCTCCATAGCTGAACTCACCAATATCACCTCAACAATGAATTCCTCCACCTGCACACTGGATCCCATTCCATCTACCTTCGTCAAGCTCTGCTTTCCCACCATCTCCCACCTCGTCATGAACATTGTCAACTCCTCCCTCAACCTTGCTTATGTCCCCTCCTCACTCGACCCATCTCCAACCTCCCCTTTCTGTCCAAAGTCATAGAACGTGTTGTCGCATCTCAAATTAAAACCTACCTAGACAATAACCAACTTTTCGAACAATTTCAATCTGGATTCCGCACACAACACAGCACTGAAACAGCCCTCCTCAAAATCACCAATGACCTCATCCTTGCCTCTGACTCCGGCCTACTCTCCATCCTCATCCTTCTTGACCTTACAGCTGCCTTCGACACCATCAACCACTCCATCCTACTCTCTCGCCTGCAATCCCTAAACATCACTGACAAAGTCCTCACCTGGCTTCACTCATATCTCACAGACAGGAAACAATTCATACACATCAACAACTGCTCTTCCTACACTGCCCCACTGTCCCAAGGTGTCCCCCGGGGTTCTGTGCTTGGTCCTCTTCTCTTCATTCTCTACCTTCTACCCATCGGCCAAATCATTCGCCATCATGGTCTCCAGTTCCACTGCTACGCTGATGACATCCAATTGTACATATCCACCAAATAATTTACCCCAACAACCCACTCCACCCTGTCTAACTGTCTTTCAGACATCAAATCCTGGATGCAAACAAACTTTCTCACTCTTAACTGCACTAAATCTCAACTGCTAATAATCGGTCCTCGGTCCCTCACCCAAACAGCCTCCAACTTTAACCTCACTATTGACAACTGCACCCTGTTCCCCTCCTCTCACTGTCGCAACCTTGGTGTCCTTTTTGATAATAACCTCTCTTTCGACCAACACATCACCCAAATCACCAAAACTGCTTTCTTCCACCTCAAAAACATTTCTCGTCTCCGCCCCTCTCTTTCTTTCAACGCTGCTCAAACCCTCATCCACGCCTTCATCACCTCCCGCCTTGACTACTGCAATAGCATCCTCTACGGTACAACCTCCAAACTCCTCAATAAACTACAGTACATCCAGAATGCTGCCGCCCGCCTACTCACCCACACCCGCACTCGTGATCACATCACCCCCGTCCTTAAAAACCTCCACTGGCTCCCCGTTCCCCAGCGTATTCAATATAAACTCCTCCTACTCACCTATAAAGCCCTTCACAAGCAGGCCCCCTCCTACCTTTCCGATCTTCTTTACCAATACACTCCTTCCCGCAACCTCCGCTCCTCAAACACAAACCTCCTCGCCATCCCCGTGACCACGCTCAAAACCTGGGGGGACCCAGCCTTCTCTGTTGCCGCCCCCACCCTCTGGAACGCTCTACCACAACACCTCCGCAACTGTACTGACCTACAATCCTTCAAATCATCTCTTAAAACTCACCTGTTCCGCAATGCTTTTAACACCTCTTAATCTCGTTTACCCATTTTTTTGCCATTTGTTCATCTAAATGTGTTTTTGTAAATTATGTATGCTTGTTTTTAAATGCACATTTTTATCCTGTTTTAAGCTCATGTAAAGCGTCTTTGAGTATGATGAAAAGCGCTTTCAAATAAAATGTATTATTATTATTATTATTATTTCCTTTCTGTTGTTTTCTTAATCATGAGGTTTATGTTGTTTTCATTTTTGCCATTACATTAGGCTCTACTGGATTTTGGGGCCACAATGATATACTGTATTATTGTGCAAAAATATTCAACATATGCATGTTTTTTTTTTAATCAAATATGCATGAAAATAAAATTCTGTATACTACAGTAACCCGTGGGAAAAAAAAAATTCAGACCATCAAAAAAAAAAAAAGAGGAAAAAAAGAGTTGAGTGAAACAGAATTACAAAGAACCAATAGGTCTAGTAGGAGGGAGTATCAACAACCTACACCCCGGTGTATTTATTTAATTTGTTGTATATCACTCTTTAGTGAGAATTTCTTTCAATACTATCCATCAATTTTCCGATTCGCTTTATCCTCACAAGGGTTGCGGGGGGTGCTGGAGCCTATCCCAGCCGTCTTCGGGCAGTAGGCAGGGGACACCCTGAACTGGTTGCTCACACTCACACCTAGGGACAATTTGGAGTGTTCAATCAGCCCGCCATGCATGTTCTTGTTATGTGAGAGGAAACCGGAGTACCCGGAGAAAACCCACCCAGGCCCAGGTAAAACATGCAAAGTCCACAGAGGAAGGCCGGAGCCTGGATCGAACCCACGATCTCTGCACTGTGAGGTCGACACACTAACCACTGGGCCACCAAGACGCCTTCTTTCAATACTATTAATGCCTATATCGCTATTTATCTAAGGATCAGGAATGCTTTGCTTGATTAGGTCTGATGTTTACAAAGTATCTAACCACTCGATCTGAGAGGGGATAATAAGATAAAAATACTACTTGTTTATGGGGAATTCATTCAACTATGCATCCATGCATTTTCTGATCCGCTTTACCCTCACAAGGGTCGCGGGGCGTGCTGGAGGCCAGCTGTCTTCGGGCAGTAGGCGGGGAACACCCTGAACTGGTCGACAGCCAAGCATGGCACACAGAGACAAACAACCATTCACGCCCACACTCACACCGAGGGACAATTTAGAGTGTTCAATCAGCGGAGAAAACCCACCCTGCAGGCACGAGGAAAACATGCAAACTCCCCACAGGAAGACTACAGCCGGACTCGAAACCTGCACCTCTGCACTGTGAAGCCGAGCGCTAACCAATCATCCACCGGACCCTGTCATTCAACTAAATATATGAATAATAAAAATAATACGAAAGCTCTGTGGGATATATTAAGTAATGTGGTTCGTAAAGGCTCTGGAAAGGCCAATTATTTGCCTGATTTTATCGAAAATGATCTAAATATTACTAATATGAATGATGTTGATAAATTCAAAAGTGTATTTTGCTTGGCACAGTTACAATTTGGTGCTTGCTGCCATTGTGGGTGTAAACTCAAAGCCGCTCCTCTCATTGCCTCTATCATTGGCGCACGAGAGGCACAGTCCTTGACATGGCAGAACCAGAAGCTGATTTGCTTTGAGTTCATACAGATATCAAAGCACGCAAGTTTATTTTAAAAAGGAACTGCGAGCCGACTTCCAGGGGCAGATCATGTCTTTTGTTTTTTGTTTATTCGTTAGGCTCCCCATTAGCTGTGCACTTAGGTATTGTTTGTCTTCTTGGGGTCCTCTTAAAAAACAGTACGGAAATTAAAAAAAAAAAAAAGAAGTAAATTTGTTGAGGGAATCACAGATTTATGAAGGGGGCACCTTCTAACCCGTTCGCTTCCATGTGTACCTGTGCCCTGATCAAATACACCAAAATTGTATAACACTACCTGCGCTGATAGTTAGAAGTGGTTCCGGATGCGTAAAGTTTAGTCAACTTTCGGATGCACCTTGGCTGCATGTCAAAGGACTCACTCACCCTTAGTCTGCTAAAATGCCCACCATGGCCCAAAGCCATCTGCAAATTTGCCAAATAGGCAAAACGAGGCTGGCACTCGACCACAGCAGCACCATTTACAAATATGCAATTAGATTGCATTTATTCTGTGATACAGATTGATAGTGTGCTATCATGATGACTACCTTTTGAGGTCAACTGTGGTGACATTGAAGACCACACCTTTCAGCCAGAGGACCATGAAAAGTCGTTGTGAGAAGGGACAATTTCCAATGCTTTCTCCATCACTCCCAGCCTGTGCACAAACACATACACACAATTGGGTGAAAAACAAAATTCAGGGAGTGTCTTTTTTTTTTCTCCGATACACGCTGATGTAGCACAGACAACTCATCCGGGATGAAAAAAAAATCATAAATCAGTGCCATTTTAAGTACGAGGGAAATTGTTTAGTGTGTATGAGTGAGTGTGTGTGTGTGTGCGCGTGCACGCGCGTGCTTGCGCATGCAACAGGACACGTAATATGAGCCTAAACCCAACATGAATAATCCACATTGCTTCCATTAGTTGCCTGACTGCTCAACTAGAGCTTCCACTTTTTTTCTGTGGTTTTCTATTAATGAGGATTTGTTTTTGTTTTGTTTTTTTGCCTAAACCTGACAACATTCATTCCTTCTTTGATTTTCACTCAAAGTATTAATTACAGTGTATTGTATAGAATGCACAGACTTTTTTTCTACAAACAGAATGACATATAACTCTTGTCGGTAGTGATGAAACTTGCACATAAAAGGCAATGGGGAAAAAAAAAATCATAGTATCATTATCATTCTGTATGACACAGAGAAAATGAATTACGGTTTTAGCTCATTCAAAGAATGACCCGTCAGTGGCAGAATCCACTCTTATTCTGAATCAAGAAACATTCATAGGATATTCCAAGTCATGTGCACCTGGCAAAACCCAACAACCACACCGAGCGAGGTACACAATCCAATGATATCCAGATCAAGCGCTGTTCCAGATGGTCTGGCTACTATTTAATGGCCCTGCACTAGACTCAATTTAATATTTTGCCCCCTTGCGTCGCTTAATACAATGTCAAAACTGAACATTATATATGTAAACGTGGAATTATTTAGGCCGTTTTCATGTATTTGATTTCCTCAGTTTGTGCAGGTGTACGTCATTTGTTGCCAGAAGAGAAGATCCTTGAAAGAAACGTGGTGCAAGGTGACATGGGTCTGATGCTGTCTAATCATTTTTCAGTTGCAGTCAAGAGCTAAGCATCATTATTCGTTTGTCGGAAGGCAGAAAACGAACACTTGCTAAACCTTGATAAGTCAAACCCAAGGCCATTTAAAGCTGCTACAAGGAAAGTACTCCGCTGATAATTCAGTGAGAGGGCTAGAGAGTGACTCTCCATGCATGTGGGTGTCAGTTTCACACAGGGGGGAAATCAACACAACAAAAACATGTACATAGCCTACATTATCTTTGTATTTGCAGTGCTGCACACACACTTATCAACACCCCACCTTGACGAACAGTTCGATGTCTGGGTCCTTATCTTCCTCCGCTGCAATATCTGTCATAGTCAGACACACACACACAAAATGCTGCTTGTGCGTCTCCGCTCCACAAGTGTGTATTTGTGTTTGCGAGTTCTACTCCACGTCCTCCTGGGCGCTATCGTAGCTCCGTCACAGTCAGCTGATGACTGGCAGTGAGGTGTGTGTGTGTGTGTGTGTGTGTGTGTGTGTGTGTGTGTGTGTGTGTGTGTGTGTGTGTGTGTGTGTGTGTGTGTGTGAGTGAGCGTGCGTGAGACATAGAGAGAGGTGTTCAGTTTGTACCCATAGGCTCAGCTGGGGGGCATGACGTATTGGTCAAAAATAGCCCCCAGGGTTGGTTCAATGTGGGCCTCAAGCACCAAAAGACAAGCAGTTGATTCTCAAACATAGTGAAATAACTCCTCACCAGACTCACCTACGGTTCAGCCACACAATAGGCATCATTTTGGTCCGTAGTGCCATTGTCCTTTACAACATGTCGTGCAACAACAACAACAACAACAACAGTCACCTTCACTCTTGCGCAATGTAACCTCCCATTATATTACTTTCATTTACAACACTGGAGTGTTCAAAGTGTGGGATTTATAAGGCCAGTATACTGCGGTGTGTTTGTTTGGACTTTAGTGTGAGCCTAGTGAGCAGTTAGCCTCGTTAGTGAGTGATCACATGGCTCTCGTGGCTGCCTGACAGGAACCTGCCTATCCTGAGACTGAACATTCTCACCAGTTCAAGTTATATTTGGACTCATAGCAACTCGCTACGATGAGAAACACATGCACTGCCAGTCAATGTGGAGATGTCTAACTTGTACGAGATTAACTACAAAATAATGATTTGACGTTTAAGGCTCCATTTTCACAATTTCATGAGATCCCATAGAAGTCCTGCATTAAACATTTTGCCGACACAAAAAAATAATTCAGCTCATTTTTTATTTATTGTTGCTGTCAGAGGGTTGTTCATGTGGACATGTTTTAATATGTTTATTCGTAGTTTGCTGTGGTTTAGAACTGCACTTCATGACGTTAAATTATTGCTGTCATTGATATTCATTCAATTTCTTAAGCATAACACAATTGAAATATTCCAAAAGGTTCTCAACCTTCACTGTAATTGTAAACAACTGCTACAACAACTAACCCTGCGTGTGAGATACATTCATAATAATAAGCATAATATTTCGTGCTGACAGGGGTCTTGATGGTTGGTACCACTTATTTAGGATTCATGAAACGTTATACGTAACTTATTGGTCAATCAATCTTTTACAACTTCAATAAATCATCTGAGAATGTCCTCTTGCATGCCAACCAGCCTGCATAAAATGTTAGGGTAAAAAGGAAGGAATGGGATGTGCCCCTTTGTTTGAAATGGTAGTGGTTTGACCATAAGGGCCCGATGTTTTGTGCCTAGCACAAGTCTAGCACAAAGCGCAATCTAACAGTGTCCACGGGTGGAGTTTTCCTGCTTTTGGTATTTTCAGAGACTTGCACGGTTCCAACCGGATGTTTCTGCCATTGTGGCATTCACTTATTTATAAAAGTGTAAAAGTGTACCCTAATTGTAAAGTGGTACGAAAATGTAGTGTTATTAGATGCCCTAATTTGTGCAGTAAATTCATACAGTATGCAATGCATATAACTGTTTTCCAAACTTCGGATACGTTAACATCCCTTCATCCATTTTCTGTAGCGGGTGTCGCACAAAAGCATTAATACCTACAATAAGTCCTTGAGTGAGAATCAGTTGCATGCCGCTCAGCCACCACTCCACTGCCAGTGTCCGAAACAAGTAACAAAAATCCTCCTCATACCTACCTTAGCAAACAGGGTGACTTTAGTTTGATCCTTTTCAGGCTCTGGGTTCAAGTTGGGTCCTCCTTGCTCAGATCCAGATGAAGATGATGATGATGATGATGATGATGATGAGGCTTTGCGTACCAAGTTCCCACAGTCCACCTCCATCTTTGGAGATGCACTCCCCCCGTGTGACTGTTGGCTACTCTCTACAGCTTCCGTCGTTGCCTCACTACAGCAGGTGTTGTCCTTCTTCTCTTCGTTGTCAGCATGTGAAGATGAACATGATGAGGAAGAAGAATTTTCGCAGCATTCCTTACTAGGAAGAGGGGGTGCTGGAAACAAAGGGGGGTTCGGGATTCTTCCAAAGGCCCATCCGGTGTTTTGGTACTCTGCTGTTTGGCTTGAGGGTTCATCGAAAGGCATCTCATATATACCTGATGTCTGGTTCTGGTAGATGATCTCTGGGTTCTCATACACATGTTCCTCAGAAGGATCCATGATGAAGGACGTGGACGCAAAACAGGTTGCCCCCGAGTCTGTCACCGTGTGGAATCAAGTGAGAGTGTGATGCCAACAATATACAGTATCACGTATCATCCCGGACTTTGGACTCAAACGTAGACAGCTAGTGCCAACTGAGAACAACAGTTATCCTTAAAGGAGAATGCGGTTTTACAATACAATACATCCTGATTTATATCGTGCTTTCACAACAGCTGCAGCAGTAACAAAGCGCTTGACAAAACAGTTGACAAAGTCAAATAATACTTGGACCTAAATCGACAAACCTGATGATCTGTTTTGTGGGGGGACATTCGCATCAACTACAAAGAAACAAACTACGAAATACTCTTCTCCAAACACCACACTGGATTTTTACATTGAAGCCGGTTTCCCATTAAGCTTAGAATTATAAGTGCAATACCCAAATTCAGCAATCAAGCTCCCAAAGTAGAACATGATTTATTTTATTTGAAGGATTATTTGTAGTGATGTGCAAATTAAGTTTTGGGGAAGCACTGAACCACTTCGGCCAGCTGTTTTGGAACTAGGGTTCATGATTTGAGACATCAGTTATAGTGACCTCTCCTGACGAAAACCAAGCCTGCAGTGCTTTAAAACACGCACACACACACGCACACTCACGCGCACACACACACACACACACACACACACACACACACACACTCACACACACACTCACACACACTCACGCACACTCACGCACACACTCACACAAACACTCACACGCACAAACACTCACACGCACACAAACACACGCACGCACGCTCGCACGCGCGCACGCACACACACACTCACACTCACGCGCACACTCACGCGCACACACTCACACACACTCACGCACACACACACATACAGACACTCACGCGCACACAAACACTCACACACACACACGCACGCTCACACGCGCACGCTCACACGCGCACACGCGCACACGCACACACACGCGCGCGCGCACACAGATAAGAAAACAATTTATTCTGAAAGGTTTTACCGGAAGTGAATGCAGTGAATGGTTGGTTCTTTTATTATCATTTCAGGAAACGCCACGGTCCAGGCTGGACGTCGCAAGGCAAACATCAAGAAAAAACGTTGAGTCCTTTTTTTTGCGGTGCCACCGAGTTTTACTTCTGCAAGGTAAATATGCGAAGCCCCCACGTAAGGTGTCATCTCGAATAATCGGTACTGAGGTTGTTTGAAGGACAAGTTCCAACTAAAGGCTGTGTTGGGCTTTTCTTGGGCTGAATAGAATAGAATATTCTCTGCACCTTTCAGTTCTTTGATCGCGCCTTTAAATATGCACGCGGATGCGTTTGCACAACAGGAGTGAATGATTAACGGGAAGAATAATATCAGATCTGGTCGAAAGTGATCATTTCAGTAACATCTTGGTGACTGGGGCAGTCGCTTCTCGCAAGGTAGTCCAAACTTTTTCCTCCTAGGGCTGCAAACACAAAAAGAGAAGGACGCAAGTCCCATTGTTTGTTTTATTTTAATTAATCAAACACGGTGAAACCAACCGATCAAACAAGAAATAATACATTGTTTTTATATAGAATGTTTTTTTTACGTTGCTGCGGCAAGGTCTTCTGATAAAGGTGAAAAGACATGGCAGAGGAATTTTTTGGGGGTTTGTTTTTAGGTTTTGGGGTGGCCTGTGGCCATGTATCCCACTCGAATAGGTCGGCCCCTTGACTGAGCAGCAACTGAGCCCCATCTCCACATTAAAAACTAAAAAAAGAGGAATCTTCAGTTAGCTGACCATACTCATAGAATCATATTCATGTGATATGTTCACAAATGAGACTTGGACACAAAGCAGAAAGTGGAGAAAACCATTTTTGGTTCTGACTCTTAATTCATCTTTTTTTCCCACAGTGTTCTAAAGAGAACCCCTGTTTTTATTTTAGCTGTAAATTAATTTTCATCTTTGCATATCTAGAAGAGTTTAGTAAAAGTGGTGGTCCCTATCACTCTCATCCCACCCCTTTTTTTGACAGTTTCTAATGCTGCATCAATCTTGACCAAAATTCATTTGTCGGTATTCCCACATCAATCTGTGAAAATATGATAACAATATTTTAGATGAATATCTTCCGCTCTGGGGCATCCGGAGTTCCATTGGTTAGCGCGTCGACCTCACAGTGCAGAGGTACCGGGTTCAATCCCAGCTCCCGCCTCCCTGTGTGGAGTTTGCATGTTCTCCCTGGGCCTGCGTGGGTTTTCTTTGGGTACTACGGTTTCCTCCCACATTCCAAAAAAAAGCATGCATCGCAGGCTGATTGGACACTCTAAATTGTCCCTAGGTGTGAGTGTGAGTATGGATGGTTGTTCGTCTCTGTGTGCCCTACGATTGGTTGGCAACCGATTCGGGGTGTCCCCCGCCTACTGCCCCGAAGACAGCTGGCATAGGCTCCAGCACCCCCCGCGACCCTTGTGAGGATTAATCACATTGATCACCTGACATCGCTTAGCTGCATATGACGTGATCGGCTCCAATTTCCCATAACGTGTGACAGGGTTGGGACAACACTAATCTTACAGTCAAGGAAGTACGTTGAAGTAGGGGGAGGAGCTTAGCTTAGTCAAATAGAACAAATTCTTTCCGCATCTACAACAAGGTGCAAAACTTTTTGGGTGGTTGTTACTTATAGCAGAGCGAATAGCGGATGTTCACTTTCCATCGCCGCCAAAGCAGTGCTCCTCTGCTGTAAAGCAAAACTTCCTCTGTACATACAGTATATTCTTTTTGTTTTCAGCATGCTCCTGAGAATACTTGTCCAGCTGGGCCTCCTGTATGGTTTTTGGCCTCTGGTTACTGGAACGTGTCCGCAGCAGCATCCTCCGCCGCCGCTGCTGCTTGTATCATTTGATGGCTTCGGAGCCGACTACCTGCAGAGGTTCCCGATGCACAACCTGACGCGTCTGTACAGCCAAGGAGTCCTGGTGGAGCAACTCACCAATGTGTTTATCACAAAGACCTTTCCCAACCATTACAGCCTGGTGAGCCAATCTTAATATAAAACACCATGTCAAAAATGAAAGCGTAGTGACGGTTTGAAAGTAAGACAAGCATCGACTCAGCAAATGCAACAAACACTGGATTTGAGTGAATACATCAGTAATTGGTACAAGTTTATAGAAGGCAAACCGAATGCATTGATAATGAACTAAAAGCCTATCCATGCAAATGGATGGATGGAGTTTGCGTTTAAAAATCATTCTGAACAGTTCACAGGTCCGCAGGAAGACTTTTTCACACACACGGGCTATAGATAGTAACGTGCAGCTGCCTAACCGCAGGTTTTGGTTTCATTCTGAGAATTATTAAAAGGCCAAAAGCAGAAGCCTTCAAAAGCCTCACAAGGTAAAAAAGAAAAAAGTTAAAATTATTAAGGTGGCACAAAGCTAAAAAGAACCTTAAAACCCAATACGAAGATTTGGAAATAGATCAGAGATGTACAGCCAGCCACCGGTGGAACCTGATAGGGAACATATTATGGAAGTAAGACTTTTCGTTTGGTGACAAACTGCTGCGTCCACGGAGTGCCTGCCTACCCGTCAAGTCTGACATTCTTAAAAAGGCGTTATGGCTTTTTTGGAGGCCGATCCCGATTTTTGGAAGATGAAAAGATTACCGATTTATTCAAAAATGTACTTTGCATATATCTTTCAATGGCCGTCAATTATACATCCTATATTAATTATATTTATTTTTCTTACTGTTATTTTATGTGGTTACAAATGTATTTTTTGGTTGTTTTTTTTCCCCCAAGTTATATTTGAAGTTGAGTTTTGGTAGTTGAATAAATACTAAGTTTTGAAATCGACGAATAAACGTGATTGTCAATCGTGATTTTTTAATGCCAAAAAGGGAACATTTTGGTCTCCATATGTGTAATGTTCACACCATATCTGTGTCGACTCTCAGAATTCACATGTTTTTGAGTTTGAAATTGTAGTCGAGTTCATGAGCGATCGTTTTGCCGTCCCGCCTCCAGGTGACGGGACTCTATGCAGAGTCTCACGGGATCCTGGCCAGCTCAATGTACGACCCAATCAGCCACGAGTACTTCCACGTTGGCAAAACTAGCGATCCAGTGTGGTGGAATGAGGCGACACCTATCTGGCTCTCAGCAAATCAAGCAGGCTACAGGACGGGGGTAGCCATGTGGCCTGGCTCTGATGTGGCCATCCACAACCATACGCCCACGCACTTCTTGCCTTACAGCAGTGATGTGACCTTCCAGGAGCGTTTGGACAGTGTGACAAACTGGATGCTGGGAAGTGAGAAGGTAGCCAGCAACATGTCCTACTTTTTCCTTCAAGGAAAGTCTTCATGTGGCAGTTTGGCGAGTTGGATTTAACGTGGAGAGTTTGTTTCATTCCAGGAGGAAGGAGTGATGTTCGCAGCTCTCTATTGGGAGGAGCCAGATCGATCGGGACACATATTTGGACCTGAAAATACTTCGGTCATTGGCAAAGTGCTGAAGGAAGTAGGAATCTTTCTTAATTTGCTTCCTTAGTCGTGGAACATTGATTCGAGAAAGAATCTAACAATACAGTCAAACCTCGGTTTTCGAAGGCCTCGGTTCTCGACCAATTCGGTTTTCGACCAAAAATTTCGAGTTTTTGATGCTTCGGATGACGAACACATTTCGGTTCTCGAACAAACTGAGCGCACCTGAATGCACCATTTGACTCCTCTCGCCTTCCTTACCCGAGGAAGTGACGCCTCCTTGTGTTGCTTTCCATTGTGAGCAGACGTGTTCAGTAAACATTTTTATTTTAAAAAGAGCGTGGTTTCAGTTTTCGATTCATTACGGTTTTTCAACAGCCTTCTGGAACGGATTATGGACGAAAACCGAGGTTTGACTGTATATAATTGAGGTAATTGCACTACTCACAGAAGTGTCAGATATTTGGCTTTTGCGTGAAATTGGAGGACTAACCGAAATCTACTTGAAGAATCAAATTAGGTGCACCTGTAAAGTAGGGCTGAGAGATTTTAGGAAAAGGTTGAATTGCTCATTTTTCTGACGGATATTGCCATTTCAAGACTTGGGCGCAATATTCTCCATGTACGGTAAGATTTACAAACACAACGGAAATTTCCGCCATACCATCAAAACCTTAAAAAGCTCTTGCTGTTTTAATAGAGGCTGTGAGAGTGAGGCAATCCTTTTTCAAGATTTTTTTTAAATGGTTCAAGAAAGACAGACCTACAGCTTGCCACCATACATCTATCAATATTCAACCGTGATCCATCTATAATGGTGTATGTACAAATGTATCCATAAAAAGTATTACATTTTGTACAAATGGAAACGTTCATTGTCCATAAATGTGCGATTGTTTGTCAATATTCTTATTTCCATATTTTTATCAGAAACATAACCACTTCAAACAGAGGCTGAGGGCTTAGCGATATGGCCTGAAATTCATATGGTGCTATTACTTGAATCCCTTCACAGTAGTGGTGAGCGTGAAAATCAGAACGGGAGTACCGGTATTTCTGAGTGCATGAAATGATCAGAACGGATTCTTTTCATTCAAATTTGCATTTTCATGTGAACATGTCTGATTTTTCTGTTCTGAAATGAAATCGATTTAACAGATGAAACATGTAGTCCCTTAGCAAAGATAAATTGATTTTTGGAGAAGAGATGTAAGAATTTTAATTTTGAGACTCAGGCAGGATGGGCGGCTGACGGGGGTTGCAACACATTTTTATTGAGCTCAGAGCTGATTGGTTAGCGTTTTAAAAGAGCGCACATTGGATGATGGTGAAATCACGTTGTCCGAGATCATGATTTGGATCCCAAAACCATAAATCGTCCAGCCCTACTTTCAAAGTTACAGCACAAGTAAGGTTCATCCTGAAATGTTACCTTTCAGCCACTTGTGAGTAGCGCAAATATGTGTCCTCGGCCGTTCAGCTAACTGATGACCAGTCCAGGTCACGTGACCGAATTGTAGGATAATAATGGATGGCCGCTCGATATTTTTCACACGGAATGAAATTGTGCTGCGCTTCTCCCAGGTTGATGACGACATCGGCCTGCTGATATCGGAACTGAATCGGACCGGGCTGTGGGGCCGCGTGAACATCCTGGTGACCAGTGACCACGGCATGGCTCAGTGCTCGGCCGATCGCCTCATCCGACTGGATGACTGTTTACACCCCGACAACTACACGCTGGTGGACCTCACTCCTGTCGCAGCCCTCATCCCCAACAACGGTACGTAGTCACTTGTTGTGTGCGATGACACCGAGTAAAACATTATGCCGGCACGGGTGCGTGCCCTGGTCTTGTGTGTTCTTCTAGAGCCAAAGGCTGTCTTTGCGCTGCTTGAGAAGTGCCACGCCCACATGACCGCCTATTTAAAAGAGGATATACCAGATAATTTGCACTACCGCGACAACGAACGTGTCCAGCCCATCATACTGATTGCTGATGAGGGATGGACTATAATACAGCGAGGGAACAAACTGCCGAGACGTACGTCATGATTCCAAATGCGACGCGAGAAACTTGACGTGGCGAAGCTGATCTCTTTGCTCCGTCCCTCAGTGGGCGATCACGGCTACGACAACTCCCTACCCAGCATGCACCCCTTCATGGCGGCAACGGGGCCCAGCTTCCGGAGTGGCTACCGACTGAAGAGTTTGCAGAGCGTGGACATTTACCCGCTCATGTGCCACCTTCTAGCTGTGCCCCCGCAGCCCAACAATGGTAGCCTGGCCGAGGCTCGCTGCATGCTCGTGGGTGAATGCAGCCAGGATGTGCTGGTGATCGCCGGTCTGGCGATGGGTATCCTGATCGTGCTCGCTGTAATGCCCGGTAAGGGAAATAAATCTCCACGCTAATAGCGTCATGATTGCATACTTAGTGAAATGCCCTGCAATTTGTTTCCCCACAGTTCTGTTCAAGCTACTGGCCCGCTGCTTTCGGTCATCCGCTCCCCAAGCCTTCCGGAGACTTGAAGTTGAACACGACAATGATGAAGAGGAGTCCCTGCTGGAGTAACTTCCCTCAAGCTTTGCCTGCTTATGCACTTTACCCACCGAGGTAGAAGCGGCGAATCCATTGAGATCAAGTTCTACTCTTCCTGGAGTTGCGCACTGTTAGTTTATGATCCCGATTGAGGAGAACCTGTCAAACGATGGTGGCGAACCTCGGCCGGCTGACACTTTGACTCTGCTGTAGTAGCACGTTTTCAACCAGTCTCCATGTTCCAAATGCAGCTCTGTTTTTTCTTTTCTCTTTTAAGACAGACCTAATGACTCTTAATTATCTCCTACCAAAGTGTCACAAGCAAAAATCTTGCCAAACGGGCTTTCCAGAAGAAGGGCGTGTATAAAACATGCAAAAGGGCATAAATGATGTGGTTGTCAATAATCCAAAGGAACAATAATCCAAAGAAAGGCTTGTTTTTTTTTTTATTTAAAGAGTTTTGTAAAAATATCAATTTTTTGGGGGGCGTCTGTCATACTAGTTTTAGTCAGCAGAGGGGGGGGTCGATAGCTGACTTGTGCAATGCATTGACGTATGCAGGGAAACTTGAAAGTCCATCATTTGCGGTATGCATTCATACATGAATGAAATGACTGTGGCACGAGAGATGCCGTTTTGCACAATAAAAAGCAGCAGGACGCCGAAGTAGCACTTACTGGACAAACTGGTGATTTGGTGAATGTTATTTTCTATGCAAAACTACACTCAAATAGTTTCTCAGGGATCGAATTTAGGCCTGTGTTAAGCATAATACCGGTGTACATTTAGCAGGGGGAAAAAAAATTCAGTGCTTTTTAAGTTGCAATGTTGCTTTGCTATCCACTCTATAGTGTTTGTGACATGCGGGTCAGACTCAACAAATTAAAGTACAGTATGCTTCTTATAGCATTACTATGTGTACAAAGTATTACTTACTAGTTGTCTTTTTTACTGCGATTCCCATCCTAAACAGTACTGTAGTTGGGGACTGAACATAGTGCTGGTTTGGTAAAATGGGATTGCGTCATGGGTGAGGTGTGGCAGCTTTGAACCTGTGTCTGACCTTTGTTGGGGGACGAGCGGCCTCCTCTCCCCCGCGTGTTCGTTAAATTTCGGACGAGGAGAATGTTGGTTCTTCAAATACAGGCTGGAGTCAATGAACAGTCGTCTTCGAAGCTTTTAATTTAGTTTACTGCAGTTTACGAATCGATTCGGGCTCCTGAGGGTTCCAGATTTGAATCAGGAAGCGTAGGACAAACACATTCATCAGATTATATAGAGACAATATGATAATGAGAGGCGGGGACGTACGCCTCTCATGCAAATCCCGGAAACAAAGAAAGTAACGTCATCTGACCCGGTGTGGCTGGAGGAAGTTGGGAGCGGTGAGGTGAGACCAGATCACCACTACCCACCATTTGGTCTCATTGGAAGTTCCAGACCCCCGCTGTGCAAACATCCTGAGATTAGAGGTCTTCCCAGGGGGGCTTAACAGCAACCAGGGACTTTCCCAAGGTGCGGGGGACAACAGAAGACACTTGGAGGCCGTTAATCAACCAAGGAGGAAGAAGATACAATTTAACACTACATACGTTGTTTTAGGTGAGCGAACAGATGTTCAGGAAAGAGACTGAGATCGATAGTACTCATAGTAAGGCGCAGTCCCTCAATAGCTGCAACACAGATACTTGAGATAACAGTTGTTCTTTTGATGTTAAACACGTCCTATGGAGGTCGCCCTAAAAGTGGTGGGGGTCGAGGGACACTAAAGGTGATTGTAAACACAGTGAGCAGGAAATACCTCCAACAACATTCTACATTCTTTGTTTCTTTCAAATCCAACTAACAGAGAGAAATAACACCGCAACACCTTTCACTTCAATTCTCTTTTGTGATGTCGGATTTTTGTCTTCTGCTACAGTACATGTTTGAAATATTTTTATTTATTTATTTTTCTTGGCGGGCTGGAAGGCAATTTCAGGCCTAGAAGAGATTCTCGTAATGATCAGATTTTTTGGGTGTGTGTGTGAATACATTTCCTGAAAAGTTTCTTTGTCAGTTTACTTCAAAGGAAAGAAAAATATGGCAAACATTTGGAAAATTAATTCATAATTCTTTATTTCATATATATATATATATATATATATCTTTTTTTTCTCCATTGCAGACACAACAAACAATACGGTGTAACAAAAGGGAAGTACTGTACTGTATATCAAACAAGACTGACATACATACTCTTGTTTTGAAATCCAAACAAATAGTTTCTGTCTTTTACATTATTCGACGTGTCATCACGTGGTTCTCTACGTCACTGTAAATCTTTGCAGATAAATAGACTTTTTTTTCCAGGAGGTATTGTAAAAAAAATAATTTGTAATACTGGCCACGGCTGAGCCATTTGTGAAAAATATTCAACTCTTTCCCAGAATGATTTGATAATATTGTAGACACAGTATAGAAAGAAACCAGCCATACACAATGCATGCTTGTGTTTCCACTGAGACATTTGGTGTGAGTTTGGGGTTTTTTTTCTCCCCGAAGACAGGTTGGTTCCTGGATAATTGTGAGGTGCACCGACATTTAACATGGCCGATGACTGTACCCCTCACTCAACTTCCTTCTCCACGCATAACGTGATGAAATAAAATCTCACATTTAACCCTTCCATGAAAATGGACGTGCTTCAAAGTTGGGACGAACCTCAAACAAGCGATTTTTACGTTTCATGCAAAGCAAGCTATGACGCTGTAGCCGCATTGCCAGTAATTAAATCAAAGTCTCGCTTCTTTGTGTGCTCCAACTGGGGGTGCAATAGATTCAAATGCTTTTATTGCATTGCATGTGAATGAATAATCCGATCGCCACCTTGGCAGAAGCCTTCCCAAAAACGTAAGCGTGTGTTCAGAGACTCGTCTCATCTATCATTGTGCTTCTATTTAGGACAACACGTTGGCACAGACTCCTACAAAAACACCTCTACTGTATTGTATTGTTTCTTTTCTCCCCGTACATTCTGGATATTTATAGAGAACACGTACTAGCCTCGGAATGAGCAATCTATAAGTAAACTCAGCCAATATTGAGGAAACTGATGAGTTCACGCAAAATAGCTATTTACAATCAAAATGCCACAAGAACTCAAAAGCTACTTTAGCACATATTTAGCACAGTTTCTACAGCTACTTCATTTCCAGCTAAGGACCACGGTAGAAACGCATTAGCCCCCGCCCTCACCCAGCCTAAAATCAAATCAATTTTCACCTGATGCAACTATAGTAGGTGATGATACTTTCACAATTATGTAACAATCTTTCTTTTTTGAAATGTCGCTTCATAAAATGCGATACACACAAACATAGCCTCACATAGGCATCATATGCTTTGCAAACCCTGATCGTGGAACATTTAAGTACGTAAAAGCACAAAAAGTTCTGTTTCTTCATAATAGGATGCACATTCCGCAGGCGGGGATCCCAATTTTTTTCCCCAAAGTTATCTTTCACTTTTTATTAACCCCTTCCCAGCTAATTTAAAGAATCGGTCAGTGGTTACAAATGCAAACGAGTAACACAAATGTATCCTCCTTTGCACCGCATGATTTCAACAAAAAAAAAAAGGCAAACAACTGATATGAAAAGCAAGGGCGCCCAGAAGCTGTGCAGGCGTGATCTTGCATAGCTGTGAATGCGAAGCCATACAACAGGGAAGAAACGCCGCACTGAAACGGAGGAACTCTTTGCACGTACAGTGATGCAGAGTCGCCTGTAGCTAAACAAAAGCGATAAGGAGGAGATACCTGAGGCTACAATCAAGTCTGAGCACCACACATGCAAAGCAGGAAGGACGCTTACAGTCGATCAGAAGGATTAAGACATTGACCGTTTTTGCTTTTAAAAAGCCACCACAATGGCGCTTGTATTTCAGCGGTTGCCCTAAATGATGGCCTTTTACCATTTAAGAATTACAAACACATATTTTTTTTTCTGTTACTTTTATAGGACCTTTAATATACGGAGGACCAAAAGACAACCGGAATGAATTATGCCAGAGAAAAGCCATAAACATCAGCAGTTGTAGATCATGGTTAAAATCTACAATCAAGAGTTTGTCTTCATATTATCCTCAATATCGGCGACCCATGTCAGAAATATTACAATCGCCTCGCGGCGGAATGGTGTTTTTCTGACTCGAATAAAAATACAGGATTCAACCCTCTGGAATCAGACTCTTTGGGCAGAAGACAGTAACCTTCAGTTTGTATCAGAAGGATGCGAATAGAAACGCGTGGCGAATGAAAGGATCGGACAATCGTCACCTGCAGCATGTACCGCATCCTGTGTCACGGACATGTTTAGCTGCCAGTGGAACTGGGTCACTGCTGCTTACTAACGATGTGAGGTGCAGAGTGCTTGAAGCGCGACACACTTTTTGCCACAAGCTACAAAATGGATGTGGCACTTCACAGTATGTATAGTGAGTCGAAACATATTTTTGGAAGTCAAATAGAATGATCTTCAACAGTCAAGTTCTCAAGCCAAGACTGTGTGAAGTGTCTTTGTCAGTTTTGCAAACACTTGTAAATGTGATATTCTCTGCACAAAATGGCTGGCCTTCATGAACGGTAAAGAAACCTCTTAAAGCGGAAAACTGACAGTACTTTTTGGTTGTGTTTGACCTGATTTGGCTTTGAAACACCCGATTAGCTGGAGCTATCTAGATGTGGCGGAGTGGTTGTTCGGGCCGTTGCTTCGTATGTGAACATAGCACCCACAAAACACTTTATAGGCAACCCATACTCACTCTGCCACATGAATTCGGGGCGTTTTTTAAATTTTTTTATATGGCACACTATGTTGAATTAGCACACAAACAAATCCCGATTCAGACAGCGCTTGCCATGGAGCGTCTCGCAGCAACGCCCCCCTGGAGTTTCCCTTCGAAAAATGTCCACATCCACTTCAGAGAGTGTTGCCGCTTAAATGTGGAGCTCACGGCACAGACAGTATTTTGCTGAATTCGCCGTGTGACTGTAACCATGACGATACAACCTAGCAATCTTCACTTGATAGCACCAATAGAATCTCTTCCCAAACTGTAAAGGGGTCAAGGGGTCACTGTATCCGTTTGTGTGTTCAAGTAGTGAGGATGGCATACATCCCATGTTGTTCTTACACTACTTTTCTCCGTATGCACAAACAAATTAGCACCCTGCTCTACAGGACAAAACTGTTGTGAGCGCGTTAACTAAGCACATCTCCCTACAAGGAGAGAGTTGCATAGCAATGGTGTGTGTGTGGCTGCAGCCTAATGGCCACGAACTGAAGGCAGTACTCGAGTTGCACCATAAAATCCAAAGTGACAATTTGCCCTTTTGCACCTTGATGACGCTTGTACGTGTGTGTGTGTCACATATCTGCATGTGACCATACTTTATGACTGGATTGCATCTTCACACTGACTAATCTACTCGTCTGTTGGCAGCAAATGAACTGTAGCACCACAGAAAGTGGTATGAAATAATTCATTGGTGGTGTGTATACTTCAAATGAGTTGCAATCTCAACTGTACCTTTTCCATGGCGTCCATCCCTATAGAGCACATGACCATATTTGGCAACGTAAATTAATAAGGCAGGTGAAGCCCAGTGCAAACATGTAACTAAGAATGAAGGAAAAGTGCATCACATGTATAACATCGCCCTCATGAATCATTGAAAACAATAACAAAATACAATATGACAGTAATTTGTATTGGAGGGAATTGGAATTTTCCCAAAGATTTAAAACATTGTCTTCTTCATTTAGCAACCCCAAATAGTTGTTCAATAGCAACGTTATTTATATCTTTGTTTTTGGTTCTCAAGACCACTAGTATACATTTGGTCAGTTTTAGTCAATGTAAACAAAAAGTAGCTTCAGGTTGAACGTCATCATTGTATTTTCATTTTTGACTCTCATTTGAGTGCATGTTCCCCAGACAGCAAAAATAATCATGTTGGTATGTATTCTTCACCTTGCATCATGTTTAAAAAAAACCTGTTTTGATTCCAAAAGCACTCGCTAACCAGTACCACCCCTCAATTCAAAGACTCCCTGTTTGCAGTCATCATGACGTGCTCATGCGGCGGGCGCGCTGGCCACGTGTGCTCAAGAGATGACTAAGGCTCTGTACACATGTTTTCTCCTGCCAATGTAACAGCTTGGAATTAAAAAAATAAATAAATGTAAAAATCACAGCTTATCTGTAGGTGGCTTTCGATGAGTGGGTACTCTCATGCGTCAAGAGAAGAAACATGACATAAATAGGCTTACATTTGCTCTTGTTGAAATTTCCTTTTGGTCACGATCTAGCATTTGTTGAATATATTTGCTTGAACTCCATATTATGTATTCCATCTTATTTCAGACATCGGGCCCTGTTTTCATCGACAGGTGCACATGCCCTTGGCGTAGAAATTGGCCTATCTTCATTTTGTGATAGGGCAAGTCTAGTTTAGCGTCTTTGAGAATTTAGCAAACCTTTCAGTGCCTCGCTTGGGCGGCCCGGCTGGTTGAAGGCACTTTCTTGCACACGCCCCTGACAATTTGGTGAGAGAAAGTAGACAACAATTTAGACCAGATACAAGCAAAGAACAATGTGTGTGTCAATCCCTCTGAATCATTCATTCATTTTCTGAACCGCTTGATCCTCACTAGGGTCGCGTCGGGTGCTGGAGCCTATCCCAGCTGTCTTCGGGCAGTAGGTGGGGGACACCCTGAACCGGTTGCCAGCCAATCGCAGCCCTCTGAATCAATGTAGAAATTAATTGAACAAATTATTTGATCTTCTTAAATATATTTCATAAAAGCACATCCCTGACCGGAACACAACTATGGTTTTGTCACGATCGGGATAGAAGGCGCTCTCCAATGGCCCGCTCCATAGCGACACACACGGGTGTCAAACTCATCTTTGTCGCGGGCCACATTGTAGTTACCGTTTGCGTTGGAGGGCCGTTATGAATTTTGGGAAACCGTATAAATGTTTAATCCCCTCCGCATATTACATACACAGCGCACAACAAGTTGATGGATAACTAGTTTTAAAATCAGAAGTCAAGAATAATGACTGTTATTGTGAAATAAATATGACAATTTGAAATTTTAGTTTAGACTTTAGCAAGCATCATGGAACTTGATTTGCTTTCGCGGGCCACATAAAATGATGTGGTGGGCCAGATCTGGCCCCTGGGGCCTTGACTTTGACACCTGTGCTTTATATCATCCGCAAGTAGAGATCTTGCGGTTTATTTTAAATGTACTTAGCACGCATCGCTCTCATGGTTGGACTCCAGCGAGTCCTTCCATCATGTAGACCATGCGCTTCTTGTGCTCTGAATTTAAAGGGAATGAGGATGGCAGTCAAGTCGGCTGTGTTGCCTCCCACAACGGCGCGAATTCCCCTTTCCAAAAGGAAGAACATTCCGACCATGCAAACAGTTAAATTCCGCTATGCGCCAGACTTGACCCTGGGCACGAAAAGAGGGCCCCGTAGTCTTCAGATGCCTCCTCTAAGGATAACAGGGAGGATAGAGATCAAATTTGCTCCCTTCCTCTCCAGTTTGTGATTTCCCATCATACACATTCATTGGCAGGAAATTTAGCATTGGCTCAAATTATAGTCTAGTCCATGGAACTCAGATTTTTTGAAAGCCATATGATTTTTTTTTTTTACACATCCTTTTTTTGAATGACAGTAGCTAGGTTTTGGTTGCTTGTCCAGAGAGGGCCTTAATCCCTGCAACAACCCAGGTTGACATTAATTTACATAAGCGGGTTGCTTTTTTTCCCCACTGTCTCATCTTTGTTAGAGGTACTTGTGAATTTGTGTGTGATACAATATAAACAGTGGGGAACAAATCAATCTGGTGTGAATATGTTCATGTTTCTGAATCTGACACATGGAAAAAAGAGAGGAGGAGTTCTCAATGGACTCCCACTGAGGCAGCTTGTTGAGTCATGGCCAGGGGACTTGCAGGTTGAAGGTGCTTGCAAGGAACGGGTTGTTTTTCTGAGGGTGTGCGCGTTGAAATATGACAGATTGCTTGAGTGTCTCTGTGCTTATACCAAGTGTGACGTGTGCGTTTCTTATTCCTCTCTGAATGTGACCATCCATGAAAAACCAACATGTCTCTTCACAGTGTGTGTCGTGTGTGCACTCATCGGAGTGTGCGTGTCAAAGCGAAGACTCGTACTGTAGAAGTTCGTACAGCAGGGGCCCATCGCGGTAGCGGATGCCCACTGCGGCCGGTGTGATGTACTGCAGGATGTTTATAGTCCTTCGCAGGCGCCTGTCAACGTAGTGGGCATCCCACGCCGGGTAACGTTTCCTGGGCATGTCGATCTTTATAAGTGGGCCCTCGGGCTTGGAAGTGGGGGGCAATGACCTCACCTGGAAGACGGGAAGACACGTCTCAGCCACATCCTCTTCTGTCTGGGACTTGGTCATGTGTGCAGGTGTAGGTGGGGCGGTTGGTGGTGCAGAGGGGGGAAGGGGAAGACCCCAAAGCAGCTGGGCGCAGCAGGAGGAGGCGGGGCTCGGGTGGAGGTGGGCAGTGGCAGGGTGCAGGAAGCCGTAGTACAACAGCATGACCAGAACGCCGCCAGCAAACGTCAGGTAGACGCCGCACAACGCCGGGACGGCGTATGAGTCGGTCAGCACGGGGTCCCTGTAGGTGTACCTGCATGTGGACACGGTCATGTTAGTACTTACTTGATGTAGGTCAATACATTTGGTGTATTTTGTATGGCCACCGCAATCCTTTAAAATCTTGACTCAAGCCCTATTTTTACACTCTTGCATTTGGTTAAATTACACCTTGTCTGCAACGATCATCTCTTGCCTACCTCATCACCTCGACACCACTTGTTATCAGGTCACAGGTGTGCTGACTTTGGGTAAAAAGTGGAGCACACCTGGCCTGTGCTGCTTTCGATACGTCCATTCCGTCTAATCCGCTTCTGCTCAAGAGGGTCGCGGGTGTGCTGGAGCCGATCCCAGCTGTCATCGGGCAGTTGGCGGAGTATATCCTAAACTGGTTGCCAGCCAATCGCAGGGCACACATCGACGAACAAGACATCCGCACTCACACTCACACCTAGGGACGATGTTGAGTGTTCCATTAACCTGTCAGGCATGTTCTTGGAATCTGGGAGGAAACTACCCGGAGACAACCCACGCAGTCACAGGGAGAACATGCAAACAGGGAGGCCGGAATCGGAGTCGAACCCTGCACCGCTGCACTGTGAGGCGGACGTGATAACCACTCCCTCACCGTGCCGCCCGCTACCAGTATGCATATTTTAGATTTGATGTATTTCGTATTGTTTAAAACAGATGCAGGACATACAGTGTGATGTCACGTGGTTACATGGGCTGCACGACCAATCACAGGTTCAGTATTTAACATTTTGTGGTTGAAGCAGTTGGAGGCAGCCAGAGCGATGAGCTGCATGTGACTTTTTTGGACTGTGACTAGCACAACTGACTCCATTCAATCTAAAGAGCGTCCTTTATCAGCTGCTTGACAAACAATATGCCTCTTCCCCGGAATGTAACATGTAAATCAGATGATATGAAAAGCCGAGTGTCCTCTGTCCGTGGAATGGTCACACTCTGGCACAATCTGGTAGACACGACTTCACCAATTGATGTGAGTAATGAGTTGTCATGAGCAGGAAACGTTACAAGGAAACAACATACACATCGGAGTGTTGCTATGATTTCATGGGGCACGCAATTTTCAACATCGGCAGAGTTCTGCTCATGTCTTGATCGCCACAAAGAGACCCGGTTGATAAGCTGTCACATTTGTTCATGTTTTGAACTCACCACAGGCCAGTGAGAATGGTGTTCTCGGCCAACACCACCGTGTAGTACGTAATCATTCTGTGTCGCGTCTGGCCCTCCTTCACGTTAAACCAGCAGAAGATGTAGACAATGCCCACCACCATGTTGAAAAGCACCTCCTCCCACTTGGACATGCAGAAATCGGTGCCCCCGTGCACCACCCAGAAGGCCATGGCGGACCAGTGGACCACCACAAAGATGCCAAAGTAGATGTGAAAGAGCGACGCAAAGAGGGCGAGTGAGAGGACGCGGGACGAGATGGTAAAGAGGCGCCAGAAGAGGTGCAGCAGGGCCCCGCGGTAGCTCATGCCGCGCTGGTCATCACGCGAGTCCCGCAACAGTTTGTGGTAGGAGGCCAAGACCCAGGCGAGAGACAGGAGCGAGGCGAGGGAGGAGATGCCTGCGGGAGACAGACAAGACTCATGCTTCACTTCCTCCGAGTTGAATCCTTTTGGAAACAAAGTTTGGAGAAACTTCAAGTGAGTAGACACAAATTTAGGTTGAGCTTGTGGGGGTTGTCTTTAACTTGAATCAAAGGTAACTTCTTCAAAGACTCACAAAAATCACACACGGGTAATAATTGGACATGACAAGATGTTTTACTCATGTGATACTATCGTTATGCTTCAAGTCATTGTTACAGTCCATTGTTTCCGTATTTTTCTTGAGAAATCATACACCCTCTACTGCCGCATACTGTGAACTAAATTATAAAACCCTGAAATTGAAAACATTTTATGGATGGGTACAACAAGAGGGTTTTTTTCTTTTGTAACCCCAATGTAGTTAGCATTATGTTCACAGTGTAGTGTAATATAATTCCCCTTATTTTATTTATTTTTCTAATTTACCATGAATTTGATAAATTTCTGGCATGGAATTTGACGTGAGTATGATTTGTTGCTGTATCATGTTCACATCTCAGCTGCTGTGCGCCCTTGCCTTCAAAACATTTGACATATTTTCACTTGGCGTGAGCGGGTGACCCCACAAATGACCAATTTCCTGGATGACAAAGCAAGCTGACTGGACAGCAACGCAACACTAACACTTTAAATCAGGGGGTGTCAAACATACGGCCCGCGGGCCGGAACTGGCCCCCAAGGAGGTTCAATCCGGCCCGCGGGATAATTTAAAAGTGAAAAAAAAATGCATTAAAGACACAGACTGAATATTTTAAATAAAATGCAATTCGTGTATTATCCGCTAGGGGGCACACTGTTTTTGATCACAGTAGAAGACAACAGTGTTTTGATCGGGGAAGAAAACAGCAGTCTCAGTCCGTCACCGAGATAGACCCAGTGCAGCAAATTATATGAAAGCGCTAACCAAAACAAAGGAAAGAGATGACATTTTGGTGATTCATAGCACAGTATGGTATGTTAATGGTTCGGCCCAATTGACATCCACCGAGTCCGTATGTGGCCCACAATGTGAAATGAGTTTGACACCCCTGCTTTAAATGATTGTGCTTTCCATAACAAAATCTGCTCGTCCACCTACACTGCAGTGTCTCGGCACGGTTCTCCTGGATCATGATGCACAGCTGCAGGACCAGCTGAGGCGCCGACTCCAGGAAAGTCTCCAACAGCCGGAGCATGTTGACGTCTGCATACTCGAACATCATGGCCCAGTACCAGCGACGCTGGTGCTCCTTCTGCCGCCGCGACATCAAGCCAAGGTAGAGCGTCCTAATGTACCTGCAGCAGTCAGAGGTAATAAATAGACATAACTAATCAATTCATTAGGAAAGTACAGTATACCTTCACCAGCTGGTTTATATACACATGCACTCGTGATTCGGAGATTTTCTGTCCAAAAATGTGCCTTTTAGAAAGATGATAATAGCCAGTTTTGATGACACATTTTTTGGTGGAGATCACAACTACATTCTTCTCTCACAACATCACTTAGTGTGTTGTCGTCTCTCTGAAGCCAGAAATGATGATACCATACTAATTTGAATCTTTCATTCCATCCCATTATAAAGTGCAGTGTGTAGGAGAAGCATCTTGCATAACATTAGGTTATCCGATTTTGCAAATATTATTAATGGAAATCGGTTTGTGATGATAAAATATGATACAACTAAAATTAAAAGAAGCACATTCAATGAAACTTAGGAAATGAATCAATTCAGTTGACCTAAAAAAATGAAACCAGGTCATATTAGGCAGAGCAGTAAAATTGTACATTTCGCATGCATGGACATACATGTACCATGTACACTATAGCGATGAAATTGGCCAACAACCACGCAAATAACGAATAACATCAAGCAGAAATGTGGTTCCGCATTTTTCCATTCTATCTTCTTCGGGTCGAGCATTATTTTGCACTTCCTTTACCCTATTTGAACAAGATCAAAGACGGAGATCATTTAAATGGGAGAAGCGTGAAGATGGGCGACGCATATTTTGATGCTTTTTTTTCCCATCTTGTGAATAACCATGCAGACAAGCAAAAGATGCTGGATACTTTGTTGTTAAGATACAGTTACGGCTCGTGTGGGTGAATGTAGGATTTCAATTAAAGCGCCCCTGGGCTCTTAGTCACGAGTGCATGTGTTTGTGTGGATGTGTGCGTACTGTGTACTACAATGACATTTTCCGTGTGCATAGGCGTCAGTGCATGCTTTTACAGCATGTCTGGTGCGGTGTTGCCATTAGAGTCCTCTGCTTTGCAAAAAGTACCAGTTACATCCACATAGCATGAATAATACAGCATCCAAAGTGGAGCTCATATACACGCACGCCCTGAGAGTAGCGTGGATCTTGCTTTGACCTTCTGCATCAAAATGTGCTTGTGACCTTGACTCGAGAATGATTGCATATTGATGTTTTTTTTTTTTAAATATATTAAAGAGTATGATATTTGGCTGGGGAGGAAACACAACACAACAGCCTTTTGGTTTAAAGATGAAGTGGTGGGTCACCCTGACAGCTGCTTGCATTCGATAATTACAAACAGTAAGTGTGGATCTTCTGCATCAGCCCTCCCCCAGGCCCTTCCCGTTCCTTCGCCCATCCCCCTTTTACTGGTATTGTGCGCAAGTAACCTTTTCCCGCCCCGTCCTCTTCCCATCTCATCAGTTCCATTCTCTTCTTCCTCCCTCCTCCCATTCGCCTCCATCCACTCTTTTCGACTTTCCCTTCTTCTCACTTCCTTCCTCCCTCATCTCTCTCCCCTCCTCCATCCTCTCTACAGCCTCTCTCCATCTCTTAACGATCCATCTCAATCAGTCCGAAGGCTTTCCCCTGCCCCCTCTCTCCATGTTCCTCCTCTTTTCCTAGGTAGCACAGTCCATTCAGCAGTGTGAGAGGGGTGCTCGCAAGTTGGAGTGGCTGGAGTTGGTGTGCGTGTGTGTGTGTGTGTGTGGACAAGTAGAAGGGTGGTCGATTTAACCCTTAAAACTGACCAAGCTAAAAAACTGCCCTGGTGTTTCTCCTCTCAGCAGGAGGTAAACAAACACACATGCGCACACAAACACAACAGCGTAGCTGCTACTCAAGCTGCTGTCTGCCCAGAGGCAAGTGGACACCATAAACGAATCTTCTCCAAGAGTTCAGCCAGGAAGGGTATACAGTATGTACACTTGGCATCAGGACACCCTTGACTGCAGTTTGATGAGCGACTTTATGGTGGTGTCATTGGATTTGCGGATGCATGTTTTGGACACTCGGGTGAAGAGAGGGGCAAAGCTGTCAACTGATCGAAGATGCCGGTCCAATCTGCTTGGATGAGATTCACCCCGAGTTCCGACAGGTTCTGGATATTGTGGGGCTGTTTTGGTTGACACGCCTCTGCAATATCGCATTGACAACAGGGGCAGTATCTCTGGATTGGTAGACCAGGGTGGTTTGCTGCCCTTTTTGAGAAGGGGGACCAGAGGCTGTGTTCCAAATACAGGGGGATCCCACTTCTCAGCCTCCCTGGTAAGGTATCTGCAGGGTGCTGGAGAGGAGACTGCGTCAGGGAACTGAATCTCAGTTTCAGGATGAACATTATGGTTTTCGTCCTGGCGATGGAAGAGTGGACCATCTCTAAACGTTCAACAGGGTACTCGAGTGTGCATGGGAGTTCTCTTAATCAGTCGACATGTGTTTTGTGGACTTGGAGAAGGCATTTGACCAATTACCCCAGGGGATCTTGTGGAAGGTACTCCAGGAGCGTGGGCTATCAGATGCCCTAGTACATGCTGTTCGATCCCGTACGAACGGTGTCAGAGTTTGGCCCGCATTACCAGCAGTAAGTCGGCTTCGTTTCCACTGAGGGTTGGACACTGCCAAGGTTGCCGTTTGTCCCCAATTATGTTCATCCATCCATCCATTTTCTGAACCGCTTAATCCTCACTAGGGTCGCGGGGGGTGCTGGAATCCCAGCTGTCTTCGGGCAGTAGGCGGGGGACACCCTGAATTGAGCCATAGGGCACACAAAGACGAACAACCATCCACGCTCACACTCACACCTAGGGACAATGTGCACAATCAGCCTGCCATGCATGTGCTGTGCAAACTCCACACAGGGAGGCCGAGCTGGATTCGAACCCGGTACCTGTGTGAAGCCGACGTAGCCAGGACTACAGATGAAATTTCTTCCCATACAGCACAGATCTTCCCCCTCAACATAAAACAAGAGGAGCCGCTGCGGGTGTCCGCGCCGCCATCAAAAGAAAAGTTGACCAAAAAAATGACAAAATAATACAAGACAACCTTTATGGAAAGAATTTCTCGGTGGAGCCAAGGTGTTGATGACATCGGTTGGTCGTCTCATTATTACATCTCTGCTTTTTGCACATTATGTGGTACTTTTTGCTTCTTCAACTCTCACTGGAGTGGCTCACAGCAGACTGTGGAGCAGTTGGGATGAAATTCAGCACCTCCAATCTGAGACCATGGTCCTCAGTCAGAAAAGGGTGGAGTGCCCCTCTCCAGGGCGGGGATGAGATCCTGCCCCAAGTGGAGGAGTTCAGGTATCTTGGGGTCTTGTTCACAAGTGAGTGGAGGATGGTGCGAGAGCTCGGCAGGTGGATCAGTGCAGACGTCTGCATTGATGCAGACTGTATTGGTCCGTCGTGGTGAAGAGCGAGCTCTCGATTTATCATTTCTTATCTACCTGTGTGTTCCTACCCTCACCCACGGTCACAAGCTGTGGGTCGTGACCGAAAAAATAAGATGCCGGATACAAGTGGCCAAAATGAGTTTCCACTGCAAATTGTCTGGGCTTTCCTTTAGAGAGAAGGTGAGAAGCTTAGTCATCCTCCACATTGAAAGGAGCCAGATAAGGAGGCTCAGGCATCTTGTCATGATGCCACCTGGACGCCTCCCGGGTAAGGTGTTCCGGGCATGTCCCCATTGGAGGAGGCCCCGAGGAAAACCCAGACTATGTCTCCCGGTTGCCTTGGGAATGCCTGAGAGAGTTGGACGAAGTAGCTCGGGAGAGGGAAGTCTGGGTTTCCCTGCTTCAGCTGCTGCCCCATTGATTCAACCTTGGATAAGTGAAATAGACTGAATAAAAAAATGAAATATTCACACTTGAGAAAAACTCAATCAAAACATGTGGAAGTACAACTTATTTTCGAGGAATATATTTAGGTAGCACCTTCCATTTAACCAGAGTTTGAGCAACACACATTTGTCATCCTGTTCTGAAGACACTGTTCAATTCAACAGTAATTTGATGTCATGCATTGTGTGGCGACCTGCAAATAAGATAAGTCTGGAGCGTACGGAAGCTAAATGCTAATACTAATGAACCCTCATTCTATCACATTAATGATTGGCGAGCTATTCACGTGTTACAAAAGCACACACAGCGAGTTCCCATCAAAGGCAATGCAAGTGCATTGACAGCAAGTCAGAACTTTCTCATTTCTCAACCAGTTTTCACACAGTTTACTTTTTTAATGCTAAAACGTGTGCTATCAATACACAACGTGCATTCTTGATTTATTTTGTTGTTAGTGGTGATGGTGTTGTTGTTGTTTTTTTTTGTGACATCCACAAACATGGAACGCAGCATTGATCCATACGAGTTTTGACGCCACCGTAAGGCACAGGAGTGTCATATCTATTGTTCATATCTCAGAGGACGGTCAAGGTCATGGTGAACTTTATTATCCCAAAGGGGCAATTCCTTTCACGGCCACCAGTCAACATATGGACACACCACTAATCCACACACACGTTAACACAACATAAAATACAATAGCACAGTATGCAGAGTGTGATATCATGCTATTTGTAAGGGCAATGAAAACTGGTCTGAATGATTTCTTACATCTCTTTGTCCTGCACCTGGGCATGATGTATCTGCGCCCTTGAGGCTGCGGTTTGTATTCGGCAGACAGAGGATGCAATCTGTTTTGATGGAACGGGCCTTTTCTGCTACTCTCACCCGATAAAGTGAGGAAAGATCCTGTAAATTTAGGCCTCCCATCTTACTGCACACACTGTGGTGTTAGCAACTTCTGTTCTTTCAAGTAAGGGATCCATACCAGCAAATAAAAGAAAACGTTAAAACAGAATCAATCAAACAAGAATTTTAAAAAAAATCATTAAAGCACAATCAAAAAGGGAACCCCAAAGATTCCTGTTAAAGTAAATTTACTGATTGGCCGAAGCACAAACAGAGTCAATGTGGGCATCAAAAGTGAGCTTGGTGTCAAGATTGATCCATAACTATTTATTATTTTTAACTATCCCAACAGGTTGGCCATCGATAAGGGCATGAGAGTGAGGAGAAGACTTACTTCTAAAATCAATGAACATTTCTTTTCTTGAAAAAAACCCACCGATTTCTAAGAAAGAACGATCACACCAATCACGAAAAGCACGAACCACATTACCATCATTATTTACAAGTGACACAATTACAGAATCATCTGCACATTTGATTACGAATCTATCCACTTGATGACTCTGACACTCATTTGTACATAGAACAATTAAAAGCGGTGAGAGAACACATCCCTGTGGGGATCCGGTGGAAGATAAAAGAACATCTGGAAAAACATTAACTCTCACTTTCTGGGTATGTTAAAAATGTCCATCAGCCGACAAACTAGAATCAGGTCAACGTTGTGAGGGCTGGTGAGCCGATCTGCTGAAATGTGAGGTTTTATCCAAGTAAAAGCTGAAGAGAAATTCATTTTAAAATAGGCCGCCAGGTTCCTAGAATGCATTGCGTAGCGCAATACATTTAATTCATGACGTTGTAAGGACAGTAATCCTTGTCATATTTGTGTTTGTGTTACTCGTAGTTGAATGTGTGCCATATTTAACTGCCGGATTTGTTTCATTTATGCTACATGATGTTTTTATTGTTTTTAAAACAAACCCTAATTTTAGGTTGTGTGTAAAATAATGACATCCAGGTCAATTTTGATTAAGCATCAATATAAACCTTACATACACTTAGAGAAAATGTATCTTAATGAGCATGTCATAGGATTGACATGGCTACAGTTCACATGAGTAAAAGAGTGTACATGCCATTGAGTTCCTCCCTGATACTAAAATGGCCACATGAGGGCACCTTGGTATCGGCCGCCATTGCGATCCCCAATATTTGTTATCTTTCCCTGCCCATTCTGAGTGAAGTGAGTTGAGTTCACGAGCACCATACTGCGCTCTTATCTCAAAATTTTGTTTGCAAGTCAATGAAAAATGAAAATAAAATAAATACTAATCAGCCGGATAACAGCTTGTATCTAAAAAAAAGGCATCACTGTCGAATTATAACGACCTAGACCAGGGGTTTCAAACTCAATTTTGTCGCGGGCCTCTTTGGAATATGTCTTACCTCAGAGGGCCGTTACGACAGTGACACAGAATAAATGTCCATCCATCCATCCATTTTCCGAACCGCTTCATCCTCACTAGGGTCAGCCTATCCCAGCAGTCTTCGGGCAGTAGGCGGGGGACACCCTGAATTGGTTGCCAGCCAATCGCAGGGCACACAGAGACGAACAACCATCCACGCTCACACTCATACCTAGGGACAATTTAGAGTGACCAACGAGCCTGCCATGCACCGGAGCACCCGGAGAAAACCCACGCAAGCCCGGGAGAACATGCAAACTCCACACAGGGAGGCCGGAGCTGGGATCGAACCCGGTACCTCTGCACTGTGAAGCCGACGTGCTAACCACTGGACTACCGGGCCGCCAGAATAAATGTTTAATCATCAAATCATATAATTACTTGTACGCAACAAATTGGTGGATTACTAGTTTCTTCAATTATTGTTCAAGTGAGTGTAAACAGGGTAGCAAATTTCTTGCAAAATCTCAACGTTATTGCACATGACACTTTGACATTTCGGAAGAGATTTTAGCAAGGATTATTGAAGTTGACACCCATGATTTGCTTTTGCGGGCCACATAAAATGACATGGCAGGCCAGGACTTGCCTTGAGTTTGACACCAGTGACTTAGACAATCTGATTGTTCCTTGACAATTGCGCCATATCGTTTGTGGCACATTGAAAGTAAATTGTGAATCCTCAAAATGTAATTTCTCGCTAAGAACACTGGGGGTCGTAGTTTTGCCTTTGCAGGGCATCGGTAGGCGCTCGGCAGGTAGTCGCTGACTGTGATTGGCTCGTAATCAGTTCAGTCGCGTTCTGACACCTCGCTCAGTGTGCGTTGGGCCTGAGATCAAGTGCACCCATGACATGACAGACACATTGACTAAAGAGAAAGATGTGGATAAGAGCAGCTCTTTTCCACTTCAATGCTTTTACCTATTCATTACAATGGGTGAGAAAAACAATATTTCAAGGTTATGAATGTCATGCAGCACAAGAACTTAGGCTCAGTTACTGCCATACTTCCTTTTCTTCATTGAATTATTTTATATTCTGACCTAGAAGTGTTTTTCATCTGCATTTTTACTGTAATTATGACATTCGAGGTTATAAATGGCGAGCACTGAACTAGTTTGTGCAGCAGTGGAAAAACAAGTCATCATGTTCAGTTGCCGCAACTTAACTTTTATCTGATTACTTTATATTTACGGCCTGAAAGTATTTCTCATACAAATAATTACTGTGAATATGACTTCTCTAATGCACGAATGTAGGTTAGTGACAGACCACAACCTTGGCACACATTTACATGGCCGTCATAGGAACCCAACTGCAGTATAAACCAAGAACCCTCTGAGTCCATAACCTATCTATCAATGTGTGCGTGTAATAACGTGTACATGCATTTGTTTGTATGTAGCCCACAAAATCTATAACCTACACCATGCACACTGACACTTTTAGCCACCCGCTCACCAAACACACTGATACGCACATACACGTTTGATGCTGTCCATGGTGCTACCCTTTTTTGCACAGCTCCAAAGGGGGTCTAATAATTTGTAAAACGCTTGTCCAGTTTTTGGGGATGATTTGTTGGCACAGTTCACTGGGAGTTTTCACACAGACATGGAAGTAGTGTCTAATAACTGAAGCGTGAGGAAGCCTGGAGAGAGGCTTGCTCATCGAGCTGTCGTAGTGAAGCAAGCTCTTCTCCCACTCAGCTTTATCTACTCGACAGCATACTTCTCCTTCAGAGTGGTGGACCGAAGATTGCCCCAATTTAGGAGAATTAGTCGCCTTATCGATTTTTTTTTTCTTGTGACTATAATTTTAGTTAGGAGCAAGCTTCAGGTTTCCCTGAAACGCTATTTGAGAGAAGTGGAAAAAAATGTTTTGCAGTTCAGTGCCTGAATCCTTTTTGGAATAGTGTGTGTTGTCTATTATCTACTCTTTGGGCCCACAGTGTAGTTTAGTGACAAAGCGAGCGTCATTTGCGGTAGTGATGTAGTTACCATCTGGTGCGAGCATACACTTAAGCTCAAAGCAGTGCTGGGAAGATTGAAGTCATTAAACAAAGGTTTACATCAATGATCTACCGAGAGTGCAGTGGTTTGGTGTTGGTCGACACGCCATTGTTGATTTTGGGAGTGGGGGACTCCCAAGTAACCACACAAAGGGTGAATTCTTGACTGATACTTCAACAGTACTCAACTGCAAAGTAACTGGTAAATTTCCAGTAAAATAGTAAAAAAGTAGAAAGCTTCAATAAGCATGAATAGCGTAACATGCCCAGCCTGTTGTTGACTTTCAACTTGTCCAAATGTCAACAAACTAACTTTTGACATATATTGAGGTGGGTTGGAGTGATTAAATACATTATAGATATACAGTCAAACCTCGGTTTTCGTCCATAATACATTCCAGAAGGCTGTTCGAAAACCGAAATTGTTCGAAAACCGAAACCACGCTCTTTTTAAAATAAAAATGTTTATTGAACACGTCTGCACACAATGGAAAGCAACACGAGGAAGCGTCACTTCCTCCTCTACCCGAGGAAGCGTCACTTCCTCGTGTAAGGAAGGCGAGACGAGTCAAATGGTGCATTCAAGTGCGCTCAGTTTGTTCGAGAAGCGAAATTTGTTCGTCATCGGAGGCATAAAAAACTCGAAATTTTTGGTCCAAAACCGAATTGGTCGAGAACCGAGACGTTCGAAAATCGAGGTTTGACTGTATGTGCAAGGCTACAAAAAACAAAACAAAATAAACAAAAAGATAGCTGCAAATATTAATCAGAGATGGCTTTATGTTTCCCTAAATGTATTTTTGACGTTGAAAAAAGTCGTAACGTACTTTATTTGAACACATCTGCTTTTCAATTTGTTTTTTAAGTAGCTAAGCTTGTGAAATACATATTTTACCAGGTCTTTTTTCTGATGAGCGAGAGGGAAAAAAACTGTGCTTATTTGGAATCACTGAAAAAAAATAGAGACATTGAATTACATCACTGATTAAACAATGTAGTAAGCATTTAATGAGCAGTGTAATTTGTGGCCCAGTACCAAATTGTCCACTGATCCACAGACTGGTGGTTGGTGAACAACATATTAAACAGTGCTATGTTTCTTGATTAATACTTTTTTTTAAATTAACCACCATTTAAACATATATATTTTTTCGGGGCTGGAACAGGTTTGGCATTTCACTTCATTTCAATGGGGAAAAAACGAATACTTTGAGTCACAATCGTCAACGATTTAAACTATGCCATGTGGAAGAGCTGTGTGTGAAGGGGTGCGAGTGAAAGGCGTTTGGAGAATAGCGTGTATCAAGTGCTGTGAAACCACCACCACGCACACCCACGCCCACTTACCTCCACACTTGCCCCAGCTGGAGGATGTGTATGGTGGCCTGCCACAGCCAAATGGTGGCCAGCTGCAGGCGGTCCTTGCCGGGATAGTGGCACCCCAGAGCCACCGCACCCCGCTTCGTTAGACCCTCCACCTCCCCGAGCCCCCCACCGGTGTAGTCCTGCACAAACCAGCGGAAACTCAAAATCTGGACCAGCACCGAAGGTACCAGCACGAAGAAGAGCGTGAGGCCGAACCACAAGTAGTCCCGCCTCTGGTAGTAGTCGACTGCGAGGCACAGATCTGTGCCAACGTCCCAGAAGAAGACGAGGAGGGCCAGTATGATCCAGAGGCAGTCCAGCCACAGCTGCTCCCGGGGTGGGCAGTGAGTCTCCCGGACGCCGACCCCACCGGCGGCAGCGGGTTGGCTCCCGCCGAGCAACGAGCCGAGGCAGGCGGAACGGCAGCCCCAGTAGCACGCCGAAGAGCGGCAGCACTGGCAGATGTGAATCGCGGCCGAGTCCAGCGGCTCGTCGCCATCGACGTCGTAAAGCTGGGCGAAACCCACCCCGGCTTTACCGTCCGACTGCGCGGCCATGTTCCCCTTGCCGCTCGTCCCCTCCGGTGAAAAGCACGACAGCCGCACCGTGGTGCTTCTTTTTCGTCGCGGGGTGCGGACACCGCGACGCTTCCCAGATACCTGCTGCTGTTCGCTTCCCTCGGTGTCTCCTTCCGGCCCCGGCCGCGGAGAGCCATCAGAGTTCTCTCACCCGGTCCATTGAAGACCCCGTCACTAGAACCGGAGACCTTGTCCACGAGCGCTGCATCATCTGGTCATGTTGGGCGATAGAAGCCTATGACGTCATGCAACGCAATTGTTTTAATATTAAAAAAAGATCATGATAAATACGCCTGAGCATGAATGGGCGCGCGCGCTTTGTGGTTTCCCCGTCTCTGTCACTCGACTACTCTCGCATGGCGTTCCTAACTTGAACGTGGGCAGCATGTGCAGCCCCAGCCCGTGTCCCAGCTGGCCCGGCTGTCGGGCCCCTTCCAGTGCTGCCCAACACGGCTGCCACGCTCCATCTCTCACTCCGCCCTCTACCGGAGAACCGCACACAGAGTCTTACGTAGACAGTTCGTTGTCACAACACATCGTCCGCCATATTGAATGTGGCAGATATGCGTGTAAACATTTGCAATAGACCTTCCTTCATAAACCAATGGTCTACGAAGTATTCACACGCACATAATCGCACACGTACCTGCAGTCGTGGCGAGAAGTGAGTTTCGGACCTGGGCCTTCAGTGGGAAGTTAAATTACCTCATCCACCTCTGAGGAACACGATTATATTGCATATTATAAATATACAATAACACTAGATCATGGTGTGGGATTAAATAAGAGACAGGGGCATTTAATGTATTTTAGGATGAATACAGCTATTATTAAAGACAGGAACGCAGTTGCTTTTATCCATTACCTCCAAAACTCTACTCAACAATATAGCAGTTCACAATCAAAATTTCTCTGATAATATGTCAAATAAACACAAACACTTTCAATCAAATAGTTCATACTCACCAGAGATGCAGATGCAGACTTCCTGTCTGTGCTCCTGCCAGTCTGCATCAACTAGCTCAAAAGTTCTTCTCTGAAAGTGCCCCAAAAAATAATTTTCTGAGTTGAAACATACACGAGATCGTTCTTCCCTAGAATGCAAGTCTCTTTGTAAATTTGAAAGGCTGTGTACTTGTTGACTCACCCCCTGACTTTGATATATTTCTGTGATTGCAGTACGAAATGCATCTCGAGATATTTTACTTGTCAAGCTTTCACAAGAACCAAACAATGCATCCTTGGTTTGGGTAAGCTGAGATGAACAATGTTCGTATCCCGTGCGTTCTTGTTTTATTTGTACTTTCAATTGGAACAGTACTTGGGCCATGACTGATGACCTTTCAGGAGATCCCAAGGACGTAAGAACAGATCAGCACGCTTATTGAGATACGGCCAGTGGCACTGAAGAAAGCATAGTCACCAGGATGGATAGTATGTACAAATAAAGATGGTTTGCATTGTATAGGCTCACACATTGATTATTAGCTCATCAAAGGGACAGTGAAGGTTATATTTATACTTTGGGGATAAAGTTACAGAGAGCAAGACGACTTATGGTTTGGACAATTCCAGAGGAGAGAGAGTGAGTATATCAGTTGAACAATGATGAATTTGGAGCTGCTGGGGAAAAAGAGGAAGAGGAAGACCGAAGAGAAGGTTGAGGCATGAAGTGAGAGGAAGACATAAGGGCAGTTGGTGTTAAAGTGTAGGATGCAGATCATATAGACTTTGATGGAAAAGGACACACTGTGGTGATCCCTCCTGGGACAAGCCAAAAGGAAAAGAAGATGAAAAATGCATCTGCTTCTGATCGTGTTTGGCCTCGCAGAGAAGGCATGGGCCTCGGGCTGAGATGCTCCCTGACCAGCAGATTATGCCTTAATGAATGGCTGAAGCGACCACAGAGTCATAGAAGCAGCCACTGAATGAGACATTCTCAACAATCGCTTCACTTTGACACATCCAATATGGCAGTGGTGTTGACTGCCTGTGGTAGTGGCTGAAACAGTGTGGACTTGGTGGAGCGTGAGCATTCCTCTCATCAACCTCAACACACATAAGCTGTACAGTACTGTAAAGTCTGTGCGCGTGCGCGTGCGTGCATGCGTGTGTGTGTGTGTGTGTGTGTGTGTGTGTGTGTGTGTGTATGTGTGTGAGAAAAAGAGAGAGAGAGAGAGAGAGAGAGAGAGAGAGAGAGAGAGAGAGAGAGAGAGATGAATGATTCTGTGCGCGTGCTAATGTGAAGGAAGGGTGACTGTTAGAAGATGATTCCTGATGAATGTCATGGCCAAAGTAATTACATAAAACTTCTGGTACAATATCTTAAGTAATTGTTTCTCGCTGCAAGCAAGTTATTCATTTTCCCCCCTCTCAGCTTGCATGGGAGACAATCCTTCTCACAGTTGTCATGGTAACTGTGGGTGTGTAGTTGATGATCTTCTGTCTGCATGTTGGATCTAGGAGTAGACCCCAACATATTTGTTTGAAAACAATGAGTTTAATTTTAGAGTCAATCTTTTCAATTGTATTTTCTTTTCTCTAAAATACTTGCAAATGTATTTCACGATACAAGTACCAAAATTTGCATTTTCCAGTTCAGGGTCACTGGTAATGTTGTAAAGGTGACTTGTAAGTGAGATGTGGTTCACACCCTGGGCTGGCCATCTGCTAGTCAGAGGACGATCATGAATGGGCAATTATATGATTACAGGGTTTTGCATCACTTTTTTCCCCAAATGAATGACAATTTTGCTCCAAATCAAGACCACATCAACTGCTAAATGCTGCTTATTGAATTGTGATGCTGCAGCAAAGGGAGGCTCCTAGATTTCCCAAAGACAAGTAAATTTGTTAGGAATCATCAGGAGTTTTAATCTGCTCCATATCTGTAGAAACACAAAAGATGCAATTAGTCACATCTGGGAGGGGAAATCTTTGGAACTGATGGTACTCTGCATAAATTAAGATATTATCTGATGTCGGTCAAAATGTTTGTTGATGCATCATTTAGAGCCCCGATTCTAGAATGATGGGTCAGACTCCAAGACGTATTGGTGGAAAGTTAGTCATAACTTACATGGCGTTCTATGACACGACCAACAAACAGCATTCTAAGTTTTTGAATGGCACACAATGCACAAGAGAATTTGTGGTCTCGAAGCAGGCGAGGTACACTGGTTGCCAGCCAATCGCAGGGCACACTTGAGAAAAACAACCATTCATACTCACAATCACACCGAGGGACAATTTAAGAGTGTTCCATGAACCTGCTGGGCATGTTTTTGGAATATGGGAGGAAACCGGAGTACCTGGAGAAAACCCACGCAGCCACAGAGAAACCATGTAAACTCCACACAGAAAGGCCGGAGCTGGAATCGAACCCTGCACCTCTGCACTGTGAGGCTAACCAGCCACCCACCGTAGCACCGCGGGTGAAAATCGAGGCATCTGGAAATATGGGAAGCAGAGCACAGACCCAAAACATGAGAACAGCATTTTGCAAAATGGTTACATATGCATCCTAGCCTTTACTTTTGGACCGCACTGGACTGCTATTTAATTAAATTTGAATTAATTTGTATTTTATTCTGTTTTGAAAAAGTGACTTGAATGTCTAAATGTACACTGTATATAATAATATGTTTATTATTGTGGTTTTAGTTTGCACTGGTGTTGAACTCAACTGTATCATGAAGTGAGCATCACATATTTTGCTTCTGTCTTTGGCTGCATGGAAGGAGCGAAATATGATTACATACTGTCTTACTCACTGTGCAGTTCAAAACCACCGTAAGCTGAAACCCCATTAATAAACAGATTGTTAAATGAATTCCTCTCTGACAATTCTAGCATTGGATCTTATTAGATCATGCAGGAGGTGGACCTTGTTTTGTGATCAGTGAAAGAATAACAGCAATCTAACTCGACTGGACCTTTTTTCAAGCTTCCTTTTGCCACTCACATGTCAAAGGTCTGTTTGTGGACTTTGTTACTGCAGAGAGATCTGGGCACTGACTTGTCTCCATTGTAAGCCTAAGTATCGGGAATTTGGCCGATCCAGTTTTTAGTCTACGATGCTTGAATGGGAGGTAAGAATATTATTCAATCTCCACAGTAATGCCAACATATTCATTCTAGTTTCTCTTTTTGTGTTAGTGATGGGATCTTAAGCAAAATAGGCCCCAATAAAAATTATGTGTGTGTGTGTATGTGTGTACACACTAACATGACCCGATGCAACTGTGTGGACGCGCACACACAGACACATGATATCATACCAAAAATAAAAATTAAAAAACCCCGTAAAAATCACATAAACTAACATGACCTGATGCAACTGTTGTCACCAGTCATCAGATTATGAGCCCTCACTTCCTGTTTCGGAGAAATCAAACCCCCTGACACGGGACATCGACCAAGCTTCACCCAGTCGCATTGTTCGGATGTTGCAGAACTGCGACGCCGAGATGTTTCGCAAAGAGACAGGAAGCACTTACCTGGTAAGTCAAGTAATGACACAGTGTACAGTGTTGTAAGTCTTAGAACCGGCAGAAATGCATTCCAATGTTGTTTTAGACGCTTTTGTGTGACAAAGTGGTGAAAACCATGATGGACGTGGCTGAGATAGTGGAGCTCATCCTCAAGGTATCGCCCCACTTGTGTTCCTGTTTCATTTCTGTGACATTCAAGTGCACCCTTTGTTTCTTAGGAGCCAAGGGACAGCCTTGTTGTCTTGAGTGGCTGTGGAACTTCAGGTCGCCTGGCTTTCCTCGTGGCGGTAAAGCATCTAGTCAACATTTGTGGGAATGTTAACATTGCTATTGACTCGTTACAAGTCAAAAACTCTGTAGAATACTGTTTATGGGTAACTGAGTCAAAAGGATCCAGGCTTGAAGGAATTTCCTGTGACTTTAGTGTTTTGAGTATTTTGTGTTTAAATGTGATTTCTCTGAGTGTTCTGGCTTTGTCATCCAAGATCATCTGAAGACTTGCCTAAAGGTGTGAATGCCGAAATGGTTGCTTGTCTCTCCAGTTGTGTTCAGAATAACAGAATGTTTAAAAAAAAAATGCGAGGAGTTATTTTTCTTACCGTACTGTTATTTTCAGACTCAAAAATGCTTTGGGGCACTGCACATTTTATCCTGATTCACAACATTGAATTATGCGATTGGCTGGCAACCAATTCAGGGTTTCCCCCGCCTACTGCCCGAAGACGGCTGGGATGGGCCCAGCACCCCCCGCGACCCTAGTTACATTAAAAAAGAACAAATTATTCCTTTACATTAAAAGAACAAATTATAATATTGGGCTTTTCAAAAAAAAAATCCTAGCAGTGTCCGCATTTTTTAAATGTCTCCACTTAGTATTGAATGTATCCATTGGCTGGCAATGAATGAGACGGAAGATGGCGGCCAATGTGCCAGTGTGCTCACTTTTGTTGCCAGCCATTAACATTACCACTGTTATGCAAGACACTGGTTACTTTACATTGCAGCAAAGTGTCATTACTCCAATATAATGAAATGTTTACACACAGGGGCGGCCCGGTAGTCCAGTGGTTAGCACGTCGACTTCACAGTGCAGAGGTACCGGGTTCAATTCCAGCTCCGGTCTCCCTGTGTGGAGTTTGCATGTTCTCCCCGGGCCTGCGTGGGTTTTCTCCGGGTGCTCCGGTTTCCTCCCACATTCCAAAAACATGCATGGCAGGCTGATTGATCATTCTAAATTGTCCTTAGGTGTGAGTGTGGGCTTGCATGGTTGTTCGTCTCTGTGTGCCCTGCGATTGGCTGGCAACCAATTCGGGGTGTCCCCCACCTACTGCCCGAAGACAGCTGAGATAGGCTCCAGCACCCCCAGCGACCTGAGTGAGGATAAAGCGGTTTGGAAGATGGATGAATGAATGAATTCACACACAGAAAATGACACACAATTTTATGACATATGTATTTAACAGGGGATTGGATTTTTAAACTTGCTTTAAACTACCCGTAGCTGTTGATTAATGTACTGTACATTAAGGAAGGATGCCTGTGATAATGTTTGTGTAAAAACTGAGGAGAAGTTACATTTGGTACCTTTTTTCTTCTCAAAAAGGAAATCATTTCAATTGAACAGGAAACATGAAGTAGACACATTTTATTCGCTTTAGTGGGTCACAAAAAAATTATGTGGCATGCTCGTTCTGGCCACCAGAGATTGGAGTTTGACACCTCTCCTCAAGAGGTACTAGCATGCTATCTTAGAATAGCTACCCGGTACTTTGTACTGTGGTGATTCTTTTATTTGGCATTTAATGTCCTCTGAGGGAATTGCAATTAATTCTTGGAACTTCACAACGGAAGAATTATATCACCTCAAACCCGTGTGCTTGTGTGTAGTCAGGGTTCAATAGAGCACTGAGGGAGATGAACCACAGTGAGGTCTATGCTTATATCATTGCAGGAGGCGACAGGTGTGTGTTACACTCACTCACTCACTCACTCACTCACTCACTCACTCACTCACTCACTCACTCACATTGTTCACATCTTTAATATCTTAAGAGCGCTGTTTTCCTCCCAAGAGGCCCCAGAAGATGACCCCCACCTGGGCATGTCCTGTCTGAAGAAGGTCAAGAGTGTGACAGAAAAGCTCTCCAAAGTATCTGTCTTCTACTTTTACACGGAGTCATTGCATTTTTTCTTTTTAATGCCATTAGGTATGTGAGGGGAAGAAGAGGGTCTTGTTCATCGGGATCTCCTGTGGACTCTCTGTAAGTATGACTCTTAAAGCATCCATCACAATGTTTAATACATCTCGATTTTAGACCTTTTTTTTGTTTTTAATTGATGAACCGGTGCCTGTAGGCTCCATTTGTGGCAGGTCAGTTGGAGTTCTGTCTGCGGCACCCGGAGGTTTTCACTCCTGTTTTAATTGGTTTTAACCCTGCACATCAGGCACGGTGCGTATGTATTCTATACACACACATTAGTCACATTACACATGACATTCCATATGAGAGTCGTATCAGCAATTCTGCAAAAGACAACAATGTACGTTAATGTAAGCTTTGACACTTTCAGAGGTGTAATATTTTAACAATATGTTGATTATTTTTCATTTTGTTGTTGTATAGAGTGCACTGTAACAGACTGTGAGTTTTTCCTGGTATTTAATTAACATATTTAGTTACATGTGTGAGGCTGAGTCTCATATGCATGCTACAGCGCTGTCCTTCCCTTATGTAGATGTACCACATCAGTGTCTGGGCACTGTCTAACTTTGTAGTAGGACATCTTTATGTGTGATTGTGACATAATCTCTGTGTAGGAATGAGCCGACACCAAACTGCACGTTCACTTTCCTGAGTGTGGTCCAAAGAATGCAAGTGCTTGCCAACAGTCGAAAAGCCTTCCTCATCAACCCATCAGTTGGGGTGAGGGGTTGACACTGGTATTAATTAATTAATCACGTTCTCAGAATTAGAGGAGTTAGTGTGTGTGTGTGTGTGTGTGTGTGTGTGTGTGTGTGTGTGTGTGTGCGCTCCCCATGTGCCTTGTTTATGTTTGTGTTTAGCCGGAGGCCATCAGTGGTTCTTCCAGGATGAAAGGAGGCAGCGCCACTAAGATGCTCCTGGAAGTGATGCTGTGTTCTGCTCACGCTGCCACTTTCTCACGTGCAGCCACCACACACCAGTAAGTGACCGTGAAGCCACTGCGCCTCAGCAAACTACAACCCCAGTTCTCAACATATTAAAGTGACCGAAGTGCCAGTGTCAATTAAATCACACTATGTAGTAAAGGCCAATTTCTCTCAACACTTTTTTTTTTTAAATGCAGCCCTTGTATTGGGTCTATTATTCTAGTAGAGTGGACCTAATGGGAGTGAGATAAGGACTAACCTGTGACATAATTGGGCAGCATAGCTCATCTGGAAGCAATTGAGACTTGGAGACTGCGAGTCGTGGACAAAAAAAATATTTGAAACAATCTGTGGAGTGTGCACCACAAATAATACACATTGTGAATTGAATTTCCCCTTGAAGCATGACAATAAGGGTAATATGTTAAAATCATAAAAATAAGGGGTCAATAAATTCTACAAAACACACACAACGGGAAATTTAGAATTAATGCAGTGTTAGAAAAAAAATTGGTTTATGTTATGTACTGTGCATTAATCACACATCCTGACAGGCATATCATTGAAATGTGACAAAAAAGCATGACCTTTAGTCTGTGACCTAAAGCAGCCTCATAGGACCAAGTGATGTGGCTACCTCAAGCAGTGTCGTGAGAGTCTCATTCCGATTCATTCTTTATAACAACCAGTTCTAGTTTTCGTTTCCATTTTTATCCCGTCTTTAATGTTTCATGGAAAGGTGTCACGAAAGAGAGGGAAGAAGGACTTCTTGGTGAGTTTTTTTTGTACCGTGAGAATTGTTCATGCCATCCACCAGAAAAATACACACCGGAAAATGGATACAATCTGTGAATTAAATCTCTCGAATCAAATTAAAGGTGAGAACAATTTATTGTTGTGGTACTGACCTCTAGTGGTCAGGATGTTAGACGGTGTCGTAGTCCTTTTACACATTATGTATGGATAAAATAACAAATCTCACGGACACAGCACCAAATAGCAAGGTGGCAAAGGTGGATCTCACGGGTTAATTGCTATCTAGTGGGAGAGTATTTCACTCTTCTACCACTTGCACAGATGAACAAAAATGCATTATCGGTAGCAAACAATACAACTGTGACATTGAACAATTTTCCATGACACGTCTGAGTATCTCAAATTGCACCCAAATGGTTGCAAATCACTGCTGTTTTTACGTGTTGACAAGATTGTGTCTCTGTTTCTTTTTTCCATCAGGGTCATCTTGCAACACCTGGAATCTTACGAAAAAACTGTCGAGGTCACATACGCTCAGAGTACGGCCATAGCTAGTTTGGTGGCTACAGCTGGGCAGAGGTCAGTCAGTCAGTCAGTCAAGCACAACTGTTCTCTGAATAGCACAAACAACTGCGAATGTCCAAATGATAAGAAATATCTGGCTGCATTCAGGATGTTTGTTCGTGTTACAGTTTACTCTGTAAGAAACGTGTATGTTACCTGGGGTGGGGCAGCCTGGCTGTGCTGGGCCTCATTGATGCCAGTGAATGTGAGCCAACGTTTGGGGCAGGTGAGCAGCAGTGCCACAGTCAAGTATTATAACAGTGATCATAAATGTGTTGCAATGCATTGGACAGTCTGCATGCTACTAATTGTCTTTTTTATTGTGCGTGTGTGTGTGTGTGTGTCGTAGCCTACGGGGATATTCAAGCTTTCATAAGTGGAGGATACAGAGCGCTCAACAACGCCGAAGGTTCCATTGCTTTGCTGGTATATATGAGGGACAACCTTTGCGGGATTCACTTTACCCTCCTCACAATTGAATGGCATAGTCCAAAATTGATGTACCAATCCTCTAGTCAAACTGTACAGCGTCTTAAAAATAAACACAAGGTATAATCCAATACAATGAAATGTCGTGTGGCAGGAAAATCACACGGTTGGAGAGATTTAACATTTCATCATGCTTATGGGAATGATGTGAGTTTTACAAAGGTGTAAAAGATGTGAAATCCTGTTAAGTCAAATTCCAATGAAATCTTATTCTGAAGTGTCATGATGCCACATCATTGACGAGGATAATCACAGATATTTCTGTACTTTCTTGATTTAGGGTCCCCAGTTTTGCATTGCGCATGAAGACTTTTTGCTTGATGTCCTACCCACTCTCGATGACCAAGACACTGTCATTCTAATCTACACACAAACTGGTGAGAGACTACGCCGGTGCTTGACTGCGGTCCGTCGCTAGCCTCACATTTTCTTCATGCATCCCAATTTTTTCTTTTCTCAGACAATATCACTGAAGTGATGAATGTTGCCGACCGAGTGAGGGAAAAGATGTCTAACCTCCATGCTATTTATCACCACGCTGATGGAGATGATGACGATCAAGTTGGTGTACCACCCTACATAATATTGCATTTACTGACATACAGTATACATTCCATACCGTATCCGCCCACAGATCTCGCTGCCTGCCAGGCTCCCCTCTGCTTACCCTACCTTACACTGCACATTAAACCCTCATGTAGTTCAAGCAACTTAGTTCTCTTCAGCTAAAAGAGGCGCACATTTTTCAAATTTAAACTGCACTATAGTGGTCACCTAAAGTGTAGGTATACCCACTTTTCTACTGACATGATTGCCTACTGTACCTATCCTGTCTCACTGAAAAAAATCGTGTGTTGAATTCTGCTATATTTCACGTAACCACTTGACAAAATCATATCAAGTAAGTTCAACCAAAAAACATTTTCCAGTGTAGCTGTCCAGCTTTTCTGACGAGCTGTAACCCTACAATCCGACCTAACAACAGACCAACTTAACTACTCACCCAGTTTTGTACCTACTGGCCAGTGGCAGATGCTGGTCTGTCAAGGAGGGGAAGCTCAATTTCAGCCTACATCATCTATATGTGAATTATACTCTCCGTTCCTTTTCAAAGAAAAAATGAAAAGGTTGCCTTCACCATAAGATCGGTGATTGGCTCATTTTGCTGTCAATCAAAAATAAATTCAGCCTCAGACAGCTCATCCAATCATCATGCAGAAAAGATGAGCGTCTGGGCCAGCCGATAAACGCCCACTGTCCATAGACTCCCAGAGACGCCGAGCGTCCAGTGGGCTGGACAAAACCAGCATTTAACCAACGACTCGTCTCGTTTTAATGCATTGGGACAACCTACCCTGAACTCTCTCGATGCCCAGTGTCCGCGCGGTTGACGCTCAGCGTCCACACAGTTTAAAGCACAGTGAAGCTGTGGGGATGAATGAGAAGAGAGTCGTGTCGTAACCAGTAATAAGAAGCTGATTCGGAACAAAAGTTGAGCGCGTTGTCGTGCATATTTAGTCAATGACATGTCCACACAATTGTACGTACACACATATATTTGATCACTTACTTTTTGACAGCTGAGCTTCCCTTGCAGTCTTAGAGCAATCGCCTCTGCTACTGACCTACCTTCCAAACTACCCACCTGCCTAACTTTTCTAGCCACCAGTCACCCAACGGAGCTGCCCATCGACACTTTTACATCCCTTTCCTTGCTAATACTTGCCAATCAAGTACCCTACAAACCTTACCTATTTAACCAATGCACCTAATCAACTCTACCAGTACTAATGCTACCTCTACTGCCTGCCTGCCTACCTACCTACCTACAGCAGGCTACATACTGTACCTCCCTGCGCTCCTGCCTACTCTAGCTTTAAATGCTTCCTTAACAGTCTTTCCACCTTAATATCCACCATTCGGTTCTTTTTTTTCTTTGCAGGAAGAAATACAGAGATTGTGTATGTCCACGTTAACATTTTCTTGGCCATTACCTTCTTCTGGAAGTCTACAGCACATGGTACTCACTCACTCACTCACTCACTCACTCACTCACTCACTCACTCACTCACTCACTCACTCACTCACTCACTCTTCTGTTGTGCGGCAGTGGGAGCTGTCCACCAAATTGGTGCTGAACGCTGTGAGCACGGGAGCGCACATCCTAAAGGGCAAGGTTTTCCACAACTACATGATCGACGTGCAAGTCACCAACAGCAAACTTTACCGCCGAGCCACACGTTTAATCCAGGTATCAAATTGCATCACCAATCGCACATTAACATGTTTCATGAAGATCACATTACTGTGAGTCTGGTTAAGGTGTACACTTATTTTGTTTAGGTTTTTTCACTGCGGTTGGGACTCGATATCCATCCATCCATTTTCCGAACCGCTTTATCCTCACTAGGGTCGCGGTGGGGTACCGGAGCCTATCCCAGCTGTTTTCGGGCAGTAGGCGGGGGACACCCTGAATTGGTTGCCAGCCAATCGCAGGGCACACAGAGACGAACAACCATCCACGCTCACACTCATACCTAGGGACAATTTAGAGTATTCAATCGGCCTGCCATGCATGTTTTTGGAACGTGGGAGGAAACCGGAAACTGGCTTCGTATTTAATAAATTTTGATTAAACGCATTTTATTTCTTCAAACATTGTTTGTCCTAAAAGGCAAACATTCTTGATTTAAATGGAAATTAGTGGACAAATGAATAAAATATCCATCCAACCATTTTCAACACCGCTTTTCCTGAAAAGTGTCACGGGAAGGTGCTGGAGCCTATCCCAGCCGACTTCGGCCGAAGACAGAATACACCCTGAACTGGTCGCCATTCAGTTACAGAGCACATATCGAGTCAAATGACCATTCACGCCCACATCCACACTGTCACAGAGTGGGAACCGACCCCACTCTGCCTGCATACAAGTCAAGCGAGTGTACCATCAGCGACTTATTAAAATAAGAGACACAAATATCTTTAACTCTGTAAAAATGCATTTAATTTAAAAAACAGCCCAAAGAAAAATAGTAAAAATCATCGGCCCGAACAGAACAAAACAACTTTTAAATGCAATTCTAGGACTTTTTTTTCCGAACAATATTGCCCGTAAATAGTTTCTGCATGGCAGTGGAAAAATTGGCACGCATCACTCTGTATCATATTAATTAACCCTTTATCTTCTACCACAAATTGTGGCCTACACTGTTCTCAGTAATCCACTTTGCGCGTGAGTTTGCAAGGTTGTCCAATGTCGACAGACTAGTTTTGGTCCTCAAGCGAGTCATTTGATTTGCTTCAAATTGGTCATTCGAATGTGAGCGTGAGCAGCTCCAGAGTGTTTTCTGTGTTCGCTGTGTCATGCATTCATATTCAGCCAATAGCGTGAAAAAAATCAATGGTGCAACTGGTGCAATAATGCACCAAGGCCCAGACGGCGTTAGGAGCCCATGCACTATTTCAGAAGGGAGAAAAAAAAAAACAGTTGTCCAGAATTCCCACAGACCCCTGACTCTGTAAACAGAATAGCGGGTCAGTCACATTGAATGGTTGTAGGAGGAAATGATCAATTGGCCAATCACCCATCAGTCACTGTTGCAGCAACTGCTCTGTTCACACACGAAGGACGATATGAATTTACGCTCCTGATGCGAACGCTACATAATAGCAACAGGCTCATGTAGTAGGCCCGAATTCCCCGAAGACAAAAAAACAAGGAAGAATACTATTAAATGACTGCTGAGCACAAGGCCCGTAAGATAAGCTTCTAATGTGTCGGGGCCAGTTTTTTTTTTGTGATAAAGTGGAATTAGTGGAATAACCTACTGTTTTTTTTGGTGCCACAATGAGCCTTTTGCACATATTCAAACATTTAAACGTTGTAAAATATAATCTATTGGAACATTTGTGGTCATATCGTTCATGTTCAATATACAAATGATGACATTAAAAAAGTCATGCAGCCCTGCAAAAATGGTGACAAGAGCAGTTCTCGATAAACACAGTTGAGTTAAGTGAGAATCTGATGAGAGTCATTGTCACCTTGGCGTACAAAAGAAATTGCTGTTTAATTATCAGTACAGCTCCGGTTTGAGTATATGCGACAACAGTAATGGCCCCAATGTCTTGCACTAGAAATTGTCTGGTCATCCCGAGGCCCAGTGTGAGGAGGCTCTCCTGAAGGCTATCTACCAGGTGGGCCACCTGACCGAGGACATGACCTCCGGTCACATGGCCACACACATAACCAACGGCAGAGAAAGGACAAAGGTAAATGAATGACGGTAGACAAGATGACTGTCGCGTGGCGTACTTCCTCCCTTTCTTGCGAGCAGGTAGTGCCTCTGGCCTCGGTCTCACTGTTGACTGGTTGCTCTCTGGAGGATGCGAGGTCTTGCCTGGATTTGCAGCCAATCATACGGAAGGCTGTGGAGGCACTAATGTCCAAGATATAATATTCTGTAACAAATTATTACAGGAGACATTTTTCTGTCCATAAATTTGTACCAATGAAGATGAGGACCCTCCTTTTGTCATCTATTTTTTAGCTCATCTTTATGCACCTCAAATGGATTTAACGTTTTTGATTGTTTTTTTTTCTGTGCTTTATCCGAATACATTGAAACCTTTGAATGGGTATTCAGATCTACTGTGCTTCAGCACGAATCATTATCAAACAGATGTGTTGTATTGCATTGTATATGATAAAGTGTAGTCTTTACCCATAGTGTGTTGGTCGTGTTATTTTCTTTCTAATCTCCCGAGACAACTCTCCTGTGGTCTATGTTTAGCGTGGTACAGGTCAGTGACGAATGTCTCCCTTTAAATTGGCTTACTGACTGATTACAAGTTTGAAGACACCTGTAATGCTAATGCTGGGGAACAGTTTTGGGGGATGGGGGATCTGTTCAGTTAGATTTGTATGCTGATTAAAACTAAAACGCATGCTGATTCCAAAATGGCATTTTTTTTAGCATGTCAATTTTTTTCACCACACCTTAGCTTCCAGATCAGCAAAATTCCAATAATTAGCGATAAGACTGTGTAAGAAGAGCTAATTGCGATTGGACTCATCTAGAGCTGTGTGGCAACTTGTCTTTGCAGTCACATTTGATAAAGTGGGCTGAGATGTGTGTGCAGCTCGCAATAATGCCATAATACCATCAATATTTGCAAACAGACAGCTAGCATGGTTCGTATTTCGTGATGCCCATCCCTGTAAAGTGAAAACAAATGTGTTGTAAATTTGTCACGCCACAGAGGAGTCCACTAAATGCGTTGAAACCCGGCCCACTCAACCGTCAAATGTCAATCAAATGCCGCTATATACGCCATATACGCTGTCTGCCATCTGACCTGTTCAGAGAAAACCGGAATTAATCCGTGAGTGAATGCCATCCCAATGTGCCAGATGACGTCAAATGTGAGCATTTGACCACTTGAGCCAGTTACGACAACGACCTGCAGTCAGGTGTCCTCGCGATGAGGACAAGCACGGCAATGAGTTTCCATGCGGCGGATCAGGAATCTTTTGGTTACAAAAATATTCTTGCAGCAGCAGTTCAGGTGGCTTGTCTGAGACACAGGGGTGCTGAATGTGCAGGTCTCGGTTGTGAGGCCAGTTGGATGCTGCAGTCTGTGACACGGCTTTGGAGACAGCTTATAAAAAATCAATTCAATTCTAGCGCAACAGTTTGGGTTTACCTTTCTGATGGGTCAGCATGTCAAATGCATGTTCCCTTCAAAATCTAAAGCATTGTGCTGTATGATGAAACTGCACATTTGAGAGTGGCTTTTTACAGCCAATGACACACCATTAATCAAAAGCCTGCCCTTTCGAACTGTTCATGACAGCAGCACAAGTCTATCCCAGTGCAAGCTATATACAGTATTATTCCAAGATCCTTTAGAAGTTGAGCATTGGAAACGTTTTTTTGTTGTTGTTCAAATTAAGGAAAAAATAACATTGTGGATTGGTTTTTGTTGCATTAACCCTTTCGGGGACAGCGGGTACTACAGTGGACAGCGTATTGTGTTATCAGGTTAGACGGTGCATGAAAGGGTTGATATAATATTCATGCGTTCATCACTTTTGGTATTTTGGGCAAACCGATGGGTACACCAGCAGCCGACTCTTCTGACCCCCTCATTAAGCTCAGATGCTGAGTCACAGAACGTCTCTGCAAAGCTAGCATGGAGACGATCCACCCAAGTATGGCCTCAGTTCTATGGATCCACACTCGTACTGTATAACCATGGCTACGGTAAGGCATCAGTAATCGGTAACACACATCACACTGCTGGTCCACACCGCTGCTTTTGCGCGCCCCAACTGAATATGCAGCAGGTGAATATCTCACAGTTCATTGATCCCATTAGTTCACCTATGATGGAGAATCATGCCACTCAGTCTCGAAAGCAGTGAAATCACAGTCACATAATAAAAATATTTGATACATTTTTGTGAATGATTATACTGTATTACATATGATGTATGATACTAACCGTAAAAGGACCTCCAGTAACGTGACAGTTTTGATCATATATGATCCTGGCCTCAAGGCGCTGACACTTTATTAAGGCTTCTAACTGTTTCAGACAAACAGCATAGAAACATTTGTGTGACTCAAGATCAAAGTAAATAACTATACAGTACTTTGCAGATTGTCTCCAATCCATTTCAAAGAATGAAATTAAACTCATAATCTTGAGTGTGTCATATTTTTACATTTGAGAAGCTAGTTCTGGAACCAACTCGTTAATGATACAGAGAAATATATCACAGAATACAAATTCAAAAATAATAAATAAAAACTACCAACTCTATCAAGAGGTCTGCCAAATCAGCAAAGATTTAACATGTTAAATCCAAACCTTTAAAAAGTAAAACATTACTCATGTAACACTAATTCTACATTTCTTAGAAATACAACTTGAAAATGTACAAGTAAATGAGTAGAATTAAAGACTGTAGGCTAGATTGTAGTTTCAAGTTTCATGTCAGACTCCCAACAGCTGAGACATAAAGTGCATCAAGTGTTTTGCTGCGTCGACTTCTAATCAATATGTGAATGAGACTCCCTCCCTCATTTCATGTTCAGTGTTTCAGGTGGCTGCGATTGGCTGGCAACCAATCCAGGGTGTCCCCCGCCTACTGCCCGAAGACGGCTGGGATAGGCTCCGGCACCCCCCGCGACCCTAGTGAGGATAAAGCGGTTCAGAAAATGGATGGATGGATGTTTCAGGTGGAAGTGGGGCTCTCAGTCTTCCAAGGAACCCAACAAGGACTCCACTGATGTCCTGGTGATCTGATGCAACACAGCACCATCCACAGTTGCACCTCCTTCAACCTCCTCTGTCTCCTTGTTTCCTGAATCACCTGTCCCGGTGTCACTCGGATGTTTAGCGTCAGTTTCGGAGTCTTCGGCATCAGCCTCCTCGTCTTTGGTCACACAGACATCACCGGTTGTACTAAGATCCTTTCAGTTGAAGAAAAAAAAAGTCGTCAGTTGACAAGGCCATCCCTCCAAAGGTTGGTGGGAAAAATTATATATATATATAGAGAGAGAGAGAGAGAGAGAGAGGGAGAGAGAGAGAGAGCCACAAGTAAGAGCTTATAACAGAGGAAACATTAAGAGAATATTAAGTCGTATAAACTGTTTGACCTAAAAGATGTCAATTTCAACATACAGTTAACTCCTGCATATTTTCAGTTCGATGTTGGATTTGCAGATTTTTGAACAACCTAATTCACCTACTCGCTGTGTCTGTGCTCAAGACAAAGCCATGTCTAATATACACATTTTGCTTAATTCATATTTGCATCTTGTGGAATCATTGAGTCAAGCAACTATGTTGAGTTGAGAGGAGTTTGATTTAATCCGGCCAAGGCCTGATCTTATCGAAAAAAAGGATTTGTGACCATTACAAAACCTTATAGTGGATTTTTGCTATTTGCAGAAGGGCTCGGTCCATGTGCTCCATGAATAGTGGGTGCTGACTGTGAACAAATCCGACATCGAACTTCCACAAGCATGAGCTAAGTTAATTATGGTAAGAGAAGGCAAGTACACTTATATAATGCTTTGCTCACACTATACCACTTCTCTCTACTTGCATCAAGGAAGACTGATACAATGGCGTGAAAAAGACCTTAACTGAGGCGACGGAGGCCTGCAGCTAATTTTTTCCTGGGTTTCTTAGTGACCTCCAATGAGTCGTCACTGTATTCTTTGGGGTAATTTTTACAGACAGGCTGTTCACCAATGTTTTCTCCACCGTGGTTCATTGGAGTCCTACAGCTTTGGGAATGGCTTTGTCAAACTTTCCAGACTGTAAAATGTTTACTACTGTACAGTATGTTTCTCATTATTTTGCTACTGGGCTGTGGCAGTTAGTAGATTATTGTGGCATCAAGAAAAGCAAAGTTGCAAGTCATACCACTAGCATGGAGGCGAGTCGTTGCTGTGACACAAAGCAGATTTGTTCAGTCTGTCTAATTGGATAGTGAGATTCGCTTCACCTGCTGTCTTGGAATTAGCATTTAGACTGTGCTGGGTCACATTCCTTTTGAGGTAGACTTGAACCCCTTGGTCATGCTCACAAACAGCATGGTTATATTCACATAGCAGACCCTGAGGCAAATCATTTTGGACTTCAATCGGACTTGCTGTTCCTGCCTGCTCCCTGTCTAGGGATGGATCAGCACACGAATTAAAAAGTGATGACGTGCTGGCTCCATGAGTTTAAAAGCCTGCGTTTTAAGGGGCTTCTATGTATTTCGCAGTTTTTTTGTTTGAAACATGCTGCAGGCATATATTAACTTTAACAATAGTTGAATAAACCGTTATTCTTGACTTCTTTATATGGTTTCAGTCATAACGGCCCTCCAAGGGAAACGGGTACTAAAATGTGGCCCTTGACGAAAATGTGTTTGACACCCCTGTGACATGGACGACATTGTATTTGAGATGCATGTTTTTGTTTATTCTTGCTATTTCAATGTCCAGTGTGTCCTGACCTTTGGTGAGGCTCTTTCCTGCTGCAACGACGCGCCTTCTTCTTGAGACCCTCGAATGTGATCCTTCTCCCCCTCCTCCACATCTTTATCATCTTCTCTGGCTGAAGCATTGGTGGTTCCTTGATCCTCCAAATGTGTAGATTCTTCAAGAGCTTGATTTGGAGAGTCCACTGTGCAATCATCCTCCTCTGCATCCACTCCATCTTTACTTCTTTCAGTGATCTCTCCTCCATCTGCCTGGGTGCTCTCGCCCTTCTCTTCATTATATTTTGTTCCAACACCCTCTTTGCTTGTCTTGGTGTCATCTTCAATATCCTCGTCCCTTTCTCCTTCCATGCTATCAATTGTTTTGTCAGCCCTCTCTGGTGTTTCTTCACTTGTGCACTCTTTCTCAACACTGATCTGTGAGTCCCGGGCTTCCCTGTTCCCCGTTTCTTCATCATATTCCCCTTCATGACCCTCATGTTTCACCTCTTCACCAGGATTCTCCTCATCCTCGTCAGGAACCGTCTCCTCAGTTTTGAACTCTTCGCTTGATTCGTTGTCCTCCTCTTCCTCCTGTACAACCTCTAAACTCCTTACTTCTTCTTCTACGACAACACTGCCATCGCCCTTATCACTAAGCTGTGGCGCAGATGTAGAGACAGGTGGTGCTGGGGTCTTCCTGAGTTGAAGAATTTTAAGGAGATCAAACTCCATCATCACAGGAGCTTCGGCTGCTGCCGGGTTCATTTTGAGAGGCCGCGCTGCCATTTTTTTGCGTACGCAAGCATCACAGGGACAGTATTCATCATCACTTCGTTGGTCGCTGAACGCGGCTGTCATCTCGCTATCACTGAAGGAATCTGCAGTTTTGACAGACTGGTTCTTCATGACCTGACAATTAAGCAATACAATACCACATCAGCCAGTTCAGAGTAAGAATATACGGCTACTGGGAACAGCAACCACTTGCATTATCTAATGTTGCAATAATGCAAAACCTTTCTGAAAGGATCAATAAAAAAACACGAATGACTATGGCAGAATTTACAATTTATAATTATCTGTTGCGATTATATTGGCGATTGGGTGTAATACATATAAGACACGGATGTGGTCTTACCAACAGGTAGCAGAACAGATATATACTTTTTTTGTATGTTGGCCACATGGTAATCTGAAAATCTGCTCCATACAGTGAGTTTGATTTGCATTAATGGAAAGTTGAATTTTGTTGGATTTACCTTGAGCATCCGTCGTCGTTTCTCCGTCATGGTGGAATCCCTGGATAGATTTGCCCCCTTTGGAGGCCGTGGTGACTTCCCGCGTCGACCAGATCGACTGTGGATCTTACTCATTTCCCGTTTAATGCTGCTCTGGATTCGTTGGCTAACCTCATCCCTCAGCTCTGCGATCATCGTGTCCAAGATGCGGCTGTCGTCAAGATCCCAACGGACTTTAAACTCTGCCATGGCATCAATGTAGTGGTTCATGAACTCCTTCTCCAGCTTCTTCAGAAGGTGCAAGACCCATACTGGATCGGGATCTTGGGATGGTTTATTTGACAATGATGTTTGCAAAACAGTTGGTGGTGTGGTTGTGCTGGAGTTGGAGCTATTATTGGCAGAGCTTTTGTCAAATGATGACGGGTTTGCATCTTTCAGACTTTCCAGAATTGCGGGGACTTCACTTTGGTTCTCGCTCTGCCAAGGTTGTTCTACCTCAGTCTTAATTTCTAGGGTGTGTGGTTCTATTCTCTCCTCTGAAACCCTCTCCTCAGCCTCATCATCATGCGACGACTCTTTGGGGAGGGTTTCATCTCCTACTTGATTGTCTTGGTCCTTTCCCGAGCCACCAGATCCACTGCTCATGCCTACCCCTGATGAGGACCTTGGTGGGGTCGCTTGTTCGATACCAATGTCCTTGGGCTCAATGTCCCTAGGTTCAGTGAGCCAAAGGGATTGGAGAATGGCTATAATGTCACTGTACTGGGGGTTTCTGTCCTCATGTTTGTTGCAGTGCTGACGTCTGACAGGCTCGATTAGCTGAAGCTGGGCCAAACAGTCCAGGAGGCCCCTGGCTGATGTGCTGAGTCTGCGGCCATAAACTGGAGACACCTGTGAAGCACAAGAAGTTCTGAGAATGTATTTTACTTCTTGTATTTGCTTGTTGCATAAACAGAAAAATGCGCCATGCACTACAGACAAAATCATATTTTGTTTTATTGATCCTACTGTACCTCAGGCAAGCTTCTACATCGTCCCAGAGAGGAGCTGAGAAGAACCTTCATCACTGCAGCTGAAGAGCGCCAGTCCTTGGGTAATGCCTTTCCACTAATCCATTCAGAGTTGGGCTGGTGAGACGCTTTTACTGCACCGACACCTGTCGCCAGATCTGTATTTTCTTCTTCATTCACTGTAGCACATCCTTCTTCTTCTTTCTGGTCACCCCCAACTTCTTTCTCCACATTGTCTGACTTATCTTCCTCATGATGTTCTTCCTTAGACTCTGTTACTTCTGCATCAGCTTTAACCATCACTTCCTTACCATGCACATCCTCAATGAGCTCATCAAGAGCGATCATGTTGCTGTTAGAAGGAATGCTGCGCAACCAATCACTGACCACTTCACTGGGGGATGCATTGGGTAGACATGCAGGGGTCACTTCTGTCCCCTCACCCTGATCCTTCTGATGCCTTTTGTTTTTCTCTAAATGCTGTTTGCTGCTGGTTTTGCTTGCTTTACTTGACTGCTGACAGTGTTGATGTGCGGCCTGAGTGCCCTTGAGAAGGTCAGCAGCAGACACGGTGCTTTCACCATGGGTCTCTTTAGTGCAAGCTCTGGAGTTGCTATGCCTTGAGGACCTGACTGAAATAACTTTCTTTGTAGAACTCGATGTTTTGACAGATTGGACGCTGCCACTGTCAAATGCTCCGACAGTACCTTCTCCTTTACTTTGCTTCGAGTCATTTACATTTGCATCAGCTGCCAAGTCAGATGCGAGGAAACAGTGTCCACTGGAGTGTGCATTAGCTGTCTTGTTGATGAGGCTTTTGTCTTTTTCTTTGGCTCTACTTGCTGACATTTTGGAGCTACTCTTGTCAGAAGCAACAGTTATCACATCTCCATCAGGTTGTTGAGCAAGCTTAGAATTTTTAACATTGGCACTAACCGATGACAGCGAAGATGAGGTCCTGTTGGCATTGATTCTTTTAGTGTTGGAATTTGAGGCTGGGCTGGCACAAATATTTTCCTTTGGGTGGTTGTCCACATCCCCATCAGGTTCAGGTGCATCAATAGTAGGAATATCGACTGCTCTGGGACTCTCATTGACTTTGGAATTTTGAGACGATATTGACTGGACATTTGGAGTTGCTGCCCTTACGCCATCCTTGTTGTGATTGGCAGCGTGAAATGAAATGCAGGACTTGCAACTGTCTGTGTCACACATTTCCTGATCATCTGGCAACCCAAGAGACACTGACCCAGATGAGTGTTGACTGAGTTGCTCTGTGCTTCTTGAGTCCTCCACTTCATTTAGTTCCATTTTGTCTTGCTGTTTCTTTGCTTCATTTTCCTCTCCCGCCTCTTTTTTCTTTCCCTCTTCAAATGCTGAAGCTATGACACATTGGCATTTAACACTTCCAGATTTGGAAGAAGTTATGTCATTAAAACTGTCAGGTGATGAAGCTCTAACTTTCTGCAAATGGGACCGGGATGAGCGTATTCTCTTTGGTGACAACATTTGACCATAAGAGAGTTCAGAGGTTTTACTTTGGGAATTTCTTTCTTCCACCTCTTCACCGTCAACAGTTTTTGGTGCTGGCTTTATTACATCGCTTAACTCATCAACCCCTTGTGGAGTTTCAATGGTGACCACATTTGGTTTTTGGGATGTTGATTTTAGAGTCTTGGTAGAAACTGACTTCTGAGAGGGAGATGGGCTCAATGAAGATTTTGACTTTATAGATATGGGGCTGGTTCCCTGCTCTTTATCTTCATTTGACCTATTTCCATTCACTTCAATAGAGGAAACATTGGATTCCTTTAGATTGGGAGAATCTGCGGTGCAGTTTGAGACACAGGTTGTACAACAAGAGGTTGTTGATTTTGCAGACAAAGCATTGGACGCACTTTCTTCAGCTGTATGACTGTCTTGCTTGTTGCCTTCAACGTCTCTTTCTTCCTTCGTTTCATTTGGTGTGACCGCCACTGTCTCATCTATTGCCCATTGACTGTTGGTAGACTTGTGGCATGATATTTTGGACTTTCCTGAAATAGTTGACTTTGATGATGTAGTTGAGAGGACACTATTGGATCTGTCTTCTGTGCCAGAGTTGATAGAAACATTGGAATTTACAGAAGGATGGCCATGAGATCGACTGTCTTCCAAAGCTGCATTGTCAGATGGAAACTTGTTCCTGACACGCAAGACAGTATTAGGTGAGATCAAAGATTTTGCGTCTTGTTTGTAGGTTCCTCCCTCTGCTCTCTCTGTTGTTATGACACTGGAACCTTCAACTGTGCCATTCAAGTTGGACTTGTGAGACTTGTTGGACTGACCTGACAAAGCACTGGAGCTTCTCTTAATGTTATTTTCACTTGTGGCATCAGTAGAACCAGATTTCTGTGGTGTGTTGGATTTGTGGCTTAAAGTCGAGCTGGCTCTTTCTCTCTCTTTTTCTGTTGGCTCAGGACAGGAAATCCTAGAAATGGCACTGCATGTTTCACTTTTCAGGACATCGACTATGGTAGATCTCTGTCCTGTGAGATTGGTTTTATTGGATTGGGTAGACAAAGCATCATCGTTCATACAGTCATTTGTACTCTCTTGGTTTTGGATCGGTGAATGCGGGTTTGAATGGGCTTGAGCAGTGTGACATGATCTCCCTGAAGCTCTACTACTGCGATTGGAGGTGTCTGCGCATTTATAGCCCCCACAGTGAGGACACACACTTGACATCCGAGACAGGCCTGAGATGCCAGCTGAAGCTTTAACAATGCTTATTAACCCTTCAGTCTCGTGTGCTTGGTTCATAACTTTGGTGGAGATACAAGAAGCTCTACTTACATTTGAGCTGAATCTGTGAGTTTGATCTTTCATCTCAGATACACACATACATGAGGTGGCAGCAGATGCTGTTCCATTTGCTTGATCCTTCTGGTCATCTGGCTCGTTGAGCTCACTCGAGAGGTTGATTGGCTGATTGTTGTTCAATGGAGCTTTCGGGGATGGCCCAGTTCTGTGGGAGCATTGTGAAGCGCTCGGTGGCAGGTCATCATCAACATCTTGGTCTTCTTTTAATGACTGCAGTACATGCGATGAGCTGCTGACTCTAGACAGCGGTTGATCCACCTCCATCGGCTTATCCACAACCGACCTCTCGCTAGGAGATTGTGCATTGCCATTCAGGGTGACCACTTCACTTCGACTGGAGCACCTACTCATCATGCACACCTCTAAGTTAGTGTCTTCAATTTCCCCCATGTCTAGTCTACGCTCTACTTGTTCCACGACACAGGTTTCCTCTTGGACAAGTTGGCTATGCTCTGAATCCGAACCTCTTCCACAGTTGGAGAGTTTTGCCTGGCAATGCACTACTCTCATCGAATTACAAGATGAAGAAGAGCCAGAGGAATGTGTGTGTCTTACTGTAGTGTGGGTTTGGCTCGACATATATGAGGGTGGGACAGGTTGCTGCTTATGACTGTGTATTGGATTTTCCCATAGGTTGTACTCCTGTTCTTGCATTTGGTAGCAGCAGTGGCACTGGCTCGCTTGCAATGCATGATGGAGAGATTGACTGGCATAGTCCATATAATCTGTGTCAACAGTTGCACAATCAGAGCAGCTTTCGGATTGACAGTTTTGTAAGTACGGGGAGTGGGCATGGCTTGGAGGGCAGTAGTCACTTGTCAAAGAGTGCGATTTTCCAATCTCTGTGGACCACTGCAAGGTCTCATCATTGCGGAGGCGAAAACGCACCCTCATCTCCACAGAGAGACTGCCATCCTTGTTGACTAGGACACGCTTTTCAATATCATCATTCATAATAGCCGGTCTCTGTTGCGAGTGTGCTCTTATACTGTTGCCAAAGGACTTCTCTGAGGACAAAGACAATCGAGTGGAGCGGGTAGATGAATCAGACCGAGGGTGTATGATGCTCTTTTTTGTTTCCAGACCAAAGTTAACTGAAATCAGAGTGAAAAATCAAACAGGAATTAGCTCTGTGTTGTAAATTTATGGGTCTTCACAGACTGAATGTATCAATGACTGATAGCCTACCACTTTTCCTGCCGTCCTGTCCCTCACTGCACTCACTGGCTCTGGAGTGAGCTCCATGCGGGGGTGATCTTACTTCTCGAATACCAGGGGATCGAGCCCCATTTCCAGGAGTCCTGGGACCAAGCCCGGGAGACTTGTTGCTCAAACCTGGCAATTTTTCATCTGAGCTCTTCCGCAGGATCTTCATCAGCAAGGGACTGAGGGCCTCTCTGCCGACACACACCAAAACTCCAGGGCAGGTCATCAGACTTTGAACGTTGTCAACCTAGGGACACATACAGTTTTTAGTCTAGTCCAATATTTAAATCATTAGTTAAAATGCGACTTCTGTTTCTCTACATGCACAGTTATACAAAATATATTTACATGTGCCGATTCTGGGTGACTTTGCCTTTGTTAATGCTGTTTTTCATTTTCTCCGTTTATAATGTATCAATCTGGATGATTTAATCAAAAGGCAGGACGTGGTCATCTAAGGATATGATTAATGAGTGCTGTTCAAGTATGAAAGTAAAAATAATTTCTCACCCTGCGTCCCTCTGCAGTATAAATTTTTCGGACATGGAACTGCATCACCTCAGACACATCCTCAAGAAAGGCCCTCATACTTCGGATTGAACTCCGGTTCAGGACCACACTCCTCCGCATCCCTGGCTCGGTGTTTTTAACCAGAAGGATCCGTCGATGTCTGTGAGGCAGAAGGCCAGATGAGGACGTGGGCAAGGTTTCTGGTTGAGCGGTTTTGCGGCCGTGATGGTGCCAAATGCTTCGGGCTTTATTGGCATGCTCCATGTTGATTGGTTTTGGCTGGCGCCGGTCAGAGCAGAGGTAACAGCCCCCATCCTGGAGTTCCTCCAGATGTTTGATAACATGTGTGCCGCGGGGGGTGGTCACAGTCCGCACACCAAATGGAAGGGGCATCTACACAGAGATAAAATATGTATACATGTTGGCTTGAGCATTTATCACTACTTCTGTGAAGTCAGTTATTACCACTTGTTAGCAGGACTAACAAAAACACTTTTATCAAACTTTCTGAAGCGGTGGGCAGTGGAGGTCTGCACTCCCGTTATCGGTTGGTCCTTCCGGAAGGTTAAAATAGACTCAGCAGTACTCAATCCATGGTGAAATAAATAAAAGTGAAAAAAAGGTAATATTTTGCATAACTAATGCCGCTGCTTTGGAACAAAGGTCCGTGTTTTGATACCTGCCACTCGTCCTACTAACCTTTTGTGAAAGGTCATCCAGCAGGGCATCAAAGCATTTGAAGCTGCGCTTGTGGATGGCCATCCTGAGGCCACCAAACTGGCTGTCCCCACTTCTGTAGAAGGTGATCCTCTTAGCTGGCGTAGCTGTCTCCACATAGGCAAGGCGCGAGCTGGAAGGTGGTCGAGGCCTGGGTGCTGACGCATGATTAGACTTGTGCGGAGGGTGCCACCTCCCTTCTTGGACAGTCTGCATGCTGTACTCTCACACACACCTGAGGGTTGTAATAAAGAGCAACAGTGAATGCAGTGGTAGATTTTGAGATATTTGTCAGTCACATTGCCTCTTTGCATATAATCATGTCATTTGTCTGGTTGGTTGACTGAGGAGGATTCAGCTCAGAACATTCGCTAATCAGACGTATTGTCAAACAGCATAAGAGGTTTTACGTGTGTCATTTGGCCATGACAAATACTCAGTGCTTTTCCCTATTTTCAATACTGAATATCATGTCTAACACAAAGCTAATCCTACTCATGAATGTGTATTTGCCCATGTGCAAAGAATGGCGCACCTTTTTTGGTCAACAAACTGATCACACCGTTGTGACCAATTGTACAATTAATGAATTCTAAGTTCATGCCTTTATTTAAAAAATGCTTAATTGAGATTGACATTTTAATGAGGTATTCATTTAATAATACAGTATATTTATTAGAGTAGGTGTAGTTTGCACTGTCATAATTGTGATATATTAAGAGTGTATTAGCCACCTTATTTAGCTACATGACAAAAACAAGACAAGACAAGCCTATTAGCAGAATGCCCAACAGTTATATAACTTCACACTACGACCACATTAATAAACATATGAAACCTATGAATAAACATATGAAACATAGGAAAACAATCTAACAAAACTATTACAGGTTTTAACATGACTCGGTGCATTATTGATGTTCACATTCCTTGGCTGCGATAGGAGGGCAAACAATTTCTCTTGGCTGCAGACAACCTCAACGTGACACTCGGCATTTTAATCCCTTCTAACAACCTTACACCTAGCGTTTGGTCCTGTGCATCGACACATCTGCGCATGCGTCGAGCTAAAAAGGGCAAAGCCTCTGTGTCGGTGCGCATATCGCTCGGAGAAAAAGACAGAAATTGCTGGGGGGAAAAAAACCCCACTTACTTTGCTGTCAAAACACTGGAGATTTAAAAAAATAAATAAACATGTACATGTTCCTTTACCAAAAGACAAGTCCATAAGCAACATCAGTAAGCTAATATAAAATAACAACACAAATATAATGAGACGATATTGCCAGCAATGATATAATGTCCAACAGTTGTCCTATTGAGCAACAGTTTGCCCAATGTAGTTTGGGCAACACCACTGAACTAAAAGCAATAGTCAGTTCTCATTGACAAATAATAAAACACAACTAAAACACCAGCGTTCTCTATTTTTAAAGGGGAATGCCCAGTTAAAGTTTGAATGTTTTAATTTTAGTCATACAAACCAAATTCATGAGGCACATTTGAAACTTTCCATCTTGCTTTGCCTTATATAAGAAGGTGCGGGGTGAAAGAGAAGATGATGAAAGAGAAATTCTCCAAACCACCTTAAGTAGAACCCGAGGTATTTCCTCAAAACATTTTGCCCAAACAAAAATAGTCACAGCTATTTATAGCACAACCCTAACTTGGAGAAAAATGTATGAAAAATACATGGATGTTGTTCAAAAACAATACTAGCTAGTAACGAAATATTTACACACACCAGCCCACAGTGTCGACAATTGATGATTTATTAAAAACTTAAATCCTTAAATCTTACTAGAATAGAACAATTCAGAATAATTTCAGTTTTTACTAACTGTAGCTACTTGTTATGCATTTCACACACATTTTGCACAAATATCCCAATAATAATAACAATAATCATAAGAAGAAGAAGAAGAAGATATAGCACTCACAATTTTAGGAAACATGGTCCAAAGACAATCTGAAAATGCCATAGAGGAACGGTCTTCGAAAAGTTTGACTGGTTGAGTCAGACAGAAAGTTTTAACATGTTTTTGTTCAAGCTACTGTGTCTCTGCACTTTGAGTCTTGAACTGAGATGCTTCTTCAGCTCCTACATTAAAATGGCAGTCACTAATCGGGAACATGGAGGAGGGAGGAGGAGGATAGAGAGAGGGTAGAGGAAGAGGCAAGGCGGGGAAGCTAATGATAGAAAGCAAAGCCTTCTTAAGAACCTGTGTGTGGACGGTAGAGGGAGGTTGCTATGGTGAGGACAGACAAGATTGTGGAGAGACAAGTGACACTCCCATGTGACAGGATGTGATGCACAAAACGTGCTATTTTAAACACATCTTCTAACCCCTGCACCCTTGGAAAATATGATTTTTAGCTGCTTCTCAGTGAACACAAAGACAATTTTTTGACTTTTGATAACAAACGACTTAAATTCAGCTACATGCATTTGTTAGAAAAGGCCCTTTTTTGCGCATATTGACAAATCTTATTTGCAATCAGTGGCCCACATTTGTACTTTGAAGAAAAGAAAGACTTTTTCTGACTTAACATGTTGTTGTCTACTTATTTATGCTGAGCAATGTTTAATGAGCAACTCGCATGCACATAATTCGACCTGGGCTGCTTCAATAATGTATTGCTACGACTGGTTACGTGAACCAAGGGATAAGACCCCTAGAGCCAGGGGTCACCAACACGTTGTGCCCTGCGATTGGCTGGCAACCGGTTCAGGGTGTCCCCCGCCTACTGCCCAAAGATGGCAGGGACAGGCTCCAGCATCCCCCGCGACCCGAGTGAGGATAAAGCGGATCGGAAAACGGATGGATACCTCATCTGTTTCCCTCTCAACCATTTCCTTACACAGCTCCTTAGTTTCATAAGACAAAAACAAGTTATGACTCATCATTGTATTTATACGGCAGTAAAGTCAACCAGTTCACAAAATTGTTCTCTCTCTCTCATATATATATATACTGTATACAGATAACGTTATGTGCGCACACGAGTTGCTATTTTCGTCCGCAAACTGCGGAATCGCGCGGATGAAAGTTTGAGATGGCGGCGAAAAACACTCACAAAGGTCTACTAATTACGACATTTAATTTAAGAAATGGGAATGCCAGTCTGATTTTTCGTATGAATCGTCCGAAGGGTGTATCACTAAACTCACCTGTGACGTATGCACAGAACACGAGAGCGAGATACGATGGGGGGCACGATTCCGTGGCAAGTTGGTCATTAGATCTATAGGCTAATCGCTATGAAAAATATTATGAAACAATCTTGGTTATTCTATAATTTACTGGTTGTAGCATGGTAACTTTAGGAATAAAACATTCGTCACAAGGTGTAGTAATGCTAATGTTAACTGTTGGTAGAACTAATGATGACGTGTGGTAGATTCTTTCGTCAAATTGATAATCGATTACACATGCATCGCTTTGGGAAGAGGATGTCAAGCCACGTCAATACTTACCTGTATTAATGATTACCAGTAAATTAATCTTTGCAGTGTGGGATTGGAAAAATACTCAGATTTTGTGGTATGTTGTATTCATGATGCCATATGATTACAACATATTTTGATCGATTTTTTAAAAATAAACTTGGAGTACACAGCTGCTGATGTAATGTTCATTGTTAATGTATAGTTTTCAAACATTTACCCTTGAAACATGATACTTTTGAGTTTCAAAATTCTTGATTATGAATATCAGTCCAAAAAGAAAAATGGGTTCCCATGATGAACGTTTAATTACGGAACCCAAAATTAGTTACCGTGGTTTCCCATTGGGTAATCCGACGGACCTGAAAAAACGGTTACCATGAATTTCTGAAATCCTCAGGCCTGCAACTGAATTATTTACATTTTTGCAGCATTTGTTTATAATTGTATGCATATGTTGTTGTTTTTGGTATTATGTACGTGTACAACTTGTACAGCAATACCATCCCCAGAAAATGAATCAATGCAGTCATTATGGTCTCAATAAACACAGTAGCTGGGAACTCAAGTGACTCCACCACATAGTTAGGGGCACCGGCAGCGATTTGAGACCCTGTGATTCGTCATCAATTTTCTCCCACTTATGGTGCCCCTGCTCATTGCAAACATGTCCAGAACTACAGCTTTGAATCTGCATCCTTTCCGGTGTATTTTAGTGCTTGATTCGGTTTTGGACATACTTGGTCAGTTCATCACCTCCACCTTCAATTTACGGTCATGCTAATGCGCTGCTTGTGTTCAATAAACTGCTCGCAGGCTATCTTATAAGACACTTGAAAAGGACAACCATGGAGACCGATTTAATGAGGTCTAGCACTAACAGGCCGATCTCCAGATCCTGCACCTTCTGCCGCAATGTTGGCAGCACTTATGCATGTTTTCGAAGCACTCTCGCACAGAACAATTAAGGACCCAATTTCTTTTAGGATGACCTTAGAAGTGTTCTCTATTTCAGTTTCAATCTTCAAATCGCGAGAGGCAATCATTGTGCAAATCACTAATTCTATTTCTGAAACCCTAGAAGAGTTCTTGGTGAACGTCTCGGCGCCAGAATAAGACAATAGTACCCAAAGCAGGAGATTATCAGTTCTTATCCCTGATAAACACATTTGCATGTTTGACCTGATGAATAGGACAAGTGGCACTCGAGTTTCCAGATATTCATGACAATAATGGCGATGTGTTGAATTGCTTTCATTGGACAACAAATCAATGCTGCATACTAGCTTTACACTGACTACTGGCATTAAATCCAATTTAATTTCTAGGTATCGTCCTCTGTGAAAACCAAATATAAGGGTATCCTCACTTTTGTGAGACACTGTAGATAGATAGATGGATAGACAGACAGAGAGAGAGAGAGAATTACATGCAACTACATTCAAGAGATAATGAAATAGGTCCCTGACTTAGTTTGCCGTTATAATGATTTGGTTAAAAAGCAATTACTGTAGTTAACCTGGTCAATGCCATCATGGTAATGAATAAAGCAAATGAGATTAAACGCTACTTACTCTCTTCCCTCCGTCAGCCCTTTATCCCTTATAATAAGTGCGACTGAACTTTCTCAACTGATTGTTTTGGCTTTCCCTATAGTTTCTTGAGAAATTCAAATACATAAGCTTTTTCTTACCCACGTGGACGCATCCCAAATACAAAGATCAATGGTGCATTAAAAAAAAAATCAATAGCGACCATGAAGCAAAGACGAATCGAGCATTCTCTCTCGCTTCTGAAGATCCCAGATAAGGGGAGAACCTCAGATTGTCATGCGCAGTAGGGCATACACGGTAATGCCGGAAGCGCATCAATCTAGCCCTCCAAAATAAAATGACATACTCACGACTACATTGCTTTCAAAGGAAGGAAGAGACCATACGATAAAACCTTCCTAGTCAAGGATTTAAATTATGTCATACCCATAGTCATTATTGGCCCACTTAGGCATTATTCATTAAAGCTAAGTAAAGGTACATTCTCTTAAAAGGTCAATAATAGTCATTGTTATTCTGTCGTTGTATAACTTTATCAGAAAGTATTTGGGGGGTTGATAAAAGTGGGTAGGATTCATGTGGTCAAAAGAGGATTAGACTTGTAACACCATCTGTGACCCTCAGACAACAGCAGTCTGTTGGGTCTCATAGTGGCTAACCAGCTCAGGGCACAACCACGACTTGGGGATTGGTTCCCTCAAACAAATGCCATGCCCCTCAGTTCAAATCTGTGCAAGCTTTCTGCTCCCTATCGAGCAGTTTGTGTGCTGACTGTCTGTGATAGTGGGACTCTAGAAACAGCCACAAAATCATGCATTATTTAAAAAACCATATGATAGTTTCCTCAGTCGCTTTGGTACATTTCTCTGATCAGAATTGAAATTTGCAAAATAATAAGTGCAAATTCATACAAATAGCAAAACATCATAGTTCCCGTGCAAATGCAATTTTCTTTTTAAAAATCCTTAGCACATCGCTCAAAAGTCAATATTTGTGTCAGCGCCACTCGAATGGCAAGTCTTTGGGTCATTTTAAATCAGTCAAATTGTTTAGTCATGTTCCGAACCGCTTCAACCTCACTAGGGTTGAGCCTGATCCCACTGCTTCGGCAGTAGGCGGGGGACACCGAATCGGTTGCCAGCCAATTGCAGGGCACACAGAGACAAACAACCATGCACGCTCAACTCCGGGACAATTGGTGGTCAATTTGCCATGCATGTTTTGGAATGTGGGAGAAAACCCACGCAAGCCCGGGGAGAACATGATTGTAACCCGTGTCCTTGCACTGGAAACCGACGTGTCTAACCACTGAACTACCGGCGCTGGGTATAAATCAGTCAAATGTATTATTATTATTATTATTAGTATTATAACAGTTGACTCTTAGAGGCATGTTCTGATGTAAACTGCAGCTGATGTTTTAATGACATATTCAGTATTCTAATTTGAAAGTTACAACTTTAGAAGATTGACTGTGAAAGACTGGGCAAGATTCACATTTCACTTTTGCTGTTTGCACTGTATGCGAGAATGCATGCGAGAATAATGGTTAGCTCAGCCATTGCTTCCATTAATGTAATGGAATGAGATCATTTAATTTAATAATGATATCTTGATGTAATGATGGATTGATTACACATGACAATTTTTAATTTTGGTTCAGACTTTAGCAAGCATCATGGAAAAGTTGACATGCTTGATTTGCTCTCACGGGCCATACAATATGATATGTCGGGCCAGATCTGACCCCCGGGCCTTGAGTTTGACACCTGTGCTCTAAATTTTCCCTCGGTATGACTGTAAGCGTGAATGGGTGTTTGTCTATGTGCGTCCTGCGACTGGCCGGCAACCAGTTGATGGTGGATTACGCTCCAGCACGATAGGCTCCAGCGCAAGCACTCAACCCTTGTGACAAGCGAATAAGTAAGTTGATTGAATTGATGATATAAAGAAACACAACAGTACAATATGAAACCATATTGCAAGGGTCTCAAACTCCAGTCCTCGATGGTGATGATCAGCTCATCAGCAAGCTTGCAGAGGCCTGGTAACGGCCCTGATTGTTTGAATCAGATGTGCTGCAGCAGGGAGAGATGGAGACCATGCAGGTAAGCGGCCCTCGAGGACCGGAGTTTGAGACCCCTGCTATAGCGATAAACTGAAAAATAAACACATTGATTTGTGAACTGACACTGTTGCATGGGCTAAAATGACAGTTTTGTGGAAAGGTTCATTTTAGTACTCCTACATACACTTGAAGTGATAAGTGAAACAGACTTTGCAGTAGAAAATTATTTTATTTAAATACTCTTATTTTTCAAGTTTTCAGGTTGAACAGCAACAGTGCAAACGGTAACAAAACAAACGTATCTAGTCAAGACAAACATGTAGATTTACACAAAAATGACTCCACTGTATTTCTAACATGCTCAATGCAATGTCATAAAAACATGCAAACGTTACATTACATTGCCCAAAGTGATGCAGCAAAAAGAAAATGGGAAAGCTATTGAATCAGGAATGTCAGCGTAGTTTTCACTCTATAACAACTGCCCAAATATTTAACAGTGATGTAGTATTGTTGCAAACTATACTACATCTACATTTGGCAACACAATCATTTTAGGCCAGGAGAAAAAAAAAAAAAGAAAAATTACTGAGGCATTCAGTCAGTCTTCAAGTCATTTTAAATCCATGGAATTGTCATCACATCCCATAATCCTCTGCAGCTCACGAATACAAGGTGCCATTGACTGGCTGTGCAGCTGAGCCATCTGCATCCTGACAACACAAGACTGAGCAATCAGTGTAAAGCAAGACAAAGCAGCAAAAGGCATCATTTCAAAGTTATGACCGAAACATATTTATGAAGAACATGAATAAATTAACCGTGAGCTGTCACATTACATTACATATTTGGAGCTCAGAGTTTGAAGTTGGAAACTTATTTAGGACAAAGGACAATATAAGCAGACTGCCATGAATATTTTTTAAAAGGTGCAATTCGTGGAGTATCCGCTAGGGGACACTGTTTCGATCAGAGTAGAAGACAGCAGTCTCAGTCTGTCACTGAGACAGACCCAACACAGCAGACGCTATCAAGGACGTGAATACTTTATTCTTTACACATTTAATAGCACTCTCCTTAGTTTGTAAAGTGTAGGCAGGGATTAAATTTAGATTTTATATGCACATGTGTAAATGGTTTAAAAATTTCTTTCTTTATAAATCTAGTTTAATCTTAAAGTGCATTACTATATTTTTCAATACCTATTACTTGTCAAAGTTTTGTGCAATCAGTGGCATCAGTTGCAATGCATATATGTGAATGATAAAAGGAAATTGCACATTTGTCAAAGGAAATCTAAGGTGCTTCATGAAATGTTTTGTAAAAGATATGTTGATTGAATTTCAACATTTTCCTAATGTTCTTGTGCTTCTTGAGACCAAAATAAAGACATATTATTTTGGTTATTTATAGCAGAGTATGATATAATTTTAATGGTCCAGCCCATTTGACATCTAGCGAGGCCGTATGTGGCCCACAATGTGAAATGAGTTTGACACCCCTGATATACATCATCGCCCTCACACAGTTATCTTCCAATCTGGAATATGCTCAACTGTCTATATATGCCGCCCTCCCCCCCCAAAAAAGTGTAAAAAGGCTGATGACCACTGATTCAGGTGCCGTAAGCATTTATCACTTGAGAGTTGATTTTTGGGTTTGTTATTAGAGTGGTCCAGTTCACATGGTCTGTGCATGGGCAGTCAGGTAATGGTGCCAGCAGACCAGAAAGCTGTGCGAGAAACCTATTCACTTCCCGCAACTGTGTGCGTCAACGTCAAAATAAACAGTGACAAAGGCTCTAAGTACACTTTGTGCGCAAGTACACTTTGTTACCAATAGTTGGGAGCACTACTTTTTGAACCAGAATGTGTTATTCAAGTGTTTTATGTAATGGTACTACATAAAAGTTATCACGTTGTTTGCTAAATCGGCAGCACTCCGCTACCGGAAGCGGTACGCTTTGTCTTTCAGAATAAGGGCACGATAGAGACGACTCAGGAATTTGCTTTGCAGTGAATTGAGGCAAGAGACTAATCCAAACATTTTTTTGAAGAACCTTAAAATATTGCTCGAGTCTGGACAGAGCTGCTCACGTTAATATGTATCTGTATATTACTGAAAATGACATCTTATAACATTAAAAAATACACCGCTGTAAAAGCCTCCTGTGGTCATCGCTTGTCCACAGGACAAGCATTCATTGGCGCTCATGATACAATAATACAACAAAAAAAAGATAAAAATACATCTTCGTTGTCCATCTCAACAAAAAGCGATCACTAACACAGATTTATGAGCAATATTTGAAAGAAATGGGACCTATGTGTACATAAAAAATGTATTAAGATATATAACAGTTCAGCTCATGAAAACGGGGAGGAAAAACGAAAGCAATGCCGTCATATTTTTGTCCAGTTAGTAGTTATGGATGGACTTTCAGGCTGGTCTCAAAAGCTAATGATGTCTCGCAAGTACAAGTGGACATAATTACATCACGATCGATCGATAGATCTGAAATTTGCCTGGCATGAGAACAGCAGCACCGTCATGCACGAGCAATTCATTGGACAGCACAAATATTTTCTTTAGAAATAGTCGACTCAAATGTTAAGTTGTTTCTTGTGTGAAATTTGAGGTTAATTTCATTGTGATTTTTTTTTTTTAGTTTTCTTAGTATGTTGCAGAGAGTTAAATTGCAGGTCAACAGTTACAACTTCCTACTCAACACTATACTTTGGATCGGCGTCTTGTTCCTGTGTTTTTATTCACTTGATTTTTTTTTCTCTCCTATGAAATGTTTTTACTGCATTTGTATTTTTTACCTGTACTCATTTTTAAGTGATCTGTACAGCACTTTGAATAAAAGCGCTCTGATGAAATTATTCAAAAAAAAGGGGTTACTTCAAGTTCAAGACATTTTTTTAAACACACAGTGAAACCTCTTGGGTACGCTGGCGACTCAGGTATTACCTTCTTAGCAGCTCATGTCCTCGACTTGGTGTCGGGCAGTGTTTCTGGAGCGCAGTGAGGCTGTGCGCTGCCATAACGCTGTAACACTGCTCTCGCAGAGCGTTGTGGCTTGCCATGTCCCACTGTGGCAGTTCGCTGGTATACCGCCACGCCAAGAGGGTGTGTTCCAACACAGCATCCCACTCTTTGTTCTGCAGAAGAACTTGGCCCCACTGCTGGCATGTAACCTGGGTGTGAGGCATGAAAAGTTTTAGAATGATGGTAAATGAAGTGCACCTTTATAGTGTTTTGCCAACACTATATTTTATCCAAAGCCTCTTTCTTGAAAACATTAAGGTCCACAATATGTCGTGGCCCTCTATTTTTTTTAAATTTTTGGTGTGTTGGGGTTAACCATAGTGATGGGACGAAATGGGTCGAGGCTCCGAAGCTTGTGTCGAGTAAAGGGAGGGGCGTTTCCACGAAGCTTGTATCGAGGCGCGCTTCATTTCGTCAAAACCCGGAAATGTTGGCGTGTGAAGCCTCGCCGGCCGGCTGAATTGCGCGTACGCTTTGTGAGTGGTCCGACGTTTGGCGTGCATTGCAAACATAGTACGGTATAAATAGGTTGCAAACCGCAATGGCGATCGCCTGTTATCTCACATTTTGTGGATTTCGGGCTCCTGGACTTGTTACACCTGTGCGCAACAGTGCAATCTTTTTTCGAGCCTTGTCCGTTGCTTGCGATGGAACCTGCGTGAAAAACGCGATCCTCCTCTGTATGGGAACATTTTGATTTGATTGCTTCCAATAAGGTAAGGGAGAAAAAATACATTAATATAAATGTGACAATGCAGCTTTTCGCTTCATCTGTGCCTTATGAAAGAATATTTTCTAAAGCTGGTGAAATATTGTCCAAAAAAAAGAAACCGTTTAAAGCCAGCCACTGTGGGAAAGCTCTTATTTCTAAATAAAAATGAATAACAAATTATCCTTGGCACTTGTATTTTGTTCACAAACTAGATTACTAACACACGCACATTTATATCTTTGTCTTAAGCAAATAGCCATTGAATTCTTAACACTGTTGACCTGTTGGGCTTCTGGACCACTTATTGGCGCCATAGAGTATAATTCACCATGAAGCTTTGCTAGATGTGCAAACCAATTGGCTGCAAAGTTTCATTGCTTCATGAGGCTTCATTTGGCCATCACTGTGTGCGTTAGCTCTCCTCTTTTTTTTGCTGATTGATGGCCCTTGTTCACAATTTAGCTGATAAATCAGTGCAGGGGAGAGTAACTCAATTAGCAGCTAGTTTCAGGTGGGCCACCACCTGCAAAGATTTACCAACATTGTTCAAAAGGACTCAGCTGCTTTCAGTTAATGGCCAATTACTGCTTATCAGTTTTTTCGCTGACTAATGAGACAGCCACGTGATTTGCATTCCTCCATGATAGCTTTTTCATAGTCCACAATCCTGTGCTCGCAGGTATTGCCTGCGGCAGGAAACAGCTATCCAAGCTGGCCTTTCAAGAACGCTACGTCACGGCTCCGCTTCTGGCACGCCAAGAAGGAGCAAGGATGTCTGCGCGCTTAGCTGCCAGGGCCTCTCTGACAGAAAGGACCTGCGAGCTATAATGCAGTGGAACCAAAATGGGTTTGTATGCAATGTTCCTTGATATTTCTTCTGACCACCACGATGCAAACAAATGGGTGTTACTCACTTTGAACGCCACTAGGTGGGGGTATGCCTTTCTGTAGCAGTGAGCATCCCTGTTGGAGCCGAAGCGGGAGTATGGAATGGACCTGTACACATTGGCCTTCTTGAGTTGTAAATCCTCTTGAAGAAACCTCAGGCCTGAGGTCAGGCTTTTGCGTTCTTGGCTCTGTGATATAATGAAATACATTTCAATGAAATTATATTCATTTTATTATAACCATTATAAGCTTTTTGAGAAACATCCTAGACAAAGCCAGAGATAAACAAAAACAAACCTGCTCAACCAAGATGAGGGACCTGATAAGCTGGACGAGCTGGTGTTCTGACATTGGTGCGTAGCTTTCATCCATCTTTTTACACTGCTTCACGTTCCCACGCCGTTCGCCATCAGTGGAAAAATCCACTACATGATAATTGATGGTATTAGCCGGACATACTGTACAAACGTTGCACCTCACATCAGGTTAAATGAATAACTGTTGACACTTACGTGACTGCGTCGGCCTGGGGTTGGACGTGGAAAGGATTTTGGGCCTTGGAATTGGAGACGGAGGCGAACGCGAATTTAAGATGTCGAGGTAGGACCTCCTCATCCGAGCTGTGGCAAATTGACAAGAATTGATGTGCAGACACAGTGACATATTCTTAAAAGGCGAGCACAAAAGCTTCGTAACATGCTTACAATGTGGGGTTTGGGAAACTTTTCCGTTCAGTTAAAGTGAAAGTGATTCGACCTCTGACCTACCTTCAATTTTGGGCTGTGGAGTGGGTATTTCTTCCAAGGCACGTCGTGGTTGACAAGCAGCAGCCGCCGCCGCCATGGTGGGACAACTTTGGAGAGTAGCTGCTGCAGCTAGCAAGTGATGCCACCTGAGCGCAACTTAAAAACCCACTGGGCGCCCACCGAGCACTCAGTGGTCCAACATATGGTCAACTCAATCTGTTCAGTTTCAGCGTCGCTTTCGAGTTTGTCGACGCGTACTGTAAAGCGCAACTCTAAGGAAAAGAAAACCGGGACCCCCGTCGAAATGTGACTTTAAAATAAACTTGTGTGCTCCTCTCAAGACAATACTGTTTAAGCGCCACACGTGATGACGCGCGGGCGCGGTTTGCTGTTTACCGGCATCTGATTGGTGGAGCCGGCTGCACGCGCTGAAGTGGCGCCCTATGAAAATGAAGTGGCTTCCGCTCCACCCTTGGTTGAATGGGGAGGGGCGACAACAAAAAATAAAAATAATAGGCTCACGATCACCACTCATATTACCACTCCTGTTATATCACATCCAACAGCAGGTAAGCTTAGACATTTTACACTATATTGTGATGTAAACACACACGCACACAAACATTTTAAATATTTTGGTTTTAATAGGATTGTGAATTACTTCCCTCGTCCCCCCCCCAAAAAAAACTATTTTGTCATCAGACATCACTGCAATAGATACAAAGTGTTGAGTTAAACTTTCAAGCACAAAGGTGATCCCAAAACAGATGCACAGAAAGGTAAAAATAATTTTCATATAGCTAAAACAACCGTAAAGCATACATGGCCCAAAATAAATTGGATACATTGTTTTGCAGTATATAAGCTTCTACACACATTCTACCAAAAAAAAGTGATGAAAAATCAAGCAGTCTTAAATGTGGTGAAACTGTAGCATCACTCTCTAACATCTCATATCCTTGCTCTCAGACTGCAAGAGTATAAGAACATTGTCTATTCACTTTCATGAATATAACCTTGAATTTTGTACATTAAATAGATATCCATCACATTTTCTTGCATTTGTGGAGTTTCAATATCATATGGATCAGTGGCAAAACTGCACTGAATGAACTGACTGGAATGGCTACTGCAAAACAAGATTGAATCATACAAAAGAACAGTATATTCATATATTTGTGTGTGTGTGTGCGTGTGTGTGTGTGTGTATATATATATATATATATATATATATATATATATATATATATATATGCGCACAAGTATAGGGAGCTCTACTAGGTATACATGTATACATACAGTATATCATATAAAGGTCATCAACCTTATGGCTTTGTTATTATACATTGACATAAAAATCAAGTTCAGTGAGGACTGCTTTTTAGCATTTTTTTTTTTAGTTAGTTATGTTTGTTGTCATGGCAAAAAACATACAACTCCTGCAGTAGCCTCAAAAAGAACCAGGGGATTAAAAACAGACTTCTGCTGACTGCATAGGCCACACATAGACCGTAAAAGGAGGAAAGGAAATTCTATTTGCTAAGCAGCGTTTTAAGAGAGCGTGTGAGTGCATTTGCGATGGCTGACATGGTACTAGAATGTCTCACCAAGGCCTTGACACTGTGCTCTCCTGGTGCCCCCACAGTTGCAGCCTCGGCTGCTTTGAGTAAACAGATATAGTTCATAACAACCTCATCTACTTTTGCAACAACCTCTCTCTGTTGGTGTGAGGCTGAGGTACTGAGTCCCTTTACGAGACACATGCAAGCTTCACAGAGACAACACAGCACTTGGAAACTGCACGTCACAGTTAGCAACATCTCTTCAGGACTGCTGTGCGCCTGCGCCATCCGCCTACATGCCCGGCCTAACTCTTTGGACTCCACTGAAAGGAGTTGCTTGGAATGAGACACTTCCTGCATTGGCATTTGGACACCTCGATCACAGCGACCTATGCTGGACCTCACCAGCGCAATGAGCTCACTGGCATCACGCCGGACATCCGTGAAGCCGGACGGGAAACTGTACATGCGGTCCTTGAGGGCGTTGACTCGGGCCAGGCGGTCGCTAAAGCTCATGTTGTTAAGGACCTCACCGTACAACTGCTCTCCAGCTGCATCCACCGCTGAGCCACAGGGGAAGATGGCGAAGGATGCAATGCAGTCGTTATCAAGGTTACTCCCACCACGGCTTTGTCTTGGTGTGTCCCACTCACTGTCATCGTCTTCTCCCTCACTTTTACGTTTAAAGAAACAGTAGCTGAAAGGTCCATTGCACCTCCAAGGACTGGTGTCCAGTTTTTGAGAGCTCTTCATTTGTTTGTCTTTCTGCAAAGGAAATGCCACAGAAGCCCTTCTACTGTCGATCCTGGTGCCCGAAGACCAACACGTAGTGTGGGATGACACTGAGCCATGGGAGTAACTCTTGGAGAGCCTCTTTCTTGTTGGCCTTCTCTGGACTTTGGTTTCTCCTTGCTGGGGCACAGATGGTGACAAGCGCTGCTGGCTCTGGCTTCTGCTGGGCTTTTCAAACAGAACCTCCACACTACCAGAGCTATTGGTAACATTACTGGAACTGCGTTTTAGTTCTCGGCCTCTTTGCGAGTAATTATTGAGGGGATCCAATTGTGATGGGATTGAGCTGACAGCATGAATGTGGTTCTCATTTGGCCGTGACAGGGTTGAATGGATGGCATCCTGTGTGCATCTCGAGTCGCTGGAAGCACTGTTGCTTTGTGCTGGAATTACTGCAAGAGGAGGGGGAGACCGTGGATGAAGTGGTGGGGATGGAGAGGAAATGTCAGCCATGGCACTCGTAGATGCCTGTCTGGTGAAAGCTGAAGGCCCCCTTCCGAGCGACAATTTGTTGAGGTCTGCTCGATGACCACTTAAACAAGAGGCAGAGGGTTGAAGGATTGCGTGCCTTTCCCTTGGGTCTGATCTGCACCATTCATCTGTGCCACCACTTGGTTGGCTTCTTGAACGAGGTGGAGGCCTACCAGTGGTTCCCCCACCCTCATGGCTCATGTAGCCATCTTTTTTATACAGTGAGAGGAACTGATCTGGGTCCATTCCGCTCCTCTCAAGCTCACTTTGCAGTCCAGAAAAGGAGCTTCTTCTCTCTGCATTTGCCTGCTTCACATCTAACCTACCATTCGGGCCCTGGGTATAGATGTCAGGGCTTCCTTTAAGTTTGGCAGGAAGTGTGGCAGAGTGGTAGGACGTTTGATCGCTATTCATCAGCTGCAGTGCATTTGGGTTGACCACATTCGAGCGAACCAATGGGGATGATTTGGAGGATGGCATACATTGGCATCGAGGCATTGTGCTGCCTCGGTTCTTCACCATTTCGACGAGCTGAGGGTTGCTTGTGATGTAGCGCCGAGTGTCTTTTTTCACACCGCCCCCCATGCCTGCGCTGTGTAACTTTCCACCTTGGTGCATTTGGCTTACAGTTAGGTAGTTGATCAATTGTCTGTATGCGTCGCTGCCTTCTTTTTGGGAGGGCCCTTTAAAACAGGGCTTTTTGCTTGTTATTGTCTCTTTGTGTTTAGAGGGTGTGGCTGAGGAGGGCCGGCCAGGGTCAGCACCACCAGGAGTGTGAATGTTGGGCAGCATTTTTCGAACGAGGACAGGGTCCGCCTGAGGGTGAAAATCCTTTGCTTGGGGGCTCTGTCCAGGTTTAAGTTCTTCATAGTTTAAGACCCTGAGTAATGATGAGGAAGAACTCGAGATTGGGTGCCTTTGTAGGCGTTGGTGTTTCGACTCGATTGCCCCTGGACCAAGCGGCGAGTCGGTCGGGGTGGCACAGACACTGCTGTTTGCACTGCCACCAGCATCCAGTGATGAGCACAGAGAGCCCTGTAGAGAACTGTGGGTTTCACCTTGTAAGTTTGAAATCCTTTTCGCAAGATGGTACTCACACAAACGTGCTACACTTTGCTGTCTTGAAATGGGCTGATGGTCATTCTGTACATCCGATGCTTGTTCTAAACACACCAGTCTGTTGTTTTTATTTGGGGACAGCAAGGATGCTACAACTAGATGTTCATCTTGCTCGACAGCTCTGCTATCTGTAGGGCACTCCCCTAGTGTAGCCACACCTAAATGGCTATCAGATGAAGAGGAAGCAGGATGGGAAATTGGTTGATTGTCACTGGGGTGGCTGTGTGGATCATGGTCCTGAGCATGTGACTCTTCATCCAGAAGCAAGTTGTGTCTTCTTTGGCTTCTGCCTCGATCACAGAATGAAGTACGCTGATTATTATCGAGATGAATGGTTCCATGACTCCCACATCGGTACCCTTCCCTTGTGCTAAACGTGTTATACTTCCCGCTTGAGTCGACAGACTTTTGGTGATGCTTGCCTCCTGGCGTTGTGGAACTTGGCCGCTGAAGAGTTGAAGAGAGGTGTGTCTCTCTCAGGAAGTCTGGCTGTAATGATGCTCCTGCGTCCAAATGTGGACTCCGTCTTGGAGGGACGGCAGGTGGTCGAAGGTGCTGTGGACTACGGGACTTCTTTAGGGTATTTCCTTCAGTGCTGGGTGAAACAGGGAACGCTGTTTTCTCCTCAAGTAAAGGCTGGTACCCCTCCCTCGTAGCCACCAGGAAGCGCATGTGGCTCTCACCGAGTCGATGACAAGCGGCCAGCTCAGAGAGTTCTGTCATTTCTGAGGAGTTTGTCTCATTTCCGGAGTCCGAGGAAGACTGTGGGCTGAAGCCTCGAGATGTGTAAACACCTACAAAATAAGTTGAGAGCGAGGATTTTACACAGGTGGAACATACAGAAATGATTGACGATTCTGAATATGAATCAACAGACCTGGATTGTTCCTGCTGGGTGGTGGACGAGGTAGAGGAGGCCTCTGTTCAGAGACAGACAATGCTTCAATTGCATGCAGAGTGTTTACGACTGTGTTCTCCAGCTGTCTCCTTTCCTCCGCTCCTCTCTCTTCTTGAGTAGGTACCGCATCAATTAATGAGACTGGAATATCATCGTTGTCGTGTGGGCTCAGAAGCTTTCCCTCAGGCACCACGTCCTCATCTGAACTGTCACGAAAGCCCGGCGGTGGGGCTGCAATTGCGAAGTTGAGCGTCTGCAGCAGCGAGTCGTCCTCATCGTCATCAACCGCGTCATCCCCCTCAGGTGGAGGCAGCGATGTGAGGTCGATGATGTCATCGGTAGGTCCAGAAAGCATGAGAAAAGAAGCTTTGCCCGCTGCAGTGGCCACTCCTTCGCCGGCTTCTGTGTCACCCACTGGTGTTCCTCCAATGGAGTCTTCTTCACAAGAAGCCTCGTCCTCATCCTCTCCATCGTCTGTTGTATCACGATAAAACAGATCTCTTAACAGTGGCTCCTCACTCCCTTCCCCACTTATTATGTTGCTATAGACATGTGTCAGATCACTGAAATGAAATGACCCCCTGTCCTGTGCCCCAAAGTCGGCATTGTGCGAGTAGGTTGGTCTGCGCTCAGCTACCTCAGGACTCTCCTGAAGCCGTTCATAGACTAACTCTCGAGGCTTGCTCAAAGGTGGGTCTGCTCCAAAAATAAATGACACTTTGGCACTCCGAGGTGAGTCTTGAGGTTTGTGTCTGGTCGAGGGCGGGAGAGGAGGTGGCACCGGACTCTGGGTCAGAAGATCTCTGTCAGGGTTCTGGGATTGATGGAAGAAGGGATAGAAGTTGTTTTCTCTCTGCCCATTGTCTGCATATTGAGAGTCCCTGTAGAGGTCCGACTGGCTCTGTGATAGCTCCTCGCTGTCCCCAAAAGATGTGCTGTATGGCCACTCAAGGACATGATCCTGACCTATAGATGAAAGTTTCACGATTCATGTGATTATGAAGCAGTGCCTGGAGCTCATGACAATCATTTGAATATTTTGAGGAAGTAGTACTATCGTGTAGAAATTTGATTTTAAGTTTACATTGGAGGACACACAAAAAGGATGTAGTGAAAAAAAATCTATTCCACATTGCTTAATAAAGTAAGAAACGATTAGCTATGAATATAATCTATACCACTGAAAACTGCAGCCTCAAACTCAAATAGTATTTGTCATTTTTCATCAGACAAGTGGCAGTTAAAATTTTATGAAAATTATGACCAGTGTATGTTTTGCTTTGCAATCAAGACTTACTGTTATCATCCCCCCCAGAGTTGCTGCAGTGGACCATATTGAAGATAGATCTCCTTGAGTCCACAAGGAGGCGATAGTAGCCTGCTGTCAGACAGGCCAGGTTCATTGCATCACTTGACTCCATGATGAGGGTGATGGGCTTTTACAGGACAAAATTGAAGAAACAAGGAAAGAAGAGGCAAAACCGAAACAAATGATTAAAACCACATGACTTTCACAGAAGTCTGTTTTTAGGCTGACACTGCTCACCCTGACATCCAGAACATGCAGCTCCAACCGGACATTGTTTTGATCTTCGGTGAGGATTTCAATTCGATTTACGTGGCTGAAGTCAGCCAAGAGGGCCACTAGGTTGGTCCGTGCATTGATGACGTGACTGATACCATAACGAGGACCCACCAACAACGTCACCTCGGTTTGTTTCTCACCTTGCTGCAAAAAGTTAAGTGGAAGTAAATTCAAATGCCCAAACTGTTTTCTTTTAGCGAAAAAATACAAATTCAATCTTAAAAAAAAATCAAAAACTGAGAGACTCACCAAAAGTATTGATTTAAACTCTCTTCCGCCATAAAGTTGAAGCTCACTGAGGTACCTTAGATAATGCACCTTGGCCTGCAAAGCAGTCAGCTGGAAACAAAATAAATGTTTATCACCACAAACTGAGATGCAACATATTCTTATACCATGTGGTTAAACACTTTCCTTTTGCATGATACATTGTCAAGGGATTTAAAAAGTACTTCTCCGTAAAGTGTTTGCCTTGGCAAACATTGAAATCATATCCACGGATGTGAAGTGTTCATCTTATCATTTGCACTTTTTGCGCAAATCTTTGCCACCACTGTAAATGACTTCATAAAATTGCACAGGCATGGGAGGATCAATGGGAGATATTTTACAGAGTAGCGCACAGTGCATAACGCACATTATAGTCGTGATTGCATTTGGCTTCTGCAGTTACAAAGAGAGCCACATTTGATGACAGGCTAAAATTCTCAAAGATGGTGGCTGAATAGACTACGTTATGAAGAGACCACATGTTGCCTATTATCATCTGGCCCTTTATCTATTTATTTTCCACCATGCATCCTATTCGCAGTGATAGGGAAGCAGAAGCCATAACTGGCTGAATTAGGATGGGAGTGGTTATCACCAGACAGATAGTGACATACAACCATTCACTCGTACTCTCGCAACTCAATTAGTTGTATAGCTGTATGTGTTTTGGGGTCATATGAGGAAGCCATAGTACCCTGGAGAGAGCCCACAGAAGCACGGAAACATTATGTAAACTGAAAGGAGGCCTACACAATCTGATTTGGATCAAAACCAAGGCCCAACAAAGATTCAAACCCTGTACCATCTTGATTAGTTATCAGTGTTAACCATTAACTGAATATGCACCCTAGTTGCTGATGGTGTAGTGTTCCACTCGCCTGTCTTGTCTGCGGGCAGCATGGGATCGGTTCCCACTCAGTGATGGTGTGAATGTGGGTGTGTATGGTTGTTCGTCTCTGTGTGTGTCCTACGACTGACTGGCGACCAGTTCAGAGGGTAGTCCGCCTTTCGGGCCAAAGTCAGCTGTGATAGGCTTCTGCAACTCCCGCAATCACCTTCAGGATCAGCGGTGTTGAAAATGAATGAATGAATGAATGTGCTCCCCACTCCTGTTGGTCAGGGTTGACATACTCTGGATTTAACCTGGCCAAACTCGAAATTCAGGTTTGTGCATTTTAACACTGGACCAAAAGCTGCCCCTGTGGTTAAAGTTGCTGACAGGGATTGGAACATATTTTGTTGTATTGGTTACAGACACCGTTCCACGACCGGTATGACATTGAACCAATACAGTTTATTGATTTGTCTTTTGGTTTTCCATTGTCATTTTAATAACACTTGGGAGGCTTTTTGGTACATGCAGATTTATTTTTTAATTGCTGAATTGAAGGGCGGCACGGTGTGTGACTGGTTAGCACTTCAGTGCAGATGTGCAGGTTTTGATTCCGGCCTTCCTGTGTGGAGTTTGCATGTTCTCTCTGTGCCTGCGTGGGTTTTCTCCGGGTACTCCGGTTTCCTCCTACATTTTCAAAACATGCATGGCGGGTTAATAGTTAAATTGTTCCTCAGTGTGTGTGGGAGCGCGAATGGTTGTTTGTCTAAGTGTGCCCTGCGAATAGTTCAGGGTGTCCGGCGCCTATTGCCCAAAGACAACTGGAATAGGCTCCAGCACGCCTGCGACCCTCGTGAGCAAATTACAAAATGGGGACACATTTACAGACGGGGACACATTTATTCAGACAGTCTTGGAGCCCTTGCTTTTGTGTCCATCAGTTAAAATGTTCACATTCACCCAAAATAAATAAATAAAAGTAATAATAATATGATAGAAATCTCCCCATAGTTTGAACACACCATTCATAATTAAAGTGATTTTGGAGGAAGTAGCTAACACGCCTTCTGAGAGAAAGAGCACCTATTCTGAAGTCACACTGAGATAAAATATAGCTGTGGAGCTTGCTTCCTCAAGCTACGTGCATTAGCATTTTAGGTGGAGCACAACAAAGTGAGTTCATTTGGCATGGGTTGGTCCCTTTACAAGGGTGAGTGGAGAAGCAGGCCTATTTTTGGCCACTGCGTCAGAAAACAAGACAGTGAGTTTATGTGCGTGTGTCAGAAGTTTGCTAACAAGGGCAAAGAAATAAAGAGCGCCTGTTACTTTTTTCCCAGGAGGCACGAGGTTCTGGTTGGTTTTGAGGATGTGTGTCAGAGCTTTTTTGATGTTTTTCTCCTTCGTGCTGGTCAGCACAGCAGGAGGCAGGAACAGCGACAGGCCCCACTCCTTTCTGTTGAGGGAGAGAGACTTGAACCAAAAGGCATCCTTGGAGCAAGCGACTTCTACTGGACTCAATAAGACGCCATGCACTAATGCGAGTTGACGCTTAAATACCCTGCTGAAAAATACAGCATGGTCCAGCATAGGTGCCAGCCAGTCTAACCAGCATCTGCTGTTTTTGTTGTGTTTTCGGGCTGGTCTTGCTCTGCTGTTGCCGCTGCTGGTAGCTCTTGGCACCAGCAAGACATGCTGGTCTTCCTGGGTTAGGGTTATTCATGTACTGTTTGTTACTGTATGATTGATGTTTACTCCAGCATTCAGTATGCAGCAATTGTTGTTTCAATAAAGTTGAGCTGAGCTACCTATGAGAGCTTTGACCGCCTCAGACTGGCTCTTTTTGACTGCCTTTTGCGCCCCTTCTCTGCCTCATTTCCTTTACTATATATTGTGATACATTTTGACAGTTATTGTATGTGCAATGACATAATTTCCTCCGTAGATCATAGCACAAACTAAGTGTCTAATTAGATTACTCTGATTCCATGCCCAATTATGCTAAGAACTCCTCCAGGCCCTATAAATACATATACAGGGATTGCTATGATTTGCTGTGGTGCGCTATTCAGCATTATAGTCCTCTATTAATTCTGGCCTTTGTCTCTCCCTATTTTCTGTTGCTGTTTCTCAAACCAACAGAGACAGATGGCTGCTTTACACGGAGACTTGGCTATGTTTACCATTTCTTCTTTCGACAGGATTTTCTCCGCTGTTCTACCTTTAGCAAAAGCCTCTTCATGTTAGGTTCTCCCGCCTCTCCATAGGGAAAACGCCTTGATATTATTTATAGTGCGCATTGCATGCTTATTTATGAAAGTTAATTTCAGTTCAACTCTTGCTTTGATATTGTGACAATGTGTCAGCAGCACACAATTTCTGAGGAAATGACATGCTCTAGTTCACCAATTTTACTCTCAGAAGAATGCTGCTTGTAGGAATAGATGTTCTGGCACACAAAAAAGGTTTTTTTTTTTGTTTTTTTACCCTCACTTTTTGGAAATGAATAGCTACATGTTATGCTACCAATCACAGCACACACAATCACACCCACTTACTGGATATATTTTAGCGAGACCTTCTGGCTTTGCTTGGTTGTCAAGGTGAGAATGTACATTTGCAGCGCTGCCAGGCGCAGAACTGCGTCATACTTGAGCTCTGAGCCGAATCGCTCCAGCACCACATCATTGCAACTCTGCAAGAGGAGAAGGAAGCAGAGTGTATTCAAATGTCTTACAAGGAAAGGTCCACTCAACTAATTACCAGCTGTACTCTACAGGGAAGAAATGTGTGCATTAATTACAGCAATTTAGTGGGGAAGCGATTCACTAAAAGGCATTCATGAAACTTGACACATAATGCCCCTTTAAAGAAGATGGCCAAACAAATCTTACTCAAGGCGCATTATGGGCTAATACTGTATTCCTAAAAGGATGAAGAAGGATGGCAAAATCTCTCACCTGCACATAGAGGTATTCGAATGCCACAGCATCTCTCCGCAGCAGCTCCACTGGGTCGTGTGGCATAAAGCTGACTCGAAAGAAACACTTCATCTTATCACAACCAGGCTTGCGAGTCACCTAAAGAGTGAAGGAGAAAGGCAAAGGGGCACATGGGGTGGGGGTTGTTGTAGGTCGGTTGGGGTGGAAAGACGAGGTAGAATGAGATTAATGTGATGGCAGAGACTGAGCAAAAGCTGCAGTGAGTATTAGACGAGGAATTAGTGAGGAAAAAGACTTTTCAGGAAGGTAATTTTCAAGCACTCCTCAAATAAGGCCAAATGTGGTGACTGCGCCCACTTGAAGTGAAAATGTTCTCCTGAAACCAAGCAATCATACCTGATTAACCAGGCTACACTGGGGCACAGTCATTCTTGATCAAATTATCAGCTGTTGCCACCTCTGCTGATAAATGACACTTGAGTTTAAATGCAGCTTCAAACACTGCACTACATCAGCCTTAAATGTGCAGAGAGAGAGAGCGAGAGAGAGAGAGAGGGGACAGAGAGAGAGAGAGAAAGAGTGAGAGAGAGAGGAACAGAGAGAGAGAGAGAGGGGACAGAGAGAGAGAGAGAAGGACAGAGAGAGAGACACACACACAGAGCGAGAAAGAGAGAGAGAGAGGGACAGAGAGAGGGACAGAGAGAAAGAGTGAGAGAGAGAGAGAGTGAGAGAGAGAGAAATAAGGACAGAGAGGGACAAAGAGAGAGATTGAGAGAGTGAGAGAGAGGGACAGAGAGAGAGAGAGAGAGGAACAGAGAGAGAGAGGGAACAGAGAGAGAGAGAGGGACAAAGAGAGAGATTGAGAGAGAGAGACAGAGAGAGATATGGAAGGACAGAGAGAGAGAGAGAGAGAGAGAGAGAGAGAGAGACAGAGTGAGAGAGAGAGAGAGAGGACAGAGAGAGAGTGAGAGAGAGTGAGAGAGAGAGAGAGATTGAGAGAGAGACAGAGAGAGAGGAAGAGAGAGAGAGAGAGAGAGAGAGAGAGAGAGACAGAGTGAGAGAGAGAGAGAGAGAGAGGGACAGAGAGAGAGTGAGAGAGAGTGAGAGAGAGAGAGAGAGAGAGAGAGAGAGAGAGGACAGAGAGAGAGAGAGAGGGACACCGAGAGAGAGAGAGAGAGAGAGAGAGAGAGAGAACATTGGGGGAAACGGTCAGTGAGTCAAGCAGGATATTTAACCTGAGCAAGCATCTCTTGTTCATGCAGCAAAAGCAGTCGGTTTCCGGAGCCTTCTGTCCTCTCCTCCAACATGAGGGAGAAATGTTCGATGCATTTGATGGAGAGTTTCTCTTGCAGGGTCAAGATCACATCCTGCAGTAAACACACATGGAGAAAGTCTTGTTTTCTGTGAGGGTGCAATGCAACATGCATGATTGCATACAACAAACAATTATTGGCTTATTGCAGCGGTCTCAAACCTTTTTAGACCACGGACTACCATCTCACAAAGACATTTTCTGATGGATAATTTGCTGCCAAGATATGCAAGGACTCAAAGGCTGTTTTGACTGCCTTTGAGTCCTCGCATAACATACACCATAGCCCAAATCTGTATCTAACACAAGATCTCTGTTGCAGTTGGATGCCTCATGCTTCAGAGATCTTGCATTGAAGAGATTCCAACACACTGGGGATTCCTGTCTTTGTACATACATGTCAGTCTATGTGCATCATATAAGACCTACAGGATTTAATAACTTGAAGATTTGGGAGAGTACTCTTTAGATCGCACAGTTAACCACCAAACAAAAAAGAAAATTTCAGAAATATTCAACAAAATCACGAATACTGAAAGAATGAGCTTGTGCCAATGTAGTCACGATGTACTTACTTGGTGAGAAATCAGAGCTTGTCTAATTGGGCACAAAGCTAATATATTTGCTGGAAGCCATGACTTATTTTACTGCAAGAATGGCAAAAGGTAGATTTATTTTACCTTTTGAAATGCATGGAAGATCATTTAATTGTTCTGCCTGTCACGATACACCACAAACAAAGTTCGAGAAAAAAAGACATATTTATGATTAATGATATCCATCCATCCATCCATCCATCTATTTTGTGATCCACGTATCCTCACAAGGGTCGCGGGGCGTGCTGGAGCCTATCCCAGCTGTCTTTGGGCAGTAGGCGGGCGACACACTGAACTGTTTGCCAGCCAATCACAGGGCACACACAGACAAACAACCATTCACACTCACAATCACACCGAGGGGCAGTCTGGAGTTTTCACTTAACCTATCATGCATGTTTCTGGAAGGTGGGAGGAAAACGGAAGACCCGGAGAAAATCCAGACAGGCTTGGGTAGAACATACAAACTCCACACAGGAAGGCTGGGGCCAGAATCGAACCCTGCACTTAATGAAATATCATTTCAATAATAATACACTGACAATAATAATAATAATTAAAGGGACCATCATTGAGGAAAACATCAGCACTTATTTAATCACTCTGGACTTCAGTTAAACTCTGTCTGCAGATTTTAACCGGGATCTATGGCAGTCTGCCTCTGGAGCAATGGCTTCTTTCCAGCTTTGGTTGCGGTGTGGCCGTTAACATCCTTGTGGCTTTTCATGCGTGGCTATGAGACGTCAACTTCCACAGAAATCAGTCCTGGTCCGAGGACTACGGATACCAGCCCTTCTGACTCCCGCAGAGGACATTCAGTGGCGGTACAGTCCAAAACGCTTATGCGAATAGTGTCATCTAATGCCGGAAAACCATGATCAATCATCCCCAAAATTCATCCACACATCTCTACTCATGCCTACTTCAACCACTGAAAATATCAGAGTGATCACTCCAATATCTTATGAAGGAAAGGCTTCACATCCATAAGAGCCAAAATATTGGGGCAATAGTTTTCATAATTTCAGACCAAAATTCAAGACAATCTATATGTATGCCCACTTCAGCCTCTGAAAATATCTCAACAATTGTCCCAATATTTGGAATTTTATGGACATTAAGCCCTTTCTCTACAGTGAGGGCCTACAAGGAAAAGGCTTCACATCCCTGAAAGTAATGGGGCAGTAGTTTACAAATTTTCGGATCATAATTCATGACCACCTGTTCTCATGCCCACGTTAATCTCAGAAAATATCAAAACAATCAATACAAGATTTTGGATTTTCTGTACATTAGGCCTTTTCTCTGTATAGTGAGCTTTAAGGAAAAAACAGCTTCACTTACATAAAATCCAAAATATCATCCACTTGATCAAGATTAAAGTGAGTCATTTGCAGTGTCTCTTTTTAGATCCATTCTTGCAGTTGAGAAAAAAACAGCCGCTGTGGAAGCATCGCATTTTGTGAACCAATGAATAAACACACCTTGATGGAGGTACTGCTGTCAAAGCGGAAAGACTTGGTCTGCCCATTCTCCAGGTAGACCTTCAGGACATTTGGCATGAACAAAAGGGAGTTGTCCTTCCCCGGGTTCTGCAACGTGACAATATGCAGACGTTGAATTTGTAATTGAATTAGATCTGGCAAATTGTGACTGTATAGAGGTCATACATTGATTGTGTATGCGTGTGTGTGTGTGTGTGTGTGTGTGTGTGTGTGTCTGAGAGAGAGGGAGAGCTCACTGGAACCTGGCCGTTTATGATGACCTCCTCGGCAAAGCGCACTTTGACTGGATTGGACTTGAGCATGGCTTTTTTAGCTGCACTGATGAACGCCGATTTAGGGGACTAGGGGCAAACGTCCAAGAACAGAGTAAGTGAAAAAAGAGGGGATGAAAGTACAGAGGGAGGGAAGGGGCGGTGCAGAAAAGCATTAACGCAAGCCAAAGTAAAAATGAAACAAATAGTTTATGGAGCACAGCTGATGATTGATGCAAATGTATGTATCCCGTAAACGTCGGGGTGTTAACAAAAAGGAGCTGATGCACTCACCGGATAAGGTTGGACGACAGTCAATAGAATGGATTCTTTGCAGCTCCTGAAGCGGGGGGAGGGAAATAAAGCAAATCCCAGTGACATAAAGACCAAAGAAGAGCACGGAAAAAGAGAACGTGAAGATTTTGACTGGGAATGGACTGTCATCACACATGCTTAAAAGCAGAGGACACCAAAACAGACTTGTTAGTTTGTCATGGCCAAATATCCCTCCCTTTTGGTGAAATCAGTAAACTGCGTACATATCTCTTTGGCAAGTCCACCACCTGACAAACGGAACTACTGTTAATTCTCAGAGTGCCTCCAATGTTCCTCCAGCCACCTGACAAGGTCGATGACTCGTTCTCTCGGAGCCGAACTGACAGGTTCGTCATTGATCATGATGATCTCATCACCTGGCAAGAGCTTCCCCTCTGATGGGCCACCTACAACACAAAACACATATGCACACACACACACGCACGCAATGAATTTTTCTTGCAAAATAGTGAGCTGTGCATAAACAAATGAGGTGCTTTGTAAGTGTCACGTGTGAAAATGCATTGCATTGTCTTTTGTCTTGTCACTGGGCCATCACCTCAAAATAAGTGCAGTTTTCCAATGTCATGGTGATCGATTGTTTGGATGGTTAATCACTGCTTATGTGTGCTCGTTTACCAAGACCAACATGCAACTCCTGTTCTGCAAATTATCGTGTGGAAGGAAGAAAAGAAATGTATTGATGACTGCCGGAGGCTCGTATTTGAGGCGATCGCTCTTACAAACCTGGCGTGACCGAGCGGACCACCACCGGCTTCTCACTGCCTGCCACAAATCCAAAACCCAAGATGGGGTCACGCCTCATCTCCACCAAGCGGGGCACAGGTGGAACTCCATCCAGATGAACCTCCTCGAGGGAGCTGCTCTGGGAAACTTGGCTTGGAAGACGGCAGAAAGGAGAAACAGCAAATACTAGCCGGATGGATTGAGCTCGTTCTATAATCTGCCTCAATTGCCACTTTTTTCAATTTTTTTTCTCCTTTCACAGCACCCCCACCACCCTTATTTCATTATCACGTCTCTGTATTTCACATAAAACGGGGAAATCATAAACTAAATCTGCCTGTAATGAAGCATGTTCCAATCTGTGATCTTCCCATTCTCATCAGGGTCGGAGAGGGTTTAATCCATCCAGAGGGCAGAACAAGGAAGGCCGAATTTCCAAAGGTTGAAGAGTTAAGGACATGTATTTACATGACAAAGTCTGCCATAGCCAGGACGTTTGAGAGAAAGCAGAGTGAATTCAGTGATTTTGATATTAATTTCAAAATATAAAAGCAAGTATAAGAGTCTTGGCATGGCTTTTGAACAAACCTTTCCTATCGATTTTATTCAAGTTAGTGCTTTCAATTTCAACGGTGTTATTGTTCATTCAATGAAAATTTGATGAAAAATTTACAATGAAGCAAAAAAAAGGCTGTATGTATGTGGGAGACCGGACTGTCTCTGAATTGTTTATGTTATTCATTCCTTTGTTGTGTGTTCACAAATGCCCCCATAGATTTATTTTGTAATTTCCCTCGCTTGATTTTTTGTTTTGGTGCATTATTTTCGCTTTTCTTAGTGTCAGTGAAGTGATCATTAATTTCCGTTTTTCTGAGACTGTCTTTGAATGCCTCTCGTGTCGAACGAAAAGAGAGAAGGCACGGAGACGTGTCTGTGTTAATCGAGACTGTTAAAAGCATAAATAAAGTGTACGTTTTAAAAAACCAACACCAAAGTTCTCCTTTTTTGGAGCTGAAACATGTATCTATATCTATTTGAGCTATATTAGCCTACTATCAAAATCTTTTTCCATTTTCTAACATTTTTATAAGGCTCCAGGGAGCCACTAAATGTCGCTAAAGAGCCGCATGCGGCCTGGAGCCGCGTGTTGCCGACCCCCGGTTTAAGCAAACCATGATGCAAACTCACACAAGCTTGTTTTTGGAATGACGGCGAAGCACAGGGATTAAATGAAAACCTGACACAAGAATGTTGGAGCAGTAGTTAGCATCCATCCATCCATTGTCCATTGTCTAATCTGCTTCTCCTCATGAGGATTGCGGGCCGTGCTGCAGCCGATCCCAGCTGTCATTGGGCAGTAGGCGGGGACACCCTGAGCTGGTTACCAGCCAATCGCTGGGCACACAGAGAACCATCTGCACACACACTCACTTCTAGGCACACTTTACAGTGTTCCATCAACCTGTCATGCATGTTTTTGGAATGTGGGAGAAAACCGTCAGAACCGAATGAAAACCCACGGTAAGAACATGAAAACTCCACACAGGAAGGCTGGATCCGGATTCCAACCCTGCACCTCTGCACTCGGAGGCAGACGTGCCCACCGTGCCGCCCTCAGTCGTAAGCACGTCTGCCCAAATTGAGAGGTTCTGAGTCCAAATCTCAGCTCAGACCCACCTTGCTCAATACCAGCTGGGATCGACTCTCCTCGACTGTAATGATGACAGGCTGTACTGACAATGATGGCTGAACATCTACTTTAGTTTCAGTTGTGATGCTATCACCATATTGAAATACAATTTTTGCTCTTTTTTGCTCAAAATCCATTACTGAGTTGTCAAAAAGTGGCCGTTGAAACTCGCATGAAACATTGCAAACCCACTGGATTCTGTTTATAGCAGAGGCGAGGAAAGCGTCTTATTATCTTGAACGCTGCAGAGAATATGTGCATATTCTGATTCCACTTACTTGGTGAGGCAGTTCTGGCTCTCCCTGTTGCAGTTCATGCTGTCCCAACTGAACGGAGGCCCCTGCAGTGCCCCCCAGGAGCCCGGGGGTGGCCAGCCTGATGTCTTGTTTTTGTGACTGCATTGCAAAGTCAGGGAGATCAGCGATTAGAGCAAATTAACCGAACAATGTCATTTTGGATTGTATGAGTGCGGGGAAAGGGGGTGGCGCAGTGGATACTAGATAAGTATGTCATTGCCAAACGAATCCAGGCGGCTAAGTCCCACAACGTGTCATCGATGGGATGAATGCATCTGTTAGTCATGTGATCGTCTGCAGGGGGTTAAAAATACACTCGTCTAGAGGTTAAAGGTGTGGCAATATTCTCTCAAGCGTATGTCATCTCTGTCGAGAAATAAAACGGGCCGTTCATTCTTAAATTGCAGCAACCGTGTTGACTTTGCATCCACGGCTTCCGTCCTCCCTAAGGCATCAGATCCAGTGCCGCTTTCACAGCCCGGGAGTTGGAAGCTCAGAACAAACTCAGGCTCTTGTGTGTGTGTGTGTGTGTGTGTGTGTGTGTGTGTGTGTGTGTGTGCAAGGATCCGAGGGCTGATCAACATTCATCTGTCTGTCATTGTGCGGCTGTGACCAGCTGTGCTCCAAACTGAACCAAACTGCCACGGCCTCGCCTCCTTTATCCCATAATCCCCATTTCATCAAAGGGAAAACAAATCCAAGGCTGTGTGTGTGCACGCGCGCGTGTGTGCGTAGGAGACAGAGGGAAAATGAGAGCCCGTGTGTGTATCTGTACGTACGTGTGCACTTGCGCATCTGTACATGAGTGTGTATGTGGATTAAGAGGATTTTCAGAATGCAGGTGCTGTGGATGGGACGGTAACGGCGACTCTGAGAACAGATCTGGAAGAAGCGACTCTCGTAGTTTAGATGAACCTCATTGTTCAATATATTTCTACTGTCAAAATAAGGTTCGTATGGATTCTTATGCAAATGGTGTCTATTCGGAAATCAAATACTGTACCACCACTGATACAATTAACATCATCAACATCATTACTCTGAAACAAGGAGAGCCTGACATGATCCAAAAATGGACCGGATGGTAAGCGGATCCACAAACGTCGACTCAGACAAACGACGGTACAAAAAAATATGTATTTACAGAAAGACGAAGGACCGACAGAAAGCGCTGGCGTCACAAAACCAGGAAAAGCCCAATGTGAATAAAAAACGCTTGCAAACGGCAAGGTCATTTTGATACCTGCAAATACACAACACAAAATGGCAAAAGTTCAATTCCATGAAACTTAAATAATACAAGAATAACAAGCCGAACAACCTCATCTGGCTGCTAGGAGCAGTGGCGCCACTATGAGTCCCTGACGAATGACCGAGCTTCTTCTTAACAACTACGGTAGGCCACAACATGCCCGTGACCCTCCTTTGAAGAAGCGTTTCAAATTTAAAATGTCTGACGTGGTCCTGGTCTGTGATTAACTGAAGAGCACAAAAGAAAGAATTAAACATCCAAACAAAACATGAAAATAAAAAGAGATTATTGACAAATTTGCTTTGCTGTTTCATCAATTATTTTCACCTAAGTGGATTCATGATCGCTCCTTGGCACGCTGAAATGATCTCAATGTGATTGATTGCTCATGTCTTTGCCTTCATGGTCGGCCATTAAAAATATCGATCATTTGGCTTCTAATTTCGCCGCTTTAGGAAGTGGAATACAGTGATGAATTACAGTGGTTGCCGAGTGTACTTTTCTAGTTTTTGTTGTTGTTTTCTAGTTGTAATCATTTTGGTTTCGGTAAACTATGCTCGATTTGTATTTATCATGAATTGGTTTTCTTGTCCTTTTGTGACAAGCTATTTTCGTTTAGATTTTGTCATTTTATCTGAGTCTGCGTTTTGAGATTGTCCGTCACCAACCGAACTGTGACAGTTTGTATTTGTGGACCGATTTACACTGCTCCACACTGTAAACATCTACTGGTAATCTTCAGCATAAATTGCTCTTCGAATGCAACCAATTTCGATAAAGAATTTCTCGCAGCTAGTCATTCATTCCTCGCACTGAACTCAAAGTGCCATTTTAAATTTGCTCTTCACGCTGATGTCGAGTGGCTGCAAATACTTTGTTGTGCCCCCAGGAGTCACAGCAGGAATTGAGTTTGTTCTCTTGACGGCTTCTTTCACAGATTCTGTTATCTGGGCCCTCTTTCTGTCCAAAACGAGCAACACTGTTTTGCGTTGGGGAAAAAAAATCCCTCGCCACTTGCTGCAGCATTCTGACAGTCGGTCCTTTACTAAGCATTCTCTCATCCACGCTTTTTTTTGTTGAGTTTCACTGTCATTCCTTTCGGTTGTGTTGCTTTTCTGCATCGTTATCCATTTCGAAATGACCATATTTAGTGTTACTTGATGAGTAATCGGTTTGGGGAATGAATAAGATGGATGGATGGGATGTAGAGAAGCTGCAAAATGACTGATATGTAAAATTCAGTATGAGCACAATCTCGGGACAGTTTCATTGGTCCCCTGTGACAGCTTTGCCACTTTCACTGGTGTGCGTAAATGTATTGGCAGCATGAAGCTCATGAGTGAAAATCCATCAATTAGCCACGTCACATTAAAAACCACAGCGTTGAAATCCTGGGAAATAAATAACGGCTTGAAGGTTGAAAATTAATCACAAACCCTCCATGAGAAGCAGCCCCATTGTACCCACCCCTATGAACAAACACGTAGGAGACATGCGGTGTGTGTTTCTGTCAGTCGTCAGCAAAATGGGAGTCCATCAATGGGAGGACAACCAAGACCTGGTGCGTGATGATTCCGGTCACGGATGAAAAGCCACTTCTGTTAGTGCTTAATTTCTGGTCATTTGTCAATGTGTCGACATGTGTTTTGATTACACTGCGTGACCCTCGTCCTTCTGTGTATTTATTACTTTATTTTGGCGAGTCCATTTCCAAGGACCTCCTGTTTGTCTCTTGCTTTTAATTATCAGGCTAAGCAGGGTTATTTCCAAAGGGTGTTCTCACCCCTGCAGCTGATCAGCAATCACGTCCTGTGTATTAGACCTCTGCTGATCTGCAAGCGGGTACCAGGTGCTTCATGCATTCGGAGTGGTTTTTCGGCCATTATTAGTGCACACGCTTGCCATTTTTGTACTTTGGTGCAGAACCCGTTGATTGTCTTTCTACCAGTGCCGCCCTGCCCAGCCTGGCTCCGCGTTTCCTCCATAGTTTACATGATTCTACACTTATTCTCCGTGCCATTCCTTCATCTCACCAACTGTCTCCCATTCGCTATTGGGTCCACCGCTGCCTTTACTTTTGTTATCCATAACACATTGGGTGGTATTAAAGCATGCTTATATAAACTTGCAGGATGTTCTGTCCGAGATGCTAACATACACAGACGAATTTGCGCTTCCTTGGCTCCTGGGAGCGCACCCGTGGCGTATTGAAAGGAGTCTGGATTGTTATTGGCTTCCGCAGGCAGTACTTGCTCGCATAGGATTCTGGTCTATGAAAGAGGCTATCACGGTGGAATACAAAGCGCATGGATGTCTCAATAACCTTGATAAAAAAGAAAACAACGATAAGCAATTATTGGCCCTTTCAAACGAAGGCAGAATAAGTGTATCCAGATTCGACTTGACATTCACAACTACTAACCTGTGTATGCAGAAGAAGCGCATGCACCGGTTAGCTAAGCGCCAGAGAGCAACTTGTATGACAAGCGGTCGAATTTTAAATGACTCCAGAAGAATAAGCGCTTCAGGAAGGAGATGGATGGTTAAAAGAACACTCTGTGTTCTGCTGCTCAACAGTGTATGGCTGTGATTCATGGTGGTTGAACGTAAAATTGATGCTGCGTTACCACATATGTACAGGCGATATGTATTTTAAAAGAAAAAGTGAATTTGAGGCTTGGCTAGCGCTGTGGCCAACATATGGTGTCGATAAAGCACCATAAAAGTGCACTTCATTTACCTTAATGATCAAATTGGATGCTACATTCTTTTGAAGAAAATGTACAATTAGTAATCTATTGGAATGAATGCAGGGTTCGGTTGTTAAATGGTTAACAAACAGCAATTGTGGATTTGAGGTACAAGTGCAGCCCCTACGTACTCTATATGACAACAACAATGATGTGGCACATCACTCACGGGTGCAAGAGCAGGCCCAGTCAATGACGTGACAACACATCCTAACCTGATGCCTTGCATTAAAATTAACCAGGGTGATTTTGGCGTGCTGTTTTGGCAAATACAAGACTCGACACAAAGATGGGAACAACAGATCTTTATCAAATTTCACAGTATTAATCCCTTTCACTACCAATACTATGAAATGGGCTGGCGGAGGTACCCTTTAAGTCGTTGAAATCAAGTCCGAAACACAGGAACAAATGCAAGTAAACACAGGTATAAAAGCATAGCCAAGTAACATTTAAGAAATTCATCAACTAACCCTGTTTGTTTCTGTTTTTCTGTGCTCAGTGATATGCTTATGTTTGGAGAGAGCCCACCAAGTGGATTCAGAATGTCCAGAATCAATGTGTCTTTCAACTCTCATTTCTGCTCTCTAATTTTCTAATTGGAAGATTCATGTATGGTCCTTACGTAAACCAGTTAGTGTGCATGGCTGGCTTTTGTTTTGACACAGCTTGCGGAACTAATGTCTTGTGGACTAGTTAGACAATCATCAGTGTGTCTCTTGCCACGTTGTCACTTTGGTTCGGCAGCCAATTGCATAAATGGAAACATGGAAATGGAGCGCTTCCAAATGACCGAACAAAATGACATTTTTAGCAGAGCGGCTCATTATTTTGTCCCGCAACAAGACCACATTGATATTGAGGCACCTTTAATACCGTTATTATTGTGGCATCCCTAATTATCTTTCTTTTTTGAATCATCGTCACCTGATGGGCCAGATATAATTAGTGGCGAGCCAATTGTTGCCCGCAGGCCAGACGTTGCCGACCTCTGGTGTAGCCTATTTATATCCTCTGTTATTGGACAATTCAATTACTATTGAATGAGAGATGCAGCTTTTGAAAAATGTTCTTTTACACACTTCCCCTTTGTTGGCCCTTCGCCATTCCATCTTGCTCTCTTACACCATTAGCATGTCCTCATGAATGAAGCATTGGAGGACGTTAAGAGTTTCATTTGAGTGTTGCCACTTTTATATAGCTTTGCCCCATGCCACTATCATGCGTTGGCTTTTAGTGGATTTAACACACAAAAACTGGTGAGTATATTCCTGTGTGTGCTGAGTCTACGTGCACTCACACAGATGCAGCAAGTTTCTTGTTCGCTGCATTCATTCATGCATGGCGAGCATCTGCTGGGTTGGAAGGTCTTGAGTAACCACCACAGAAAAAGAGAATATGTGCACACATTTTTCAAGCCAATTTGCAAGAGGCTTTGCAAACACACACCGGATAATAAAAACCTTTCCATGCCAAATCACCCTAAAAAAATTTGAAGATTTTAACCAACCATACCCGTATTTTTATTTCAATGAAACTTGCTGCACTTGTTGATAGTGATGGTAAAACACAAAATCGCCAATTCCAGCTCAATCGGAGCAGGAGTGTGAGAGCTACAGCTCGCTGAATGTTGACATTTTGAATGAATACTCAACTTTCAACGAATATTCAATGACGGAATGGATACAGTGAGTCCTGATTGCAGCTGAACCAAAAAAAAACAAAAAAAATTACATCTCTGTATGTTTTAGTGAGAGATTACATTTCATGAAAAATTATTGCTCAGATCACGTGATGCACAAAGTCAATTTCAATATTGAATTATAGATCACACGGTGGGCGGCCCGGTAGTCCAGTGGTTAGCACGTCGGCTTCACAGTGCAGAGGTACCGGGTTCGATCCCAGCTCCGGCCTCCCTGTGTGGAGTTTGCATGTTCTCCCCGGGCTTGCGTGGGTTTTCTCCGGGTGCTCCGGTTTCCTCCCACATTCCAAAAACATGCATGGCAGGCTCGTTGGGCACTCTAAATTGTCCCTAGGTGTGAGTGTGAGCGTGGATGGTTGTTCGTCTCTGTGTGCCCTGCGATTGGCTGGCAACCAATTCAGGGTGTCCCCCGCCTACTGCCCGGAGACAGCTGGGATAGGCTCCAGCACCCCCCGCGACCCTAGTGAGGATGAAGCGGTTCGGAAAATGGATGGATGGATGGATCACACGGTAACGTGAGTAAAATATGCACCGATCTTTTAAATGATTGCAGATTTGGATTCTTTCTTGAATTCCCTTTCTAACAATGCCTGTTTAGTGAAGATTGATCCAGTAGTGCCTGAACATCTTAAAATTTTGGTGGGCCGTCGCTCCCAAGCCCCTGCCTAAAATTTAAGATTTAGGTCCCGCTTGGTTGAACCCACTGGGTGATTTGGCATGGGAATAAGCCAAAAATTAGCACGTAGGATTCAAAGCTTAATGGACAAGACAAATGTTAACCTTTATCCTCATCACAACCACATTGAAAAATGAATTCTTACTTTCAAATATCACTTTTATTGAGGTGTCATAAAATATCATAAATTCCAATCTATCATCTGCAAAGAGCACACTAATATGTTATCTATTTATAGTCTGTCACACCTGACTGTTCAGGAAACGTCTCACAATTTTACAGTCTTAAAATCAACTCTGACTATCATCACTTAATTAAACAGTAAAAGGTGGGATTAGTCCCTTCAATTAACCTCTCCCGTTTTTCTCCAGGGTACAAAAATCTCTGTCACGCACACATGACATGAGGCAAACAAGGTTCAGGGATCTCTTCAGCACCACGGACAGATCCACGCTTACTGCTGCTTTCTCAGTCAATGCAGTCAAGCATAATATTCGACCTGCCTCCCCCCCCGGCCTCCTCAGACACACACACACACACACACACACACGCTTGACAGGATCCGCACGAGTGATGAAAGGGCAACATGAACCAAAGGTCAATCATTTGCAGGGCCCTCACAATCCAATGGGAGGTTACGATTCAGTCCACGGCTGGATAGCTTAACGCGGCATAGCTTAGCTCTTCAGGTAATCCATCCCTTCTCTTGTGCTGTTTGTTTATTAGGTGGTTGGTCATCAAGATTCCTAAGTCAATTTCCATGACGCTTTGTGGTACACGACCTCAACAAGGAATTCATGAAAATTTGGGTGCATGGCTCCACACTATGGGCCCGTCATGGTCATTTACTGTCCTGCCACATGATGCCACAAACTGCTTCTCCACCCCACAATGCGGTTGAAAAAAAAAACAGTTGAACAGTTCAACCGTTTGACCGAATGCTTGCAGATGCATACGTATGCATGATGTACCGTATGCAGTTTCATGGATGAATACGTGTGACACTTCAGTATTCAATGGCGGTATTTGGAGCAGAACTAAGTGCTCAACAAGCCTTGCGGTATGGCTACATCTGCAAATGACATAACTGAAAATCCTGTCTTGCACTTATCTTTGGGTGAAAGAAATCATTTTGTGGCAAGGATGAGGCTTTTAGGGCAGTTGGAGTGCAGGTAGAACCCCCCCACTCTTCCCACCCCTCCCCAGTCAGCTATAAATTACCAAGCAAAATATGGTGAAGCGGAACTTTGCTACTATCAATCTGCATTATTGGCATCCATCTAGGCTAATCTTACTTGCACATTACTTGGGCAAAAAGCTCCCATCTTCCCTTCTGTTGGATTTCTGCTTTCCTTTATTGTTGTCTCTAGGTGGGATGACATTTTAGAAATGAGGGGAAATTAATGTGGGAATTAAAGCCTTTACCAGACTTAATAAAAAAAAAAAACAGACTTATTTTTAGCGCAAAATGAATTCTGGAGTTAAAATAACAGGGCCTCATTGATGAATTAAAGATGCCAGGCAAGCCTATGTCCACGTCTAACCAATTTGTCGCTCTTTCAAGTGTAGGAGACTTTATAAAAGATGTATATTTTTCTCCCGTTCCTGCATTCTGTCCAACTTTATTGTGTGTCGTAAAAGCCAGCTAAAGCAATCAATTATTGAGTATGCACTGACTTAAGTGGCAGTAACGGTTCCGTTGCATGAAGTCCTGCAACATCTTTGCATGCTGGTCATGGCGAAATCCGTCTACATTTTTAATGCATTTTTAGAGACTTGATTCAGTGGCTTAAAAATACATCGCTTTGAAGGTCAACGCACCGTAGGACTACAATGAAACATGGCCTCTCTTCACCCAACGATGAGAAGCTTTATTTCTCATACTAATTCTCGATGGTTTGAATTTGTCCCCGTAGGTGGTCTAAGGGAAAAAAAAATTTTCTGTGCATCATGAACTAAAGCCAAAGGCGATGCAAGACAATGTCTATGCCTTTAAAGGTGAAATACTTTCAATGGAAAAAGCTTTTTGCTTCACATCTCCAATCATCTGGCATACTGTTTGATTTGCAGAAAATGTTGTTTGGGAATCACCGAGTTGTTCAGAAGATGATGACATTTGTCTTCATGAAATAGAGAGTATGCGAGTCGGCTCACAGAGTATTTTTAAGGCGCATGAAAGGTTTGGATAATGGATCAAATGTTGTCCCTTAGACAAGTAAACGCATAAAACGTGCCTCTCCACTAACACATGACTGGATTCAGGGACATACATAAGAGAACAGTGACAGATGGGGCAATTAAGGGCCTATTTGTAAACAAGCGCTTCCAAAATAATAATTAGACATGTTCAGAAAACAAACGTGCACTGAGAAATGTGTTTAGGCTCAACCGATGAATGTAAGAAAGCAGAAGATGTTCAGAACTAAAGAAGGAGATCAAATGAGAACTCGTGATATTTTACATACAGCGTATGTAACATTTGTCGGTTGGACCCTTCTGGGTACAATGGAACTTGACACTCAGAGAGATATAAGAATACATTGGCATAGAGCAGCGGGCGACCTGGCACACGTTCCCCTCATCTGCTATTCAGTGCACAAACAAGGCCTGCTGGCCTGGCTCTGCTGCCAAATGCCAACAAGCTTCAGCCACAGCAAACGCCAGCGTGACCTTTTGCCTTTCGACAAGTGGGTTCCTGATTCAAAGATGGATCCACAACCAATGACACTCCAAGGGAGGTTGGGCACACGTCGATCCTGCTCGTTTCCTTGCCCATCGCTCCCGTGACATGCAACGAGCGTAAAGAAAGCTACAACTGCTCATGAAAGTTAAATATAATTTGGCTTGTGCGCGAGATGCAAACACGAGACACAATAAATAATCACAAAAGCCACTTCTCTTCTGGTATCTTGATGCTATTGGTTCACATTCTTTTGACGATTACTGAGGCCGCACGTGTCAGAATTCGTTACGGCAATAACGGGATATGCAACTCTTGGAAATTCGAGACCACTCATCAGAAATGCGATCGTACGATTATGCAGGACTTTCAAATGAGCAGCCTCGCTGATGTGAGGACATGCAATTCTAGTATCACTGTTCACATGGTGCACAGCATAAAACCACGACAAGATGGGATTGTTTGTTTGTTTGTGTCTCTCATTGTTGCACTGCTGATTCTCTCTTTGAGCCGACTATTTTGCCGCAACGTCGGGAACAGCTGGCACAAATGAATCTGGTTTTGATGGTAGAAAGACTGGTGGCTGTTGCCTCATACCTCTCAGAGATTGTGTGAATTTGATTCAAGTACCGTATTTTCCGCACGAAAAGGCGCTTCGATGTATGAGGCGCACCTTCAATAAATGGCCTAATTTAAAACTGTTTTCATATACAGGGCGCACCGCATTATAACGCGCATAGAATAGAAGCTCCAATTATGGCCACAGTTGCATTATGCATCCACTAGATCAGGGGTCCCCAACCGCCGGTCCGTGGACCGGTACCGGTCCGTGGACCGGTACCGGTCCGCAGGACATTTGGTACCGAGCCGCACGGAAAGGACTTGCCTTAATTCTGTTTTATTTATTTCGGAATACAAAAGATGTTTTATTTTGAAAAATTACCGGATTCTCCGTTACATCCGTCTATGTCACGCTTGACACACGTCAAGGCACGCTTCTCCGTCACGGAACCAATTACGCTAAAAAGAAAACGCCTGACCTCGCAAAATGAGTAAAATAAAACTGCTGGAGATCGCAAATGACGGCGGCCTTAAAAGTACGTTCGAGACAACTGGATTAAAGTTATGGCTGAATACTCTGAGATCGCCACGATAGCACTGTTGCCATTTCCGACATCCTACCTGTGTGAGGCGGGGGTTTTCTGCAGCAACGGCGACTAAAAAAAATTACAAAGTAGACTGGACATAAAGCACACACTTGAAGTGTCATTGTCTCCTATTACCCCGAGATGGGACCGTCTGGTTGCAGAAAATCAAGCTCGGGGCTGTGGTGAGTCGTCATTTTCATGCACTTTGAATTTGCATTGTATCGTATTTTGAAGGTATTAAACATTACCATAGCGAATCAGAATGTTGCGGCCAGATTAGACGCTCCTTGTGTTTATTATATTTCGAAAACACCACAGTTTTCATGCAGCTCATACCATATTATTTTGTTGTATTATTTCCGCCACACCTGAAATGCCGGTCCGTGAAAATATTGTCTGACATAAACCGGTCCGTGGGGCAAAAAAGGTTGGGGACCCCTGCACTAGATGAAGCTACGCTAAAGAGAATACAATACAATACACTACAGCTTTATTTACATAGAGCTTTCACAACCGCTGCAGCTGTAACAAAGTGTTTTAAAGAACATCTAAAATACTATTTCCAAGATATCAGAATATTGATCCATACATAAGGCGCATCGGATAATAATACGGTACTCTGACATTCTCCCACATGACAACAACAACAACAAAAAGCGAGAGTAAAAGATTGCCTGTCTCTGTGTGTCAGCCCTGTGTCTGACTGGTCATCATCGCAAAGTGTATATCCTGATATTCGATTGGTTTTATTATTAAACCTTGAACTTTCTGAAGTGTTTTTCTGTGTGTGTCATTTTAAATATCGACTGAGCCTCTTCCTCAATCAATACGTTTATATACATTTTGCTCCCCTTGGCTGAGTCCTTGTGGCTTGCCAGCAATCAAGGTGGAAATTAAACTTTCAGAGGTTCACAACTTCAATATGAATCACACTATTACTATTTTGAGAAAATATGTTTTTAATTCTTCTACCCGTGCATCAATGATTGGTAAAGAAAACCCATTAGAATGGTGAAGGTGTACATATGTAAACATGATTTTTTTCAAACCATATACCGTAGTATGCAATTGTAAAGTGTTGTTGTGTAAAATGTTTCAGCATAAATTATTTTATATGAAATAAATATTGTGCATGCCTCTAAATGCACAACCCGCATCACAACATATTACATATATTAAAACTAACTCAAAGTTGACTTGGAGCCCAATGTGGTGATAATTCCTCCCCAGTAGGAATGCACTTGTTCCTGCTTGACCATAAGTTCCGTAGTCAACTTTCTCTTAACATTGCAACAGTTATGGGACAGTTCCTTCGGAGATGTTGTGAGTGTTTTAAAATGTGAAAAATGAAACCAAAGACATACTTACGCAGAGGACTTTTGCACTTTAGAAAACATATCCATGTGCGACTGCTACCCTACGATGTGTGCCCAAAATCAGACGCTCTGCATTCTGATGCCAAAAACGGCATCCAAATTCCTCCCACCTGGAAAATAATCCAGTTTCAACCCGGATCCATGACAGTGCTCAACAAAAGCCATTGGGAACACGTTGTAACAGCTTAGACAAACTCAGAACATTGATGATGCTAAACTTGCCCTCCTGTGCGCGGAACATCCAAATTCCCAATCTTGCCGTGAATTTTTTAGCGAGGAAAGAGAGTCCCGTCTCTCGGATCCCTGTCTGCTGCATCGCACCTTGCATAGATGGGCTGCAGTGAGCCTGTGCGAGTGCTCTCCATCTCAGGGTATGGGGAGGTGCAGCAAGCGGAGAGGAGGGAGTGCACTGGAGTGGACGACGGATGGGACACAGCAAAGAGGGAGGAAGGGAGGGACAGAAGGATGCGGTCCACAGCAATGAATGCATGATGGATGCTCCCTGGCTCAGGCATCTCTGAGCGGCTGTGCTGAGCTACAAGTCTCTTTGGAGGCCGGAGAGGAAAGCAGCGGAAGGACGCTGTGAGATGAAGAAATGAACTTGAAATATGGCTGGGGGCGAAATGAAACTGCATCAAACGCTTGGTAAGACACCGCCCCAGAGAGGGAGCGATGAAAAGCGTGGTGATGGGCCGAGCAAGAGCTGACTCTTGTTTTTTTTCTCCAGAGAAAGCTTGTAAGACATCACTTGACCCAAGCAAGCTTTCCTTCAGTCTTTGGTAGCCGTCTTCCAAGAGAGTTGGAAGTTCAGTTTTGATCGCTCCAATACTCAATATAATATGTTACGAATGGCACACAAACAAATTCAATTTGACATATATTTTACTGTATCTATATTTGTCTGGACTTTTCTGTCTTACGGATGTTTAACATGAATGGCTTTGGTGAGACAAGCTATTAAATGTTCACACTGATTAACTTTTGATTTGAGCAAGTAAGCAATTTAAAAAAATGTTTTATGGCTGCCACACATTCCAGAAAAGTGGGTACAGGTGGCAAAAAAAAACTGAGAAAGTAAAAAATGCTCATCAAACACCTGTTTGAAAAGTTCCACAGGTGAACAGGCTAACTGAGAACAGGTGGGTGCCATGATGGGTTAACAAAATAAACATCCCCGACTTGCTTGGTATATTCACAAGCAAAGATGGGGCCAGGTCCACCTCTTTGTGAACAACTGCATGAGGAAATAGTGAAAACAGTTACTCATGTTACTCAATGTACAGTTACAAGGAAATTAGGCATGCCCTCATCTACGGTCCATAACATCATCAAAAGGTTCAGAGAATCTGGAGAAATCACTTCATGTAAGCGGCAAGGCCGAAAGCCAACATTGAATGCCCGTGACTATCGATTCTTCGGGTGGCACTTCATCAAAAACCGACATAAATGTGTAAAGGATATCACCACATGGGCTCAGCAGGAACAGTTCAGAACACCAATGTCAGTAAATCCAGTTCGGCGCCACATATCCGTACGTGCAACTTAAAATTCTACAATGCAAAGCAAAATCAATTTACCAGAAACACTCTGAAGTTTCGCCACCTTTTATGAGCTGGAGCTCTTCCAAGGTGATCTGATGCAAAGTTGAAAAAGTGTTCTGTGGTCTGACGAGTCCACATTTCAAATTGTTTTGGGAAATTGTGGATGTCGTGTCGTCTAGGCCAAAGAGGAAACAAACCACCCGAAATGTTCTGGCCGCAAAGTTCAAAAGCCAGCATCTGTAATGGTGACCTCAACGGAGACCCCGGAATGTTCAAGCTAGAATAGGTAAGAATTCCACCTCACAAGCTTCAACGATTAGTGTCCTCAGTTCCCAAATGTTTAGTGAATGTTAAAAGAAAAGGTGATGGAACACAGTGGCAAACATGACCCGGTGCCAGCTCCTTTGGAACCTGTTGCAGCCAGAAAATTCAAAGTCAATGATTATTTGCTAAAAACAATAACGTTTATCAGTTTGAATATTAAATATCTTGTCTTTGCTGTATATTCAATTCAATATAGGTTGAACATTGTTTCCAAATCTGTGTATTCTCACTGTACCTGCTCCCATTGGGCTCCATCTTAAGGAAACATGGTATTTCCTTCCACTGCTATGCATATGACTGTCAGATCTATGTCCCACTGAGCAAAAAAGAGACCTTCTCATTAAGGCCACTTTTATCCTGCCTGGAAGAAATGTTGACCTTACAGCTGCCTTCGACACCACCAACCACTCCATCCCACTCTCTCGCCCGCAATCCCTAAACATCACTGACAAAGTCCTCACCTGGCTTCGCTCATATCTCACAGACAGGAAACAATTCATACACATCAACAACTGCTCTTTCTACACTGCCCCGCTGTCCCAAGGCGTCCCCCGGGGTTCTGTGCTTGGTCCTCTTCTCTTCATTCTCTACCTTCTACCCATCGGCCAAATCATTCGCCATCATGGTCTCCAGTTCCACTGCTACGCTGATGACATCCAATTGTACATATCCACCAAATAATTTACCCCAACAACCCACTCCACCCTGTCTAACTGTCTTTCAGACATCAAATCCTGGATGCAAACAAACTTTCTCACTCTTAACTGCACTAAATCTCAACTGCTAATAATCGGTCCTCGGTCCCTCACCCAAACAGCCTCCAACTTTAACCTCACTATTGACAACTGCACCCTGTCCCCCTCCTCTCACTGTCGCAACCTTGGTGTCCTTTTTGATAATAACCTCTCTTTCGACCAACACATCATCCAAATCACCAAAACTGCTTTCTTCCACCTCAAAAACATTTCTCGTCTCTGCCCTTCACTTTCTTTCAACGCTGCTCAAACCCTCATACACGCCTTCATCACCTCCCGCCTTGACTACTGCAATAGCATCCTCGACGGTCCAGCCTCCAAACTCCTCAAGAAACTACAGTACATCCAGAATGCCGCCGCCCGCCAACTCACCCACACCCGCACTCGTGATCACATCACCCCGTCCTTAAAAACCTCCACTGCCCCCCCCCCCCCCGTTCCCTAGCGTATTCAGTTTAAACTCCTCCTACTCACCTCTGAAGCCCTGAACAATCAGGCCCCCTCCTACCTTTCCGACCTTCGTTACCAATACACTCCTTCCCGCAACCTCCGCTCCTCAGACACAAACCTCCTCGCCATCTACGTGGCCAAGCTCAAATCCTGGGGGGACCAAGCCTTCTCTGTCACTGCCCCCACCCTCTGGAACGCTCTACCACAACACATCCGCAACTGTACTGACCTCCAATCCTTCAAAACATCTCTTAAAACTCACCTGTTCGGCAATGCTTTTAACACCTCTTAATCTCTTTTACCCATTTTTTTGCCATTTGTTCATCTAAATGTGTTTTTGTAAATTATGTATGCTTGTTTTTAAATGCACATTTTTATCCTGTTTTAAGCTCATGTAAAGTGTCTTTGAGTATGATGAAAAGTGCTTTCAAATAAAATGTAATAATAATAATAATAATTATTATTATATTGTGATATGTTACGCATGGGAAAGGCTCTTAAGGCCAGCTACTTTGAGAGTAGGCGAGGACTACTGCAGACCGTATTGAAAATGTAATCCTGCAAAATAATCCACGTTTAATAAATGTACCTGCAATCTGATTATGTTTATTTTTTCTGTAACCGTAATCCGTTACAGTCATATTTTTTGGTATCCTGAATAACACCAATACATGTACTGTATTGCGTTACCCTGGCTATACCTATATGAATCCCAAGGGGAATAAATAGACACAGTTAGCAAAGAAAAACAACAGAAGAAATTCAGAATTCATCATTCCTTCTTTATAGCTTGCTGCTTTTAAAGACACCTTGTGGTTCCAGGTTCCAGACGGAAATGATGATTTTCTGCTGACAAGTCAACGGACAACCGGTACTACCTCCACCCTTTTGGTCAGGGGGTCTCTAACTTTTGGTTCCAGGAACTACTTAAAAGAGAGCAATGTTCCAAGGACACCCTCATGATCCCAATGGAACAGAACTACCATGTTTACCTTTTAATCCCATTGGGGAAAATGTATATTTTTTTAACACTTTCAATTTAATATCCCTGATCTATTTCATAGAAAAGAAGTTCATCAAATTGCCTTGAATTAAGTTCAATATTCATCCAGAATGTTAGACTTACGTGATGGCACACAACAATCACGTCGACGCTTTCAATTGGCCCGAAGCTATGATCCAGATGAGTCATTGGTTTGATTTGTCAATTATTTTGCAGATCGCCAAAGGACGGCTGGCATATCCATTGAGGGTGCAGAAGCCCCATCTGAGAACCACAGCATTATGTACTGTGGTTGCTGCTTGTACCTGCCAAAAAGTGCTAGCTATTTTTGTATCCTTGTACCCAAGATTTTTGGTTTCCAGTTAAACAGAGGACCCCTTACAAGGTATTACTCACCAACTACAGTTTCATGCCTTCCCCTGCCCCCGCTGACCTGCCCTGACTTGATCCTCCAATGTTCAAACATTTCCCATGCTCTTAAGCATGTTTGAGTGCCCAAAAACTAGACAGACAAGCGTGATGTAGTAGTGCATAGAAGAAAAAAAGAACATTTCTACCACACGGAAAATAAATCTACTTGAGTGGATTCTGAAATAGAAAAATCAATCGATTGAGTACGTGCATGTTCAACAGTGCAAATCACAAGAGGGTGAACTGGAATACAACCAGGCTTGATTAAGGGTCTCGCAGGAATCACATCACTAGTCTTGTCGCAACTGCACCCGTCTGTTTGTTCAACACCAATGATGCATGACACCAGGAGTGAAACAACTCAATGATGTTATTTCCGGATGCCGCGGAGCTGCATTTTGGAGTCAAATCTAGTTGGGGTTTATTTGAACGATTACAATAGAAAAATGAAAAATCGATCACTCCATACAGTTGAATAGCTCGACACCACTGCAATCCACAACCGCAAGCAAGGCCATAAACAATAAACAAATCTAAGTACGACAAAGAAAATGTAAACTTGAATGAAAAAAAAATATATCTCGCTTCATAATATTACATTTCAACTTTTGCAATGTTTCATACACTTCTTCAATTTGATATAATCAAGTTGTGCAATAGCCTGCATTCCACTTCCACGGAGGCAGGAATCCTTTTGAGTTCACAGGTCTTGATAATGCCGCATTTATTTGCTGTCGTGGCAAAAATAAAAGGTAGCCTTGGCCCTGAGGACTTTTACTGTATGCTGATAAAATACATTATATGTGTCTCCTCCTTTGTATAAAAAGCAGGTCACCATCAGGCCTGGAGAAAAGGTTCTTTAATGACCCTTGTCTTTTCTGTGGCCTCACACACATCCCAAGCATGCCAATGGACATGAAAAGGCCCTTTCTCTCATGAGACTGTGATTGTGACAATGTCCACATATTCCAGTAGAAGAGACACATAACTCAGAATCAGAATCAGAATCATCTTTATTGGCCAAGTATATAGAACACACAAGGAATTTGACTCCGGTATAACACGCTGCATTAGTATCATCATAAACAAGGACATGACACATAAGTATATTCTTTGATCAGAGTTAATTTGTGGTTTCTGTTTTATGTCCAACAGATAAAAGCCACTTTGGGATGGATGGTTACACATCACTGCCAATCAATTCTCATGTCAGGTTTAAGTTGATGTCATTGTTTTTTTTAGATGGGTATACAGTGAAACTATGAACTGGCCAAAAAAGGCTGGCAATCGTTGCAGTGGCTGTTCACACATCTTTTAATCCATGTATCTCCTTAAACATCTCAGAAGTGTTGGTTCAACCACTTTCCGCACGAAAAGGCGCTTCGATGTATGAGGCGCACCTTCAATAAATGGCCTAATTTAAAACTGTTTTCATATACAGGGCGCACCGCATTATAACGCGCATAGAATAGAAGCTCCAATTATGGCCACAGTTGCATTATGCATCCACTAGATCAGGGGTCCCCAACCGCTTTATCCTCACGAGGGTCGCGGGGGGTGCTGGCGCCTATCCCAGCTGTCTTCGGGCAGCAGGCGGGGGACACCCTGAACCGGTTGCCAGCCAATCACAGGGCACACAGAAACGAACAACCATTTGCGCTCACACCCACACCTAGGGACAATTTCGAGTGTTCAATCAGCCTGCCATGCATGTTTTGGGAATGTGGGAGGAAACCGGAGGACTCGGAGAAAACCCACGCAGGCATGGGGAGAACATGCAAACTCCACACAGGAAGGCCGGAGCTGGAATTGAACTCGGTACCTCTGCACCGTGAAGTCGACGTGCTAACCACTCGACTACCGGGCTGCCCGAGTTTTATCAATGTATTTATTTCTTTTAAAATGTGTAAATGGCAAGCTTCGGGTAAAAATACTCCAAGAATCAAGAATTCCGCTCACTTGTCCTATTTGGAGAGCGTTCTTTAAATCGGCTGTTCCATTGCAGTCAAGCTAATTATGCCCCAAGGAAATCAGGCACCGCTCACCACACCCGCTCTGCTGCAGGGTGCCAATCAAGAAAATGGCTTTATGTTACCATGATGATGATGATGAGAACGATAATGATGGAAAACAAAAGACACCACATGCCCAGAACAACAGCAATGTTTGAATTGGACTGCAGCTTGTTTTGGCCTTTTTTTTCCAGCCACAAATTTGGATTAAGAAATACGTAAGGGGCTTTTGTCATTAAAAGTGAAACAAAACCAAGAAATCTGGGGGCCTTCAAGTTTTTTCCAGTACTTCGGAACAGTGTATCCACTGATGCTTGATAGATTGGTCCTCAGTCAATGTACCGAATGGTCTGGACAGAGGGACCATTTTTTCATTTGTCAAGATTGCTGTGCCATCCTCCACTTGGCTGATTTAAAACAGTGATATTTATTACAAAGAGGACAGATGGCTGCAGTGGGGTGGGGTGGACTACGACGTCACATGAATAATAATATAGCCGAAGGTCACAATGTTAGTGTGAGTGAGGAGGTGGGAGAGCGCGCTGTGCATTAATATCATAAAGATATTCAATACCTTAGAAATGCTCTTGAACATGCACATCTAAAAAAAAAAGAATTGAAGATTATGGAAAAACATGACCAATTTTTTTTTTTTTTTGTCAATGACTTAAATTGAAACTCGTGTATAGAATGATAACGCACAGACTGAAATATTTCCATCCTTTGCTTTAGCAGTGTTCCATCCATTCATTTTCAACACCGTTTATCGTGAGCCGGGTCGCTGGAGCCAATCCCAGCTGACTTCCGGCGGAAGGCGCACTGCACCCTGAACTGGTCGCCAGTCAGTCGCAGGGCAAATATAGAGATGAACAACCATTCACATCGTCACTCAGTGGGAACCAATCCCACGTTGCCCGCACACAAGTCAGGCAAGTGTACCGCTACACCATCAGCGACGGATTCAGAAATGTTGAATATTGAAAAAGTTCAATACTGGAAACTTATCCTGTCAGAAATTAACTAATCATGAGGAAGACTGCTGACACAAGCAAGCTACAAAAAGTCATTGCCGAAGAAGCTGGTTGCTCACAGAGTTTCAGGAGCTTTCAAGGGGTGGAGTTGATGGGACCTCAGACATCAACCTGAGAGGGGCAGGAGGTGTCCACATACACCCACCACTCCATCCCCAACAAATATTTTCAGCCACACGTGTATCAAATAGAAATTACTTCCGCCGACAGCAAAATAAATAAATACGGTCGGCCTCTTTCTGTCACGTTTTGCGAGGCAGTGGTGGACCCCAAAAAAGCAAGCAAGAGGGAGGAGCAGGGTGTCCTTGACGAGTTGTATTAAAACACAGAGAAAAAAAAATCCAGAACAAACAAAGTCATGAAAACAAAAAGATTCCAAAGTAACAAACCAAAACCATGGCTGTGGCAAAAAAACTAACAGGAACAGAAACATGACAGCAGCAAATAAGCAACAACGACCTGACAATGGGTGTTTGGGCGGGATTCCTTTTATAGAACCAACTACCTAACGACCAACAGGTGTGCAGCTGCAGGGGGAACCCTACAGTGCCACCTGTTGGTCCCAAACCGAATCATGACACTTTCTTTCAGTACATCTGAAGGAGAGGGGGTGTCATGTTCAGGTGAGTGGAAAAGTAACCACTTGTCAAAATACAAACATTAAAATGTAAACCAACAAAAGTCTAATGATGTAATTTTGAAATATACTTTTCTCACAACATATCCATCATTTAATAGTCAATGAAAAAAACTACAAGAAAAGACATGAAAGACTGTTCGTCTAAGTTTTACTTCGACAACTAAAGACGCATAATGGTTATGTAGCAGCAGAAATATGAATCTTTCTTCATAACTTTATGCTTTATGTGTATGTTTAAAGTTCAAAATTATATAATCAGACACCAGAACGTGCGAATGCAGGAGCAACCAGCAAGACACAAGCCTCATTTAGGAATGTTTCAAACACACTGTATGAAAACATGTTTTTACAGGTTGTTTGGATGGATTGTGTCGGTACGTGGCATTGATCGAACACAGAGGACGGTGCCAAAACAATGCACGTCATGAAGTATTCAAAAGCCAAACTCATCAACAAGCAAAGAGCAATACTGCTGCACTCTCTACTTTGATGATGTTGCTCTTACAATAGTGCTCTAAAAGAATCTAAACAGAACAGTAAGGTAAGGTATGGCACCTGGGTCCAGTGCTCCCTGCCGGGAAAAACCCAGGCGCATATTTTCATTCTTGAAAAATGAATAACTATTTTTGTCCATAGTATGATGCAGGCCATTTTATAAATTAAACAAATCTTATCTGTCATACTTCCTTTCTTTTATTGGGATCCTTTGTGCCAGGGGGCGTAATACTGCCTTAGAATCCACTGTATGATTTTGGAAGTGTTCACTGTCAGCGCCAACTAACACTGACTTAATACGCTGTGACAGAAAGTCAATGCTAATGAGTAGGCTGTTATTGATAAAATACGGACTGACTGAGAGACACGTCCTAGATGTTGGTAGAGTGCTTGCAAACAGTTGCCGGCTTTAAAAACAAATCAAGAAGTACACACTTTCCGGTCTGTGGGGAAGACTTCTCTTAACTGCGTGTACCTTTATCATGGCTGAAAACTCAGAGACACAGGCACTTGCAGACACACAAGAGTGAGCAGAAAGACACAAAGATGAAAACAAATCAATAAAAATCCATTGAGACAGTTGTTGTGCACCAGGGTGCCACAACAACACGAGGCAACCACCGTTGCGGGGGCTGCGGGTGAGCCTGCGCGCGAGGGGTGACTGGCCAGCCACCATCACCAGATGCTGCAGACTATATGATTGATTGACAAATGGTAGAATAATGTGGAATTTAAAGCTTTCCAATAGGCCCTTTGGCATTAATCTCTGTCGCCTGGTGCAGGCAGCAACAATGTGACTGACAGAAAGTTCAACAAGTGGCAGAGTAATATGAAACTATTAAGATTTCTGAAAGTATAAAGGGGATGTTACTTGAAGACACTTTTCAAACGGCCAACATTTCAATGCTGAAGATCCTTTCCTGAAGGTCACATGAAACATTTTAATCTTGTGAAACATTGGATATTTTTGTGTCTTTCTGACATAATCATTCAAATTGAAACAAATAAAGGCTTGAAATACTTCACTTTGTGTGCGGTCAATTAATATAACAAAAGTTTCACTTTTTAAAACTAATTATTGAATTAAATGCAATTTCCCTGATTCACTCCCACCTGTATATTGTGCACGCTTCCATCGATGTAATAGTCAAGCAGACACCAGTCAAGTGAATTTTAATAACTCACAAACTGCGATTTATATTTCACAATTGAATTACGCGTAAAAAAAATTAAAAAAATGGACTGGCATAAAGCTATAGGCCCAGTAGAGGGGTCTTCTTCATCATCTTTTGCAGCGGCGAATTGACTGACAGAAAGTGGCAGAATAATATGAAACTATTAAGACTTTTAAGACACTATAATTGCGCCTCACCGAAACACCTGTGGGTTGGTCCACTCATGCCAAGAATGGAAATGAATCAACAAATTGGGATTTTTTTATTTTTAAGTCATTCACCCATTCATCCATTATCTGAACCGTTTTATCCTCACGAGGGTGATGGGTGTGCTGGAGCCTATCCCAGCAGACTTGGAGCAATAGGTGGGGTACGCCCTGAACTGGTTAACCATGCATGTCTTTGGAATGTGGGCGGAAACCGGAGCATGCCGGCACAGGAGGACCATGCAAACTCCAAAAGGCCGGAATCGAACCCAGGATGATGATTATTTTTTTAATTCTGATAGGCCCTACCGGAGGCCCCTGGTTAAACCCATTGGTAAAAGTGGGCCTATATATTGGATTGGCCATGTCCGAATATCTCTTAGTATTTAAGCTTGGGTTGCTCAGTGACACGTTGCCAGAATGTCAAGCTTTTCTCCATGCCTTCTGCATCCAGCCCTGCTCTCTGTTGTGACTTTGTATTTTTGGATATAAAATCATTAGATTCTGTCCCGTCTGTTTCTGGCTCCAAATTCTGTTCCTCCCATGACACGTAGTATGTAATGCTTCATTTTTTCGCTCCAAGTAATAACATGGTTATGGTTGGAGTTCATCATCGCTTCAATATATTTCCTAAACTGTATTTGTTTGGCTTGGCAGCGGGCAAGTCTCCCACGTTTCCAAACCCGGATTTCTAACTTTTTTTGAAGCCTGCGTGAATGGGTGATTACGGTGGGGTATGTGCGCTGCTGCGTTGAAATGCCCCATGGAAACTTGCCTCCCGCAGTTAAAACTTTAAAAAAGATGCGCCGTGGAACTGAAACATGGCATTATTTGATTTCATGTGATGTGTTTCTTGGTAGTACCAAGCACAATCGGTGCATACCAAAAAAGTACCGTCTTCGGTACCCATCAATAACTTGATTATTTATGCATCATTGTGCCAGACACAGCTGCTCTTTATGGAGCTGACCAAAGAGGTGCTGTGAGTCGCCTAAGCATGTTTTATCCGTGATATTTATTGGCGAGGGGTATCAGCACCACCGGGATTTTTTTTCATCGAAAATGTGAGGAACGATTCTGTTTCAAACATGACGTAGGTGACCGGGATTAAAAGACGAGCTTTTAAAGTTTCTTTGGAACTTCATGGCTCCCACTATTACAACTACTTCATTCATTGTATTGGGGATTTAAGATGCTTAATAATGTTTTTTTAATCTATTTCACTGTCATCAAAATAGGCCTTTATGAAAATGACCCCCTTCTTCGGATCATGATAGAGCACAAAGCAGGCATTTAGTCATAGGCACATTCTTCTCAATAAATTACTTGGATTTGATTTCATACAGAATTAAAAAAAAAAAACACACAAGAAACCGTGCTCTTTCTCAGTTTCACTGTGTTAGTCAAAGTGGTGCGCTCCTCCCCGCCCGGCTGAAATAATAATAATATTTTGAATGTGACTATTATTAGTAATAGTTGAATTTTATCTTGGATTTCAATGAAAATCACACGTGTTAGGAAAATTCCATGCTCCATGCTTTAGAGCGAGCCTTATAAAGGTAGACGCCCAGGCGTATAAAAAGGGACAAAAGGGAGGATGTACAGTAGCCTGGAACACAGCAGCGTCCGCAGACTTTCCCCAAGCGGTTCTTAACCTGAAAACCCCTGAAAAAAATGATGGAATTGCCATTCCTGAGATATGATCATTGGTATGTGTGTTTCTTAGAGCCAGAAGAGTGGCATTTTGAACAAAAAAAATGTTCTGTTGGGTATCTCTGATTTATCTGAAACATTCAAATGCTCATGATGACTCCATGAACAGTGATTCCATCATTTTTTGCCAGGTGTGGTGCAATGTTTCGCTGAAGATGTATGAAGCACTTCAAAAAATAAACAAGAGCTGTTGCTCGAAAATGTTGTGTCAATCATGTCCTGGGAAGCAAGTGTAGATTTTCAGCATTTTTTGGAGGAGATAAGCAGGTTACCGTGATGGGAAAATTAAAAAAAATAAATCTTTATTTTATTTATTTGCCCACCCCTAATTCGAACTCATATTCACACAGTCACTGACTGACGCAAATTTTATGCATACCATATGAATGGACTAAATGTTGAGCACTAACCAAGTCGGTGTCATGGGGGTATGCGCATGTGTAAATCAATAGCCTGTGGCATGATGGGAAAAAAAGGTCAAAAGTAAATCATGAACCGCAGACTTATCATAAAATTATAAAATTACGAACGAACGTGTAATTACTTAATTTTTGAACATATTTTTATCATGTAGGCCTGCCTACAACCAACTTCTTTTCAGAGATGCCAGCAAAATATCACAAACGACTTTGAGTGTTCCCTCAAGTGACGAAGTAAGTGCATTGCATTTTACACATGCTATCGTCAATGAGCCAGCAAATAAGTGATCGGGCGATTTGTTTCCTCTGGGTAGCCGTTGCAGAAAGATCCATCCACCCATCCATCCATTTTCTAATCCGCTTATCCTCACGAGGATTGCGGGAGTGCTGGAGCCTATCCCAGCTGTCTTCGGGCCGTATGCGGGGTACAGCCTGAACTGGTTGCCAGCCAATTGCATATATACAGTGTACTGTATATTTTTATGAATAAACATTGAAAGATAAAAATGGTCTACACATTGCCCTTGGACCAGTGGTTCTTAACCTTGTTAGAGGTACCGAACCCCACCAGTTCATATGCACGTTCATCGAACCCTTCATTAGTGAACAATAAAAATGTACATGGCCAAAGTATAGTTTTTTCAAAATTGTATGACGTACTATCACGACAGTCACATGGTGACTACTGAGCGAAACAAGTTTCCCGCAGCACTGATTGGACAAGCAATGTAATGTGGTGGCCAAGCGGGCGTGTCATAACTAAGTGACATGTGGAATCGGGTGTGTTTTAACCTCCATGGCAGAGGCTCCGTCGAAGCCCAGAGACCGATTCACTGAACCCCTAGGGTTCGATCGAACCTAGGTTAAGAACCACTGCCCATGACTAAAGACTTTCAAGCACTGTAACAATACAGGGCAGCGCAGTGTAGACTGGTTAGTGTGTCCGCTTCACAGTGTCGAGGTTCAGTGTTTGATTCCGGCTCCTGCCTTCCTGTGTGGAGTTTGCATGTTCTCCCCATGCCTGCGTGGGTTTTCTCTCACATTCCCAAAACATGCATGGCAGGCTGATTGAACACTCTAAATTGTCCCAAGGTGTGATTGTGAGCATGAATGGTTGTTCATCTATGTGTGCCCTGTGATTGGCTGGCAAACAGTTCAGTGTGTCGCCCGCCTACTGCCCAAAGACAGCTGGGATAGGCTACAGTGGCCCTGACCCATGCGCTCAGCTTGTCAAAACTTCCATACAGCGCTTTGTTGCAAATGAATGTTTCCTGTCATGTTTGTCATGAACCCTGGAAGATGTCTAATGTTTTCAAAACCGCTTTTAGTATAGCCAGGCAGTAAGCCCTGATGTAAGCTAGAGATAGTGCTGCCGCTGCTCAATAAACCTCCAATTATCTAAAAATACTACTTGACAGATCGCTTGATCATATTGAACATCGACCACAACCACGAAATAAGTTTAAGATTAGCAGCCTGTCTGTGATTCATCGGGGATGGTCTAGTTCAGGGGTCGGCAACCCAAAATGTTGAAAGAGCCATATTGGACCAAAAAAACGAAAAACAAATGTGTCTGGAGCCGCAACAAATTAAAAGCCTCAGAAAGAAGGCTTTTAATTTGATAGTAGGCTAATATAGCTCATATAGCTAATATGTAGCTATATGAGCTATATTAGCCTCCTATCAAAATGACTAAGTTGGCTACAAATACACACTGAACCTTCCCGATTAAGTTTTTTTTCGTTCAACCAGCCTCCCGCGATCGACCTGTGAGCGCACACACACGTAAACGCACCCACTTACACGCGCATGCCATAATCAGCAATATCCATAACGGCGGCTATGATGAACGAGGCAAGGAACGCTCTTTTGCAGCGTGTTAACTTTCGTAGCTGACGTGGACCGTTATAAAATGCTTCTCTCGGTCCTTCAGATTGCCATTCTTTGCCAGTTTCCTCGGTGAATTGGACATGAAATGTCGTTTCTTCTTACAACAGCCACCTGCCTGGCATCCCGCTCTGCTAATAGAAACGTGTGTCGCAGGCTATGACGCAAATCTTTGTTGACAGAAATGTTGAAATGTAATATTTATGCGACATATTTTTACAGCATTGGAAAATAATAAGAATGTTTATCCTCCTACAGAAACCATATTCAAACAAAAAATATATATTTTCACTCCCCCATCTTTTCCATTTGGAAACATTTTAAAAAGCTCCAGGGAGCCACTAGGCAGCGCTAAAGAGCCACATGCAGCTCCGGAGCCGCGTGTTGCTGACCCCCTGTCTAGTTAAACACTTGACTTTTTTTTTTTTTTTTAACTGGTGGCGCTGTAAGATGCAAGCATTTCTTCTTGAAAAGAAACGGGGCTCAGAGTGGCAGTAAATTTTAAACATCCTTTTTACACACACTAAGAAGACACTATAAGTCTAATTTATAATGTGGTGACAACTGGGGGTAAAAGGTTTATTGGCTAAAGGTGGCAGCTGCCACCCCTTGTCATCATGTACAACCGCTTATGATCTACAGTGATGTCCAAGGAAAGGATGACGAAATGGTAATGATGCCCAAGAGTTTTGGGCGAAGACTTTTGCTTGGTTATGTCGCGTGCAACAGGGCATGCATCTTCCCAGCATTGCAGTAGATGAGGTGCACGTTACTATTTTGTTCACATGCATGCACACACATGCTCTTCTAACAATGAGATCATAGAATTTCTTTTGTGCAGCGTCAATAATCCAACCAGCAATCTCTCGCTTTTTTTTTTTTTCCTGTGACCTAATCTGATTGAGCGAGGACGGGAAGGGGAGTTGGATACAAGGAGGGGTGTCAGAATGGGAACAGGCGTGCATGTAAGAGAGGCTTGAGAGTCAAAGATAAAGGTCAGGGTAGAAACATGAATGTAGCAAAAGATTTGTATTCAAAGAGGCGACAAGGTGGAGGGCAAGCTGCTGGAATTTTGTCCTGCATCTCTCATTTCACAGGAGACCTACGTTATGCATTTTCTTCCCTCTTTAAAACAGTTGCCAGTCTCCCTTAATAATGTCTGTGACATTCTTCTGTCAAAATACGCAAAGGATGAAGAATTACAGAATACCTCCTATCCACTTATTCAGGTTGAAATGACTTGCTTTTGGGAGTAAGTGGTGGTGTGAGTTTTCTAGCTGTCGTTGTCTTGATGACCAATGATAGCGCTATGGAATCTCTACCCAATACCCACCGTTGCCAATTTAGCAACTTTGTGGCTGGATTAGTGACTTTTCAGATTGTCCTTGTGACTATTCTTCAAAATGAAGTGTTATTGTTGGAGACTTCGAGAGACTCTGAGACTCCCCCCAAAGCTGGAGACGGCCACCCACTGTGGCCGGACTGCAAAAGAATGGCGCTTATGTAAAACCACCACTGGCTAAATGGAAATTGTGATAATGACCATTGAACTATAAAAGGAACTTACATGTACACGTAAAACAGTTAACTTTAGCCCTTGAAGCTACTAGCTACTTAATAAGTAATCTTCCCTTTCTGATTCTGATTGTGTGCACATTTTATCTATCTCTTACATAAGTATTAGGAATGTCATAATGGTGTATATATTTCCAGGAATTATTAATATTGGAAGGACAATTGGAAAGTTTATACCCGTCAAGAATATCAGTAAAGGCTCAGTTCTTTTTCATCATGGTATGACCAAAATTCACAAAGATCGCAATTCAACATCGACTATGATCTGATTACCATCCCAGATTTGCTCAACTCTGCGCCTACCTGTGCTGGCTCTATTTCAACAAACCCATGCGTATTTAGTTGGTGTGCCAGCATGCTTCCCATGAATATGTGAGTCTGAATATCAGCCATTGACCAGCTCAGATGTATCGCACCTCATGCTGTCAGCTTGCTAAATAGCTTCGTCAGGAGAGGGTAGTGGCGAGAGTGATGTGTCTACGAGTAGACAACTAGTAATCTGCTGAATTTCTGAGCTTTTTAGAAGGGTCAGCAAGCCTACTGTACGTTGCAACCAAACACCCATCCAAATCTGTTCAGAACTTTTAACCTGCATGCAGAGAAAACCCTAAGTAGTGAGTTCAAAATACAGTTACCTCTTTTTCAAGCCCAACGTCAAGCATCCGAGCATGCAAAAAGGTAAGCTGGAAATCTGTTATGCTAATCGAAATGCTGTATGGTTTAAAGTAGGCTATAAAATCCATTCCACTTCAAAATTCAGCACATCTCAAATACATGCTCAACATTCATCATTGATGTAAATCGCATAACACAACAGAAGTTGTTAATTTGAGTCTGGACAATCCTCTAAATCATTTTAAATGCACAACTCAAACGTTAAATTGCACATGCTATTGCAAGTTTTATAACATTGTGTTCTAAACATTATCAGTGAATGTAGCTCTTTAGATCGCTGTCATATGTCCATTGAAGTAATTCATCAGCTGTCTGCAATAAACCTATTTGGTTCATAAGAGATATGTGTGAAAACACACAATGGATTTCATATCCTCACTTTGTGGTACACCAGTTTGTTGTTTTCTCAATGGTAGCTCTACAGGGACAGTTACATTGGTGTTCTAAGGAGTTTTGCCCTCTGAGATAATCATTTTCCGCCATCAGCCTCCAGGCATACACAACAACAACAATATTGAACACACAAACGCGATGGTGCCTTGTCAATAAAACGTGCCATCTCACACATGCTGTTCACTCTAATGGTGGCTTGATGTGCAAACAAGTTATTGATGCAACGGCCTCGCTTGTCAATGGTGTGATCAGCTTTTTCAGGAACAGTGCTTTGCCCAACATCAGCACAACTACATTTATAACATGGGATGTGTCGAAAATAGACGATACCACACATAATTTCAACAGTCTATAAAATGGTCCAAGATGTCATTTGAGACCAAAAAAAGCTTAAATGCAGTCATTAGTAAAAAAAAACAAAAAATTGGGAAACAACTCATCTTGGTGACTTGGTGATTTATTCTTCTGTCAGGCACAAAAAGAATCAGAAGATTCCGAAGACTACATTTTACATACCTGCCAACTGACTCATATGGCCATGAAGCCTGTCAAGCTTTATACAATACGATACAATACAACTTTATTTACGAGTGTAGAGCACATTTCACAACAGCTGCAGCTGCTCAACTTGGGAACGACCTCCAAGCGGTGTTGGGCGTGCCTTCGGGCTACGAACAGTTCCCAGTCAACGGCCGACAACTGGGTCTGCAGGTACCCGGATCGCTGCGGCTTTAGAATCCGCTTTGGGACCCAGTTGGAGGTTGCTCAACAACAACAACAACAGCTGCAGCTGTAATAAAACTCTTTACATATAAAATAACAATTACACAAAATATATACAACAAAAGAAAGTGAAAACAGCATATTAAAACACATATTAACCGTTTAGTGCACCCTGTAACCTGATAACATGACAAGCTGTCTACTGTAGTAACCGCTGTCCCTGAAAGGGTTAATGATACTAACACATATACAGTAGCCACCAGAAAACAAGAAAACACTCTCAGTGTCATGTTGGGTCAAAAGCCAAATAATAAAGATGTGTCTTTAAATAACATAGAAGGGGCTTGCCTAACATTTAACAGAAGGTCATTCCAGAGGGAAGGAGCGGCAACAAAAAAGCCTTGATCCCCTCCGAAGCTCCGCTTAGCCCTTGGAACCTCCAGTGGCATCTGGTCTGCAGACATGAGGACTACCAGGCAGGTGCGTAGGCGTGGAGGAGCTCAGAGAGGTAAGCTGGCGCAAGGGCATTTAAAGATTTGCAAAAAGGAGAGATGCAATACTGAGACACCCAAACTGGACCCACTCAACACCTTGGCTGCGCCTAGAAATTCTATCCAAAAAGATTATGAACAGAACAGAAAGGGCAGCCTTGGCGGAGTCCAACCCTCACTGGAAACTAATCTAAATTAATGCCGGCAATGTGAACCAAACTCGGACATTGGTCCTACAGGGACCAGAAAGCATATATGGGGGGGGGGGGGGGTGTTGATACCCCATACTCCCCATGCAGACTGGTTGGGTGAACACACAGGCACCCTCAAGGAGCCTGCCATAGGTGTCAAGCTGGTCCACTGTTCCAAAGCTGGGACAAAAGCCACACTACTCATCCGGAATCTGAGATTCGACTTTCCGATGGACCCTCGTCTCCAGCACCCATGAATTGACCTTACAGAGAAAGCTGTGCAGTGTGATCCCTCTGGAGTTGGAACACAACTTTCCACCCCGCCTTCTGCTAAACCAGAAGTACAGTCCCCTGTCCACGCAATGTTGTCGAAGCGTGTCGACAAGGACAGCCCCACAACATCTAGAGCCTTTCGGAACACCAGGCGGATGGCTTTGCCATTGAGGAGTTTTCGAACCACCTTGATGACTTCAACCACAGAGATAGGAGAGCCCAACTTTGAGTCACCCAACTCTGCTTTCTCAACGGAAAGTGTGTCGTTGGAATTGAGGGTTTCGAAGTGAAGTTGGATGTGCCTTATTTGTGACTATGTGCTTTCATAATTGCATGCCATTATGAATGGCCATGTTTGAGAATCGTGTTTGGACAAGTTAATGAGGGATTCGTGAAGTGATTGCACTCAAATTTTGCAATCTGTTTTTGGACTGGGAACGACACCTTTAAGCATTGATGCCAACCAGTCAAGTGAGTTGTCATGACTGCTGTGACTGTTTAATCAATATATTGAACGTATGAGATAGTCCCTTATGCACAGCTCACTCCCAAAACAAAAACAATATTTAATGGGGCTGTGGTCAGCACTTTCAGGTTGTTCCACAACCAAACTATCCAAGCATGCCTTTAAGGTCCTTGCTTTGTACTCTGGGGCACAGTCATGCTCGAAAAAAGCCTCAACCAAATTGTTGTATTTGTAAAGTGCATAAAATAATTAAATGGTGTCACCCATTAACCATATTGTACAATATGGAGGTTTCAACAACATAAAAGTTCAAAAGAGACACAGCCGCAGCTGTTGAGTCACATTCAACTATTTTGAGTATTGATGACTCTGGATAGCCACGACAGCAGGCGACAAGATTGAAAAAGAAGGAGCCCTCTGTTCTGTCCACTGCAGACTCAGCTCCACTGCATCAATAACACCAATTTCATTTCTCTGCTTTTTAGGTCACAGGTTTACTGGCCAAAGACCTCTCGCCCAACTGCTGTAATCCTTCAACAATGATGCAGCGATCTGGCACCTCGTCAATCCGACAGACCCGCGCTGAACAGCAGATGTCTGGCTTCATGGTTAGGTTCTGAGCAAAAAACAAAACAAAAACCCAAACAATTCCTTGTTTATTTTATTTTTTAAGATTTCTTTCCAAACAACGGCTACACTCAGTGGGTGTAAAAAATGATCAGGGGATACAGTGGCACATTTAATTTAGAGGAGTTGAGGCTGTTTGAATGTCTTAGATACACCAACATGTGGTATTTGCTGTGTTGGCCAGAAGTCTTTTTTTGTTTTTTGTTTTTGTTTACATCTTATCCATGCATCTGTGTGTGTACATGATTTGTAACGCCGAATAATAATCAGTCGCAGAAAACCCACCACTCTACTGCCATTAAAAAAAAAATAATAATTATCTAGTGCGATCTATTAACAGACAGAAGAATCCAATGGAATACAATGCAGTGTTTTCACAATATCAGTACAAACTATGTAAAGCGTAACAGTAAATATTTTTTATTATCTGACCACCCAAAATGAAAGTTTTTGCCATATCTGCCCTAATTTACCAGCATAATTTATGTCTGATATCACAAAAAGCGAAAATAACATCAATTGTATTTTTAATGCTAAAATATAATAATTATTCTCATTCATTGTGTTAATTGGTTATTATTATTTTCTTTTCTTGGTTGAAATACTAAATTATAGATGGTTGCTCGTTTCACTGAACATGCAATGGTTTCAGTGATTGAATGTTATGCTTGATTAATGCTTGTGAATTTTGAGACGCTGAACCCACTGAGCTGGCTCAAGTTTGGATCTTAAAAGGTGAAGGTGTTTCATCACTGTTCAAAATGGTAAGGCATTAGACGCTAAGCGCCCATTGAGTGTGCATTAAAACACTTCACAATGCCCGAGGTTCTCCTTTCTGTTTTATGGCAGGCACTCAGCTGAACTGGCTAAGCACTGCAAGGCATATGAATAGACATGCAAAGTAACACGACACTTATAAAGACACGAGACTTCGAAAGACTTCCCATCGGTAGCGCTCTCGCACCGATCTCAGACGTACGGTAATCTCAGAGTCTGTTGAGCAATTACAAGAACTTGGGAGTGTATTGCATCTTGGAGCCTCCTCAGGCTTATGTAACACTCACGTGCGTGACAATTCAATGAACCGGATGACATATGGCATGACAAGCACAAAACACTTAAGTAGACCACAGAGAATTACAAGAAAAGATTCATGAAATGACCACAGCTGCAGTCGCAGTGGAGCACATTCTCCAAACCAGAGGTCTCCAAGCACCACTCTGTGGACCGCCATTTGGTACATCTGCCCCCAGCCACCCTTGGCGATTAATTTGTGATCGGAAATATAACTTTGTATCTCAGCACTCATCCCTACCACTTCATTGCAAAACAATCTCCAAACAAGAAAAATCCCTGGCAGAAAAAAGGTTGGGGACCACTGCTCTACATAAGGATGATGCACAATGATTTTGCTTGCTTTGTTTCAGATATGAATCAACTTTCTCCTTTTGAAGAATGGAGTATCTAAAGGACTGACGGAACTCAGAATTACCCAACTGACTTTCTCACACCACCCAACCCTTATTTTTCCCAAAAGACAAGCAACTTAAATACATGCAAACAATCACATGACAAACTTGTTTGGCAATGTAACGAGGTGTCTATCAATAATGGGAGCTTCGACTCAGAAATTCCTAAATGATAAATGTAAACTAAATTCCAAAATGGTGAAGATTAGTTCGCACTCACTTGAAAGTGTTTAATCCCCCAAGTTCATCTTCGTCATCACACGGCTCCATCTCCTTGAGTAGGAGTGAGTGACGAGACCAAGACGGATGGAAGCCGCGTACTTGCCGCCTCCGTGTATCAAACAGCCAGATCGCCTGTTCTGCTCCTGGCGTCCAACTTCCACTTCCTTTGAATTCCTCAACTCAATGTCCTCTATTTCTCTGTGTCCTTTTTTTCTTTTACTGATGACTTGGTGCCAAATGTTCCAGCTTAGCAGTACTGCGAAGCACCGCTGGTGATGATGATTTAGCGTGCATCTGGGCCAGTGGGGATAAACTTCATTCACATTAACACATACACTGGCAGACACGCACAAACTGACACAAGTGCATGCACTCGCAGTCACACACGCACACACGCGCGCACACACACACACACACACACACACACACACACACACGCATAGACAACTCTGCCACAGACTCAAAGCATGTCCTGCACCAAGGGATTGCAACACAACTAGACGTGTGATAAGCTGTGGCTCGCAAATGGGCCCCATAGACACAAACAAGCTTGTGGATCAATATGATATATTCACCAATGGCACTGTACTTAAAGTGCGCGTGGAATTGTCACCTTTAAAACAGCGGCTCTACTGTGACCTCCTCACGGATGACCAAGTTTCTCAGATAGCTTTAGAGACACCCTGCAGAGGTAAATCATTTCAGCTGCTTGTATCCGGGATCTTGTTCTTTAGCTAATGAGCCAGAGCTCATGACAATAGTGTGGGAACATAGACTGACCGGTACATTGAGAACTTCAGCTTTTGACTCAGCTCTGTCTTCACCACAACAGACCAACATCACTGCAGAGGCTACACCAATCCATCTGTTGAGCTCCCATTCCATTATTCCTTCACTCATGAACAATATCCCAAGATGCTTCAACTCCTCCATTTGGGGCAAGATCTCATCCCCGACCCGAGGGCACCCCACCCTTTTCCAACTGAGGACCGCGATCTCAGATTTGGAGGTGCAGATTTTCATTCCAGCTACTTCACATTCAGCTGCCAACTATTCCAGTGAGAGTTGGAGAGTACAGCTTCATTCAGCCAACTGTAGCACATCATCTGCAAAAAGCATAGACGCACGACTGGGGCCACCAAATTGGACCCCCTTAATGTCTTGGCTGCACCCAAAAAAAATCTCTCCATAAACGTTATGGACAGAATCGGTGACAAAGCTTCCTTAGTTGAGTCCAACCTTCATTGGAATCGATTTCCAACTTTCTGCCGACAATGCGAAGCAAACTGACATCAGTGGTATAGGGAGAGAATAGCTCATATCAGGAGGTTCGGTACCCCATACTCCCAAAGCACCCCCATACAACTGCTTGAGTTACATGGTTGAACGCCTTCTCCAAGTCAGCAAACCATGTAGATGGGTTAGGTAAGCTCTCATGCACCCCCAAGTAACATTCCAAGGGGGTCAAGCTGGTCCACTGTTCCAAAACTGGGACAAAAACCACACTGCTCCTCCGGAATCTGAGATTTGACCTCCCGATGGACCCTCCTCTCCAGCACCCCCTGGATAGACCTTAGCAGGGAGGCTGAGGAGTGTGATCCCACTGTATTTGAAACACAACCTGTGGTCCCCCGACTTAAAAAGAAGCATCACCACCCCGGTCTGCCGATGCAGAGGAACTGTCTCCGATGTCCATGCAATGTTACAGAGGCATGTCACCCAGGAAAGCCCCACAACATCCAGAGCCTTTCGCAACTCTGGGGCCACCGAGAAGCGTCTTAACCCCCCCTGGTGACTTTAACCCCAGAGACCTCAGAATCACCAGACTCAACTTCCTCAAAGGAGGGAGTGTTGGTAGAATTGAGAAGGTCTTCCAAGTATTTTGCCCACTGGCTGAGAATGTGCCGAATGGAGGTCAGCAGCCCCCATCTCCACTATACACAGTGTTCATGGTGCATGGCTTCCCCCTTCTATGATGCCAGTTGGTGGACCAGAACTTCCAGAAAAACAGCCGATACTCATCTGCTGCAGCTATTAAAAAAAGCACTTTCCAGAACACGAGATCATTAATAATACAAACATGACAAACCCACACAATATTTCTCTCCATTCCAAAATATATTTTGTAGTTTCAAGCAGTTATAATAGATGAAAAAGGAGAGGTTTGAAGTCTCCTTTCAGCAATTGATCAGCGATGTCATGAGCCCAGAATGCATGACATCACTTACGTTTATAAAAGCTTGAAAGTAAACAAGTAATTGTTCTATCCATTAGTGAGTGAAATGCACACATAAAGAAAGAATGGTTCAATTCTCCAGCTCCAATTAGATTCTCTCCACTTTACCTGGCAAACGCTGACTCTGCACATCTCCCCCAGCCCCCATGTTGAGGACACTCCTCACTCATCCTCCATCCATCCATCCATCCATCCATCCAGCTATCCCCATTGCAGACAGTTCATAACATTGACATTATATCATCTTTATCTGTGAAAAAAAACTATGCCTAGACAGATTTCTGATGAGGCAATATTAACCCTAACCTGGTGTAGCATCGTTCATGTTCTGGACTGGTCATTCACAGGGTACACATAGAGATTGTCATCCTATCACACTCACATTCACGCTGCCACTGAATGGGAATTGAAGCCCACACTGCTGACACGAAAGCTACGCAAATGAACCATTAAATTGGTGGCTTTGGTAAATTCAACCTTGAGACTCTTCAAAACGAGAGGAAAAGAAATGCTGAATGGTCAAGTGAGTCGTGTGTCTTTCTCCACATTCATCTCTTGTCAAAAGGTTATGGGTTAGTTCACGTTGAATTATTAAGAGTACTTAACTTTTTTGCACTCAAATTTTGAAAAGGTTACTTCGTTCAAACATTGCTGGTACAGAAAATCTATGTTTTATGATGGGATAGTTTGACCCTGAAATGGATCACTCAGTTTTTATATCAGGTGGGGAAAATAACTCATTCAAGTGCGTGGGTGCTTACGCTGAACCCACAAACCCAAATTGTAATTGGTTTAACACCAGGCTAGCTTGTTTGACATATAGGAAAGGACATTTGCATGATGAAGCGAACATTTTTCATTTCGGAATGTATTCAACAGGATATGCTTGCTTTAAAAACAGCAACGGAGTCAAACTTATTGAGGGTCAGTGGTTTGGTACTGACCAAAAAGATAGATCATAGTCCATCTGTCATATTTTTCCTTTTCTGTACCCTTGATTAGTGTCTCCTAAATATTAAAGTGCAACAAATTTGTAGTTGCTAACATTTTTTATATGACATCTGTAAATACTACCATGCACACACACAACCAGTGGTCCAAGAAGAATCCCATAAGAGAAAAGACATTAGATACTGGACTTGAGAATGTTGCCAGTTTATAAAAAAAACTGAGCCGATCTACTTTATGACACACAACTTTGCACTGCAGTCTGACTCCCGTCATAGGTGATGTCCACATCACAGAGCCTGGCCAAAGGAGACAACACAACCCTTCGAGCAAGTCCAAGTAGAGGTTCTGGCGTCATGATGCATCCATTCGACCAACAAAATAAAATATATCGGACAACCACAGGGATACCCTCGATTTATTTAGAAATCAACAACAACAAAAAACACAAAAAACAAACAAACTCCATGGCATCTTACCTCATGGCTCAGTGTGCCATCCTGCTGCGTCTGTGTTCAACTATGCCCTAATCCTCAAGCTGCCACCAGCAGAGGAGCAGGCTCCAACAATAACCACAACTGCAGTGAAATTACTTTATGTGTGGGTCAGTGGGGGTGGGGTGATGGATGCAAAAAGAAAAAAAAGAAAAGGTTGGTAGATGTGCAACAATCATAGACGTTTGGAGGTGGGTGAGTGTGGCAGTTGCTGGAAAGATGCCCGGGTTAGGGGAAAACAACAGGGTCTTCATACATTGATATTTACCGAAAATGGACCAGTCACCACAAAGCTTTGGCAATACGTTCCAAGTGTGCTGCTTCACCAAGACCGTTGGGAAACTCAGAACGTTGTTCAAATGTGCCTTTGGTTTATTCAGAGTGCCCCAAAAAACGGAGCCCAATGCAGGCAGTACAAGCCAGATAGTAAACAGCTTCATTTAGAAATTGTGAGAGGAGCGAGCTCTGCCTCCTTGAGCAAACGAGAATGACGACGAAACTTTTGCAAATAACGATGTTAAAGTTGGGCTAAAAACTGTTTAATGTAACTAGAATCCCGCATTGCATTGTAGCCAAATTCAGAGCTATTCAGAGTGCACCAAAAAAAGCATGAAAATCATGCTCCACTCACAATTATTGAATGCAGCTTGCAGCTCAGTATTTATTCTTCAGTTTTCGTTTTAAAAGTTAAATTCATTAAGTGTGACAGGTGTCTAGACAAAAACAAAACCTATACTTGGTGGAAATCCGCCTATTGCTTGAAAAGTGAAGGAACACAGTAGTTCATCAGCTCCCATAGAATACACCTTTGTTTGTATTCTATTTATACAATTTAAACTTCTAAATCAGTTTGACATGGTTTGCAGATGAAACCCTTTATGGAGCATAAACAATGAGGATTCCAAAGCTCAAGAGAATGCAGTGTCATACTCACTCCTCATTTCCCAGAAAAGAGGTTTCCCTCCATTCCCTGGCTTTGGTGTGCTGTTGGTAGGGTGCCTTGATGCAAGACCTCCGGATTTCCAAACATTTAAGGACTTTGGAATCCTTTACAGGGGTGAGGTCTGAGCCAATTGATGTCAAGTCAGTGCTGAAAGCAAAAGACGTCCAAGAAGAGTCAGAGGAGGCCGAAGGGCTGGTACCTGCTGTCTCCTCTTCCAATGCATTTTCTAGTTCCACAGTATGAAAACGCAGGTAGGATGAAAAGGACGAAGGTAGGAACCAGCATGGATACATCTGGGAACGTGACGAGACGAACTGGATGGTCTCAAGTCTCTGGTCTCTTCTCGAGATCTACCTTGAACAAAGACTGAGGTGGGAATGAAGAGCTATCCAGAGAGAAAGAGAGAGAGCTGGCCATCATAGCGTGGCTGCCACAAACAAAACGGGCACAATTAGGAGAAAGGTGGAAGTACCAGCACTTAGAAGGTGATACCTCCCATCTCATAACAGCCGGTACAACTGAATTATTTGCTAAATAATAGAGATGGTTTGTGGTGAGAAATCGATTGGCGGTGCATCAGGAGGTTTTGGCTGGTGGCTTGCGCGGCAACATGATAGCAGCAGGCAAGAGAGTGCCGTCTTGAGTTGCAGTGATGAGTGGTTCATTACAAGTATCTGATCCACTACAAATCAAATTGGGGCTTAGCACGGTAGCTCATTAGGACGAAGGAAAGTGGAGGACAGGTTTGCAGAATGCAAGAGTTTGGCCGACTGAAAAGATTGCATAACCATCCCATCTACCGTATTGTTACTGATTATCAAACCAATTTTAAGGTCTCAAAAAAATGACCCAGGTTAACTGATAAAATGCAATTTTGAAATCAGTAAAAGAAATCTAAAATGTATCTTGCCCTTCATAAAAAAGTGACCCCCCCCCCCCCCCCCACACACACATAACCTAATCTTGTCAAGTGTTTGTAGTGTTGTGCAGTCACAATGCGACAAGTAGCTAGTTACTTTTATCCAGTAGCATGGTTGTAGTGTCGTTGATTTCAACACCAAAAGCTGTCCAGCAGGGAAGCTACTGTGGTGATCACGAACGATAATGAGGGTGTGTTCACAGAATTAGACTGCCTCAATGTCCAAGACATCGTTTCCAAGCTTCCGGTACCTCAGCAGACCATTTCCGCGGGAGCTCGCTAAGGAGTCGAAAATACAAACAAACACATTTGGTTCATGAATGTTGATCTCAATTCCCATCCAATCCAAATCACAGGTGTCCCATCTCATAGCAAGATGAAATGATTATTTGTCAACTAGCTGTCGATCGAACATTTAAGGACCAACCATTCAAATGACTCGGCTTGCCTTGGGCCGGGATGTTCGTTAAAATTTGCTACGTTTGCCGGGAAGAGAAAAAAATTACCACTACTAGTATTTATTTTGACAGTGGAGTGGAGTGGCCAAAGGACTTTAGTTTTTCCAAACAAGAATGGCAACGGGTGTGTACAGTATCTGATTTGTGGGGCAGGGACCACAAGTCAGCCTTTTGTGACATGAACAAAATCATTCAGGGTGTTGTTTATAAATGGCTTTTGCGAGTCATAGGTTGCACTTACGAACATAGTGCCGAATAGTATTTATTGATATCGGTTTTCTCAAGTGTTCCTGAGCCAATGCGGTGATATCTTGTACACATTGATGTTGGTTTTTGATGTAGATCCGCCTGAGGGATCGAAGGTCCCAGGTTGGTTTTGGGCTTGGCCACTTACGGTACATGCAGTGATTTCTCCAGATTCTTTGAACTTTTTGATGATATTATGGACCGTAAATGCCTTGCAAATTTTATCTTGAGGAACATTGTCCTTGAGTTATTCGACTATCACACACAGCTGTTTCCAAAGAGGTGAACCTCGCCCCATCTTCGTTTGTGAATGTCAGAGAAGCTTCTTTTATACTTAATCATGGCACCCACTTGTTCCCCGTTAACTTGTTCACCGGTGGGATGTTCCAAAGAGGTGTTTGATGAGCAGTCAACTACCTCAACCTTTTTTGCCACCTGTCCCAACATTTTTGGACTGTATGACTACCATAAAATTCAAAGTTCATGATTAGTTGCAAAAATCCATCAAGTTTATCAGTTTGAACATTAAATATCTAGTCTTTGTAGTATATTCAAATATAGGTTGAACATGATTTTTAAATCATTGTACTTACAAACCAACATGCAGTGTTGGACGTCGCTTTATGTGCTAAATAGGCGATATACGATACCTGTAGTGGCACAAAAGAGAGGAAAACCTTTTACTGGAAAAAAAGAAAAAACAGTCAAGGATTGGCTACTGGAGGTACTTGAGGAGCCTTTCTACAGCTCGGATTTGGACAATCCGATACGTCCAACTTGATAGTGACAATTTGGGGAAGTCCTGTATCTTATCCCAGCAAGATTGTGACCCCGTGCGGCCCCCAATACCGAGTCTAATTTCAGACGACTTGAGAGACAAGAAAATGAACAACACAGTACGTTTTTTATAGCAGGTACTCCCGTACTTTTTATTTCTCCAAGTTATATTGAGAAGGTATGTTGGTGTGAAGACAAGAAAAGGAGGGGCAAAGAGGATCTGCCATTTTCAGTAAACGGGCCTTGGTTGCTTCATGTTATTGTGAGCCTCGGATGCTGACACATAGGAAGACTCGGGAAAGAAATCCTCATGGAACTCGGCCAGAAACCTACATGAAAGAAGAGAGAAGATGTTGTCAGCTGACAAACAGCAGACATATGCAATTGTCCTACTTGAATGTGATTTCATATTGTTCTCGATAACCGGCTCATTATAAAGAAATGTCAGGCCCAACGCCATCCTATGGAGGTGCATAGAGCAAATCCAAATCCTCCTATGGCCATACAGACAGAACATGACCGACCAACAGTAAGCATGAACCCACCCTTCCCCGACCCCTCTGCCTCCCATCTAATCAGTCGCGGGGAAAACTAATCCGGAATCTTCTTAGTATCCACTACTCGGCCAAATCCTCTAAATCTTGCCATCTCATCTTAGCTCCACCGGTCCTCCTAATCTCAATGCAAACAAATTATACTCAGCAGAAAGGAGAAACAGAACGTTTTGATGACCGCCCACAACCATTTGGGCAACCAAATGGCAAGGACACTAAGACATCTCATCCTCATTTCAAAATGGGCAACCACAGAAAAATCGAAGGTCTCAATGCTAGACTTTTGTCTTTGCGACTACACCCCCTCCCGACCCCATTATCATCTTCCTCAAAAGGGAAAAAAAACGATTCAAAAGGGATTTGTGTGTGTGTGTACACACTATATATATACACATATATACACACACACCACAAAATTATATTCTTGTGGAATACATTTAGTAAGAAATTAAGAAGCACTACATAATTCATTTCCAAGTTCCCTGCAGAAAATTAAACTAGCCTGACTATGCCCCTAAGGATCCACTAGTTGCTCTAAAAACCATTAAAGAATGGTTTCATTTGCCAAACGTCACAATCTCACAATATGAATGCTACATTTGAGTCCCCTCTATTAATCGACCGATTAATTAAAAAAATATATAATGCAAAAATATATTCCCCCACCATCTCAATGCATTTCAATTTCTTTTTTCGGTTACCAGAATGGATTGCGTGGCCATTAATCCTTGTCACGTTTGTTTGCGTTCCCAGGGTTTGAATGTGTGTCGTATTTAACACATTCATGTATGCATGGTTTTTGTGTAAAATAGTGAATTCCTTTCACAGCTTGCTTTGCCTACCTCAGCATTATTTGTAAAAAACATATTAAGACTCGCATGTTCTGAATGACAGGTCCAGAGAATGACCTTATCTCCAAATCGATACATGGCAAAGCTAAATCTGTAAAATGTGGGATATAATTTATGTAGCGTACATAACACAATCGGCAAATAATGACCAGTTTGCCGATTATTGAATTGGACGCCCAGTTAATCGGTCGGGCCCTAGTTCAAAGACGTAATTTCTTGTTGTGTTGCAGAACTGACATAGTTTGGACTCTGAGGGACAGAGAGAGCAATTCTGTGCTGGCTTTGCAGTTCTTCGCCACAGCACAACACGGTGGTAGAAGGCAGTACTGTATGGGTTTGATTAGAGACTGGGAGAACCAAATCCCTTCGGTTTGGGAGCGGCTCAACTGAAGATCGCTCGGGAGGATTTAAAGATTAGACTCCCCGCGCTTGTGTAACACCCACTCATCTCCCTCCCGCTAACACATGCTCTGTCCCTCCCTGCGATCCACTCATGCTCTCATTTCCTTTTGCTCCTCCTTGACTTTTGGTATTTTTGTCCTTGCCTTTTCTTATTTCTTCGGATGCGTGTGCATTATTATTGATTTTGTGATTGCGTCTTTCCAAAATACAGTTTTTGAGTGGATTCTCTGGTTGGAAGGATAGGGACCTTACAACAATTTTGCTCTAAATTGTGAGCAACCAAG